>JADWQK010000289.1:0-1320581 GCA_017933935.1 Sesamia nonagrioides
TGTTACGAATGGACCTTATGTCGATGGTATAAGGTTCAAAATCGTGTGACATGCAGTGTGTCACTTTTAAGCCCTATTTCCCCAGATCTAGACATTTTCTAGGTACAATATAAAAACGCATTGCTAGACTTAGGATGGCCTATCAAATGGTACAGGTCTCAACAGTTTTGTCAACAAAGTGTCGACATCGAAATTTCTAGAAACCCGTTTCCGGGAATTGCCGTAGGTACTTACTCGGTCGGTGTCCTCGAAGATAAAGGTATTATTATTACGTCTAGACGAATCTGGAATGTTCGATCAGCTGACCTATATACATATAGCGCCGTGACGCCGGCGCAGTCAGTCTGCATTCGACTAGCGATACAACAACAAGCGACAGATAAGAAGCGATAATTGAGAATACCTACTGCGACAACTGTAACGAGAACTTTGAGTACTACGTGAAGTATCATCTGTAGTGTTATTGTGTGTTTACGACACGGACTTCGTGGACGTAAGTGAAGACTTCGGTGCGACATCAGCTACGTTCTACTTGTCATTGCCTACAATCGACTGTACCTTCGTAACCCTTAACCGGCGTTTAAGTATCCCTAGCCCGTAACAATACGAAACTTGAATACAGTTTGTTCAGAATAAGCAACTGAATCGATTTCAATCATTTTCACAACAAGTTATATTTTTTCCCAAATACATTTAGAAATTGTTGCAGTGTGGTTACCGAGCGCACAAGTTCAGTTTACGGTAGATCATGGTACTTGGCTCGTGTGCTTGCCTGCGTAACAGCTGACGCCACAGGTTAACGCACCGCTCACCCGCCCGAGCGGAGACCATATTTTTGTTGGGACAACCAGGTAAGATAACAATCTCATAACTTTGTGGTCTTTCATGATATCTTTTTGAAATTTTGTACATAGATTCTTTACATAAAAATACTAGACACGTGTGTCGGGTTTCGTATACCTATACAAAAAATAACTTTGTATACATGTATATTATCTCCCCGTGGTCTTGGACTGAGCTGCTCGCTCTGTTAAGCATTCATCATCATCATCATCATTTCAGCCGAAAGACGTCCACTACTGGACATAGGCCTCCCCCAAGGTTTTCCACGACGACCGGTCTTGCGCTTCCCGCATCCAGCGGTTTCCCGCGACATTGCATTGTTATTAAGCAATATGCGTAATTATAAGGTAAATTATTTTAAACATTTTAATTTTTAATGTCTGAACTTGAAAAAAGACGATGATCCCTGAGTTTGTTTCGGCTATTTCTTCTCCGAGGTAGTTAGTTACGAAATGCCGGCATCAACTAGTTAAAAAAAAATGACGTGTAAAAGTGATCAGTGATCCTACTTGCTTAATAAACGATTTCATTTCATTTGGTGCCCTTAGTTACTACTCACCCCCGCTAGGTGGCAGCACCGCGCGAAGGGCGGCTTGGTACAGAACTGCTTGTACAACGGCTGCACGCACTCGACGGGCGCGCATCTGATCTCACCCGTGTCCACCACGAAGATCTCTGCTACGTCATTGTTCTCCTGGTGATGATAAAATACAATATGTTGGAGAAGGTACAATATGTAAAGAAAACTCTGTCCGATCCGTGAAGGTATTGTTAGGTATCCATAACTGATTCTAGTAATGCCTACAAAGCCTGACTAAACTTAAAAAAATACTCCCTATAAAAATAAATATTATTTCGCAAAAAGAGGTAACTCACATGGCATGCGCCGGCGATGGGGGGTACGGCACGCGGTCGAACAAATGCCGCCAGTATTCTATATTCATTCTTACAGGGTAGTACCAATAATACCGACGAAAATGGTATTGTCACTTTTTTTTGTCAAATTTACCAAATATTGGGGAAGTTGGGAGTTAATTCGAGAAAACAAAAAAAATATTATTTCAAAATACATTATTGTTATTATGGTGGCTATGTAAAGTTTCAAATTTTATTTGGTCATGTGATTACCTAACCTTTATTACCCCTATCGGTCGGACGGGGTTTTCTTTACATCTGTCTTTTTAGGAAAATTTTAATTACTACTAGGTAGCGTTGATTATAGCAATAGAAAAACGGTTTTATAATTTACGAACAAGTTAGTTACACTAGCCAATCACCCACTTTAGGTACAGACGATAACACAACAAGCTACTACAATCTGTCAGATTTCTTTTTTGCATTTTCAACTTCATCTCTAAAGCATTAAGGCTCAAGGTTGATTGGGGATATTTGTATCAGTAGCGCCGATTCTCTTGTTCACAGACTAAACCAATTTTAAGGTAAGTGCATTTTTTTTCTATTTCATTAAGAAAAGGGCAGAAGACACGAAAAAAGTATCGATACTTTATGGTATCGAGTAGGTTTCTTTTCGTTACCGATACTTTTGTACTCGATACTTTTACTATACAAATACCTTTAATAGGTAGCGTATCGACTAAATAAATAACTTTGTTTTTATTTATTTATTTTATAATGTATGGTAAGATTAGCATTAGCCATCTTGTCCAATCTTGCTGAAGCTTAAATTAATAGAGTTAGGTCCGTTGCCGGATTCACATTTCACTTGTTTAATTCTAACTCTTTCGTTCAGTTTTAATCGAAACCTGTGACTTCAGTGCCCTGAGAAAGATTGTTTTCGAAAGCTGGAAATACATTTACTAAAACCCGTGACGACCTATGTCCAAAAAGGTTCGACATCTTCTTTTCTTGAGCGATTGTATGCGAGGAGGAATGGTCTTTATAATATTTTAGATTAAGAAATTATGGCTTTACTTACAGGTTCTTTTTATTTATCTCATATTTATGTACCATTTGTTATTTTTTCATTGTCTCTTCCTACTAATATTGACAATCTGACATACATCAGGTAAAAGAGAGAGAAAAGAACTCGATAGCTGTGAGGTATCGATATAACTCATGAGCACATTATCGATACTAGTGTTGCTACCATGAGTTTTCATGACGAACATTCGATCATCGATATCGACCGCGTTTGACTCATCGATTGGGCCTCTTCAAGGTTATAAGAACTCTCAACCAATGAGAGCGCAAAACATGCAATCCGTTGTATTTTTTTTATGTCTCCTCTGTGTGGTGTGTTTTAGGTGCGTATTACAGAACGCCACTCAAGCATTGATCTCTGCTTAAGCATTACTTAAAACTAGTTTCAACCAATCAAAAGGCTTCAAACGAGACTTAAGTAGAGCTTGAGTTTTGAGTGACGCTCTGTAATACGCACCTAAGTCAGTATTAAGTGAATGTATTTTCTTTCTTCCACACTTACCTCAGTAAGCTTAAGGAACAATCCCCTGTAGTAACAGTCACTGTCTTCATCATAAAACGCGCAGCAATTGAGTGCCTTCACCTCCTCCTTGGTAATGTTCTTGTGGTTATCAGAGTAGAAGTTCGTCATTTCTATCATCAGGCTAGAATGGGACAGAAGACGTAAATTTTAGGAAGATTTCATTAATTACCGAGTTCATTAATACGAGCTATAGTAAATTCATAATTGAAAGGAGATGTTTCAGAAAGTAGTATGTATGAAGCCTGGGCCAGTACATTGTACACTTAATGCTAGGTATAGTTACGCTAAAGTTAACTGTTTTTAATGTTAATTTCCTATATTTTGGCTTAGTTTTTATACAGATTCAGTTTAACTCGGCCAAGGGGTGCAACACAACTACTAATAAATATGGTGGTCAGCAATAAGCGAAATAAGATTTTGACAGTGACATTTGATTGACGTGTCATGTTTCTAAGGCTATCTATCGTATCTATATTATCTACCATATGACTGCGAAAAAAACAAAACATGAATTCCGAACATTCGGCCCAATAAATAAACACAATCAACTCAAATCAACGCTCGACACGAACACAACGGGAAAACAGAACTGTCAAAGTCGCCAAGCAAACGTCATAACCACTTTCATGGCTACCTTAATAAAGAGTTATCTCACTAAAAAACGTTTCAAATAATTAATTATACAATATGTTAAGAAAACCCTGTCCGACCCGTAAGGATAGTAAGGGTTAGGTAAACACATGACCAAATTATATATGAAATTTTACATAATTATCATAGTAACAATACTAGTGAATTTTGAAATAATGTTTTTTTCCCGCGAATTAATTCCAACTTCCCCAAAATTTGGTAATTCTTAAAAAGTGACAACATTATTTTTGACGGTACAATTCTGAGCGAATAGCGAAGCGGCCGCGTGCCGCGTGCACTGCCCCTCTTCGCCCGCGCCTGTATGGCCTACGCACATGTTTTAAGTTACCTTTTTTTTACGAAATAATATTTATTTTTTTAGGGGGATTTTTTTTAAGTTTAGCCCGGCTTTGTAGGCATTAGTAGAATCAGTTATCGATACCTAACAATACCTTCACGGATCGGACAGGGTTTTCTTTACATATTGTATATGGCTGTATTTTTATTCAAATTAATTTAGTAGTATTTTTATGAAAATCTTTTATTTTTTTCCTTTTTATCTATATAGCTTACTTATTACTTAGTGGTGGCCCAAAATGAAACATCTCCTTTGTGAAAGTGAGTTTGGTTGCTTGTTTGTTCCGTTTTCAAGCCTGAACTACTAAACGGATTTGGATGAAATTTGGCATACATATAGTTTATAACCAGGATAACAACATAGGATACTTTTTATCCCAATATTCCCATGGAATCGAAACATACGCGGGTGAAACTGCGGGGCGCAGGTAGTATAATATAAATAAATAAAGTCCTCTAGATCGAATTTAGGCCGTTTCCACAAATCTAGATATTATATGGCGCTGAATACTAGTATTTTACAAGGAGCGTCTGCCTATCTGACCTCCACAACCGAGCTACTGGGCAATACGATATGCTTTTGTCAGACTTTTTTTTGTAGTGTGGCACTAGTTATGACTTTGTGCCAATTTCGAGTAAAAAACTCTTCAAAAGTTCCTCTTTCTTTCCTCCTTGGCTTCGCACGGTTTGTGCATTTAGCCAATGTCACGTAATTAATTATTCGTGTCGAAAGACGGCCACGTGAACCGTCTACAAGGGAGGTTTGAGGCAAAGTCATGATGAGGTCACTATGCCGCGATATTTCACTGTTCTTTATGATAATTTACAGGATGCACTTTTTACTACATAAATCACGCACTTATATTTAGGAAACAACACTACAAATAATTTTGAAAGACCAATGAAAAATGAGCGTGACACTCATCTTAGCTTTCCCGCCAAAACTCTTTTGTCAGACTTTCAGGCTACTGACGACCAGTAAACGGTGTCAATGATCACTGGGAGCAAGTCACATTTTTTATGGTCAAATCATCCCCGGATATTTTGTCTTACAAACTATACAAGTAAATCTACATTCATAAAACATTAGGTATTTGTAGTGTAGTGTGTAGGGCAAATACACGCAAATGATCCTGTATAAGTCCCCGTTTATAATCTAATTAGTAATTAGTGGAGTTCATACATGTGCTTCACAGTTGTGGTTACCTAATGGTTAAAACACCAGCCTCTCAAGTATGAGTGCGCGGGTTCGATTCCAATCAGGCAAGTACCAATGTAACTTTTCTTAAGTTATATGTACTTTCTAAGTATATCTTGGACACCAATCACTGAAGGTGAAGGAAAACATCTTGAGGAAACCTGGACTTTCAAGTCTGAAATCGCCAACCCGCATTGAGCAAGCGTGGTGATTACGCTCAATCCTTCCCTAGAGAGGAGACCTGTGCCCAGCAGTGGGACGATAAAAAAAAGGTTGATGATGATGATACATGTTCTGCGAGATTTCCGGCGAGATCAGCTTACGACGATGACGACAGTCATCCATGTAGCTCAAATACAGCCTTATTACTCACCTTTGAACCTCCTCATGGTCATCAGTAATAATCCAGAAGTAGGGGCCGTCAGCATGCATGAGTGTAGCGTTGTATGTCGTGTCAGTTTCCAACACTTTTTGTGCTGGCAAGTTGCTGGACTCACAAAAAATTGGTGAGGGAGGATCTGAAAAAGAAAAAGTAATAATATTAATAATAAATATAAAAGTAATTCTTTGTTACGGATAGTTCAACACGGTTGTGCGCGCGGCCCTATGAGTGCGTGGGCTTGTAAATATACAACTTTAATTCGTGTAGTGGATACATATTCCTAATAAAATGTAATTCCTTATTCTTACTTATATACTCAACAATTTTTATGTACGTTTGTAACGCTCAATTATAATATATTGCATGCCGATTGGTAAAATATGGCTGGTCATACTACCTTTATTTATGTAACAACATTATTGTACCCATATTTACAAAATAACTTGTCTTTGTCTTTGTGGCAGTGACGCGGCTGTCAGTGTCATCGTCCGAGTAAGACGTGTAACCCTAGTATGAGTTTTCATTACGAGACTCGATCGTCGATATCGACCGCGTTTGCCGCTCTCATTGGTTGAGAGTTTTTACAACTTTGAAACGGGCCAATCAATGAGCCAAACGCGCTCGATATCGACGATTGAGTTTTTCCTTGGTGGCGAAGAAAATCTTTTCCGCATTCAAAATGGCGTTTTGTGTAATGTGTAAATGCACGAATTATTTTAGAAAAGCCAACACGTTCTTTCGGTTAGTTTCTTAGCTTATATCATATCTGTTTAATATTATATCAATGGTGGCTACCATGAGTTTTCATTACGAGACTCGATCATACGCATCGATCGTGTTTGACGCTCTCATTGGTTGAGAGTTCTTACAACCTTGAAGCGGGTCAATCGATCGAGTTTTCGTAACCAATACTCATGGTAGCCACACTGGTGATTGGGGATTGATTTACTTTATATGTATTTGACCGAATTCTTTGCTCAAATACAAATTTGTTTATTGTTACATTTAGCATGTTAACCATTGCAACTGGTTACTATAAATCTGGATTAATTTAAATGTTAAAAAAATCGTACAGACGACAGCACATTAAGCTACTAATCTGTCACTTTTCTTAGTTAGATCTTCAACTTTATGGCTATAGCATTAAGGCTCAAGGTTGATTGGGAAGTTCTGACAGTTTCGGGTAGCTTGACTTGCTGTAGTTTTTTTTTTAATGAATATATAATTAAATTACAAACAATACACAACACTATTTTGATGATGCGAGAGCGATGCGGAGGAATATTACATAAGTAGCCAAAGGTGTCGAGATTTCATTGATACATAAAGCTATGAGCCGTTTGGGGTGGAAACCTCGGACCGTAGGCGAACCCTACGGTCCGAGGGTTTCAACCCCAAACGGCTCAAACTATAATAACTCTCGCCGCTTGAGGTTTTCCGCATAATTTTTTTTTTTTTTGGTAGCGTACCTTCTATTTTAATATTGCTCAATTCCGTTCCAATCTCACACTGTATCTCCTTGACAGCCATTATTTTATTATTTGCCTGAGGTACGGTTTCCTCCGAAGATGACGTACTAGAAAACACTATCAAAGTCTGGTCAAATTTCGGAGTCTTTGCTCTCTTTGGTTTCTCTGGAGGGCAGTGATTTTGGCATGCTGTGGAGGTCGAGGGGGCTGACTCGCTCAATGCGTCAATTAGGTTGAATGGGACTGAAGGCTTTGGCACCAATGGTATTGTATCTTGTACTGGAGTGTATTCTACGTTTGCTCCTTCGTCTGTAATGCAAATGGTGGTATCCAATTAGTGCACAAATTGAAGGAAATAAAACATGGTTACGCCTCATCCGCCCAAAACTGGGAGACAGTGCCACATCATTGGTTTTCAGTGACAGTGGGCCATAAAAAATATGGATAAGAAACAGTGGTAATGAATGTATTATGATTTTAAACACATAATGCATGTGTATGATATACATCTAAATGTTTTTTCTTTTTTTTTTATTCTTGTGTTTAGAGGCTTCAGTGCACTCAGGGTGACTATGCCAGCCTCATGGGATCAATCCCAGTGTATCCACACACACATTCACATCACACATACACACCACACATCACAGACACCGCACATCTCAGACATAAATCTTAAAATCTTACTCTCACGCTCTCCGCCCCTCTCTATCACACATCTCTTTAGGAACCCATAGATACACTGGGCCTCTTCAGACATTGGCCGGCTCAGAACCACATTGATTCCACCATTATGGAGATCAATGCCTGCCAGCAGGCTCCTCCTCAGTCCGCGACACTGGTCACATTCCACCAACACATGAATAAAATCTTCGGGCACCTGACACGCATCACACAGTGGCGATGACTTAAATCCCACGAGATGATAAAACTTGTTCAGTGGAACATGACCAGCCCGCAACCTGAGAGCAGCAACCAAATACATATAAATGTTAATAATTAATGAAGTATAAAGTGATGTCGTTTTTAAATGAACAGATAGCCTTTTGTTTCCGGCGAAAGCACTAAAAAGTGAAGGGCGGGTGTTCTGGCGCCGATTCTCTTGTTCACAAACTAATTTTAAGTTAAGTGCATATTTTTATTTCTATTTCTATAAGAAAAGGATAGAAGATAACATTTTAGTTTAATCCTGTCAAATTAAGATATTCTATAGATAGTTTAGACGCGATTATAAACATGGCGCCCAAATACACATCAATTTACGTCAAGCGCAGTCTAATTTGACAGGTCTAAAGACATATTATGTTATTTTTTCTTTATGCGAAACCAGAATATAGTTTGTTCAGTATAAGCAGCTGAATCGATTCCAATCATTTTTGCACCATGTTATATTTTTTCCCAAATACATTTAGAAATTGTTGCAGTGTGGTTACCGAGCGCACAAGACAGCTGGCGGTAGACCACAGTGAGACAGGCCCCGTGCCGCGCCGCTGCAGGTACGGGCGGGCGAACGGTGTGTTGACCATATTTTTGTTGAGACAACCAGATAAGAAAACAAGCTCATAACTTTGATTTTTCATGAGATATTTTTGAAATTTTGTACATAGATTCTTTAGTTAAAAATACTGTACACGTGTTTAGGGTTTCGCTATAAAAAATAACGTAGAACGAGAAACAAAAAAAAACTTGTTTTTTTTTTTATACGACATACATACGTATAAAGAAAAACAAGTTTTTTTTTGTTTGGAGCATGACCGAGACTGTAGAATTGATTTTGACAGACATTTACTAGCAGATTGCTGATATTGTAAGGATATTTCAGGACCTAGGGTCGCAGCATAATACAACAGTAGTTTTGGGTGGATGTGACGCATGTACTCCCAACCATTTCCTTTTTTTTGTTTGTTGGTGAAAAACTTACCAAGTGCAGCTAAAGCAAGATTAAAATCAGTAATAAGGTACATGTATTCGTCAAGCTGTTTCATGGCAGTCAGAAACCGCTCCTTGAGCTCAGACGGGTCACAGTTGAGCTGCTGGACAAAGCTTTGCGTCTGTAACAAATACGGTAACGGTAATGACTAACAATAGAATAAAAAAATACTATTATCAACAAATAATAGTGATAGGCTGTTTTAACAGATATATAATGATATGTGAAAGAAAATAAAAACAATTCAACTTTTTTTGTTAAGTTAGCGTGTCGCATTAATTACTTCTGTATTGTGGGTACATTTACAAATATTTAAACTCACATACACACGCAGCCAGACCTGGAACAACTACCTGTAGGCTATACAAATATTTGTTCCGTGCGGGTATCGAACACGTGACACTCAGCGCTGCAGTCCACAACTCAGCCAATGCGAGAACCGTGATGTCAAGACATAGCATACCATTTCATTTTTTTTCTCTAGATTTATTTACCGTTGACTATCAGTAAATTTGTTGAACACAATGTGTTATGTCGAGTATGCCTCCCAGTGAAGGCCGCTCATCAATGTTAATGCCTAAAACTGTACTAGTGCCAGAATCATACATCCAGCAAACCATAACTAAAATATAATTATTAGCAACAACTACAGTACTTATAAGTAGTTGTAAATTTTTGGAGAAAAATATACTCATTAGAACAGATTGATCAAAATGGATTTAATCAATCTTTTCTAAGAAAGATGCTTATGTCAATATTTATACAGGGTGTATCTGACATCGTAACGCAAACTTCACGAAAAGGCTAGACCGCATGCCACTAATAAAATTATGATAGTCATTTATGTTGTTAATGAACGGTTACAGAATACACAGTGTGTAAAAAAAGTGTCGGCTCGGCTTTTGAACGTTGCAAGCGTGCCGCCGTGCGGGTTTGTAGGTATGCGTTGATCCCTGATTTGAACTCTATTAAATTAGCTGATAAGATAGTTTTCAGGATTTTGTTTTCATTGCGCTTTTTTATGTAATTAGCGAATTATTTAATGTTTACTTAAAAATCTTATTGAGTTATAAAAGTATAGCAATCATGAATGGTCTGAAGTGAAAAAAAACTACATTTATTTTTTTTTAGTCATGAAAAAGCCGACGAAAAATCCCACCACTGGGGGGTTCAGAATCATGTACTGGATCTATGGTACTCGTTTGTGCGTCGATGTCAGATACACCCTTTATAAACTTCTATCTATTTCTCTGATAGTTCTACAAGATTATTAAAATGTAAACAAGTAGTGCATAACATTTACTTTTGATAGTTCCTTAAGAAAGTGTCAGTGGTGGTTGTCAGGCAATGTAGCTGTCTACTCAAAAGTTCCACATATCAATTTAGAGGGCAGTGATGGCCTAGAGGCCATCAATGTTGTCAATCAATTATCAACTCTAGTTGATGGCCACCACATACAAGTTTTATAGATCATCAATTCAAACTCTATTATACACTTTGTGTCAATTATATTCAATCACCTCTGCTCTCAAAACAGTGAATAAATAAATAAATATATACGGACAAATCACACAGATTAAGCTAGCCCCAAAGTAAGTTCGAGACTTGTGTTATGGGATACTAACTCAATGTTACAATATTAATAATAGATAAATATATAAATAAACATCCAAGACCCAGGCCAATCAGGAAAAGATTGTTTTTCATCATGACCTGGCCGGGGATCGAACCCGGGGCCTCCACTTCGCAGGCAGAATGGACAGGCAGGGTGAATGAAAACATTGTGAGGAATCCAGCTGGTCTTATAATATATAGGTCAGAATAGGTAGTGATTTTTGGATCATAAATGTTCACAGAAAGAATAATGTGGATAAGCCATTTTCCCGGAATGTAATTCCAGATCCAAGTAAATATTGTTAATGTTGGTAGTGACATTATTACTACTCAATTCATTTAAAGGAAGATCACAAAACTAAACTGATTTATTATTTACTTGTTGAAAAATAAAAACAATCAAATTCCGATCGAAGCATTAATACATTTCAATATTTTATTTTTAGCCCCTAATGAAGGGTATGGCCAAATCAAACGGTTTTATGACTTAATATAATTTATACATATTTTTTTAAAATAATCAACCAATTCCATAAATCCTGAGGAATGTCCATATTAATATATGTGTTTCCGATCAATGACCCCAATTCACTCTAGCTATTCCCGCCTATGCTTATAACCAAAACTTTTATCTATTTGTTAAACACTCTAATTACTTAGGAGACTGCAATTGTCTTATGTTGCTTGTAGCTGCGTGTCACGGAGATGAATATGCTGCGGTGGATGTGGTGGAGTTACGCGGAAAGACCGCATCAGGAATTCCCGCATCCGGGGCAGCCTTCGTGTCCGTGACATTGCCGACAAACTGCAGGAGGGTCGCCTACGCTGGTACGGCCACGTCTTACGCAAACCGGCAGGTTACGTGGGTAACAAATGTCTTGCCATGGCGCCTCCGCCAGGCCGGAACAAGCGGGGTAGACCAAAGAAGTGCTGGCTTGACGTTGTAAGAGATGACATGCGTGCCAACAAGCTCATACCACAGGAAGCTAAAGATCATGCGAAATGGAGGAGAATGTGCAGGAAAGCGGACCCCGGGCTCCAACGCGAAAGCCGCGGATGCAACGGGGATAAACGCTGAGATGATGAAGATGACTGCAATTGTCTTATGTATAGCAGCAATCTATGTTTAATGTTTGTATGAAGTTTTCTAGTTAATGTTAAGTTGTGGGCTTGTTGAACATGTTTTGTTGTATACTGCTAAAGCAACAAGCAATTCTTATAAAAAGTGGTGCTGACAATACAGCAATAAATTAAACATCATGTATAAAAATTCATAAAAAAAATCATATAAATATGTCCATTAGTTTAGTCACAGGAAATTATTTACCATTTTTCACATTTTCTACATGATGTACATGTTGATAAGGAAGCGCTTACAGGTTAATGACCGCCGCATCCTGCAGTACCAAACTTTAATTATAATAGGACTGTTTGTGGGTGATTACGGTCCACTCCCTCTCATTGAGTGGAAGTCTGCACCTCAGCAGTTAGAATATGGTAGGCTGATTGTTGACAATTTAGACAAAGCAAATAAAAAATGTGTATTCATGAGAATAAGATACAGACACCAGTATGTCTGACTACCCGAAAAGGTTAAAAAAAAAAAGAAAAAATTAATCTTTCTTGAGCCATAATGGTTTAGACTTTACAGATTGTTTAAATTCTATTAAAAATGATATATTGCAGTAGCTAGACATGCTGGTGTCTATACTTACAATAGATATACAAGTATAGCAAGTCTTGGTGATCTCATTGTGAAGAAATAATGTTATTTTCTACGACATTTAAGTGACAAAGAATGTGAACTGCTGAAGTTAATCAGAATAAACATTTTTTTTTAACTAATAAGATACTTTAGTTTTTAGGCAAATATATCTCGTTTCGTTTTTCCCTAGATTCATGTTGTATTGTGCTTACAGTAGTAATTCCCTTAAAAACTAAAAAAATATGAGTTACCTTCACTTTAATTTTGTTAATATCGTCAACCGCGCGGTCACATTTGTCCCAAAATATATTCAATCTGGTTCCAAGTTCGTTGCGCCGATGCATAGTCAGCGTGGCGAGGTCTACAAAACTCCTAGAAAGTGTATTTAAATTATATTATGCATAATGAAAAGCAAAATAACATTTATAAAGGCAAGACGAAAGCACTTACATTTTGGCTTTTACTTTTAATGTTTACCGTTATGGCGTACAAAACTATATTCTACTGGAATGTTTACTTAAAGTTTGTACAATGTTTAGATTTGCATCTAAGCACCAAAAAAAAACAGCGATAACAAAGTTTTTTTTCACATATCGTTCTAACCATACGAAAAATAATCTACTCTGACTGACTGACAGTCGTACTCAGAGTTGTTCAAAACGGCTATAAAAAAATAGCACGCTATAGACTATAAACTATTAATTTATAGCGCGCTATTAAATGCGCTATGTTATAGCGCGCTATAAATAAGAAAGCACGTGGACGTCCAGCAGGCGCGATAATTCTTGCAACACGCTACATTTCATAGCGTGTTACTTTACATAGCGTTCTTCGATACATAGACCGCATGCTATAACGGAACGCTAAAAAAAGCAATATATAAAGATATCAATGAACTCTCTTTCATACTTTTCAGGCTTAGGACTGTCTATAATTGGTAAAGGTTATTCTAACATTAATTTTAATAAATCGTAAATCAAATATGGGCGTATTTAAAAGTTCATTGATTGTATATATACAAAAAAACAACTATTTACATTATACACAGATATATACAGTAGTTCTTCTTTAATTTATATTTTATTTACATTTAAAAACATTAGTTGAACTACTTTTGTAGTAGACAACCGTGTTCCTCGATTACTGATAATATATCCTGATTTCGAAAAAAATAATTTAAAGGACAACTGTCAGTGACAATAATTACAAATAGCAGTCTTGCTGCCGTCTGCAGATTTTTCAAAAAAGTTCCAGATTGGCAAACCACCACCTTTGCGATTAGACATTTTTACATAGAGTACACACTAAATAATATCCACTAGTTCGTTTTGCAACAGAATTATATATTAATATTTACACACACTAATAATACCTTTGCAGCCACTAAATAATCGTCACTAGTTCGTTTTTCAACAGAACTTTATACTAATATTTACACTAACAATTAAGATCGCGCGCGATGAAAATAGCGTGCTCCGACAACAAACACATTTATAGTCCACAGCGCTCACGCGATTACTGACTGCCCGTATAGCGCATAGCGCCATTCTATAGCACGCTATTTTTTCATAGCGCATAGCGCAGATAGCGGCCAGCGCCCGCGGAGAGCAGGCGCGCGCTGTGCGAGTCGTTAGATCAATTTCATTCATAGCGTAAATAGCGTTATAGCGTCATAGCGTCTTAACGTCCACCTACATAGCGTGCGCTATGCGCTATGAAAAAATAGCGTGCTATAGAATGGCGCTATGCGCTATATTAACCACCTCTAGTCGTACTAAGTCTAACACAACCACAGAGCAATTTTTTTTGGTTTCATTCTTTCCGTTCATTTCAACGGAAAAGGCAAAGGCATAGTACGCCATACAGGCTAGTCTTCAGTATGTTTTTTCTTGAGTTTTATTTTCTAACTTATCCTAATTTATCCTTTTTTTTTTTTGACGCTGTGGTAATGCATTTACGCACCGTACCCCGAAGGGCGAGTGTGGGACTCGCCCAGCCGAAGCCGGGAATACCCACTAAACCCACAGCGGCACAACGATATCGCCTGAATGGCGGGGTCATGGGAAATCGGCACAGCCTGAACAACCAATCCCCCGCCAGCGATTCCCACCAGAAGGCGGGCCCACAATGGTCACCCCATAAGGAGGGGCCGGACTGGGTACGTCGTCTAGTGCGAGAAGACGCAGCAGCCAAGGGTTTTTTAGCGAGGTGGCCTTCCTCTTAGCCCCACTCGTTTGCGCGGAGGCAAACGGGGCCCCCAGCTCCTCTCAGTGAGGTGACCGGGTTGCCCGACGGTGATCCGGAGTTCGGGTCACGTCAGCCACCTGGAGTGGTGGCCGACCCGCCGCACATGTGACCGCCGAAGCGGTCCCCACTTCTGGTTTTGGTCGGCGCCGGTAAACCGCTAACTCCTATATGTGGGGGCCGTTCCCCTATCTTTTTTTTTTTTTTTTTTTTTTTACGCTGTGGGAATGCATTTACGCACCTTACCCCGAAGGGCGTGTGTGGGACTCGCCCAGCCCAATACCCACTAAACCCACAGCGGCACTCCGGCATCGCCATAGTGGCGGGGGAGTGGGAAACTAGCGCAGCCTAAACCCACGGGCCCTCAATTGCGGGAGGGGCCGTGGCTCCCACATGGTGAGCGCACTCACCTCAGGGGGGGAGATAGCGGGGCGGCGGGGGAGTGGGAAACTAGCGCAGCCTCAGCTACGGGCCCCTCAATTGCCCCTTCTTAGGGAGGGGCCGTGGCTCCCGCATGGTGAGCGCCCGCCGCCCGCCGCTCACCTCAGGGGGGGAGAAAGCGGGCGTAATCCCGCCGTCTCCTCCCCCTACGACGCCTGCGGAGCGCCGGAGCGAGGGGATCCTCCTCCCGCTCGCGCTCCGCTGCCTCCTTCTGCGACATCACGACCTCGCAGAAGGAGGCCATCGCCACCCAAGCCTCCTCGCTCCCCACCATCTCTCTGACGATGGCGGGCAGCGAGAGGTCCCCTCCAACCGCCGTGACAAGATCGCGGCGCGGCACGGCTCACGACGGGCACACCGCGAGGGTGTGTTCCGCCGTGTCCTCCGCCGCGCCACAACCGTGGCACGACGGTGTCTCCTCTCGTCCTATCCGGTGCAGGTACCCGCCGAAGCAGCCGTGACCGGAGAGTACCTGCATCAGACGGAAGGAGAGGAACCCGTGACGCCTGTCGAGCCAGTCCTCCAGGACCGGCCCGATGGCGTCGAGGGTACGGCGGCCGAAGACGGCGGAGGCGAGGTCCTGCGTCCACTGCTGGACAAGAGCGACCCTCGCCTCCCGCCGGACGGCCTCCCTCAATCCTAACTTATCCTTTTTTTTTTTTACCTACCAATCCCCCGCCGGCGATTCCCGCCTAGGGCGGGCCCACAGTGGTCCCTCCACTCCACAGGGAGGGGCCGGGCTGGGTACGTCTTTTTGTGCGAGAAGACGCAGCAGCCAAGGGTTTTTTAGCGAGGTGTCCTTCCTCTTAGCCCCACTCGTTTGCCCGGAGGCAAACGGGGCCCCCAGCTCCTCTCAATGAGGAGACCGGGTTGCCCGACGGTGACCCGGAGTTCGGGTCACGTCAGCCACCTCGAGTGGTGGCCGACCCGCCGCACGTGTGACCGCCGAAGCGGTCCCCGCATCTGGTTTTGGTCCGCGCCGGTAAACCGGTAACCCCCATATCTGGGGGCCGTTCCCCTATCCGCCACCTGGGGACGCGTCCGATGGCAGGCCAGAAACTGCACACGGAATCCTAACTTATCCTTTTTTTTTTTTTTTTTTTTTTTTTTTTTTTTTTTTTTTTTTTTTTTTTTTTTTGACGCTGTGGTAATGCATTTACGCACCATACCCCGAAGGGCGTGTGTGGGACTCGCCCAGCCGAAGCCGGGAATACCCACTAAACCCACAGCGGCACAACGACATCGCCTGAGTGGCGGGGTCATGGGAAAATGGCACAGCCTAACTACCAATCCCCCGCCGGCGATTCCCGCCTAGGGCGGGCCCACAGTGGTCCCTCCACTCCACAGGGAGGGGCCGGGCTGGGTACGTCTTTTTGTGCGAGAAGACGCAGCAGCCAAGGGTTTTTTAGCGGGGTGTCCTTCCTCTTAGCCCCACTCGTTTGCCCGGAGGCAAACGGGGCCCCCAGCTCCTCTCAATGAGGAGACCGGGTTGCCCGACGGTGACCCGGAGTTCGGGTCACGTCAGCCACCTCGAGTGGTGGCCGACCCGCCGCACGTGTGACCGCCGAAGCGGTCCCCGCATCTGGTTTTGGTCCGCGCCGGTAAACCGGTAACCCCCATATCTGGGGGCCGTTCCCCTATCCGCCACCTGGGGACGCGTCCGATGGCAGGCCAGAAACTGCGCACGGAATCCTAACTTATCCTAGCTTAACTTAACCTACCTAACTCCTTTCATTTCCCGCGTTTGGACGATAAGGAGAGGTTTAGCGTAAAGACATGATGCGGCCACTATGCTACAATATTTCAATGTTCTTTGTGAATTATTCACTGAATGCACTTTTTACTACATAAATCACGCGTTTTTATTTAGTAAACGACACTATAAATAATTTTAAAAGTCCAATGAAAAATGAGCGTGACACTCATCTTGACATTCCCGCCAAACTCTCCACCACAGAGCTAGTAATCACTACCACAACCAGAGAGTAGAGACTAGAGTTTTTTTTGGTTCACTTACCTGAATATAAAAGCCAAGGGCATGGTACACCATACAGCCTGGACTTAAGTAAATTTTTCTTTAGTTTATATCCTAACTTAAATTAACCTTTTTTTTTCCGGGTTGGAAATCCTCATAGGATGTCCGCTGCCCTGGGGTGGGCGACGCGGTCTTGCAGACTTTTACTGACTAAAACCACCCCGGTGTCTCTTCTATCATGAGCGCGCATGGGACCGCGGGAGTTTAAATTCTTCCACGGCCCCACACCCTCGTGCTGTCCCGGTCTGTCCGGACCTCGTCTCCTGCACGGGGTAGTGGGGTGTCAAACTACCCCGTGCATCGCCTCAGGGGCGCGCGCTGACACTCGCGCGAACTTAAATTAACCTAACCTATCTCCTTTCGTTTTCCGCCTGACTAGGAGGGGTTTGGGGTAAAGTCATGGTGGGCCCACTACGCTACAATATTTCAATGTTCTTTATAAATTATTCACTGAATGCACTTTTTAGTACATAAATCACGCGCTTTTATTTAGTAAACAGTACTATAAATAATTTTAAAAATTGAGCGTGACACTCAGCTTGACTTTCCCGCCAAAACTCCCAACCAGAGAGTATTTAAGATTAACCAAGATTAACACATATTCTTATACTCTTTGGTATAAGCCCCGCACGATGATATTGCGATGGAACCTTGTCACAATAACAGCTTTGTGACGTCATCTGTCACACAAAAGGACAGCTAGCAAAAGAATGTTTAACGCAAAATTAATATTAGGGTTAAGGGTTTATTTGTATTTTATAATTTTATTATAGATACACTCTTTATACCTACTCACCCATATTCTGACAAATAAACTTTAAAAATTTCAAGGAAATAATTCTTGTAGACATAAGAAAAATATACTTATTCGTATATCTTTCTTACATGTATACTAATTTTTTCTAACTACATTTCTGTTAATTTGCGAGCGGGAATAGAACCAGAGTCCACTGTGTAGCAGTCATGTGTTAATTAATTACTACCTACTTCTTTATAAATAAAACCAGGATAGAATGAAAAAAAAATGTTTATATATAATTCAATATAATCTTACCCTTACCTTATCTTATTTATTCAATTCCACTCATATAGTCTTCCGAATCAGAACTGCTTTCTGTGTCTGTCGTTTCCGATTCACTGTCGTCTGCCGTATTTATGACAAATAACTCGTCAGTTATTAGATCTTTATTCCAATATTTCCTCTTCAAGCCGTTTAACATGATTGATTGAGTTATTGACGCCAACGCCTGCAACGTCAGATCTTCAATGCGACTTTCCAACTGCTCCACATTCTTTTCTGAGATCCTCATCTTTACCAGGTTCCAGATGCACTCAATGAGGTTGCGGTCGCAGTTGTAGGGTGGTAATCTAACGACCTCATGGCCATTGCCAGCTAATAAATTGTCAATTTTATAATTTTTCGGCGGTCTGTGCCGTTTAATTAATAAATACAGTTTAGGTTTTGTACTCTCAGATTATAGAACAAACCTAACCAAACCTTTTGTTCTATAATCTGAGTTTGTACTGTTGTTGGGAAAGTCGATGTTGTGAGCTTGTAGTCACTCAACCATCAACTGTTTTTTATTGTTCATACTTGGTGGCCTATTCTCTTCCCTACTGTGATAAGGGGCGTTGTCCATCACAATTATGGACTTGCGTGGTAATTTGGGTACTAATTTTTCTGTAAGCCACTTGGTGAAATTCTCAGCATTCATTTGATCATGGTAATCCCCCGTTTTGGTGTCTGCTTTAAACATTAATAGGGCATTGTCAAGTGTCAACAAAACTGCTTTCACTTCCCGCGTGAACTATTATCCATCAACGGCCAGGGCTGTCGTTCCGTCTCACTCCAACATCGGTTACTGTTTGCCAACATTTTTTTATCGTGTAGTGTGCGTGTATCTACGTTTCGTCGAAATAAATAACGAGTCTTTTGTTATTACAAAGCGAGTCATTTTCTTTCATACGTCGTAAATATTTAGCCCTCCACGCTTGAATTTGGGGTCTTTCAATTATAGCCAGTCTTTTTGGTAGCATCGTTTAAATTGGTAGCCTAAATCACATTTAATTATTTTTCTTAATGTAGTTTCACTACCAGTATAATTAAAGTCTACTTTTGAAGCCGCCAAGATTTTGCGCATTGTGGGTATTTCTCTCCTCACCACATCACAGGAAAATCCGTCGAAATATTCCTTCTTTTGTCGTTTTCCTTTAGTAGAAGTTCTCATTTTGCTGGCTGTTGCTGGCTCATGCTCTCGTCGCAATTTCGTCACAGTATTTTTTGCAACGCCTGTGGTACGTGCCACACGCTTCGTGACTTTCGTAAAATTTTGCCAAATATTTTTAATAACTATTAGCAGTTGCTTTGGTATTAAAATTTCCTCAGTAGTGTCCGAAGCACTTTTTAAAGCACGGTTTATAATTTCAAGAACTAACTTACAGTCCTCTTTCTCTTTAACAAAATAATTGTCCACTTTAATTATAATTTCACGAGCACGACTGTTAATTAATTTCTTGCTCATTTTAACGAGTAACAGCTAACAAAACTAAACAACAAAACTCAAAAACAGCAATAAAACAGGATAACAAAAACAAAAAGCTAACAAAAATATTCGATGTGCGTAAGTGGCTAAGCGCGGACTGAACATGCGAACGGTACCGACGGTGCGAGTTCGCCTACGTCATCAAGATGGCCGCCAGTCGCAATATCATCGTGCGGGGCTTATATAACAGATTAATAAACTAAACAACAAACTAGCTAACCTGGTAACCACTGAAACTATGTTACGCAGTGGTACTGCGTAGAGTAGGCTGGTAGGCACCAGTCTAAGAGTATAGTAAGTAATGTAAGTATGGCACCAGTGTTGAAAAGGTAAAACTATCATGGTTCTAGTGTCAGATAAAGATAGAGCTATACAGCATGAATAGCGCTATCCCCTTTTTACAACGGTATAATGATGGTTTTAACATGTCATAGTAGATGATATTTAAATGGTTCATTCACTTTTGTCATTCTAAAGCTGTTTTAGCAGGCACGAATAAAAAAGAATTACCGTTATATTCAATTAAAATTCCTTTAATGAAATTGCAGAATGGTTTTATCACACGTGTAGTTCTTAACACTAGCGACATCTAGTTAATAATTAAAATAAAATTTATCTATTCGATACTAGATGGCGGTACCCATCGTAGGTACATTTGTACGTCTATTCTCTAGTAGATGTCGTTAGTAGTAGATTCTTGTTTATTATGAACAAGTTAGGTATTATAATTGCAAATTTAAAATTTTTCAATCAACTTAATTTGTGTCTTACCATGTAATTTTTCATCTTAAATCACAGCTATTTTATTAATATTTATTTTGTTAAAAAAAAAGCTCGCTCATTCGTCAAAGTAGAACAGAGAGCCCATGATGTCGAGAAATGAAAAATCGGTACGTTTATGAAAGAATCAGACAGAGAGGAGGCGGCCATGTCATTTCATTCGTTGCTACTTTATTTTGTTACAAAATTGTGAGTTTTTAAAATCCGGGACAACTACCGCTAATTCCGGGACAAGAGGCAAGATTCCGGGACTTTCCCGGATTTTCCGGCGGTCTGGCAAGCCTATGCTAAACGCTGAGATGATGATATGAATACGGATGAAATGAAAACCATATGATACCTACCTACCTAACGTGTGAAATAAAGGGCCTACGATTCAAAGATTTAACATCCCCAGATTAATCACTTTCTTGGCTACGTCAGCATATAACTTTCACCGACCACCGTCTTTCAACTAACTGCTCATCGAAAAAAATGTGCCCCAACTTGCTGGGTATACTATTAGTAATGCCGAGACCACAGACCTTCTGTTCCACCATCAGACCATGTTCCCTTGTAAACTATCCCTAAGTCAACTACACAGAGAACTACTAAGTAAGATCCATTGGTTCAGCTAAGACGTGATTTCCGACAAGAGCTACCTTAAATCCTCTGACTAGTTATCGAGTCATCTGAGAGTCTTCTAGCATTACCGTGGGTGAAATGGAAATCCTTTAATAGCCAGCAGGGTAATTACATAACACACTATCAGTTGCAATGGGTTTTTTGTTTTGACAGTTCAATAACATTCATTGCGTTTTTACATTGTTGTGCGTCTGCTCAATGTGAATACGTGTCTACGTTTTGGAACTTAAGGAGCAATGGATTAGCAAGATGCTTCGAAATGATTCCAACTGATAGTAGGTAATAGTGTGTTACGAATTAGGGTGCTGGCCGTCTCTTCTCAGACAATGGCTCACCTTCCATCTTGCGCCGTACGTCTTATCACCTCTAAACGCTAGGATCTTATAACTATTCCAACAAACGAAGTTTTTTTTTATAATTATAAACTAGTGCTTGACTGCAATCCCGCCTGATGGTAAGCAGTGATGCAACCATTGATGGTTAAGCGCGCTAGTTTATTAAGAGCCTATTCACTCAAAAAACTGAGTGAATAGGAAAGAAGACAGCAGTTGAGCGAGGTGATGCAATGTTAAACCCAATAACACGACCAACGATGCTGCGCCAGAGGGAGATTGATCTGGAGAGCCTCCACGACCAAACTCCCGACACAACAACATTTGGCGCATCGTACCCGGCACACATCGCAACACAACTGCTCAGTCCCGTCCTCCGTACGGCTTCACCAGACATCATGCCGGAACACGATGAATCGCTTGGCGGCAAGACTTTGTCTGGTGGGTGGTAACTTCTGCCGGCAGCCGATGTTATGGCCTATCACCGAGAATTAATAATAAACTAGTGCTTGACTGTAATCCCGCCTGATGGTAAGTAGTGATGCAACCATTGATGATTAAGCGCGCTAGTTTATTAAGAGCCTATTCACTCAAAAAACTGAGTGAATAGGAGAGAAGACAGCAGTTGAGCGAGGTGATGCAATGTTAAACCCAATAACACGACCAACGATGCTGCGCCAGATTGATCTGGAGACCCTCTACGATCAAAGTCCCGACACAACAACATTTGGCGCATCGTACCCAGCACACATCGCAACACAACTGTTCAGACCAGACATCATGCCGGAACACGACGAATCGCTTGGCGGCAAGACTTTGTCTGGTGGGTGGTAACTTCTGCCGGCAGCCGATGTTAAGGGCCTACCACCGAGACACCTGTGTCTGGGTCAAACATAATTGTATATTGAATTTTTTCAACAAATTCATAATTGCTAAGAAGAAGATTAGAGAAGAAGTTGACTTTCTACGAAATTGGTGAACAGATTTTCATGAAAGACAGCTAAATTTTATTTAAAAAAAAACCGCATTGTATTCGGACCACCATTTTGAGAACAGCCAAACAACTCTCTTCTTTATAAGTAGGTAAGTACCAAGGAATTTCTATCTAAACTGGAATGTGAACTATCGATCAAAACGCGGTCCGAGGGAGATAGTTTCACAGTAGCCCTCTGTCCTTGTTGTGTAGGGTGACTATTATAAATGAATTTATATAGGAATGTACGTAAATTTTTTTTCACTTTTTTTACGTGAGTTTTAATGGACATTTAGGCATGGATGCGATTTTTTTATTTCATTATTGAATTTAAAAAAATGGATGAATAAATTGATGATGTACGGACGACAGCAGGTCAATCTATCCGAAACTGTACCTTTAGAATGTAGATAAGTAAAATATCTACAGGAAAGCAGAATTTAATGTCATTGTAAATACCCAATAAAAGTCACTTATTTATTATGCACACAATGACTAAGCGCACATTTATTAATTACTCCGAAATTTATGGTCACCCTACATACAAACAAAATAACTTGAATATGATTACCGCAAAAACCTTACTTAAAGAATGATATTCCGCATCCAGAGTACGACTCACTATTGCAGACATTAATGGAACCCTTTTTCACCATCTTTTTTCTAATCGAAATTGTTGGTTTCAAACAAAATTATAAAAAATACTTAAATACGGGTAACACTTAGAAAGAGACAGAGGGCTACTGGGACGCTTTCTCCCTCGGACCGTGTTCTCTTCAAATAAAGTTTTATTTCCGATCGACCTTATTGCTCTTGCGATAGAGTCTTCTTTTAAATAAGATACTTAGGCAAGTTCACATTCCAGTTTAGATAGAATTTCCTTGGTAAGTACTTACATCAAAGATTAAAAATATTACCAAAAAAACTTTTCTGTATTTTAGCTTACGTATTGCTTTGTTTTTATTAAAATAACTGTTATTCATCATCATCATCATTTCAGCCGAAAGACGTCCACTGCCGGACATAGGCCTCCCCCAAGTTTCTCCACAACGACCGGTCCTGCGCCTCCCGCATCCAGCGGTTTCCCGCGACCTTCACCAGGTTGTCGGTCCACCTTGTCGGGGGCCTACCCACGCTACGTCTTCCGGTGCGTGGTCGCCACTAGAGAACCCGTCGGCTCCATCGGGCATCGGTCCTACGGGCAATGTGTCCAGCCCACTGCCACTTTAGTGTTGCAATTCTTCGGGATATGTCGGTTACTCTCGTTCTTCTGCGGATCTCCTCATTCCTGATTCGATCGCGCAGTGAAACCCTATTAAATATTTGTAAGTGAAATTAGTAAAACTATTATTATTGTTACGAAAATTACTTTTTTTATTAAGGAAAAGAAAGTTTTTAACTTTCAAACTACATACCTAGGTATTCATATTCATTAATCGTTCAGCGGGCGGGTTACGCAGTACGTTTCAATTAAAAACGCCAACATACTAAACAAGGTCCATATAATAAATTCAGTGCACCCCGCTCCGTTCACTACTAATTGGATTCAGAGGCTCAAGCAACCAATTAGAGTGAAAGAGACACAGTTACAGGGGTTGTTTCTGACCCAGGTGGGAGGGAGAACGAAGATGTCTGCGCTAAATTTCAAAACACCCATAGAGAATCGTACTGACCATTAAAACTTTTTCAGGAAGGTTTCATTTAGCTAAAGTTGAATGGAAAGTTTCAGCTTAGTTGTAATAGATGCTTGGTAGTGTTAGCTGGAATAGGTCCTGTTTGATAGGAAAAAACATAGGTACTGTTATTGTCTTATGCAGGATTAATATATAATAATAATATAATATTATTATTATTTTTGATGTACTCTTTCGGCATACTCAAATGGACTCAGACCGAACTAGACGCCCTGGATCAGAGGGTCCGTACGTTGTTGACTGTAAATCGATTGCATCTTTTTTTTTTTAATAATTATAAACTAGTGCTTGACTGCAATCCCGCCTGATGGTAAGCAGTGATGCAATCGTTGAGTGTAAAGCGCACTAGTTTCACTTAAAAAACTTAGGAATAGGAAGGATGACGGCAGTTGAGCGAGATGATGCAATGTTAAACCCAAGACCAACACGACCAAACGATGCTGCGCTAGAGGGAGATTGATCTGGAGACTCCACGACCAAACTCCCGAGACAACAACATGTGGCGCATCGCACCCGCCACACATCGCAACACAACTGCTCAGACCCGTCCTCCGTACGGCTTCATCAGACATCATGCCGGAACACGACGAATCGCTTGGCGGCAAGACGTTGTCTGGTGGGTGGTAACTTCCGCCGGCAGCCGATGTTATGGCCTACCACCGAGAATCACCCATGGTCATCGATTATGAGACTGTATATCCCGCGAAAATGTGGAGCTCGAGGCTTTTTAAACGCTAAGACACTCCACAATCGCGAGATATGCAGTCTTAGGGAATATTTCCTGAAAACTGACGTGGGAACGCATCCCCCACTCCGCTCTCCTTAGCTAAAGAGAACTGGCGCAAACCAGTAGTGCTTGAAACTAACGATCGCATGGAGGTAGGGCAGAGCAAGGAGCTTCACGGACGCTTTTTCCGAGCCCTACACTTGCCCGATGTAGATTTTCAAGCGTCCGTAGACTGGCTACGTTTCGGTGACCTCTTTGGGGAAACCGAAGGTTTTGTCTGTGCAATTATGGACCAAGTTATGATGACGAACAATTATCGGAGATTCACGGCACAATTGACATCTGTCGGGCATGTCACCAGCCGGGAGAATCAATCAGACATATTATTTTCGGGTGTTCTCGTCTAGCTAACGGAAAGTGCTTGCATAGACACAACCTTGTAGCAAGGATAATTCATCAACAACTTGCTCTGAAATACAACCTTGTGGAATCGGAGGTGCCGTACTATAGGAATATGCCCGACCCAGTTCTCGAAAATGGCCATATCACATTGTACTGGGATCAATCCATCATCACTGACAGGACTATTGTTGCCAATAAGCCTGATATAGTGATGGTGGATCGATCAGAACGGCGTGCAATGATTGTTGACATAACCATCCCGCATGATGAGAACCTCGTGAAAGCCGAGAAAGATAAACAAATCAAGTATCTTGACTTGGCTCACGAGGTTGTCGACATGTGGGAGGTGGATTCAGCAATCATTGTACCGATAATCGTGACAGCCAATGGCTTAATAGCCAAGAGCCTCGACCAACACCTCAGGAGGCTCTCGTTAGGCAGCTGGATCAAGGGCTTGATTCAGAAAGCGGTACTACTGGACACGGCTCGCATCGTCAGGAAGTTCCTCTCTCTGGAGCCCTGACCGCCGGTAGCTTGGACCCTGTTCCCGATACCGGTGGGCTACTATTTTTTTATATTTTTAAATGTTTTTTATATATTTATGTAGAAATATTTAAAAATAAATATAAGTATTTATTGAAATAAAGGAAGTACATCGCACTATCAGAGTTGCTGTGAATCATACAAATGCTAATGATCTGCTATCTACTGTTTACAACCATATCAAAGTACGAGCTAAAGCGAGATATGCATGTGGTGACTATGTACAATCAGCTGTAGAAGTCAATTCCCACCTTAAAGACTACTGTCGCCTACGCTAAACCGGCCACGCACACTAACGCATTATTTTTTTTATCGCAGTCTTCGTCTTTCTTTAAAGTAATGCAAAATTTCGTTACTTCATTTGAAGTTAAGTTAGCGGCCGCACTTAACAATGGTCTATCATTAGCGAGCGGTTGTGGGTTCGATCCTTAATAATGGCAAATCTTTTTGTTGTTTCATATAATTTAAAATTATGATAACTGATTTGTATTTTAATGTCAAAATGTTTGCAAATAATATTTAAACGAATATGAAAATTTACTGGGTATTTATACCAAAATAAGTTTTTATTATATGTTTTAGTTTATTATAGATGTAATATAATAAAAAATATATAAAAATAAAACAATAAGCATATTATAATGCAATATATTATAAAGTTATATATTATTCGGTATAGATATACTTGATATAAATGAAACAAACGTTGAAATGGCAGCATTGTAATATTTTATATGAAAGTAATCCTTGACAAACTTATGTTATTAATATGGTAAAAAATATAAAAAAACACGTTTGGTTTTCAGATATAAAAGTTATAGTATTATATGTTATCATTAAAGAGGTTATAGCTTAATTATTCATTTTCTTAAAGAAAAGAGGATCGAAGCATAACCTGAATATTATTACAATCATAAAATAATCCATCCTTAGAACACAAAACAGTGCTTAATACATTTACATTTTTTTTGCGTGTATTGCATGATACTACTAGTGCTGCCATCCTGCAGTACCTTTTTTCGGAGTTTGAAGGCATGAGATTATAATCTTCAAGCGCTTTCTTAGTTCAAAAGTAAACGAACTTATTTCTTATCGAATT
Organism: Sesamia nonagrioides; assembly: GCA_017933935.1. Taxonomy (NCBI): domain Eukaryota; kingdom Metazoa; phylum Arthropoda; class Insecta; order Lepidoptera; family Noctuidae; genus Sesamia; species Sesamia nonagrioides. The sequence continues at coordinate 27,027 of JADWQK010000289.1, forward strand.
CCGAAATTTGTTTTTATAATTTACCAAAAGTAATTTGTATTGGAATTGCAAAAGGCGACATCTGTTAGCCATTAAGCCAACCGAACATATTACTGTCACTTAGCTAAATTACTTTACGAGTTGGTTTAGAGTCCGTTATTAAGATATATAATGGTATATATTTAAAACACTTTGTAGGACACTTCTGCACTGTGATTGTTATAAATTGTTTTTTTTTTGTTTAGCTCGATAAGTCTCCACCATACCCGCCAGTTTATTTTTAAACTACAAATGCAACCTCCCTTCTTCGCAAGATTTAAAGGTTTATTCAACGGTAAATATTGTTGTTTCGTTCCACTTGTCTCGACACATAAGCCACCTTCATCCTCCAACCTCTTGACTTTGGCTTACAGTATTTCTCTAAAACAATATCAATTTTATTAAACACTTGCAACAAGCGATTAGTTTGCACCTTACCCAAATATTAATAAAAACAAACACAAAAGCCGGTTCCATATTATGATATTTGAGATATATTCCTGCATATGCCTGCATATTTATTAAAAAAGTAAAACTAATAACACGTACCCGTAACTATATGTTCACCAACCAACAACAGCTAAGTAATATTATTTGAGTTATTGTAGTTAATAATAGTTATTGTAGGTAGTGGAATACTTTTTGTTCAGTTTGTTTCAAATCTATCGTCATCTTTTTATAATGAGTCTAATATAGAAAAAATCTTAAAATAAAGTATCATCGTTAAGTTGCGGATCGGTATTTTTACATATTTTTGTTGTCAGCATTCATAACTCACCAATAAACATTTCAAAAATATTTTGTAAGCTATTAGATTTGAACTCGAACCACCTTGAACGCCTATCAAGGCGAGAACCGCTAGGCCAGTTAAACACTTACTGTGAGCGTTGAAATTAGTAAGTAGTACCTAACGATCATAAGCGGGCAGCAAGTTGTCAAAGTATATGAGTGTGTACCAAACTTTATTATAGAAGAAGGTCGTAACTACAACTAGTATTGCTTGGCCATAGTTTTGTGAGATTGTAACTCGACTTTTGGTCTTGACTGTACATACAATCAAAATAAATAGTAAAGGAACATTTATAATAAGTATATTTTCATTATATACTTAGACTATAATAAACAGGAACAATACCTAAGTACATCATTAATTATTATTTCCTATAAGTCTATATAACCCGCGTAGATAAAGAAAAGATCTGTAAATGGCGTCCACTCGCATGCGTTCTCACTCACTCTCTATCGCTGTCTATACTCACACAGTGAAGAAAGCGCTGCAAAAAAAAAAAATTGATCAGGAATTTAGGATTCGCTTTCCAAGCTACTTTGATGCACTCCGAGTTATCGTTAATTTCGTTCCGCTAAAGTCTCTGTTATTTTGTGGTTTTTGTTGATATTATTGTTTGTGTTGAGTTTGATTGTTCAAAAATAACAATAAAAACAAACATAACAACAAACAAGTAAAATGTCAAATTTACATTGTAAAAAAACAATATTTACAACGTAAATTTGACATTTAACTATCTTAGCATTTGGTTTGTGATTGAAGAATGGCATGTTTTGTCAACCGTACCATAAGTATCCGCCGCCATTTTCAGATCTTTTCTTTATCTGCGCGGGTTATACCTTGTTCTATTAGGTTCTGTGCTGTTTGTAAGAACTTAGGAAGTTTTTGGTCAAATAAGTCTTCCGTACGCGCAATTACATGAGGTTAGAAGGGTCAATAAACCTTTTTTTTTACTTTTCGCACACTGGGAATTTCTCCTGTATCGTGGGTGCGATTACAAACATTTAAACTCACATACACAAACAGTCACAAACAGTCACACACGGAACAACTATCTGTAGGCCAAATATTTGTTCCATGCGGGAATCGAACCCGCGACACGTGGCTGAGCAGTCGATCGCTCATCCGCTGCACCAAACGTGTCGTCGCTTCTTTGATTATACGTTGAGACAATGTCTTTTGGCTTCTTTTTCGGGGGTCGAGACGATGAGAGTAATTTATACTTACAAATATTATAAAACTGAAGAGTCTGTTTGTGTGTTTGCAGCCGTCGTGGCTTAGTGCTTAAAACATCAGCCGAATTTAATCCAGACTTCTAACTTTACGTCTGCAAAATTTCGAAGCAATCGGTTCAGTAGTTACGTCGTGAAAGCGGAACAAACAAACAAATAAACTCACTTTCCGATTTATAATATTAGTAAGGATAAAGAAAAGGACAGAAGATAAAATGTTAATTTAGACCAGCTGTCAAATCAGTCCGCGCCTGACGTAAATTGACGTAAGTATTTTTGATCGCCATGTTTATAATCGCATCTTACTAACTGTCTATGGAATATCTTAATTTGACAGGATTAAACATTGATAAAATATTAAACTAAGGTAGATAAGTCACTAGCGCACTGAAAATGAAGCGTACAAAAGGAGGTAAGTCCAGTATCTCGCTTTAGTCACTCTCGATACACTCGTAAAAACGACAAACACTAACAGCCCAAACGACAAATACTAGCCATCTTTTTCTTCTCTATGCTTTAGATTGCGCCCCGATCTCATTCACACTGTACCAACGTGTGAAATGTACGCAGAATAAAAAAATTACATGTGTGTGCTGTTGCTCCGATCGACACATTTAGTTTGGTTAACTTGTTAGAGCATATCATATCTGTTTAATATTACATCAATGGGATTAAACTAAAATGTTATCTTCTATCCTTTTCTAAAGAAATAGAAAGAAAAACATGCAGTTAATATTACCTATTTTAGTTTGTGAATGTTTTAGTTAGTGTTATTTAATTATAGTTAATTATATCGGTACAATCGATAATTACATCAATTAACATAGAGACAAAAATATAACTTAAAAACTGGAATAGAATATGGAATATGGAACAGTGGACTCCCTCGCATAGTTTCTTTCATAGAAGACCAGACGCGCATCTTCTTCTTCAGCTTACACAGGTCCAGTGCTGGACAAAGGCCTTCCCAAGGCTTTCCTTGGAGGTTGCCATAATTCCTACGCTTGGCACTTGGCAGGCGGGTTGCGGATCGCAGTAATTTGATGTTCCACAGGAGAAGTGCTGCTGCCCGCTTCCCTGGTGAGAGTCCCCTTAGTCAGCTCTTACGACACCCACGGGAGGATATGGTTTGGAACTATTCTATGCTCGGTACCACACAGACATGCATATCTAATCTTATTCCATTCATCTGCAAACACGTCACAATCTGAGTTCGCCATCACAAGGGCAGTCGTCACCTTTAGAGTACGAGAATGTTTATTATCTATAATAGTGGTGAATAGTGATAAATAGTGGTGAACAGTGGTGAACAGTGGTAGCCTAATGGTATCGGCCGCGACTTACAAGTTGTAGGTTCGAACCCCGTCAGGCGCTTTACTTTGTGTAAATTATATCTTCACCACTGCTCTCAAAACGGCGAAGGAAAAGATCGTGCGGAAACCGGCATGTCCTAGAGGTAAAAACTTCGAAGACACGTGACATCTACCAACCCGCACTGGGCCAGCGTGGTAGATTATGGCCCACTCCCTCTCACCGAGAGGAGGCCTGTGTCCAAACAGTGGGAAAAATATAGACTGATTATGCATACCTATATGTAATTAGCTTCCCATACAATAAAATTGAATGTCGTGGCGGCCTAGTGGTTAAAACACCAGCCTCTAAAGTATGAGTGCGCGGGTTCGATACCAGGTCAGGCAAGTAGCAATGTAACTTTTCTAAAGTTATATGTACCTACTTTCTAAGTATATCTTGGACACCATTGACTGAAGGTGAAGGAAAACATCTTGAGGAAACCTGGACTTTATAAGTCTGAAAGCGCCAACCCGCATTGAGCAAGCGTGGTGATTACGCTCAATCCTTCTCTGTATTTGAGGAGGCCTGTGCCCAGCAGTGGGACGATAAACAGGTTGATGATGAAGATGATGATGATGACATTAAAATTACCGGGAAATTAAATAAAATCTTCACCTGTAAGTGCCATCATCTGGAAAACGCACAACAACACATTAAGGTGAAAAGTGTCCGTAGCTGACAGCGAAGGGACGGAGATATCGCTTTTGGACATCATTATCGCGTTATTCCAGCGTGTATCTGCCGGCTATTCTCCGCGTCGGTCCCGGACCGGCAGTCGCCCGACAGTCGGATTGCCGGCTCGCGGCACCCACGAGCTGTTATTACCGTCGGGGCGTTTAACTCAATTTGAAGTAATACACTGGGACAGATACTTACTCTGATCGATGCTAATAGCTTTTATTGATATAGTCTAGGTGTTATTAGTACACTAGGGCGCTATCCGCCCTAGTGTACTAATAACACCACACATATAGTTAGCTGTCGTAAATAACTTTAATATCACACTTTGACGTGATCGTGAAACCTTCGAATAGCCGCCAGTTGTTCATTTTGAGTTATTTGATAATTCATAGGAGTTTGTACTGGTTTATTATGTGCCGTTTACTCGTTTAAGTGTATTTTCGCTTGTTGGAGGGTGTGGTTACGGATGTCGAAGGCAATGAGATAATTTACACGTCTTCAGATGGCGTGCGCTCATGTCTTGGTGTGACGAGTGAAACATCATATTATTCTCTTACTTTGTAGGGTGCACAAAATGGGCGTTGACACGAACACGGAATAGGGATACACAGCGTTTTTTTTGGAGTTTACTCCTTAAGAATCGATTTTTACCCGACTACGGCAAAGCAAAAGGAGGGTTATGATTTTGACAGGCTATGTATGTATGTATGTATGTATGTATGTATGTATGTATGTATGTATGTATGTATGTATGTATGTATGTATGTATGTTCATCTGTTCCCTGGTAACTTCTAAACTACTTATTCGAATTCGATAAATGACATATCATTAGAAGCGTCTTAATTGTCTGCTGGTTATAGGCTATATGGAGTTTCACAAAATCTAACGTGGCGCCCTCTAGCGGACAAAATATACAGAGTAAAAAAAAAAGTTAAGATAAATATGCCGTGTTTGGTATCATTTAAAAGGGCTTTACTTTTACATTTTGAATATATATATATTACTAGCATTTGCTTGGGACTTTACCTGTATTCATCGGCTGATTGCATATAATTCACATCTTTTCGTTCATAGATAGCTTCTTTACTACTTATCAGAATAAGACCACTGCAGAACCATTAGAAGGGCCTTGATATTCTGTTGGTTATGAGCTTTAGAGCTTGTCACCAAATTTAGTATTACGCCCTCTAGCGGACAAAAAGTTCTATGTTAATACAAAATTAAAATAAAGATACCGTATTTGGTATCATCTAAAAGAGCTTCACGAGTACTTTATGTTTGGACATAATCCCTAGTAATGCTTCGTAGAAATTTGAATGTAAACCAGGGTTTGGTAAACGGAGCGAGGGGAGTGGTGAAGGCCTTCGAATGGCCTGCTCTTCGGCGCGATCAGTTGGAACAGGAGAACAGCCAAGCGCTGTTCTCATACAATTTGACGACGCATCCATAAAATCAGATACTAACGGACTTATCAAAATCGAGCCTTGCCTCACTGAATTTGACGGCTTGAGGGGTTCTGGACAAATTCAGCGTAAAATGCTCCCGCTGATTCTTCCTTGGGGTTGTACTGTACATAAATTACAAGTTTGTACTCTAGATAAAAAAGTTACAGATCTAGGAAAGTCATTTTTTGCTAAAGGACAGGCCTATGTCGCTCTCAGTAGAGTTAAAACCATAGAGGAATTATTTATAAGTGCCTTGGATCATAATAAATTACTTAAAAATCCACATGACAGTCGATCGTTAGCAGAATTAGATAGATTAAGAAATCTTCCCAGGTCCTCTTAATATAAGTTTTTTTTTTTAATAATTATAAACTAGCGCTTGACTGCTATCCCGCCTGATGGTAAGCAGTGACGCAATCCTTGATGCCTGCGCACTAGTTTATTAAGCCTATTCACTTAAAAACTTAGGAATAACAAGGATGACGGCAGTTGAGCCAGGTGATGCAATGTTAAATCCAAGACCAACACGACCAACCATGCTGCGCCAGAGGGAGATTGATCTGGAGACTCCCCACGACCAAACTCCCGACACAACAACATTTGGCGCATCGTACTCGCCACACAACGCAACACAAAGTGCTCAGACGCGTCCTCTGTACGGCTTCACCAGACATCATGCTGGAACACGACGAATCGCTTGGCAGCAAGACTTTGTCTGGTGGGTGGTAACTTCTGCCGGCAGCCGATGTTATGGCCTACCACCGTTAGAAAAACATCCAATCTATTTATACTAACGGCCTCATCCACTAATTCATGACCCATTCGGTGCCATCGACGCAAATGTGCGTCGCTACTACGAAAAACCGAGAGCTTCATGCGGGAAAACCGTTGCTATACGCGCTACGCTCCAAGCGCTACGAAATAGTAAAATAGGACATCTCTACATATTACTATACGCCGATACATAAGTCAAAAGAGATGTCGTATGTTAACTACCTAGTTTTTAGTTCTTCAATTTAACTTTTATTAATATTATGCGCCACAAATACACTTTAACACCAAAATAGTACAAATAATAAAAAGTTAAAAAACTAAAACCCAACTACGACAAAACATAACCCTCCTGGCAGTCGGGTAAAAAAACGACGCTGAAAAAGTATAAAACAAGATTTTCAGAATACTGAACTGAACAAAGTTGCTAATATAGTTGCAAGTAAATGGACACAGTAGACTCTACCAATATGCCTTCGTTGTAAATTGACAATAATGTCTTACGATACTATTCTGAAGTATGCAATATTCACTATTTAGAGATAAATTTTCATGTTTGGAAGGGCGTAGTCACACGTTACATATACCTACCGTAGCACTTTCATAACGTGTGACTGCGGTTTTCCAAACATGAAAATTTATCTCTAAATAGTCAATATTGCATACTTCAGAATAGTATCGTAAGACATTATTGTCAATTTACAACGAAGGCATATTGGTAGAGTCTACTGTGTCCATTTACTTGCAACTATATTAGCAACTTTGTTCAGTTCAGTATTCTGAAAATCTTGTTTTATACTTTTTCAGCGTCGTTTTTTGTCGTAGTTGGGTTTTAGTTTTTTAACTTTTATTTTCATATATAAGGCGCCCGGTATGAGAAAAATCCGAGGGGTAAAACCTACTAACGAGTAACGAATTTTAAGCGTTACTATTTTAGTGCGCACCTTTGGTGCACAACTTTCTAATCTAAAAAAGTGGCATAGTTATCTTTTTACAACTATATTTTGTTAGTTATTAAGATAATGTCATATTTAAAAAAAAAAATATTATTATAATTAAAAAAAAATGTTTATAATTTTTTTTTTATTATAAACTTTCTTAAAATTGGTTAAAATTTTCATAAATATGCATTTATAGATTTTTTTAATTTTTTATGATTTATTTTATAAATAATTTTTAAAATAATAATAATAATATTTTTTTATTATCTTTTTTTAATTTTTTTTTTAATAATATTTTTTTTCGTACCTACTTAAGGAGTAAACTCCAGTCGTGCGTCGGAGCTGACACACACACTTTTTTTAATTTTTTATTTATAAGCCAGCGCTTGACCGCAATCCCGCCTGATGGTAAGCAGCGATGCGATCGTTGATGGTAAAGCGCGCTAGTTTATTAAGAGCCTATTGCCTAGTTTATGAAGATAGTGATTGCTAGGGTTTTAAATTAGGTTTCGTTGTTTCTTGGAATACTTAAGAATATTGACAACACGGCTGATGCAGTGGCTGAGCGATCGATTGGTGCGCTGCGTGTCCCGGTGTCGATTCCCGCACGGAACAAAATTTTTTAAAGGTAGGCTACAGGTAGTTGTTCCAGGTCTGGCTGTTAGTGTATGCGAGGTTAAATGTTACAGGAGTAATAATAATTCCTAATGTGGAGCAAAGTCTTTTTTAAGAAAAAATTAGGAATCGCTGTCCATTCTTTGGTTGTCTGGAAGAGATTGCACACATAAGGCCGCCCATTGTATGTTTTATTGTATTCAATGTATTTCGTTCGATATAATATGTCTTGGTGTAGCTACAATAAAGTTTATATGTCATCATCATCATCATTTCAGCCGAAAGACATCCACTGCGGGACAAAGGCCTCCCCCAAGGTTCTCCACGACGACCGGTAATACGCCTCCCGCACCCAGTGGTTTCCCGCAACCTTCACCAGGTCGTCAGTCCACCTTGTTGAGGGACTACCCACGCTGCGTATTCCGGTGTGTGATCGCCACTCGAGAACCCGTCGGCCCCAACGGGCATCGGGCTTACGGGCATTGTGGCCGGCCAACTGCCACTTTAGTGTTGCAGTTCTTAGGGCTATGTCGGTTACTCCCGTTCTTCTGCGGATCTTCTCATTTCTGATTCGATCGCGCAGTGAAACCCAAGCATAGCCCTCTCCATTGCCCTTTGATTGACCTTGATCCTTTTTATAAGGCCCATTGTTAGCGACCACGTCTCAATTCCATACGTCATCACTGGCAACATTGGTCGAAGACTTTTGTCTTGAGACACTGCGGTTTTTCGGACGAGAAGATTCTACGTAGCTTCCCGAAAGCAGCCCAGCCGAGTTGGATTCGTTTAGGATTAGGTATATGTATAGATAAATAAATAAGAGATATACTCAATCTAAAAGCATTTATCTACTTATTACAAATAAACCCAATTACAAAGACTTTTAAATTAACGGGAGGTCAATCAGTGAGCCTACCTAGCCACTCAATATTTGGACAATAATTCCATACGTACGTTATATTTAAGTACCTACTCGAGGCATAGGTGTTAAATCATAAATAAGTAACAAATCGGTGCGCCCACGCAGATCAGGTAGGTGTCGGTAGTTAACTTACAATTTACAATGGCGAAGGAATTAAATATAAATAAATATATACGGACAAATCACACAGATTGAACTAGCCCCAAAGTAAGTTCGAGACTTGTGTTATGGGATACTAACTCAACGATATTATATTTATAATAGATACATTATATAGATACACATCCAAGACCCAGGCCAATCAGGAAAAGGTCGTTTTCCATCATGACCTGGCCGGGGTTCGAACCCGGGGCCTCCACGTAGCAGGCAGGCGTGTTGACTGCTGCACCACGGAAGGCGTCTGAATTATAAACTGTTTTGTTATTTTTCGATATAATTGTAGGTACCTACAGACGACAGTACATCAAGCTACTACATTCTGTCAAATGTCTTTATTAGATTCTAAACTTTATTACTAAAGCACTAAGGCTCAAGATTGATTGGAATCGTTTGACAGATTCGGGTAGCTTGACCTTTTGTCGTCCGTATCTACATATTTATGAAGTCTGAAAAAAGATTGTGTGCTAAATATTAAATACTGCCTCCCGCACACGGCATCGCCCGCGTGGAATTCGTTTATATCGGGCTTTTTAGATTTTCCTCGGGAATATCAATTTTTCCCGGGATAAAAAGTACCCTGTTATTTAATCCTACGGACTACTCACTTTACGACTGCAAAATTTCAAAGAAATCGGTTCAGTAGTTACGGCGTGAAAGCGGAACAAACAAACAAACTCACTTTCCCATTTATAATATTAGTAAGGACACATAAATTTATTAATTAACATTTTTTATTATATGACATTATTCTCTTGACCATGTTTTTGTTTTAAATACTTTGCCCTACATTAAGAATTTTTCATGTATCGTGGTTCACTTATAAGATAATATAATTATTATACAATATGTAAAGAAAACCCTGTCTGATCCGTGAAGGTATTGTTAGGTATCGATAACTGATTCTACTAATGGATACAAAGCCGGGATAAACTTAAAAAAATCCCCCTTTAAAAATAAATGGTTAAAAGTTACCTCTTTTTGCGAAATAATCGCAAAAAGAGCTAACTTGATACATGTGCGGTAGGCAACCCTTCCGCGGGTGACGGGGGCAGGACACGCTGCACGTGGTCACATTGCTTATAACAATACCGTCAAAAAGGTGTTGTCACTTTTTTTAAAAATACCAAATTTCGGGGAAGTTGGAATTAATTCGCGGGAAAAAAAGATTATTTCAAAATTCATTAGTATTGTCACTATGATGATTAAGTAAAACATTATATTATATTTGGTCATGTGTTTACCTAACCTTTATTATCCTTATGGGTCGGACAGGGTTTTCTTTACATATTGTATATATTCCATAGACAGTTTAGACGTGATTAAGACATGGCGACTAAACATGCGTCCATTTAGGTATAGACGAGAGCACATCAAGCTACTACAACCTGTCAGATTTCTTTATCAGATTTTCAACTTTATCTCTAGAGCATTAAGGCTCAAGGTTGATTGGAAGTTTTTGTTAGTTTCGGGTAGCTTAACCTGCTGTCGCCTGTACATATACGTTACAATTTTTTATCTGAAACGTATTTATTTACTTAGGTATCTTATTTTTTTTAAAGTGTGGCACTAGTTATGACTTGTGCCAATTTCAAGTAAATTAAAATTCTTCTAAATTTCTTCTTTCTTTCTTTTTTGGCTTCGCACGGTTTCTGCATTTAGCCAATGTCACGTGATGAATTATTTATGTCGAAAAAGACGGCCGCGTGAACCGTCTTACGAGGGAGGTTTGAGGTAAAGTCATCAAGTGGCCACTATGCTGCGATATTTCACTGTTCTTTATGGATTATTTACTGAATGCACTTTTAAACAACACTATAAATAATTTTAAAAGTCCAATGTAAAATGAGCGTGACACTCAGCTTAATTTTCCCGCCAAAACTCGTATCTTATTTAAGTATACGTCAGACGCGGGCTACTTGATAGGACTAAACTAAGTAATATGTTATCTTCTGTCCTTTTGTTAATGAAATAAAAAGAATAAGATGTACTTAACAAGAGAATCGGCACCATCCTCCATTTTAAACCAACCTGAGATATCCGATGAATGTCGCAATTATACCTACGAATGAATGCTAAGAGTTAATTAGTTTATAATCTAACATGTTGCGTCTCACTTTTAATGAGTAATTAAAGAGGCTCGAACATCACTCCAGGGCTAATTTCCTCACTAATTACGATTACAGCTCAACCAGGAATCGTAAGTTGTGCGCGGGCGTCAATACGCCCCTAACGTGCTGCGTTTGAACGATGGAAAGTTGGAGTACTAAGTTAAGAATGTTTGAGGATAGTGGTCGAGTTACGTTTCTAGTGTCCGTTCTAAAGGTGGTTGTTAATTTTAGTTCTTCATTTTAGTATCGGGAGTTTTTTTGCTCCATTTCTTCTTCCCAGCGAAAGTGATGAAAAAGAAGGCGTTTTCGGGGACTGTCTGTTGTAATTTTGATGTTCGATCAATTCTCAGTGTAATTTGAATAAAAGGCTTTTGATTTGATTTTAGTTTTTCCATTTCAATATTAAAAGCTGTTGGTTTAAAAAAATAATGATTTACAAAGTGTGATAATGGCGCCGATTAACTTGTTCACAAACTAAACTAATTTTAAGTTAAGTAAGTGCATCTTTTTCTCTCTATTTCATTAAGAAAATAAAAGAAGATAACATTTTAGTTTAATTCTGTCAAATTAAGATATTTCATAGACAATAGAGAAGAGATTATAAACATGGCGACCAAAAATACGTCAATTTACTTCAGGAGCGGACTAATTTGACAGCCGGTCTAAACTTACATTTTATCTAGATAACCCGAACATTGTTTTAATTATTTAAATACTTGAACAATTTAGTATGAACGCATGTTTGATTTATTCGACTTGGCAGAAAACGAGTTCGATAAATTAAGTCATCATCATCATCGTCATCACAGCGTTAATCCCAGTCGCATCCGAAGCCTTTTCAGCTTTGGAGTCTGGAGTCCGCTTTACCAGTCCAACTGCTGATATGGCTACGCTTCGACATTTTCCGTGAAGTGACAGCCGTCTGACCTCCACAACCTGAAGGCGACATCGAAGCATTGCAGTTAGACCAATTGTTGGACTTTTGAGGGCTCCAACAACCCGTAACGACTGCCACTAGATGTTCGTATGGCAACCGGGACCAACGGCTTAACGTGCTTTCCGAGGGACGACCAGACCAGTGCAAATATTCATATTCATGCATATAAATATTTGCACTGTGCGGGGATCGAACCCGCGCCTCCTTGCGCAGTTCGATAAATTAAGTGTCTGCACTAATCCATACCATCGAACCATGTTCGCTAAAAGCTCAAACTTACAAATGATATTCTCCGATCAGTTGATTCTGTCTGAATATCTCTAATTCTACTGAATATAAGTAAATAAAGAGACATCAATCAAGAGTTATACAAGGTCTTTGCTTAATCAACTTTTTTTTTATAAATTATAAACTAAGTATATTTGGGCCAAATTCGATAAAGAATAGAGTTAAACAAACCATTGCAAGGCAACGAGTAGTTTACGCCTAATAGACAGATGTTAACAACCTTGTCTACATTGAAGGTATGGACTAATTATAATACACAACTGCATAACACATGCACTGTGTTATGCAGTTGTGTATTATATTGATATTAAAGTAATTAAAAAACGCAAAATTGTATTGATAAGTGAGGCATTTGTCAACTTTATTCATTGGTTGAATTCCACAAAATGATTCCATCCATCTTTCTTTTTTTGTAGGGTTATCACGTAAAATTAATGTCGACTTTATATTTAAGTACGCTGTATAAAAGACGAGGCGAAACGGTGCGTTCGGATCGTAGTGGTGTCAACAACTTGTAGTATTGTAACTTGCCAAACCACTAGCTCACATTGCCATACGATCTAAACGAGGCACGATCGGCACGATTCCTGTAATTATTACTAACCTTCAGCTGTTTTGCCCGTAGCCCGTAATTAAAACATAGTTAGGCCCAACGAACAGACGCCTTGCCAGATTAATGTCTAATAGAAATATAGGTACCACATGATTACATTAACGTACGTATTGTACCAGGTATTATCGCTTTTTTACATCCTATCTGAATGATTGATGGCAAATAGATTACAGACTGATTTCACTAGAATGCGTTTGGTATTTACATAGTTACACTACGTGAAAAATGAGGGTTTCTTTTTTTGTAATTATAAACTAGTGCTTGCAATCCCACCTGATGGTAAGCAGTGATGCAATCGGTGATGGTAAAGCGCGCTAGTTTGTTAAGAGGAAGGAAGACGGCAGTTGAGCGAGGTGTTGCAATGTTAAACTTAAACACAACGTTGCTCCAACGACGCCAGAGGGAGATTGATCTGGAGACCCTCCACCACCAAATTTCTGATACAACAATATTTGGCTTATCGAACAGTGGTGGGTGGTAACTTCTGCCGGCAGCCGATATTATGGCCTAAGACCGAGAAAAGTCTTGTCTTTAGTAATTTTAACTTTCAAAATGGACTGATTCTCAGTCTATTTTGAATAAATAACTTTTGATTTTGATTGCTCTTAAAAACGGAGAAAAAATACAACGGAGAAATAAACAATGCAACAATAAAAAAAACCAATAAACACTTCACTTTTTCTTGGTGGTAGGCCATAACATCGGCTGCCGGCGGAAGTTACCACCCACCAGACAAAGTCTTGCCGCCAAGCGATTCGTCGTGTTCCGGCATGATGTCTGGTGGTGCCGTACGGAGGACGGGTCTGAGCAGTTGTGTTGCGATGTGTGGCGGGTACGATGCGCCAAATGTTGTTGTCTCCAGATCAATCTCCCTCAAGCGCAGCATCGTTTGGTCGTGTTGGTCTTGGGTTTAACATTGCATCACCTCGTTCAACTGCCGTCATCCTTCCTATTCCTAAGTTTTTTAAGTGAATAGGCTTAATAAACTAGTGCGCTTTACACTTAACGATTGCATCACTGGTTACCATCAGGCGGGATTGCAGTCAAGCACTAGTTTATAATTATTAAAAAAAAAAAAATAACAATGAGGCTAGAACTTCCCCGGCGCGTATGGGCCGTTTTCCACCGCTTGGGACCAGTGCGGGTTGGTAGATGTCAACTGCCTTCTTTTTTTTAAATTATAAACTAATGCTTGGCCGTAATCCCGCCTGACGGTAAGCAGTGATGCAATTATTGATTTAGTTTATTAAGAGCCCATTCACTCTAGTCTTAAAGACACTTAAATTTTAGTCAGAGGGAAGAACCGCCGCTGGCAAATTGTTCTTAGTACGTTTTACGATATGCCAGTTTTCTCACATTCGTTCCCTTTTCTATTTTTAAAAACAGTGGTGAAGAAATAAATAAAACCTACACAAACTAAAGCGCCCGCGCAGGAGTGAACCCACGACCCACAACTTGTAAATCACAATCGTAACTCTCTTGTAAAGTTCATAAATTTGTATACCTTTAGAGGTGAACCATGTACGGACGAATGATTAGTAATGTGACATCGTGCATGCATAATTTGCATGCATACACGTGTTTGACAAATAAAATTATCAATGGATTTCATTTTGACAGTTCAACAAAATTCATTGGGTTATTAACGTTGTTGATCAGACACATTTTTAGAACATAGGGAGCAATGAATAAGCAACACGCTTCCAAAAGATTCTAATTGTTAAGCAATTAGGTTACAGGTTCCACTGGGGCACCACAGCTCTTAGATTTTTAGTGAAAAAAAATGAGGTGAGATGGTGGCTAGCAAAATTCAAACTCTCAATTTGTCATGGCAGGCCGAATGGGCCGAATCGCCAACCCGCATTGAGCAAGCGTGGTGATAACGCTCAATCGTTCTCTGTATGAGAGGAGACCTGTTCCCAGCAGTGGGACGATTAAAAGGTTGATGATGATGAGGCCGAATGGGTACTATATTCAATTTCTTTTAAAAATAATTACTGCTTGACTGCAATCCCACCTGATGGCAAGCAGTGATGCAATCGCTGATGGCAAAGCGCGCCCGTTCATTAAGCCTATTCACTCAAAAAACTTAGTGAATAGGAAGGAAGACGGCAGTTGAGCGAGGTGATGCAATGTTAAAGACAACACGACCAACGATTCTGCTCTAGAGGGAGATTGATCTGGGAGACCCTCCACGACCAAACTCCCGACACAACAACATTTGGCGCATCGTACCCGCACACATCACACCACAACTGCTCAGACCATCATCATCGTACGGATGATCATCATCTACCTAGCCTTTTTCCAAATATGTTGGGGTTGGTTTCCAGTCTAACCGGATTTAGTTGACCTGATAAGCTGAATGGTCAGTGTCCGTGAAGTTCTAGCCCGTTTTTCTCCAGAGAGACCTGTGTTTTGCAATGGGCGATTAACTTCACCTTACTGACGGACCGACCCTTTACCAACAACAGTTTTTTGTAATGTATTTAGTATCAGCATTGCACCCGTGCGAAGCCGGACGGGTAGCTAATAGGTATTATAAAAAAGTACTTGACCGTAATCCCGCCTGATGGTAAGCAGTGATGCAATCGTTGATGGTAAGGCGCATAAATATTAACTACATGACTATATTCTGTTAGGTTGGCGATATTAATCTTATTACATCTCAATTTATTAACACTCGTGCCAACCATCACATTCACACCGGACCATAATGTTCACGCCTCTGATTTTAAATAGTCAAATAACCGTGAATATTATTCTGAAAGTCTTCATCTCATCTGGCATTCGGAATAAACTCGTAAGCAAAGCGAAATTGCGTACCATCCATAATAGGAGCCTCTTAAAGTGTCTGTAACTTCGAAACGGCTAAGGCGTGGGCGGGGCGCTGCCTTCAAAGAGTGTATTAACATGTCAATGTAAGAGAGATAGCACTATTAACACGTCTCGCGTGAGAAAGGGACGGCAGTAAACAAGTCTGGGCTTCTATGCGCTCACGCACCACAAAGGAAGTATTGTTTTCAGTTGTTAACGCCCGTTGTGTGGAGTTATTGATGTGAAAGGATTTGTTAATGGTCGTATTGTCTATGAACTGCTACCGTACTGAGCGGCTTGTTATTAGCTGTTGTCATTGGGACCCGAAAAGTATCGGCTTTATTGTGTTTTGAATGGGAAAGTATTTTTTTTTAAATTATCTTTTTTTAAGTGAAAATATGAAAAGTGACGTTGAGCAATTTTATTGGATGGGGAAATTGCATTTTTTTTAAAACGTTGGCCCTCACTATGAATTTCTCCTGTATCGTGGGTGCGTTTACAAACATATAAACTCACATACACAAACAGCCGTGCGTTCAGGCGCTTTTCCATACCTATTATTGGAATCAATTGTAACAGCACATACCTACTTATGACCCATTAACTTAATCAAATTTTATTCCGTGGTGCTTGGCAATCTGGGCTTCTCCCAGTTGCAATAATATCCTTTTGTGCCGATTGGCCTAGTTCTGTTCTGTCTCCTGCTTGTTATGGAGGGAAGTGGAAAAAATTTCTTTTTTCTTACTCCTCCGCTATTCTTTTCTGATTAATTTCGTTGCGGGACCTAAGACAGTTGAATCGTTTCTCCGGGACTCGTCGAGCTTCATTGCTCGGCGTTTTTCTGGCGGTCTCCACTGTTGATTCTGGCTTTCAGGAGTTGCAGTGGGTTGGGAACAGTGTGGCGGGTTTTGCCCAAAAAAAAAAAATACACAAACAGCCCGGAACAACTAATTGTTAATAAAATATGTTCAGTTATTCAAGTAGGTTTAAATTTTTGTAAAAGTGTAAGGTAAGTATAGCTAATACAGATAGTTGACATAGGTACCTACACTGATACGCTGTTTGTTACATTTTCTTTAGGACATATTAGGTATAAACATTTTCAAGAAAATATACAATTTAAATAAAAATAAAAATTTAAATATATACGGACAAATCACACAGATTGAGCTAGCCCCAAAGTAAGTTCGAGACTTGTGTTATGGGATACTAACTCAACGATACTATATTTATCATAGATACATATATAGATAAACATCCAAGACCCAGGTCAATCAGGAAAAGATCGTTTTCCATCATGACCTGGCCGGGGATCGAACCCGGGGCCTCCACGTCACAGGCAGACGTGTTGACCGCTGCGCCACAGAGGACGACGAGGTAATTTGTTTCTAGTAAGTCTATACTTTTTTAACAAACTTAAAAAAGGAAGATGTTCTGTGTTCAGCTGTCTTGTCTTTTTTACAGAACATTATACTCATCCTACACAAAAAAAAAAAAAATTGCATCGACCATATTGATTATATATGTCATCGGTGTTGCCATTTAATAGTTTATACTATCTGCTAATATTGTTTTATTTTTATTTATTGATCACAATAAATGAATTAATTAAATGTTGAGCTAAGCAGTTAGTTATTTTAATGCTTAAACAATCACGAGTCACTGATATAATATTGTATATCAGCGTAAATAACAAAAGGGGTGGATGAAGTTTATTTATCAAAGTTAACAAATAGTAGTTTCATTTCACACTGGCAGTCTGCGGGAAACGTACACAGGGTCCTTTCGATGCCTCTCATTCGGAACTTTAGGTATTTATGCGTAAGCTTTGTGGCAATATAAGCTTTAAGGAGTAGGCTTTAGGTTTATTTTTGAATGTTGTTGTTTAGATATTATTATTACTAGTAAGAATTCTTTTAATACAATTTCTTTGTGCGCTCCTGACGTAAACTGACGTATTTTTAGTTGCCATGTTTATAATCGCGCCTAAACTGTTTATGGAGTGGTTTTTGGCGGGAAGCCAAGATGAGTGCCACGCTCGTTTTTCTTTGGACTTTTAAATTATTTATAGTGTCGTTTACTAAATAAAAACGCGTGATTTATGTAGTAAAAAGTGCATTCAGTGAATAATTCATAAAGAACAGTGAAATATTGTAGCATAGTGGCCACATCATGGCTTTGTACCAAATCTTCCTCCTAGTGTCTTTTCACGCGGGAAACGAAAGGTTTAGGTTAGATTAAGTTAGGATAAGAGATAGGATAAGTTACAAAAGTTGAAAATTAATTACTGAAGACATGGCAGTATGGTCTCTGACCTTAGCCTGTTCCAAATGGAACAAATAAAACCAAAAAAAAATGTCTATGGAGTATCTTAATTTGACAGGTCTAAACTGACATTTAATATTCTCTCCTTTTCTTCATAATATAATGTAATTACATTATATTATGTTGTGTTCATCACTATACATAGTATTGTATAAAGTCATGTGTATTTTTTTGAATGAACAGACAGCTGTGCTGCTGGGTAGTTTATTCCGTCAGTTCTTCTTCCCAGCGAAAGCACTAGGGCCGAAGGGCGGGCGTTTTGGGGGACTATCTTATGTAATATTGACGTTCAAAAAGTGCTGTTCTCAGCCTAATTTCAATAAATGACTTTTGATTTGATTTTGATATTTATTTACCTACCTTAAAAAAAATAAGAGACAGAAAGATGTGTATTATCCAGGTGATAGGTACAGTAAACAGGTTCACAAGTTAACAGCAGGTCAAAAGGACATGGGTTGCTTAAAGTATCAGGTCTACACTTAGGTTACAATATGGTATTAGTGAGCCTCAAGCTAGATGCTGATCTTGGAGCTCGGATTAGGGAGACCGAGAGGTGATCAAGTATGATATGGAGGATTACCATGACGTGTTAAAACCATCATGGCTTCAATATAAGACAAAGATGGAGCTATACAGGATTAATGGCGCTATTCCTTTTTCACAACGGTGTAATGATGGTGTTCTTGAGTGGCGACCACGCACCGGAAGACGCAGCGTGGGTAGGCCCCCGACAAGGTGGACTGACGACCTGGTGAAGGTCACAGGCAACCGCTAGATGCGGGAGGCGCAGGACCGGTCCTCGTGGAGATCCTTGGGGGAGGCCTATGTCCAGCAGTGGATGTCTTTAGGTTGAAATGACGATGATAATGATAATGATGGTGTGATGTTTGTGTGGTGTGTGTCAGTATAAGATAACTAATTTATTGTCACCTGTTCCAGTATTCTTACTATTGTAAAATTTCCGAGGTAGGCACTAACTATGGAGTCTTCTGCTCCGTTCCTTACAAATACAAACTTAATTTAATTTCACTAATAGTTTTTACATTATAAACTAAATTCTGAGTTTTCAAGGCGAATCTGTGCTGAAGAACCAAAGTCACCGACATAGCTCTTAGAGTCGCTTAAATTAAGTGGCAATAGGCGGGGCACATTGCTCGTAGCTACTAGCGGCCACGTACCGGAAGACGCAGCGTAGGGAGGGGAGGCCCAACAAGGTGGACCGATGACCTGGTGAAAATCGCGGTAAGCCGATGGATGCGGGCAGCACTAGGCGGGTCATCGTAGAAAGCCGCGGGGGAGGCTTTTGACCAGCAGTGGACCTATACCTATAGGCCAAGAAGAAGAAGAAGAATCTGCCCATCGTTTCCCAACTATGTTCAGGTCAGCTTCCAGTCTAACCCGATGCAAATTAAGTAATACCAGTATTTTACAAGAAGCGGCTGTCTATCTGACCGCCACAACGCATTTACACTCGGTAGCTATAATATAGGTACAAACCAGTAATATAGTACGACACTCCTTGGTAAGATTGGTTGTCAGACTTTTGAGCTCCTGACTATTGGTAACGACTGTCAAAGTTCCTCGAATTACAGCCAGAAACACAAACACTCTCTCGCTCATACGCACCCTTAGAAGTACGTACACTCTCCCATGTTCACCCCTCATACACTCACACATACCTACTTGCACTCCCTCTCATACTACACTCAAACACACGTACACACCAGCACACATATGTAAAGAAAGAAAGAAGAAAGAAAATACGTTTATTTGCGTTAACATGACGTAAAAGTGTACAAAAACAATTGAGTGATAATAGTTAATATGCGTCACATCCACGCAAAACGGCTATCGCTCAGCATTATGCTGCGACCTTATGCAAAACAGAGTCCAGCGCTGGTTTTCAGCGACAGCCGGTACCGACGTAAAGACGTCACCCAGTGCAGCAAACAATCACCTATATACCTACCTACCTAATACGTACCTACTTGACTATCCGTCCTCTATGCTCATTGCTCCAACACTGTCTCCTAAGATACCAGGACCTAGTTTAGAAGACAGGGTGACATGATGTTTATAGATTCGTGTAGATATTTCTTCATATTATATTGTACATCTGCTCATATGTATGAATCATGTGTGTTGTCAAAATAATGATTATTATTATTAAAAAAAAAAAAAACTAGGAGTCTAGTAATGCGCTTTCCTTGCCACGGGTGTCTATGTGTAAAGATGGTAAGGAAATGAAGACGAAGAACTATTAGATGACTTGTAAGAATCTAAACTTAACATTACTGCCTTCATTTGTTAAGGCGCTAAGCGCTGTCTTAGCTATCCACGTACCTATAAGAACTGTTTTACACAGACGAAGATACACAAATTAAAACGCAAGAGAACGCGACAAACCGTCGTCAATATCAGTTGTCATCCCACAATGGGTCTGTAATAGCGCGGGATGCGACAAATCGTCGCACATTACAAATGTCAGGTCAAAGAGACAAACTGAGAATTAATATGGGAACTCGATTGATACTTGGAAGAATATCGTGTGGGTATGAGTTGAGGGGATTTGGAGACTGTCCTGATCCAATGTTTTGATGACACGGTTGGTGCAGTGGCTGAGCTATCGACTGCTGCCCTGTGTGTCGTGGGTTCGATCCGCACGGGACAAATATTTGAATGGCCTATAGGTAGTTGTTCCGGGTGTGGCTGTTTGTGTATGTGAGTTTAAATGTTTGCAAAAACACCCATGATGCGGGAATAATTTCTAGTGCGGGGCAACGTTATGTCAAAGAAAAGAAATATTTTCCACTCAGATGAGGAAAGCAGCCGTTGAGTGCTGCTCTCGCGAGAAGTGACCTGTCTAACTCGTGACGACGCGACTGGTCCGGGTCAAGGCCTGCCGGGGGTACCGTAAAAATGGGAGGACCCGGTACCCCAGAAAGGCAGATGACGAACGGTTAGGTGATTTTTTAGCCGGTAAGAGTCCGGCACACCCCTTTGCGTCCCCGAGCGGAGGATAGTCCATCACGATTTTTCCACAATCGGAAAAAAGGGAGTACCGATAGATCAACTTAGAAATTTTATTTAGGTACTGATGTAATTAGGTGACTCTGAGAAGCGTCCATAGCTTTTTATTGGACAAAATCGGCTAACATGAAAATTCTCGACGGTTAGCAGACGATAAGTAAGTAAATCACTTTTTTTGACCGTTCATCAATCAAGTTTTTGATGTTTGTGAGTTATCAACCTTCGTAATAGGAACTGTGTCCAAAATACTGTCAGACAAAAAAAAGCCGAGAGCAGAACACACCGGTGTATATCTTACGCACAGTATAAAAATCTTACAGTAGGTCGACGCCTTTGATCTCGTGTAAAATGCCGACATCGTCTAGACTCTAGACAGTAACGCATCAGCAGGGTTGTCAAAAATAAACAATATTTATGAAATTATTTATTTATTGCAGATCAACTTCGATAGCTGTATTAGGTTTCATTAATTTACTATTTTTATTAAGGGAACAACTCGAAACAGATTTAAGTTATTTAGATGGCATTTTCGTAAACAGCACCCCAATCTACCTCAGAATTAACACCCATATCATATCAAAATACATTTAATTTGGCGTCCGCCATCTTGGATTTCAAAAAGGATAGCTTTGTCATAACAAGCACCCCGATTATACTCAAAATTGACACTCAAATCAAATTATAAAAAAAAATGCCGTCCGCCATTTTGGATGTCAAAAAGGTTGGTTTTTTCGTAACAAGCACCCCAATTATACTCAAAATTGACACTCATATCAACTTATACAACAAACAAATAAAAAAACAAACATGCGTTAGCCCTTAATGATAGATACCGAGCTACGAACATCGTTTTGTTCGCAACTCGGGTGCCGCTTACCCGCGTCTCGTCCCTCACACCCCGCACGATTGCTCTGTCTAGACGTCTTCGTTGGACGACTGTATGATTTTTAGACTGTGATTTCACGCCTACACTACACCACTAAGGCGGAGGACATCGTGGAGTACTTACGCCAGAAGACAAGATATTCACCGAGGGTACTGTTACTGGAGTCGCGCTGCAACGTCAACTTCAAGGCGTTCGTGGTGCGCATACCGAATTGTTTTCTGCCTATCGTCATGGAAAAGGACTTCTGGCCGCAACTCACAAGACGTGGTTTTCCGTCGCTTCCTCGGACAAATCCCATAGAACAGCATAAGGACATTCTAGTAGTCGCGAAGCACTATTTTATAATATAAATATATGTAGGTTAGGGTAAGGTATGTTTAGGTATTTATGTATGGGCCTGCGTCGCCTGTAATAAATTGAAAATAAAATAATAATAAAATAAATAAATAACCAAATGTACACTAAATAACCCAAGTGAGTTATCATTCTTCTTACATGCTACATACATGTTACATACAGTGTCCAAAATACTGTCATATATAAAAGCTGAATCAGAATGACCTTATGTTCTTATAAAATAACATCAGCTAACTTAACATAAGTGAGTTATCAAGCCTTCTATTAGGAAATTGTCATAAATACTGTCAGATATAAAAGCCCAGATCAGAATAACCTTATGTTCTTATACCATAACATAAACTTACTTAAGTGAGTAATCATTCTTCTTATTAGGTACAGTGTCCAAAATACTGTTAGATATAAAAGCAGAGAGCAGATTAACCTTATGTTCTTATAACATTACATAAAGTAACTTAAGTGGGTTATCAATCTTCTTATTAGGAACAATGTCCAAAATACTGTCAGATATGAAAACCGAGAGCAAAATAAGCTTATTCTCTTATAACCAAATGTACAGTAACTAAACATAAGTGGATTATGTTCTTATAACATTACATAAAGCAACTAAACCTAAGTGGTTTATCAATCTTCTTTTTAAGAACAGTGTCCAAAATACTGTCAGTTATAAAAGCTGGGACTAGAATAACCTATGTTCTTATAACATAACATAAACTTACTTAACATAAGTGAGTTATCATTCTTCTTATTAGGAACAGTGTTCAAAATACTGTCAGACATAAAAGTCGACAGCAGCATCTCCTCATGTTGTTATACAGTATGTTAACTAACAGAGGGCGTTCCCGTTAACCCGAAATAGTATAGCATACATACATGCTAAAAAAATATTTCCATTCGAAAACAAATTTTTTTTTAAATTTTTCCATAAGAAAATATTCAATAAAAATTTTAAATTGACATGTAAAAGAAACACACTGTACACGTGAACTTGAAAGACGGCAAGGTCGCAATTTGTTTATACTACGCTACTATTTTGATTTAAAACAGGAGGTTTCAAATTTATTTCCAATTACAATTTTTTTTTATTCGGATTTTTTTATGCTTATTTTTCTATGCTGATATTTTTATTTTAATCTATTAATGATATATATTAACGAGTTTAAGGGAACGCCCTCTGTTATTTAACATACTGTATATAATCTAACAACACACGCGTACAACTCACTTATGATTACTACTTGAAATGATTAATTCGTACAGACATTATATGTAGGTACTACATCCACATAATTCTATACACGAGCTATTTTATAAGGCAATTTGTAACATTTATAGCACTTTTAGGTCATTAAAATACCTTCATTAGAACTAATCGGTCATTTATCCGAGTGATGATGATTTCTTGCACACCCTATTAGCAGATCGTGAACGAGTGTACGATGGAACGAGTAAGTTGAGAGCCGTTCTCACGGTGAACGAGTTACACAAATAGCTCTAATTCAACTTTAATGATCTGTTCGCGTGAACTAAATTGATTTGGTTGTTGTGACTCCAAGTTTCGGTCTTTTGATTGTCAATTGCAATTGACAGTGATGTGTCAATTATGTGCTTGGAGTTGTATGAGGTTGATCTCGATTTAGCACGAATATAATATGAACTTTAACGAGATCTTTTGGGTAGAGTAAGTACGACTCTTTATACAACCGTATCTTCTATAAAATTATGTATTAGGTATGATTAAGTATGATATATTGGGCTTACAAAATACCTATGATGTTATTGACGTTTGCTCAGTAGGTACAGTAAGCGACAAAAGACGGTTAACATTTTAGTTTTCGAAATCTTAATTACCGAGTGAAAACATATTTTATTAAAATCCTAATCGAAGTGATGTTTAATTGAAGATGAGCACTCTGATTCTCTCTCTCCTTTTTAACTATTAGCTTCTATTATAGTATGCCAATAAGTACACTATCGAATAATTTCGTCTTAAAAAATAGTGTTCAACTCCAAGTTTTAAGTTCTAGAACTTACCTGAAAATCTTTTCAGATAAATAAAAAACTTTCGTTTCAATTTTGGGCACAACGCTGTATTCCGCCTGGTACATCGCAACGAATAAAGTTTGCCAATCTCTCTCATATTCACATAACCTACGATTATTAATCAATTAACTCCCATTAGCCCCTCATCAGCTCACGTAAGGACATGATGACGTAGACGACAAACATCTCAATCCTCAATCTAGCAGGTGTCCGCGGAGGCTGCGCTCGTGCAATTACCGGCAGTGCGCGGCCGGTGATTATAAACACATTTGTAGTGGCGATGAAATTGTTGACTCTTTTAGAATTTTTTAAGAGCAGGAATATGGAGTTAGTGTGATCAGGTTCTTTGATAAAAGAAGGCATGAATATCACAGCAAGGGTTTCTTGGCTAATTGATAATAGGCACACGGGGAAATCGCAGGAAAGGCTTATGTTTGCCGAGGTCTGTCCGTGGACGAGTGATCATCGATTACCATATTTATGTAATTATTTATATTTATATATTGACAGCCTCCGTGGCCTCGATCCCCGCACAGTGCAAATAATTGTATGCATGAATATGAATATTTGCACTGGTCTGGTCGTGCCTTGGAAAGCACGTTAAGCCGTTGGTCCCGGTTGCCATACGAACATCTAATGGCAGTCGTTACGGGTTGTTGAAGCACTCAAAAGTCCAACAATTGATCTAGCTGCAATGTTTCGATGTCGCCTTCGGGTTGTGGAGGTCAGACGGCAGTCGCTTCACGGAAAATGTCGAAGTTTAGCCATATCAGCAGTTAGACTGGTAAAGCGGACCCCAGACTCCAATGCTGAAAAAGCTTCGGATGCAACTGGGATAAACGCTGAGATGATGATGATGATGATTTATATTTATATATTATTTATTGTACAATAAACATTCAACATTCTGTCGTTGCCATCGTTGGTCCAAATATTATTAATACAATATACTAAAATAGATACACACATACATACATATCCAAAATTATACATACATAAATAAATACGTAGATACTGAACATAACAGGTACCTAAGCAAATAAATTAGCCAAAAAGTCTTTCTTGAACAAGATCATAACGACAAGTTACGCGCTACGCCGACGTACGGCGAGTTTCCGTCACACTACAATCAAATCAAATCAAATCAAACCAAAATCGTTTATTTCAAATTAACCATCACTTGGTACTTTTGAATAGTCAATGTCGGTTAGTCCTGAGTCCAAGAAAAGTGAAGCTAAATTGCACGTTCCAAAGCGTAGATCTCTATGGAGAAGAACGTGCAAGAAACTCCATGGACACTCTTTTAAAATCATAATATATGGGTTACATTTCTTCGTTACATATTTATGTTGCTTCTATCATGTGATTTTGATGTATCATGTGATTATCATGACAATTTGAGTGTCTTCAAGGCTAGAGTGAATAGGCTCTTAATAAACTAGCGCGCTTTACCATCAACGATCGCATCACTGCTTACCATCAGGCGGGATTGTGGTCAAGCGCTAGTTTATAATTTATATAATAAAAAAGTAGTGTTCCTTCAAAGTCTCTTGAATTCCTGCAACAACTGCACTCGTATTATTTCAATTGGCAATGCATTCCACCAACGAGGGGCCTGAGCAGTGAGAGATTTATCAAGGAACGAATGAAGGAATGTTCGGTGATACCCCTTCGGAACGGCATTGAGCTGTTGATTTCGGCTGTCACGGCAGTCTGGGCACGCTACATAAGCGGCGGTAAGTCCCCTCTTTGAGGAGTGGCTAGATAGGCGCTACGAAGCCCTCACCTTCTGCCTGACGCAGGTACTCATCGAACACAGCTATTTCGGGAGGTTCCTAATCCAAATAAGGCGGGAGGAAACGCAAGGGTCACACACTATAGGGATCGCCCTGAGGACGCAGTGGAACATATGGTGGAGGTCTGTGGTCAGCGGCGATCTCTCGCGTCCAGCTCCGGTCCAGACCATGGTCCGGGCGAGGGTGCATGGTAGGCCGTCACATTGGTACTTGCCTCTAAGTTTCGTTCGTCGCACACTCATACTTGAGAGGCTGGTGTTTTATCCACTAGGCCACCACGAATTCGACGATAATTTTAATAATGTCTAAACTATCTATGGAATATGTGAATTTGACAAAACTAAAGTAATATTTATCTTCTGTCCTTTTCTTAATCAAATAAAAAGAAATAGATGCCCTGAACTTAAAATTACTTTAGTTTGTGGATAAGGGTTTCGGGGCCATTACGGAACTAGGCTGAATAGCCAAGTTTTGACGTTTTGACGTGCCACTTGCGGCACGTGTACTTATAACCATAGATGTAGGATTTCTCCTATATCTATGCTTATAACATATTGCTTTAACTTGCAGACATTTGACACAGGGGTTCTCTTTATGGTCTATAAAACAACGCCGGGGGTTTTTGGCGGGAAGCTAAGAAGAGTGCCACGCTCATTTTTCATTGGAATTTTAAATTATTTATAGTGTCGTTTACTAAATAAAAACGCGTGATTTATGTAGTAAAAAGTGCATTCAGTGAATAATTCATAAAGAACAGTGAAATATTGTAGAATAGTGGCCACATCATGGCTTTGTACCAAATCTTTCTCGTAGTGATCGGTTCGCGCGGCCGTCTTTTTCGTCATGAATAATTCATTACGTGACATTGGCTAAATGCACAAACTGTGCGAAGCCATAAGAGAAAGCAAGAAGAACTTTTGAAGATTTTTATTTTACTTGAAATTGGCACAAAGTCATAACTTAACTAGTGCCACACTACAAAAAAAAAAAACCGGGTAGGTATATATATTATACATTATATCTAAGGGGGTCAAAGTCGCTGGAAAAGTGTTAGTATGGTGGTGCCTACCTAATATTATATCAATGGTGGGCTGAAGTGATATAATTTATTTTCTTATGAAAAGTCAGAGTAAGAATGTAGAGCGGACTGTTGTCCGTAGTCGACATAGAATATAATAAAAAAAGAAGAATTGCTATTGCTATAAAGTAAGTCTTTGGGGTTAGAATCCTGATACCCTTTTTATTATGGCTTGGGTTTTGACGAGAGACCAAAACCACGATTTTTGTACAGATGACAGCACATCAAGCAACTACAATCTTCGTTAGATTTTCAACTTTATCGGTTTAAGCACTAAGGCTCAAGGTTGATTGGAAATATTTGACAGTTTCAGGTAACCTGCTGTCGTCCGTACCTACATGTTAATCTTCTTCTTCTTCTTCAGCCTATAGATGTCCACTGCTGGACAAAGGCCTCCCCCAAGGCTTTCCACGCTGACCGGTCTTGTGCTGCCCGCATCCATCGGCTTCCCGCGACCTTCACCAGGTCATCGGTCCACCTTGTTGGGGGCCTCCCTACGCTGCGTCTTCCAGTACGTGGCCGCCACTCCAGAACCTTACTGCCCCATCGGCCATCGGTTCTACGAGCAATGTGCCCTGCCCACTGCCACTTAAGTTTAGCGACTCGCAGGGCTATGTCGGTGGCTTTGGTTTGGTTTGGTGGTTTGGTTTGATGTTAATCTTACATACAGATAAATAATAAAGGTATCAGGAAATGACGAATGAATAAGTATTACGAATATCGTAATGGCTATGATTAAATAATTAAAGTTTCAATAAAACTAACATTGTTGATGCAATAAAACCTCTTTGCAGCAGAATCTACATATGTTTTTACACAGGAAGAACTTCGCGTCTAACAAGATTAATACACGTCTCACAATCAATAAAAACACAAATTAATCAAGCCATATCGCGTCGGCTATCAAAATTTAAAGTAGTTAATAAAAAGGTGTTTACATTATTTATATACTTGCGTTATAAAGCGATAAATTAAAAAATCTATTTCCCGCGCTGCCGACAAAACTTTATAGTTTAATCGTAACAGCCACATAATAAAATTAGGATAACAGTCATTGGTTCGAACGCCAGCTTCGAATTTTCAAATTTCGAACGAGTACGGCCATCTTCCAAATTGCCGCCATAAACGCGATAATTGGATCAGCTCATTGGCCAGTAGCTAACTGAAACCAATTTTTAATGGCGACTCTTTTATTGTGTCGATTTTTAACGATTTAAATAAAAAATAACGTTTACTTTTATAAGCTATGATGAATGGTTCGATATATCAGTTTCAATTTGGTTCATAGTTATATTTTTAGATAAGAGGTACCTGCTTGAGGCTAGACTTTGCAAAAAGGGTAAAATATCATGAAGCTGTCATTATTATTAATGTATGCTAATGAGGATCAACAGTAGGTAGGTATCAGGTGTGTATGTTTACCTTTATCTTCGCCGATTGCCATGTTTGATTAATCACACGTATTTCATTATGTAATCTATAAATTAGATTTAACCTGAAGGCTATAGAATAGGGAAACGTAATTAATAACGACAAAAAAGGTAACAAGACAAACGATAGCATAAACAACAAAATTCTATTCTCAGTACAAAAGCGACAATAAATTATAACACTGGCCGCAAGCTCATTTCGTTCGTAAAGCCAAAAAGGCTCGGAAAAAATGAAGCGTTCGAAATTTAATTTATTCAAAATTGAAACGTCACGGCACACAAAGGCGCGCGGCTCACAATGGCGCGGTGCCGCGCGCCCGAGCCACACTGTTAACACGAAAATTAAATGCTGATATCACAATTAATCAAGGGCCCATATTAATAATTGGCTATTCACTACGCCGTGAGGTGTCAAATTATATTGCTCAATTAACCGCTCGTAGAATAGAATAGGGCGGGCGTGTTTGGCTGTTTGTAAAATACCAAACAAATTTCTTATTGTGTAGTGTATTCTCTGGTAACAACTGCTATGGAGTTGTTCCTGAACATATTAGGCTGCTTTGAAAATGATTTAAACAAACGTTATTAAGAACAGAGAGAGACTGAAACGATTTCATAGAAATTGGAAAGTTTATGAACACTAACCCCCTTCCTACAAAACGAAATCTGACTTTAGTTTCAGACAGTCTAAGAAAAAAATACTTTATGCCAGCTGTAGGCTTAAGGCAGGTGGTTTTTACTCACCAAAGAGGTATGAAGGAAGATCCGGTCTTAAAACTTTTTGAAGAATTACATATATTGAATGATCATATCTAGTCTTACTGCCCACCCCTTCACAGAGTACAAGCGTAATGTTTTGTTATGTCTATAGTCTTACTAATCTAGCATCTTTAATTGGATTAGGTTACTATTGAAAGAAAAAAAAGACGACAAAGAAAATACATTTGTTTCTTTTTTTTTCCCTTCTTTTTCGTTTTTAAAAAAAGTTACCCGCACTGAATTTCTCCTGTATCGAGAGTGCATTTACAAACGTTTTAACTCATACCACGGGGTTATCAGTTTAGAGGTAGGTATGAGGCACAGGGAGTAAAGTTCACTCATCCCCCATAGAAAAGGGAGGATTTTCCGACCAGACGGGTGTTATGTCTGGCGGGCACTTGCCCAACGGATCGTGTTGGGAAGTTGTATGTATTTTAGTTGGACGGTAAACTCTGCTTGCGAGATGTAGAATTCGTATGACGTCAGTAAGACGCGTTGTTCGCATGAGGCGGTTGTAGATACCGCTACACACAAACAGCCGGAACAACTTGTTGGTTATTTGCCTAAATATGACGTTACGCATAACACAAAAAAAAAAACAAATGGGGAAAGAACATGCTCCACATCCACACAAAACGGAGTTCGCTGAGCAAAATGCTAAGACCCTCTAAGAGACACAGACCTAAAGCCCGATACATATTATTGTGTTGTATTGTGCCGTGATCCCTTCTGGCGCAGATCTGGCCAGTCAAAACTCTTTTGTATTTGACGTAGTCCTGAACATATTCTTTTGATTGGTTAATCCCGAGTCACGACACAATACGACACAGTAGGTAATGTGTCTGTGGCTTAAGGTTGGTTTACAGTGACGTAGTAGGTGCTGACGTGATGACATCAACCAGAGCAGTACTTACAAAATCCTACATCCTACAAGTATTAAAAACGAAAAACGTCAAAGTTTGTATGTTTGTTGCTCTTTCGGGCAAAACCCAATGTACGGATTTGGATGAAATTGTGGTGACTATACAATATGTAAAGAAAACCCTGTCCGATCCGTGAAGGTATTGTTAGGTATCGATAACTGATTCTACTAATGCTCACAAAGCCAGGCTAAACTTAAAAAAAAATCCCCCTAAAAAAAATAAATATTATTTCGCAAAAAGAGGTAACTTAATACATGTGCTGTAAGCAACCCTTTCCGCGGGCGGCGGGGGGCAGGGCACGCGGCACCTGTGACGTGGTCGCGTCGCTATTCGCTTATAATAATACCGGTGTTGTCACTTTTTTAAAAATGACCAAATTTCGGGGAAATTGGAATTAATTCCCGGGAAAAAAGGATTATTTTAAAATTCATTAGTATTGTTACTATGATGATTATGTAAAATTTTATATTATATTTGGTCAAGTGTTTACCTAACCTTTATTATCCTTATGGGTCGGACAGGGTTTTCTTTACATATTGTATATCCCCATGATTCCACGTGATCGAATCTTCTAAGATGCTGAAAACCAAAAACAACCTAAAGTGAAGTGCAATGGAAGAGATCTACTACCACAAGAAGAGAAAAAAAAACAACTTGCTTTCCTTTTTACCCGACTACGGCAAAGCAAAAGGAGGGTTATGATTTTGACAGGCTATGTATGTATGTATGTATGTATGTATGTATGTATGTATGTATGTATGTATGTATGTTCATCTGTTCCCTCGTAACTTCCAAACTACTTATTCGAATTCGATAAATGACATATCATTAGAAGCGTCTTAATTGTCCGCTGGTTATAGGCTATATGAAGTTTCACAAAATCTAATGTGGCGCCCTCTAGCGGACAAAATATACAGAGTAAAAAAATAAAGTTAAGATAAATATGCCGTGTTTGGTATCATTTGAAAGGGCTTTACTTGTACATTTTGAATATATATATATTACTAGCATTTGCTTATGACTTTATCTGTATTCATGGGCTGATTGCATATAATTCACATCTTTTCGTTCATAGATAGCTTCTTTACTACTTATCAGAATAAGACCACTGCAGAACCATTAGAAGGGCCTTGATATTCTGTTGGTTATGAGCTATAAAGCTTGTCACCAAATTTAGTATTACGCCCTCTAGCGGACAAAAAGTTCTATGTTAATATAAAATTAAAATAAATATACCGTATTTGGTATCATCTGAAAGAGCTTCACGAGTACTATATGTTTGTACATAATCCCTAGTAATGCTTCGTAGAAATTTGAATGTAAACCAGGGTTTGGTAAATGGAGCGATGGGAGTGGTGAAGGCCTTCGAATGGCCTGCTCTTCGGCGCGATCAGTTGGAACAGGAGATCAGCCAAGCGCTGTTCTCATACAATTTGACGACGCATCCATAAAAGCAGATATTAACGGACTTATCAAAATCGAGCCTTGCCTCACTGAATTTGACGGCTTGAGGGGTTCTGGGCAAATTCAGCGTAAAATGCTCCCGCTGATTCTTTCTTGGGGTTGTACTGTACATAAATTACAAGGTTGTACTCTAGATAAAAACAGTTACAGATCTAGGAAAGTCATTGTTTGCTAAAGGACAGGCCTATGTCGCTCTCAGTAGAGTTAAAACCATAGAGGGATTATTTATAAGTGCCTTGGATCATAATAAATTACTTAAAAATCCACATGACAGTCGATCGTTAGCAGAATTAGATAGATTAAGAAATCTTCCCAGGTCCTCTTAATATATGTTTTTTTTTTAATAATTATAAACTAGCGCTTGACTGCAATCCCGCCGGATGGTAAGCAGTGACGCAATCGTTGATGGTAAAGCGCACTAGTTTATTAAGCCTATTCACTTAAAAAACTTGGGAATTGCAAGGATGACGGCAGTTGAGCCAGGTGATGCAATGTTAAACCCAAGACCAACACGACCAACGATGCTGCGCCAGAGGGACATTGATCTGGAGACTCTCCACAACCAAACTCCCGACACAACAACATTTAGCGCATCGTACTCGCCACACAACGCAACACAACTGCTCAGACGCGTCCTCCGTACGGCTTCACCAGACATCATACTGGAACACGACGAATCGCTTGGCGGCAAGACTTTGTCTGGTGGGTGGTAACTTCTGCCGGCAGCCGATGTTATGGCCTACCACCGTTAGAAACACATCCAATCTATTTATACTAACGACCTCATCCACTAATTCATGACCCATTCGGTGCCATCGACGCAAATGTGCGTCGCTACTACGAAAAACCGGGAACTTCATACGGGGAAACCGTTGCTATACGCGCTACGATCCAAGCGCTACGAAATAGTAAAATAGGACATCTCTACATATTACTATATGCCGATACATAAGTCAAAAGAGATGTCGTATGTTAACTACCTAGTTTTTAGTTTAACTTTTGTTAATATTATGCACCACAAATACACTTTAACACCAAAATAGTACAAATAATAAACAGTAAAAAAACTAAAACCCAACTACGACAAAAAACGACGCTGAAAAAGTATAAAACAAGATTTTCAGAATACTGAACTGAACAAAGTTGCTAATGTAGTTGCAAATAAATGGACACAGTAGACTCTACCAAGATGCCTTCGTTGTAAATTGACAATAATGTCTTACAATACTATTCTGAAGTATGCAATATTCACTATGTAGAGATAAATTTTCATGTTTGAAAGGCGTAGTCACACGTTACATATACCTACCTACCGTAGCACTTTGATAACGTGTGACTGCGGTTTTCCAAACATGAAAATTTATCTCTACATAGTGAATATTGCATACTTCAGAATAGTATTGTAAGACATTACATTTACTTGCAACTACATTAGCAACTTTGTTCAGTTCAGTATTCTGAAAATCTTGTTTTATACTTTTTCAGCGTCGTTTTTTGTCGTAGTTGGGTTTTAGTTTTTTTACTGTTTATTATTCCATTGCATCCAAATCACCCATCCACCGACCGACTACGTCAAGCGTAGCTTAACTTTAGAGCGATTTGTTGACATGTTTATATTTAGTTATGTGCCACAGGAAAAAAAGAGAAGAAAATCAACTTAAAAACAAACCAACCCATAAGCCCAGATCCTACAGGATTAAGTTCAAGAGATTTTAGAACTTGGTACAGTTAGCCGACGATAAAGTGACCCATTTACGCGTAAAAAAGGTACATATTTTAATAACATGTAATACATTAATAGCAGAAAATATATTATAATCTATACAAACGTCTTACTTGGATGGTCCCCGTACCTTTTAGGGATGTAGCGTAGTGAGTTATTATCGGTATCGATATATCGATGATACTGAAAGCTCTGTATCTATTTCATTTTAATATAAGACACGATGACATACAAAGCTCTGTAATTATCTGATTGTGTTAAGTTTTCAGTTAAACAATCTTTGTTTTTCTATGCGCCACAAACTTTGGTTTTATTGTGAAACTGTGGAAAAGTTGGTATTAATAAGTATTTAGTAGTAGCGGTTACCAAATGATTGACTGACTCGGAGAATAATGAAATAGTTTATATAGTTATTTTCTTTAGGCAATGACTCTAAATACTATGGGTCAAGGGCATGGCTATGAGAAACGCAAATTTGTGGATTACTTAGTGCTTGGCCAGACTGCAAACGCGGGTGCGGGGTGGGCGCGGTGCGTCGTACTCAAACATATGAAACTTAATACAAGCGTCCATAGTGACCACGCGGGCGCGGCGAGAGGCGCGGGCGACTTAACGCGAGGAGCACGCGTGCAACTCAAACCATAGTTCGTTCATGACAGTGTCCGCAGTGGGTGCGCGGGCGGCAAGCGAGAAACCGCGCAGTTTCTCGCTTGCCGCCCGCGCACTATGGACGCTTGTATTAAGTTTCATATGTTTGAGTACGACGCACCTCGCCTACCCCGCGCTCACGTTTTCAGTCTGGCCAAGCACTTAGGCATCAGATATAAAAGTGATACATTAATAGGTTGTTTTAGAATGGATTTATTAAATTGTACAGTGACCTGAGGTCATCGAAGAGAAAATGAGTAAATAAGTGACATCAAGATCCATTACCACAATTTGTGCCATTATTTTCCAAATACATTAAACTTATGTTCACAAAATAGATAATATTTCATCTTTGAAATGTCATCAATCGATAACGTTTATCGATACCAAGACCATCACTATAATATGGTTTGGACAGGCGGCAATTCGTATGATTATTTATGGTCGATATATTTTTCGGATTAGTGAGGAAATTATTTCATTCTAGATCGTATTAACGCGCCAGTGCCGCTCACCTTATGACGAGGCACCGGCCAGGCCTGATACGGCCATTAATATTATTTTATTCGTGTCAAACAAGAAAAGCTACCGTTAAAGGGTATTAGGAATATTTAAAATTTAACGACCCAACCTGTGATGTTCAATGGAATTAAGGTTTTATGAGGTTACGCCGAGTTTACTTAAAACGTTAAAACCTCTTTTCGAATGAAACCTTTTTCAATTTAGTTCCAGTTTTAAGTGTTGTTAAAATTGAGTTAATGGCTAGAGATTAACATTACTCTCTGGTTATTAAATTACAGAATGTCCCTGCACTATTCAATTTAGTTAGTTGTTAAAAGATATATTTCAAGTCAACGATATTATAAGAAATTATTTCTCGTTTCTTTGAGAATGTTTCATTTGAAAAGTTTTTGATTCATTACGAAGCCGATCTTAGTTGGATATTATTTTTCTGAAATGAATGAAAAATGAATATTTCATTAATACTGGAATAGGTACGGACGACAGCAGGTCAAGCTACCCCAAACAGTCAGATATTCCCAATCAACCTTGAGCCTTAATGCTTTAGAGATAAAGTAGAAAATCTATTAAGGAAATCTGACAGATTGTCCTAGCTTGATGTGGTGTCGTCTGTACCAGCTAACTATGTTATATCAAAAGGAGACGGAAAACGATAGTGAAATAAACTGTCATTTCTAAAACAAGAGTATTAAGGAAACTTCAGATTAATCCTAGCAGGGATTTAAAAAAGTGATTGTTTTTCCAACTAATTAAATAGACTACTATTTAATTTGTTGAGTAGTAGCGGAGCTATAGAGGGGCTTGTGACCTGTGATCGGGCTGTTTGTGTATATGAGTTTTTATGTTTGTAAACTCACCCACAATACAGGAGAAATTCTTAATGTGGGGCTATGTTTTCTTAAAAAGAAATTTGAATGAGTTTTTGTTTATGAGACTGAACAGAACATTATTAGACATACTGACATATGAAGTCGTGCCTCGGAAAGCACGTTAAGCCGTTGGCCCCGGTTGCCATACGAACATCTAATGGCAGTCGTTACGGGTTGTTGGAGCCCTCAAAAGGCCAAAAATTGATCTAACTGTAATGCTTCGATATCGCCTTCGGGTTGTGGAGGTCAGACGGCAGTCGCTTCACGGAAAATATCGAATTTTAGCCAAACTCAGCAGTTAGACTGGTAAAGCGGACCCCAGACTCCAAAGCTGAAAAAGCTTCGGATGCGATTAGGATTAACGTTGAGATGATGATGATGATCGTGGTTATGGCGGAGAACCTGGAAGACTTGGTTAAAATGGTCAATGACCTTAGCAGAGCTTCCCGCCAAGTGTTAATCAAAGTACATATAATAAGAAAATGGAAGAGCTCATTAGGCATTAAATAATTTATCCGCATCGCTGTCTATGGGATAAGCGTCAAAAAGGCTGGCAATACTACCACGTTGGGTGGCAACGCTGATTTTTGGAGCTAAAAATCGGGCATCCTTTTGATCACGTCAGTGCTACTGGCATTATGTAAACCAGGCATTGAGTTATGAATAAAATAGAAACAAGTAACCTATAGAATGTAGTTTTCCCAGGCACAAAACGAAACTTTCTAACAAATGTTTAATTTAAAGTTTTTAAGCAATTCTATTAAAAGCGGGCCCATCTCGTGTAATTAAGATAAGATCTGTCACAGGAGCTAGCACGACATATTTTCTGTTTTTATAGTCGTTTACGAATAGATTAGAATTTGCTTTATTGCTTGTTCGCGTGTCCATAGTCGGCCATCTTTGTTTCACGCATTCCTTGCTTGCGCCTATTTAGAGGTTCGCCTCGTCGCTGCGATTTTTCGTAAATTGTTTTTGGGGATAATAATAGAGTGTGAATCAATAATTACAGGTTTTGGAAATCGAAAAATATTACTGAACGTATATTTTTGGGCTGTTGTATGTGAATTGTGGTTGCGTGATATTATTGATAAAAGGGTATTATAACCAATAATAATCGGTATAACCAAACAATCTCTAGTTAGCATTTTTTTTTCTTTGCCAACCAATAATTGTTTATCTACACTGTTACAATTTTAGAATAATTAATAAACGTCACTTAAATACTGTAAGACATTTTTTAAAGGTTAGCCTCGCGTGCCACATATGTTTCTTTCTTTTTTTTACGTTTCTAATTATGCCGGAAGTGCTGTATTATAAAATTAATAATTAAGTAGGGAAAAACAAAACCAACAAGTTGAATGTAACGTGAGATAATAAAACTTAAAAATATATCAACAAACAAAGAAATAAAGTTGGTTTGAAACATTTGAAAACTACACAGAGACACCGCATACACATACAATGGCGCCGATTCTGTTGTTCACAAACTAAACAAATTGTAAGTTATGTGCATCTTTTTCTTTCCATTCCGTTTAGAAAAGGACAGAACATAAAATAGTCATAGTTATAGTCATTTATTCATTAACAAATACATGTATCTGAAATTACACAATAACAAAAGAGAAAATTAAGAATTCACATTACATTAAAATGTCAAATATTACAATTGTACATCTACACATACATAAGAATTCTGTTATAGATCGTCCACAGCATACAGACACTTATTCAACAGGAAACGTTTGAGTTGACCCTTGTATGAACTTGAGTAGATAGCGCTTTTTAAATCTAGAGACAACTTATTAAACAATATAACCGATTGATATCTAGGACTGTGCTTTACAATATTCAAAGAAGGATGTACCTTGTAATGCTTAATGTCTTGTCTACGTGTGCGTTCTCTGCTTTGTCGTTCTTCTGTTGTCTCATATTCATGTATGTATTTCGCCATGTTACATAGAAGAACAAAAACATAAATGCTTGGCACTGTAAGTATAT
Source organism: Sesamia nonagrioides (assembly GCA_017933935.1). NCBI lineage: Eukaryota > Metazoa > Arthropoda > Insecta > Lepidoptera > Noctuidae > Sesamia > Sesamia nonagrioides. Next base: position 64,566 of record JADWQK010000289.1, read on the forward strand.
TTAGTCGTATAAAATGTTCACGGCAATTCTCTCTTTGCGGGATACGGACTAACGTGCGAATGGGACGTTTTTGTAACACAAAAGCTCTTTTGATATTATAGTCATAACTTTTTCCCCAAAACATTATGCTATATCTGATTTTAGATTCAACCAACGCGAAATAGACCATTTTCAATTGCTTAATGTCAATTTCTGTTCTGAGTGCTCTTAAAGCATAACTTGCGGAACATACCGATGCATTTATAGCATTTAATTCTGTTTTCCAATTTAGCTGTTCATCTATATGTATGCCTAAGAATTTAACTTCCCTGTCGAGGACAATTTTGTCGTTATTCAGAGCCATCTCTAAATGGTCCTTATTACGGGCTGTTGTTTTAAATAAAAGTACATTGGTCTTTGCAGTGTTGATTAACAAATTGTTCATAGTGAACCATTTGTGAAAAGCATGTAATACTGAATTTACAGTCTCTGTTAATTTATTTATGTCATTTGCTGCCACTATGGCATTTGTGTCATCCGCAAAAATTACTATATTAATGTCAGGTAAAATTGTATTCATATAATTAATTAAGTCATTAATAAACAAGATAAATAAAACAGGTCCTAATATAGATCCCTGGGGTACGCCCGTAGTCATCATTACAGTCGCTGATTTATAGATTTTTTTGTAACCATTTTGTATTCTGTCAATTTCTACGAACATTTTCCTATTTTTGAGATACGAAGAGAAAAGATTCAATGCCTTACCTCTTATACCATAATGCGTCAGTTTCTCAAGATGTAATTCATGGTCAATAGTGTCAAATGCAGAACTTAAGTCAAGAAAAATTCCGGCAACTTTCATTTTATTATTGATTTTTTCTCTAACGTCACCAGGTAAGGTATATACGGCATCGGAAGTGCCAACACCTTTTTGGTAACCGAACTGTCTTCTGGTTAATATCCTATTTACACTCAGATGAGTTAAAAGTCGATTTTTTATTATTTTTTCAAATATTTTAGACAGGACCGGTAGTAAGGAGATGGGCCTGTAGTTTTTAGGATCTGATCTACTGCCTTTTTTATACAACGTGTAACAGAAAGGGTATATACATACCAAGGGCATGGCATCTTTAGATGATATCAAACGATATCGGAAGGGTTTCAACTCAAAATAAAATACTCAAAAAATTAGTACCAAATTTTCGGTTTCGTGTGTTTCTTAAAATAAAATCACAATACATGAATCGTGATACTGCACATCCCAGAATACATGAATCGGGCAAGTTTGTAATTAGATTATCAATACATGAGCTACAATTATTACGAACAAAAGTAGCCGAATCGATTAGGTGCCTGAAATTATAACACTTTAGCAAATTGAGAAATTCCATGCGCTTTTTACTATCCACCAATAGGTCAACATTAAAATCCCCACATATTACAGATTTCCTATTGAATAAGTAATCAAGTAAGTTCTCCAATTTTTCTAAAAACATATCAAAATTTTTATCTACAGGATTTCGATAGCAACAGCAAATATACAATCCCGTGTCAAGATCTTTTACACCACAAATTTCAAAACATTCTACTTTATAAAACTTATTTATTGCATCAATATTTTCGGTTTGTCTATCCTCATGTCCCAAAATCAAAGTGCCACCTCTCTTTTTAATTTTTCTAGTATTGTACGAAATTAGTTTATAATTATGTATAATAAAAAGAATTGTAGTGTTTTCATTCAAGAAATGCTCGCTTAAGCATATGTAGTCTAGTTTTTTATCTATGGTATGTATATAAACTTCTAGGTCAGTCTTCTTATTACTAATTCCACAAACATTTTGATGAAATATGTTTAAATTTATTTCATCATTGGCTACAATATTATTCACGAAAACATTTCGATGTTGATACAGATACTACTGGCTCTATTACTAAAGAACGCGTTGAAATTGGCTGAGTTTCAACGCTACATTTGTTAGCCTTAGCTTTATTTACCATTTTTTTAAAGTAATAGGGTATAGTACCAGGTTTTAAGTGACTGTCAGTTTGAGTTTGTGAAATGTCAGTTTAGACCTGTCAAATTAGTGCGCTGCTGACGTAAACTGGCGTATTTTTAGTCGCCATGTTTATAATCGCGTTTAAACTTTCTATGGAGTATCTTAATTTGACAGGATTAAATTAAAATGTTATCTTCTTTCCTTTTCTTAACAAAATGGAAGGAAAAAGATGCACATAACTTAAAATTAGTTTAGTTTGTGAACAAGAGAATCGGCGCCATTACTTAATTATAAATAGATATTACAAACGATTATTTTTAATATCTACTTATAAGTAAGTAAAGAATGGTTTACTTGACAGAATAATAATATTTCAAATATTAAAATAAGCTGTATCTACTCTCATATCAAAAAATTAAAAATATAAAACTAAAAAGGAGTTTATATTGACGTACTTTACCAATAGTATAAGTATATCGAAAGAAAATTAAAAAATTAAATTATAACATTATTTCTCTAACAAAATAATGTTACAATATTTTTTTTTTTCATTACGGTACAAACCATAGACAGCCATTGATATAATATTAAACTAAGTTAAATAAGTCACTAGCGCATTGAACTTGAATCGCACAAAATATCATATCTGTTTAATATTATATCAATGTTTTTTTTGGTTTCTTTCTTTCCGTTCATTTGAACGGAAAAGGCAAAGGCATAGTACGCCATACAGCCTAGTCTTCAGTATGTTTTTTCTTGAGTTTTATATCCTAACATATACTAGCTTAACTTAAATTATCTCCTTTCATTTCCCGCGTGAGGCGCATGCGCTGTGACGCAGGGTGCATAAGTGTTAACATTTTGCATATTACAATTATGAAACTGAATAAATGGAATTGTGTTGCGTTGGCGTTAGACGCACTGAGATTAGATAAAGTAGTGTATGAAACTGTACATAATTAGGTATTACACACTCGTGTGATACTATTAAAAAACTCGCTTCGCTCGTTTTTTAAACTCACACTCGTGCTTAATACCCCTCATTATGTATCAGTATCATAAACTACTATAATTCTATATTTAAAGCCTTATAGTTTAAATTAAAATTAGTCTTGTAAATCTATTTTCTTTCACTCAATATATATGTTGCAGACAGCGACGGCGGAGCGCTAGGGTCGTCATCACCATGGTGTGGTGGTATGGGTTCCATTTCGTAGGTGAGTTTTGAATTAAAGCACGACGTGTAGATATACGCTCCAGTCTTGACAATCACAATTTAAATAGGCATACCGACAGTTTCGGTGCGGAGATGTGCCTTGGTCCGCGTCTCGATGCAAAGTGACCGTTCGACGAACCCCACTTTCCAAAGCGACTCTACCATGTGCTGCCATCACAAAATAACGTCACAAGCGTTTGCCCCTCTACTACGTAAAACAAATGAGCAACTTTTCTTCAAATAATTTCGACGATCCACGACATATATAAATAAATTCTTTATAAACGTTTTGCCATCCCGAGAATAATCTGATATGTCACCATTCACACGGGACCACAAAAACGGTAATTCCTAGTTCGTACAAGTTAAAAATAACAGGCTTTATATGTATACTAATTCTAATTTCTGATCCTACCCCATTGTAAGTCAACTATCGTCTCATAAAATTAAACTTACTTCATGAAACCACACTTTAACAAGACTCACTGGCTCAGCTATTAAAATATTTCAATGAATTCAACATAAAGATTCTAATTAGTCTAGTGTTGCTCGATCAATTTATTTATCACCAATAGAAACTAGTAATAATTTATGTTTCCTTTAGTTTATACATATAAGGTCGGACTAAATTAGCTAGCAAAACCCCGCAGCCGTCACAGGCACGGAAATCTAAATAAAACAAAAAAAAAGCCACGACATTATGATTTATTATAAATATCCTTATCTTTTTTTTATATATATGATTTTTTATTATTTTGATTTTTTTATTGATGTCCCGGTGTATGTATATAAGAAGTGATAGTAATTCCAAAAATCAGTTTTTTTAGCGTGTTTAATGCACAGACGTGATTGGTGGTGATCTTCTTTTTCAGCCTATAGAGGTCCACTGTTAGACAAAGGCCTCCCCCAATATTTTCCACAATGACCGGTCTCGTGCTGCCCGTATCATCATGTCATCGGTCCAACTTGTTGAGGCCTCACTTTGTTGAGGTATAAATCATCATCATCATCATCAGCCTCTACTCGTCCACTGCTGGACATAGGCCTCTTCCATGGCACGAAAACAAGCTCGATCCTGAGCAGTTCTCCGCCAGCCACTACCAACCACCTTTCTGATGTCGTCGCTCCATCTCGCCCAAGGGCGTCCTACGCTACGTTTGCCGAGACGCGGTCTCCACTCAGGGGTATAAATGTCTAAAAATGATAAAATAAAAGGAAACTAATTTTCTCAATTCCAACAAATTTACAACGTTAGGTTAGGTTAGGTTGTGCCCACTGGGGAGATTTCAACTCCCTTCCCGGGCCGCAGAAGACGCACCGGGCGCCGAAGAAGGGCGGATAACGCCCTCTTCCGCCCCCCATGAATGGGTCCAGGGGCGAGGGACATGGGGATGTCCCCGCCCCCTATTCGATGGACCCCGCGGCGGTGGCGCGCGCGAGTGTCAGCGTGCGCCTCTGAGGCGATGCACGGGGTAGCTTAACACCCCACTACCCCGTGCCGGAGACGAGGCCCGGACAGATCGGGCCAGAACGAGAGTGTGGGGCTGCGGAAGAATTTAGACTCCCGCGGCCCCACGCGCGCTCGATAGAAGAGACACCGGGGTGGTTTTAGTCAGTAAAAGTCTGACAGACCCCGTCGCCCACCCTAGGGCGGCGGACATCCTATGAGGATTTCCACCCGAAAAAAAAAAAAAAAAAAAAAAAAAAGGTTGTGCCCACTGTGGGCCCGCCCTAGGTGGGAATCGCCGGCGGGGGATTGGTAGTTAGGCTGTGCCATTTTCCCATGACCCCGCCACTCAGGCGATGTCGTTGTGCCGCTGTGGGTTTAGTGGGTATTCCCGGCTTCGGCTGGGCGAGTCCCACACACGCCCTTCGGGGTATGGTGCGTAAATGCATTACCACAGCGTCAAAAAAAAAAAAAAAAGGTTGTGAAGTGACGGGGTCCACAAGGACCGATGCCGCTGGTTATTAGAAAGATATATCGTCTCCCCGTTTTTGCGGAGATCATCAAATTACCTCTCCCGCTCTGGGTGTAGCGGAAGGGCGTTAGACTTTTGCTGACTAAAAGCCACACCTGTTCCTTCCGCGCTGACGTTCATGCTCGGGGTCACCAGTGTGGAGGCATGAGGAATAGGGAGTAAAGTTCACTCATCCTTTTTAGAAAAGGGAGGATCCTCCGACCAGACACGTGTTATGTCTGGCGGGCACTTGCCCTCCGGTTGAAGTTGGGAAGTTGTATGTATGCTGATTGCACGGTAACTATTTTTTTTAATAATTATAAACTAGCGCTTGACTGCAATCCCGCCTGATGGTAAGCAGTGATGCAATCGTGGATGATAAAGCGAGCTAGTTTCTTAAGCCTATTCACTGAAAAAACTTAATGAATAGGAAGGAAGACGGCAGTTGAGCGAGGTAGCGCAATGTTAAACCCAACAACACGACCGACGGTGCTGCGCCAGAGGGAGTTTGATGTGGAGACCCTCCACGACCAAACTCCCGACACAACAATATTTGGCGCATCGTACCAGGCACACATCGCAACACAACTGCTCAGACCCGTCCTCAGTACGGCTTCACCAGACATCATGCCGGAACACGACGAATCGCTTGGCGGCAAGACTTTGTCTGGTGGGTGGTAACTTCTGCCGGCAGTGAGATGCGTGATGCGAGATGTAGAATTCATGTGACGCCAGTATAATGCGTCGTTTTATTTGTGGCGTCTTTTTAGGTACCGTTACACCCTTTACTGCAGAGCTTTGTAGTTACCGCTACACCCTTAACTGCAGAGTTTTGTAGGTACCGCTACACCCTTAACTGCAGAGTTTTGTAGGTACCACTACACCCTTAACAGCAGAGTTTTGTAGGTACCGCTACACCCTTAACTGCAGAGTTTTGTAGGTACCACTACACCCTTAACTGCAGAGTTTTGTAGGTACCGCTACACCCTTAACTGCAGAGTTTTGTAGGTACCGCTACACCCTTAACTGCAGAGTTTTGTAGGTACCGCTACACCCTTAACTGCAGAGTTTTGTAGGTACCACTACACCCTTAACTGCAGAGTTTTGCTAGCTAATTAAATTTTACTTTTTATTGCGAGAAGTAATAATGTAGAACTGAATTACCGATGTATTTAACATCGTAACACCATAGACATTCCTTCGACACGCACCCATGAATATAACATATTTTTATCACTTTAAAATATTTCTCTGCTTATTGATTGGATATTATTAATAATATTTTTGTGGTTTTCAATAGAATGCCAGGTAAATTAAATTTCCGATGGGATCTCTTAATTAGATAGATATACGATCTCAAAAGAGGCTTGATTAGTGTAAATTACCATAGATTAAAAATAACTCAGAGTGTGGACCGAATCGAAACTGCGGGGTGTATGCAGGGCTGGCATCAGGGACACTAAACTAACAGGGATAAAAAAGAAGGCTTATTACTTTATAATGTTGATTAAAGTAATATAAGGAGCTTTGGCGGGAAAGTTAAGCTGAGTGTCACGCTCATTTTTATTGGACTTTTAAATCATTTATAGTGTTGTTTACTAAATAAAAGTGCGTGATTCGTGTAGTAAAAAGTGCATTCAGTAAATAATTCAGAAAGAACATGGAGATATCGCAGCATAGTGGCCACATCATGACTTTGTCTAAGACGGTTCACGCGGCCGTCTTTTTTGACATGAATAATTCGTTACATGACATTGGCTAAATGCACAAACCGTGCGAAGCCATAAAAGAAAGAAAGAACTTTTAAAGATTTTTATTTTACTTGAAATTGGCACAAAGTCATAACTAGTGCAAACTACAAAAAAAAGAAAGGTTTAAAGCATTGATTAAAGGTTAGTATTTTATAATATTGATTAAAGTAATATAAATTCTTTATGAAGAACTTAAAATATTTCAGTTTCTTAAAACACTGCATTTTAATTTCAATACTTCTCTTGATGAATCTTGGCGCTAATCTAATCTAACTAGCCAGCGCCCTGAATGCCTATTATAGTAAATTAGAATTTAAATCGTAAAAAAATCATGGACTTTGTAAGTTGGAATAATTTTGAAACTTATTGCTATTCTATTGCACCATATGTTCGTAAAATGTATCACTTCAACAACGTAAATAACGCAATGGATGTTGTTGAACTGTCAAAAAAACTTTTTTTACAAAAAACAACCGACTTCCAAAAACCACTACAAAGTGAAAAATAACTAATTTCGGAAGTCGGTGTCTTTGGTTTTGTGTATTCATTTATAACACCGACTTCCGAAATTAGTTATTTTTCACTTTGTAGTGGTTTTTGGAAGTCGGTTGTTTTTTGTAAAAAAGTTTTTATTTTACACTTTTTAGTTGTTAAAAGTACTATGTATTCAGTTGCATCCTGTCTGACTGGAAGCTGACGCAAATATAGTTGGGAAACGACATAATTTTGTTTACTTTAATTTTTACCCGTAAGTACTCCCTCAACTGCCTATGGTCTTCATCATCAAATTTACTGCAGACCATTATTTTAACCCAATGGGTGCAAAGGTCTCATCAATAGAAATGAATTGAGTCCAAATACAAGGTAGCTACTGTAAATCGTTTAGGAGTTCCCTGAACTGACCTTTGTCATCATCATCAGCTCCCTAATGACAGTCACCACCCATCTAGGTGTAAGGTTTTTGTCAATACAAATAATTAAAGCACAAACACAAGGTAGCTGCTGTGAATTGTTGAGGAGTTCCTTCGACTGTCTCCCGGCTCCATCATCAGATCTACTCCAGAAGTCCAGACCTTTATTAAATGGTAGTACTTTAAAATACTCAATGAAAATGCTAAGAAATGTTCTAGTCGCCCCTGCAATTTTTAAAAGTTCCCTTTGTTTTCTCTGGCCTTCCACTATCAAACCCTGATATCCTTATCATGGGACCACCTTGGGAATGTCTTCTTTCCAATAGAAAAAGAATTATCAAAATCGGTTCATAAACGACGAAGTTATGCGCGAACAAACATAAAAAAAAGCATAGGTATATACGGTCGAATTGAGTAACCTCCTCCTTTTTGAAGTCGGTTAAAAAGAGAACCTTTTCTACTGTTAGTGTGTTACGTAATTACGCTGCTGCATTGTTCCACTGCTGGGCAAAAGCTCCCCGTTTTCTATAAATTCCAGCTTACCATTTTGACACTGTTTATACCAACAATTAAATAGCATATTACTTACTGACTTGAAATCTCAGCCACCATACTTAGAACATTCATTTCATATGTAAATTATCGTATATTAGCTGAGAGGCGACTAAGGGAACTCTCTCCAGGGAAGCGGGCAGCAGCGCTTCTCCTGTGGAATATCAAATTACTGCGATCCCCAACCCGCCTGACAAGTGTCGTGATTATGGCAAGTCTAGTATTCCAGTAGCAAGTATAGTAGTCAAATACTAGTGAGATTCCCGATATCGACAACTGCCAGCCCTATGTGTAACGAACTATCGATAACATTATTAATTAATTGAATATTCGATATTCTCATTATGAATTTTAACGCGCCGCGTTAATGAGCTCGAACACGTAACGATTTGTCTTCGTTATGGACATCCACGCTTAGATGACCACGTATTTAATTAAAATAGAATAAATTACCCAGTGATTTACTGTAAATTAAGTTGGCGGGATGAAAAAAAATGTTTCTTCACAGTTTTTTTTTACATTATAGGCAACTTGTTGCGCTTCGCTGTTTTACTCGCATTTCGATTCTCGCGTACGATTATCGGAATAAAAAGTATTCTATGTATTATTCATGGTTATAAACCATCTGTGTGTCGAATTTCATGCAAATCCGTTCAGTAGTTTTTGCGTGTAAACATCCATCCAGCCGGAATAATCGTCATATGATTGCGACTAGTTGGGATCGTTTGGACGGAGAGCGGACGGGAGCGGACCAATGGGTGGTCCAAACGATCCCAACTGATCCCAACTAGTCGCAATCATTTGACAAAAATGTGTTCGCCGATTAGGTGGCAGGTCCTATCAAAATACCAGCGCTGCGACATTTACGCTAAAATGTCGAAACTCTATGCTAAGATAGGAGCCTTTTGGCGTCGTAACAGACTTTCTAATTATTGTTTTTTTTTATGTATATTTTTTTTTAATATGCAACTGGCTTTCCACCCGTGGCATCGCCCGCTTTTAGTTCGATTATATCGCGCTTTTTAGATTTCCCTCGGGAACATACATTTTTTCCGCGACAAAAAGTGCCCTATTATTTAATCCGGACTTAAAATGCACGATAGACTCGATAGAGTACACGTAGCAGGAGTCAGGGGATTCCCCGCGTGATATGTATGAACCTGCACCCCAATCGCGTAAAGCACTATTACTATCAATTCATTTTGAAGCATATTGCTAGTTCATTGCTCCATATGTTCGATAAATGTGTCTGCTCAACAACGTAAATAACGCAATGAATGTTGTTGAACTGTCAAAATGAAACCCATTGCTACTGATAGTGCGTTACGCAATTACCCTGCTTTTCATAACAGTCGGCAGGGCCGCCGCCTCTATGGTATGCTTTAATAACCTCCGATTTAAAAGTATCGGAACCGAAGGTATGGTTCTCGGTGGTAGGCCATAACATCGGCTGCAGGCAAGAAGTTACCACCCACCAGACAAAGTCTTGCCGCCAAGCGATTCGTCGTGTTCCGGCATGATGTCTGGTGAAGCCGTAAGGAGGACGGGTCTGAACATTGTGTTGCGATGTGTGCCGGGTACGATGCGCCAAATGTTGTTGTGTCGGGAGTTTGGTCGTGGAGAGTCTCCAGATCAATCTCCCTCTAGCGCAGCTTCGTTTGGTTGTGTTGGTGTTGGGTTTAACATTGCATCACCTCGGTCAACTGCCGTCATCCTTCCTATTCCTTAGTTTTTTAAGTGAACAGGCTTAATAAACTAGTGCGCTTTACCATCAACGATTGCATCACTGCTTAGGTACCATCAGGCGGGATTGTAGAAAGCACTAGTTTATAATTATAAAAAAAAAATCGGAAGTTCCGCGAAGCTCCGTAACATCCTTGATTAACACTATGGACAACTCACTCGAAACTCACATCACCTATGTAACTCTTCACGGTGAGTTTTTTACAGGCAAATGAGATCGGCTTGATCTCATTTTCATCAGTAGCGCTTGTGATGACTAGAAAAGTGAGGCAGTGATTATTTCTGTTAGAATAGAATAGAATACTCTTTATTATGTACACTATATAAATTAGATATGTATTCAATTCAATTCAATGTATTTGTTTGCTTACTAAGTGTAGGTACATTAGTGGTCTTATATGTATATCAGTCCTTACATTTTAGCGGCCTTTTTCAGGCATTGCAAAATTTGTGGTTAGTGAGGCTTATAATATTTTAATATAAACATTTATAATTATATTTCATATTAACCAACAGCTTATATAAATCGAAGTAGATAAAACAATGATATGAAGATTTTACAAAGGGTGACACAATGAACGGTTTTATCGCTAAGAGCGATCTTTTTACAGGTAACCTACTGTTTTCAATTAAAAACATGTGACTATAGACCGTTGTAATAATTTGCAAAAAAGAAACATAATAACAAACAACACACACACACACAAACACTATTACAATTTAAAGCGTTATACTTATTTAAGATAGGAAATATGTAATTTATTACACTGATTTTTAACTTAAAGGCTCTAAATTCAAGCAACTAAATCGCCGATGTGTGTAATTTAAAAATTCCGTATAGGCACTGTTTATTTATGAAATAAACAGTGCCTATACGGAATTTTTTCTGGTTAGTGAACTGGTTAGTGAATTATTACAAATTATTCAATCAGACCGACTATCCCTTTCCTCATCAATCATCATCATCATCAACCACCTTTTTATCGTCCCACTGCTGGGCACAGGTCTCCTCTCATACAGAGAAGGATTGAGCGTAAATTCCTCGACAATATTGGGATTTAATCGAGTGGAGCTGAATATAAGTCTTTCATATGGAGCGATTATTGCCTCTTATCATCTACAGAAGCACATCAACACACAAGCGAAGATTTAGTGATCCTCGTCACCAGGCTGCTGACAGTTTAAGGGAGGCATGCCATCCCTGGATGATAGGCTAACCAAATGACTGTTACACCTGAACAGAAAAGGCCTGCCACTGAGACCATCACGGGTCACTGCTCGCTAAACAAACTCCTTCTTCTTCAGCCTATACGGGTCCACTGGTGGACAAAGGCCTCCCCCAAGGCTTTTATTGCTTTGAGGAGTTTTGCCATAATCCCCACGCTTGTTAGGCGGGTTAGGGATCGCAGAAATTTGATATTCCACAGAAGAAGCGCTGCTGCCCGCTTCCCTGGCGAGAGTAGCCGGGTCTTACGACACCCACGGGAGGATATGGGTTGGTACTATTGTAAGCCCGGTACCACACGGGCATTAAACGGCTGAACAAACTTTTCTACACAATAGGCACAATGGACAGTCCTCTGTGGTTCCATGAAGGCTGAGGCCGTTGCGCATGTGTCCTTCGAGTGTACAGGTATTACCCAAATTAGAACTGAAACCCTCGGAGCATCAAGACCTTCACAGATGTTATCAATAAACCAGCACCCTAATTGCGTAACATACTATTAATCATTTTGAAGCGGATTGCTAATCCATTGCTCCATGTGGTTGAAAAATGTATCCGCTCAACAACGTAAATAACGCAATGAATGTTGTTGAGCTGTCAAAATGAAACCCATTGCTACTGACGGTGTTTTACGCAATTACCCTGCAGGAAACTTAAAAGACTTCTGTAGGGAGGTGGGCTGGTTGGAATAACCACTAACGGCCTTCGTGTGACGCGACAGCACAACAATTAGAGGCTGCAGACAAAGTATACCTGTTATCAAACAGGTCTCTGATTATGTCAGAGCGACACTAAGCAAAGGCATTAGTGGGTTTTAGCCGGTAAGAGTCCGGCACTGGCCAGACTGGTTCACTAGTGAGGCAGTCTGGGCGTCCATGAGTATTTCTCACTCTTCACCATCCAGTTACTGAGGGACATGATAAGCTCTTGATAACCTGACTGATTACTGGTAAGGCCTATTAATATCTACGAATGACAGTTGCATTAACGGCTTAATGTGCTTCCTGAGGCATGGAGAGGTCTCCATGAATGAATGGCAGCATGTGTAGCTTAATTAACTTATGGATATGGCTGTTTGTGTATGTGAGTTAAAATTTTTGTACAAGCACCCACGACACAGGAGTCATTCTGTTGGAGGTTGGTAGAACGGTACTGGCCTTTAGGCATATAATCTGTCACATAGTGACTTGTCATATTCAAAATATGATGTATCATAGTTTGTAATAAAAGTCTGAGATGAACAGATATGTTTCTGTGATATAAAATAACCAATATAGATACCGGCATTAGGAACTGCGTGTGGACTCTGCACGAAACATTTTCCATTAGATTCATAGAGTGAGGCAGCTTTTTTATACTGAGTCTCTTTTATTATTGTTTCTGTTTATTTCCATCATACGTAACATACACAATCAGCCTATAATTTTCCCACCGTTGGGACACAGGCCTCCACTCGGTGAGAGGGAGTGGACCGTAATCTAACACGCTGGTCCTGTGCGGGTTGGTAGATGCCTTTTATATATAGGTCACTAGCTTTCCGCCCGCGGCTTCGCCCGCGCGAAGTTCGGTTATATCGCGCTTTTTAGATTTCCCTCGGGAACATCAAATTTTTCCGGGATAAAAGGTAGCCTATGTTCTTTCTCAGGGTCTACAGATTGTCTGTGTCAAATTTCATCAAAATCAGTTGAGAGGTTTAAGCGGGAAAGCGTAACAGACAGACAGACAGACAGACCGACAGACAGACAGAGTTACTTTCGCATTTATAATATTAGTATGGATTGAAGTATTTTTTGGCTCTAGAACATGCTGGTTTCCTCAGACTCCTTCACCGTTTTGAGAGCAGTGGTGATAAAATCATTTACACAAAGTAAAGCGCCTGATAGGGTTCGAACCTACGACCTACAAGTTGTAAGTTGTAGTACTTGTTACTGTTGTTGTTGTTGTGTTGTTGTTTGCTTGTTTGTTGTTGTGTGTTTCTTATGTATGCTTGGCGCAGGTTTTCGCTGAAAACTCTGGGTCTGGTCTGGGTTTTAATGGCTGGCTGGGGTAATGTTTAGCGATTGCTATTTTGCATTTATGTGACGCATGGTTATCTCAATCATTCCATATTGTTTTTATATATTATGCGTACGGTTTAAAGCAAGCATAAACGTATTTTTTTCTTCTTGTACTCGCCTGTCTCTGTCCAGAGCTGCCGAGAACCAATTTTATATATGTATTATTTTGTTTTACCCTCACTAGGAATTTCTCCTGTATCGTAGGTGCGTTTATAAACATTTTTTATAAACAAATTCACATATACAAAAAGCCAGACCCGGAACAACTACCTGTAGGCCATACAAATATTTGTTCCGTGCGGGAATCGAACCCGTGACACGCAGCTTTTGCTTGGGCCCGCAGCGATATCCAGGTGTTGTAATATGAAATATAATTCCAGAAAAAAAACCAAATCGTAAAACAATTTATTCACTGATTAATGATAATTAAAAAAAAAACCTTAAAACAATTTATTCATTGATTAATGTTAATTTTAGACGGCGAAGGTTCTATCCGATTTTAAAAATTAATCCTATAACTTGAAAATATCACACTTTAAAAATTAATCCTATAACTTGAAAATATCACACTTTAAAAACTATTAGTTAGTTCGACCAAGTACTTATAAATGCGTAATAATATATTAGCTTGGTGTTAATAGGGTCACAACGGTAAAAAAACAAGAAAACTAAAAAATATAAAATAATATAACAAATGGTGTGGACAGCTTAAACTCGTGAAAAATGGCCGATCATTTTTATATCGGGTTTAGTTAAAAGAAACTGTATGACAATTCATTTTGTAGGTACCTTAACAGAATGGAGATTAATATTTTTGACACCTGTGTAGGTTTTCGTTTGGGTTTTATATTCAAGAAGTATTTTTAAGAAATTGTTTATGTTAATGCTGATTACCTATTCACAAATTAAACTAAGTTTTAGTTCAGGACATCTTCCTATTAAGGCAAGGATAGGAGATAAATATTAGTTTAGTTATGTCAAATTAGTCTTCTTCTTCTTTTTTCAATGTGAGATTCAACCTCAACTCTTGATCAATGGCCTCTGTGGAATAGATACCACAATTTTGCCAATAACACGTGTAACAAATTAAATAAATTCTTTGAAAATTTTATTTCACAATAATGGCGGATATCGCCAATGACAGTTGAAAAAGACGGCCGCATGAACCGTCTATGAGGGAAGTTTGAGGCAAAGTCATGATGCGATATTTCAATGTTCTTTATGAATTATTATTAACTGAATGCACTTTTTACTACATAAATCACGCGCTTTTATTTAGTAAACGACACTATAAATCATTTTACAAGTCCAATGAAAAATGCGCGTGACAGTCATCTTAGCTTCGCCTGACGTAAATTGATGTATTTTTAGATGACATGACAAGTATGAAGAAGGTGAAGGTCGGACCACTGGATGCGGGAGGAGCAGGACCGGTCGTCGTGGAGATCTTTGGGGAGGCCTATGTCCAGCAGTGGACGTCTTTCGGCTGAAATGATGATGACATAGACATATTGAGGACAAAAAGGCTTGGGCTTGAGTTGCGTCCGATTTCTGTACTTACACTGATTGGTCTTTGATTTTTCCTCTTGTAGTTTTAATTTGTAATTGTTTGCTTTTTTTTTACTCAAAGCCAGTACACACTGTCTAGCCAAGCATATTGTACGTTACGGAATTGCATCGCTGACAAGGGTGTTCGGCACTGGTGCAGCTACATAGGAGCTAAACTTAGTATTCGGGAATACTGTTGGAGCTGCTGAACCTTGGACAAAACTATCTTTGCATTGTGTAGATTCAATTTCTTAGTATTGTATAATTGCATGGCACACGTCTGAGCACAATGTACTTGCTGTAAAGCATCTATTTGTTGGGTTAGTCTTTTTTTTTTTTGTGTTTTCCATAATGGACGCTCTTAGCGTACAATATATTTCTGCATCGTTCTCACACGGTTGATTTCAAAACGAATGATGTAATCAAATATTTGTATCAATAGCTTGACAATTTAAAAGAGTGTCCATGGAGTTTCTTGCCGGTTCTTCTCCATAGGTACCTACTCTTTGGAATGGGCGACTAGCTTCACCTTACTGACTGACCGACCTTCTGACAATTCAAAAGTGCCTGTAACTGGTTTATTTGAAATAAATGGTTTGATTTGATTTGATGATGATTGTATTTTTTTTAACCGACTTCAAAAAAAGGAGGTTATCAATTCGACCCGTATGTATGTAAGCCAAATTTCAAGTGTATGTATGTATGTTTTTATGTTTGTGCGCGCATATTTCCGGAACTACAAGTCCTATTTAAGTAATTATTTTTTGTTTTACTATGTACCTATTGTTCAACTTAGGGAATACTATAAGATTCATCAAAACCGGTTGGGCAGTTTTTTTTTTAAGTAATTATAAATTAGTGCTTGACTGCAATCCCGTCTGATGGTAAGCAGTGATGCAATCGTTGAGTGTAAAGCGCACTAGTTTATTAAGCCTATTCACTTAAAAAACTTAGGAATAAGAAGGATGACGGCAGTTGAGCGAGGTGATGCAATGTTAAACCCAAGACCAACACGACCAAACGATGCTGCGCTAGAGGGAGATTGATCTGGAGACTCTCCACGACCAAATTCCCGAGACAACAACATTTGGCGCATCGTACCCGGCACATATCGCAACACAACTGCTCAGACCCGTCCTCCGTACGGCTTCACCAGACATCATGCCGGAACACGACGAATCGCTTGGCGGCAAGACTTTGTCTGGTAGGTGGTAACTTCCGCCGGCGGCCGATGTTATGGCCTACCACCGAGACCTAGTTTTGGAGATAGGGTTTTTTTCGTATTGATGAGAACTTATTCTAACATGGGTTATGGCTATTGTTATGAGGTGAAAAAGTAATTTTCAAATGTCGATTAAGGCACTGAAAAGCATGAAACAAAAACTTTTTCCAAAAAAATAGAAACCGACTTCAAAAAATCACTTAAAAGGATGGCTTTAGAAGTCGGTATCTCGAGGTTTCTGTTGTTTAGCTCGCCACCGACTTAAGAACCATGACAAAAGTAAAATTATTTTTTCCTTTTAAGTGTTTTTTTGAAGTCGGTTTCTATTTTTTTGGAAAAAGTTTTTTAAATTTAAATGTCATTAAAACTAAAGTAAATACATAAAAACGGTGCGCTTTACCATCAACGATCACTGCTTACCATGAAGCGGGATTGCGGTCACTGCTTACCATGAAGCGGGATTGAAGTCAAAAAACAACCTTTTTTCCATTTTTTGTAACGTCATATTACAAAAAATGGAAAAAAGGTTGTTTTTTCAAGCGTGGTCAAAGAGGTTTCTAGGTTAGACATTGTCCGCCCTTCATATTACGTAGGTAGGTCATGTATACTGGGTATTAGAGGCTCTTGTCTTATGAATGTTTATTTGCTGACAAAAATAAATAATTTAAGCAAAAAAAAAAAAAAAAGTTTAGATATTTTTTACATTTTGCAAATGCAAATTTCGACTTCTATGTACTGTTCTGTGAACTCAATATATGCAAATGTGCAATAACAGCTACTTTTAGAGTAAATAATTCTATGAAAATACAGTTTCCAATGATTTCAGTGTTATCTGTGGTAGAGGCTGATGGGGCGCATACGGCATAACCCCACATCTAAATGTTAGTGTTGCATTAGTGAACCTAGGTAGTTAGTTTAGTAGTGAAATTAAAAACATCTAATTCAAATCTGTTTAAGTATAACTAGCTTTCCGCCCGCGGCTTCGCCCGCGTGGAATTCGGTCATATCGCGCTTTTTAGATTTCCCTCGGGAATATCAATTTTTAATAAAAGGTAGTCTATGTCCTTTCTCAGGGTCTAAAGATTGTCTGTGCCAAATTTCATCAAAATCGGTTGAAAGGTTTAAGCGGGAAAGCGTAACAGACAGACAGACAGACAGAGTTACTTTCGCATTTATAATATTAGTATGGATAAATAAACAAATGCTTGGATGTATGTTTGATACACCTTTACATAAAAACCATTGAACAGATTTAGATGAAATTTGGCACTGGCTCTTGTTCATAACCAGGATTAACTAGAAATTATGATCATTTAGGGCAATTTTTGTCCGGTTAGTCCCTAGATATAACACCAGTCTGGTCGGAGGATCCTCCCTTTTCTATGGAGTGAACTGTACTCCCTGTTCCTCATGCCTCCAAAATGGAAAAGCACCCGAGTTACCAACTTGGCTCCAGAGTAAAAAAATGAAGTGGTGCAAGGCTGGCCATGTTTGTGGAATGGCTGACGGCAGTTGGAGCAGACGACTCCTGGAGTGGAAACCACGTATCGGTAAGCGTAGTGAGGGACACTGTCCAGGTAAATAAATCGACGACTTTAAAAGGCGGCTGGAACACAATTCTTTTTTTTTTAATAAAGGGTGGGTGTATTGGATACACCCGCCATCACAGGGCAAAATGAGCTAGCTATACGGGAAGGGATGACAGGATGGATCTCCTAACTTTATTTATTTTTATCATATATACTAACATCTTATGTACTAGTACTACATTACAGTATTTTTTTTTCTTTTCTTACTTCTTTAATATTGATCTATTTATTTACATTTAGGTTTTTACTTTTGTTACATTTCTTCCTTTTACTTAAAAAGGAAGAAATGTAACAAAAGTAAACAATAACAATAATCTTTCTACCACCAGTTCCAACTTTTTTTTTCACTTACCTACAATTATACTAACAGTACGTAATATTACGTACTTCTTAATCTAGCAATTTCAACTTTTTCTGCTTCATCTATCCTACTTATTACAATCTTACTTACTATTATTTATTTCAACACACTTATGCTCAACTTAAGTTATTTATTTAATAACAACAGGCTGGAACACGTTGGATGTAGAAAGAGGAGGATAGTACATGACCGGCAATAGACTGCGGCGGTCTTTCCATCTGACAACTTAGGTGTCTTCAAGGCTAGAGTGACTAGCGCGCTTTACATCAACGATTGCATCACTGCTTACAGTGCTTACCATGAGGCAAGATCACGGTCAAGCATCATTCTAAAATATTTAAAATAAAAATAACAAGCTGAGTCACAGGTTTTTATTTATTTTTTTCTCCTTGGCTTCGCACTGTTTGTGCATTCAGCCAAAGTCAAGTGTGGTATAAGTCACAGTTACAACTATTATTACGCATCTTTTAAATATCGAAATCAAAGACAATTTATTTTTTCTTTCATAAAAGCTGTCAACGAATAAGCAAAAAAAGTGTTAACTGCATTATTTGTTACAATAAATATATATCATATGCAATTTGAATAGATTTCTGTGTATAGATATTAATTTCAACGAGCTAACGGCCGGCTCCGATTGTTTATTGGCAGTAAATCTTCCATACTTGTCCAATGTCACTTGGAATGAGAGTATATGTTATTTAATGCTGTCAGAATTAACATATTAACATATTTTAACACTTATTGATTGTATTCTTATTTGTTTTTAGATTTACAAGCTCGGGTTAGGGATGTGGCAGCAATAAATTATTGTTTCGTTTTCTCTATTTTGATGAATGTTTTTTCTATGAATGGCGGGTTTGTAATAGGATTTTAATAATGACCATTTCGTTTTTTGAGGTTTGTGGCCAAGTAAAAGCAACGGCACGGATTGATCGCCTTTTTTTTCTCTCGAGATGGATTATCCTCATGAATGTCCACTGCCCGAGGTGGGCGGCGGGGTTTGTTAGACTCCTTACTGACTAAAAAGCACCTCGGCGTTCCATCTGACACCTACACTGGGAGTTGCGAGTACTGCTCCCGCATCCCCCGACTGGTGCTGGACCGCCACTGTCATGGTGAGTTTTATGACTCCCCCCGTGACGCTAAGAGTGGCGCTCGTAGATCACTTCGAGCCGCCATAATTGGCAAACCACGCTTGGCAGACGGGTTGGGGATCGCAGTTATTTGATATGCCATAGGAGAAGCACTGCTGCCCGCTTCTTGGCATTCTGGTATTCAGATGATGCTGTAATGCATTACAATAGAATTTTCTTAATGATATCTTCATTTTATTTATTTACTGGCTTTCCGCCCGCGGCTTCGCCCACGTGGAGTTCGGTTATATCGCGCTTTTTAGATTTCCCTCGGGAATTGCAAATTTTTCCGGGATAAAAAGTATCCTATTATTTAATCTGCGGACTTCTAACTTTACGTCTGCAAAATTTCAAAGCAATCAGTTCAGTAGTTACTGCGTGAAAGTGGAACAAACAAACCAACAAACTCACTTTCCCATTTATAATATTAGTATGACACTTTCCTATTTATAATATTCGTAAGATTCGGTTATACCACGCTTTTTAGATGTCCTTCGGGAATATCAAATTTTTCCGCGATAAAAAGTACGTACCCTAGTATTTAATCCGGACTTCTAACTTTACGTCTACAAAATTTCAAAGCAATCGGTTCAGTAGTTACGGCGTGAAAGTGAAACAAACAAACTCACTTTCCCATTTATAATATTAGTATGATTAAATTTTGACTGTTTTTTTTTGTTCAGTTTCGAAATCAAGTAGAATGCGGTGTTTTCAAATAATATTTTTCATTGATAAATAGACAAGGTGTGGGTCGTATGACGATACGAATGGAATGGTAAAAACAAAATCGCTAAAATTCTAAGTTGACAACAATTTTTAGTTATTATCACAAAGGCGTGGCTCATTCATTCAAATCAATAGCGCTTTTCTATTGTGATTAATTTACTAAATACATTTAGAGAAGGTAATAAATCTAAGCTCACAAAAAAGCTACCGCTCGGGGCTTTGTTTACAAGGTGGTTTTGCGCAATTAATGCTGCACTGCCTTTTTAGACGGCGTCACATCAAAGATATTATGATAGGAATTAATATGGAAAATCTTTGTTCAAGGTAAATAAGTATTCTCCATTATGTTCTCGAGCAGTAGTGCTCCCAAATTGTGTCATCATCATCAACCTTTTTTTATCGTCCCACTGCTGGGCACAGGTCTCCTCTCATACAGAGAAGGATTGAGCGTAATCACCACGCTTGCTCAAGGCGGGTTGGTGATTTCAGACTTAAAAGTCCAGGTTTCCTCAAGATGTTTTCCTTCACCTTTAGTCATTGGTGTCCAAGATATACTTAGAAAGTACATATAACTTTAGAAAAGTTACATTGGTACTTGCCTGACCTGGAATCGAACCCGCGCACTCATACTTGAGAGGCTGGTGTTTTAACCACTAGGCCACCACGACTTATTAATTGTGTAACAGACTATTACTGTCAATTGGAATCATTTTGAAGCATATTGCTTATCCGTTGCTCCTTATGTTCCAAAAATGTGCACGCTCAGCAACGTAAATAACGCAATGAATGTTGTTGAGCTGTCAAAATGAAACCCATTGCTACTGATAATAGTGTGTTGCTAGGCAATTATTACCCTGCCGCCAGCCGGTGGTAACTGCCGCGTCTTACGATTTGTAGGACAGACGCTTTACTTTAATATGTTAATTACGACTTGAGTCAAAAGGAAAAGAAAACGTATGATCTAGAACCAAACTATGACATCTGTCAACCTGTAGGACCCGTGTGGTGGGTTATGGCTCACTCAGGGGTTTTGACAGGATAGCTAAGATGAATTTCACGCTTATTTTTTATTGAACTTTTAAATTATTTATAGTGTCGTTTACTAAATAAAAGCGCGTGATTTATGTAGTAAAAAGTGCATTCAGTGACTAATTCATAAAGAGCATTGAAATATCGCAGCATAGTGGCCACATCATGGCTTTGCATCAAATCTCCTCGTAGTCGGCTAACGCGGCCGTTTTTTCAACTGTCATTGGCGATGTCCGCCATTATTGTGAAAACATTTTTTTAAAGAATTTCTATAATTTGTTACACGTGTTATTGGCAAAATTGTGGTATCTAACCACAGGGGCCATTGAAGAGTTGAAGTAGTATTCACTCTAAAGAAAAGAAAGAAAGAAAGGCTCACTCAATTTCATCGAGAACAGACCAGGTTCCCAGGATCGTGAAAGGTGTAAAAAAACTGTGTGATAACAAAACAATATTAAACATATCTTATATCCCCACTGGCGTTCAAATAGAATTCTTCAAGCTTCAAGTCAATTAACTCACACAGCCCTTCAAAATATTAATAAAATTCAAATAAACTAGGAGCAAACAACTCTGTTATTACGGATATATTTTATTCACACCGTTCAATTAGCCATTCAAAATAACCCTCTCGGGACCAGGCAATCATAAAATTGAAAGACTATAGTCTGGCCGTGTGTCATTACTTACAGCCGTTTCCATACTGATGGCACGTTCGCCACGAGAGCCCTTTCTTATATTTATAAAGCTGTCAATTCCGAAGTCATTTCGGGTTTAGAGTGGAAAGAAGCGCAGATGCGCGGTCGGTCGTAACTCAGGAAAAAACGTTGTGAAGAGTCGGTGCCGGCGCGGGAAAGGGTCGAACCGCATTAAATTATTATGATTTATGTGTTTTAGCGAAGCCTGCTCGCCTCCTTAATTATATGTGAAGGTTTAACGAACGAAACCTGATCGCCTTGTTCGGTCGATTTGGTGAGTCTACTGATGTAGTGATGTCTCTATTATGGCTGGTTGGGGAGACCGCTTTAACATTTTAATGCGCTGAATATAGTAGTAGTGTTGTTGATTTTAGATGTTCTTTTTCATACTTTATAAACTAGAGCTTGATCGCGATATCGCCTGATGGTAAGCAGTGATGCAATCGTTGATGATAAAAGCGCTAGTTTATGAAATAAATAAATAAATATATACGGACAAATCACACAGATTGAGCTAGCCCCAAACTAAGTGCGAGACTTGTGTTATGGAATACTAATTCAACGATACTATATTTATAATATATACATATATAGATAAATATCCAAGACCCAAGCCAATCAGGAAAAGATCGTTTTCCATCATGACCTGGCCGGGGATCGAACCCGGGGCCTTCACGTCGCAGGCAAGCGTGTTGACCGCTGCGCCACGGACGTCGCCTGTAGGCTCTAGCTCTCACTCTAGCCTTGAAGACACTTAAATTGTAGTCAGACAGTAAGACCGTCGCTTGCAAATTGTTCCAGTTCTTCGATGTACGCGGTAAAAAAGAGGAGGCGAAAAGCTTCGTCCAGATCGTAGTGGTGCCAACAACGTAAGGGTAGGTACTCGCCGTGCGATGGGTCGTCCGATGGTGGAACGGAGATGGCGAAATTAAGTCATGCGATTCCCGCGCCCGCTCTCTAAAATGCATCCTATAGAACACCGAGAGGCTGGCTACTCTACGCCTGTGCTCCAGGCTTTGGAGACAGCGTTGAACAAAATCTGGATTGCCAATTAGCAACCCAGGATTCCCGCGCCCCCTCTCTAAAATGCATCCTATAGAACACCGAGAGGCTGGCTACTCTACGCCTGTGCTCCAGGCTTTGGAGACAGCGTTGAACAAAATCTGGATTGCCAATTAGCAACCCAGGATTCCCGCGCCCGCTCTCTAAAATGCATCCTATAGAACACCGAGAGGCTGGCTACTCTACGCCTGTGCTCCAGGCTTTGGAGACAGCGTTGAACAAAATCTGGGTTGCCAATTAGCCTCCTAGCTCGCCTCTTCACCGAATCCTAATTTTCAATTTTGTTAAATAAAAATAGAATAGATAACTTTTGTATAAATCTAGTTGTAGGAGATAGAGATTCAGTGTGGACCTGCATCTTGCTTCGTTATATGCATGTCGATTTTATGAAAAACTTAAAAAAGAGTAATCTGCCCAATGTGTGTTGCAGTGATGACTTACGGAACTGAAACGTGGTCGCTCACAATGTGCCACATACGAAGGCTCAGAGTCACATAAAGGGCGATGGAAAGAGCTATGCTCGGAGTTTCACTGCGCGATCGAATCAGAAATGAGGAGATCCGCAGAAGAACGCTATCGATATAGATCGCTAAAATTAAGTGGCAGTGGGCAGGTCACATTGCTTGTAGAACCGATGGCCGATGGGGCAATAAGGCAATAAGGTTCTGGAGTGGCGGCCACGTACTGGAAGACGCAGCGTAGGGAGGCCCCCAACAAGGTGGACCGATGACCTGGTGAAGGTCGCGGGAAGCCGATGGATGCGAGCAGCACAAGATTGATCATCGTGGAAAGTCTTGGGGAGGCATTTTTCTATAGGCTGAAGAAAAAGATCTAAAAATGTGAGCAAAGTTGCGGGTACTGCTAGTCTAGAATGTCTAGATCCGTTTTGTTACTCAACAGTAACAAAACAGATTAGATTAACGTCAGTTAGGCATATTAAGTTACAAACTGTAAAATTCTCCATTTACAATTTTACAATAATTTTCTATTTATCGACAAAGGCTACGTATGCATCCAAGAATATTATTTCTAGTCTATATAATATATAGAAAGCAGCCATTGTACTTATCTATAGTCTGAACACGTATGCTGGAGTGTCACCAAAGTAAATATCGACATCAGTTGTATTGTGACGTCTGTGGGATCGCCGAAATCTCATACATACTGAATCTAGGCAGCGCGCTTGCAACTCATCAATAGCGTCAGGTTTGTGGCAGTGGCATGTGCATGCCTTTTGGCAGTTGGCAGAGGGTTACAATATTATGCCTGTGGGGGAAATCACTCTAATTGTGTAACACACCGTTACTGTCAATTGGAATCATTTGGCAGCTTATTGCTCTTCCATTGCTCCATATGTTAGAAAATGTGTCTGTTCAAAAACGTAAATAACGCAATGAATGTTGCTGAACTGTCAAAATCGAACCCCTTGCAACTGATAATGTGTTACGCAATTACCCTGCCGGTTACAACCGGTTGTCCACTGACAAGTCTATCAAAATCATTGTGATCGGTTTACTAAAATTGCTGCACTGTAGTGCGATTCTAAGATAAGACAAGATCATTTATTTGTATAAACACGTGTACGTGAAGCTAGAGATAATGTTAATACAGTTCAATATGTTTTGCCGTGGATGGCGTACACAATTATTCGAGAACATTTAATTTGAATAATATTTAAACGAGAAAAAAAATTAAAACATTCAATTAATACAAAATAGTCAAAACTTAGTAACACTAAATAGAAAAAAAAAATAGTCAAAATTCAATTACAATCAATACAGGAAACAGTCAATATTTAATTCCATTATTTATTCTGTAAACTTTCACCGTGAATGGTGATGTGAGCTGTCATTCTAACTAATCTTAGGGTATTGACACTTCCTCGTGGCGGCGATCGGTTGCGATCTCTCACGTCCGGCTCTGGTGCAGGCCATGGTCCAGAGCGAGAGTGCATGGCAGGCTGTCACCGCCTTCTGCAAAGCAGTGATGCTGGCGGAGGAGCGCGCGAGGGAGCTCGAATTTCAGCGCCCTTACGCCTCTAGCCGCCGCAGGAGACTCCCTGGTCGGTAGACAAGATCGAGCTCCCGGCCACCGCAGGCGCGGGCTTGCTGGTTCTTACCAGGACCAGGCCCGAGTCGACGGCGCGTTGTATTATGCGCGCCTCAAAGAGAGGTCAGCACATCGTGACGGGGTCCACGTAGTCCGATGCCTCCTGAGTCAGGGTTGCGGGTTGATTAAAACAGAAACCGCGGCCCTGGTGCATAGGAAAGTGAAGAAACACGGGTGGGCTTAGTCAGTAAAAGTCTGAGACGCCCTTCCGTTCCGCCTAGAGCGGGCGAGGTCATTTGATGATTTCCCATCCAGAATAATAAAAAGGTATTGACACTTTGGCAGTTTATTCTGAGCTCACTTTCACGGCGAGACAGGCAGCCTCCGTGGCGTAGCGGTAGCGAACGCGGCCGCTGCGCAAGGAGGCGCGGGTTCGATCCCCGCGCTGTGCAAATATTTGTATGCATGGATATGAATATTTGCACTGGTCTGATCGTGCCTCGGAAAGCACGTTAAGCCGTTGGTCCCGGTTGCCATACGAACATCTAATGGCAGTCGTTACGGGTTGTTGGAGCCCTCAAAAGTCCAACAATTAGTCTAACTGCAGTACTTTGAAAATATACAATGCTTCGATATCGCCTTCGGTTGTGGAGGTCAGACGGCAGTCGCTTCACGGAAAATATCGAAGTTTAGCCAAAATTAGCAGTTAGAATGGTAAAGCGGACCCCAGACTCCAAAGCAGAAAAAAAAGCTTCGGATGCAACTGGGATTAACGCTGAAATGATGATGATGACTTTCACGGCGAGGTTTAACAGAATGGTTTGGCTGTTGCTACAGCACATAACTGTGCGAATGACAACTCAACTAGACCCTTTTATGTTCAGAGTGAGTTAATTTATATCTATGTACTTACAAGTTAACAATGACATTGTTGTAACATAGTATGTGCAGGTAATTTCAAACTGTAGCCGCGTGACATGTAGTTTTACATTGTCATTTCATTTGCTGTTAGGTTTCCTCGTATTAGAATACATTCTTGTAACAGGAAGTTTTATGGTCGCTATTTTGTTTTGCGCGGAAAATACATGTTTGCTTCGTTGGTTTGGCAAGTGCTGCTGTTGAGCATGGTCCAACTTGACTTGGATTCAACTTGACGTAAGGAACAAATATAAGTCGTGGTGGCCTAGTGGTTAAAACACCAGCCTCTCAAGTATGAGTGTGCGATTCCAAGTCAAGGCAAGTACCAATGTAATTTTTCTAAGTTATATGTACTTTCTAAGTATATCTTGGACACCAATGACTGATTAAAAGGTGAAGGAAAATATCTTGAGGAAACCTGGACTTTTAAGTCTGAAATCGCTAACCCGAATTGAGCAAGCGTGGTGATTAAGCTCAATCCTTCTCTGTATGAGAGGAGACCTGTGCCCAACAGTGGGAGGATCAAAAGGTTGATGATGAAGGGACAAATATTTGTATGACGTAGTAGTTGTTCCGGGTCTGGCTGTTTGTGTATGTGATTTTGCCTCCACGATAATTCCCAGTGTGGTGCAACGTTTTTTTTTTTTAAATAATACTTCAGATTCGGTCAAGGTGTTTTAGTTTTTAGGGTTCCGTTGCCAAATGGCAAAAAACGGAACCCTTATAGATTCGTCATGTCTGTCTGTCCGTCCGTATGTCACAGCCATTTTTTTCCGTAACTATAACAGGTATACTCTTGAAACTTGGTAGGTAGATGTATTCTGTGAACCGCATTAAGATATTGATGCAAAAATAAAATAATAATATAATTATATTGGGGGCTTCCCATACTTAGAACTGAAACTTAAAAAAAAAAATTTTTCATTGAACACATACGTGTGGGGTATCTATGGATAGATATTCAAAAATGATATCGATGTTTCTAAAACACTTTTTTTCTAAACCGAACAGCTTGCGTGACAGACGCTTCCAAAGTGCAAAAAAGTTGCCCCCCCCCCCCCCCCTCTAACTTCTAAAATAAGAAAATGAAAAATCTAAAAAAAAAAAACATGATGTACATTACTATAAAAACTACCAACGAAAATTGTTTTGAACGAGATCTAGTAAGTACCTAGTTTTTTTGTTAATACTCGTAAATCGTAAACCGCTTATCTCTTAATCTTTCATACGATTAACTTAAATCCTTGAATTTCATAACTAATCATAAGTCAATGGTACGGAACCCTTTGTGCGTGAATCCGAGATGCACTTGGTCAATTTTTTTTTATCTAGAATTTCTCTGTGCTATCTCGGTTAGGATTTGTGCCTAGTTGATAGGGATATACTTGCTGTATTATGTGGGACTTAATACAGCAAGTATATCCCCCATTCCGCTAAAACGTTTGTATTAGCGGAATGGGGTGGTACTAATAAGTACATGTTTAATCCTTTAGGGAATACAAGAATGTGTACTAACAGTATGCAGTGCAGCACACGGCTAACCTCTTTCAGATTAAACAAATATCAACGTTGTTTTAATGACAATTATATTGATTTTAGAGTGCCTATCACTATTGAAAAAGGCATAATACATGTTTGAAGTTATAGCGTAAACTGATCTTTATTGTGTAGGAATTAAAGTTGTTTTTCCATTGAATCACATTTGTTTACGTTTTTGTTAAATAAATCGCGATCAGATAAGAATATATTTATGTATTTTACGAAAAGTTTTTCGATGCCTATGAAATTAATTAAACCTTTCGTTGAGCGAAAAATAAATTATTTGAATAATCACCCCCACCAAGTTAAACCCTATAATATATGTATATTATAATTATAAGTGGCTTTAACTAAACATTTCTATATAGTAATTATTTTCACAATTTTACGTTTGCCAGTCGATTTTTGTATTCTCAAATAAGTTAGGTACAGACGACAGCACATCATGCTACTACAATCTATCAGATTTATTTAATAAATTTTCAACTTTACTCTAAACCGTTAAGGCTCAAGGTTGATTGCGAATTATTGACAGTTTCGGGTAAGTTGACCTGCTGTCGTCCGTACATTGCTTTATATTCCACTGACCTCAAGTAAGCAAACAGATTTTCATTATCTCCAACCGACAATCAAACATAATTCGAATAAAAATACATATTTATATTCATTATCCAGAATTGTATCGACGACATCACAAAGGTGACTGGTAGTGGCTGGCGGAGAACCGCTCAGGATCAAGCTTGTTGGCGTGCCATGGAGGAGGCCTATGTCCAGCAGTGGACGAGTAGAGGCTGATGATGATGATGATCCAGAATTGTGTACCAAAAAGTAATTATTAATAATAACGATACTAAACATTTCTCCAAATTACACCGCATTTTATGTAAATGAGCGTACTCTGGGTAAAATGTTATAATAATAACCTTCTTACCTGTCAATCCGATTCGCCATGCCACAATCAAGTGGAAACTCTTTACGCAGCGGTTGACGTAAGGTTGCCGTCTACGCAAAAATGAACTTTAAAACTGTGGCGATTACAAGTTAAATTTGAATGAAAAGTTTAAAGCATATGTGGAGGATATTCTAAGCTTTATGCATGTGAAAATAAAGTTGGTTTTATCAGTCATGTGTACAGTCAGATAGAGATCGCTCTCGAGCCGGTGACCACGCGTTATAATGACGTTGTCGGCAAAGAAGACATTATTCATTTTTTTTTAACACAGTGTTTTGTTGAAACGACATTTTCACTAGCGTAATCACGATTTGTACAGGTAATATATCAAGGTAATAAAAGCCACATTATTACCGAGTTTACTGTTGATGATTTTCAATTTGATGTCTTCATCCGTGTTCATACGATGTCGATGGCTGAATCAGTAAGTACATTAAACTTGGAATCATTGCCGCGAATGAAGAAAGGTGGGTTGATTGACCACTTTTTTGCGATATATGTGTGTTTAAATCAACACTTTATTAATGTAACTCGTGAATAAACAGGTGGTTGGTGTAATAATGGAGACGGTTTGTGTAGCAACGGATCGTATCCGGTAGCTTTTTAATTAAGTTCGTAGGTGGATATAATAAAATATAATTAATTTTCTTACGTTTTTTTGTGTCTAAAATCTATGTTTTTGGGATGTGTGTAAAGATTATTAATATATAGATAACTGAAGTATTCCTTTACTTCAGTTATCTATATATTATTAATCTTGACATGACTTTAACTCACACGATGCTAATTTTGAACATATCCTAGGAATCATTCTAGTATTAAATGATAAATGATTTTATCTTTAGGTTTGTAGGTACAAACACTTTGAGAAGAAAGGTCGAAGCAAATTTCCAGGTCACAGTCTCTTGTCCGGACATAATCTTGGTCAGATCATATGAAGACCATTTAGATTGATGTCTGAGATGGTCTATTGAGGAAATAACCACAGAAATGAAACGAAATGAAATGAAATCGTTTATTAAGCAAGTAGGATCACTGATCACTTTTACACGTCATGTTTATTTCGGTTTTCTTTTTTTTTTTAACTAGATGAAGCCGGCATTTCCTAACTGAGTACCTCTGAGAAGAAATTGCCGAAACAAACTCAGGGATCATCGTCTTTTTTTCAAGTCCAGGCATTAAAAATGAAAATGGTTAAAATAATTTACGCTAAAATTACGCATATTGCTTAATAACAATGCTTAACAGAGCGAGCAGCTCAGTCCCAAGCTTTTTTGTCGTCTAAATAATCTGTGATTTTAAAATTCCCCTTTTTTGCAAAGTTTGGCCTTTATATGGTTTTTAAATCGTTTAATGAGTAAGTTTCGAATGTCCATGGGAAGCTTGTTGTAAAAGTGTATACATTGACCCATGAACGAGTTGCCTACTCTGTGGAGACTAGTGTGATGTAAAGATCCTTTATAGGATGAATGGAACTTTTTTTAATTATAAACTAGTGCTTGACTTCAATCCCGCCTGATGGTAAACAGTACCTAATGCTTTCGTTGATGCGCGCCAGTTTATTAAGAGCCTATTCACTTAAAAAACCTGAGTGAATAGGAAGAAAGACGGCAGTAGAGGGAGGTGATGCTATGTCAAACCCAACAATACGACCAACTATGCTGCGCCAGAGGGAGATTGATCTAGAGACCCTACACGACCAAAGTCCCGACACATTTGGCGCATTGTACCCGGCACACATCCCAACACAACTGCTCAGACCGGTCCTCCGTACTGCTTCACCAGACATTATGCCGGAACACGACGAATAGCTTGGCGGTAAGTCTTTGTCTGGTGGGTGGGAACTTCTGTCGGTAGCTGATGTTATGGCCTACCACCGAGTGAATCTGTCAGGTCAGTGCACGCATTTCAATCGATCGATCAGCTCAAGTCAAACTCAAGGAGCTCAACGATTTGACAAAAAAAAAAACTTTTCGGTAGGCCACATACAGTATGTTAAATAACAGAGGGCGTTCCCTTAAACTCGTTAATATATATCATTAATAGATTAAAATAAAAATATCAGCATAGAAAAATAAGCATAAAATAATCCGAATAAAAAAAAAATATAAATGAAAATAAATTTGAAACCTCCTGTTTTAAATCAAAATAGTAGCGTAGTATCATAAATAAATTGCGACGTTGCCGTCTTTCAAGTTCGCGTGTACAGTATATTTCTTTTACATGTCAATTTAAAATTTTTATTGAATATTTTCATATTGAAAAAATTTTGTTTTCGAATGGAAATATTTTTTTTTTAGCATATACATGCTAAAAAAAATATTTCCATTCGTATACACACGTATACATACGTATGCTATACTATTTCGGGTTAACGGGAACTCCCTCTGTTTGTTAACATACTGTATATTACTCGAACTGTCAGTCCGAGAAAAAGAAAAAAAGGGGCCCACATAGTTTTCACATTCACTATAATTAAAATAAAATAATTACAAAGTAAGCATATGGCATTGGGTATTAAAAAAAAAACATCAAATATTTAAAATTTTGAAATTGGAAGCAGCTTAATTAATACCAAGCCTTTTTATCCTCGATATAATTCTTTAACGGTATAAATTAAGGATTAATATAATTATGTATTTAAGTATATGATATTTTTTTGCTTCAGATATACATACATGTAGGTGTATTAAATATTTTATTTTATGACGTCACAGATCAGTTTCTTTCCTTCTTGTTCTCACATTCTATTGTTTACATATCATTTTTTTTCTTAATGCTGGTCTGAGGTTTAAAGAAATTTAATAAGAAATAAACACTAGTTATTTACTGTATATTAATATGTCGTAATTATGTCGTTTTTACTGTATATCTATACTAATATATAAAGCTGAAGAGTTGTTTGTTTGTTTGAATGTGCTAATCTCAGGAACTACGGGACCGAATTGAAATTTTTTTTTGTGTTGGAGAGCCCTTTAATCCAGGAAGGCTTTAGGCTATATAACATCACGCTGCGACCAATAGGAGCGGTACACATAAAAAAAAAAACATAACGAGACCTACGCGGGTGAAACCGCAGGACGCAGCTAGTAAGAAATAAACAGTACATGTTTACTGTATACTAATATGTTGTAACTAGGTCCCTTTTACTGTATAAATGTATAAATAATCAAATAAATATAACCCTAAAGGGTAATAGGGTACATGAACAACCTGAAACTGGCCCTCCCTTTTAACATCTTTCTTGGAACGTGTTCAGAGTTATTATCGCAGTTATTTCTGTAGTGTTAAAGCCATTATGACCATAGACTGTTGTAACAGAATGAAAAACATAAATTTTAATTATACGTCAGAACACAAAAACGTAATCTCCACAATTCGCGATACATTGCGGGTGCTGTACTAAAACTTTCTCATTTCATAAACGGAAAACTGTAAGATGTAACTCACGAATACAATGTAAGGCAACCGCAGCAAATAATAGTTTCCGACTGTACGTCTGAGTTACGACAACATACTTCAGGAATACCAACATCCTTTTTCACTTGTTCGTTCAACCTCCAAACGATTTCCAACCTTACTGTTTTAGTATTAAGAGTTAGTGGGACTTTTTCTTGTGTTAAAGCTACGTTGGTAAGGTGCGTAAACCCGCTGAAATAGCGCCTGCAATGGCTCAATCAATGGTGAACGACTGTGGGTGTTTTAGACGTGTCGTCAGTAAAACAATTTTGCGTTACAATGTTCGAGCCGAGGTGCATTCTTGTTCGCAGTTTTTTTCGACGACGGTACTTTTTGTATGTGGCCTCTCCACATGATATTATAGTCCTTATTGTTAGTGTATTAAGAGGGTTGTAGATTAATGGCGGACGGATCAAGATTACCTCTTCTTTTTTCTCCTAGATGGCTTTTTTACATGCTTTTTATTAGCTTCATTTGTATGTTTGCTTGCTTGCTTGTTTGTTTGTTTGTCCGTCTCCAACTATTTGGACTACGAGTGAGCGACTTATTACTGTAAAACGTCCCACCGTTTTCAATAAGTACGTTCATTTTTTTTTAAAGAATATCGAACTAAAAAGTCGAAATAAATATAGTTAAAAAAACTAAAAAAACATGCTTTTAAATAATATTCTTTAGAAGCACGTTTTTTTAGTTTTTTAAACTATTTTTATTTTTTGTTAGACATTTCCTGACATTGCACTGTTGTTATTGCAGAGATATTGATGTTGGTATTGTGATAAATAGTCCAGATCAGAAGGTTTCTAGAAGAGGTTTTTCCAAGTAGAGAAACAGTAAAATTAGTAAATTAGCTTATCGGTGTTCTTTAGGATGCATTTTGGAGAGTGTGCATGGGAATTGCATGACTTAATTTCTTCATCTCTGTTGCATCATCGGACGACCCGCCGTACGGCGAGTGTCTACCCTTACGTTGTTGGCACCACTACGATTCGGACGAAGCGTTTCGCCTCGTCTTTTATACTGAGTACATCAAGGGATTGGAGTCAAAATCAGTAGTTAGGCTGGTAAAGCAGAGCCCAGACTTCAAAGCTGAAAAAGATTCGGATGCGACTAGGATTAACGCTGAGATGATGATAATGATGATGAAATCGAGGGACTGGAACAATTTGCCAGCGGCGCTGTTTCCGTTTGACTACAATTGAAGTGTCTTCAAAGATAGAGTGAATAAGCTCTTAATAAACTAGTGCGCTTTACCATTAACATTTGCATCACTGCTTACCATCAGGCGGGATTGCGGTCAAGCACTAGTTTATAATTAGGTACTAAAAAAAGTAGACAGTAACAATCACGTCACCAATATTCCACTCTAAGGTCCGTATTACAAGAACCTCACTCAAAACTCAAGCTTTACTTAAATCTCGTTTGAAGCTATTTGATTGGTTGAAACTAGTTTTAAGTAATGTTTCAACAGAGATCAATGCTTGAGTTTCCTTCTGGAATACGGACCTTAGTCTTAGTGTGTATCGCTCAGGTGGAATAGGTATAATTAATACATAATATTGTATTACACAAGTGATTCCAATATAAGTTGTTGCTGGTATAATTGACATGTGGGTGACTGGGAATGATTGAAACTGTGTATGACTTGGATGAATACAGTTCATACCATACATTACATAAATTGTAATAGATTGCTACAATTGCAAGCGATTTTACTTACTCAGTTCTTGCAAATTGCACTCCCTTATGTGCTGAGAGGCTGGTGTACATTAGGTGTAGTTAATTGTGTTATATGTATTTATGGTATATTAAGTTTGTATGTTAATATAGTCAAAACCAAATTCCAAAGCCATTTATTCAAATTAGGCTGACTATCAGCCCTTTTTGAACGTCAATATTACATAAGACCGTGCCCCCAAAACGCCCGCCCTTCGCCACTTCCTGGTGCTTTCGCTGGGATGAAGAAGTGGTGGAATAAACTCTCCAGCAGCACAGCTGTCTAATACTACGTATGTAATGAACACATGAAAACGATTAAATTATTTACCATATGCCAACTAGCCACGCCAAAAATAAAATAAAATATCATTAAAATGGAAATGTAAATAAGTAAAAACTTATTACCTAAATAAAAGCCCCAGATATAAAGGGCGTGACAGCTCACATATTGATGCATTGTAAGAAAAGAGAATATCCTACCTATATAAACTAATATAACGTGTGAGTAAGCTGACACGTATTGTTTATGTTTATATATATATATACAATATGTAAAGAAAACCCTGTCCGATCCGTGAAGGTATTGTTAGGTATCGTTAACTGATTCTAATAATGCCTACAAAGCCGGGCTAAACTTAAAAAAAAATCCCCCAAAAAAAATAAATATTATTTCGAAAAAGCGAGGTAACTTAATGCATGTGCGGTAGGCAACCCGATAGCCCCGCCCCCCTTCACCCGCGCATGTATGCGCGGGTGAAGGGGGGCGGGGCATGCGGCACGTGGTCGCATCGCTATTCGCTCCGTCACAAATGGTGTTGTCAGTTTTTTAAAAATGACCAAATTTCGGGGAAATTGGAATTAATACCCGGAAAAAAAAGATTATTTCAAAATTCATTATTATTGTTACTGTGATGATTATGTAAAATTTTATATTATATTTGGTCAAGTGTTTACCTAACCTTTATTATCCTTATGGGTCGGACAGGGTTTTCTTTACATATTGTATATATATATATATTATCTATCTATTTTTTTATAAGTTATAAACTAGCGCTTGACCGCTATTCCGCCTGATGGTAAGCAGTGATGCGATCGTTGATGGTAAAGCGCGCTAGTTTATTAAGAGCCTATTCACTCTAGCCTTGAAGACACTCAAATTGTAGTGTGACGGAAACACCGTCGCTGGTAAATTGTTCCAGTCCCTCGATGTACGCGGTATAAAAGAGAAAGCAAAACGCTTCGTCCGGATCGCAGTGGTGTCAACAACGTAAGGGTGGAAACTCGCGTACGATGCGCGACGGGTCGTCCGATGGTGGAACGGAGATGGGGGAATTAAATCATGCAATTCCCTCGCACACTCATCAGAATGCATCCTATAGAAGACCGAAAAAAAAAATAAAAAAAGTCAATGAATAAAGAAATTGTTTATACTACACTAATCTATTCTTCTTCTCCTTCAACAGGGGCGCAGCTGGTACATATATAGGTAACCTCACGTATTTTTGACGTGGAGGCAGGCTAGGCTAAAACTGACCGCTCTTTGCTATGACTTAATTCCTTTAGCTTTGAAAACGTTATACACCTAGCCATGCCTTTTTTCTCTGGATGGGAAATCATCAAATAACGTCCCCGCTCTGGGCTGAGCGGAAGGACGTGTCAGACTTTTACTGACTACAACCTACCCGTGTTTCTTCACTTGTCTGTGCGCCAGGGCCACAGTTTCTTTTTTAACCAACCCGCAACCCTGACCCAGGAGGCATCGCTCTTCGTGGACCCCGTCACGATTTGCTGACATCT
This sequence comes from Sesamia nonagrioides, assembly GCA_017933935.1. NCBI lineage: Eukaryota > Metazoa > Arthropoda > Insecta > Lepidoptera > Noctuidae > Sesamia > Sesamia nonagrioides. The sequence goes on from JADWQK010000289.1 coordinate 99,759, forward strand.
CTTTGAGGCGCGCGTGAAACGCAACGCGCCGTCGTCGACTCGGGTCTGGTCCTTACCGGGCGGCGAGCTGCAACACCACGCCCTGGCACCAATATGTTTATATATTGGTCTCAATTTGTATTAATCGGATCGTGATTGATTGAACATTTATTATGTATTTAATATTCTTGTTTCGTTACGATTACTATAATCATTGAATTGAATCTAATTGAACTGCCAAGGTGAGAAAGATTTACATTTTTATGTGTTTGGTTAAATAAGTAGTTATTTACTTGTTATGTATACGTGTTTTTAGCACTGGATGTAATGAATATACATGTGTTAATTATAGTGATTTTAATCAACATTGCTGTAATCTTGATACGAGTTTATTTAAATCATTATTCATAGATGTTTGCAAATAAGTATGTTTTACTTAAAAAACTTGAACTACTTCTAATAATTTGTTCTGTATCTGCACACGATTTATTTGACAAGGCTTTCATGTTCGGATTTCACAAATAAGAAACACATTTCGTTATATTTTATTTTCATAAATATGCATAAATAAATAAATATATACGGACAAAATCACACAGATTGAGCTAGCCCCAAAGTAAGTTCGAGATTTGTGTTATGGGATACTAACTCAACGATACTTTATTTATAATATATACATATATAGATAAACATCTAAGACCCATACAAATCAGGAAAAGATCGTTTTCCATCATGACCTGGCCGGTGATCGAACCCGGGGCGTCCACGTCGCAGGAAGGCGTGTTGACCGCTGCGCCACGGACATACAAACACATACATCAATATTTACGATAATAACGAGTAACGTACCTAAGATACTCCAGGACATAAGTGACCACACTGGGATTTAAAGAAAAACTGTCTGGTTTTCCCAAAAAAAAAACTATCCGAAAAGCACACCGTGTATTAAATTTTTATGGAATTATACCCAAAAGGGACTGAAAAAAGCAACAGTCATTCAAGATTACATATGGTAGGCACGTCGAATAGTATGTATATATCTCGATATTAGAAGCTTTAGGTCGTATCTATAGCTCGACGTTGGACTACGCCTTCTAAGATCTCGATATTTTAGTGCGTTCCTCCGGCAACCCTAAATCTACGTTGTATGTTACGGTTAAGAGTAGTTCTAGTTAGTACCTTACCTATAGCCTTTTTATTTAGCTGGCAAATCTTAAAATGACTTCTCTCTCTGGAGCCGAAGAGCGTATCAGATTTATACAATCTAAAACCCACCCATGTTCGTTGATTTGCATGTGCGCTAGAGACCATGGTATCTCTTTCGAGCGATCTGCAACCCTGGCAGTCTTAGTAGCAACCGCTGAGGACTGCTCGCGCGAGAAGAGACTCGGCGAACTCGCGACGACGCGACGGGTCAAGGCCTGCCAGGGGAACCGTAGAATTGGGAGGACCCGGTACCCCGGAAAGGCAGATGGTGAAGACACACCTCACCGCGTCCTCGAGTAGAGGATAGTGCATGAGGATTTTTCTACCTTAGAAAAAAAAAGCTTTTAGTCTTAGTGGTGGATCCCGGAACAATGTGCTGATATCTCTATGAGGTAGCTTACCTTAGTAGCATTTTTTTTTTGTTTTGCATGGGAAATCATCGAATGACCTCTCCCGTTCTGGGCAGGGAAGGCCGTATCAGACTTTTACTGACTAAAACCCACCTTACTGGCCTTACTAGCCTAACAGGTCGATTGAAGGATAAATTACACTTGCTTCAATGAGTTCCGGACTGGGTGACAAACCTTTTCACATATCGAGACCTTTTCGTGCCTTGGAAAGCACGTTATGCCGTTGGCCAAAGCCGTCGTAGTATTTTGACCGTCATTGCAGGTAGTCGGAAGCCTAAACAATGTGATAACCAATGCTGACAAGGGGTTATCATGTTATCCATTGTTAAAGCATGCAATCATTCTTATATCGAGCACATTCAAATTCCCGGTTCCTTCCCATTCATTCACATTCAGCGGTCACGAATAACTTCACTCACTCTCTCTTCAACAACATCGAAAAAAGTTCACCACACGCACCGGCCGGCTTATCATAAAAATTCTATAAATCGATAATTACCCCTTGAAACCACCAACAAAGTGACCAGGTGAACATCTGTGGAGGCCTCCATCACAACCCGGAGAGGGCAGCGCTGGGAATCCCGTAAGTCCACCCTTGTCTTTTTTGTATGTGCTTGGGGTTCGTGGGGATTCCACCGAGTTTCCCAGGAGACGCGCCTAAGAAACGCAGTCCAGCTATCGAAGAAATATCAGTATACTATCACCAAACATCCATTATCTGGGATGTAAAGTACTGGAATTCTCGGTGGTAGGCCATAACATCGGCTGCCGGCAGAAGTTACCACCCACCAGACAAAGTCTTGCCGCCAAGCAATTCGTCGTGTTCGGGCATGATGTCTGATGAAGCCGTACGGAGGCCGGGTCTGAGCAGTTGTGTTGCGATGTGTGGCGGGTACGATGCGCAAAATATTGTTGTGTCGGAACTTTGGTCGCGGAGAGTCTCCAGATCAATCTCCCTCTAGCGCAGCATTGTTAGGTCGTGTTGGTCTTGGGTTTAACATTGCATCACCTCGCTCAACTGCCGTCATCCTTCCTATTCATTAGTTTTTAAAGTGAATAGGCTTAATAAACTAGTGCGCTTTACCATCAATGATTGCATCACTGCTTACCATCAGGCGGGATTGCAGTCAAGCACTAGTTTATAATTATTAAAAAAAAAATCTCCTTCTGTCGGTGGACAGGTCGACGCCAACGAAGACAACAACAAATTGGGGATTGAAAGGCTAGGCAGTTCAGGTCAAGGGGTTACCCAGCTTCTGGTCTAGGGGGGTCAGGGCTAGAAGGGGGGTAATTAAAACTACACAAGCACGTCTAGAAACATTAGGTATTTGTAGTGTAGTATATAGAGCAAATAGACGCAAATGAACCTGCATAAGTCTCCGTTTATACTTTGATTAGTAATTAAGGCGACTTCATACAAGTTTTGCCAGATTTCCAGGGGGGGGCTGTCCCCCCCTGCCCCCCTGGGTATGCCCATGGTTGAGTTGATCGTCAGTGAAAGGCAAGCTATAGATAGGCTTATTCCGTATGCAGTTAGTCTCTTGAAGAAGTTTATTACATTATGTTCACAGCTATAACTTACTTATTTTTAGATATTAATATCATAGTAAGTTTCTTCATCTTTGGATCGTTAATCAATCTCCTTCCCTGGTAATTGTCGATTGAGAGATTGCACAACTGTACCCGCGCCTCTCAGTGCCATCAAATAGGTATAATACCTATTATATCGAAGTAACGAAATGTGTGTAAAACATCTTGAATACAATTTCCTTAGTATTGATTCGAACTACAACCAATTTTCTTTTTCATTTGTGACTAAGCGTTCAAATCTCGTGATTGAAACTTTCGAAATGTACTTATTTACAGTTAGCGACATTTAATGTCAAAAATGGAATGTACAAATAAGATCGAGTTTTGACAAATTAAAGATATTCCCCTTTATTCATTAACGTTGCTTAAAGTTACAAACCCCTTAAACACTGTGGTGTTTATTCATACAGGAGGATTAAAGTTAACTGATGTTAAAACGTCAAAAATGTATGCTTAAACAGTTACTAATCACTAGTTAACTTTAAGAAACGTTTATGAATAGTGAGGAAAACCTTATTGTGTTCGTGACATTGTTTCAGTGTGTGTTAGCTTGACTATTAAGCCTAACTTCTCAGGAAGCAGGGTCAGTTGTGTATTATTCTTTGAGTAACAATGCCACACTTCATTCTTTTTTTTTCAAATATCCGTAGGTCGTAGCCCCACACTAGGATATTCTCCAGTACCTATGTCTAGTATGAGTTTTCATTACGAGACTCGATTGAGATCGTTGAGAGTTCTTACAACCTTGAAGCAGCCCCCTAATCGGCGAACATATTTTTGTCAAATGATTGCGACTAGTTGGGATCGTTTGGACCGAACGGACCAATGGGCGGGTCGAACGATACCAACTGATCCCAACTAATCGCAATCATTTGACAAAAATGTGTTCGCCGATTAGGGGGCGGGCTAATCGATGAGTCAAACGCGCTCGATACCGACGATCGCTAACCGACTTGATATGAAGACGAGCCTACTGGATTCCAACTTGCATAATTATGTCATCTCCTCCAGCAGTGCGATTCCGTAACAATCACATCGTGAGAACTTAGGTGGAGTGATCCTGGAGTGGGTTCTCATTCTAGTTAATGCTAAGGATTGTCACTAATACTACTTTAGATTAATACTTATTAATACTTACACTAATATTAATTAGACAGAGACAGCCTCAGTGGCGTAGCGGTAGCGAACGCGGCCGCTGCGCAAGGAGGCGCGGAATATGTGCGCGGTGCATGAATATGAATATTTGCACTGGCCTGGTCGTGCCTCCGAAAGCACGTTAAGCCGTTGTTCCCGGTTGCAAAATAAAAAATAAACATGACGTGTAAAAGTGATCAGTGATCCTACTTGCTTAATAAACGATTTCATTTCATTTCATTTCATTTCATTTGCCATACGAACATCTAGTGGCAGTCGTTACGGGTTGTTGGAGCCCGCAAAAGTCCAAAAAGCCATCACCTTTACCTTTTACGGTGAGATTACTATAAAATGGATCGGCAGTCGTGGAGGGCCTAGTGGTTAAAACACCAGCATCTCAAGTATGAGTGTGTGGGTTCAATTCCAGGTCAGGCAAGTATCTTTTCTAAGTTTTATGCACTTTCTAAGTATATCTTGGACGATAGTGACTGATTACGAATTGAAGGAAAACATCCTGAGGAAACCTGGACTTTAAGTGTGAAATCGCCAACCCGCATTGAGCAAGCGTGGTGATTACGTTCAATCCTTCTCTGTATGAGAGGAGACCTGTGCCCAGCAGTGGGACGATAAAACGGTTGATGATGAGGGATTGGCAAGAATATATTGTTACTGCTAATTTTTGTTGTTTTCTCCACCTCGTTCCGCCATCTTTTTATGGGATCTGCCAATCAGATACACAGTTACTTATTTTGGCCCACATTTCATTGGACATACAGGAGACGTGGCCAGCGCAGTCCAGCTTCAGCATCAAGAAATATGAAGAATTCTGAACCATTTTAATCTACAAAACTAAAGAGTTTGTTTGTTTGTACGCGCTAATCTCAGGAACTACGGTTGCGATTTAAAAAAATATTTTTGCGTTGGATAGCCCGTTAATCTGGGAAGGCTTTAGGCTTTATATAACATCACGCTGCGACTAATAGGTATTCGGTGCATATAAAAAAACCTATCGAAACCTTTGCGGGTAAAACCGTGGAGCGCAGCCAGTCCTTAAAAATATCATAAATGGGAAAGTGAGTTTGTTTGTTTCTTTGTTCCGCTTTCACGCCGCAACTGGTGAACCGATTGCTTTGTAATTTTGCAGACGTAAAGATAGAAGTCCGGATTAAATAATAGGGTACTTTTTATCCCGGAAAAATTTGAAATTCCCGAGTGAAATCTAAAAAGCACGATATAAATGAACTCCCCGCGGGCGAAGCCGCGGGCGGAAAGCTAGTTGAAATATAAAGTTATAATCAACCCAAGACATACTCAATCTCGTCAAATCCCATAGAACTCCAGAATATAATAAATAACTAATTACTAGGTGTGTAGGGTAGTCACAACACTACGTAGAGTCTAGTGAAGTCGTTAATCAAGCTCGTGTAGAGTCGAGCGGCGCGGGCGCAGCTCTATCGTGTGATTATACTTAATAGAGACCGACGCCCCAGATATCTTACTTAGAGTAGGGTGAGGTGGGCTGTTGCTGGCTGTGGAGATGAAATCATTTAATTTAGATTTTGTTATGTGATGATGATTCTAACATAAAACATAATTTTAAAAGAATTTCGTGGTAATTATTTGTAGAATTTATAATCCTCTAGTTGGTGACTGTCAAATCCTCCTTGAAGATGGATGCCCTGACCTGGACAGAGATCAGATTATTGAACATCTAAATTTCAAATTAAAAAACCTGTTCTTTAAACATAAGACCCTAACGAATCCGATTGCGTTGATAATTAAACCTAGGTAGCTACTGAGCCAATTCCAAAATACAAATTTAAATTATACTTTTTTTTACTATATTTTAATGAAATAAAACGAATAAACTATTATGTTGTAAGTATGTATTCGTATAATTATCACAAATATGAGTAATACCTCTAAATAAATAAACAACTTAATCCATAACTACCCACGTTTACAAGTTACATGAACCGCATCACCTCCCCCACATTCCCGCCGCAGCGGGGCGCTTGCGCAGCGGGACGCCTCGTTATTAGCACCTCCATGTTCAAAGCGCGAGCCGACACACCCCCCTTCGCTTCTTCCCACCTCACACCCGCAGGCACGCAACTGACAGCTCTAGTAAGTGAAATAGTTTTTAATTTTTTAAACTTGGAATTTTTTAGTTTTTGGTTCCTCATCAGTGGATCTATTGTTGTTGAATTTGGAATTCTTATTTTGTCTTTTTTTTTTCTTTATTTTGGGCTTAGAAAGATGTTTGTTGATTCTAGTAAAATGAATTATAACTCAAAGCATTAATATTATTTAATATTTTATAGAAATCCAAAGTTTATTGCTATAGTAGATATGAACAAATTGCCTTGTATGATACACACGCCCAAGCATGCGTTTCGTTCAACAGATGGTAAGGTCAATTGATTTATGCTTGCTTTGAACAATAATATTGTCAATAGTATAAAAAATTAGTTAATTATAGTCGCAGCGTGAGTTTACATAGCCTGTAGACTTCCTGGATTAATGGGCTATCCAACGTAAAAATATTTTTTCAAATCGTACTGGTCCGATTTGAAAAAATATTTCTTGTTCTTCGTTCGTTCTTTCTTGTATGTTCTTGAGTTTAGCGCGTTCAAACAAACAAACAATCAAAAAAACAAACTCTTCAGCTTTATTGTTGCGAAGTTGCTTTAGCGTTGAGAAGTCTTTGTGTGATAGAGTAAGGCCGCTGCCTCGAATCTTGCGGGCAGCGGGGCGGCGGCGCGGGAGCCGAAGGGGCATCGAAGACCCGTTCTCGAAACTAGCGGGTAGATCGCGCGTCACTATAGCCGCGTAGTGTTGTGTTCACGATTGTGTCGACGAGATATTTGTTTTTATTCGCGAAAGAAATGTCTGAACAATGGCGACAACATCCTTTTGATTCAAATTTATTCCTAACGCTCGATCACCGCTCGCTGCCCGCAAGATTCGAGCGCGAGAAGTACACCGCTCGCTGCCCGCCGCCGCGGTTTTCGAGAACCGGTCCGTTTGATTTTACGCATAAGATCCTGCCGCTCACTCGCCGCAGCCGCCGCCGCCCTGCTGCCCGCAAGATTCGAGGCAGCGGCCTCATAAACATCCATACATACCCACAAACTTTAAAAGAAACAAAACGCACATTACATGTAAATATCATAAAATAATAAAAAAATAGTATCGCCAAAAGTCTCTTACTCAGTTACTCGAACATGCAAACTTATAGACAAAGTCGACTTGATGGGTCATAGACAAGGGCAACACTTAAGTGGAGAACACACATTATTTGACAATTAGATCTGTCTCATTTATATTATTAGATAGAATGAAAAATAAATAAAAAATCTTCCTATCCATTACTACTACTATATCTGATACACTATATATGGATTAATATTAACGGAATGAACGGGTTGTTGGAGCCCTCAAAAGTCCAACAATTGGTCTAAATGCAATGCCTCGATATCGCCTTCGGGTTGTGGAGGTCAGACGGCAGTCGCTTCAAGGAAAATATCGAAGTTTAGCCAAAATCAGCAGTTAGCAGTTTAACTGCTGATTTTGGTTTAACTCCAGCTTTTCAGCTTTGGAGTCTGGGGTCCGCTTTACCAGTGTAAAGCGGACCCCAGACTGCAAAGCTGAAAAGCCACGGATGCGACTGGGATTACCGCTGAGATGATGATGACTATTATGGATTAAGTTTCTGGAAGTTCACTTTTCCTCTATAGAAAAGGGAGGATCCTCCGACGGGCATTTGCCTACCGGTTGATGTCTTAAGCTTGTATGCGTCCTAGTTGCACAGAAAACTCTCCTTGCGAGATGCAGGATTTCCTGACGTCAGTATGCCGTGTTGCTCGCATGTAGTGCTATAAGTACCACTACACACGGATAAGTAGGTAGTCAAAATAATTGAGGCTTTAATAAAATTATAACCTTTACGAGATAGTTTATTAAGTTTTTGTACGTTTTTTCGCAATTCACTTAAATCCAATTACAGGGGTGCCGTAAATTGTACAATTACACATGATGAAATAAAATACTAGTTGATAGTAGCCAAGAATACAGTAGAAGGTTCACTGAAGTTACCAAAATGGATAAGTATTTTAGGGATTCGAACCCAAAGCCGTTTTGCATGGATGTGAGGCATGTTCTCTCAACCACTTCTTATTTTTTTGTGTGATAACCGTTTTTTGTTTCCTTCTTATCTTTCAAGGGTGACAGCGCGGTTGGCATATTGGACAACTATTTGTATTCATCATCATCAACCCTATTTTTTTTTCGTCCCACTGCTGGGTACCGGTCTCCTCATACAGAGAAGGATTGAGCGTAATCACCACGCTTGTTCAATGCGGGTTGGCGATTTCAGACTTAAAAGTCCAGGTTTCCTCAAGATGTTTTCCTTCATCTTCAGTCAATGGTGTCCAAGATATACTTAGAAAGTATATATAACTTTACAAAAGTTACATAGGTACTTGCCTGACCTGGTATCGAACCCGCGCACTCATACTTGAGAGGCTGTTTCAACCACTAAGCCGCCACGACTCTATTTGTATTAACCTACAAGTAGTTGTTCCGGGTCTGGCTGTTTGTATAGGTGAGTTTAAATGTTTGTAAGCGCACCCACGATACAGGAGAAATTCTTAGTAAGGAGCCAGGTTTTTATTTTATATTTTTTTAAAGGTCAACCTACACTAAACTGTCAAAAATTCCCAATCAACCTTGAGCCTTAATGCTTTATAGATAAAGTTGAAAATTTAATAAACAAATCTGACAATGCAGTATTTGCAATATTAGCTTGATGTGCTGTCGTCTGTACATCCATGGATTGGAACAATTTGTCTGAGGCGTTCTTCATGGCTAGAGGCTCTTAATAAGCCAATGCGTTTTAATATCAATGATTGCATCACTGCCTGATGGTACGGTCAAGCACTAATCCATACTAATATTATAAATGAGAAAGTAACTCTGTCTGTCTGTCTGTCTGTCTGTTACGCTTTCCCGCTTATACCTCTCAACCGATTTTGATAAAATTTGGCACAGACAATCTTTAGACCCTGAGAAAGAACATAGGCTACCTTTTATCCCGGAAAAATTTGATATTCCCGAGGGAAAACTAAAAAGCGCGATATAACCGAACTCCACGCGGGCGAAGCCGCGGGCGGAAAGCTAGTTAATAAAATAAAAAAAGCCGAGGTTGAAGTCCTCGCCGTCATGTGTCATATAGATTAGAACACTGTTCTTATTATTGTCAAAGTCAGAATAATTTGTACATTTTACAAGGCAGAAATTAAATCCATACTTACTAATATTATAAATGCGAAAGTAACTCTGTCTATCTGTCTGTCTGTCGGTCTGTCTGTCTGTCTGTCTGTCTCTCTGTTACGCTTTCCTGCTTAAACCTCTCAACCTATTTTGACGAAATTTGGCACAGACAATCTTTAGATCCTGAGAAAGAACATAGGCTACCTTTTATCCCGGAAAAATTTGATGTTCCCGAGGGAAATCTAAAAAGCGCGATATAACCAAACTCCACGCGGGCGAAGCCGCGGGCGGAAAGCTAGTATTTTATAATTTTTAAGGGAAAGGGCTAACAATAGCCTGAAAATGCCATCTGTATATTATTTTCATCAAATCCAATACAAAATGGGTCTTCTGTTTCTATTTGTGCCGTCGATCTCATCGCGTGCGCACACCGGGCGCCTCGGAACTCAAGCGCAGTCCGCTGATTGGTCGGCCGGCCTGCCCGCCCAGTTCACACGCCGATGCGCCTGCGTATAAAACAATGAACACAGCAACCAGCAACCACACATTAATTAAACCGAAAAAAAAGTCGACCCCTGATAGAAAATGTAGTATAATTGTAGGAATTATTTAAATTACCTTTCAAAACTACTCTTTCGGATTTAATTATAAAGTGGGTAGTTGTTTCGAATGGTCATTTTATGAATAGTTTTCGTGTAAGAAAGCGATTATAAATGTCTTTGTTCTATGTATAGTGTTTATGAATTAATTTTTTTGGATAACATGTGCACAGTTTCTACTTTCACTGGTTTTTTGAAAGAAGAGCAGGCCTTTATTGTTCGATTTTAGGTTCTGCCGGAGGCCGCGAAAAATGTTCTAGCTATACAATATGTAAAGAAAACCCTGTCCGATTCGTGTTGGTTGTTAAGTATCGATAACTGATTCTACTAATGGATACAACGCCGGAATAAACTTTAAAAAAAATCCCAAAAAAAAAAAAAAATTCGCAAAAAGAGGTAACTTAATACATGTGCGGTAGGCAACCATTCCGCGGGCGACGGGGGGCAGGGCACGTGGCACGTGGTAGCATCGCTTATAATAATACCTAACGTCAAAATGATGTTGTCACTCTATTAAAAATTACGAAATTTCGGGGAAGTTGGAATTAATTCGCGGGAAAAAAGATTATTTCAAAATTCACCAGTATTGTTACTATGATGATTACGTAAAATTTTATATTAAATTTGCTCATGTGTTTACCTAACCTTTATTATCCTTATGGGTCGGACAGGGTTTTCTTTACATATTGTATAAATAGCCCATCGTTTGCCTGGCAGGTTAATTGAGTAACACACCATCAGTAGCAATGGGTTTCATTTTGACAGTTCAACAACATTCATTGCGTTATTTATGTTATTGAGCCGACACGTTTTACGAACATATGTAGCAATGGATTAGCAAATGCTATGCTTCAAAATAATTCAAGTGGGTAGTAATCGTGTGTTAGGTACCTACGCAATGAGGATGGTGGCTATTATTTCGTTTTAACGTTCCTTCCTAATTTGTTTATTTTTGTTGGGCTTCTAAGTGTTTTAGCGCGATATTAAAAAAGCTTACAGCTTTCCCTAAGAATTGTGCTATCAAATGTAAAAAATGAAATAAACTGTTCTACTTTTATTTTTAGCATCATCATCATCATCTCCGCATTAAGGTGCGTATTCCAGAACGAAACTCAAGCATTGATCTCTGCCTAAGCATTACTTAAAACTAGTTTCAACCAATCAAAAGGCTTCAAACGAGATTTAAGTAATGCTTGAGTTTTGAGTAACGTTCTGTAATACGGACCTTAGTCCCGGTTGCATCCGCGGCTTTCGCGTCGGAGCCCGGGTTGCGTTTTCTTGCTCATTCTCCTCCATTTTTCAATTTGGCACGCATGTCATCTCTTACAACGTCAAGCCAGCACTTCTTTGGCCTACCTCGCTTGTTTCAGCCCAGCGAAGGCGCCATGGCAAGACATTACCCACGTCACATGCCGTGTTCTCGCAAGACGTGGCCGTACCAGCGTAGGCGACCCTGTTGCAGTTTGTCTGTTATGTCACGGACACGAAGACCGCCACGGATGCGGTAGTTCCTGATGCGGTCCGCGTAACTAACTCCACACACTTTATTGTTACAGTACCTATACGTAAATATTCTTACCAGATATGATACTAACTAAACGACGACTTCCAGTCGATCTTGAAGTACAGCGACGTACTTCAATGTACTACTCCGCGAGGGCGAGGCCATGGACACTAACTTTGTTACACAACGCGACCTCAATAGAATTTCTAGATTATTTAAACCTCAGACTGACGTCTGGGAAGACCTCTTATCCGAATGGCAAAGTAGGTGGGATAATTCCATCAAGGACGCCGACCTCCATCTGTTCTTTCCATCCGTTGGCGATCAGCTGGCTAAGACATGGCTGGAGGTTGACCCCTGCATTGCCCAATTTCTCACAGGTCATGGCAACTTTAAAAGTAAACTGTATTCTTTTAAACTTGTTCCTTCGCCTTTGTGTCAGTGTTCTACATCGAACTGTGAATTTGAACAGTCCGCACATCACATCTTGTGGGAGTGTATTCTTTGGCAGAATGAACGCAATATTATGTTGGATAGTGTACAAGTTACATCCGGAGTTGTTTATTATACGGACCTTGTTGAAACTAGAACTAATTTCCGTGCGTTCAGGCGCTTTTGCTATACCTATTATTGGAATCAATTGTAACAGCAAATACCTACTTAGGACCCATTAACTTAATCAAATGTTATTCCGTGGTGCTTGGCAATCTGGGCTTCTCCCAGTTGCAATAACGTCCCTTTGTGCCGATTGGCCTGGTTCTGTTCTGTCTCCTGCTTATTATGGAGGGAAGTGGAAAAAATATCTTTTTTCTTACTCCTCCGCTATTCTTTTCTGATTAATTTCGTTGCGGGAACCAAGACAGTTGAATCGTTTCTCCGGGACTCGTCGAGCTTCATTGCTCGGCGTTTTTCTGGCGGCCTCCACTGTTGATTCTGGCTTTCAGGAGTTGCAGTGGGTTGGGAACAGTGTGGCGGGTTTTAACTAAAACGTAATATTAATATGTCTATATGTTTAGTTCAGAGATCTAAAACCTTAATTACGTAACAAACTGTTACTATCTATCATATACATATAACACGTGTTATCTCTCAAGGGCTTTTTTTGTCGGTACGTCATAACTCGGTGGTAGGTCTTCTCGGTGGTAGGCTATAACATCGGCTGCCGGTAGAATTTACCACCCACCAGACAAAGTCTTGTCGCCAAGCGATTCGTCGTGTTCCGGCATGATGTCTGGTGAAGCCGTACGGAGGACAGGTCTGAGCAGTTGTGTTGCGATGTGTGGCGGGTACGATGCGCCAAATGTTGCTATGTCGGGAATTTGGTCGTGGAGAGTCTCCAGATCAATCTTCCTCTAGCGCAGCTTCGTTTGGTCGTGTTGGTCTTGGGTTTAACATTGCATCACCTCGCTCAACTGCCGTCATCCTTCCTATTCCTTAGTTTTTTAAATGAATAGGCTTAATAAAATCGTGCACTTTACCATCAAAGATTGCATCACTGCCTACCATCAGGCGGGATTGCAGTCCAGCACTAGTTTATAATTATTTAAAAAAAAAAGCTTCCTTCATACTTTATCAATATACATAGGTAAATGAGGCATCATTTTAAAGCTTTTCTAGACCCCTAAACCGGAAAAATATACAAATTACTCACATTTGAGTGGTTTTCCGAAATTTTCCGATTGAGTTCGGACGCGCCACTTAGTTTGATTCATATTGCTAATCCATTGTTCCATATGTTTAAAAAATGTGTTTGCTCTACAATATATTTTACGAAATGAATGTTGAGGAACTATGAAAATGAAACTATCACGCAATTACCTAGCTGATCTAATATTTTTAATATTAAATTATTTCTGACACCATTTTGAGCGTTGATGTCTAATGTTCGAGTGATTGAAATAATAAACTAGTATTTTGATTACCATTAATTCTTAAGAATGCGTTTGAGTTTTGTGTTCATTTCATGCATACATAATCAGCCTGAAATATTCGCACTCCTGGGACACAGGTTTTCTCTCGGTGAGAGGAAGTGGGCCGTAATCTACCACACGGGTAAAGTGCATGTTGGTAGATGTCACATTTCTATGAAGTTTTGCCTCTACAGTTCTCTCACAAATGTTATTCTTCACCGTTTTGAAAGTAGTGGTGATAAAAATAACGCTTTACACTCACTAAAGCGCCTGATGGGGTTCAAATTTACGACTTACAACTTGTAAGTTGCGGCCTATACCACTAGGTTATTGCTGCTCTTTAAGTTCATAACACGAAGGTCGATAATTGTGAATCACTGGTGTTTCTCAGCATCTCAAATATTAGCCCCGGAGTTCCGCTGTCTATTTTTGGTAAGGATATTTTGTTGACCTGACTGAACCAAGCAACGCAAACGTCGATCGCTTAACAATAGATTCACAATCAGCGTAAAAAAATGGTTGAACTGAACAAGCGCACAACGCAGCACATGGGTGCTTTCATTTAGTACTTAGACCTACTTTTTTAAACAGAATTTTAAAGTTGTGTCTGTGTTGACACTTTATGGTGTGCGGTTTTTGTGTAGGTACCTGAATTGCCCAGAAAAATGGATTTAATTAGAATATTAGCTATTATAGAGGGCTTAGAAGACGTTGCGGCTCTTCGCTACCGCCACGCGCGCCGAACGTTCAGCTACGCCCGCCGAACTTTCGGTCGCGTAATGCATCGCGTGATGTGTCGCTTGTTATGCAAAATGCATTAAATGCGTTTTAGCTGAAAAAAGTACCCGAAGGATGATTAGGTCCTACGCCGAACGCGGCGTAATTTCGGCTGATGTGTCATAGAGTACTTGAAATACACTGCGAGCGTAGTTAGCCGAACTTTCGGCACCGTACGTTAAAACGGCACGTAAAAACGCACCAAAAAATGTACAAATGCAGATCTTATTATATTGAAACCACCTGCACTAGAAAAAGTAAATGTACAATGAATGCAGTAAATAAATTTTAGATGTTTCGATTTAATTTAAACCCAGGACCAGGAGTTGCGTGCTTGCTGATCACTGGACCTACGAGGCTTTGCTTACGTAATCTGAAAAAATAAGCCCTTTAAGATCAACACCATCCTCGGCCGCACCGGTGGACTGGTGGGATTCTCCAATGTTGGCACGGTACATACGGCTTGCACGCTGTGATAGCGTCACCTTTTAGTCTAAATAATAACACCTTAATTTTATTTAATTTATTTTACTACTTAATACTTTAATTAGTATAGAGACTTAGACTTTAATTTATTTTTATGTTATTACAAATTATATGGATGAAGAATCTGAAATAAATGATAATAATAATAATTATTATTATAATACTTCATACAAAATTAAACTACCAGTCGTGAAAGTCAGACGTAGTACGTAACACGTTCGTGTCGCATCAGATATAGGACGTAAATTATAACGGTTCATTTGAGCGCAAGCGTGCTAACGTCGCCGCAAATTAAAAAGTTAACATTTAATCAAACGAACCTATTACTACTGGTTTCGAATTGAATGGTATGTGAAATAACTGTTGTTTATTGATTGCGTAACTACCTTTTGTGTTTGTAAATGCCATATAAATAACTGAGCACTGACATTCTGTTAATTTACGATTAGTTAAATTGCATAACACAAAATTACTCATAGGCTGATTCATTTTAAAGGGTATTGATATCCATTGGTTCATATGTACGAAAGTTTAGTCTGCTCAACAACATAAATAACGCAATGAACGTTGTTGAACTGTCAAAATGAAAACCATTGTTACTGAGAGTGTGTTACGCGGATGTTTTCATTTGGTTTATCATTAGACAAAACAAGTGATTTGTTCTTCAGCCTATATAGGTCCACTGCTGGACTAAACCCTCTTCCGCGGCTTTCCACAATGACCGGCCTTGTGCTGCCCATATCCATCGGCTTCCCGCGACCTTCACCAGGTCATCCAAGTCCACCTTGTTGCTGGCCTCCCTACGCTGAATCTTACGGTACGTGGTCGCCACTCCAGAACCTTACTGTTTTATTGGCCTTTGCAAATAAGACAAATTCCCATAATTATTAAGCACTTACAATCTTGTTGTAGTCTCATCTCGGCGACGAACAAATGCGAAAGAAAGAAAGAAGGATAAAATGATTAGGTACCTATTCCGCACAAACAAAACGCACATTACAATAATTCATCATCATCATTTCAGCGTTAATCCCAGTCGCATCCGCAGCTTTTTTTTTCAGCTTTGGAGTCTGGGGTCCGCTTTTACCAGACTAACTGCTGATTTCGGCTAAACTTCGATATTTTCTGTGAAGCGACTGCCGTCTGACCTCCACAACCCGAAGGCGATATCTAAGCATTGCAGTTAAATCAATTGTTAAACTTTTGAGGGCTCCAACAACCCGTAACGACTGCTACTAGATGTTCGTATGGCAACCGGGACCAACGGCTTAACGTGCTTTCCGAGGCACGACCAGACCAGTGCAAATATTCATATTCATGCATACAAATATTTGCACTGTGCGGGGATCGAACCCGCGCCTCCTTGCGCAACGGCCGCGTTTGCTACCGCTACGCCACGGAGGCTGTCGCACATTACAATAATTATAAACACTAAAATAACAATAAACACTAAAATAACAATAAACACATAATTATAATAAGAAAGATAAAAAATATAATTTAATTTAAAGCAATGTTTTCCTGATGCCATAACCCGGGTCACAGACACAAACGTTATTTGACAATTAAACGGTTTTTTGACGGGAAAGCTAAGATGAATGTCACGCTCATTTTTCATTGAACTTTTAAATTATTTATAGTGTCGTTTACTAAATAAAAGCGTGAGATTTATGTAGTAAAGAGTGCATTCAGTGAATAATTCATAGAGAACATTGAAACACAAATCTCCCTCGTAGACGACTCACGAGGCCGTTGTTTCAACTCTCATTGGCGCTATCCGCCATTATTGTGACATATTTTTTTTAAGTAAAGAAAATTTCTATAATTTGTTACACGTGTTATTGGCATAATTGTGGTAGGTATCTATCCACAGGGGCCATTGTTCAAGAGTTGAAGTAGTATTCACTCTAAAGAAAAGAAAAAAAGACAATTAGACATTGACAATTTAAAAAATTGCTGCCGCCGTTTATAATTTGGACATTCAGACTGTTTCAGACCATGATTGTGAAGCTTATAGATTCAGTGTAGCTAAAAAAAGGTAAATTGGTTTTAGTACATTTTAGTTTCACTTTAAGCCCAATGCAGTGCAATCCAGGATACATTGAAAGAGAAATACACTATAACAGCATCAACAAAAACGTAGCCTTTATCATTAATTACGCTGAATCATTTAATTATCATCCAAACCACCTTTACATCTGACACAAATAACCCATATTCAAAACATATCAATAACTAACAAAGGAAAATCGAATAATAGTACAACATAACTGTAACACGCCCACAAACAACTACCAACCCTAATTAAATACACACAAGCACACATATAACCTAACAACACACACCAATGCACACAACTTATTAACACATCAACTCAGTCCAACGGGACTCTGTAGAATTATTATTTAGCCGCTTAATAATGGAGCCATCATTTCGTTCATGACAGCTTCACACCTTGAGACGTAAGGCGAATTGACTCTCTTTATTATACTCTCGGGCTGTTTTTTTTTTCTTTTTTTTTTAATTCACTCCATGTTGAGTTTACGAGCGAGCTTTGTGAACGCACCGCCGAGAGGTGTTAAAGAGACCACGATATAAGAAGATAATCTAAATTGTTATACAGCTTTAATGAATTGAACGTAAAAATAATTAAGATAATGAACTAAGTTTAACGATTTGTTAAGAATGGTCGACAAGTTAAAAGATAATAATTTGATGCAGCAATATAATGCCATTGTTGTTATTGATTCGGATCGAGATTTTGATAACTGTGTTGTACCTTTTTTCTGTTCTTTATTAAGAGTTTTTACGTTTCATTATGACTTATGAGAGATCTGTGTTTTTATTTTATTTTTTTATCTATTAGAAACCACTTGTTAGTAACCCGTTACTTACAATCTTTTTAATTGTCAGTTTATAATTGTTGTCATATCTCTATCTCTAGGATTTGTGGTAGCAATTCAGCAGTGAGATTCTGAAGAGATATTATCGTGAAAAAGTATGTGATATGCGGATTGAATGAGCTACCATTATAACTAATGCAAGGGATTATTAACGTTATAGACAGCTCGCTCTAAAATTTAGAGTGAGCTGTCTATAAAGCATCAGCCTTATAAAGCTGAACTGAGTTTAGAGTCTAAACTCACTTCTGCTTTATGATGCCAATATAATACTAGAATAGACCTGATGCCTTAAATCTGACAAAAGTTGGGCCATAATATCGGCTGCCGGCAGAAGTTACCACCCACCAGACAAAGTCTTGCCACCAAGCGATTCGTCGTGTTACGGCATGATGTCTGGGTGAAGCCGTAAGGAGGACGTGTCTGAGCAGTTATGTTGCGATGTGTGCCGGGTACGATGCACCAGATGCTGGAGGGTCTCCAGATCAAAATCTCCCTCTGCCGCAGCATAGTTGGTCATGTTGTTGGGTGTAACATTGCATCACCTCGCTCAATTGTCGTCTTTCTTCCTACTCACTAAGTTTTTTAAGTGAATAGGCTGCGCTTTACCAACAAAATTTGAACCAGATGGATCTGCAAACACAAACAAACAAGACACAAAGACAAAAAGGATAACTCTGTCTTATAAGTAAATGGAGGTTTGGTTTGTACCAATATACATTACATCTAAATTGGAAGAAGACATGGCCTGGCAAATCGCCCATATGATTGTAACAGATGTAACAGATCTTTCTAAAATAATTTTTAAAATAAATATTTACGGACAAATCACACAGATTGAGCTAGCCCCAAAGTAAGTTCGAGACTTGTGTTACGGGATACTAACTCATCGATACTATATTTTATAATAGATACATATATAGATAAACATCCAAGACCCAGGCCAATCAGGAAAAGATCGTTTTCCTTCATGACCTGGCCGGGAATCGAACCCGGGGCCTCCGCGTCGCAGGCAGGCGTGTTGACCGCTGCGCCATGGAGGACGAAAAAATGATAAATAATGTATAATATACCTTCTCGTAATTCATAAAAATCATCTATTCCTCTTCTAACTTCCCACGATGAGCTTTTTGCGGAATCGATGTGTTGATTACGGATAATTTTGTTTTGATAGCCATAAAAGTAATAACACAGTGGTTTAAATAAAAATGTATACAGATATATGTACAGCATTATGTAGATATGTGTATGTATTACTTGCTGTTTAAAAGGTCTCCATTTAATACACAGGAATATCGAAAACTGTTTCCCTTCCAACATCTGCGACTTATTTCATTGATGTTTTACGGTGTTATTTACGGCTGTAGTTATGGCCGTCTGCCACAACAGGATTTTTAGTTACGTAGGGTATCGACATTCGACCATATGCTGAGGGCTTTAGACGCTAATTATTAGTACAACAACGGATAAATTACTAGCTACGAGGCAAGCCTTTTAAGTTTAATCGTTTGAAGAAAAACTCAACTAGAAGTTTATAGTAATTTTTATTGTTTTTCAAAGTATTGACCAAGAGTAGCCATCCTGTCGGTGTTCTATAGGATGCATCTTGGAGAGTGTGCGCGGGAATTGCTTGACTTTATTCCTTCATCTTCGTTCCATCATCGGACGACCCGTCGTACCGTCGTACGGCGAGTACCTTATGTTGTTGACACCACTACGATCCGGAGTTCCGGACGAAGTGTTTCACCTCGGCTTTTATACTGCGTACATCGAGGGACTGGAACAATTTTCCATATGATTACAACGCTATTTTATATTACAGTCTTCAACGCTAGAGTGAATAGGCTCTTAATAAACTAGCGCTCTTTACCATCAATGATTGCATTACTGCGTACCATCAGACGGTCACCGACGTAGCTGAGAGGATTAGCAAGCTGAAGTGGCAATGGGCTTGGCACATATGCCGCAGGGCTGACAACCGTTGGGGTAAACGAGTCCTCGAGTGGAGACCGCGTCTCGGCAAACGTAATGTAGGACGCCCTTGCTGGGTGAGATGGAGCGACGACATTAAAAAGGTGGGTGTTAGTGGCTGGCGGAGAACTGCTCAGGATCGAGCTTGTTGGCGTGCCATGGAAGAGGCCTATGTCTAGCTGTGGACGAGTAGATACCGATGATGATGATGATGATCAGGCGGAATTGCGGTCAAGCATTATACATATTTTAATTATAAAAAAAAAACGTAGCTTAATAGACTTTTCCATTGGCTTAAACCAGTTATAATATGTAACATTAATTCCACTCGAAAGTGGGGGTGTTCAAAATGTCTGACTTGAAAGCGTTGACTGCTTCTTCACCAGAATGAAACCTTTGACCACGAAAAATTTTCGGAAATTTTAATTTTAGGAAATGTAAAGACATCTTTAGGGCTTAGTCCATGTATGGAGGAAGTTCAAAAATTTCTACATTTTCCTGCTTTAATACTCAATCGTTTGACAAGCGCTGTGTGTGCTTGCGTTGTCGTGGTGCAGGATGATGCGTCGATAGACGTATTTTTTTTTAAAGATCATGGTATCTTCCCTTACAAGATCACAAGACAAAGTGCGTTGGGGTAAGATCGGCCTTGGGGTAAGAACATACAAATCAAATATCCCAGTTATTTGGCTTTATTTTTTAATGCTGGCTACATTTACATAGAAAGTCGTCCTCCGTGGCGTAGCGGTCAACACGCCTGCCTGCGACGTGGAGGCCTCGGGTTCGACCCCCGGCCAGGTCATGATGGAAAACGATCTTTTCCTGATTGGTCTGGGCTGGGTCTTGGATGTTTATCTACGTACATATGTATCTATTATAAATATAGTATCGTTGAGTTAGTATCCCATAACACAAGTCTCGAACTTACTTTGGTTCTAGCTCAATATGTGTGATTCGTCAAAAAAAAAAAGATAACATGGCTTTATTTTTTAATGCTAGTTACATCTAGCTATTTTTAACAACCTCAAAAATGAAACACAACCAATTGTATTCAAAATCAGTATATTGTAACTTTAATAATCATGAGCATCAATAGTATGAACCAGCAAACTTATTGAGAAGATAATCTTCCAATAACAAAACTTATTGTTGCCAATAAAACTAAACTTATTGTATATAAGTATATCTTTGTAACTAAACTTATTAATTTTTAAACTTTTCTGCTCTGAACACCAAACTTATTGGTCGCGCGCTTTTCTCCCCATCCCGCGCCCACTTGACGCTACGTCATCCGTATCATCAGTGTAGCCAACCTTTTTGTTCGAATTCTCTATTTATCTTAATAAAACCTTACACTATCTAGCTAGCATTTACGTTCTTACCCCAAGTGCGCAATGTTCCACAATCCCATTATTACCCAAAAATAAAAAATAAATGCAGTATCTAAAAGCATTTCACAACTATACAACATATAAGCAAAACAGATCAATAAAATCTACGATGATTCCACGGCTTATTTATCAAGTACCCTATCAAGCACAATAATCTCATCATATCAATATTCTGTATAGAAGATTTCACGCCTCCTTCAAACATTTTAATTTATGCCCGAAACTGACCGAAGTTGCCCGAAGGTCCCCGAAGATGTCCAAAGGCGTTCCGAGCGGTTAATCGGTTCAATTGTTGGAATCAATAAGGTACCGCTCGCTATCGAAGATCGTTATAATATATTATGATTCAAAGTCGTGTTTCTTTGTCAACTTTGTATTATTAGCCGACAATTTGTTAGGCTTTCAACTAGATCTGGCCGAGGGATTTGTTTGTATGTTATTTTATAAGTGTTAATAAATACAGAGTGCTTTTGAGGTTAAGTTTGAATGCTTTATTTGTTTGATTTTTTTTTAGCCAGGAAAAGGTAAATGCAATATGTTCGGCGGTTGTGTATAGAGGTACAAGTTAGGTTAGGGTACCTATAAATAAAAAATAAAAAAGGTGGAGTATAAGGGATTCGTGTGATCTATGATTGCGCTTGCGCACCGTATCGATTGATTACTTGAATCAGAACTGAAAATTAATCTCAAGTAATTTTATAGTACCTATTTACTCGCATAGAAAATGTAGTTTTTTTCCTTACGATAGTACCACAGATCTTTGGATCAAACGATATTGGAAAGGTTTCGACATAAAAATAAATATTCTAAGAAGTAATATCAAGACTCAAATCTGGGGTTTTTGGCGGGAAGCTGAGTGCCACGCTCATTTTTCATTGGACTTTTAAATAATTTATCGTGTCGTTTACTAAATAAAAACGCGTGATTTATGTAGTAAAAAGTGCATTCAGTGAATAATTCATAAAGAACAGTGAAATATTGTAGCATAGTGGCCACATCATGGCTTTGTACCAAATCTTTCTCCGAGTGTTCGGTTCGCACGGCCGTCTTTCTTGACATGAATAATTCACTACGTGACATTGGCTAAATGCACAAACCGTACGCAGCCATAAGAGAAAGAAAGAAGAACTTTTGAAGATTTTTATTTTACTTGAAATTGGCACAAAGTCATAACTAGTGCCACACTACAAATAAAAAAAAAGCCGGCCAAGTGCGAGTCGGAGTCGCACACCGAGGGTTCCGCACAAACGTAGCGGTCTCCAAAGCCTGGAGCACAGGCGTAGAGTAGCCAGCCTTTCGGTCTTCTATAGGATGCATTCTGGTGAGTGTGCAAGGGAATTGCATGATTTAATTCCCCCATCTCCGTTCCACCATCGGACGACCCGTCGTACGGCGAGTTTCGTTTCCACCCTTACGTTGTTGACACCACTGCGATCCGGACGAAGCGTTTCGCTTCCTCTTTTATACCGCCTACATCGAGGGACTAGAACAATTTGCCAGCGATGGTGTTTCCGTCACATTACAATTTGAGTGTCTTCAAGGCTAGAGTGAATAGGCTCTTAATAAACTAGCGCGCTTTACCATCAACGATCGCATCACTGCTTACCATCAGGCGGGATTGCGGTCAAGCGTTAGTTTATAACTTATAAAAAAGCGGTTTATTGATAAACAAAGTAGAAGTAAACAAAATCAACGAGAAATTGTCGCAAATTTTACTAATTTCGGTACACGTGCGAACAGCATCTAAGCGCTCGTGCGTATGGCGCACGGCAGTGTGACCAACCTTAAATTAGAGATCCTGCCCCACTTAGACAAGAAAACTGACAAATCCTGCCACAATCAAAAGCACAAAATGCCAAAATAATGCCAATATAATCTAAAAGTTTAAAATAAATAAACTTTTGAAGTTTTATTTAAAACTAGCTGCGGCACACGGATTCACACGCGTTTTTTTAAAAAATGCTACGCTCCTATAGGTTGCAACTTGCAACGTGATGCTTTATGGCCAAAAGCCTTCCTCGATGAATGGGCTATCAAACAAAAAAAAAAAAATTTAAAATCGGACCAGTAGTTCCTGAGATTAGCACGTTCAAACAAACAAACAAACTCTTTAGCTTTATATGTATAGGACCGAGATTCCGCGGCTTCGGCGTGGATCTCAAAAAAAAAAAAAAAAATCGGAAAATAGTTTTTTCGAACTCAGCGCATCCAGATCTATATGATTATCTATAGTGGTGAGGGTTTTGAGCAACTTCGGGCACATACATACAGACAGACATACAAACATACGCACTTTATAGGGATGGATTAGTAGGATAGATAATAGATCTTAAAGTCTAATGTGCGTATTCCAGAAGGAAACTCAAGCATTGATCTCTGCTTAAGCATTACTTAAAACTAGTTTCAACCAATCAAATGGCTTGAAAGGAGACTTAAGTAGAGCTTGAGTTTTGAGTGACGTTCTGTAATACGGACCTAAAAGTGAACTGAATTAAATTACACATTCCTATTAGCATCGTATTCTTCTGGATCACTTTCTTTATACATCGCTTTTATCATTTCTTTAGTTGGCTGGAATGAAACGCAGTAACCATATTCACTAATACCCTGTCTAACAACTAAAATAGAGGCGACATGTTTATTAATAAATCTGTTCCGCGTTTTTCTTTTATCAGATTGATTTTCGAGAATATTCTTTCACAAGCAGCTTTCGACTTGTTTTTGAACCATTACCTCTTAAGGTATTAATTTTTTAACCATAATTTGATTTTTTAAATTTCGTCATTAGAATTTCCTTCTAAACATTCTAAATTATTTTTTATTTAATTTGACATAAGAATTTTGTTCTAGATACATTCAACATTATTTTCTTTTGACATTTCTTTTTAGGATTTTTATTATTTTATTTATTTTGTATTGTTCCTAACAACAAATTGCTCTGTTCTCTGGTTGCAAGTTGTAACTCATGATTCGAAAGTGCTTGTATCTAAGCCTACTTGAATAAAGTATTATTTGAATTTGAATTGGATACTGCATCCTACTCTTTTTGTGGGCTGTAGCGGCTAGCGGCTATACTATATTGTTAATACTGCCAAAAGTGCCAAATCCTGCCAGATTTCTAAAACGTCAAACAAAAGTGCCAGAGAGTAAAATAAAGGGCTAAAACTGCCAAAAAGGCAGGATCCTGCCACAGTTGGTCACACTGGCGCACGGCTGCCGCTCCCTGTGCCGCGATACCCCTTCCCTTGACCAACCGCCTGCCTTCGCGCCAGCGGGCGGCTAGTTCTTGCGCGTTCTTTCGTTACTACTTACTCCCCCCGTCCCGCTTCGCCAGTGGGAAGCAAGCTGTCTGATAATCATTGACAACAATAGGAAATTACAATTAATGTCTTTGAATATATTTATAAGTACTAAGTATAACGCAGCAGTTAGGACACATTTAGGTTATATACAGAACTGCATTCACCAAAATATTTAGATTGAATGACGATTGTGTTGGTCTTTGTTTTGATTTAACTAGTTACTGTGCCTAAAAATTTTAAAAGGTTTCGGGTTTTTCTGTTAGGTTACCTTAAGCTATTGTTTCATACCAAAATTCAATATTCAATGTCAGCGGGAAGTAGTCTATGTTTTGATTCTGTTGCGAGTAGTGGCGAATTTCAAAATATGCGGTATGATTATAGGTAGGTACCTCAGCATTTTGAATTTTTGCGTTGATTTAGAATTTTTCACATTTTAGAGGTAATTAGATTTAAGAAGTGTTTGATATGAATTTCAACTTTAATATCTCTACGCGTTCATGTAAAAAAGGGTAGGTAGTAAATTTATAATTATTAAAAAAATATTTTATGTCATGTAAGCAAAAAATGTGTATGGGTGGATTAAGTTGTGAAAGAGGTTCATACTCGGACGCGGCTTGCTTTTCGGAGATGGGTCTTGCACGGAAAACCTGCATCGGGGGCTATACATTTCATTCATTTCCTTATATACAATATGTAAAGAAAACCCTGTCCGATCCGTGAAGGTATTGTTAGGTATCGTTAACTGATTCTAATAATGCCTACAAAGCCGGGCTAAACTTAAAAAAAAATCCCCCAAAAAAAATAAATATTATTTCGAAAAAGCGAGGTAACTTAATGCATGTGCGGTAGGCAACCCGATAGCCCCGCCCCCCTTCACCCGCGCATACATGCGCGGGTGAAAGGGGGCGGGGCATGCGGCACGTGGTCGCATCGCTATTCGCTCCGTCACAAATGGTGTTGTCAGTTTTTTAAAAATTACTAAATTTCGGGGAAATTGGAATTAATACCCGGGAAAAAAAGATTATTTCAAAATTCATTATTATTGTTACTGTGATGATTATGTAAAATTTTATATTATATTTGGTCAAGTGTTAACTTAACCTTTATTATCCTTATAAAGATAACCCTGTCCGACCCGGACAGGGTTTTCTTTACATATTGTATATAAGGAAATGAAAACTTTGAGACAAACATTTAAATCAAAGTTGAAGTGGTGTCAGGACAATAAAACCCAGATTAAAATGGACATCATTGCAACCCTTCACGCAGATAATAAATTCAGTTCTTTTTAGAAGCAAACCAATTCTTTGAATCCCAGACCGAGTCTACCATCAAACGTTGATGACTTGTCACAGAACAGTGATATAGCCGGCATGTTCATGAACCACTTTAGAGTTGTTCCGCATTTTGTAAGTACGTCGATGCGAGGCACTCAAGCCCCGTGTGAGGGCGATTCTCATTTCAGGTTCAGCGTGAAAGACGTAAAAGACGCGTTGAAAAGTATGAAGCGTGGTAGGTCGCCTGGGCACGATGGTTTGAGTGTTGAGCATTTAAGGTCCGCTGGTGTACATTTGCCTAGGCTACTCGCTATGTTCTTCAATTTTTGTATGGGTCACTCTTATCTGCCTGACGATCTCGTACGAACTGTTGTGATTCTTATTGTTAAAAAGAAGACCGGTAATTTGATAATGGGCTAGAATGTGGGGTGACGCAGGGGGGGTTGACCTCGCCCAGCCTTTTTAACTTGTACATAGATCGGCTGGTTGGTGAGCTGAGTAGCACTCTGGTTGAATGTTCTGTTGATGGCAAAATGATTAAGAACATAAGCTATGCTGATGACATGGTGCTGCTCAGCCCATCAATCTGTGGACTAAGGAAGTTAGTGGCTGTGTGTGAAAGGTATGCGGGGGCCCATGGCTTGAGGTATAATTCCACTAAAAGTGATATTATGGTATTTAAAGTTCGTAATAATACACCCACGAATATACCACCGGTGATGTTACAAGGAACACCATTAAAAGTGGTCTCTCAATTTAAATACCTCGGTCATGTGGTGACGGATTCTCTCACAGATGACCAGGATATAGATAGGGAGCACTGAGCAGTTAAAACTGACGCTCTTTAGAGCTTACTGCCAGTCGTTTTACTCGTGCAGCTTGTGGGTTAGGTATACGCAAAAGGCTTACAACGCTCTGCGCATCCAGTATAACAATGGGCTGACGATGTTGTTGGGGCTGCCTCGGTTTTGCAGGCATGTTCGCGGAAGCGCGAATTGATGACTTTTATGCTATCATTCGCAAACGGTGTGCTTCGATGTTGCGGCGATTTCGGGGCAGCCCGAACAGTATCCTAGCTACACTGGCGGACAAGGTCGACGGACCTTTTATTAGGCTCTGGGCGGACAGACATGTGCGTGCACATATTCATGTCGCCAACTGATCCTCCTTTATTCTGTTTCTTTTTCACTAACATAGGATAAGTTTTTTACTAACAACATATGGGCCCTACCTGAAATAAAATGTTTGAATTTGAAAAACAATATTTTAATATTTTATGTAACTTCAAATTTATCATTTTCGCAATTTTTCCTTTATCTGTCTGTTATAACGTTGCTTCGTGCCGAATTTCAAGATTCTGAGTTGACGGGAAGTACCTTGTAGGTTTTGATTTCCTAGCGTATGACGGAAATTCGTCTAAGGTGTCGGTATAAACTGCTGTATCTTTTGATCGCGTTAACTTAGAAGTTTGATTTTTTCACTGCTTAAAGGGACAATAGACCTAGGTATTTGGTATAAATTTCAATTTGATACCTTAATTCGTTCGTGAGAAATAAGGTAGTAAGTTTCATTTTATTAAAATATTTTTATTATATTATATAACTAAAAAAATGTGATTTTCACAATTTTTCCTATATTTGCATTATAAGACAATGCTTCGTGCCAAATTTCAAGATTCTAAGTTTACGGGAAGTATCCTGTAGGTTTTGATTCCCTAGCGGTGGCGGAACCGCTAGGGAATCAAATATAGGGGAATAGGGTCGGCTGTATCTTTTGATTGGCTTGGCTTAGAAATTTGATATTTTCACAGCTTAAAGGGACAATAGACCTGATTATTTCATGTGAATTTCAGCTTGATACGTCCACGCGTTCTTGAGATAAAGGGTCTTGACAGACAGACAGACAGACAGACGGACAACAAAGTGATCCTATAAGGGTTCCGTTTTTTCCTTTTGAGGTACGGAACCCTAAAAAGTAATACCAAATCCTAGAGTTCATATGTTTCTTAAATCATAACGAACGAGTTACCGCACTACATATGCCAGTAACTACACGTTACTTGCCAATGGCGCCGATTCTGTTATTCACAAACTAAACTAATTGTAAGTTATGTGCATCTTTTTCTTTCCATTTCGTTAAGAAAAGGACAGAAGATAACATTTTAATTTAATCCTGTCAAATTAAGATACTCCATAGACAGTTTAGACGCGATTATAAACATGGCGACTAAAAATACGCTAGTTTACGTCAGGAGCGCACTAATTTGACAGGTCTAAACTGGCATTTTATCTTCTGCCCTTTTCTTATAGAAATGAAAAGAAAAAGATGCACTTATCTTAAAATTAGTTTAGTTTGTGAACAATAGAATCGGCGACAATATCACGATAAAACTCTTCCGTATTTTTACGCGCCTAGTATAGAAGTAGCCTACCGCCGGACGTGTTCTTTATCATAACTTTCGAACATGTAGAGATAGGATTAAAAATCTCTTTCAATATCGTTTGATATCATCCTAAGAAGCCGTGCCCTTGGTAGGTATACACCCTTTTCATTTCTCATACTCGAAAAGTAGTATTGTTTTGATCTGATTTATTGGATAGAAAATGATGCTTCCCTCAATAGAGAGGGAAAATTCATATAAATTATATCCCAACTTTTTTTTTGGGCCGGAATAAACTTTAAAATTAGAACTAATTGCTGTCAGCTGTGAAGAGCATTAAATAAAAAAAAAAACCAATTAAAAAAAATGCTGCGGCCATGTAAGTTTCTAAACAGCCAGTGTGAACTTAGCGCAAACTTCTTTGAGCGGAATAAGTTCCATATCTATTCAAAATTTAAAAAGTCGCCAATTTAGGCGGGATACTAATGTGTGACAGAATTTAAAAAAATGGTTTCAATAAACAACTAGTTATATTTTCCTCATATTTGAAATGAAAAGTACAGTTTTTAACAAGGGTAAAAGAATCAATTCCTATTCGGACTTTAGTACCAATACCTCCGGAATTAGTAGGTTAACAATCTATGATTCTATTACATGTTGTATAATGTATCAAAATCACCAAACATAGGTGTAATGTAGCCCAAAAACAATTATAAAACGATGCTTTATAATAATTTCATTAAGTCATTAAAATAGTAATTGAGCATAAATACAAGCGTCTACAATGGATTAGACAAGTCTTGATAGTAACCAGCTAAGTAACTTGTTATATCTAGTTGGTGGGAAAACCAGTTAGAATACTATAATAACTAGCCAGCTATAAGTCTCGTTAGGTTTCACTTATCAAAATTAATATAATAAATCTGCTGGTGCAAGGTCAGACACTCCTACATTTTATTATTCGAGATGCGCATTACTTGACAGGAGCTCGGGGCTAAGTAAAAGTAACAAGTCGCGGGCAAAAGCTAGTTTATTATTAAAGTGAATGTTAGGTTGTTTGTTACTCATCATCAACCTTTTAACCGTCCCTCTGCTGGGCACAGGTCTCCTCTCATAGAAAGAAGGATTGAGCGTAATCACCACGCGTGCTCAATGCTGATTGGCATTTTCAGACTGAAAAGTCCAGGTTTCCCCAAGATGTTTTCCTTCACCTTGTTAGCAGTCATTGATTTCCAAGATATACTTAGATAATATACATAACTTAGAAAACCCCCCCCCCCCTTAACTTAACTTATCCCTGATGATTCACCGGCTAACGATAGCGACTACCACCAACAGATTCGAGCGTGGGCTCCTGTGCCACCTGAATCACCAATGTCAGACGTACCATCTAATGACGAATTTATAAATATTGTTAGAAAACTACCGGTCAACAAATCATCAGGGGAAGATAAAATATCTAATAGGATGATTAAAGAAGCGTGTAAAACAGCGGGTGATGCCATCTTAACTGTATATAACCGATGCATTGCTGAAGGCGTTTTTCCTCGTAAATGGCGACGCGGTTTCATACGAATAATACCAAAGTGTGGTGATAAACCACCGGATGATCCGAAGTCGTATCGGCCTATCACGCTTCTACCATCTTTGGGGAAACTTCTTGAGCGCCTCATCGTTCCACGGTTACTACCGAACGGTCCAAAATTTCATAGTAATCAATATGGCTTCACCATCGGTAAATCAACAGTCGACGCGGCGCTTTCTGTCAGAAGAACCGTTAACCAGTCGGAACACAAGTACGTGATTGGTATCTTTTTGGATATTTCTGGGGCTTTTGATAACGCTTGGTGGCCTATGCTGTTGTTAAAATTAAAAAACCGCGGTTGCTATAGAAACATATATAATCTCGTTTACTCGTACTTTATAAACGGTTCCGCGGTACTTAAGCTCGGTCATTTTTCTAGTACTAAAGCACTAACCATGGGATGTCCTCAGGGTTCAGTTGTCGGTCCTTATTTATGGAATTTGGGTTTTGATGATTTTCTCGCGATCCCGCTTCCTTGCGGCTGTTCACTTACTGGTTACGCGGACGATGGCCTACTGCTCATTCAATCAAGTACCCGAGCCGGACTTGAGAACTTGGCCCATACTTGCCTAAATCTAATATCTCAGTGGGGTGATCGTAACCGCCTAGCGTTTGCGCCGCATAAAACCTATCAACTTCTACTAAAAGGTAATCTTAAATCATTGCCTACTATTAAATTTAATAACGTTCCCGTTAAAAAACAGCAATCCGTATGCTACCTTGGTATGGTCTTAGAAAGGAATTTTTCATTTATCGAACATATAAAAATAGTTGGCGAAAAAGCTAAAAGGAACTTTTATGCCCTAACTAGAATATCCAAAGCAACTTGGGGTCTATCATTCCTAACTTTAAAAACTATATATGGAGCTACCTACTTAGGATGTATGTGCTACGGTGCACCTGTTTGGGCCGATAGGGCCAGCATAGGGGCGGCGCGACGTAAACTGCTTCAAAGCCAACGTTTGGCATTGATATTTTTATGCAAGGCGTATAGAACAGTCAGTACTGAAGCCTTACCCGTTCTGGCAGGTGTACTTCCAGTCGATCTTGAAGTACAGCGACGTGCTTCAATGTACTACTCCGCGAGGGGGGAGGCCATGGACACTAACTTTGTTACACAACGCGACCTCAATAGAATTTCTAGATTATTTAAACCTCAGACTGACGTCTGGGAGGACCTCTTATCCGAATGGCAAAGTAGGTGGGATAATTCCATCAAGGGCCGGCACCTCCATCTGTTCTTTCCATCCGTTGGCGATCGGCTGGCTAAGACATGGCTGGAGGTTGACCACTGCGTTGCCCAATTTCTCACAGGTCATGGCAACTTTAAAAGTAAACTGTATTCTTTTAAACTTGTTCCTTCGCCTTTGTGTCAGTGTTCTACATCGAACTGTGAATTTGAACAGTCCGCACATCACATCTTGTGGGAGTGTATTCTTTGGCAGAATGAACGCAATATTATGTTGGATAGTGTACAAGTTACATCCGGAGTTGTTTATTATACGGACCTTGTTGAAACTAGAACTAATTTCCGTGCGTTCAGGCGCTTTTGCCATACCTATTATTGGAATCAATTGTAACAGCAAATACCTACTTAGGACCCATTAACTTGATCAAATGTTATTCCGTGGTGCTTGGCAATCTGGGCTTCTCCCAGTTGCAATAATGTCCCTTTGTGCCGATTGGCCTAGTTCTATTCTGTCTCCTGCTTATTATGGAGGGAAGTGGAAAAAATATCTTTTTTCTTACTCCTCCGCTATTCTTTTCTGATTAATTTCGTTGCGGGACCCAAGACAGTTGAAACATTTCTCCGGGACTCGTCGAGCTTCATTGCTCGGCGTTTTTCTGGCGGTCTCCACTGTTGATTCTGGCTTTCAGGAGTTGCAGTGGGTTGGGAACAGTGTGGCGGGTTTTGTCCAACTTAGAAAAATTACATTGGTACTTGCCTGACCTGATATCGAACCCGCACACTCATACTTAAGTCTGGTGTTTTAACCACTAGGCCACCACGACTTGTTTGTTACTCAATCGGGCAAAAATGGCTGAACGGATTTTGATGATATTTTGTGCGGTTAGACCTTCACGTTAGGACATGAGATATCTTTATGTATTTTATCCCTGTGACACAAATTCCCGTGAAATAATATCCGATCTCACGCGGGTAAAGCCGCGGGCAAAAGCTAGTACTTAAGTGGTTTAAATATTTATGTAATTGTGAAGTGTGATTGATTATCAAAATAATTTGAATGATTCGTCATTACGTATAGAATGCTTTTGTTTTTAGTTACTATATAACAGGTTCTAATGGTGATATTATAACTTTAGACATATTTAGATTTATATTATACACAGGGCTGCTTGTGTCTAACGCCAGTTAGTTTTATCCTTGGAATAATTTTGAATTTTTGACAGTAATTCCAGAAAAAATATTTTCTGTCCGAGGCAATTTTTTTTCACAAATAATCATTAACCCGTTGGACATTGCGTTTGGTTACTAGTACATACATGAATCAGTAAAAAAATATCTCGCAAATTAATTCCCAATATTTATAAGATCTTCCCCGATAAGGTCGACCGAAGACCTGGTGAAGGTCGCGAGAAACAGCTGGATGCGGGAGGCGCAGGACTGGTCGTCGTGGAGATCCTTGAGGGAGGCCCATGTCCAGCAGTGGACGTCTTTCGGCTGAAAGGATGATGATGATGATAAGATCTTTGGTCCTTGTGTATGGAAAATATGAAACGCCGATATATTACTAGATGAGTGATATGATAAACCTCAGTCATCCAGCGTAGCGTTAAAAATTACTTTCAGTTAAAAAACAAAGTTAAAACATCAAAATTTTTAACAGTAATCAAATTGATTAACGTTAATTAACCTTTAATATAAACTTAACACCGCATTAATTAAAGATCGCTCGCCTGATTTGCATCAATTAACATTATTACCATACCCAATTTGAGTAAAACATTCTTAAACATTACACTTTATGTGGGAACTCTGCCGATCTTACAAACAAACTCAACATCTACCTACTACCTACATACATATTTATAATAACTTTATTATACATTTACTTATAACAGCTATCAACGTATTACTATTAATAATTTATTTTCCATCTTCATGTAAATTGCTTTCCAATATCTAACGTCAAACAGGATTGAGAAGTTCGAACTGACTATACGCATCAGAATAAATGAGACATCAAAATTGTATGCTTATTCCCTTGGGCTTAATACAAAAATGGTTAATACAAACGTATGTCATTACATTATGACGTGTCGTGTGGACGATTTTTATTGCGCCTGCGCCGAAAGGTTTCTGATTATGTCATTATTTATGGTGATAGAGAAAGTGTAGTGTTGATGGTGGCCTATGACTTCGGGCTATATGTTAGGATGATGTTTGTACATTCTGTGTTCTGACAAATTAACTAAGAACATGTTTTGCAATGAGGCTGTGAGGTCGGGTCTGAGCAGTTGTGTTGCGATGTGTGCCGGGTACGATGCGCCATTTGTTGTGTCGGGAGTTTGGTCGTGGAGGGTCTCCAGATCTATCTCCGTCTGGCGCAGCATCGTTGGTCGTGTTGTTGGGTTTAACATTGCATCTCCTCGCTCAACTGCCGTCTTTCTTCCTATTCACTCATTTAAATCTATGAAAAGGTCTAATAAGAAAAGTAGGTGTTCACAGCGGACGCACGTCCTCTCATTCAAAGTGCACCTCTCTAATATTCGAGGTCTGCACCCCAATCTCACTGCAGTACACCACCACCTTGAGACTGAGAAGCCCCATCTGCTTTTCTTGACGGAGACCCAGATCAGATGTCCCTCTGATGAGGCATACCTCAGCTACCCGGGATACGCATTGGAGCATCATTTCCTGCAGCGGGACGGGGTCTGTGTGTATGTTCGCAATGACATCTGTTGGTACCTCCGCCACCTCGAAGACCCTCACTTCTCGTCCCTATGGCTGTTGGTTGACACTGGTGTGAACAAAATTGTTTACACTTGTGTCTACCGATCGCACAGCGGTGATCAAGAGACAACTCGATTATTTGACCACCTCAGTGAGGCTGCTGACAATGCGCTGCTCCGGCACCCTGACGCACAGTTCGTCGCTCTGGGGGACGCGCATTCAACGCCTGCCACCAGGACTGGCTTTTCCCCTACCAGAGGACCGACCACGCTGGGAGAGAGGCGCGAAACTTCGCGCTTTCAATGAACTAATACGCTTTACTATCAACGATTGCCTCACTGCTTACCATCAGGCGGGATTGTAGTCAAGCACTAGTTTATAATTATATAAATAAAAACACGCCCCCTATTTTTTTTTCTCCTCGTACAGCCTTGTGACGGTTGACAGATGTCACGAGTGTTCGAATTTTTGGATAGATATGGCTATAACTCGATGTTTTCCTTGACCGTTTGAGAGCTGCGGTGATGTAATTATTTACACAGAGATGTGTGGAGATGATTGGATTATTCCAATTAGGTAATATACAATATGTTAAGAAAACCCTGTCCGACCCGTAAGGATAGTAAAGGTTAGGTAAACACATGACCAAATAACATATGAAATTTTACATAATCATCATAGTAACAATACTAGTGAATTTTGAAATACTCTTTTTTTCCCGCGAATTAATTCCAACTTCCCCAAAATTTGGTAATTTTTAAAAAGTGGCAACATTATTTTTGACGGTATAATTCTGAGCGAATAGCGAAGCGACCGCGTGCCGCGTGCCCTGCCCCTCTTCGCCCGCGCCTGGATGGCCTACCGCACATGTTTTAAGTTACCTCTTTTTGCGAAATAATATTTATTTTTTTAGGGGGATTTTTTTTTAAGTTTAGCCCGGATTTGTAGGCTTTAGTAGAATCAGTTATCGATACCTAACAATATCTTCATGGATCGGACAGGGTTTTCTTTACATATTGCATACTAATTCATAATAATGTTTTAAATGAACTATCTAAATATAACCAAGCTTGCACGCCTAAATCACTGAATGAATTTCGATAGTATTTGACCAAGAGACAATTGGCGTTTTGAGAAAGGACAAAGCACATTCCTGTGGAATAATTGTGTCGTGTCCTAAAAAATAATTTAATGTCCATCAGACAGATCTATAAAAAAATATTGAACACGTATTTTTTTATCTTTTCTTTCATTCAAATATTTAGCAATATAATATATTGATTTGAAATGTCGCATGGTGTCACGCCGTGTTACAAAGTATACCACGGCGTGACGTAATTAGCCCCCACTCAGTAACTTTAATACGCTATATCTCAGTACTTTTTTGGATAAGAAATACGGGTCTTAATTTTTTTTATTATCTATAAGACGGACTAATTATTTTTTTGATTTTCTTAGCTTGGTTACATCCCTATTACCCTCATAAAATATACAAGCGTCACCGCAGGTAGAAGCTACTACGTAATAATTTTTATTCGCGCGTTATTCCAATGACATTAAACGGAATCAGCGTATCTAACCCGACTTCTAGCCGACTTCGGGAGCTATTAATGTCAATATTCCGTAACATTGATGACACTGATCGGGGCCAGTCTGCTATTTTTATTATACATATATACTAGCGGCCGCCAGCGACTTCGTTCGCGTTGAGTTAGTTATGCTCCGCTCCTATTGGTCGCAGCGAGATGTTTTATAAACCTAAAGCCTTCCTAGATTAATGGGCTATCCAACGCAAATAGAATTTTTCCAATCGGACCAGTAGTTCCTGAGATTAGCGCGTTCAAACAAACTCTTCAGCTAGTATAGATATAGATTTGTCATTCCAACAAGATTCCATTGTCATTGTGCTAAAAGTTGGTATTCTGCTAAATTCATAATGATCGATTTATTATAATTATCGGTCAATCGTCTCGTTATGTAATGGTGATAGAAAGACATTGTCGTATTGCCATCATTATAAACCCGTTAATAGAAATGATTTTCTAAAAACTACTACTCAATTTGAACATTTATTGGTTAGTATGTGTGTGTCTGTGATTGACAACTGGAAAGTCATAATGACGCCAGGTTGTTAGTGGATTACAGAACTTGTCAAAATCGATCATTATGAGATCACTGACTGACTATTCTGACACTATTGTAATATCAGACTAGAGCCCCAGCACTCTTGAACGTGGTTAGGATGTGCTGATTGTAGTAAGTTTTTGTGATTAAATTTTTTGTCCTTTGCCTACATACATAATTGTTTAGGGAAAGATTATACAATATGTAAAGAACACCCTGTCCGATCCCTGAAGGTATTATTTGGTATCGATAACTGATTTTAATAATGCCTACGAAGCCGGGCTAAACTTAAAAAAAAATCCCTAAAAAATAAATATTATTTCGGAAAAGCGAGGTAACTTAATGCATGTGCGGTAGGCAACAAGTTAGGCATACATGCGCGGCTGAAGGGAGCAGGGCAGGCGGCACGTGATCGCATCGCTATTCGGTCCGTCACAAAAGGTGTTGTCCTTTTTAAAAATTACCAAATTTTGAGGCAGTTGGAATTAATTCGCGGAAGAAAAAGATTATTTCAAAATTCATTAGTATTGTCACTATGATAATTACGTAAAAGTTCATATTTTATTTGATCATGTGTATCATCATCATCATCCCAGCGTTAATCCCAGTCGCATCCGAAGCCTTTTCAGCTTTGGAGTCTGGGGTCCGCTTTACCAGTCTAACTGCTGATATGGCTAAACTTCGACATTTTCCGTGAAACGACTGCCGTTTGTCCTCCACAACCCGAAGGCGACATCGAAGCATTGCAGTGAGAATAATTGTTGGAGTTTTTGAGGGCTGTAACAACCCGCAACGACTGCCACTAGATGTTCGTATGGCAACCGGGACCAACGGCTTAACGTGCTTTCCGAGGCACGACCAGACCAGTGCAAATATTTATATTCATGCATACAAATACTAGCACTGTACTTGGATCGAACCCGCGCCACCTTGCGCAGCGGCCGCATCCGCTACCGCTACGCCACGGAGGCTGTCAATATTTGATCATGTGTATACCTAACATTTATTATCCTTTTGGATCGGACGGATTTTTCTTTACATATTGTATATCTGTCTTTTTATTATGAAGACAACGGATGAACCTCACTACAAAATCAAAACTATATTGGTTTTTATTCATGTAACCCTAAATATTTTTGATTAAGCGGGGTTGCGGTAGACCACTTAACAAGAAGCAGCACCTATGTACTTAGATTTTAATTTTGACATAGGTACATTTATGTATTTTTTTACTGTGTGTAAATAAATAAATGATGAGAAAGTCTGAATAGGTTCTGAGAAAAGTAAAAGAAGGAAACAGAGACGATGATAGATGGAGGAAGTCAGAGTAGAAAATAAATTTTTACTTCTTCTTCTTCAGCCTATAGATGTCCACTGCTGGACAAAGGCCTCCCCCAAGGCTTACCACGATGGCCGGTCTTGCGCTGCCCGCATCTATCGGCTCCCGCGACCTTCACCAGGTCATCGGTCCACCTTGTTGGGGGCCCCCCTACGCTGCGTCTTCTGGTACGTGGTCGCCACTCCAGAATCTTACTGCCCCATCGGCCATCGGTTCTACGAGCCCTGCCCACTGCCTAATTTTAGCGACTCGAAGGGCTATGTCGGTGACTTTTACTTCAGTTTCATGTAAATAGTTCTTGCAGCAAAATGAAAACTAATTAAGAAAATACATAACTCGTATTATTTATTCTGTCACATGTTTAAATTGAACAGAGAAACTCACACAGAAAACGTAATTAGCAATAAATTTAATATTCAATTACTGTAGCGTGTTAATTACCTCGTCGCCGTCGTACAGTGTAATTTAATTATGTCTGTCTGTCCGTCTGTAGCGCTGTTCACTGCGCCGGCGCAGGTTACTTTGTATGTAGTTTGTTTAGCATGACGTTTATTATTAGTTACTAGGCATTGGTTGGAACTGTTTCGGGAAGAATTTGTTTTGAAAATTGTGGGTAGATACTTTGTGTTGTTGGAATTGAATTTGCTTTATAGTGACAAGTTCAGGGCCTGTAGCCAATGTAACATCGCTTCGTAACGAAGCGAAATCGAATACCAAACCAACCAATAACGAAATCGATTGAGCACGCGACGCGATAAATCACGTGCTCAATCGTTCCCGCCATTGGTTGGTTTGGTTTTCGATTTCGCTTCGCTACGAAGCGATGTTACATTGGCTACAGGCCCAGCAGTACCATTTTCGAAGTCCTGTCATAGGGGGAGAGCGACACGAAGCGGAACGGAAACGTGGTCGCTCACAATGGGCATCATACTAAGGCTCAGAGTCACAAAAAGGGTGATGGAAAGAACTATCCTCGGAGTTTCTCTGCGTGATCTAATCAGAAATCAGGAGATCCGCAGAAGAACCAAAGTCCGATATAGCTCTTCGAGTCGCTAAAATTAATTGGCAGTAGGCGGGGCACATTACTCGCAAAACCGATGGCCGATGGGGCTGTAAGGTTCTGTAGTGGCGGCCACGTACCGGAAGATGTAGCGTAGAGAGACCCCCAACAAGATGAACCGATGATCTACTGAAGGTCGTGGGAAGCCGATGGATGCGGGCAGCACAAGACCAGTCATCGTGGAAAGCCTTGGGGGAGGCCTTTGTCCAGCAGTGGACCTCTATAGGCTGAAGAAGAAGAAGATAAACCATGTGTATGCCAAATTTAATCTAAGTCCGTAAACACAAACTTTCGCATTTATAATATTACTAGCTTTCCGCCCGCGGCTTCGCCCGCGTGGAGTTCGGTTTTATTGCGCTTTTTAGATTTCCTTCGGGAACATCAAATTTTTCCGGGATAAAAGGTAGCCTATGGCCTTTCTGAGGGTTTAAAGATTATCTGTGCTAAATTTCATCAAAATCGGTTGAGAGGTTTAAGCGAAAAAGCGTAACAGACAGACAGAGTTACTTTCGCATTTATAATATTAATATGGATTAGGATTTATTTTTTCGTGAGCATTACCGAGTGAACTTTTAATTAATAATGGCGATAGTAATTATAATAAAAAATTACGTATTATAATTGTCGGGAACACAAGACGGGGCAGCACGCTCGATGGCAATCGTAAACATGAGCCCCGCCCCACTGGGCGCACAGTGCGCCACGGCCCCACGGGAGAGCACAGTGGACTAAATGTCAAAAAGTTTTCGCTGTGATTTCATTGTTTTGTTCCTGATATAAGCCGACATAGTGGACTTTGCCGTTTCTGCTTTTTACTTCTATTTTATTAATATTGTTACAGACATGTAACTATGTAAATAAATACACTTGTCTAGCATCAGTTTACTGTATAATCCAGGAAGTGGAAAATAAGACAGATCATGTTAAAGCATATTTTTGAGAGTCGAAAAGATTTTTGTCCACAAACTTTAGTATGGTCCAGTGTGGCGCACTGTGCGCCGGCAACATTGGCCAATTACATAAAAGCGTTTCATTTGCCGCTTCAAAGTGTTATTGTGTGACCCCGCGCGATACCATCGACCATGGTTCCACGCTGGTTTATTCCTCTTACAACTTTCACAACCATGCTTCATGCATTCAGGAAAGAAAGAAATTTTTTAATGATAAACATGGTTCAGGTATGTAAAAACACATGTCCCTCTGAGGAAAATCTTTTTCATTCTGAAACATACATATATAATCAACCCCTGTTGCTGATTAAGTAAGTATGTTTGTTGGGCTGGTGTACCTCTATTGGGAAACCATCCTCCTCTCGATGAGAGGGACTCTGAAACACACCGCCTTTTTGTAAGCTTAGACCTTGATTTGGAGACTATGTTGATAGCTTTCATGAACTTGTAATTTTTCCATTACCCTTACTTCAGACTCATATACAGCAGGACAAGTGCACTGGGTCGGTACCGCCGCAAACGCTACGTCATATAGAAAGAAAGAAACAAAGAAAGATTTTTTTATTCCGCACAAACAAAACGCTCTTTAGAACTAAATACCATAAAATAATAATAAAAAACAAAATACATTAAAAAATAAAAATAATATCACCAAAAGTCTCGTACTCTAACATGCAAAACTGCCAAACTATAATCAAAGTTGATGTAAATCTATATTAAATATACAATGTATTTAAGGTATTTAATTGGATAAGGATTAATGCTGTATTGGATAATATCGCTTCGAAAATTAGCCATTTTTTGTCGTTAAAAGTACAAAAATTATATAACACACTATTACCTACTATCAATTGCGATCATTTTGAAGCGTATTATAAGTTTGTAATTAGTGTTCACGGTAAGCAATGCTTTTGAAGTACACTCTTACATTCACAAATTTCTCATAGGTACATGCAATAATAATAAAACTTATTTAAACACATTTTGATAATAAGATAAGCACAACAGACAAAAGATAGGATAATGAAAATTTAAGTAAACATTAAATATGTCGTGCAATGAAGTAGCGTTAGACCTTAAACTGGGATACCTACCCTTTGTCTTGGGATCTAGTTATTTCGGATTTCAAGACACATTATATGTGCGAATGGTTGCTTAATCTAAATAATATAATATATTGAAATGAAATTAAATCGTTTATTAAGCAAGTAGGATCACTGATCACTTTTACACGTCATATGTTTTTTTTTTTACTTGATGAAGCCGGCATTTCCTGACTACCTCTGAGAAGAAATAGCCGAAACAAACTCAGGGATCATCGTCTTTTTTCAAGTCCAGACATTAAAAATGAAAATGTTTACAATAATTTACGTAGCGACCAGCTCAGTCGCAAGCTTTTTTGTCTTCTAAATAATCTGTGATTTTTGTAATACCCCTTTTTGCAAAGTTTGGCCTTTATCATCATCATCATCATCATCAGCCTCTACTCGTCCACTGCTGGACATAGGCCTCCTTCATGGCACGCCAACAAGCTCGATCCTGAGCAGTTCTCCGCCAGCCACAATACCTTGGCCTTTGGCCTTTATATAGTTTTTAAATCGTTTAATGGGTAAGTTTCGAATGTCCATGGGAAGCTTGTTGTAAAAGTGTACATTGACCCATGAACGTGATGCTAATCCATTGCTCCATATGTTCTAAAAATCCGTCTGCTCAACAACGTAAATAACGCAATGAATATTGTCGAACTGTCAAAACGAAACCGATTACTACTGATAGTGTGTTACGTAGTCAGACATTGACTTGATCAGTTAGACGTTGTCAGCCTCCATGGCGGAGCGGTGGCGAACGCGGCCGTTGCGCAAGGAGGCGCGGGTTCAATCCCCGCACAGTGCAAATATTTGTATGCTTGAATATGAATATTTGCACTGGTCTGGTCGTGCCTCGGAAAGCACGTTAAGCCTTTGGTCCCGGTTGCCATACAAACATCTAGTGGCAGTCGTTACGGGTTGTTAGAGCCCTCAAAACTCTAACAATTGGTATAACTGCAATGTTTCGATACCGCCTTCGGGTTGTAGAGGTCAGACGGCAGTCGCTTCACGGAAAATATCGAAGTTTAGCCAAAAACTCAGCAGTTAGACTGGTAAAGTGGACCCCAGACTCCAAAG
The DNA here is from genome assembly GCA_017933935.1 of Sesamia nonagrioides. NCBI lineage: Eukaryota > Metazoa > Arthropoda > Insecta > Lepidoptera > Noctuidae > Sesamia > Sesamia nonagrioides. The sequence continues at coordinate 140,988 of JADWQK010000289.1, forward strand.
CTGAAAAGCTGCGGATGCGACTGGGATTAACGCTGAGATGATGATGATGAGTGTGTTACGTAATCAGCCTGCTGGTTGGTGGATTACAGCCCACTGTCACTCACAGAGAGCAGGCGAGATGTTGCTGCGTAGCAACACTAAGTGAGACCATAAATATGGATGACGGTAGATTTTCCCTAAAAGAAAAAGTTCCTTATCACAGTTTTTATTAAGTAAGATTTTGTATTACTGACCCAAAGTAAAGCGCCAGCTTGAAAAAAAAAAACTGTAAAGAATCATATAGAAAAAAAAGAAAATTTAAAACAGACACCATGTTCAGCCTATAATGTTGCCAGGGAGTGGAAAAAGACTCACCCCGTGGGCTCAATGACAGTATGGCATATTAAAAAAAAACTTGACTTCAATTATTAACTTTTTGTCTATCATAAACGGTACGTACAAACGCGGACTTTATGCCCTTTTTTGTTGGGATGGGAAATCATGAAATGACTTTTCCCGCTCTGGGCAGAGCGGAAGGGCGTGTCAGACTTTTACTGACTAAAATCCACCCGTGTTTCTTCACTTGCCTGTGGGACGGCCAGGGCCACGGTTTCTTGTTTAACCAACCCGCAACCCTGACCCGGACTATGTCCCTATGTGTTAAATTTCGAGGATTTAATAAAGGTACAGGATAGAACCTTTCAGTATCTCGCGGTCAAAGAGTGAGAGATCCGAAATAAATGGTCACGTATGCGCAGTATTAATTAATGAATGCCATTATTCTTGCCTTATCCCGCTCCAGTGCAGTCTTTGGAGTCAGCATTGTTTTTGAGGCAAAAGGCCAAATACACGGGCACACGCACCTTTTGTATTGATTTTCAGGGAATTTGGAAAGGAATGGTGCATAATTGGGTTGTATCCTAAAAAATAATTTAATGTCCATGAGACAGATTTATAAAAAATATTGAACACGTATTTTTTATTTTTTCTTTCATTCAAATACTTAGAAAGATAAATTGATTTGAAATGTCGCATGACGTCACGCCGTGGTACAAAATATACCACGGCGGCGTGACGTAATAAGCCCACACACTTCGTAACTTTATTACGCTATATCTCGGTAGTTTTTGGTAATTTCGACAAAATAAAAAATACGGTTCTTAATTTTTTTTTATTTTCTGTAAGACGGACTAATTATTTTTTTGATTTTCATACCTTGGATACATCTCTATTTATTTTTTGTATATTCGAAAAGCGAAACACGTGTCCAGTATTTTTAAGTAACGAATCTATGTACAAAATTACATAAAGATATCATGAGAAACCACAAAGTTATGAGATTGCTATGTTACCTGGTTGTCCTAACAAAAATATAATCAACGCACCGCTCGTCCGTCCGCGCCTGCCCCTTCCCTATGACTTCCCTTTTCTATGGAGGATGATTGAACTTTACTCTCTGTACCTCATAACTCCACAGATTGGTTGTGGCAGGCAGAAGGCAGGGTGTAGCGGCGCGCTCTGGGAGAGGCTTATGTCCATGTGAACTGTGATAGTCTGAGTTGATTGATTGAACTTTCTTGATTGATTCACTATAAATTATGAAAAATAAAAATCCTTACAAATATTATAAATGGGTAAGTGAGATTGTTTGTTCCGCTTTCCCGCCGTAACTACTCAACCGTTTGCATAGCATGAAATTTTGCAGACGTAAAGTTAGAAGTCCGGATTAAATAATAGGGTACTTTTTATCCCGGAAAAATTTGATATTCCCGAGAAAAATCTAAAAAGCGCGATATAACCGAGTTCGGTTATATCGCGATTTTAAAATCAACCGAATTCCAAAAACACATTACAAAGTAAATAGGTGAAGCGACTTGTTTCAGAAATCGGTATTTCTGGGTTTTGTACTTTTTTTTTTGCCATCGACTTTCGAAATTTCCTTGGGGGCTCAAGAATCAAGAAAAATCAAGAATTTTATAAAAGAAAAAATTGCATTTCGGCGGGGCAATTACCTACGTAACACATCATCAATTTGACATGGTTAACATCATTAGTTGCTTTATGTGTCGGTATAGGTATATAAAGGTAGACAAAGGAGATGTTTCAGAAATTACGATCTTATGAAGTAATGGTTTAGGAATTTGCTTCAAAATGATGCAGATTCCATTTAAGAGCCACGTAATTAGGGCGCGGGTTACATATAAAAACAAAATACAGTCTGGCGGAAAAGTCAAGCTGAGTGACTTTTAAAATTATTTATAATGTTGTTTACTAAATAAAAATGCGTTATTTATGTAGTAAAAAGAGCATTCAGTAAATCTATACTAATAATTATATAAAGCTGAAGAGTTTGTTCGAACGAGAAAGGTCCGATTTGAAAAAATCTTTTGCGTTGGATCGCCCATTAATCCAGGAAGGCTTAGGCTACAACATATAACATCACGCTACGGCCAATAGGAGTGGAGCATAATTGAACTACGCGAACGAAGTCGCTGGCGGCCGCTAGTAATTCATAAAGAACAGTGAAATATCGCAGCATAGTGGCCACATCACGACTTTGTCTCAAACCTCCCTCGTAAGACGGTTCACGCGGTCGTCTTTTTCGACATTCATAATTATTTATTACGTGACATTGGCTAAATGCACAAATCGTGCGAAGTCAAAAAAGAAAGAAAGAAAGAAAATACAGTCGTACATACCTCCCCCTTATTTCTGAAGTCGTTTCTTAAAACAGGTAGCAGATTTATACGACAAAATGTGTTGCAATTTCGTCTGAACTTAACGAACTAATGAGATTAGACAGAAAAAAAAAAACAAAACTGTACAAAATAAAAATACTCATTTATTTTTGAACGAGATAACTGATTGGACTGTTACAATGTGTCAGAATCATAAGCAGCACAGTCGAATAGATAAGGCTCGGTTGTGTAATTGTTCTAATTTTAAATAAATGTTGAAATTGAAGCGAACTTGTAACACTAGTAAAATAATTGTCTTTGGTTAGATTACGCAATTAAAAAAAAAAAAAAAAAAAAACAATGGTACAGACGACAACATATCAAGCTACCACAATCTGTCAGACTTCTTTATTAGATTTTCAATTTGATTGGGACTATTTGACAGTTGCGGGTAGCTTGGCCTGCTGTCGTCCGTACCTACTCAAAATACTGCGTGTTATTACGTTTTACACTATCAGTAGCAATGGGTTTCATTTTGACAGTTCAACAACATTCATTACGTTTTTTATATTGTTGAGTTGACAAATTTTTCCAACATAGTTGACAATTTTATTTATTTATTTTATTTTGACATCACACAGTTATATACAAACAAAAGTTATAAATACAATTCATCATCATCATCATCATCAGCCTCTACTCGTCCACTGCTGGACATAGGCCTCTTCCATGGCACGCCAACAACCTCGATTCTGAGCAGTTCTCCCCCAGCCACTACCAGCCACCTTTTTGATGTTGTCGCTCTATCTCGCCCAAGGGCGTCTTACGCTACGTTTGCCGAGACTCCACTCGAAGACTCGCTTACCCCAACGGTTGTCGGCCCTGCGGCATATGTGACCAGCCCATTGCCACTTCAGCTTGCTAATCCTCTCAGCTATGACAAAATATAATAAATATGTATGTATAAATAAATACAATTGGTTTCCATTAATTTAACAATTATATAACATTGTCGGCACTATAGGTCTATTGTAAGTAACCAATTGTATTTTTAACTTATTGTTTATATAGATATATATATATAAATTTACATTTTTGAATATTTCCACATAAAAAATACTTAAATAAAATATTGAAAAATATAAAAAATTGTGGATCCACCGATGTTGGGACCAGGGTCCAAGCTACCGGTGTTTAGGGCTCCAGAGACAGGAACCTCCTCACAATGCGGGCCGTATCGAGGAGTACTGCCTTTTGACTCAGGCCGTTGATCTAACTGCCTAACGAGGGCCTCATTAGATGATCGTCCAGGCTCTTGGTTATCAAACCATTGACTAAATATATACGGACAAATCACTCAGATTGAGCTAGCCCCAAAGTAAGTTCGAGACTTGTGTTATGGGATTTTAACTCAACGATACTATATTTATAATAGATACATATAAAGACGGACCCCGGGCGCCAACGCGAAAGCCGCGGATGCAACCGGGATAAACGCTGAGATGATGATGACATATGTATAAAGATAAACATCCAAGACCCAGGCCAATCAGGAAAATATCGTTTTCCATCATGACCTGGCCGGGGATCGACCCGGGGCCTCCACGTCGCAGGCAGGCGTGTTGACCACTGTGCCACGGAAGTCGATTGATACGCCAATCGGTACAATGAACAATCTCGTGGGCCAAGTCGCGATATCTCTTTCTCAACTCTTACGAGATTCCCTTTATGTGCTTTGCTAAGTATTTATTTATATATTCAGTCATTAATTTATTTACCGAGTCTAAAATAAAGCCTAGATAGAGCACAGGCGTAGAGTAGCCAGCCTTTCGGTGTTCTATAGGATGCATTTTGGGGAGTGTGCGAGGGAATTGCATGATTTAATTCCCCCATCTCCGTTCCACCATCGGACGACCAGTCGTACGGCTGGTTTCCACCCCTACGTTGTTAACACTACTACGATCCGGACGAAGCGTTTCGCCGCCTCCTTTATACCGCGTACATCGAGGGACTGGAACAATTTGCCAGCGGCGGTGTTTCCGTCGGACTACAATTTGAGGGTCTTCAAGGCTAGAGTGAATAGGCTCTTAATAAACTAGTGCGCTTTACCATCAACGATTGCGTCACTGCTTACCATCAGGCAGGATTGCGGTCAAGCGCTAGTTTACAACATAAAAAAAAAATATATGTTGTGTTAAATATTGTGTTAAAAATGATTTATCTTTCTAATAAAGAAGATCATCTCTCAATTTTAAAACCTTCACCATTCTCTTAGGAATATTTCATTGTTTAAAAAAGCTCGCTTTCTCGGACAATCGCGCGGATTTATCACAATAATAAGGCGAGAGTACCTTTAATAGTTTGTTAAGCGTGGTAACGTCGGCGTAATAAGCGGACTGCCGGTAATAACAGTAACAATGAAAAATAATAACAGCCGGTGTGATAGCGGCCGCGGGCGCCATTAACTGTTTGGAAGTTATAAAGAAATTGAAGAAGGAAATTATAAGGAAATATTTTTTTTAATAATTATAAACTGGTGCTTGACCGCCATCCCGCCTGATGGTAAGCAGTGATGCAATCGTTTATGGTAAAGCGCGCTAGTTTATTAAAAGCATATTCACACAAAAAAAAGAACTGAGTGAATAGGAAGGAAGACGGCAGTTGAGAGAGGTGATGCAATGTTAAACCCAACAACACGACCAACCATGCTGCGCCAGAGGGAGATTGATCAGGAGACCCTCCACGACCCAACTCCTGACACAACAACATTTGGTGCATCGTACCCGGCACACATCGCTACTCAACTGCCCAGACCCGTCCTCCGTACTGCTTCACCAGACATCATACCTACCTGAACACGACGAATCGCTTGGTGTCAAGACTTTGTCTGGTTGGTGGTCACTTCTGCCGGCAGCCGATGTTATGGCCTACCACCGACAGTAGTACGGATTAAAAGGTCAATGATAAAGGGGACTGATTAACTCAAGGCAATGTTTGTGTTCCTTCTCCAGAATTAGCGTACTGACATATTATATGAGCTCATATAATTTGCTTTTTACAATGCACAAATGTGTGAGCTGTCACGCCCTTTATGCCAGGGGCTTTTATTTAGGTATGTAATAAGTTTTTACTTTTTACATTTCAGTGATATTTTATTTTTTGTTTTGCTTTTCTGGTATTTTGGCGTGGCTAGCTGTCATATTTGTATATTTTTATTATTTTTTCTCTTGTGTTACTATACCTACATAGTATTGTATAAACTATTGTGCTTTTTTTTCTAAATGAACAGACATCTGGGCTGCTGGGGAGTTTCTTCCGCTACTTCTTTTTCCCAGCGAAAGCACTTAGGAAGTGTCGATGGGTGGGCGTTTTGGGGGACTGTCTTATGTAATATTGACGTTCAAAAAGTGCTGATTTTCAGCCTAGTTTGAATAAATGACTTTTGATTTGATTTGATTTGAATGTTTCATCCTTATCGTAATTTGCCTTTTTACTCTGGAGTGAATAGTGCAGCTGGCTACAGGTCGACACTGTAAAAATCTCCCCGGAAGAAGTAAAGTCCCGGGGTAAAATGAGCTCTTCACACAGTCAATGGCCCCGATTCTCTTTTTCATAAACTAAATTAAATTAAAGTTTAGTGCAAAAAGGTCTATTACGATAAGGATGAAACATTGACCTTTTAATCCGTACTACTCTCGGTGGCCATAACATCGGCTGCCGGCAGCAGTTACCACCCACTAGACAAAGTCTTGCCGCCAAGCGATTCCTCGTGTTCCGTCATGATGTCTGGTGAAACCGTCCGGAAGACGGGTCGGAGTAGTTGTGTTGGGATGTGTGCTGGGTACGATGCGCCAAATGTTGTTGTGTCGGGAGTTTGGTCGTGGAGGTCCCCAGATCAATCTCCCTCTGGCGCAACATCGTTGGCCGTGTTGTTGGGTTTAACATTGCATCACCTCGCTCAACTGCCGTAACTCAGTTTTTTAGAGTGAATAGGGTCCTACTAAACTTCCACGCTTCACAGGCAGGATTGCAGCCAACCACTAGTTTATAATTTTAATAACTAAATCTACAAATGACAGCCGGGATCAACAGCTTAACGTGCTTTCCGAGGCTTGAAGGATAATAATCACCATCCATCATTAGATCTATTTTACTATTTGTAAAACAGTTATTATTTAGATGGGAATTTCCGGTCTAAAACGAGATAATTGAGAAGGAAGTCAGGCTCTGACAGCGCCCGAAATTAGTCACGCCAAGGTAATAAAGATGTATATTTTTATCACCCGTAATACGTGTTAATATGTGTTATTATTTGACCGATACATACTTTACGTATACTTACTTAACCGGCGAAATAATTTGCAAGTAAAGTCGTTTTGAGTTTCAAGTCACGCGCACGCCTGGGCATCGTTATACAAAATGGTTTTTAATGAAATTTATACATCATCACGGTATTTGACCATTACTTTTTATGGCTTAAAAGAAAGTGTTGAATATATTCGAGGTATCCTTATATGATGGCAATAATTTTATGCTGTTTTCTGTGTGGGGGTAAATTGTTTAATTGGGTTGGCTTTGCATTTTGCGTGTTTTTGTTCTTGTGCCCATTGGCACGCATTTTTCTTTATTTGTTTCTGTTGTTGCTGGTGATGTTACGAAATATCTTGATAGAGTACAGTTTTTTTTTTTAATAATTATAAACTAGTGCTTGACTGCAATCCCGCCTGATGGTAAGCAGTGATGCAATCGTTGATGGTAAAGCGCGCTAGTTTATTAAGCCTATTCACTTAAAAAAACTTAGTGAATAGAAAAGAAGTCGGCAGTCGAGTGTGGTGATACAATGTTAAACCCAACAGCACGAGCAACGATGCTGCGCAAGAAGGAGATTGATCTGGCGACCCTCCACGATTAAACTCCCGACACAACAACATTTGGTGCATCGTACCCGGCACACATCGCAACAACTGCTCAGACCTGTTCTCCGTACGGCTTCACCAGACATCATGCCGGAAGAAGATGAATCGCTTGGCGGCAAGAATTTGCCTGATGGGTGGTAACTTCTGCCGGCAGCCGATGTTATGGCCTACTACCGAGGATCAGAGAGGTAATCGCGCTAAGCAAAACAGTAGAAGTTAAACTCTTGTACGTATCTAATCCAGTTAAAGTTGTGGTTTAGTGTCGATCCCATTTCGTATCACTCTAAAATTTTAACTTCAATTGAAGTAAAATAAATGTATGAGTGATACATTTTGTCAGATATAATAATTAGAACTAAATAAATTATAAGTATATCAAATCGTGTAGAGGTAAGTTTGACAAATGGCACGGAAAAAGTTAGCTTTGTTTCAACTTTTTCATTTGACAGCGGTTACGTTCCAACTGTGATCCGGTTATGGTTAAAATATTTGTCAATAGGTTAGCGCGATACGAAACATAACTAAAGTTTTGGCTTGGTTGCGATGCAATTATCTTTTGGTTGAATTATTTTAGCGGAATTGCCGCCCTAAGTCACGGGCGCTGTTAAGTTGTCCTGCATAGTACAAGGAGTGCCAGTGTGGCAGTCTCTACAACACCACATGCGAGCAACTCGCGATACTGGAGCACAGAGTAGCCAGCCTTTCGGTCTTCTATAGGATGCATTATTGTGGATGGTGAGTGTGCAAGGGAATTGCATCATTTAATTCCCCCAATTCCGTTCCACCATCGGACGACCCGTCGTACGGCGACTTTCCACCCTTACGTTGTTAACACCACAACGATCCAGACGAAGTGTTTCGCTTCCTCTTTTATACCGCGTACATCGAGGGACTGGAACAATTTGCCAGCGGCGGTGTTTCCGTCACACTACAATTTGAGTGTCTTCAAGGCTAGAGCGAATAGGCTCTTAATAAACTAGCGTGCTTTATCATCAACGATTGCTTCACTGCTTACCATCAGGCGGGATTGCGGTCAAACGCTAGTTTATAATTTACTAGCGGCCGCCAGCAACTTCGTTCGCGTGGAGTTAGTTATGCTCCGCTTCTATTGATCGCAGCGTGATGTTATATAGCCTAAAGCCTTCCTGGATTAATTAGCTATCCAACGCAAAAAGAATTTTTCAAATCGGACCCGTAGTTCCTGAGACTAACGCGTTTAAACAAACAAACAAACATACAAACAAACAAACTCTTCAGCTTTATATATTAGTATAGATAGAAAAAATACTGACGTCACATAAATCCTACATCTCACAAGCAGAGTTTACCGCGCAACTACCATTGTATACAACTTTGGCTTTAGCCTGCCAGACAGAATACCCGTCTGGTAGAGGGAAACTCCCTTGTGATAAGATGAGTGAATTTAACACTCTGTTTCTCATTCTTCTCTACCACCATACGGTAATTGGAGAGGCACCAAAAGACAGAGAGGATGGAACTGGTAGATCTGCTACTATTATAAAATCAGTAGATATATTATTAGTTACTTACAGACGACAGCATATCAAGCTACTACAATCTGTCAGATTTCCTTGTTAGAATTTCAACTTTATCTTTCAAGGATTAAGGCCCAAGGCATATTGGACAATTTCGGGTTGCTTGACCTGCTGTCGTCCGTACATCACCAGCAGGGTAATTACATAATACATTACGTAACGCAATCTCGGGGGCTCATATAACGTTACGATACGTTACAGGGACTGGAGGGGGGCTCCTTCTGAAAATACGTTACGTAACATTGTTTCTAAAAAAATATTATTTAGTAAATTAAAACTATATCAAGTGTAAAAACTATTACACAACTTTTTACGACTTTAGGATAAAATCGATCACTTGAGTGTTACGTAACGTTTAGGGAAGAGGAGCGGGGGGTGGTTGGGTACAGGAAAACGTTACGGTGCGTTACAAAGGGGGAAGAGGGGTCAGAAATCTTCAAAAATTGTGTTACGTAATACTTTAACGCTCCCATTATAGTGTGTTACGCAATTAGGGTGCTGGCTTTGATTTCAAAACGTTATTTATTTACCCAGGAAGTAATCTCCAGACACATAATTCCATACATTCCCACCTCGAAACGTTTACCATCCGCATCCATCTCAGGAAGAAGCGCGGTTAATAAATAATATAGTTTAGGCGTGCAATCTGCGCGGTGCACGGGAATACAAATGGCGGGGCGTCGCAGCCACGCCGTTGCGCCGGCGCAGATGCGCGATAGCGACGCGGTATACCGCGGGTTTGTGAAGGAATATTGTATGAGATTTTTGTTATTAATGGCTTATTAAATTAGAAAATAAGATTTAGTAATGTAGGAAAAATGTGAATCAATATTATAACGATTTTGAATCCGTCATTATGAATGATGTTACGTTTCGTACACTAATTTTCTTCTTCTTCTTTTTCAGCGTATAGAGGTCCACTGCTGGACAAAATCCTCCTCCACGGCTTTCCACAATGACGGGTCTTGTGCTGCCCGCGTCCATCGGCTTATCGCGACCTTCACCAGGCCATCGTTCCATCTTGTTGGGGGTCTTTCTACCCTACATCTTCCGGTACGTGGCCGCCACTCCAGAACCTTATTGCCCCATCGGCTATCGGTTCTACGATGAATGTGCCCGGCCACTACCACTTAATTTTAGCGACTTGAAGAGTTATCTAAGTAGTTCGTGGACTTTGGGTCTTCTATGGATCTCCTCATTTCTGATTCGATACTAATTTTGTTTATAAGACATTACTCATCATCATCGTCTCAGCGTTAATCCCAGTCGCATCCGAAGCTTTTTCAGCTTTGGAGTCTGGGGTCCGCTCTACCGGTCTAACTGCTGATTTTGGCTAAACTTCGATATTTTCCGTGAAGCGACTGCAGTCTGACCTCCACAATCCGAAGGCGCTATCGAAACATTGCAGCTAGACCAATTGCTGGACTTTTGAGGGCTCCAACAACCCGTAACGACTGCCATTAGATGTTCGTATGACAACCGGGACCAACTGCTTAACGTGCTTTCCGAGGCACGACCAGACCAGTGCAAGTATTCATATTCATGCATACAAATACTTGCACTGTGCGGGGATCGAACCCGCAATTAATAAGGATTACTATTATTACATATACTTATGGTATATTTTGTAATCTTCAACAGGTAGATATGTTTTTTATTGATTTAATTTATAACTGGACTTATAATCTTAGATAATATCTTCATCACCTAATCATCGCTGACTTACTGCAATCTAGCTTTAAATTACCAATCAAAACTCCCCAATAACGCCCAGTATTTAGCACTGGCAACACAAATCACGCCGTTAACCCCTCCACTGCCGCGGGGGTATTTATCGGCACAATAAACTTGCGTAATTTATAACAAGCAATAACAATGTGTGCTGTATCTGAGGGGTAATTTCTCAAACGCACACCTCGCCCGTAGCGGCGGCTATCCGACAAATTAAATAGCCGTGTATACGTCCGGACGGACGGACGAACAATCGGTAGGCTCTACTCTTATTAAATGATAAGCTTCGTAATATTAATGTTATCGTGCTGCGCTAGCGGAGGGTTAAACTGTTTTGGTTTTTAAATTGCTGTGTTTGGGTTTTTTTTTGAGACTGTGTTTTGAACTTGTTTTGAGGTTATTGAAAGTTTTACGTAATATTCATGATGATGATACGAGCTGGGGTGAGAGTTGGTGACTCAGTGAAAATGGCTGCGGCTTATAAGTTGTAGGATGTGAGTTCGAACCCAACCTACCTACTTTACTTTGTATTAAACCAGCCCAGCCTGCGCCATGCGGTTTCATCCGCGTAGGTTTCGATATGCATCCGCTCCTATTGGTCGCAGCGTTATATAGCCTAAAGCCTTCCTGGATTAAGGGGCTATCTGACACAAAAAGATTTTTTTAAATCGGACCAGTAGTTCCTGAGAATAGCGCGTTCAAAGAAAAAAACAAACTCTTCAGCTTTATATATTAGTATAGTTGTTGCAAGTCTCGAGCGCGCGTCATGTGATTTTTATAATTATTAAAATAAGGTTTAAATTAGAACAATTGGCGCGCGCTCATGAAATGCATAGGCTATATACATATAGATTTCATCAGCACGATGAAGGAAAATATTGTGAGGTGAAGTAACAATTCGAAAAAATGTGAAATATACCAATCCGTACTGGACCCGCGTGGTAATTTATGGCCCACTCCTTCTCAAAAGACAGGAAGCTTGTGTACCAGAAGTGTAAACATAACGTGTATTAAATAAAAAAATAATTAACCTGAAGTTATGTTCCACATATTCCTAATAATGCTCTTTTGGGGAACATAGTCCAGTCACTTTATTATACTCTTTATTATATAGACAAAAATTGTTCACTAAATACTAATATTATAAATGCGAAAGTAACTCTGTCTGTTACGGAGCGGTTGAGTTGGCTCTCAACCGATTTTGATGAAATTTGGCACAGACAATCTTCAGACCCTGGGAAAGGACATAGGCTAACTTTTGTTGAAAAAATAAATAATATTCCCGAGGGATATCTAAAAAGCGCGATATAACCGAATTTCACGCGGACGAAGTCGCGGGCGGAAAGCTAGTATTGAATAAACAACTTCTCAAAGTATGCACGTCCCTTTAAATTCCACCGTGTTCTTGCATGTACACATTGAAGAAGAAAAATAATCTAATTATAATTTTAAATTCTACACAGTTCTGCCCAACCCGCATCCTATTTTCCCCAAGTCTATAAAACCGTTTGACTCGGCAACATCAATGTCAGAACATGATAGGCTCATAGTTATGGCGGCTTGAGCCAAACCTCTTTACAGTGTCCGATCGAAACCGAAACCGAATTTCGGCAACGATCTCTGATTCGGCTGAAACTTCCTTACAAGAATCATATTTTGAGGAAAAAATAAAGAAAACCTTATGAGACTTCCTTACAAGGATCATATTTTGAGGAAAAAATAAAGAAAACCTTATTATAATCAGTCAGTCTTTATTGCTTTATTTTAATTGATAGACACTCAATTACTCGAAAACTCACCACCACAACTAAACAAAACGAATAGCAACGACATTGGCTCTGATGGGATGAGACGCCGAACATGGCCGTAGTTTCGGCAAGTTTGCTGCCGAAACCGAAACTCGTGTTTTTGCCGAAACTTAACCGAAACCGAACTTTCTGTCGAACACTACCTCTTTACATTTCAACAACACTTAGGTACTAATCCACCAGTTCGTTAATATTATCAAGTCAAAAGGTATAAATGTAGATTACTTCATTAGCGTTACGAACAACTTATGACCATACACTAGTATTAATATAAACATCTGTCCAAGAAGTTCCAATTAATATTCGCAAGTCATTATCTACACATAAATACTTACAGCGGTCAATCTCGCTCCGTGGAAATTAAAGACTCAATTAAATTATGGACCAAATCAATTTGTATCTTAAGAGATCTAAACAGAAATTTAATTAGCTATAAGCAACTGAAGAACTGTCAAAAAAGGTATTAAGAAAAAAAAACGTACAAAATTAATGCGAGCGCATACCTGAGCGCTCCAGCACCTTGTGGCAAATTGAAAAGCCGCGTTTGGTCTCCGAGCTAATAATAAATTCTCAAATAATAATAATTCATAAATAATAATCGTGGAAGAACAAAATAAAAATATTATACACGTCGAAATATTAAAGGATTTGCCCGGGAATCGGTCGACACGGGTTGACTTTTTAGGATAACAGCGGCCGGATTATAATATGCATACCCAACAAGGTGACCTGGTGAAGGTCGTGGGAAGCCAATGGATGCGGGCAGCACAAGACCAGTCCTTGTGGAAAGCCTTGGGGAGACCTTTGTCCAGCAGTAGACCTCTATAGGCTGAAGAAGAAGAAAGAAATAGTTTGTGGAATGAAGAACGATAAAACGTAGCGTATTGTTTACAAATTGATGCGTTAGGCCAACACTTTAAAGAAGAAATTGCGGGTTATGTCACAATGTAACGTTGTTTATATCATAGTATAATAGTATTCTGTAATCTGTGGTATAATAGTAAAATGAGTAGCAGGCTATAATCAAACAGTATAAAGGCGCCAGTGTGCGCCGGCCCGCCGAACATAAAATTGTTTTTTCGTCCAACAGCTATAATTAGGCGATGCGATGCGTTATGTTTTTGTTTGGCCCACATTTCCCGATCCTCTAATTTTTCTGTTTTTTGCCGCTTCTTTTGTAGTCGTTAATATGATTACACCGTTGGGATGATGGCTTCATACGTGTTTTAGGTTATAACTTAATTTGCTCGGGTTACTTATTTGTTTTTTTATTGTTGGCCGACTTCCTGAGAGTCTGTCGTGTATTTTTTGCGGCCGGTCGTTAGTTGGAGGTGATTGAATGTGATGGTGGGCAAATTGTGGATCGCTTGGGCCGTCGCCTCGTGATGAAGTTCACGTCTTGGTGTCACGTATTTATTTTGATTCGAATGTTGACTCAGTGTGTCGTAATTGGATCGTAATCTGTTAGCAGAACTTTTTGTTGAGATGATTGCGTTCTCGCGCTATCACGTACAGTCGAACTTTCGATGATATTGACCGTTTAGCTTATTTTGAGCGTAAATTAATTTCTAATGAGGTAGGCAGGCGGCGGGGCCGGCGCGTTAGGGCTGAGAATGTCTTAATAATGTTTTGTGTGAGAAGCAATCAAGCAGTTTACGCTTTATGCAGCGCTGACAAAAAGCTGGAGTTACGTAAACGTTTATGCATAAACGCCCAACTTTTAACGCAATAAAAGTTCTATAAACTAATCGAATGCATTTTAAACATATTCCCTGATAACTATAACCTTAATTTCCATTTCCTATCTGATTAAACCTGTACAATCCCTTTCTAAATTCGTATTAAACTCTTCAAAAAGCTATATTTTCTCGCCACTTTTCCATAAAGCGCTGCACTCGCTTTATACGTCAGTGGTAATGGCGCGGCTCGGTCTGACAAGTAAATTGAGCTTGGACGTGCGACGTGCAAATTGGTCGACACCGCTTGCACGCAACGTGCTAGGGCTTCGTGCTCGTGCGTGGCTCACGGAGTGACACTTGGGTAACACGCCGCGCGCCGCCACGAAACACTAGCTTTGAGAACTAAATTATTAATGGAAAGAATGCTCATTATAAAATTGAAAGCAGTGTTTCTTTGTTTCAAGTTGTTTTAAAACTTGGCGCTTTATTTTCTGCCTTCTGACTTTGACTGCTTTACTTGATGATTTTGTATTGCTTTTTGCTCATGTGCGTCAAATTTGTAAACTAAAACTGAACGTATTTTTAAGGAATCCATTTTTTTTTTTGTTTTAAAGGCATAGAAGTAAGTCAGCCTATAGGGAACATAAGGTATTCGAAAGTTTTGGGTATTTGTAGTTGGAGAAGATTTCGAAGATGGTTTCGTCTGGTTTATAGGTGACGATGACCCAGGGGCATTGACATCGATTTATGTCAGGAGTAAGTAGCCGATCAGGTGCTTTACTTTGTGCTGTTGTTCTTTATTTTATCACCATTGCTCTCAAAAACGGTGAAGGCAAATGTCGCGAGGAAACCGGCATTTTCCAAAAAAGCCCAAAGATGACATGTTCCAACCTGCATTGGGCTCGTATGGTTGATTAAAGACCGCACCCCTCTAACCTAGCACTGCGAACATTATACTTCGGCTGATTTCGTCTCAGAATACTAGATTCTCAAAATATCGGTTCTCAAAATACAGGATTCTTAACACACTAGATTCTCTAAATACAAGATTCATAAAATACTGGATTCTCAAAATACAAGAATCTGAAAATATCAGATTCTCAAAATAAGATATTTTCAAAATGCCCGATTCTCAAAATACAAGATTCTCAAAATACTATACCTATTCTATATTTAAAGCAATGAAAACACTGATAAAATGAAGCTTGAAACTAGGACGTGTCATAGTCTGGATAGCGAACTAAACTATAGGTACTAGAGTTCTTAAAGCTTAAAACTCATATTTAGTATCCATGTGCTATGAATACTAAATATGAGCTACCTAATAGACGAACCAATAAAAACAAAAACACATAATAATAAGCCACAAAGACCACAATTACTCATGAAGATGTACAGATGATGTATAAAACCGAACACAATTGCTTTCTGTGTATCTAAATCAATTTTATTGGACCATAGCACTTGTTATCTAATTATACTTCACCAGCTAATAAACTCACCAAAATGTTTGACCTGTGCTTTAAGCCTATATCATTGAAATCATGGGTTTTGTTAACCTGGTATTTCGAATTGCTTCTTCCGAAATGTCTAGTGATAGTGACCTGTTGTTTTTAACAATTTGTTCTACACCAGGGGTCAGGATATATTGGTTGTTCGAACTCTCGCTTTGTATGATAATTTTAAAATCGACTTCGACGATGAAAAATTGATTTCGGCTGATATGCTTTTGATTATATGGTTGGCAGTCGTTAGATACAATTATTTGGATACAGGTTCGGGATTGTTTTAGGGTTATTATGTTGGTATTGATGATAATAAAGACGTTAGCTTGAGGTAGAGGCGTCCTGTTTTTTGAGGGTCATCGCTGAGTGTCTATTGTTGGCGTAAGATATTATATTGTTTTAAAATCGGTAGTTTTTTTTTTAAGAAATCTACTGAAGAGATTAATGCGAATGCTAAATGATTTCAATCGTTTACTAAATTACAATTAATTGCACAGCTGTAAACCATTGTTTATGGAGCTTAGTTGCTCACTCTACCGTCTATGTACGTATCCATACTTCCATACTAATATTATAAATGCGAAAGTAACTCTGTCTGTCTGTCTGTCGGTCTGTCTGTCTGTCTGTCTGTCTGTCTGTCTGTGTCTGTCTGTTACGCTTTCCCGCTTAAACCTCTCAACCGATTTTGATGAAATTTGGCACAGAAAATCTTTAGACTCTGAGAAAGAACATAGGCTACCTTTTATCCCGGAAACATTTGATATTCCCGAGGGAAATCTAAAAAGTGCGATATAACCGAACTCCACGCGGGCGAAGCCGCGGGCGGAAAGCTAGTACTTAATATAAAATGGTAGTGTTTGTATTCACTGTAAACTACATTTACTTGAAAATCTGCGCTCTCGCCGTTATCAGTATACCATTCACGTCACTCCACATAAAACTGCATTTTTCGGCATAATTGTGCTAGGTGTAGCGGTATGTACAACCGCCATATACGAACAACGCGTCAGACTGACGTCACCCGAATTCTACATCTCGCAATCAGAGTTTACCGTGCAATTAGCATACACTCAACTTCTCAACATCAACCGTTGTGCAAGTGCCCGCCAGACATAACACCCGTCTGGTTGGAGGATCCTCCCTTTTCTATGGAGGATGAGTAAACTTTACTCCCTGTTCCTTATGCATCCACACTAGGTATGGCCCCAAAAATATACGTATATAATAGTATACTAGCAGATATTAGAAGTAAAGAGTCTCTGGGTTCCTTTTATGAGAACATTGTTTGATTTATAGATGTGACTACTCCATCATTGAGTTTATATGGTTCCGACTTGCTAGTTCTTTTCTTTCTTTCTCTTATGGCTTCGCACGGTTTGTGCATTTAGCCAATGTCACGTTATGAATTATTCATGTCGAATAAGACGGCCGCGGGTACCGAACACTCAAGAGGAAGTTTTGGTACAAAGCCATGATGTGGCCACTATGCTACAATATTTCACTGTTCTTTATGAATTGTTCACTGAATGCACTTTTTACTACATAAATCACGCGTTTTTATTTAGTAAACGACACTATAAATAATTTAAAAGTCCAATGAAAAATGAGCGTGGCACTCATCTTGGCTTCCCGCCAAAACCTCGACTTGCTAGTTAAACACTTATGATTTTATTGATTGATCCAGTTATGTGTTTACATATTTATTTATACTTGTAACTTGTTTACATAACTGTCATATTTGAAACTGATTGTTTTTTACGTGACATGTTGACATACCACCTTTGTTAAAATTACTTGTTGTTATTTTTATTTTGTTCGTCATATAAATTGATAAAATATAGTGCATATATTTTAATATACCGTCTATCTACAGCCATACCTATGTTTAAAAAACTAAATGATTGATTGATTGATAATGTCACTTTGTCTGTGAGTTCTTACATAAATGTTATAGCGTGAGCTTAATATTTCAAATTAAAAGAAGTTTCTACGTTAGTGGGTCCAGAACCCAAATTGCGTAACACACTATTATTAATTACTGATGATATGTTACTACGTTAGTGGGTCCAGAAACCAAATTGCGTAACACACTATTATTAATTACTGATGATATGTTACTACGTTAGTGGGTCTAGAACCCAAATTGCATAACAAACTATTATTAATTACTGATGATATGTTACTACGTTAGTGGGTCCAGAACCCAAATTGCGTAACACACTATTATTAATTACCGATGATATGTTTCTACGTTAGTGGGTCCAGAACCCAAATTGCGTAACACACTATTATTAATTACCTATGATATGTTTCTACGTTAGTGGGTCCAGAACCCAAATTGCGTAACACTATTATTAATTAGGTACCGATGATATGTAAATAATCTACGTTAGTGGGTCCAGAACCCAAATTGCGTAACACACTATTATTATTTACCGATGATATGTTTCTACGTTAGTGGGTCCAGAACCCAAATTGCTTAACACACTATTATTAATTACCGTTGATATGTAAATAATCTACGTTAGTGGGTCCAGAACCCAAATTGCGTAATACACTATTATTAATTACCGGTCATATGTTTCTACGATGGTGGGTCCAGATCCCTGATTGCGTAACACACTATTATAAATTGCCGATGAAGATGATATTTTTCTACGATAGTGGGTTCAGAACCCTAATTGCGTAACACACTATTATAAATTACTGATGATATGTTTCAAAAGTTAGTGGGCTCAGACCTCAAACTGAGTAACACACTATTATTTATTATCGATGATTTGTTTCCACGTTAGTGGGTCTAGAACCCTAATTCTGTAAAACACTATTATCTATTGACTACTGAAACTGAAGATAAGTTTCTACCGTTAGTGGGCCCACAACCCTAATTGTTAACACGCTATTACCACCAATTTACAGAATAATCCTCGTAATATAATAATATGCAAAGTTAAGCTGTTTACACACTAGCCGTGACTGTAAACGACAACCATACTCCCTGATCCGTCACGACGCAGCAGTTGCAGTATCAGCGCCGCCGGCTCTTAGGCGGAGGACTTCTTAATGTAATACCGATGAGGAGTTTAGCCGTCGTGGTTTGGGTAACAATCACGTTCCTGTAATAAATTGCTTTTAAACTTTAGGAAACTACGAAGAGTAAAGAGGTTTGTATTCGTTTCAGTGCTTAGCAAGGTACAGAAGATAGATTAATATTTTAAAATTTCACAGTTCTGGCTTCAATTTTCGTTGCGACGATGGTGGGCTTAGTTAAAAGCAATAATTATATTGTAGAATTATAAAATAATTACACCGTGTTTTTTGCGTTGTCTATATTACTTATTTGGTAAACCTTTATATAACTTTTACAAATCAATTTAACAAAAGGCGAATCAAAGTTATTTGTAATTTCGTTTGATGTTATTTAATTAATAATCACATATAATTTCTTTCTGCATACGTGCATAGTAAGAAAGGTCTTAATTTGGCCTACAATGCCGCTTAGTCCAATAAGAATGAAAGACGGCGGGTATTTTGGGGGTACTGTCTTATGTAATTTTAACGTTAAAAAAGTGCTGATTTGAGAATCAGCACTTTTTAGTAGTAGTATGCTGAGACCTAATTTGAATAAATGACTTTTAATTTTGATTTTTAATTTAGAGATCTGTCATTTTTCAGAAAGATATAGAGGCATGCATATCGGGTAATTTGCTGCAATCAAGTTGACTGATACCTGCTCGGGCCGCGGGCTGTTTGAAAGAGATACCGTGGCCCTGGCGCACAGATAAGTGAAGCAATACGGGTGGGTTTTAGTCAGTTAAAGTCTGACACGGGTGGGTTTTAGTCAGTTAAAGTCTGACACGGGTGGGTTTTAGTCAGTTAAAGTCTGACACGGGTGGGTTTAGTCAGTTAAAGTCTGACACGGGTGGGTTTTAGTCAGTTAAAGTCTGACACAGGTGGATTTTCGTCAGTAAAAGACTGCCCTTTTGCTCCGCCCAGAGCGGGAGCCGTCATTTGATGATTACTCATCCATATAAAAAACACCCACCCGATATGCATATTGTTAGGAAAATTAACAAAATATAAGACTCCACTAATGTGCCCAATTGCCCATAGTGAAAAGTGATTATTTCCTTGATCTAAACATCTTGGTCGATGTTTATGTGTATTGCCTGAAACATGGTGGAAGTGGGACAACAATTAATGTCATCATATCTTATTTTTTTTTATTATCCCTTTGCTGCGTATATTTGACGACCACGACACGCCAAAGGAAGCCAAAAGGCCAAATTTTCTCATAGAAATCATGAGAAGCGTGCACGAACACACAATATCTGTAAATATATTAATGTATCATAGTATTTTTTATTGTGTTTATTGGTTCAGCAAGTGAAAATGGTACGATTTCGTGGCGGCTCGCAGGTGAGTAATCACTTCATTATATGCCACCGCCGCCGTCTAGCGTGCTGTGCAGGAGTAGGGTGACTGTAAAGTATACACTAAGAAACGTAGGACAATTACTATTTTTTGACGACACGATTGGTGCAGTGGCTGAATTATCGACTGCTGTGCAAAGCAAATATCTATTTGTATGGCAATTACCTAGTTGTTTCGGGTCTGGCTGTGGGGGAGAAATTTCTAGAGCGGGACTACATTTTTTTTTTAAAGTAGGTACTAATATCCTATTTCGGAAATATAGAAGATGTTACAAGAATTCTACATAAAAAAAAACACTCCGGAAGTTTCTACTCAGGGTGGCCCATTACTTTGTTTGCATTATTTAATCATCATTACTCTCTAGTCCCCCAGCGTTAATCCCAGTCGCATCCGAAGCCACAGAACAAATAGTATCTAAGTAAAACAGCATGGTGGTGCCCATATCTGATGTTCTTCTACCGTGCCCCTAGCCACAGCAACGCGTGCCCGGTTCAGCTAGTGTATCATCATCACCATCTCAGCATTAATTCCAGTCGCATCCGAAGCTTTTCAGCTTTGGAGTCTGGGGTTCGTCTTAACAGTCCAACTGCTGATATGGCTAAACTTCGACATTTTCTATGAAGCGACTGCCGTCTGACCTCCACAACCCGAAGGCGACATCGAAGCATTGCAGTTAGACAAATTGTAGGACTTTTGAGGGCTCCAACAACCCGTAACGACTGCCACTAGATGTTCGTAGGGCAACCGGGACCAACGGCTTAACGTGCTTTCCGAGGCACGACCAGACCAGTACAAATATTCATATTCATGCATACAAATACTTGCACTGTGCGGGGATCGAACCCGCGCCACCTTGCGCAGCGGCCGCGTCCGCTACCGCTACACCACAGAGGCTGTCAATCATCATTACTCTTTAAACGGTGAAAAATCTAAAGATACATATTGTTTCATAATTAGAAATTAGTGCTTGACCGCAATCCCGCCTGATGGTAATCACTGATGCAATGGTTGATGGTAAAGCGCACTAGTTTATTAAGAGCCTATTCACTCAAAAAAAAACTGAGTGAACAGGAAGGAAGACGGCAGTTGAGCGAGGTGATGCAATGTTAAACCCAACAACACAATTAGGTACCGATGCTGCACCAGAGCGAGATTGATCTGGAGACCCTCCACGACCAAATTCCCGACACAACAACATTTGGCGCATCGCAACACAACTGCTCAGACTCGTCCTCCGTACGGCTTTACCAGTCATGTGGTCGGAACACGACATGAATTGGGGAATAAGGAAATCGGGGTCATTCATTGTCAAGGAAGCCTTAATATATACTAATCTGTTCCAGAATTCCATGCCCCATGGTCACCCCTCACCTTCGTATTATAGAAAAGAATGGAAAATTGTGAAAAATTGCTTCTTGTTACCTAAGTTAAGCTGTGATCGTGGGCCGATACTGGTCGGGGGAACTACACTAATCATTTTGGAACATTTCCCTTTCATATTTCATGGGAAACACGCCCCATGAAATATAACCTTATTATGTTTATGGGATCGTGAATATATTTAATGTAGGCTACAGTAGGTGATGTTAAGGGTTGGTAGTTATTAAACCATATATATACACTAGCTGACTGCCTCCGTGGCGTGGCGGCAGCGAACGCGGCCGCTGCGCAAGGAGGCGCGTGTTTGATCCCCGCGCAGTGCAAATATTTGTATGCATGAATATATGCACCAGTCTGGTCGTGCCTCGGAAAGTACGTTAAGCCCTTGCTCCCGGTTGCCATACGAACATCTAATGGCAGTCGTTACGGGTAGTTGGGGTTCTCAAAAGCCAACAATTGGTCTAACTGCAATGCTTCGATATCGCCTTCGGGTTGTAGAGGTCAGATGGCAGTCGCTTTACGGAAAATACGGAAGTTTAGCCAAATTCAGCAGTTAGACTGGTAAAGCGGACCCCAGATTCCACAGCTGAAAAGCTTCGGATGCGACTGGAATTAATGCTGAGATGGTGATGATGATACACTAGCTGAACCGGGCACGCGTTGCTGTGGCTAGGGGCACGGTAGAAGAACATCAGATATGGGCACCACCATGCTGTTTTACTTAGATACTATTTGTTAAAAAAAAATGGCTACCTTCATGACTGATATATATAGACATCATCATCATCAACCTTTTATCGTCCCACTGCTGGGCACAGGTCTCCTCTCATACAGAGAAGGATTGAGCGTAATCACCACGCTTGCTCAATGCGGGTTGGCGATTTCAGACTTAAAGTCCAGGTTTCCTCAAGATGTTTTCCTTCACCTTCAGTCAATGGTGTCCAAGATATACTTAGAAAGTACATATAACTTTTAGAAAAGTTACATTGGTACTTGCCTGACCTGGAATCGAACCCGCGCACTCATACTTGAGAGGCTGGTGTTTTAACCACTAGGCCACCACGACATCGATATATATATATAGACAAATAATTTGTAATAAAATAATATTGTGATCATAAATTGAGATGTAAGCTGTCCTATCTTTCAAGTTGGATAAAACTGCACACGGTGTACAAATTTGATTAAAATCGGTTAAGTGTATATTTTGTATGTATGTATGTATTTATGTATTATAATATTTTTAATGTGTTTCTCTTTCAACTTCTCTTTTATATCTTTGCACCTACCATGTTTTATCTCTGCATCACCTTAAGGAACACTGGTAGAAAATGGCTAAGGCATTAAGTCCGCCATTGTGCAATGTTTTTCTTTCTGCATAAAGTTTTAATAAATAAATAAATATAATATATTCCTTAATATAAAGAAGTCATTATCTAATCTGTCATCGTTAGTACCCAGTATTTTAATTGCGAAAACACGCCATTCTTATCAATTTGAATGATTTTCCTGGATCCATTGCTCCATATGTTCGCAAAATCTGCCTGATCAACAATGTAAATATTGCAATGGATGTTATTGAACTGTCAAAATTGAATCCATTTCTATTTATATATAATGTGTTACGTAACTACCCTACTGAAGGAGGCTAGAAATTTTTCGCTCTATTTTCCATACTTAATTGTCTTATGAAAGATATTTCCTTTCATTTCATATTGTTTACTTTGAGCATTAACAACACACAGTGTCGGTGGGTGTACACAAATGTACACACAACTAACATAGTATTTAAGTTTTCATAACTAGCAGTAGCGACTAAGGGAACTCTCACCAGGGAAGCGAGCAGCAGCTCTTCTCTTGTGGAATATCAAATAACTGCGATCCCTAACCCGCCTGACAAGCGTGGGGATTATGGCAAACCCCGCCAATGCAATGAAAGCCCTGGGCGGAGGCCTTCATACACCAGTGGACCTCTATAGGCTGAAGGAGAACAAGCAGTATAGGGTCCATACTGCTTGTTCTGGTCAAAATTCTGGTAGAGAATCTCAAGACATGAAGGAAACATGCATTTGTTTTTTTTATTTTTTTTTATTCTGTTTTTTTTTGGACTTTTATACACATGTAGGTATATGTCAGTCCGATTACTACAATAATTATGCATATCACAACATCATTACATTAACCTAACTGATAATAGCTTAAGCAAAATACAAGCTTCTTCACTATTAGGGTTCGAGAGTACTGAATTCATGACTCCGACCTGTAATTTGTCCAAATCAAATTGTTGAAACCATTCATCTCTCTCTGCCTTAAACTGAACACATTCCATCAACATATGGTATACATCATCTACTATGTATACCATATGTTGATGGAATGTGTTCAGTTTAATTAAATAATGTTACACACAGAAGTTAGACACTAAGCTACATTTTTTTAGAGTAGGTACTATGTTTGTGGTGGAAACGTGTAAATACTTTCAATAAAGTAAAAGTCTGTGGAAGACTGAATTTCCTGAAACAAATGTTTGAAATATTTGAATTAATAAGACCAAAAATTGTTTAAGAATCTGTGCTTTATGCTACCATATGAGTAGGAGGCCCATGCCTTCCTACTCTTGGAACCGAAGCCGACAATTTACCCACCTACAAGAATCTTCCAAGTAGGTACCTAACCTAAAAAATTAAGTATAAGACTTACCAGTCGCCGAGTGTCGTTGCCCCGTCTCTTGTTTGTGTTATGTGGTGTATAATGTTGTATTGTTCTATAATAATACTAATCGTCCCACTGCTGGGCACAAGTCTCCTCTCATACAGAGAAGGATTGAGCGTAATCACCACGCTTGTTCAATGCGGGTTGGCGATTTCAGACTTAAAGTCCAGGTTTCCTCAAGATGTTTTCCTTCACCTTCAGTCATTGGTGTCCAAGATATACTTAGAAAGTACATATAACTTTAGAAAAGCTACATTGGTACTTGCCTGACCTGAATGTCGTGGTGGCCTGGCGATTAAAACACCAGCCTCTCAAGTATGATTGCGCGGGTTCGATAATACAATTAAATACTTGGATATGTTTAACTTCCCCAAATTCCTTAAACTCGCAGCTGCCGCTTCAAACTGCCTTGCAAGTCAACTCCTCGATTTAACTTGAAGATCCCGCTGGGTAAACACTATGATATTTTCCGAATATCTTACCAAACGCCCTGTGCCATGGAATTTGATAACTTAAAATATTTCCGAATATTTTCTAATCTAATCAAATCATTTCTTGGTTTCCAAACATGTGTATTTGGTACAGACTACATACCAAGCTACTA
Source organism: Sesamia nonagrioides (assembly GCA_017933935.1). Classification (NCBI taxonomy): domain Eukaryota; kingdom Metazoa; phylum Arthropoda; class Insecta; order Lepidoptera; family Noctuidae; genus Sesamia; species Sesamia nonagrioides. The sequence continues at coordinate 165,970 of JADWQK010000289.1, forward strand.
AAATCTGTTAAATTTCATTATTACTTTTTCAACTTTGTCACGTAAGCTCTCTACAGAATTAGCTTACTGACACGTTATATGAATTCATATAATTTGCTTTTTTACAATGCATAAATATGTGAGCTGTCACGCCCTTTATACCTGAGGCTTTTATTTAGGTAATAAGTTTTTACTTATTTACATTTCCATTTTAATGATAAAATTATTTTTTCCCGTAAATAATTTCATTTTATATTGTGTTAGTTACTATACACGGTGTTGTATAGAGCCATGTTTTTTTTTTTAAATGAACAGACAGCTGTGCTACACGGGAGTTTCTTCCGCACATTATTCTTCCCAGCGAAAGCACTAGGAAGTGAGCACTAGGCGGGCGTTTTGGGGGACTGTCTTATGTAATATTGACGTTCAAAAAGTGCTGATTCTCAGCGTAATTTGAATAAACGTCTTTTGATTTGAGGTTAATTGCGATTTTTTGACAGTTGCAGGTAGCTTGACCTGTTGTCGCCCGTACATACTTAGATGCTTTGTTATAAGAGTCCTCCATGCTGTACCATTACATGGACATGCAAAAAACAGTAGATATTTTATTTCTTCTTCAGCCTATAGATGTCCACTGCTGGACAAAGGCCTCCCCCAAGGCTTTCCACGCCGACCGGTCTTGTGCTGCCCGCATCCATCGGCTTCCCGCGACCTTCACCAGGTTATCGGTCCACCTTGTTGAGGGCCTCCCTACGCTGCGTCTTCCAGTACGTGGCCGCCACTCCAGAACCTTACTGCCCCATCGGCCATCGGTTCTACGAGCAATGTGCCGTGCCCACTGCCACTTAAGTTTAGCGATTCGCAGAGCTATGTCGGTGACTTTGGTTCTTCTGCGGATCTCCTCATTTCTGATTCGATCACGCAGAGAAACTCCGAGCATAGCTCTTTAAATTGCCCTTTGTGTGACTCTAAGCCTTCGTATGAGGCCCATTGTGAGCAACCACGTTTCAGTTCCGTAAGTCATCACTGGCAACACACACTGGTCAAAGACTTTAGTCTTGAGACACTGTGGTATCTTGGACGACGAGAAGATATAGCGTAGCTTCCCGAACGCTGCCCAGCCGAGCTGGATTCGACGAGACACTTCTTTCTCGAAGTTGGATCTACCTAGTTGGACTGTTTGTCCCAGTTATATATACTCGTTAACAACTACGAGTGCAGAGCAACCAACTAGGATTGGAGTGCGTGCGACATGGAGAGTTCACACATATTTTATTTACACAAATTTAAATACATATTTCTAATATAGATAATATATCTCTACATCAAATATTTCCCATTCATATGAAAAGCTTTTACAGGTATGTAGCTGAAAATGTAATGGGAAATATGTATGGATCAGGGATGTTAGTGAGCTCAGAAACTATCGGATATCCATAACCATAACCGAATCTGAAAAACAGTTTCGGATAAAGGCGGAGCCTAATTGCGACACATTATGACAGGTTGTTTTGATCGGCCGGGCAGCGGCTAAAACACGCGCGCATTGTTTGTTTTCTTCTGTTGTATCTGTAACCGAAATTATCTGAAAGTAAAGTTAAGCTATTAACTGCTGCGCTGCGTGTCACGGGTTCGATTCCAGCACGAAATAAATATTTTTATGACTAACAAGTAGTTGCTCCGGGTCTGGCTGTTAGTGTATGTTCTTTTTTTTAATAGTTATAAACTAGTGCTTGACTGCAATCCCGCCTGATGGTAAGTAGTGATGCAATCGTTGATGGTAAAGCGCACTAGCTTATTAAGCCTATTCACTCAAAAAAACTGAGTGAATAGGAAGGAAGACGGCAGTTGAGCGAGGTGATACAATGTTTAACCCAACAACACGATCAACGATGCTGCGCAAGAGGATGATCTGGAGACCCTCCACGCCCAAACTCCCGACACCACAACATTAGGCACGTCGTACCCGGCACACATCGCAACACAACTGCTCAGACCCATCCACCGTACGGCTTCACCAGACATCATGCCGGAACACGACGAATCGCTTGGCGCCAAGACTTTGTCTGGTGGGTGGTAACTTATGCCGGCGGCTGATGTTGTTGCCTACCACCGAGAAGTGTGTGAAAGATGTGAGTTTATATGTTTGTAAACGCACCCATGATACAGGAAGAAAATTCAAGTGCGAGGCAAACTTGAAAAAAAAATCTAAAGAAATTCATATCCGTAGGTATTCGTGTGCGGTATAATAATAAAATAAATAAATAAGTATATACGGACAAATCACACAGATTGAGCTAGCCCCAAAGTAAGTTCGAGACTTGTGTTATGGGATACTAACTCAACGATACTATATTTATAATAGATACATAATTATATAGATAAATATCCAAGACCCAGACCAATCAGGATAAGATAATTTTCCATCATGACCTGGCCGGGGATCGAACCCGGGGCCTCCACGTCGCAGGCAGGCGTGTTGACCGCTGCGCCACATTTCTATATCCGTATTCAATCCGTATCCGAAATGTCATATCTATAACATCCCTAGTAAGGATATAGCGTGGTATCAGTCATTACACCCCTGAAACTTACATAAAAAAATAATACAATTTCCTGTCTCGACATTTTCATTTCTGAAACATTTTATCGGCGTATACATTTAATTTCCTGTTGGAACACAATTAAGTTATGCCGCTATTTCATATAAAACACTTTTTTTTTGAGTCACGAAATGTTATTTTCTATTAAAAATGTTAAAATGACCGTTTCTTTATTAAATATGATTATTATATGCTACTGTTTTACATAAATTAGTAGTAAGTTGTGAATTTGGATCTTAATATGATCTTAGATTTATAAGTTTTTTAACCTTATATATTTTCGGTGTATTACGGTGTAATTATAATTGGTATATAAGTAGGTCCCATTTTTAACTAATATCTGTGCTGAAAATATTTTTCTGGGATTTATTGCTGACTGATATAATGATTTGCTGTAACTGAAAATGTGTGCGAGTGAAAATGCGAAATTATTTTAGGATTTTTGTCTTTATTAGCCTTTTGCGTATATATTTTATTAGCTTTTTGGCTTTAACTCATTTGAGACTGTTAGTTACTGGCCACAAATGGACTGGTCGACGAACATTTTGATTTTTGTTTGTGAAAATACCTTTTAACAAATAAGTCAAATAAGTCGGTTATCATTAGTAAAAAACAATCAAAATAAAAAAAGCTTTTTGCACTGAAAATATAGTGTATCTATTAAATATAGAATTTTATTTCAGAATAACCCCACAAAATAAAATATAAACATATACATAAACTGAACTCATAAATATTACCTAAGTTTATACAAATTGTTGTATCACGTCAAAAGCGTCATTAAAAATAACTTTTAGTTTCTCTTAATGTACAACTCTGATCAGATAAGGGCTCGTCCACCCGGGTGAACGGGCGATCCTGCAATTATAAAGGAATTAGCCCAAAACAGCGCCTTCAATGGGCACAAATTGATATAATAAAAAGTAGTGTGGTTAGCGTTGACGTAACGCTAGGGTTGCTACCTCGATGCGTACTAAATTTAACTTTATTCTCCCCTGGTAAACCGTCCATAACATAACATAATCAGCATATATTGTTCCCATTGTTGGGACATAGGCCTCCTCTCTATGAGAGGGAGTGGGCCGTAATCTACCGCGCTGGCCCAGTGCGAAGCATGGACAGTGGTCTAATTATAAAATTTTTGCGAGGCATGGACGGTTTTTCTACTCGGGTTGGTAAAAAACCGTCCATGCTTCGCAAATATTTTATGATTAGATAAAATATAGAGATTTATTTAATTTTTCAAAGTAAATTCTCTACAAGATTATCAAAATAACACCATCAAAATAATTTACGTTGTTGAGAAAAACAACGCAGTTTTCAAGGATTGATTGTAATAAGTACAGTAATTTTATTTGCAAATCAAATTAATTAGCATCATTCATAATTAACAATATAAAAGTTATATTAACATGAATAATGATAATAAAGTTGATGTTTCTATAACTCAATAGTTATTATATTCTCATACTAATTTGATTCAGTGTTGATTTTTCCTATTGATGATTATTCGAAATTAACATGGAATTGTACAGGGTGGCCAATTGGATTAATCGATTTTGATCAAGTGTATTATTAACAAACTTTATAACATCACGCGGTATTAAGCTGATTTGCTTGACCTCGACAACCTCAAACAAATCAACCATCGTAAAACTTTTCCATAGATTATAGCAGCTACAACACTTAAAATAGAAGATCTAGTTGCCTGCTGTAAATATTTTAAAAATGGTTCTAAAATTCTGTTCTTTAATATTATCCTAAAATATCGTTCTAAAATCTTGATAAACAAAACTTAACTCAGAATATAGGTAAGCATCAAGCGTCAGCTGCTCACTCATTAAATATGGAAATCAGAAAAAAATTACAATTTAGTACAATAAAGAATCTTTTTTCCTCCGTTCAGCCCTAGGTCGAGGTGTCGCCCAATAATTAAGTGATTACGTTAGAAACGCGTGTCGCCGGCCGCGCGATTTGTATCTGCGTTTCGGGCGATCATTAGCGCAGTTTGGAATTGCCCTTATTCGTGTCCCGATTGAGACGTTGCGTAATTATTGTAATATGCTCAACGTTTTGGTAAGGTTTTGATGGAGATTTTTGTGGGAAAAGTTGCCATTTGAATGAGACTTTAATGTTAGGTTCTGAAGTTGTTTTCACAAGTTACTACTATAAGAATAGCGAAATAGCTTAGTAAGAAGGTGGAATGGACTGGATGTGGAAAGCGGAGATCAGGGTGTTGGGGTCCTGGGAGAGCCTTCAGCGGTCAGCAATAAGATGAGTTGTTTGTAGATTGCTCTTGTTGTTTTCTTAATAGTGGTCTTCTCACCACTATTAAGAAAACAACTTAAGAGCAACTTCTTTTGTAAAGATTTGTCTGACAAATCTTTATAAAAGAAATTGTATTATTATAGCGTCTTAATAATTGAAATTGTCTTCTTGAAAATATCTTCTTTCTTTTTTTTTCTTTTTTATCTTCTTTCTTTCTTTTCTTTTCTATCTTTCTTATCTTTTCTTCTTATCTTGTAAAGATTTTTTATACGTAATATAAAATACATACAAAATCAGCCTATAAAGTTCCCACTGTTGGGAGGCAGGATTCCTCTCGGTGTGAGATTTTTAATATTGTAAGTTAATTTACATTTAAAAATACTATCGAATTGATCGATATCGATTGACATAAACACTAATATTCATTACTAGCTTTCCGCCCGCGGCTTCGCCCGCGTGGAGTTCGGTTATATCGCGCTTTTTAGATTTCCCTCGGGAACATCAATTTTTTCCGGGATAAAAGGTAGCCTATGTTCTTTCTCAGGGTCTAAAGATTGTCTGTGCCAAATTTCATCAAAATCGGTTCAGAGGTTTAAGCGGGAAAGCGTAACAGACAGACAGACAGACAGAGTTACTTTCGCATTTATAATATTAGTATGGATAATCACGACATTAATAAACATCATTAGTGAACAATGACAATTAAATGAAAATATTCCAACAAAAAAATACCAATTAATATAATTTCCCTCAGACGTATTAATTGCTTACCCCGACTTTGTAAAAAGATTAATGCTGGTGATAAGCAGGCTAAATGAAAAGCTGGCCGAATTGAATCATTTGGGTATGAATGCCTTAATTTGCATACACTATAATTAGTGGTTAATGCTGTACCACAGTGCTCTGTGGGGGTTTGACCAAGGTGCAAGAAAAGGAAACGAAGGTTCAGTTCGAACAGCTTCTGTAATAGTGACTATACCTAATGTGTCTTTCCCGATCTTCCAATATTTTACGTACGACGATTCTTGAAGACACATCCGAATATTTATTATTTCTCAAGAAGAATCATCTGATTATTAAAGAAGAAAAACAACAGTCTCTCATTGGCAATTCATTTTTATACAACATGTAAAGAAAACCCTGTCCGATCCGTGAAGGTATTGTTAGGTATCGATAACTGATTCTACTAATGCCCACAAAGACAAGCTAAATTTAAAAAAAAATCCCCCTAAAAAAATAAATATTATTTCGCAAAAAGAGGTAACTTAATACATGTGCGGTGAGCAACCCCTTCCGCGGGCGGCAGGGCACGCGGCACCTGTGACGTGTCGCGTCGCTGTTCGCTTATAATAATACCGGTGTTGTCACTTTTTTAAAAATTACCAAATTTCGGGGAAATTGGAATTAATTCCTGGGAAAAAAGGATTATTACAAAATTCATTAGTATTGTTTCTATGATGATTATGTAAACTTTTATATTATATTTGGTCAAGTGTTTACCTAACCTTTATTATCCTTATGGGTCGGACAGGGTTTTCTTTACATATTGTATATAGTTTTACTATTTTTAACATTAATATTTGTAACTATTTTATTAGCCTTTACCGTTTATTAGAATGTTATTACAGAATTAATTAATAGAATGTTGCATTCGATGCGAAATAAGTTCACATAGGTACCTATAGAATTCAATTACCTACTAATTATTAAATAAAATAAGTAATACACGCTGTGTGCTACGCGATGCCCTTATGCTGTGTAGCAGTACGCATCATTTGCGCGTAGCATGCTGTGTAGCCGTTAGCATCGTATTGCGCGTAGCATACTGCGTAGCCCAACGCATCGTGTTCGTGATACGATTAGCTAGCTGCGTAGCCGTAAGCATCGTGGTCCGCGTAGAATGTTGCGTAGCTGTACGCATCGCGCTGCGCGTAGCATGCTTTATAGCAGTAGTTCCTATTAAATGAGCATATTTTGCGTCTAGTATTCAAAACGCTCTTATTACGTTACAATACAATACTACGTTACAATGTGTCGTGACAAACTTCAAATTAAGTTTGATGATTTGATCGACGTATGCAGGAAACTTATAGACTACTAGCGACCGCTCGCGACTTCGTTTGCGTGTAATTAGTTATTATGCTCCGCTCCTATTGGTCGCAGCGTGATGTTATGGCCTAAAGCCTACCTGGGTTAATGGGCTATCAAACGCAAAAAGAATTATTCAAATCGGACCATTGTTTCCTGAGATTAGCGCGTTCAAACAAACAAACAAACTCTTCCGCTTTATATATTAGTAAGTATAGATATATTACACAATAATACTGTACTGTCCATGATTCTTAAGATTTTCTTCAGGTGACTTTAGAATAAGTCTAAAATTAATATCTTATTAAGCATTTGCATTGTAAGTCATTTAGGGGCAACTGCGACGAATTAAATGTCATCATTATTCCACGGCAAAAAAAGAGATGGCGCTTTTATGTACCTATAGCTCCATCTTCACCTCACATTGGAAAAATGGTGGCTTTGATACGTCATAAAAAGGCCAGATGATCAATTCTGTAAAAAAAAATACCTTGAAATTTAGGTGAAGTCAGCTTAGAGTGAGCTGTCAATAGTGTCAATCCCTTAGCATTCGTTGGGAATGACAGTTCGTTCCACGCCAACATTACGTTTCACTGAGCTGTGTGTAGACGGGGCCAGCACGAGAGTGTGGGGCTGCGGAAGAATTTAGACTCCCGCGCCCCCACGCGTGCTCGTGATAGAAGAGACACCGGGGTGGTTTTAGTCAGTAAAAGTCTGACAGACCCCGTCGCCCACCCTAGGGCGGCGGACATCCTGTGAGGATGTCCAACCCGAAAAAAAAAAAAAAAGATGCTTAACACACGACACCACGTACCGCCGCGGAGGGCGGCGGCGGTAAAGAAAGAAACGAAAAGAGAAGAAAGAAAAATTGTTTATTCCGCACAAAGAGAACGCGAACACGCACGAACAGATTGCGTAGCGGCGCCTTACTGCATCGTTTTATGTATGTAACTTTCGGCGACTCTCATCTCTACCTCCAACTGTTACCAGCCGCTCTGCAAATACCGTCGTTCCGCCTAGCCTGCCATCATATTTCCTATGACATAATAAACGAAACAGCGAACGAAAAGACGATTGAAATGCACACGACCTTGGCGTGAGTAGCTAAGGAATTGACAGGTCCGAATTAAGGAATCATTTTTAAGTTTGGTATATATCCCGTTTGTTCTACGCTATAATACATTTAATATGCAAGTAGCACAGCTAATATTTCAAAATCAGCTGTTATAAATCAACATTAACATCACATAAAGCAATACTTTAAACTACTGAATTATTTGCATACATAGCGATATAATTTGAAGTATTATTCCTATTCGCTCTAGTTTATTAAGAGCCTAATTCACCCAAAAAACCTTAGTGCATAGGAAGAAAGACAGCGGTTGAGCGAAGTGATGCAATATTAAACCCAACAACACGACCAGCGATGCTGCGTCAGAGGGAGATTGATCAGGAGACCCTTCACGACAAAACTCCCGACAACAATATTTGGCGCATCATACCCGGCACACATCGGAACACAATTGCTCAGAGCCGTCCCCAGACATCATGTAACACGATGAATCGCTTGGCGGCAAGACTTTGTCTGGTGGGTGGTAACTTCTGCCGGCAGCCGATGTTAGCGTAAATTGCTAAGGAATTGACAGGTCTCGAATTAAGGAATCATTTTTAAGTTTAGTATATATCCCGTTTGTTCTACACGATAGAACGCAAGATAGAAGATTTAAAATGCAAGTAAAACTAATATTATAAATCAAAATTAACATCACATAAAGCAATACTTTAAACGTCAACTTACAGCGGGTACCTACTTTAAACTACTGCGTTACTTGTATACATAGTGAAATAATATGAAATATTACCAAATAAGATAGAAATTTTGTTTATTTTACGCTTCACGACTCAACTAGGCTGTATGTGTATTAAAAATAATAGAACAAGTTAATATCGAGGTAGTATATCATTTGTGGTCGCAATTAATGTTAATAACTGTGTATGGAGTAATAACAAGACATTTTATTTCAAATTCATTGTAATTAGATGACGTTGTGAGTGTAATAGGGCTAGTTATTTATTTACATATATACAATTTGTAAAGAAAACCCTGTCCGATCCGTGAAGGTATTGTTAGGTATCGATAACTGATTATAATAATGTTTACAAAGCCGGTCTAAACTTTAAAAAAAATCCCCCTAAAAAAATAAATATTATTTCGAAAAAGCGAGGTAACTTAATGCATGTGCGGTAGACAACACGTTAGACATACATCCGCGGGTGATGGGGGGCAGGGCACGCGGCACGTGGTCGTATCGCTATTCGCTCCGTCAAAAATGGTGTTGTCACTTTTTAAAAATTACTAAATTTTGGGGAAGTAGGAATTAATTCGCGACAAAAAAAGATTATTTCAAAATTCATTAGTATTGTTACTATGATGATTATGTAAAATTTAATATTTTATTTGGCCATGTGTTTACCTAACCTTTATTATCCTTACGGGTCGGACAGGGTTTTCTTTACTTATTGTATAGAGAGGTACAGATAATACGACAATAAATGAAAACACGAACAATGCTGGTTCATAGGAATAATCCTAAACCGTAGAAAAAAAACCTAGCCACAAAAATAAAGAAAATTTCAAACAAACTAAATCGCATAAAATTGCAAACGGAATTGATCATCCTTTAAAAATATTGGTTCACTGACCTCCGATCGGCGACAGTGCGATCCTGTATCGACTTGCTTTTTTCGCGCCATTATTATTAAAGTTTGGTACCGCAGGATGCGGTGGTCATTAACCTGTAAGCGCTTCCTTATCGAAAAATAATTTCCTGCAATATATGTATCATATGTATTGCATAGATGCAATACATATGTACGTAAAGTGTTACTATACTAGTTTTAAGTCCGCCTTTGTACCTTTCTTTGTACGAAATGTATATACAACGTGTAACAAAAAGGGTATATACGTACCAAAGGCATGGCATCTTTAGATGATATCAAACGATATCGGAAGGGTTTCAACTAAAAATAAAATACTCAAAAAATTGGTACCAAATTTTCGGTTTCGTGTGTTTCTTAAAATCAAATCATAAAAACGTGGCAGCACACTACATACGTTAATAACTACTCGTTACCCGTCACGTTACTTGCCAAAATCCGATAAATGTCTTCAATATCTCTGTGCGACTAGTATGATAGTAGCCTATCACAGGCGGTGTTTTTCCTCATAACTTCCAAACATGAAGAGATAGGATTAAAAAACCCTTCCAATATCGTTTGATATCATGTAAAGATGCCATGCTTTTCTTATGTATATACCCTTTATGTTACACGTTGTATAAGTACGCCACAAGATAAATGCCCGTCGTATTGTAGATCATGTTTGCCTAAATATCTACCACTGCCACGACGTTGTCGGTGAAGCAGCGGTCACTTTGAATGTATGTTTCGGGATATAGAAGACAGGATAGCAGAAACTGCACTGACGTCACGTTTCCCTAGACATGACTTGTATTTTCAGGCATTAATGGACTACTATAATTCCTATGACGTTTCCACAAGTGGGACACATCCTTTCTCTAATTAAGAGGGTGTTGGCTGTGATCAACCACGCGACCTACGATCTTAAATTCGTACGTCTCGTTCGTTACCACTAGGCCCTACTCTGTAGCGTAATGTATTATTATGCCTTTTTTGAGGATGGGAAGTCATCAAATGACCTCTCCCGCTCTGGGCGGAGCGGAAGGGCGTGTCAGACTTTTGCTGGCTAAAACCCACCCGTATTCCTTCACTTGCCTATGCCACGGTATCTCTTTCAACAACCTGCAACCCTGGCAAGCATCGATCTTCATGGATTCCGTCATGATGTGCTGACATCTCTAATGAGCGTGTGAATCATAACGCGCCATCGAACCGGGCCTGGTCCTTACCCTGGAGCAGTGGGCAGTTCAGTGGCAGTGAGTTGATGTTGTCTCCTGACCAGGGCGTCTCCTGCGTCGGCTAGAGGAGTGAGGGCACTGAAATTCCCGTTCCCTTACGCGCTCCGCTTCCTCCTTTGGCAGCATCACTGCTTCACAAAAGTGACGTTTGCCATACACTCTCACTTCGAACCAAGGCCTGTATGCCTAGTACCTATGAGTTTTCATTACGAGACTCGATCGTCGATATCGAGCGCGTTTGGCGCTCTGATTTGTTGAGAGTTCTTACGACCTTGAAGCAGGCCAATCGATGAGTCAAACGCGCTCAATATCGACGATCGAGTCTCGTAATGAAAACTCATACTAGGCCTACTGGAGTAGCGCCGGACGCGAGAGATTGCCGCCGCCGATCGCCGCCTTCGGGAATGTACTATTATGCCTAAGGTTGGGAGGTAGTATAAAACAGTTGAATAGGTTTCAGCAGCAAGAGTTTTTTCTGGAATAACCAGAAAAAAAGACAATGCAGGTTACGTTGTTTTAGTATTTCTTTTTATTGGTTTTTCACCACTGTAGCTTCCTTCCTGCTTACGAATTTGTGACGTTTGGGAATTTTGTACTTGGTTTTTCCTACTAGAGATGATTGTGAACAATTTGAGTGTACTATGACTATGAAAAGGTGCAGAGTCAACTACAAATGTCATTTAGTACAGTCGATTTAGCTATTTGGTACACAGGTAGTGATCTTGTAACTGTTTTAGGTAATTTCCAGTAGTCAATTGTTAAACATCACTCTATTCATTCATATCTATCGAACCTCATGATACAGACTAACTGTCTGATTTTTATATATGATAATATATTGTAATCTAGCCTGTAGGTGTAAAAAATATTATTTTTTATTTATACGAAACCCGTGTCCAGTATTTTTAAGTAAAGAATCTATGTACAAAATTTCAAAAACATATCATGAAAAACTACAAAGTGAGCTTGCTATTCTACTTGGTTGTCCCACAAAAATATGGTCAAAGCTCCGATCGGGAGTCAGCCGCCGTGGCGCGCGTGAATGTACTAAGATCTATCGATCGTAACCGCTCGGTAACCACTCTGCAACAATCTATAAATGTACATATTTGGGAAAAAATATTATAAAATATTGTCCAGCAGTGGAATTCATGTGTTCAGATGATGATGATGATATCGTTTCAATTTGTTGTTAACCTGCGAACCTGCTTACTGTATTACCTGGATAATAAAATATGTTACAATTCTATTAAATAAGTTTAGAACCTAACAGGGCTCGTGGCTTAATAATAACAGCTGCACGGGTCGAACGAGCAGGTTAAGCTACGCTTGCCGCGGTTGGTCAGTGGATGGGTGACCATCTTTATCCCTCCGTATCTCGGAAAGCACCCGGGTCCCGGCTGTTATTCGTAGATCCTTGAGAGTCTTTACGGGTAGACAGAAGAACCAAAATTCTGATAATCAGTCTTGCCAATGGGTGTCGTATTACCAGTTTGGCAGTCACTTCATGTTAAATACTAGTATTTATTTGCATCTGAATAGAATAAAAGCTGACTCAGTTAGGCAGTAAGGCAGGTAGGTTAAAGCCTTAACCTATGAATTCCACCTGTATACCAAATTTCTTCTTTGGCAGTACAAACAACTTCCCTCAAGAGTGCTTAAGACTTAAAGAAAAACCGTAAATTTAAGTTTTTAATTTGATTCACGGTATAATATCGGTGTTAGTAAACCAGCAGTCGTTGAATTAATGACTCGCATATTCAATGATATGAACGTGTAATATGTGCCTTATCTCTTAAATCACTCTTCCAATTTGCAATCTTAATTTTAATTATGACTTGCAATAAATTATAATATTAATAATTTATGGAATTAAGTTAAACTTTTTTTAGTGTAAATCATATTTTTTGTTGACAGTCAAGTACAGTTTTTTTTTTAAATTTTGATGATAAAATGTTCACATTAATCCGCTACAAGCCTACGCCACCTGGCTTTCTTAATTCTTTTGGAAACTGTTAACTATTAAAATGAATCTTCCTTTGAAATCCATCTTGTTTGCTGCAGGAAGGTTGTTTGTTTCCATCATTGATGCTACTCGTTGGCAGTATGACAATATGCTGCGTATTTCTATCAAAATCAAAAGTAATTTATTCAAACTAGGCTGAGAATCAGCACTTTTTGAAAGTCAATATTACATAAGGTAGTCCCCCCAAGCTCGCCCTTCGCCACTTCCTAGTGCTTTCGCTGGGAAGAAGTGGCGGAATAAACACCCTAGCAGCACAGCTGTCATTTTATTTAAAAAAAAAACACATTACTTTATACAACACTATGTGTAGCGGAGGTTTGGCGGGAATGTCAAGATGAGTGTCACGCTCATTTTTCATTGGACTTTTAAAATTATTTATAGTGTCGTTTACTAAATAAAAACGCGTGATTTATGTAGTAAAAAGTGCATTCAGTGAATAATTCAAAAAGAACAGTGAAATATTGTAGCATAGTGGCCGCATCATGTCTTTACGCTAAACCGCTCCTTATCATCCAAACGCGGGAAACGAAAGGAGTTAGATTAGTTAGGATAAGTTTAGGGTAAGTTAGGATAAGTTAGGATAGAAGTTTACTCAAGAATATATTTATTGAAGACTAGGCTGTATGGCGTACTATGCCTTTGCCTTTTCCGTTCAGAAGAACGGAAAGAATTGAACCAAAAAAAAAACACTATGTATAGCAATGAACACAACGTATTATTGAAATTATTTACCATATGCCAGTTAGTCACGCCAAAATACTAAGAAAGGATAAAAATAATAAAATGTTATTAAAACGGAAATGTAAGTGAATACTTATTACCTAAATAAAAGCCCCAGGTATAAAGGGCGTGACAGCTCACATATTTATGCATAGTAAAAAACAAATTATATGAACTCATATAACGTGTCAGTAAGCTAATTCTGGAGAAAGAACCCAAATATTGTCTTGACTATTCTTATCATTTAAATATTCGTTCTTTGAATAAAGCTTGGATAAGTAAATTATGTCCATTCAACTGGCATTAAACCCTAGGAGGAGACCACACACTCTCTCCTTCATCCCAAATAACATCATTAACAAAACTAAAAGCCTCCAAATTGAAAACCACGCCAAATAACACTTAACCCATAAACGCAGCCAATTTTTTTTAACACCAAGATTGCGAAAATCACACCGATTGCGCGCCAAATGCGCCTCTTAATATAAAATCCCGGCAATTTACCTAAACACCCAGTTATTACGCACTTCATCCTCACCGCGAGTAATATGTTATACGAATGGGTTATAATAACAGAAATGGCTAACGATGATGCGGCCAGTGTCGAGAATGGCTCGCTATATCCATTACTCATGTGAGATAGATTGCTCTGTGAAAGTCCGAAAGTAACTGGCCGGTAATCAGTTTTAATCTGTGTAATGTACCTAACTGTTCTGTCGTATTAGCGAGAATGTCAGTGCATTTTTTTTTGGAGTTCGTGTTTGGAACGTAATTAGATGAAGGCTTTTGTTTCACTTTTGGTCGTGTTACAAAAAAAAAAAAAAACAGCAATGCATAAAGACTATGCTTAGGGGATACACACAGAACCATAGCATTTATTTATCGAAGGTACTAAGTACACACAGCAAATAATTGTTTTATTTGTAATTTTATAAAACTGTCGAAATCACAGTAACCTTTATTGTCTTTACAATATGGTTGATGTTAGATTGCTGCTATCAGAGGTTACTGTAAGAACGGACTGCAGTTATTGAACTAATATTTAGTAACTACTCACGAATGATTCGTTGACCCTTAAATGAGCTCACAGTGGTCAACTTTGGTCACTAAAACTTAAGGCTTGATAACATCAGTATGCAGGCGTTCTACTTTGATGGCAATTGGTGCCAACAATAGTGAAAGTCTCCCGTGGGTGCCGTAAGAGGCGACTAAGGCAACTCTCACCAAGGAAGCGAACAGCAGCGCTTCTCCTGTGGAATATCAAATTACTGCGATCCCCAACTCGTCAAGCGTGGAGATTTTGGCAAACCCACTAAAGCAATGAAAGCCTTGGGGGAGTCTTTCGCCCAGCAATGGACCTCTATAGGCTGAAAAAGAAAAAGATAGTGACCATCAGCTCCTCTAACGTGCAGGTAATAGGACTGTAGACACCATATTAAGTAGGGTATCGAGTACCTACGATACCCGAGCTGATGGTTACATCTTTTTCTTTTTAAGCCTATAGAGGTCCCATGATGATGTCTTCGCCTTGGAGTGCTGTTCCTCAGAAAAGCACTCCAAGGCGGAGACATCATCTATGAATCTACACTTGAGGCCCCAGTCTGCTATTTTTATAAATTTGTCATTCCAACACGATTCCATTGTCAATCCGTTGTCATTCCATTGTCATCGTACTAAAAGTTCGTAATCTCCTAAATTTGTAATGATCGATAAATTATCGGTCAGTCGTCTCGTAATGGAACGGTGATAGAATGACATTGCCGTATTACCATTATTATAAAACCCGTTAGTAGAAATGATTGTCTAAAATGTCCTACTCAATTTGAACATTTTTTAAAATGGAGTGGAGTGTCAGTGATTGACTACTGGAAAATCATAATGACACCATTTTGTTAGTAGATTACTAAACTTTCAAAATCGGTCATTATGAGATCACTGATCGACTATTCTGACACTATTGTAATAGCAGACTAGGGTCCCTGAACTGCAGGGCAGGCCTATTTTTACTTAAGAAACCGTGACCCTGGCCGTCGCACAGGCAAGTGAAGAAACACGGGTGGGTTTTAGCCAGTAAAAATGACACGCCCTTTCGCTCCGCCCAGAGCGGGAGAATAGAAGATAATAGAAGTAATAATAGGAGTCATTATTGAATAATAGAAGTCACTTGATGACTTCCCATCCAAAAAAAAAAAAAAAAATTTTACTTGTTTCAGAAACATTCTGTTCTATGCTACTGGTTTACTTTCCGCACTTAGTCATTCCAGTAGCCCACTGTGCGTGGGCCACGGCGGCCGTTGGCGGTTATTCCAGCCAGCCTACCTCCCTCCAGAAGCCCATAAGTCTTCTGGTTTGTTGAGAACGTCAGTGTAAGACCTTGGTGCCCCTATGGTTTTACTTCAAATTTGGGTGATACCTGTACATTCAGAGATATTTTACGAAGTAGTTGAAACACAGATAATTAGACATGCAAGCCATAATCGCCATTGT
Organism: Sesamia nonagrioides; assembly: GCA_017933935.1. Lineage (NCBI taxonomy): Eukaryota > Metazoa > Arthropoda > Insecta > Lepidoptera > Noctuidae > Sesamia > Sesamia nonagrioides. The sequence continues at coordinate 182,079 of JADWQK010000289.1, forward strand.
TTAAGATCTACACAAGCCATTATCAATTGATGAAAATTTATGCACGATTCCAATATTCGTGTGATTAAGTAACGTTAAGTTTGTAGGTACGAACGACAGCAATTTTGCACCTTAATGCTTTAGAAATAAAGTTGATAATCTATTAAAGAAAATTAACAGATTGGAGAAGCTTGACGCGCTGTCGTCTGTACATAATATACACAGTCACGTGCTAGATCTTTGACTTTCTGCGCAGACGCATTAAATACCTTTATGGTTTACTAGCGGCCGCCCGCGACTTCGTTCGCACTCATTTGAACATTTTATTTTAACCGCCAAAGAGTTATTTTAATGTTGTAGTATTTTATAAGATGTTAATCGAAATTAAGTGATGTCAAACACAATTTTGTTCAAAATTAAATATCTACTATTAAATTATGTATTTGGATAAAGATTAATTTTTATATATAGATAGATTATTTGTTTTTTTTTTATATATATACTCCGCTCTTATTGGTCGCAACGTGATATTATATAGAGCCTAAAGCTTTCCTAAAAATATTTTTTTCATATCAGGCCAGCAATTCGTGAGATACAACAAACAAATAAACTCTACAGCTTTATACAGTATGTTAAATAACAGAGGGCGTTCCCTTAAACTCGTTAATATATATCATTAATAGATTAAAATAAAAATATCAGCATAGAAAAATAAGCATAAAAAATCCGAATAAAAAAAAATCTAATTGGAAATAAATTTGAAACCTCCTGTTTTAAATCAAAATAGTAGTCGTCATGTATAAATAAATTGCGACGTTGCCGTCTTTCATGTTCGCGTGTACAGTGTGTTTGTTTTACATGTCAATTTAAAATTTTTATTGAATATTTTCTTATTGGAAAAAAATTTAAAACATTTTGTTTTCGAAGGGAAATATTTTTTTTAGCATGTATGTATGCTATACTACTTCGGGTTAACGGGAACGCCCTCTGTTAGTTAACATACTGTATATACGTATTAGTATAGATAAGGCGTTATTATGTGGTTCAAATAAAATAAAAATAAAATAACTTTATTGACACAGAGAATCTCAATAGCAAAGAAGAACATTTCACATAGGTAAGCGTATTAAAATTTCGAAAATAAAAGTCGTACAAAGAGTGAAAAATCCTGTCTCCTAAACTAGGGGCCCCCCTGTCACTTACTTGTTCTATTGTAGCTTAGTGGACAATAAAGATAATATAATGTGTGTGTGTGTGCTAACAAAACCTATAAATAACTAATGCTTGTATAAATAAATGTATTTTTTTTTGTGTTTTCCGTAACGGACGCTCTCAGCGTACAATATATTTGTGTATCATTCTCACACGGTTGATTTCAACATGAATGATGTAATAAAATATTTGTATCAATAGCTTGATAATTTAAAAGAGTGTCCATGGAGTTTCTTGCCCATTCTTTTCCATAGGTGCCTACTCTTTAGAATGGGCGACTAGCTTCATCTTACTGACTGACCGATCTTCTGACAATTCAAAAGTGCCTTTTTTTAACGTAAAAAATAATGTGACCTAAATTTTCTCGGTGGTAGACCACCACACAAAGACCACCACCCATCCACCAGACAAACTCTTGCCGTCAAGCGATTCGTCGTGCTCCGGCATGATGTTGGTGAAGCCGTACGGAGGACAGGTCTGAGCAGTTGTAGTGCGATGTGGTCCGGTACGATGCGCCAAATGTTGTTGTGTCGGGAGTTTGATCGGCGGAGGGTCTCCAGATCAATCTCCCTCTGGCGTAACATCGTTGGTTGTGTTCTTGGGTTTAACATTGCATCAGCTCGCTCAACTGCCGTCTTTCATCGTAATGACTCAGTTTTTTTTTTTTGAGGAATAGGCTCTTAATAAACTAGTGCGCTTTACCATCAACGATTGCGTCACTGCTTACCATCAGGCAGGATTGGGGTCAAGCACTAGTTTATAATTATTAAAAAAAAATGTAAGTATTGATTTTAATATGTGGCTGTGTGTAAAAGGAGTAAAGTGTGTGACTATTATGTGATGTGGCGTGGTGTGGTGTGGAATGGTGTGATGTGGTGTGGTGTGGTATGGTGTAGTGTGGTGTAGTGCATGAGGACGGAGGTGTTTGTATGTATGTTGTATTACGTGCCTAGATGTGATGGGTTGATTTCTTACTGGCTAGATTTTTTATAACTTGGGCGGAAAATGCATCTTTATATACTTGTTTTAGTCATAAAAATGAAAATAATCAACCACTTTTGTCTTATACAGCCACATTGGTCTAGTGGTCATAAATGCTACTGTTGAGCATTAAGTTAGATTTCCGGGTTGGGCAAGGTATTATTGTGTTTTTCATGCGGAATATCTCAGTACAATCCCGGAGTCTGTATTTGTTCCCCGTTGATGATAATAAGTGATATGATGATATTAGGCACACGGAATTTAAACAGCACCCTAATTGAAAACCAGCACCCTAATTGCGTAACACACTATCACTATCAGTTGGAATCATTTTGAAGCTTTTTGCTATTTCATTGCTCCATATGTTCGAAAATGTGTCAACAACGTAAATAACGCAATGAATGTTGCTGAACTGTCAAAATGAAATCCATTGCTACTGTACTGTGTACTTATATTCACAGGTATCATATGGAACAGCTGTTTTTTTTTTGTCTAAACTAGGTATATACATTACAGAACAATAACAAGTAGAAGAAACACAAATTTTAGTTGCACAGTAGTCAGTAAGGTTGAGTTGTAACTTGTAACGATGAGGGTGGCATAATCTGTATAGATTAAAACCCTCAAAAAAAAGAAGAAACACAAATAAATAGTCCGATGTAATTAATTTAGCAGGAAATTGTGTACAATTACGTTAAAAATGGGCAGTTCAGCAATAATACAGACACACACAAGCACAACTTTTGTTGGACGCGGGTCTACATTTTTTTTTTCGGTGTTGAAATCCTCATAGGATGTCGGCCGCCCTAGGGTGGGCGACGGGGTCTGTCAGACTTTTACTGACTAAAACCACCCCGGTGTTTCTTCTATCACGAGCGCGCGTGGGGCCGCGGGAGTCTAAATTCTTGCGCAGCCCCACACTCTCGTGCTGGCCCGGTCTGTCCGGGCCTCGTCTCCTGCACGGGGTAGTGGGGTGTTAAGCTACCCCGTGCATCGCCTCAGAGGCGCGCGCTGACACTCGCGCGCGTTTCCGCCTCGGGGTCCATCAAATAGGGGGCGGGGACTTCCCCATGTCCCTCGCCCCTGGACCCATTCATGGGGGGCGGAAGAGGGCGTCGTCCGCCCTTCCTCGGCGCCCGATGCGTCTTCTGCGGCCCGGGAAAAGAGTTGAGATCTCCCTCTCCCGTTCCGCAGCTTCCTTCGGCGACATCACGTCCTCGCAGAAGGACACCACCGCGTCCCACAACTCTGCGCTGCCGGCCATCCTCCGCACTACTGCGGGCAACGTCAGGTCGCCTCCTACTTCATTTGTGAGGACACTGCGCTGCTCCTCCCAAGCTACACACTCGGAGAGCGTGTGCTGCGCCGTGTCCTCCCCGCATTGGACGCAGTGGTGGCACCGAGCGTCCGGTTCCCTGCCTAGGCGACACAGGTACTTGCCGAAGCAGCCGTGCCCCGACAGTACCTGCGTCACCCTGAACGACAGGGAGCCGTGCCTTTTCCCGAGCCAGTCGTCGAGTACTGGCCGGATCGCCTCGACGGTAGCGAGGCCGGCGGTAGGGCGCATAAGCCTCTGCCGCCAGTCCGCCACCAGGACCTGACGGAGCTCCTCTCGGCGCAGCTGGATTTGCCGCTGCGCCGGACTGGAGCCCCGGGTCCGCTCTTCCTCGCGCCATCGGTACAATGACGCGAGTACTTTCGCCTCTAGGTCCCAGGGCGGGGATCCGGCCAGGACGCAAGCCGCCTCGTAGGAAATCTCTCTGTGGCTTGCGCAGAATGGCGAGTGTTCCGGCTGTCATGTCCATCGCCCACACAGGGGCCCCATACAGGGCCATGGACCGCACGATTCCCACGTATAACCGCCTACAGGCGGCGCTTGGGCCCCCCATGTTGGGAAGCAACGTTGACAGCGCCACGCGGGTCCACCTGGACTAGATGTTGAGGTGACGGATGTAAATCAAGTTTATACTACGAAATGAAGTGTTACTAGTGATCAGACCATTTACCCACACTTTTTATTACAATAATCATCAACAACGATGCGATCAACAATATTGAAATTACCGTTGCAAGTGTACATTAAAAAGATAAAAGATACGATGAATTGTGATAATTACACCATACAATGTACTCCAAAGTGATATCAATCATTCATAAACGAAGCCTGTCGATCAGATAACGTTTTGCAACAAAAACGCTCAAATTAAACAAAAACTTTCCTGTTTTTGTTTATTTTGTTCACTATACTTGTTATATTATTTATTAAAAATGTATAGTGAACAAAATACATTGGCGTGCTTAAAAGACATAAACAATTTTGAGATTCTTTTTTTTTTAAGAGAACCTTCCTTAAGGCTTATTTACGCGTTGTTAAGTAGCAAGTGTCAAGTGATTAGTAAAATCAATGTGTAAACGGTGGCACTTAACACTAATCACTTAACAACGTGACTTTTTTTTTTTTTTGGACAAAACCCGCCACGCTGTTCCCAACCCACTGCAACTCCTGAAAGCCAGAATCAACAGTGGAGACCGCCAGAAAAACGCCGAGCAATGAAGCTCGACGAGTCCCGGAGAAACGTTTCAACTGTCTTGGGTCCCGCAACGAAATTAATCAGAAAAGAATAGCGGAGGAGTAAGAAAAAAGATATTTTTTCCACTTCCCTCCATAACAAGCAGGAGACAGAACAGAACTAGGCCAATCGGCACAAAGGGACATTATTGCAACAACGTGACTGTTTACACGTTGATATTTATGATGTACCTATGTATGTTGATGGTTAAAAAATGTCCGTGTGGTACCGGGCATAGAATAGTACCATCCCCATATCCTCTCGTGGGTGTCGTAAGAGGCGACTAAGGGAACTCTCACCAGGGAACGTGCAGCAGCGCTTCTCCTGTGGAGTAACAAATTACTAAGATGCTGAACCTCTTGTCCGAGCCCCTCAATGGAATGTAAGCCTTGGAGGAGGCCCTTATCCAGAATTGTCCTCTAGAAACTGCTAAGAAGAAGAAAATGTGCTAAGCTCACATCAGAACACGTGACACTGATCGAAAGTTCGTAAGACGGCTGAAGATGACGCGACCCAGGGAAGAAGTAACATACACGTCTCTTTTGATCGCGCATCGTAAACTTATGCCTGTTTACATAATATAAATTGTCATGTTTCTATGTGATAGCGTAATAAATGAACATTGTATTTTATTAGATAAAAGAGAGTGCTTTTATACTAATAAATAAAGCAATTCGTGCAAAATTATTCCTTTTTTTATAATCATTAACTACTGCTGGACCGCAATCCTCTCTGATGGTAAGCAGTGATGCAATCGTTGATGGTAAAACGCGCTAGTTTATTAAGAGCCTATTCACTCTAGCCTTGAAAATAGTTAAGTTGTAGACAGAAGGAAACACCGCCGCTGGCAAATTGTTCCTTCGATGTCATCATCATCATCACAGCGTTTATCCCGGTTGCATCCGCGGCTTTCGCGTTGGAGCCCAGGGTCCGCTAACTCCGCTAGGTCCGCTCCTGCGATGTATTTATCATTTCATTTCATTTTATTTATGCGCTTTATCCGGATCGTAGTGGTATCAATAACATAAGTGTGGATCCTCGCCGATCGATAGGTCGTCCGATGATAGAGCGGAGATGGGATTCCTCCGCACTCTCTCCAAAATGCATCCTAAAGAACACCCATAACCATTCCAAAATATTTAAAAATACATAACGTTACCTAATGTTCAAGTTTCCACTTATACCATATGCTACTATACTTATGCCACATGTACATTCCCGGCGAATAACCCGTTGTTTTTTTTTTTACCAAAATGTTGTAAAGTCTTTGACTTCAACTCAAGCGCTACATGATCTTAAGTGTACCAACCTGGGTATTATATTACTTTTGTTGTCGGTACCAGAACCTGTCTTTTCATTGTCGTGAATTGTTCACGGTACTCATCTGTCAAAAGCAACTGATTTTCGGGACGGTAAATTAAATAAGTCAAATGTTGTTGACATCATCGGTATGAATGGCTCTGTTAACGTTATGCTCGGATAATCCACGTGTACACTAAAGCTTTGTCCACACCGAAGGAGTTTCAATCCATGTGAACGTGGTTTAACTGTTATGTCAAGAAAAGTTTTTGATAGAAAATCTAAATAGCTCACAGTCTGATCGCAATATCAATGTGTAAAAAATCCTCTAATTTCCTTGAACTTTTGACATTAATTTATGTTTTTATTTACGGGAATTGCATCTCCTTATCTACGTAGTAGACTACCTTTTAATTGATCGGTTAGTGTCGTCCTCACTACATCCTTTTTTTTTTTAATAGTTATAAACTAGTGCTTGACTGCAATCCCGCCTGATGGTAAGCAGTGATGCAATCGTTAATAGTAAAGCGTGCAAGTTTATTAAGAGCGTATTCATTTAAAAACTGAGTGAATAGGAAGGAAGGCGGCAGTTGAGCGAGGTGATGCAATGTTAAACCCAACAATACGAGCAACGATGCTGCGCCAGAGGGAGATTAATCTGGAGGCCAAACTCCCGACACAATAATATTTGGCGCATCATACCAGGCACACATCGCAATACAACTGCTCAGACCCGTCCTCCGTACGGCTTCACCAGACATCAGGTAGGCCTATAATAAAATAAAAGAAAATAGACAAAGTGGCTGAGCACCAAAACTCTTTTATTTATTTACTTGCATGACTTCCCGTCGTACGGCAAGGTTCCACCCTTACCATGTTGACACCGCTACGATCGCCTTTTCGTCGTTTCGCCTCGTCTTTTTTACCGCGTACATCAAGGGAATGGAACAATTTTCCAGCGGCGGTATTTCAGGACTACAATGTAAGTGTCTTTAAGGCTAGAGTGAATAGGCTCTTAACAAACCAGCCCGTTTTATCATCAAAGGTTGCATTACTGCTTACCATCTGGCAGGATTGCGGTCGAGCACTAGATTATAATATGTAAAAAAAAACTACAAATATCCTTACAGGCTAGGCTCAATGCGATATTATAGCACACTTATCCTTTAGGTAAACACAGTTTTTACCATAACAAATCATATAGGTAGCTGTTTTAGTGATCTCACCCAAAGCGTCCAAGTCATCAGCAATTTAGAGCAGGTTGAGAATGCCAACAACGCTCGCGAGCGGGCCGCGTCGCCTGCACTAAGGGCTATATTTCACCGGGACACCATGGCAGCGCAACCAGTCGCCGCTACCAACAAAATGCATACAGCTCTATGGAGAGTTGTCCGTTTCGTTGTGCAACCATGTTGTTCAAATTGAATCAGAATGTCTTTCTATGTTTAAGTGTCGTGACACATCAACCTTCCTTCGGGCAGTTTTTTCAGCTAGAACGCATTTATTGTATTTTGCATAGTAAGCGACACATCACGCGATGCGTTGCGCGACCGAAAGTTCGGCGGGCGTAGCTGAATGTTCGGCGTGTATTGTGCATCGCGCGCGTGGCTGTAGCGAAGAGCGGTAACGTCTTCTAAACCCTCTATAATAGCTAATATTCTAATTAAATCCAGTTTTCTGGGCATTTCAGGTACGTCACAAAACCGCACACCATAAAATGTCGACGCAGACGGACTGACGATGACTCCACGTAACTTTCCGTCGCGTAGCTCGCTGAACAAGAAGCCGCGTTTTGACCGTTTGGTTTGTCATAACAACTGAATATTGCCACTGACACTTCGGCCGCTGAACTTTCGACACCGTACGTTCCACAGATGTGTTCCCACCCTGAATTGTTTTTTTGTCTGTATAGTTGTGGCCTAGTCGCAATAGTCGCAATTTACGAGTTAGTTTTTAGTAAGTGTGTAAGTTATTTTGTTACCATTGCTTTAAAAACGGCGAAGAAAACTAACAAGTCCTAGAAATAAAAAATCGAAGACATGTTACATCCACAAATGTTAATCGCGTCACACACTAATTACCAATTTGAATCATATTGCTAAACTTTTCTTCATGTGTTCGAAAAATGTGTTTGATCAACAAAGCTGCTTATAGTGTGTTACGAAATTACCCTGGTGCACTGGGCCGGCCTGGTGGATTATTGCCCAGGCTTGGGAATCATTATAGACTGATTATGAAGTATAAATTGCTAGAAATTAAATCAAGGCGCACTCTGCTAGAGACGATATTTTTATTTGATTTGTGTAGCAATGCATATGACTGTATTGATATTCAAATGACTGTAAGTGAAGGAAAAACAACTTGAGGAAACCTGGACTTTATAAGTCTGAAATCGCCAACCCGCATTGAGCAAGCGTGGTGATTACGCTCAATCCTTCTCTGTATGAGAGGAGACCTGTGCCCAGCAGTGGGACGATAAAAGGTTGATGATGATGATGTATTGATATTCGTAATAGAGTAAGTTACATAGTTCCTAGAACGACAGTGGGTCGAGCGATGCGGTCTCGGCCACTGTTTGCAGTTACCTTTTGTCGTAGTAACGCGAGTATGCGTGCGCCTTTGCGGCGACTCACTAATAAATTACAATTATAAATTCCATCATATCGATATGTTTGCTCTTTATGCTGGTATTTTCAAAAATACTTTACTAAAGGTATTGTACTGTACTAAGTCAATAATAATAATTTTTATTGCATCATTTATACATTTAACTTTTAGCTCTGTTACTAAAATTTGACTTTATATTACTTACTTGTAGCTTTGAATTTGAATAGCATGGTTTGTAAATACGCATTATTATTTTTTATGTATTCTGTGGAAAATGTTGTTGGTACATAAAATGTTGCTGGTTACATAAAAAATAATAATGCGTAAGATATGAGCAAATGTGTAATGTGTTTTGATACGCATTATTATTTTTTATGTATTCTGTGGAAAATGTTGTTGGTCAAAAAGATATGAGCAAATGTGTAACCAATGGTTACACATTTGCTTATATCTTTTTGAATTACTCTCTATAAAAGATAATGTGTCACTGTATTTTTTTTTCCTAATAAATAAAATAAATATGCGTAGGTACATGTAAGTTAGAAGAAACTAAAGGAATACTCTGTACTGTAAGCTGTGACCGGGCTGACAGGCTGTTTAACGGACATACCTTTGACTACTCCTACTTGTTAGCCATTTTAAAGTTTTTATGTTTGCCTGCAGCTAAATTATATAATCTCAAGTCGATCAATGGACGTTGACGTTCTGACATAACTATGATGAAGCACGTGCTAGTTCTGATTATCAATTTAATCTACTAATCCGTAATTATATTGTAGTGACAGCTTGTTAGCTGCTTGATAACGTATCTATTAAGAGCATCGCAATTAGCCAATGTTTTTATATGCAGTTTGACATGACATTAACGTTATTTTTTGTAGATCGATATTCAAAGCATAGACATCGGGAGGGCTCTGAATTACAACGTTTAAAGTAGCGTCTACATTGAGAGCTCAGTTGAACAATTTTGTAAAAATGTTGCAGGAAAAAGTTAGGCGTCAGTTTGCCTAACCTGCAAGGTTACGTAACACATTATCAGTACCAATGCATATTGGGTCTTGGATCATCATCATCAACCTTTTAATCGTTCCACTGCTGGGCACAGGTCTCCTCTCATACAGAGAAGGATTGAGCGTAATCACCATGACAAGCCGCCCTCGCCATCCCTCAATGCGGGTTGGCGATTTCAGACTCATAAAGTCCAGGTTTCCTCAAGATGTTTTCCTTCACCTTCAGTCATTGGTGTCCAAGATATACTTAGAAAGTACATATAACTTTAGAAAAGTTACATTGGTACTTGCCTGACCTGGAATCGAAGCCGCACACTCATACTTGAGAGGCTGGTGTTTTAACCACTCGGCCACCACCACTTGGGCAGGGATCGGGTCTTGGATGTTTATCTATATATGTATCTATTATAAATATAGTATCGTTGAGTTAGTATCCCATAGGTAACACAAGTCTCGAACTTACTTTGGGGCTAGCTCAATCCTTTTGATTTGTTCGTATACAGTATGTTAACTAACAGAGGGCGTTCCCGTTAACCCGAAATAGTATAGCATACATACATGCTAAAAAAAATATTTCCATTCGAAAACAAAATGTTTTAAAATTTTTTCCAATAAGAAAATATTCAATAAAAAATTTAAATTGACATGTAAAAGAAACACACTGTACACGCGAACATGAAAGACGGCAACGTCGCAATTTATTTATACATGACGACTACTATTTTGATTTAAAACAGGAGGTTTCAAATTTATTTCCAATTAGAATTTTTTTTATTCGGATTTTTTTATGCTTATTTTTCTATGCTGATATTTTTATTTTAATCTATTAATGATATATATTAACGAGTTTAAGGGAACGCCCTCTGTTATTTAACATACTGTATATTTATATTATATTATTTTGACAGTTCAACAACATTCATTGCGGTATTTAGGTTGCTCTCGTATTGTCGTCTCCATAGTTTATCCAATGAAGTGAGGGAATCATCAAATGACCCCGCTCAAGGCGGAGCGGAAGGCCGTGTCAGACTTTTACTGACTAAGACCCACCCGTGTTCCTCACTTGCCTGTGCGCCAGGGCCACGGATTCTTTTTTAACCAACCCGAAACCCTCACCCAGGGGACATAGGTCTTCGTGAACCCGTCACGATGTGCTGACATCTCGTTGAGGCGCGCGTGAAACACGACGTGCCGTCGATCCGGCGGCAGCCTAATCGGCGAACACATTTTTGTCAAATGATTGCGACTAGTTGGGATCGTTTGGACCGCAGTTGATATTTTATGCGGTCCAAACGCTCCCAACTGGCCTGGAACATAGGCGTAGAGTAGCCAGCCTTTCGGTCTTCTATAGAATACATTCTGGTGAGTGTGCAAGAGAATTGCATGACTTAATTCCCCCATCTCCGTTCTACCATCGGACGACCCGTCGTACGGCGAGTTTCCACCCTTACGTATGTACGTTGTTGACACCACTGCGATCCGGACGAAGCGTTTCGCTTCCTCTTTTATACCGCGTACATCGAGGGACTGGTACAATTTGCCTGCGACGGTGTTTCCGTCACACTACAATTTGAATGTATTCAAGGCTAGAGTGAATAGGCTCTGAATAAACTAGCGCGCTTTACCATCAACGATCGCATCACTGCTTAACATCAGGCGGGATTGCGGTCAAGCGCAGCTAAGTTAATAAATTATAAAAAATAAAACATTTGATACAAATGTGTTCGCCGATTAGGCTGCTGGTCTGGAGTTCTGGACCTTACCAGGCGGCGAGCTTCTGATATGATACGATATTCTGAGAGGTTCTGATAAACCTTTCATTTGCAGGCAAATCCATACTAATATTATAAATGCGAAAGTAACTCTGTCTGTCTGTCTGTTACGCTTTCCCGCTTACACCTCTCAACCGATTTTGATGAAATTTGTCACAGACAATCTTTAGACCCTGAGAAAGAACATAGGCTACCTTTTATCCCGGAAAAACTTGAAATCTAAAAAGCGCGATATAACCGAACTCCACGCGGGTGAAGCCGCGGTCGGGTCGCTAGTTAGTTCATATATCGTATACTAATATCGACCATATGTACAGATTCCAGAAAAAGGACCATACACAACATTCTAAAACAAAATAATTAAAACATTAAGGTTCATTTTGGGCCGCAATTATACGGTGTCGCATATCAGAGGCGGTGAACATTTGGTGAATAATTTGTTCACGTTTAAAATTATTAACGCGAAACCATTCGTCATGGCGGCGTGGAGGTCTCATGGATTTGCCAATGTTTTTATTTTTTGCCGTCAAAGAGTTTGCGCTCAAAAAAAACGAATTAATTTTCGTTGGTTTTTGGCGTTTACCTAAAGATAAACCTTTGTAAAAGATTAATCAATTTTAATCTTTCGTTAAATGTCATGTCAACTTGCTTGATTAGGGTTGGTGAGTTGGTAAAAACATCTGCAAAACAGCAAACGAAGTTTTTCATGAGCAGATCTCATCATCACCATCATCCAGCGTTAATCCCAGTCGCATCCGAAGCTTTTTCAGCTTTGGGGTCTGGGGTCCGCTTTACTAATCTAACTGCTGATTTTGGCTAAACTTCGATATTTTCCATGAACCGACTGCTGTCTGAGCTCCACAACCCTAAGGCGATTTCGAAGCATTGCAGTTAGACCAATTGTTGGACTTTTGAGGGCTCCAACAACCCGTAACGATTGCGACTAGATGTTCGTATGGTAACCAGGACCAGACCAGTGCAAATATTCATATTCATGCCTATGCATGCAAATATTTGCCTTGCCGGGGATCGAAACCGCGCCTCCTTGCGCAGCGGCAGCGTTCGATACCGCTGCGCAAGGAGGCGCGGTTTTGATCCCCGGCACGCCACGAAGCGCCACGCTGTCACAATAGACAGAGAACAGTAAAACATCTTCATATAAACGAGCCGCTCTCGGTTTGAATGTATGCGTACGCGCCGAGCGCCGTGTCGGTACGCGATTTTACGCACACGCTGGCATAATATAGGATGGTAGAGGATGGCGGCAATACGGGCTGTGCCGCGTGACTGTGAGCACGCGCGTAAATTACATGACCGCTCGCGTTCGTCAATTCTCGCCGGCCACTTACCATAATATTAATTATTACGAGTATCATGACTTCAAAAGGGGAAAAAAATATTGTAGTGTTTTCGGGTGCCTCAATAATGATTTCGCAAATCCGGACTTATCATTCTTCATACTTCCTACTGAACCAGAAATGTAAGTACCTACAACTTAAATCTTATTAGAAAATGTGATATATGTATTGTTTGTTTCACAGTTTATTTGCTTTATTAAGAGCGTACCTGAGTCGCATTTTTCCATATAATTGTATTCCCAGATTTACTTCCTGACTACTATGTTTAAAGTTAAGTTTATTTTAAGAAGCCCAGTTTTACTATAAAACAGAGGATTGAGTACGAAATATCGTTTAAGTAAACGTATTTGTCGAGTATAGTGTAATAAGGACAATTTCACAATAATCAATATTGCAAATTACTATTATTTTTTTTTCTATTGTCTTAAGTGTTGTTTGATCCAAATATGGCGTCTTAATCATAATATTAAGTTAATAAAATTATAGTAAAATGTGACCGACTAACGCTTAGGGTTGCGTAGAATTTTATTTATAACATTATAACCTTTAATTTAATAGCGAGTAAGCGAGCGGCGCCTTTGTTGCATTTGAGCTAGCTGTTGCTATCCGATTATATAAATAAACATTACACAGTACCCATATAAACAATCATTATAATTGTACCTCAGAAACTAATGAGGCTAAAAAGGTTTTGCGGTTTTATTAAAGTAAGGTATCATTTGTTAAATATTCGCTACCCATACATAATCGTAGCTTTACCAATGTCTACTTTTTCATAAGAACTACATATTTATTGGTTACGTTCTCATGTTTTATATCATTTAAGCATTAGTTATTAGCTTGTAAATATTATTGTGTTAGTGTTACATTTAAGTACCTACTCATCACTTACAATCTTCTCTGATAAGAACCAGTTATATCGATTTCCCATATCACACATCACTTAAAATTTATCATTATTTACGAGCTTTAGAATATAATTTAGTGTTACACTTAAGTAGTCTTAAAAATTTTGTCGGTATCAAATTTGTAACTTAATATAATAAATGTTATGTGAATAAAGGCTTTTTATTTTTACTAAATTTATAAATTGGTAAAATATTCAATCATAATATGCTTTTTATTCTATAAATTTAGATCAAAGTGACAACCCTAGGGTTCAACGCAAGAGTAGGCAAATAACTCTGCGGGCGGCCTTAGATAATCTACTGTTCTCTACTGTGACGCTGTCAAGTATAAGCAGATCTATTCTGCAAAAATTACACAGTGAAAACTTATTTGAAGTGACTATACAAAATCGGAATAAGATGACATTTAAACAAACTTTTGTACACACCGTTCAAGCAATTTTGATATCTTTTCCATAGGCATAAGGATGGTATTAAAAGCAAAGAAGTGACTGCCATACCAACTATTTATTGCAGCTGCCATTTGTCATACCACCAACGCAATAGAACTCAAAATTGGGTGAAAGGACTGTAGAAAAGGTTTGTTTAAATGTCATGTTATTCCATTCCGAATGTCGTATAGTCACTTTAAAATCACCTCACCTAAGTTTTGTTGGGGGGAATCACTCTGTGGTAGGCCATAACATCGGCGGCCGGTAGAAGTTACCACACACCAGATAAAGTTCCAGCATGATGTCTGGTGAAGCCGTACGGAGGACGGGTTTGAGCAGTTAAGAGCATTAATAATGTAGTATAAATAGCCTAGAGTAGACAATAAAAGAGCATTACTGAACACGCATTCGTAGTCATCACTACAATCACCAATGAAGTATCTTCTTATAATCGTTATCATCATCAACCGTTTTTATCGTCCCACTGCTGGGCACAGGTCTCCTCTCATACAGAGAAAGATTGAGCGTAATCACCACGCTTGCTCAATGCGGGTTGGCGATCTCAGAATTATAAAGTCCAGGTTTCCTCAAGATGTTTTCCTTCACCTTCAGTCATTGGTGTCCAAGATATACATATAATTTTAGAAAAGTTACATTGGTACTTGCCTGACCTGGCATCGAACCCGCGCACTCATACTTGAGAGGCTGGTGTTTTAACCACTAGGCCATTGGATCGAATCTGTAAAATTCTCGCCGTGAAAAGTTTGAATGAATTGAGTTGTCAATAGTGTTTATCTCTAGCATTAGTTGCAATTAATGACAAATCACTTCACCCAAGTTTTGACAGCGAAATGGTTAGAGAAACGCATTGCTGAAATAGAACATAAAGAAAATCTGCAAGGTCAAGAATAATGGCGCCGATTCTGTTGTCCACAAACTAATTTTAAGTAACGTGCATCTTTACCTTTCCATTTCGTTAAGAAAAGGACAGAAGATAAAATGTCGGTTTCATCATCAAACTTTTTATCGTCCCACTGCTGGGCACAGGTCTCGTCTCATACAGAGAAGGATTGAGCGTAATCATCACGCTTGCTCAATGCGGGTTGGCGATTTCAGACTTAAAGTCCAGGTTTTCTCAAGATGTTTTCCTTCACCTTCACTGGTGTCCAAGATATAGGTACTTAGAAAGTACATATAACTTTAAAAAGTTACATTGGTACTTGTCTGACCTGGAATCGAACCCGCGCACTCATACATTGAGTGCCTACTTCGGTGATGTCGGTTTAATCCTGTCAAATTAAGATACTTACTCCATAGACAGTTTAGACGCGATTAAAAACATGGCGACTAAAAATACGCCAGTTTACGTCAGGAGCGCACTAATTTGACAGGTCCAAACTGACATTTTATCTTCTGTCCTTTTCTTAACGAGATGGACAGAAAAAGATGCACATAACTTAAAATTGGTTAAGTTTATGAACATCAGAATCGGCGCCAATATCTTTTCCTTTCTAATTAGCGACAGAATATGATTACCATTAAGATTTTGTTACACCAGGAAGATATTAAGTTTCCAAAGCGTATTTGTGTTTAACGTTGACCAGTTATTAGTAAAGCCTCATATATTTTATTCTACAAATTCATAGCCATTCGGCATCTTTGTGTTTTACAAAAAGGCCGTTTAACGCCTCGTTAATGAGGAGTTAAATATTTTGTTCAAAATGTAATCATTGGTTAATGGTTTGCGAGAATTCGTATGTTATTGGATAGTTTCTCTTATTTTGCTATTGTAGCAAAATAAAGCCTATTGAGGCTCCATTGCGACTGTACTTAGTCAAAAACCGCTTGTTGCTCGAATAGAACATTACATGTGTTTAGTCTATTGAAGTCACGTTTTGCTAATAAGAAAATAATAGCAACAGAAAAGATATATTGGGGATTTGAAGGATGCCTGTTACGGTTATTCTATAATTGTTGCCTAAAGTCTTGCCGCCAAGCCATTCGTCGTGTTCCGGCATGATGTCTGGTGAAGCCGTACGGAGGACGGGACTGAGAACACAACTGTGTTGCGATGTGTGCCGGGTACGATGCACCAAATATTGTTGCGTCGGCAGTTTGTTCGTGGAGGGTTGCCAGATTAATCTCCCTCTGGCGCATCATCCGACTGGTCGTGTTGTTGGGTTTAACATTGCGCCACCTCGCTTAACTCCTTCAAAGGGCAATGGAGAGGGCTATGCTTGGGGTTTCACTGCGCGGTCGATTCAGGAATGAGGAGATCCGCAGAAGAACGTTAGTAACCGACATAGCCCGAAGAATTGCAACACTAAAGTGGCGGTGGGCTGGACACATTGCCCGTAGGACCGATGCCCGATGGGGCCGACGGGTTCTCGAGTGGCGACCACGCACCGGTAGACGTAGCGTCGGTAGGCCCCAGACCAGGTGGACCGACGACCTGATGAAGGTCACGGGAAACCGCTGGATACGGGAGGCGCAGGACCGGTCGTCGTGGAGAACCTTGGGGGAAGCCTATGCCCAGCAGTGGACGTCTTTCGGCTGAAATGATGATGATCATGACCTCGCTTAACTGCCGTCTTCCTTCCTATTCACTCAGTTTTTAAGTGAATAGGCTCTTAATAAACCAGCGCGCTTTACCAACAACGATTGCGTCACTGCTTCTGCCATCAGGCGGGATTGCGTTCAAACAGTTTACAATTATTAAAAAAAAAAGAAGAAATAAATGACAGTATTGTGTGTTTAATCATGTTATATTTTGATTCAATAAATTACTCACGTAACATACCTTTTTACATCTTACATACAGTGTGATAGTCAATTTACAAATATCCGTTTTACACCTCACATTCGTCTATATAAATATAAATTAAAACTTAATCAATATATTTTGTACCTAAGATATTGTTTCCGACTACAAAAATGTACAGTTAGTAACCATTTATATTTATTACTACACATTATTTTCATTATAAATCATAATTAAAATACAAACGATGTGGCGAAGTGAACTTATGAAGTCCGTATGTTCTTAAAAGTAATGTCCGGGTTGAAATTCATTGTTGGTCACCCCTGAGTAAATTAATTCACTCTGCACAATGGCGCCGATTCTCTTGGTCACTCATTAATTTTAAGTTAAGTCCATCTTTTTTTTTTCCATTTCGTTAAGAAAAGGATAGAAGATAACATTTTAATTTAATCCTGTCAAATTAAGATGGTACGGATGGTATGGATGGTCTCGGAGGTAGGCAACAACATCAGCCGTCGGCATAAGTTACCACCCACCAGACAAAGTCTTGCCGCCAAGCAATTCGTCGTGTTCCGGCATGATGTCTGGTGAAGCCGTACGGAGGACGGGTCTGAGCAGTTGTGTTGCGATGTGTACCGGGTACGATGTGCCTAATGTTGTTGTGTCGGGAGTTTGGTCGTGGAGGGTCTCCAGATCATCCTCTGGCGCAGCATCGTTGGTCGTGTTGTTGGGTTAAACATTGCATCACCTCGCTCAACTGCCGTCTTCCTTCCTATTCACTCAGTTTTTTTTAAGTGAATAGGCTTAATAAGCTAGTGCGTTTTACCATCAACGATTGCATCACTGCTTACCATCAGGCGGGATTGCAGTCAAGCACTAGTTTATAAATAATAAAAAAAAAATTAAGATACTCCATAGACAGTCTAGACGCGATTATAAACATGGCGACTATAAATACGCCAGTTTACGTCAGGAGCGCACTAATTTGACAGGTCTAAACTGACATTTTATCTTCTGTCCTTTTCTTATAGAAATAGAAAGAAAAAGATGCACATAACTTAAAATTAATTTAGTTTGTGAACAAAGAAATCGGCGCCAATATTTGTTTTTGAATCTTAAAAAAGATGATGGATAAACAGTTTGAACTCATACATTACCATTTACGATTCACTCGCAAAATAATAATAAATAAATATTTAGGTATGTGAAAATATACAATATGTAAAGAAAACCCTGTCCGAGCCATAAGGATAATAAAGGTTAGGTAAACACTTGACCAAATATGATATAAAATTTTACATAATCATCATAGTAACAATACTAATGAATTTTGAAATAATCCTTTTTTCCCGGGAATTAATTCCAATTTCCCCGAAATTTGGTAATTTTTAAAAAAGTGACAACACTGATATTATTATAAGCGAATAGCGACGCGACCACGTCACAGGTGCCGCGTGCCCTGCCCCCCGCCGCCCGCGGAAGGGGTTGCTTACTTAGCGCACATGTATTAAGTTACCTCTTTTTGCGAAATAATATTTTTTTTAGGGGGATATTTTTTTTAAGTTTAGTTTGTCTTTGTGGGCTTTAGTAGAATCAGTTATCGATACCTAACAATACCTTCACGGATCGGACAGGGTTTTCTTTACATATTGTATAATGCTTGTTGTAACAGTCCTTATAACTACAACTTTAGAAAAAAAGAGATCAATGAGTTTTTTAAATTATAATCAAAGGGTTAAAATCTTCGTGACGGGTCCATGAAGACCGATGCCTCCAGGGTCAGGGTTGCAGGTTGGTTAAAATAGAAACCGTGGCCCTGGTGCACAGGCAAGTGAAGGAACACGGGTGGGTTTGTCAGTAAAAGTCTGACAGGCATTTCGCTCCGCCCAGAGCTGGAGAGGTCATTGGATAATTTCCCATCCAGACCAAAAAAAAAAGGGTTAAAAGCTTATCAAATGTGAATGGGTAATTATATGACATGCTGTTTTTAAATTAGAGTCAGTTAATCACAGCGGGCTACAAAATGTCAAATGGTGTAAAATTGTCATAAAACAATTAAATCAAGTAATATACTTTATTTGTTCTATTGTTCCATAACATTATAAAAAATGTAGATGTCAGTTTATCTATAGTTGAGCCAAATTTGATAAAGAATAGAGGTAAACAAACCGTTGCTAGGCAACGAGTAGTTTACGCCTAAAAGACAGATATTAACAACCTTTTCTACATAGATGATTTTAATAAAAGTAATAATGCTACTTCCTACTAATCCAAACAGTTTATTTATGTTTAGATATTTATGATTTGCATAGAACGCTTAACCGATTTGAATGAATTAATATGTCACACATGTAAGCTAATTTCCTAATAGGTTACATTTTTTGATTCATATCTATTATAATTAGTCCATACTTGAAAGTATTAGGTACAATGCATGCGTTATGTAGTTGATATGAAAATAATAAAAATACGCAAAAGTGTATTGACAAATGCCTCAACATTATTCATTGGTTGAATTCCACAAAATGTGTTTAATACCTGGATTTCATCCATCTTTCTTTTCTTGTGTCACGTAAAATTAATGTCGACTTTTTAATGGTTTTTCGAAATACCAAGTTATTATGCATGTTATTTTAGTGATTCTATTGAAATATGCTGCAATAGGAATTGTTAATAAAAAGCTAGCATGTAAAAGTCGATAATCATGTAAATAACAGGAGATTTGTAAAACGTGAGTTGTGATAACCCTAAAGTGGTTTGTTTACCTCTATTCTTTATGGAGCTAGACGATGGTATAGGTATTATTTGACACTTCTTTTTCGCGAATAACAGATGTGTTTTATTTGTTCATTGTTCGACAAATTCCTTTGCCCCTTCAACAGTAATTTGGCTTATCAATTAATATTGAAATACTTTAAATATGTTATTGCAACTTTGTAGGTTATTTAAAAAAATAGGCATCTATGTATTTTGTGTCTGGACTTTGGAGGCCTATTCTTTGAAAATGAACTTCGCAATTTTGATCGAATGTATTATGGGCTTTTCCTACTCCATAGGTACGGACGACAGCAGGTCAAGCTACCCGAAACTGTCAAATATTTTCAATCAACCTTAAGCCTTAAGCGATAAAGTTGATAATCTAATAAATTAATTTGACAGATTGTAGTAGCTTGATGTGCTGTCATCTGTACCACTTACGGACATCAGAGCGGCAAATCTACTAATTTTAAGAATGTTCACAGTCTGATCTTAGTTCCAATCAAAAACATTTCTACTTTTCTACGTTTCTACGTTTTTTGACAAGTCTTTGACATTGTTTTGTCGCCAAGATGAGATGGCGACTAGAATTCAAATGTTTTATATAACGTAAATCGGTTTTCAGATTGGTTCGAGTAGTGAGAATGAATAATGACAACACGATTTAGTAGCTATCGGGACACCAAATGTTTTTTGCCTGTCTGAAAAAATGAATTTGACATTTATTTTGACAGCCCAACTATATCCACAAGTGCTCGTACCTTTGTTGACGGATTACAAGAGTAGAGCCTCCAATTCAATTAAACACCGATGTTACTCCAACGCCTGGCGGTTGACGTAAAACTGTCGTTTCCCAATTATTAGCCACTTTCCGATTTTACCGACGAGGCATTCATAAAAATGTTCTATAGAGTTTCAAAGTAGGATAATTTCACGTGCCAACGGCTCGAGACAATAACCCCGTGACCAATCGGGTTGCACATTGTTATGTACCTATTAAACTCACCGCGGAGTAAGTAAAAATGGCAATAAAGCCAGCGCGGCCATATTGTTTTGCTAATTGGCTCTCTTATCGGTCGTTACGCATTATACGTTCATTAATTGTTGTTATTTTACGACAAGAGATTATATTTCTTTCGCCAATAGTAATTGTATTCGGTCGCCATCTTTATTTGGCAATTGGATTTTTTAAATTAGTTTTTATGGCTCTATTGTTCTAGTTCCTGACTTTTGTATCAGAATTTTTAGAACTTTAATGTTTAATAAAAATTATATTCGTAGTTATAAAATGAAATGGACTTTCATTTTCATGAACAAAGCTCTACTCCTTAACTTGAATACAAATCACGTTGAAAAGCCGAAATTCGACCGCATATATCTTTCCCTTTATTTTATATTTTATCTTGAAATATTTAAGCATTGTATGGTCACAGTAGTGTGTTGTCACAAAATATTGATGACAGGTGCAACTTTTATGTCAAACTTGTTTAATTTTTTAAAGTCACTGTCATACTGTCATGTGTCACATTTCCCTTAATCGCCTTAATTATTACAAAGTGCTTCTTCTGTCACGAAATTACATAGTAATAGCGACGTAATTAAGTTAACTGTACGCCGCTTTGTCTAATGGACCCGACGAAGTTAGTGTTTCATTTTGTTATGCTGCTTGTTTTCAGCTGGAAAACAAGCAGTTTCAGAGTAAAGTTTAAGAATCAAGCTACTTTCTGTTCTCTGAACAATTTTCACTAATTTTCCACTTGTTATTGCTGTTTTTATGACATTACATCCAATTCATTCCTCATTTGGTAAATTAAAAATAAAATTTGAAAATTACAAAAATAATAAAATACCACATCATCAACAAACCTCAATATAATATTATTGCCCCATTGTAAAAGAAAATATATTAACAACAAGGCTCCCGCAGACAAGCGCGACGCGATTCTACTTCGACAATTTCCACGAAGTTTCCATAGAAATCGTTCTACTACCACAGTGTCGCGTCTGTCTGTGGAAGCCTTTAAAGAAAATAAATATAGATAATTACTATATACACTACTACCTATATAATACATTGCCTAGATCTAGTATTCACACGAGATATGTAGTTATATGGTACTCATCAAGTCTTTAATGAAGCTGATTACGATCTAATGATAATAACAATTATTGTTTAACTGGAAACAAAGGAACATCTCTGAAATGCCTGTAAGGCGTGTTAGACTACTACAGTACCAACGCTTCCACATTCGCAAATATTAGGTCCCGAAGTATTTTCCACCTTAAGGTACTAAGAATAATGTCCATGTTCGCTTACACTCACTGCTGTCCAACTCAGTCATAGCGCTAATTTCACTGGAGTAGCCACGAACTCACCGAGAGCCTCAATAGTCATAGGTTAAAGTCACTTTCACGTGTTAAGTAGGGACTCTATACTAAATGGATTATGTTTTCTTGTTCCCCCGTTCTTGGACAAGTCCTGCTCCGTGGCGTGACCTCCGCCGCTCAGGTCTAAGGACACAGCTCGGCCAGAGTCGAAGTCAAACTTCTCGAAGTTTGTACTAGCTCCGCCGAAGTGTTTGAAGAAGGAGGGCTGGGGTTCGGGGATCGGGCTGAAGTTTCGACCCGAATGGCCGTCGGACGTGGAGCTGTCTGAGTTGTTCATACCGTCGGCTCCCGAAGGCGCCCGAAGTCTGCCTGACAGCGAGAAGTCTTCAGGACCTGAGTCGTGGCAGGAGTCGCCTCCTACCACGTCGATCATGCTGTCTTCTCCTTCAATATCTCCATCTGAGTCTGAATACAGGCCGCTGTTCTTGTGCTGCGCTAGGTACTCTGCCTTCAAAGCCTCCAGGTCTACCGCTATGCCCTTTGCCCGCAGCTTTCTTGCTTGTCTCTCCAATGCTTTTGCCAGTTTCTTTCTTCTTCTCGCCCTGTTGATAAAATCGATAGGGCCCAATTAGTATAGAATCTATAGCCTGAACACTACGTTCAATAGTTAATAAAGCTTTTTCTAGTGTTTAAAACTTATTTTGGGGAGTTTTGGCGAGAAAGCTAAGATGAGTGTTACGCTCATTTTTTCATTGGACTTTTGAATTATTTATGGTTTCGTTTACTAAATATAAGAGAGTGGTTTTATGTATTAAATAGTGCATTCAGTAAATAATTCATAAAGAACATTGACACATTGAACATGACTTTGCCTCAAATCTTCCCCGTAGACGGTTCACGCGGCCGTCTTTTTCGAGTATCATTGGCGATATCCGCCATTATTGTGAAATGAAATTTTCAAAGAATTTCTATAATTTTTTACACGTGTTATTGGCAAAATTGTGGTATCTATTCCACAGGGGCCATTGACCAAGAGTTGAAGTTGACTTATTTTGACTCACATTGGGTGTAAATAAATGTAGCTTTGCAAATATATTATTGATGATAAGCAGGCAAATCATGCCTGGACGACAGCAGGTTAAGCTACACGAAACTGTCCAAACAACCTTGAGCCTTAATACGTAATAAGTTTATAATACTCCCCCTCCTGAGACACAGGCCACCATCTACCACGCGGGCTCAGTGCGGGTTGGTAGATGTCACCATGTCTTCGAAGTTTTTGCCTCTAGTACATGCCGGTTTCCTCACGATGATTTCTTTCACCGTTTTGAGAGCAGTGGTGATGAAATAATTTACACACAGTATAGCGCCTGACGGGGTTCGAACTTACGATGTACAACTTATAAGTCGCGGCCAATACCAATATGCCACCTTTGCTCTCAATGAACTTACGATGTACAACTTATAAGTCGCGGCCGATACCAATATGCCACCATTGCTCTCAATGAACTTACGATGTACAACTTATAAGTCGCGGCCGATACCAATATGCCACCATTGCTCTCAATGAACTTACGATGTACAACTTATAAGTCGCGGCCGATACCAATATGCCAACATTGCTTTTAATGAACTTACGATGTACAACTTGTAAGTCGCGGCCGATACCAATATGCCACCATTGCTCTCAATGAACTTACGATGTACAACTTATAAGTCGCGGCCCATACCAATAGGCCACTTTTGCTCTCAATGAACTTACGATGTACAACTTATAAGTCGCGGCCGATACCAATATGCCACCTTTGCTCTCAATGAACTTACGATGTACAACTTATAAGTCGCGGCCGATACCAATATGCCAACATTGCTCTTAATGAACTTACGATGTATAACCTGTAAGTCGCGGCCGATACCAATTATCCACCATTGCTCTTAATGCTTTACAGATAAAGTTGAAAATCTAATAAAGAAATCTGACAGATTGCAGTAGCTTGATATGCTGTCATCTGTACTAAAACGCTTTTTTATTAATGTTATCAATATTAGCAGTATACAGCGTTATTTTTTGTTTATGCGACACCTAAATAGTTTGTTCAAAATAAGCAAATTAATCGATTCCAATCATTTTTACACCAAGTTATATTTTTTAGAAATTGTTGCAGAGTGGTTACCGAGCGATTGCGATAGATCATAGTACTTGCGGGCGCGCCACAGCTGACGCCAGAGATTAACGCACATCGGTCGCCCACCAAATCGGCTCTTTGACCATATTTTTGTTGGGACAACCAAGTAGGATAACAAGCTCCTAACTTTGTGGTCTTTCGTGATATATTTTTGAACTTTTGTACATGGATTCTTTACTTAAAAATACTGGACACGTGTTTCGGGTTTCGCAGAAACAAAAAAGAATGCTGTATATCATAAGAACAACTATCACTCATCATCATCATCTCAGCGTTAATCCCAGTCGCATCCGTAACTTTTATTTTCAGCTTTTTAGTCTGGGGTCCGCTCTACCAATCTAACTGCTGATTTTGACTAAACTTCGATATTTTCCGTGAAGCGACTGCTGTCTGACCTCCACAACCCGAAGGCGATATCTAAGCATTGCAATTAGACCAATTGTTAGACTTTTGAGGGCTCCAACAACCCGTAACGACTGCCACTAGATGTTCGTATGGCAATCAGGACCAATGGCTTAACATGCTTTCCGAGGCACGACCAGTGCAAATATTCATGCGCAAAGGCAGCGTTCGCTACCGCTACGCCACAGAGGCTGTCCAATTGATTTCATTATCGTAAACAAAATATTTCAGGTATCTGGATAGCGGTCAATAAGAACAACTATCACTATATTATTAAATAAATATCGCACTGCCGATGACATCAGCCCCAGGACTGCACATGATCCCGTGCGTCACACCGTAACCTCTGCATATTTTTAATTAGTTTATCTTTTTATGTTCTCTTTAATTTACTTGAACACAGCTGATAAAACACGATTATATTAGTCAAAAAACAAAACAAAACCTTTAAACAAATTAACATCAGTTAATTAATCAAATTCGCACTACATTAAAAAATAATCGCTTTATTTTTAGCTCGTACAAAGTTGTCGGGAGTTTGTTTTAAGATCAATGCTAGAGATTTAAAACACTTTCAAGGCAATAACGGTGACTCTAAAAATAACAGATATGTAAGTGTAAAATCTCGTTGCTGTGAGGTACAATCGTGTGTTTGGTCATGAATATAATTGGTACAGTTTAAGAATGTTGCCCAATAATCAGCATAATTGATATTATTTGAACCGAAAATTATCCCTGACTTATAGATTTCATTTATGGATCATATTGCTTGTCTCACAGAAAACGTAGCATACAGCATCAATCTATTATTTTACCTGTATCATCGAAAATATATCTACCAGTTATTTAGATGTCTATTAGCTTTTACCTATAATATGCCATAGCGGAGTTACAAATTGTGACAGCCCTCTATAAAAGAGGTAGCAAGCAAAACTTCGATTCCAGCAATGGCCAACTTTATTATTTAATTGCTAACTTCTAATCCCGGCTGGACTATTTCTAGTAATACTTATTATGAAATTTAGCTTTAAACTAGAACTATTTTTACTTATTTACTTAAGCATTTATGTACGGACGACGACACATCAAGCTACTACATACTACTAAACTAATAAAACTACTAAAAAATACTAAAAAACTAAACTAAACTAATTTTAAGTTAACTGCATCTTTTTCTTTCCATTTCATTAATAAAAGGACAGAAGATCAAATGTCAGTTTAGATTTGTCAAATTAGTGCGCTCCTGACGTAAACTGCCGTATTTTTAGTCGCCATGTTCATAATCGCGTCTAAACTGTCTATGGAGTATCTTAATTTGACAGGATTAAATTAAAATGTTATCTTCTATCCTTTTCTTAACGAAATGGAAAAAAAAGATGCACATAACTTGAAATTAGTTTAGCTTGTGAACAACAGAATCGGCGTCATTGTCAGATTTTTTTTATTAGATTTTCAACTGTAGTAACTGCAGAGTATTAACTTTATAGCATGTGCAATTGTATATATTACGATATATGCTCATAAATCATTGTGTACTTTATGTACGTGCGGTACTTATTTTGATTGTGTGTGACGTGTGGTCTCTTGACTATTAAGGCTGTTTCTCTTTATAATGTCAGAAACTATAAAGTGTTCTAAACAACTTGACCTGTGTTAAACTCCGTAATTCTAACTGAACAGACATCAGTGCTGCTGGGGAGTTTGTTCCGCCACTTCTTCTTTCCAGCGAAAGATCTAGGAAGTGATAAGGGGTGACCTTTTGGGAACTGTCTTTTGTAATGTTGGTGTCAGCAATATCAATAAAGCATTAAGGCTTAAGATTGATTGGAAATATTCGCAGGAAAGAAAAAAGGCAGGAAAGAAGGCTTTTCTTAATCCATATCCATACTAATATTATAAATGCGAAAGTAAATCTGTCTGTCTGTCTGTCTGTCTGTCTGTTACGCTTTCCCGCTTAAACCTCTCAACCGATTTTGATGAAATTTGGCACAGACAATCTTTAGAGCCTGAGAAAGAACATAGGCTACCTTTTATCCCAAAAAAAATTGATATTCCCGAGGGAAATCTAAAAAGCGCGGTGTAACCGAACTCCACGCGGGCGAAGTCGCGGGCGGAAAGCTAGTGAAATATAAAGAAAAAGATTCACTGAACTTAAATTGATTTTAGTTTGTGAAGAAGAACATGAGGCCATTGCCATCACAATGTAATGTCTGCTGAACAACCTGAATAACGCAAAAAAAATATTTTCAGTTGAAGCTACTGTTATTGTTTTACGCTGATACCCCACAAGTAACTTGGTATGTATTGAAGAATTTTGTCATGCAGTGTTGGCTATCCTCACCATCATTTCAGCCGGAAAATCACCGCTGGATTTAGGCTTTGGTGGTGTTGATGCTAGAGGAAGTAAAACTACGTTATGCACATATCTCACCTCTCCCTGGCTCTAAGCTCATGAGGTGGAATGGGCTCTCCTGAACAAGACTGGGGGTGTGCGTTGTGTGCTGGTCGACCTGGTCCTTTCTTCGTGTGTTCTTTTTTACGCCACTTCGCTCTACGATTCTGGAACCATACCTGTGTGCAAAAAGAAAGTATTTAATGCTTACTCATATTATAAATCGGAAAGAGAGTTTGTTTGTTTGTTTGTTCAGCTTTCACGCCGTAACTACTGAACCGATTGCTTTGAAATTCTGCAGTCGTAAAGTTAGTAGTAAGTCTGAAATCGCCAACCCGCATTGAGCAAGCGTGGTGATTACGCTCAATCCTTGTCTGTATGAGAGGAGACCTGTGCCCAGCAGTGGGACGATAAAAAGGTTGATGATGAAAGTTAGTAGTCCGGATTAAACAATAGGGTATTTTTTATCCCGGAAAAATTCGTCATTCCCGAGGGAAATCTAAAAAGCGCGACATAACCGAATTCCACGCGGGCGAAGCCGCGGGCGGAAACCTAGTTACGTATAAGGCTTTTATGAAGAACAAAAGCCACAGACATAGCTCTTCGAGACGCTAAAATTAAGTGGCTGTGGGCGGGCACATTGCTCCCAGAACCGATAGCCGATGGGGCAGTATTGTTCTGGAGTGGCGGTCACGTACTGGAAGACGCAGCGTAGGGAGGCCCCAAACAAGGTGGACCGATGATCTGGTAAAGGTCGCGGGAAGACGATGGGTGCGGGTAGCACAAGACCTGCCATCGTGGAAAGCCTTGGGGAAAGCCTTTGTCTAACAGTGGACCTCTATAGGCTGAAGAAGAAGAAGGCTTTTACGTGTCATCAATCAGTCTTACGAAGGGGTATCGTAATAACCAGTAATTGGGTTGTGGAGGCCAGATAGGAAGTCACTCCATGTAAAGTACTAGCACAGTCTAAAAATCATACAGTCGTCCGACGAAGACGTCTAGACAGAGCAATCGTGCGGGGTGTGAGGGACGCGACGCGGGTAAGCGGCACCCGAGCTGCGAACAAAACGATGTTCGTAGCTTGGTATCTATCATTAAGGGCTGACGCGTGGTTGTTTTTTTATTTGTTTGTTTTATAATTTGATATGAGTGTCAATTTTGAGTATAATTGGGGTGCTTGTTATGAAAAAGCCATTCTTTTTGACACCCAAGATGGCGGACGTCATTTATTTATAATCTAATATGGGTGTCAATTTTAAGTAAATATAATTGGGGTGCTTGTTACGAAAAAGCTATCCTTTTTGAAATCCAAGATGGCGGATGTCAATTTAAATGTAAGTACATATTTACAATATGATATGGGTGTTAATTCCGAGATGGATTGGGGTGCTGGTTACGAAAATGCCATCTAAATAACTTAAATCTGTCTCGAGTTGTTCCTTTAGTAAAAATACCAAATTAATTAAATATAATACAGCTATCGATGTTGGTCTGCAATAAATAAATAATTTCATAAATATTGTTTATTTGTGACAACATTGGTCGATGCGTTACTGTCTGGACGATGTCGGCATTTTACACGAGATCAAAGGCGTCGATTTACTGTATGATTTTTATGCTGTGGTACTAGTATTATTCAGGTGAATCCGGTCAGCCTGAAGCCGATCCCAAAGTTGAGAATAGGCTAGGTAGATTGTACCGTAGAATTGGGAGGACAAGCACCTTACTGTAGCACTGTTACTGTCAGTTGAAATCATTTCGAAGCATTTTGCTAGTCCATTGGTCCATATCTTCGAACACTGTCTCCACTCCCTGTCTACCCGACAATGTAAATAACGCAATGAATGTTGTTGAACTGTCAAAATCAAATACATTGCTACTGATAATGTGTTACGTAATTACCCTACAGGTACCCCGGGAAGGCATATGACGAACTCATAGGTGACTTTTTAGCCGGTAAGAGTCCGGCTCACCCCTCCGCGTCCCCGAGCGGAGGATAGTCCATGAGGATTTTTCCACCTTCAAAAAACAAAAGAAAATATAGATGATCATCCTGTTTTAAACTCGCTTGATTGTTCGAGTGGAACTCGCACTATATTATACCCACCTTGTATGTACATATGGTTCACTTTCGTGAACAACCTTTTTAGTACCTATAGACTCATAATCATCATCATCAACAACCTTTTTTTTCATCGTCCCACTGCTGACCACAGGTCTCGTACAAAGAAGGATTGAGCGAAATCACCGCGCTTGCTCAATGCGGCTTGGCGATTTCAGACTAAAAGTCCAGGTTTCCTCAAGATGTTTTCCTTCACCTTTTAATCAGTCATTACCAATAGGCTATTCTTTGTTTATCATCATCATCTCAGCGTTAATCCCAGTCGCATCCGTAGCTTTTCAGCTATGGAGTCTGGGGTCCGCTTTACCAGTCTAACTGCTGATTTTGGCTAAACTTCGATATTTTTACGTGAAGCGACTGCCGTCTGACCTCCACAGCCAGAAGGCGATATCTAAGCATTGCAGTTAAATCAATTGTTAGACTTTTGAGGGCTCCAACAATCCGTAACGACTGCCACTAGATGTTCGTATGGCAACCGGAACCAACGGCTTAACGTGCTTTCCGAGGCACGACCAGACCAGTGCAAATATTCATATTCATGCATACAAATATTTGCACTGTGCGGGGATCGAACCCGCGCTTCCTTGCGCAACGGCCGCGTTTGCTACCGCTACGCCACGGAGGCTGTCGCAATAGGCTATTCTTTGTTAAACAATTTAAAGTACAGAATTTGTTATTGATAGAAAAAACTGACACAAAACATGCACTTTATATGAACTTTTTGTATCAGCAGGTGACTTTCACGATTGAGACGGTAAAAATGTCACGATGTTATACGAATCACGATGTTGTAAAAAGCTTTTTTTTTTTTATAGTTTAGCTTGAAGGTTAAATATCGGATATTTTTTGATGTGCCAAAAGGAACCGTGTAAGAAAAAGTGGTCCCGTTAATCCTTTTATCTGGTTTTCAAGATCGGAAGATGATCACGATTATCGATACTTGTCATAATACTTTTTACAACACTAGTGACAAGTTTCAAAGTTTTTTTTTTAGGTCGCAAATCCGTTTCGGTCTTGTAATTTGAAAGTGGCGTAAGAAACTTAGGTTCAATGTCAAAGTTACTTTTGAGTTTTCGTTTTCTTTTACACTTTTTCCTATATTTTGAGGCAAGTCATAATTAAGTTAATTAGTCTAATTTAATGATATTCACAACACTATTTTTTTAAGTTGCTTTAGAATATAATGTTTTGTTTCTTCTACTATCTTCGGTTTCAAGTATAAAACAGGGGTACAGGTTAGCATCACTTAAAGCAGATTAAATACTTCACAGCATCTATAAAGGTTGGAGAGTTATCTAGCCGCACAAAGGCGTCTAAAGTGCCCGCGACCCGCCAAGAATTGAGACGTTAAATTTCAATGCGCCTGCGCATTTGCATCGTAATGCCGGGGCAGGCGTGCGCGCGCATTTGACGCGCTGGATATCGGCGCTATCTACCGAGATGTGCGAAACATTGTAAGTGGTTGGAGCGTATTACTTGATTTTGAAGTTCATGATCAATAACCATAAACCTTTGATCGTATGGTGCAGTAAATTACCATGAGGGGGTGTTTCATATTTCTTTACGAGACACGACAAGCCTTAAAAAAGGTTCCGCGATGTACTAAAAAGTTTTTGCTGTACCAGTAAAAGCCCAACCGTCTAGGAAGTACCTTTAGTAAATAAGTTTATTGACCGCTATATTTTACCTGATATATTTTGTTTACGTTAATCAAATCAAAATTGAATCATTCATTTTGCAACGAATGTAGTTTATATTAAAATACAGGTGGAGTAGATAGGAGTGAGCCATTTATGTTCTGCCGGGAAATAAGGACGCAAAATTTATAAAAAAATAATCCAAATATTAAATATCTCAGTATATGTAATGTTACCACTGTTGGGACACAGACCTGGGAGCCAGGGAATGGGCCGTAATTTACCACGCTCGCCCAGTGCGGGTTGGTAGATAATGTCTCAGTTACAATTATTAAAATTGTATATACATTAATAATAATTAATATTGGAATGCGAAATTATAAAAGCGTTTAGACTTGAAAAAAAAATATAGAAATAAATTACATATCGGTTACTTATGTTTAAAATAATATCAATTACCTATATTTATTGGAGTGTACTCCTTAAGAATCGATTTTCATATATAAGGCACCCGGTATGAGAAAAATCTGAGGGGTAAAACCTACTAACGAGTAACGAATTTTAAGCGTTACTATTTTAGTGCGCACCATTGGTGCGCAACTTAACTTTCTAATCTAAAAAAGTGGCATAATTATTGTTTTACAACTATATTTTGTTAGTTATTAAGATAATGTTATATTTAAAAATAAAAAATTATACCTAATAATTTTAAAAAAATGTTTATATAAAAAAAAGTATTATCAACTTTCTTAAAATTGGTTAAAATTTTCATAAATATGCATTTATAATTTTTTAAATTTTTTATGATTTATTTTATAAATATTTTTTTTTTAATAATCTTGTTTTTTTTTAATTATTATTTTTTTATTATTTTTTTCTCGTACTTAAGGAGTAAACTCCAGTCGTGCGTCGGAGCTGACACACACACTTTTTATAAGCAGGACACTCAGAAAGTTTTGCGATAATAAAAAAAAATGTTCTATACGTACATATATTTTTATTAGATCTTTTTAAAGTACTCTCCACCAGCCTTTATACAAAGTTTCATGCGTCTGAACCAGTTTTCGAAACACTTTTTCCAGTCCGCCTCGCTTACAGCCTGCTCGAACGCTGACAGCGCATCATTCGCCGCCGAAAATGGATCCCTTTGAGCCAAAGTTTCTCAAAAAACTCGCGATCAAAATCTTACCCCCGCTTCTAGATTGCTTCACTTTGGTAGGCGTTGATTCGTTTTGAAACACCTAAACCGTCGACTGGCGCTTCGTTTCTGAATCGTATTGATAAAGTCAAGATCCATCACCTTTAACAATGTCGTAGACAAGCCTGCTTCAAATTTGTGTATCATATCATGGCACCATTTCACCCGTGCCTGCTTCTGCGCATCGCTGAGATTGTGCGGTACCCAGCGTAAAACTATCCTCCGCAACCGAAGATGTACGGTCGTGTAGAATCTTGTGAAGGCTTCCTAATCCAATCTGCAGATTGTGCTGAATTTCTTGGTATGTAATTCGTCTATTGTTTTGGATCAAACTTTTCAGGAAATGAATATTTGAACTGGTCTGGTCGTGCCTCGAAAAGCACGTTAAGCCGTTGGTCCCGATTGCCATATGATCATCTAAGGACAGTCGTTACGGGTCGTTGGGGCCCTCAAAAGTCCAAAAATTGGTCTAACTGCAATGCTTCGATATCGCCTTCGGGTTGTCGTAGTCAGGTGACAGTCACTTCACGGAAAATATCGAAGATTAGCCAAAACCAGCAGTTAGACTGGTAAAACGGACTCCAGACTCCAAAGCTGAAAAAGCTTTGGATGCGACTGGGATTAGCGCTGGGATGATGATGATGATAATAGAAATTTATTTTAAGTATTGCTTTAGTATGGAATATCTGTAAGCTTTCCCATTTTAGTTTTGTATATTTCGTTTATAAGTCTTATGTATCTTTACAGAGTCGTTTTCCTCCACTTTTATTCTTTTGACTTTACTTCCAAGTCTTTCTCATTTAGGATCGTCCTTTTGAACATTAATTAACGTCTTACAAAGCACGTTCCTAACTTTTCATAGTCTCTCGTCATATCAATTAACATACAGCCTTATATGATCGTGAATATTCATGACCTGTGTTTAGTATAGCAGAGACAAGCGATAAACTGTTATGAGTGCGTAATTTCAAAGGATGAGTGCCTACCACGGAGACTCATATTATTGTTTAAAGGTCCCTTCAATGGCTGACGGGGGGTACTAAAATATCTTGTAATAGGTCTAGAATTTAATTGAAGCCGTAAAATTACTTTAATGTGAGGTCAATAGGTCGCTCATTCGTAGTTAGGCCACTAGACGTGTGTAATTTCGTCACGGAGGACGGGTCTGAGCAGGGGTCTACTATTTCTGTAAAGTCATTCCAACACGATTCCATTGTCATTCCATTGGCATTGTGCTTAAAAGTTCGTAATCTGCTAAATTAATATTATATCTAATGTTCGATAAAGTATTGGTTCAAGAGTGGATCAAGGGTGGTGATAAAATGACATTGCTGTACTGCCATTATTATAAAACCCGTTAGTAGAAATTATTTAATTTCAAATTAAATAATTTCTACTAACGGGTTTATTAATATGGAGTGGAGTGTCAGTGATTGTCCACTGGAAAGTCATGATGACAATATTTTGTTAATAGATTACGAAACTTGTCAAAATCCATCATTATGGGATCACTGATCGACCATTCTGACACTATTGAAATAGCAGACTAGAGCCCCAGTTGTGTTGTGATGTGTGTCGGGTACGATGCGACAAATGTTGTTGTGTCGTGAGTTTGGTCGTGGAGGGTCTCCAAATCACACTCCCTCTGGCGTAGCATCGTTGGTCGTGTTTGTTGGGTTTAACATTCATCACCTCGCTCAACTGCCATCTTCCTTCTTATTAGCTCGGTTTTTTTGAGTGAATAGGCTATTAATAAACTAGCTCGCTTTACCGTCAACGATTGCATCACTGCTTACCATCAGGCGGGACTGCGGTTAAGCATTAGTTTATAATTATATAAAAGTACTAGAAATTTGAGTAGGTTATAAAGCGAAAAAGTAATTAATTAGACAATTGGTGTTTACGGTTTACAGGTGATTGAATCCAATCACCTCTCTCGGAACTCTGCATCACTTAACGCTTTCAATTTTAGATTTTTGCAACGTATTTTCCTTATATTAATTTGATATTACCTACAGATGTTAGACTAACGTCTTCTGCAAAAAAATGTGGTCCAAATAAACGCCAACATATGTATCGTTTAAAGCGATTAAATAAAAAAATAAAATAACGTAGGTTGCCCGAGCACGGCGCGGGTCAGTTTACGAGCAAGCCATCGCTTTTTATTGCAAAACGAGCATAATACTCCCGCGCCCTCTGCCGGATTCATTTGGATTTATTTAATAAAATTATAACATAACGCCTTCCAGCGTCGGGTATAATTAAGAAGATAAATATGAACGATATTAAAACTGATTCTCATTATTTATCGTCCGTAAAATTGGGTGAAAAGTTAATTCTCACTTAGTGGGAATGTTCTGTCTGAGATTGTGTAGATAATGTTGGTAATCTAAAGTGAATTGGGGTTTAAACCGACGACGTTAGCGATTTTATATTTAATAGTTAATAAATATGTGACTTTCGTCTTGTCCATGTTCATTTTAGGTCACTCAAAGGGCAACGGAGAGGGCTATGCTTTTGGTTTCACAGAAATGAGAAGATCCGCAGAAGAACGAGAGTAACAGATATAGCCCGACGAATTGCAAAACTTAAGTGGCAGCCTGCCGGGCACATTGCCCGTAGGGCTGGTACAAGTTAGACCGACGACCCGGTGAAGGTCGCGGTAAACCGCTGGATGCGGGAGGCGCAGGACCAGTCGTCGTGGAGATCCTTGGGGGAGGCCTATGTCTAGCAGTGGACGTCTAAAATGATGATGATGAATATTTGACCTGTAGCTTAGTGGTAATCATGTGCATTAAGAATTTAGACTAATTCATGGACACCCCTGGTTTTAATTAGGCAAAGCAAAAAATTGTGAGGGAATCTGGTTAGGTGATCCCGCAGTTAGCAAGTGTGGTGATCAAAGCTCATTCCTTCTCTGCATGAGAAGAGACGATTGCCCAGAGGGAGACCAATATTATTATTATTTTTCATTTAAGAGAGGTTAAGACCCAGGTCGGGACCCTACCTATTGAAGGCTAAACAGAGAAAAATATTATAAGCAGTCTATTGGATTTCATATACTATTCGTCTATTAGATTAGTGTATTAGATTTTGAGAGGGAGATTAGGTACGCTTGGATGGATTCGCAGGAACTGAGAAAAAGGGAAAAAGAAGAAGAAAAAACGGTAAGTGAAAAAGAAGTAGGTAGTAGCGCGTGTGGGCGATGCGCTGCGATGGAGTGGCTCTAAATGGAAAAAGTCAAGTGCATGCACTAGTATGCACTCAAGATAAACCAAACACCTGCCTACTTAGGTACGAATCTACAATTATTACACGTGTTTAAAATATCTTGATAGAATTAGTTCTTTCCATGAATCCATTGTTTTAGTATTATAAGTAATTACTATTGATTACATTATGTGCAAAGTTTGGGTGAATATTTATGGCAGTTTATGAAATAATGACCATCCGTTAGAACGAAGCATGAAGTGAATCGATACTAAGTTTTCTATTTAATACTATTTACTTATATAAGGTGCAATCATTTACTAACTGGTGTGACTGGAAAATCGATTATCTTTGTTCACGGCAATTAGATTTAATGATGAAAAAATGTTAGGTATTGCGCTATTTAGATGATTCAGATGAAGCTATAATGCTGTACCTGTCAGTATACTCGTTGAATTTCAGGAAATGCAGTAAAGAAAACCCTGTCCGATCCGTGAAGGTATTGTTAGGTATCGATAACTGATTCTACTAATGCCTACAAAGTCAGGCTAAAGTTAAAAAAAAATGCCCCCAAAAAATAAATATTATTTTGCATAAGGTGGTAAATTAATACTTGTGCGGTAGGCAATGCATGCGCGGGCTAAAGGAGGCAAGGCACGAGGCACGTGGTCGCCTCGCTATTCGCTCATACTAATACCGTCAAAAATGGTGTTGTCACTTATTAAAAAAATACCAATTTACAAAGGAGGTAGCACTGCTACATATATTTGCGAAGTGTATCTACTCAACAACGTACATAACGCAATGAATGTTGTTGAACTGTCAAAATGAAATCCATTGCACTGATAGTGTGTTACGCAATTATCTACCCTGCTGTTTAATATCTCTGAAATCTGATATCTATTTTCTCGGTGGTAGGCCATAATATCGGCTGCTGGCAGAAGTTACCACCCACCAGACAAAGTCTTGCCGCCAAGCGATTCGTCGTGTTCCGACATGACGTCTGGTGAAGCCGTACGGTGGACGAGTCCGAGCAGTTGTTTTGCGATGTGTGCCGGGTACGATGCGCCAAATGTTATTGTGTCGGGAGTTTGATCGTGGAGGGTCTCCAGATTAATCTCCCTCTGGCGCAGCATCATTGGTCGTGTTGTTGGGTTTAACATCGCTCAACTGCCGTCTTCCTTCCTACTCACTAAGATTTTTAAGTGAATAGGCTTAATAAACTTGCTCACTTTACTATCAACGATTGCACCACTGCTTACCATCAGGCGGGATTGCAGTCAAGCACTAGTTTATAAAAAAACTCTAACCAATATTCATGAACATTTTAATCAAGAATAATAACATACTATAAACTTAAAACAAAACACAAACACAGCATTAAGAGATTAAAAAAACACAGTTTTAATTAACCCTAAGTTGGTGCTATCTAATCGAAGCACATTGATTATTCGGTCGGTCGTAATGACCCGGTGGGTAGTTCCCTCTGCTAATGAGCCACGTATATCCACCCCTTATATCCCCCTCAAGGGGGAGTGTCATTAATACGGAGGTGAAGAGGGAGGTACCCCTGATTTGTTTTTATTTTTGTTCTATAAGAGTTATGTTCGGCGATTGATAGCTCGGCATTATTCGTTTATGTGATTTGTTTTTAATGGGTTTTAGATTTTGTTTATGATGCGGACGAAACATTTTATCTATTGTCTTAGTGTCTGTCTATAATACTCGCCCAGGTTTAGCTTATGGGTAACTTATTTTTCTACCATTTTTAATAGTTTTTATGGCTTTTGTCTACATGCGTCATGCATCAATCAATCTGTCTAACCTTTTCATATATATTAGGTATGCTGGGGTTTGTTTTCCTGTCTAACCGATCTAACCTTCAGAACTAAGTAATACTTCTTGGTAAGATTTATGTCAGACATATGGTATTCTAATGACCTGTAACTACTTTCAAAGGTCCATGTATGACAGTTGGGATTCGAGTTGCCAGCGCAATTTTATATTTTAAAGTATGTATTTGGTAGAATGAAATAAAGGATAAGAGCTGTTGGTAAAGGACACATTTTTGCCGTGAAATGCTGTTTTGATATCAGTAGCTATATTTACTAATAAAATTACACAAAGTTTTAATTTTAACAAAAAATGAAGACGGCACAGTGCGTTGAAAACTCGTGTGACGTCACTGCACGCTACACTTTTTAGCGAGCAGTGACGTCACCAGCCACCACTCCTGATCTTTGATGCCTTTTATATTTGTCAATTTTTATTGATTTGATAAAATAAAATATACGTATCCAATATTTTTCTATAATATGTATGACGGACTAAATAGAATATTTTTTTTTACCCAGGAAACATCCCTATTGTACAGACGACAGCACATTAAGCTATTACGACGCTATTACGATCTGTGAGATTTTTTTATTGTATTTTCAACTTTATCTATAAATCATCAAAGTTCAAGGTTGATTGCATATATTAGATAGTTTCGGGTATCTTGACCTGCTGTCGTGTCGTCCGTACTTGATAATTGATATTACTTCTTGCAGCTTTAAGATCTTCCTCTGTTTTCTACAGTGAAATGATAAAATTGTTTACATGGCATATTGAAGTTGGTTTTCTGTCTACTCCCGCGAAATTCATAAAATAAAGCACAAAGTATTATCCTCTGTTGAACAGTTTGAATTAACGGACTAGATCAATATTTGGGTTTGTAAAATAAGATGTCTGGCAACCCTAGGCGGGACCAAATGCTAAGTGGTGAGTTTTGGCGGGAAAGTCAAGCTGAGTGTTACGCTCATTTTTCATTGGACTTTTAAAATAATTTATAGTGTTGTTTACTGAATAAAAGCGCGTGCTTTATGTAGTAAAAAGTGCATTCAGTGAATAATTTATAAAGGACATTGAAATGTTGTAGCATAGTAGCCACATCATGACTTTATCCCAAACCCCTCCTAGTCGGATTACGCGGGAAACGAAAGGAGATAGGTTAGATTAAGTTAGGATAAGTACTTATTCATAAGAGCTATATATAAAACTTTAAGATTTCGACTGTAGGACTTGTATCCATGGTCATGAAATAAATTAAAAAAAAAAACCAAATGCTAAGATTTTTCAAAAGAAAAAAGGTAAATAAGAAATACGTAAAACCATTTATTAAGTAACGTCACTGGGACGATTGCCCATCTTCCCTCCCCGGGGGTGTAAATAAGACGTTTGTGGTGTCGATACATTGACTTGTCATCTTCTGAGGGGTGAAGTTGCCTCCTACGCCCTTAAGTACTTTGAGGGGACCGGAATTGCTATTGTTGAGGTTTGACTTTAAAGATGTTTCTAAAGTCTATTTACATGGGTTTTCAGTTGGATAGGTTAATTTATAACGGCTGGAAACTTTTAGTTTAAGAAAATTGAATGTACTGCTTAAATTAATTTATGATTTTTAGTATTGGTTGTATGAATGTTTTTTTTTACATTTTATAAACTAGCGCTTGACCGCAATCCTGCCTGATGGTAAGCAGTGACGCAATCGTTGATGGTAAAGCGCACTAGTTTATTAAGAGCCTATTCACTCTAGCCTTGAAGATATATATCTTCGTATCTGTAACGAAGGATGAATCTATACTAATATATAAAGCTGAAGAGTTTGTTTGTTTGAACACGCTAATCTCGATCATTACTGGACTGATTTGAAAAATTCTTCTTGCGTTGGATAGCCCATTAATCCAGGAAGGCTTTAGGCTGTATATCATCACGCTGCGACCAATAGGAGCGGAGCATAACTAACTCCACGCGAACAAAGTCCCTGGCGGCCGCTAGTATTAGAAAAATCTGTGTTGTAAGTCATTTTGTAAGAGCCTTTAATGTTTCCACTGTTGGGACACAACCTCCACTCTCCGAGAGGAAGTCAGTTACGATCCATCACCCTGGCCCAGAGCCGGCTGGTAGATGTCACATGTCTTCGAAGTTTTTCCTCTAGGAAATTCCGGTTTCCTCAAGATGTTTTCCTTCACCGTTTAGAGAATAATGGTGATGAAATTATTTACAAAAGATAAGCGCCTGCCAAAGTGGTCAAGAAACGAATCTAAGACTCGTAAAAAATAATAATAATAATCTTTATTCAAAAAACTTACACAACATTGTAAAATTAAAGCTACAAAAATATTCTTATACAAATACATACATATCTTAGTGCCTAAATAACAGCTAGGTATTAAGTGTGACTAAAAATATACATAAGGTCATACAGAACGTATTATTATACAGAGAATCAAGTAAAATTAGCGACATGGCCGAGCTAGGTTTATTAAACCAGTGTTTCAGGCGCTCACTTTACATCACAATATATCAATAAGTTAATAGCTAGTAGTAAAATAGCTTTTGCAAGAATAAAATAAGAAAATTTAGACCTTTATTTACACATTTAGTTCAAGGGAGGGTCCCTACTCGCACTTGTAAATAAAGAATTGACTTGTATTAGTGCTGTCATCCCCTTGTTGGGGTGAAACGGTTTACTTTTCCTGTTTTTGTTTGTCATTGGTTGTTGTTGGGTTTTCTTAATATACCTACTTACCAAATGCGGCTCGTGCGGCAGGGTTGAATGTTCCACAGCTGGGCACAGGTCTCCTCTCATACAGAGAAGGATTGAGCGTAATCACCACGCTTGCCCAATGCGGGTTGGCGATTTCAGACTTATAAAGTCCAGGGTTCGTGAAGATGTTTTCCTTCACCTTCAGTCATTTGTGTCCAAGATATACTTAGAAGGTACATAATAACTTTGGAAAAGTTGCATTGTAACTTGCCTGACCTGGAATCGAACCCGCGCACTCACACTCGAGAGGCTGGTGTTTTAACCACTAGGCCACCACGAATTTAATTTAATGCTATGTAATTTAATTTAATGTTATGTAATGTAATTTAAAGAAATTTAATTTTCAAAAAAACATCACGAAGTTACCTGGACTTTAAGCCTGAAATCGCCAACACGCATTAAGCAAGCGTGGTGATTACACTCAATCCTTCTCTATATGAGAGGAGACCTGTGCCCAGCAGTGGGACGGTAAAAAGGTTGATGATGAAGTTGAAATGACGAGAAATGCTTTTCAGCATCTTCCGTGTCCGTGTTTTTCGTATAAGTACTTGGGTATATATTAATCAATAACCGTTGCTTTATTCAAATAACGCGAAGATTATTCCATACTAATATTATAAATTCGAAAGTAACTCTGTCTGTCTGTCTGTTACGCTTTCCCGCTTAAACCTCTCAACCGATTTTGATGAAATTAGGCACAGATAATCTTTAGACCCTGAGAAAGGACATAGGCTACCTTTTATCCTGAAAAAAAAAAATGATGTTCCCGAGGGAAATCTAAAAAGCGCGATATAATCGAACTCCACGCGGGCGAAGCCACAGGCGGAAAGCTAGTAATAATATATTATGTTAAATTTTACTGAGCTATAAACATTTTATAGTCAATAATCACTTACTATTAAATTTTAATAAAGAATATATTTCAATAATTTAACAGAGACACGTATTCATCATTAAATGACGTTTTATGTTTTACACAATATCTATACTAATAATACAGTTGAACACTGTTTGATTGTAAGGACAACAGGGCCTGTAGCCAAAGTAACATCGCTTCATAGCGAAGCGATGATACATTGGCTAGGGCCGCAGCAGTTTAAGCTACCCGAAACTGTCAGTTTGCTTTTTTTTATATAATTATAAACTAGTGCTTGATTGCAATCCCGCCTGATGGTAAGCAGTGATGCAATCGTTGATGGTAAAGCGCACTAGTTTGTTAAGCATATTCACTTAAAAAACTTAACAAGGATTACGGCAGTTGAGCGAGGTGATGCAATGTTAAACCCAAGACCAACACGACCAAACGCTGCTGCGTTAGAGGGAGATTGATCTGGAGACTTTTCGTGACCAAACTCCCGACACAACAACATTTGGCGCATCGTACCCCCCACACAACGCAACACAAGTGCTCAGACCCGTACTCCGTACGGCTTCACCAGACATCATGCTGGAACACGACGAATCGCTTGGCGGCAAGACTTTGTCTGGTGGGTGGTAACTTATGTCGACAGCCGATGTTATGGCCTACCACCGAAGAGCATTGTCATTCAGGATGCATTTACGGATCAAAATTCTTATTTAAGTGTTTGTTTATCTAACGTTAAGATTTCATTCTTATCATTGTTATCTTTTCAACCAATGTACCTGGCATCTAACCTCTTCAACACCCGTGGTTGACTGGTAGAGAATGCCTAAGGTATTAATTCCGCTTTTGAACATACCTTTGTGCTAAGTACAAATAAATAGTGCCTTAATATTTTTACATGAAAACGACAATATTCTATGCACCCCGTCGCATCGAATCTCCCGCCCGCGTTAATATGTACATACTTAATTCCTTTTCGCTTAGCTTTCTTTTTGCAAGGTTCCCAAAAGTCTAAACGTCTAGTCTGTTTCACGCGCGTAAGTTTAGATCCCATGTAAATATCAAGATCAAAACTATTCTGTATATTATTCCTGGTAATAAACTATTTGTGTGCCAAATTTCATCAAAATCTGTTCATTATTTTAGGCGTGAAAGCGAAACAAACATACAGACTCACTTTCATATTTATAATCATCATTATCTCAGAGTTAATTAGAAAGAATTTCTTTTATAATCTTTCCAGTTACCGTTTCTTACTGGTTTCAGTTTAAAAGTTAATCTACCTTTGAAGATTGAACAGAACACTGAAAAAGTGTTGTTTTCGAATAAAGTAGTTTGTTTTCAAACAATGTAATCCTGATACAAGCAGATTTGTAAACAACTCGGTAAACAATTCCATGAACACAAACTGTAAATTTTCAGCGCTGTTTTTCAGTGTATTTTGCCGTCTCTTTTCTTTCAGTACAGCAATTGATATCTAAGTGTAAGTGTGACAGAGATGGATATAAATTTCGCAACATCGTCCCGAATTGCCAGCTAAGGGTTTTCTAATAGGGTTGTATGTCGTTTTTGATCTTGGTTCTTTGATTTTATATTAATTGAATTGTTAGTTTCATAAAAACTACAAAGTAGGTACTCTTTTATTGAAAAATGTGCGTGAATGCGTTAAAGTTACTTATATATTATGGTTGAATGTTAATCAGTACAATATCGTTTGTCAAAGTTAATTAAATTCGAACTACCGTTTTTCAATCAAGACGTTCATGATCGACTAATATTCAATGCAGCGCCAAGTAGTTACAGATAATTTCAATCGAAAGGTCGGCACACAAATTAATGAATAACGTAGATGACAACTCCGTTTTAAACATGTTTAATGTTTAAATTATACGGTTGTCCGTATGTGAAGCACCGCATTTCATTAGGCACAGTAATTACATTAAGGCAATTTAATACGAAGCAAATCTTGTTTGCCAGTGAGAAAATTATTCATGCACGATAATTTACCGCCTCAGGAGCAACCCTGAAGAGGTCTCATGTCTATCTTTTACCGCTAAGCCTACGGCGGTAAAGTCGGCTGGTATTTGATAGCGACGAGCGCCGAAAGGGATGGAGCGACGCGCCTCGAAGGGGCGCAACAGGGACACACGACACTCCTTAAATTTTATATTCTATCCGCATTTTGTCGCCTAAGCGTTCCATTTAGTGTTCCATATTTAAACCTCGCGCCATTCTTTTTTCTTTTCAACCGAGCAGAGAATGTAAGAAGATTTTCTATTTTTTTTTCTTACTTTTGGGGTGTACCCAGTCAGCGCCGGATGTGTGTGGAATACTGATGTGTGCGTGCGACCGCCGACACCCTGTTAGGGAATGAAATTGGCATATAAATGTAAATTTTATGCTATGAATTTTAAAATGAAGTCGATACTTCCGCGCTTACGGCGGAGCGAGTGAGCCGTTTTCGCAAGTTTATGTCAGGCAGGGATGAAATTAGATTAGAATGTGCCACTTTCGGTAAAGAATTGGCTTTTAACGTCTTTCGCGAAACTCTTACGTTATGTAATGCCATGATTACATTTGTCGTCTCTCGAAAACCCCCAAAGCCTTATTTAATAGTTGAATAATGTTCCACATCTCGTATTCGTAACACTTCTAATTTACAGTTGAGTGCTGCTCTTTAACCGAATGGCATTCGTTTATTCAATTATTTTTATAGAAAAACACATACATAATCATAATACACCATAATTTTACTTCCTTAAAAAGGCACCGTTGAAACCAATAAATCGAAGTCAATATTGCGATACTACGATCGGAAACGCAGCCCGGGACGTTAAACGAACGAAAGGAAATAAAGAAATCAAAGATGAGGAAAAAAATCCACTTTACAGACGCAAACAAGTCACTTTAACTTTATTGAGCTGTAATCGAATTGTGACGTCCCTAGGAGCGGCGACTCGGACGAGGTCGGAGCGGCGCGATCTGCAGCCATCCTTATCTGACCCGCCCATTTAAATCTATGCTATTCAATCGTGCCGTCTCGCTCGCGTCCCAGGGGTGCCGCCAAGATTGCAATCTTTTGATTTATACCAACTATTAGGAGTGGTGCGGGATAGTCTGTCTCTCAGAACGAGATCCGCCGAGATAAGTGTTGGATACAATCGACGTTAGTACTGATTATAGAAATGGATTTACTTATACATTGTTTAAGCGAAATATGAGTTGGTGAACTTTGTAATAAAACAAATTAAATCTACATAAGCTTTATCTGCTGAATGTTTATATTGTATTATTTTTAAATAAAGAGGAATGAAAGAAAAAAAGAAAATGTATGTTTAATGTGTGTTTAGCATTGACTAAAAGGCAAACAATGTTAAAAGATAAAGCTAAGCTCAAACAGATCAGGTATTGACCAGGATCAATCTATGCTTTCCGCGGCCGGCCTGTAGATGGGTGATCTTTAAATACTGAGACCCCTTCATGCCTCAGAAAGCAGATTAAGCTGTAGGGCTGCCGTGCATCCTTTTTTTTGGGATGGGAAATTATCAAAGACTTCTCCCGCTCTGGGCGGAGTGGAAGGGCTTGTCAGACTTTTACTGACTAAAACCCACCCGTGTTTCTTCACTTGCCTGTGCGACGGCCAGGGCCACGGCTTCTGACTGTATTTATATCGCCTAACTGTGTGGAGTGTGGAGTTGTCGACCACGTATTGATGAACTGTGTCCGGTACGAGTCTGGTAGAAATTATTTGTTCAGAGTCTTGAGACTGAACATAGTTGAAATAGGCACATTTAATAAAATTCTGCGGCGACGATGCGAAGAGTCTGTTTAGGTTCATGGCCCAAATATGATAAACTAGCTGCCGCCAGCGACTTCGTTCGTTGGATTTAGTTATGCTCCTCTCTTATTGGTTGCAGCGTGATGTTATATAGCCTAAAGCCTTCCTGGATTAATGGGTTATCCAACGCTAAAAGAATTTTTCAAATTGGAGCAGTACTTTCTGAGATTAGCGCGTTCAAACAAACAAAC
This sequence comes from Sesamia nonagrioides, assembly GCA_017933935.1. Lineage (NCBI taxonomy): Eukaryota > Metazoa > Arthropoda > Insecta > Lepidoptera > Noctuidae > Sesamia > Sesamia nonagrioides. Next base: position 226,684 of record JADWQK010000289.1, read on the forward strand.
TCTTTAGCTTTATATATTAGTATAAAGTATAAATGTGTTTAGAGGGTACGATGGGAATGACATACGCATTGCGATTATAAATGACCCTAAGCAAAAAAAGAAAAAAAAAACACAGTTTTTTATGGGAGGTCGACCCAAAAATCTGACAAATAGGCTTACAAAGCGTTATCGTACAACCCAAAAACGGGGTGATGGAGGTCAGATAGGCAATCGTATCGTCATCCAGTCGTTAGTACTTCACTGGGTCTGGTTAAAATGGAAACCGACCCAAAATTAGTAGGAAACAGGCTCGCCATTGAATCTGGAGGTGACTTCCCTGGCTAAGTGACCCTCAGAATATTCTTTAAAAACACACATCAGACAGTAAAATCACAAGACAGCCTCCGTGGCAAGCGCAGTGCAAATATATGTATGAATGAATATGAATATGGATATTTGCACTGGTCTGGTCGTGCCTCGGAAAATATCTTAAGCCGTTGGTTCCGGTTGCCATACGAACATCTAATAGCAGTCATTACAGGTTGTTGGAACCTTCAAAAGTCCAACAATTGGTCTATCTGCAATGCTTCGATATTGCCTTCGGGTTTTGAAGGTCAGACGGCAGTCGCTTCACGGAAACAAAGTTTAGCCAAAATCAGCAGTTGGACTGGTAAAGCGGACCCCAGACTCCAAAGCTGAAAAGCTTCGGATCCGACTGGGATTAACGTTAAGATGATAATGACGTCAGACAGTAAAATAGGCAGATAAACTAGGAAATAATTGTGGAAAACGAAGACAAACACAAAACAAAAGACGTATTACTAAAAGTTATTAAGAAAGGGTAAAGGCATTACTTTTCCGTTCATCGGTAAAAGCCAAAACAAAATGCCATCAATTCGTATACAGCCAAGGGTTGGCCACAAAACGGCCTCCATTCAAAACTGTATTATCTCAAGTCGAACATTATTTCAGTATCCTAAAGCTTATATAAAAAGCGGCCAACCGCGCGGTCCCCGGCGGCCGCTTAGCCTCACAAGGTTTGGGGAAAATAAGGGAGAAATCGTCCCTCATTTATATTGAACGGAAACCTTCAGCTTTTTGCCCTTATGTACCAAGTACCGTACGTCGTGTTTGTCCGTGTATTTTCCTCAAAATGAGATTGGTTTCTCCGTAATGTTTTGCTTTATTCTGATGACACGATTATTTTTGTGTTAACTTTACTCGTATTTTGGTGTGATAAACATTGGGCGTGGAACAGAAATGTATCCGTTTTTCTTGTGGATTGAAATATAAAAATATTCTGAATATTTTCTGCTTGTAGGTAGAAGTACAATAAATCCAACCTATTCTTGTGCCACTACAGAGCGGGCCACTTCTCATACAGAGAAGGCATAAACATTAATGACCATACTTGCTCAAGGCGGTTTGGCGATTTTGGACTTAAAAGTCTGAGTCAGGGGTTTTTCAATCCGGAAGGCACGTTAAGCTTTTAGCCACGGCTGTCACAAATGGATCTTTGAGAGTCGGAACGGGTACTCAGAAAGCCTTTTTTTTGTTCGGTTGGGAAATCATCAAATGACTTCTCCCGCTCTGGGCGGAGCGGAAGGGCGTGTCCGACTTTTACTGACTAAAACCCACCCGTGTTTCTTGACTTGCCTGTGCAATGGCCAGGGTTAGGGTTTCTTTTTAACTAACCCGCAACCCTGACCCAGGAAGCATCGATCTTCGTAGACCCCGTCACGATGTGCTGACATCTCTTTGAGGCTCGCGTGAAACACAACGCGCCGTCGACTCGGGCCTGATCCTTACCAGGCGGCGAGCTGCCCACTGCTCACCGCCAGCAGACCCACGCCTACGGTGACTTGGAGTTTGGTGTCATCTCACGACCCGGACGTCTCCTGCGTCGGGTAGTGGCGTGAGGGCGCTGGGATTCCCGTTGCCTCACGCACTACGCCTCCTTCTTTGCCAGCATCACTGCTTCGCAGGAGGTAACGGCTTGTCATGCACTCTCGCTCCGGACCATGGCCTGGACCAGGGTCGGACGCGATCCCCGCTAGACATCTCTTTGGGGCGCGCGTGAAACACAACACGCCGTCGACACGGGCCTGGTCCTTTCCGGGCGGCGAGCTGCCCACTGCTCACCACCCGCAGGCCCGCGCTAGTAATACATAAACGTAGGTATATAGTAGAGAAAAGGCTAGGCTAAATGATGAGCTAGAGTCCAGGATTTTGAATAGAATTTTCTTCTTACAAGCCTTCAAAGTCTTAAATCACGCTTATTAGCAAGAAAACGTCTCAATCTACAATTTCCGGCCTACACTCAGATCTAACAAATCAGAAGCTTGACTCTGTACTAAACCAGATACGGTATGTAATAAAATTAGTCCCATTCGCCATGGTAACACATGCTCCAACCATGATGGATTAAGATGTTAGATGTGAAGCCGTTGCCTTTCGTCGCATGCTAAATATACGCTGACGTATAACCGACAAGCGAGAACTACAAAGGATTGTGCGCAGTTTTAACACCGTATCTAAACACTCATCGTCAAACGTGTCTAATTTTATATATATATATATACTTTTGATATACACTTCCTGTTTAGTACCTATATGCAAAATTCCTTGTTGAAGCAATTTTCGTCTTAGAGTTGGTTATTTTTTTAATCCATACTAATATTAAAAATGCGAATGTATTTCTGTCTGTCTGTCTGTTACGCTTTTCCGCTTAAACCCCTCGACCGATTTTGATGAAATTTGGCACAGACAATCTTTAGACCCTGAGAAAGGACATAGGCTACCTAAAGAAAATATACAACGTGTAACATAAAGGGCATATACATACCAAGGGCAAGCTGTTCCCGATGGAAATCTAAAAAGTGCGATATAACCTAATTCCACGCGGGCAAAGCCGCGAGCGGCAAGCTAGTCATATTATAAACTTAACTTGACCGCTATCCCGCCTGATGGTTAGCAGTGATGCAATCGTTGATGGTAAAGTTCGTTAGATTATTAAGAGCCTAATCACTCTAGGCTTGAAGATAGTTTAATTGTAGTCCGACTGCCGTAGGCAAAGTGTTCCATCTTCGATGTACGCGGTATTAAAGACGAGGCGATATAACAACGTAAGGGTGGAGGAATTAATTCAGTAGTCCTTTCAGTGCTTGACCACAATCCAAACAGTGATGATTGATGGAATAGCGCGCAGTTTATCAAGAGTATAGACACTCAAAAAAGCTGACTGAATAGCGAGGAAGACGGCAGTTGAGTGAGGTGATGCAAAGTTAAACCCAACAATACGATCAACAATGCTGCGCCAGAGGAAGATTGATCTGGAGACCCTCCACGACCAAACTCCCGACACAACAACATTTAAAGTATCGTACTTACTCGGCACCCATCGTAAGCCCAACTACTCAGATCCGTCCTCCATACGGCTTCACCAGAGACATCACGCCGGAACACGACGAATCGCTTGGCGGCAAGACTACGATCTGGACGAAGCGTTTTGCTTCTTTTTTATACCGCCGTACATCGAGGGACTGAAACGATTTGCCGGAGGCGGGGTTACCGTCACACTACAATTTGAGTGTCTTCAAGGCTTGAGTGAATAGGCTCTTAATAAACTAACGCGCTTTCCCATCAACGAACGCATCACTGCTTACCATCAGGCGGGATTGCGGTAAAGCGCTGGTTTATAATTGATTAAAAAAAAGATCAATTGTAGGAATTTTGAGGGCTCCAACATCCCGTAACGACTGTCAGTAGATGTTCGTATGGCAACCGGGACCAACGGCTTAACGTGCGAGTCATACTGACGTCACACCAATCCTGTATCTCGCAAGTAAAGTTTAGCTCAACTACCATATACATATACAATATTTTTTTTAAATAATTATAAACTAACGCTTGACTGCAATCCTGCCTGATGCTAAGCAGTGATGCAATCATTGATGGTAAAGCGCGCTAGTTTATTAAGCCTATTCACTTAAAAAACTTGTGAATAGGAAGGAAGACGGCAGTTGAGCGAGGTGGTGCAATGTTAAACCCAACAACACGACCAACTATGCTGCGCCAGACGGTGATTGATGTGGAGACCCTCCACGACCAAACTCCCGACATAACAATTTTTGGCGCATCGTACCCAGCACACATCGCAACACCACTGCTCAGACCCGTCTTTCGTACGGCTTCACCAGACATTATGCCGGAACACGACGAATCGCTTGGCGGCAAGACTTTGTCTGGTGGGTGGTAACCTCTGCCGGCAGCCGATGTTATGGAGTACCACCAAGAAAATTTCCCAACATCAACCGTCAGACACGACACCCGGTCCAATTCTCCCTTTTCTACCGAGGATGAGTGAACTTTACACCCTAATTCCTCTAAACAGAGAGTCTGTTTTGCTGTCTGCAGATAATATATAAAAAAAAATCTTCAGTCTACTTACAGCCACCCTGCTCTCTTTAAGGTCCAGTCTCATAGCCAAAGCTTCTCTCATGAACACATCAGGGTAATGTGAAGCCAGGAACGCCCGCTCCAGCTCCTCAAGCTGCCAGGAGTTGAAGTTCGTCCGCGACCGTCTCCGCTTGCCGCTGTCACCATCGTCGTCACATACGCCGCCTGCGCAAGTAAAGCATTTGGTTATAAACGGGTTAAAAATAATGGATGGATTAAATCTTAGAATTTTTTATTATTACTTGTGAATGGAATAGGTATCTACATCTCAAAAAATCTGATTCATCATCATCATCATCATCAACCTTTTTATCGTCCCACTGCTGGGCACAGGTCTCCTCTCATACAGAGAAGGATTGAGCGTAATCACCACGCTTGCTCAATGCGGGTTGGCGATTTCAGACTTATAAAGTCCAGGTTTCCTCAAGATGTTTTCCTTCACCTTTAGTCATTGGTGTCCAAGATATACTTAGAAAGTACATATAACTTTAGAAAAGTTACATTGGTACTTGCCTGACCTGGAATCGAACCCGCGCACTCATACTTGAGAGGCTGGTGTTTTAACCACTAGGCCACCACGACATTCCTGTCTCAAAAATCTGATTACTGAAAAATCTAAAAATCTGATTGAAAAATCTGATTGGATTCTGTTTATTGCTTTGACTTCATTTAAACTAAAAGTCAGTTCGGCCAAATTCGTTAAAGAATAGAGGTAAACAAACCGTTGTTAGGCAACAAGTTGTTTACGCCTAAAGGACAGATCTTAACAACCTTTTCTAGATAGATGATTTTCATAAAAGTAATAATTCTACTTTCTAATAATGTAAACAGTTTATTTGTTTATATATATATTATGATTTGCATAGAACGCTTAACCGATTTGAATGAAATATGACACACATGTAAGCTAATTTCATAATAGGTTATTCATATCGTCATAATAGGCTAATTTTTTGATACATAGCTATAATATTATACATAATCTATATTTGAAAGTATTACAAAGCATGTGTTATGCAGTTGATTTGAAAGTAATTAAAATACGCAAAATTGTATTGACAAATTCCTCAACTTTATTCATTGGTTGAAGTCCACAAAATGTGTTTAATACTTGGATGTCATCTACCTTTCTTTTTTTGTAAGGCTATCACGTAAAAATAATGTTGACTTTTTAATGGTTTTTCGAAATACCAAGTTATTATGCATGATATTTTAGTGATTCTATTGAAATATGCTGCAATAAGAATTGTTAATAAATAGTTAGCATTTAAAAGTCGATAATCATGTAAATAACACGAGATTTGTAAAACGTGAGTTGTGATAACACTAAATTGGTTTGTTTACCTCTAGGAAGGAAAAGTAGGTGTGCACAGCGGGCGCACGTCCTCTCGTTCATAGTGCACCTCTCAAACATCCGAGGTTTGCACTCCAATATCGATGCAGTCCATCACCACCTTGAGACTGAAAAGCCCCACCTACTTTTCTTGACGGAGACCCAGATCAGATGTCCGACTGATGCGGCATACCTCGGCTACCCGGGATACTCTTTGGAGCATCATTTCCTGCAGCGTGCTGGGGTCTGTGTGTATGTCCGCAATGACATCTGTTGCCGGCGCCTCTGTCTCCTCGAAGACCCTCACTTCTCGTCCCTATGGCTGTTGGTTGACACTGGTGTGGACAAAATTGTTTACACCTGTGTCTTCCGATCGCACAGCGGTGATCCGGTAGGTCCCTTGCCAAATTGGTTGAGGCGAACTTCTGTCGGCCCTCACTGCCTCCGCTGGTTAGGCCTGATGGAACACTGGCTCATACGGCGAGAGAGAAAGCAGGTCTCTTTGCTTCTCTCTTTGCCCATAGTTCGCGTCTTGATACTGGCAGTGCTACTCCACCTAATTTACCTCATTGCGGAGCTTCAATGCCTGAGGTTCGCATTAGAAACAAAGAGGTTCTCAGAGTACTGTGTCGTCTGGACGTGGATAAGGCTAGTGGTCCGGATGGTATACCAGCGATTGTTCTTAAAGCATGTGCGCCCGAGTTGTCTCCTGTATTGACGCGCCTGTATCGCCTCTCATTTAGGACTGGTATAGTGCCCAAGTCCTGGAAGCTTGCTAACGTGCAGCCCGTGCCCAAGAAGGGTAGTCGTGCCGATCCTGCCAACTATCGGCCGATTTCGATCACCTCCATACTTTGCAAAATTATGGAGCGTGTAATGAACTCGCGCCTCTTGGCATACCTGGAAGGTAACGATCTCCTCAGTAACGGACAGTACGGGTTTCGCCGCAATCGGTCTACTGGGGACCTACTCACTTGTGGGGCGAGGCCCTCGAGAAGAATGGGGAAGCGATTGCTGTCTCCCTTGATGTCTCAAAGGCCTTCGACCGGGTATGGCACGCTGGCCTTTTGAGTAAGCTTCCAGCGTACGGCATTTCCCCTAGCCTGACTGGCTGGGTAAAAGGCTTCCTGACTGAACGGTCCCTCCGAGTTGTTGTCGACGGATGCTCTTCTGAGCCCATGTCAACTAATGCCGGTGTTCCTCAGGGGTCTGTTCTCTCTGCAACTCTGTTCCTGCTGCATATTAACGATCTGCTGATGCCCGGTATTTATGGGTATGCAGATGACAGCACAGTTGTAGAGAGATACCTGCCGGATGCTCGGGCTAGTAGGGAATCAATCAATCCGGTCCGAAAGAGAGGCCATGGTTGAGCGAACGAATGTTGCACTGCAGGCAGTCTCCGAATGGGGCAATGCCAATCTTGTAGCATTCAATGCCGCCAAAACACAGGCGTGTCTTTTCACCGCCAAAAGGAGCCCGTTCACCTTGGCTCCTACTTTTCGGAATGTGTCCTTGGAGTATTCCGACCGCCTTCAGCTTTTGGGAGTTGAGATTTTCTCGAACCTTAACTTTGGGCGGTTCATTGAGTCCAAGGCCAAGGTGGCTGCCAGAAAACTTGGCGTTATCGCAAAGGTCCGGCAGTACTTCACACCTGGACAGCTTCTAATGTTATACAAAGCACAGGTCCGTTCGTGTGTGGAGTACTGCAGCCACATTTGGGCTGGTGCTGCCAAGTGTCACCTGGCCACTTTGGATTCAGTGGAGAGACGTGCAAAGAGACTGATTGGTGACCCTTCTCCAAAGCCTAGAGCACAGGCGTAGAGTAGCCAGCCTTTTGGATGTTCTATAGGATGCATTTCGGGGAGTGTGCGAGGGAATTGCATGATTTAATTCCCCCATCTCCGTTCCACCAGCGGACGACCCATCGTACGGCTGGTTTCCACCCTTACGTTGTTAACACCACTACGATCCGGACGAAGCGTTTCGCCTCCTCCTTTATACCGCGTACATCGAGGGACTGGAACAATTTGCCAGCGGCGGTGTTTCCGTCGGACTACAATTTGAGTGCCTTCAAGGCTAGAGTGAATAGGCTCTTAATAAACTAGTGCGCTTTACCATCAACGATTGCGTCACTGCTTACCATCAGGCAGGATTGCGGTCAAGCGCTCGCTGGATTATAATATGTAAAAAAAAAAAAAAACTTTATGGAGCTTGGCGAGAATTATAGTTTACAATCCTGCAATCGATAGCCACGCGGGCAGACTGTCCGCCATTGTAACCGTTCACAAATAGGATCCGTAGAGTAATTGCGTAACTTTATCTTTTTTTGGGTTTCAGTTTGACAGTACAACAATATGCATTGCGTTATTTATATTGCTGAGCAGAGAATTTTTTCGGACATAATAGGTACATAGGTATGTATATGGAGTAATGGATTAGTAATATACTTCAAATTGATAATGATGACGTATTACACAAAAAGAGTTCAGATCCTTTTTAGGGTTTCGTAGCCAAATGGCAAAAAACGGAACCCTTATAGATTCGTCATGTCTGTCTGTCGGTCAGTATGTCAGCCTTTTGATTTTCCGAAATTATAAGAGCTATACCTACCTACTGTTGAAACTTAGTAGGTAGATGTATTCTGTGAACCGCAGAAAGATTTTGATGCAAAAATAAAAAAATAATAATAAATATTGCGGCTTCCCATATTTAGAACTGAAACTGTTTTTTTTTTTTTTTCATCAAACACATAGATACGTATGGGGTATCTATGGATAGGTCTTCAAAAATGATAGCGAGGTTTCTAAAATATTTTTTTTCTAAACCGGATAGATTGCGTGACAGACGCTTCCAAAGTGGAAAAAAGTTGGTCCCTCTAATTTCTAAAATAAGAAAATGAAAAATCTAAAAAAACATATGATGTAGGTACATTAGGTACTATAAAAACTAGCAACAAAAATTGTTTTGAACGAGATCTACTAAGTACTTTTTTAATACCTCGTAAATCGTAAACCGCTTATTACCGCGTAATCTTTCATACAAATAAATTAAATCCTTTAGTTTCAATAATCAATGGTACGGAACCCCTTGTGCGTGAGTCCGACACGCACTTGGCCGGTTTTTTAGTTATTAAGTACTAGCATAGGGTATTTTTTATGAACCATTTTGAGTACCTATCGAACATTGTTGTCTGAATAACTATTGATTAATAATACTAATGTGATAGCGATCACTTGGTACTTACTCATGGCTGTTCTAAATGAAGGATTACAAAATCTTAAAACTATAATTCCTTAGCAGGCTTGTGTCCTGTAGATTATTAAGCAATTATTTGACAATACATTATGGCACCTTGATGGCACCACCGAACTGAGAACTAAAGCACGCTTCTTTTTTCCAAATTCAAAAACTTGAAATTTGTTTTCGATAATCATGAAAGATTACAATGACTTATTCTATACCTAGTATACTTTCATAACAAAGACGTAATTGAAAACATAGAACTTTAATGTACTATTACTTTAGGCTGGTCACACAGATGCCCTTAGATGCGCACTTCGGAGAAAATGAAGTGATCACCACTGATAAAGACAACGCCATTTTAGATCTTGTCATCAATTTAACTAGTACAATGGCTGTCCTGACTTTATGTCAGTTCTTAGATTGAAGTGAAATATATCTAGAATTCTCGGTGATCAAAAACTAAATTCTATGGTTTCTTTTATGGAAAGCCAGGCACACCACTCCCTATTAAGTTTTAAGATTAAGAGATTAACATATCCATTACCTTCGAACGTATATGCAGCTGTCCTATCGGAACAGCGACTATAAAATATAGCTAAAGAAGGAATCACCTAGAAGAATTAAATTGAATTTGAACGTCTGTCCCAACGGTTACGGGCTTGCAATTAAACAGAAGTGCTATAATCTAAAACTCATATGACAGTGGAGGGGGCTTAGTCCTATCATCGTTAAAGCGTAACGAGCAAACTTAAACTATTTCCAATCATCAGAGAAGTAGGATTGAAATGAACAAGACATAATCGTAAAAGCCTTCGTGGTCGGAACAAAGTCCATTTAGCCAATTCCTCTGCAGTTAAACAAAACCCGCGACTAGGGGCTCATAAAAAAGAGATAATCTCCTACAAAGCGTCAGAGCAAGTTTTTGAAAATAGAATATAATTTCTAATTTTCTCCCGGTGATTTTAATTAAAAATGGTCCCGGGAGAGCGGGATGGTTGCACGCCCGCCGCCTCGGGTTGGAAAGGGACAGCTATAAATTACTCGCTCGGTCCTCCGAGGGGCTAAATAAATTAGAAGTGATTAAGAGGAACGCGCTTCTGTTGTGCGTTGAATGTATCGTTGTTTTGTTATTTGGATAATATGGTAAAAAAGGTTTGTATCTTAACTGAATAATGAACATTAATAAAATAAATCCGAAGGCCGCTTCTCGGAATTAAAAACGTTTAAAATCTAGTCTCGATTTCATCTCGGCTACAAGCAACTTGCCAAAATGTGTTTTTTTTGTTTTTTTTTTTATAGAATTAGACTGAGAGCAAGCTGTGAAAATTACGGTAATTGCCTCTTATCAAAAAATAGAAAAAAGTCAAGCCAATTTATAGTGAATTGTCTGTCAGAAGTGTTTTAATTGCAGTCTTTACAATTTTATTTGCAACACACCTTGACAAGAACAGAATGTTTTCAATTAATACCGAAATCACTTGCCGTTACACTAATTTAGTTGTTTTTACTTGTCAGACTGCCGATACGTTACGTTGTCGCCTTAAGAGAAAAGGCTAAATTACGTGCGTGGAAGCGAGACAGACGCATGTTCCTAATGAGAGGAGTGAAGGAGACGGTGTCGGTTATTGTATTAAAACAAACGACCGCCTTGGGCCCACAGACAACAGTTTTGGCGCGCTTTAATTTAGTCTGCTCAATGTTTTAATGTCACAAGGGAGGGGTTCGGGGGGAAGTTACTAAGTATCTATTTGAGGGCTGTATAACGCGGTTTATAAATTCGTTCAGTTAATAATTCTGCTATATTCTGTTGTTTCATTACGACGGCAAACGAATGATTTATTTGATTTTTCCATGTCAGCCGTTTTATGTATACTTAGTACAGAAGTTGGGTGGAATGTTGTTTTTTTCATTTGGCGAAGACACGCCTGTGTAAAGTGAATTTGATTTCTAAATTGAAGCGAAAATACTAATAGAAAAAGCCATGAAGGCTTTGATACAAACAGCAAAATACCATAATCCATACTAATATTATAAATGCGAAAGTAACTCTGTCTGTCTGTCGGTCTGTCTGTCTGTTACGCTTTCCCGCTTAAACCTCTCAACCAATTTTGATGAAATTTGGCACAGACCATCTTTAGAACCTGAGAAAGAACATAGGCTACCTTTTATCCCGGAAAAAATTGATATTCCCGAGGGAAATCTAAAAAGCGTGATATAACTGAACTCCACGCGGGCGAAGCCGCGGGCGGAAAGCTAGTCCAAAATAATCACAAAATTACAACGATATAAACCAAACAAGAGCTCTTCCCAAAAACAATATTTTTATTTTATTCATAGAGAGACTATCGCCGCACGACATCGCAGACAAAATTAAATGTTTCTATTCAATAAATGCGATTTTATTTGTGATGCCTTTTATATTTCTATTACGGAAACAGTAAAGGGGAATTGATACTCTATGGAAGCAGACCTCCTTGTATTACAGATAATTTATGACTTATATTCGCCGAGATTTTTATCTTTATCTATGGTTCGCTTGATTGCTTTGCTTCCATCGAGCTTTTGCATTGATTGTAGTAATATTTGGGGACAATATTTTATTGGGTATTGTTGATTCAGGCTTTTCGTGGATAGTAAGACCTTTTGCTGTCTTTTGTTTTGATTGGGTAAAGGTTTAGTATGCCCTGTAAATAAGGCAAAATTATAAACAAGAAAAAAATGAATAGGGTGCAGCACCCTGCTCAATTCTTTTTCTGTTTTTTTTTTCTATTTTTTTTTAAGTTCTAGGACGTGCCAGTTTTCTCACCATCATCACGTTATCGCCGTTTCTTAACGCTCCAACAGCTTTATTTTCAAAGATTACGTTTGAATCTTAAATTACCTACTTAGAGATACGTAATAGTATATAACTCAAAAGCCAAGCCTAACTTTTATTTAGACAAAGTAATCTTTAAGAACTAATAAAAATCATAAATTGATACGAATAAAAATCATAAAATAACCTGTAAGAAGTCGTTGAATGCAGAGACAGGCGCGTAATAAAGAATGCGCGCGTAATCAAAACATTGGAAGCATTGCTTTATAATTTCATTATATTCCGAGAATCAATCGACGATCGTGGAGCGGACTTGGGTGTAAACTTCAAAATTTCGCCGGTAATAATGTCCCGTTGTAATAACATAATCAGAACACACAGTTAGCACACAAGCCGATAATTCCTTCTTACAGTTCACACTAGCCAACGAATGGTTTTCCAGAACCAAATTAAAATAGTAGTCAGTCGACGCCATTTTCTCGTTTTTCGTGAAAGTGTAATTCAAAATTGGAACTTGGAAGTTGGTAATTGGTTAATCGCGTTCAAATAGCTGGTTCGAAGCCGAAGTAACACCGAATATGGCCGAAGTTATTGCATTGTGATCAGAAATTGAACGTTACCCTGATTTAAGGTGTAATGCCACAGATATTAATGATATACTTTGCTTGTTTCATTTTAAAACAAATATAAGAGCATGGGTGGTAATGACGGGTTCTGGTCGGTAATGTGTTATTATTAATTGCTAGTGGGGTAAATTGGCTCGCGGTATTTACCACCATATGCGTCCATTATGTACGGATGTCAGCAGCTCAAGCTACTCAAAACTGTCAAATATTCCCAATCAATCTAGAGCCTTAATGCTCTAGAGATATAGTTGAAAATCGATTAAAGAAATCTGACCTAGCCTTGCCCCTACGATATTGGGGTCGACTTCCAGTCTGACCAGATGAAAGTGAATACAAGTAGCTAGGTATTTTACATGGAACGCTATCTCACTTTTGCAAACTATTTATTGGATCACACCACTCTTACCGCTTAGTACGACCAGTCAGACTACAACATACAATACAGCTCCCGCCAGTGGCTCTAAGTAGCTGCAGTGCATACAGCGGCCACACTCTGGTCAACCACGTCGGCTCGTGGGCTAAACCTGGTCGAGGGGACCTGCGGGTAAGGCAAGTTTTGCAGTGAATACCTCCCGCTTAGTGCATGTTTATCCCAATGTGAAAGGCGAGATATCGCAGATATGCTGGACGTTTTAGGACGATGATAGAGGACTGAGTTATCACCAGCCAGACACATCATCGGAACCTATCTCGAGTCGTATCGGTCTCTCCGTTCCACTGGATCGAGATTCGAGATGGGCTAAGACGAGAGTGTGCACATACGTTTGCGCGTACGCTTGTGCACCTAAATATCTCCTGCGTAACTGACTGCTTCCGAATATGGACTGTGCGAGGATTTTTATAAACAAAATTGGCTACATCAGCCACATGCGAGCATCGATCATCATATCAACGGCAAAATCGGAGTTGAAGATGGTCGCCGTGGCCGAAATCGGTCGGGATTACAATAGGTACAAATTAGAGCCGAGATAAATGGCTTATCATGCTGTTCGAGGTACGGAAAGGTGTCAATATGTAATGAACGGTCATCCATCCAATAACCGACCTAGGCGTTCATAGCTCGGCCTTTGAAAGACCCATGTGTAAGAAAACTGATCAGCAGGGTAATTGCGTAACAAGCCATCAGTAGCAATGGGTGTCATTTTGACAGTTCAACAGCATTCATTGCGTTATTTAGGTACGTTTTTGAGCAGACATATTTTCGAACATTATGAAGCAATGGGTTGGCAATATGCTTCTAAATTATTCCAACTAATAATAATAGCGCGTTACGCATTTAGAATGCTGTTCATTTATACAATTTAGGTTGAGAATCACCACTTTTTGAACGTCAATATTACATAAGACAGTCAAGAACTTGTTTGTAACAATAACCACTTCTTTATTAAGGATCCCGGTGACAGGCGTGGCGTGATACCGTAGATGAGACTTCAGAAGAGCAATATCCTTGAAAACATAATTATAAAAGACTTGTTTCAAGCCTGTCTGTCCTTTAAACTCTATAACAAATCCGCTTCAAAGGCCTTCAAAACGTTCAGCTATTGTGAAGATGTTTCATCAAATATGCGGGATCGATTGGACTTGTCTTCATATACGGGATCGTGTGGACTTGTCTTCATTACTACATTGCCGGTGGGTCACCCTCTCCTCTCACTGTAATTTGACTTCGATCCCGAGAAATTAATTTCCGAAATCACCGGCAATAATAAAGTTATAATTCTGAGCGAAATAGGCGGTTACACGCCTCGTGGACAGATAGCAGAGGCGGACTTCAGGGTAACTACCGGGACGAGATATAGTAACGAGGCGGATGGATGTTCAGACGACAGCACATCATACTACTACAATCTATCAGATTTCTTTATTAGATTTTCAAATTTATCACTAAAGCATTCAGACTTAAGAGAGAACTCTAATGCCGAGGAATTTGGAAAATAACGCGCTGCTTCCAACCTCTCCCGGTAAAGTGCGAAAAGGACAGTTGCAGCTCAGGCTGATTTTTAACAACAAAAACGTTGACTGAAAGACGTTTCGTATTCGGCTGTTTTCTTTTTCAAAACACGACAGATCTCAATTATTTTTATATTAAAATTTAGAGGAATAGTAGGTATACCTATGCTTCTATTTTTTTTTTGTCAATAGCTTATAATCACGTTTGTCTAATAGTCATCTGAACATCACAGTAAAAATGGGTTATTTTTCGCGATTTTGAAGTATCATATTTCTTTTATTAATTAAGTTTCGAAAAAAATACAAATGACAAGGGCACGTATAATCACGCTATAAAATTGTAGAAAAATATAATTGCTCCAAAAAAATTATCCACGGAGAAAACAGCGGAATACGTTTGTATAGAGAAAGCACCACTAGAGTCCCCTCTTAAGGTTGATTGGGAATATTTGACAGTTTCGGGTAGCTTGACCTGCTGAAGTCCGTACTTACTTAGTAAATCTTTTTATTTCAGACAAATAAGGGACCTTTAAATTGTTAGTAAACAGTTTTGCACTTGTGGAGGCATGAGGACCAGGGAGTAAAGTTCTCTCATCCTCCATAGAAAAGGGAGGATCCTCCGACCAGACGGGTGTTATGTCTGGTGGGCACTTGCCCAATTGTTGAAGTTGAAAAGTTTTAGTATGCTAATTGCACGGTAAACTCTGCTTGCGAGATGTAGAATTCGGGTGGCGTCAGTATGGACGCGTTGTTTATTTGTGGCGTTTGTGGGGACTGCTATACACTTTTTATATATTGTTATTGTTAGTAAGAACTAAAGACACGAAGTGAATATGAAGGTCATAAATTAGGGAATTAAGTCTTCACACTTAGGTGAAGCGATCGTGGTGTATCTCATTCTAACTATTGCGAGAGAGAGATAAACACTATTGACAACTCACTTCACTTAAATTTCATGGTGAAAATTATACAGAGTCTATCAGCTGATATAATAGTAGCCGATATATATAAAGGACCTGCTGGGCCTGGGAAAAAAATAGATAAAAACCTATTCTCATGCCTAACGAATGCAAGTAGGTATATACGATATTAAAATCGGTTCAGCAGTTTTAGAGGAGTTCGAGGACAAACACTGTGATAGGAGTGATGAATTTTTGTTTGACAATGTTTCTTTGATTTAGAAAACGCATAATTTGAATTAGATCGGGATCTTGTTCTAAGCTTTAATTGACATTTCTGATAAAAAAGAGGGGTCTTGAATAGAATTTAAAATTTTGATTACCAAGTACAAAGTAAGTACTTCCATATAGGTTATAAATGTTATAGATTTTATTTTGTATGTACTATTAAGTATAGAATAATTTTAAAATCCACATCCCCGTGCTTTTAAGATTCACCGTAAAAATAATTTGAAGATAACAACGCGAATCCAATAAAACAATATTTTACCTTCTCGCTCGTGCAAAATTATTCAAACTTTTTAATCAACAAGGTTTCTTTTTAGTGTTGAGTACATCCCTGTAGCATTGGATGAAGACATTGGTTACGAAAAGTGGCTTCATTAGCGAAGCGGGCTGAACGCAGGGTTCCGCGAACCGACCGGCTCGAAACGACTAATTGAATTTATGCAAGTCGCGGTTCAAGTGCGAAGTACGGCTTTCTTCACAACGTCTAGGTTGAGTGGGTTACAGAATTAATAATTTAATTACAGTGCCGAGCGACGAAATGTTTCTTACTCTTTCTATATATCTATAGCTTGTAAGTTGAGCGAGATTTTCTGAAAAAATAAATGTGATATGAAGTTATAGAGATAAACTTAGTTATAGAGATAAGCTTCCGCTAAGCTTAGGCACCAGTCTCCTACAATATTTTTCTATAAGCCCATAACTGGACAACAATGTTTTTCATTTGTTATTATTTTATAAGGATATTGTGGTAATAACATTAATAAATATTATTTTATGTAGTGTGAGTTTAAAGCAAAGCGGTGGCGTTGTAAAAGCCTTCTCCATTCCAGGCACAATTGCACTTGTTTAGTTATTATAAAGCAAATGTTACTTATATCGGAAACATATTGGAGGAAGCTTTTTAGTGTAATATTCAAGTTTCAAGTTGGTGGAATAAAAACTATAAAAGGTAGAGCAAAAAAAATCTTGAGGCTTAATAAATTAATGTAGGTAGATCCTGGTGTGGAGAAATTAAAAAAAAAAACAAAGAAAGAACAAAACAATTAATAACATAAATAAAAACTGTTTAATTTTATTATGTTTTTTTTTTTATAGGTTAAGGAAGGGAGCGGTACGTGCACGTTTCTGCCTAGCATTTGAGAAGAACTGACCACTTTGAAGAAGATATCTAAGTAAATATTGCAAATTCATTTGATGACCTGATTTTATTACTTTGTAGTAAGTTCATTCCTGATTGTATTGTTGTATTTCAAACTTTTATTGCCAATTAATAGGTTTGATAAATTCAAAGTACATGCAATAACATGATCGTAAAACAAGCCATCAAGATATTAAATAGAAAATATTGTTAATTGCGTAATGATTTTAAATATTCTTTCCACGATACCTTTTATTTTTTAATCATAAAATTAATATTCCAATGCAATAAAAATAAGGTTGCATAACCTTTCACAAATTACATAACATTTTTGTGTAGGTAATCTGAAATAATACTTTTTAAATAAAAAAAAAATGGTGAAAATGCCTGCAACATAAAAATTGATTCACAAACAGGCTCACCTCGATTATTATCTCGATACTCCATGGTTGAGGTTAAAACTTCATAATTCCCATGACATTTACCGAATCATCAATTCACCATTTTGTCTACAACACAATTAATGTGCAAGCCTTGCCCTTAACTAATTGTCTCGATCTCCATGTTTTCCTACCAATTATAATTACCAGCTACTGGTATAATGGCGGATTAAAAACAACTTTTCAAATTATTAGCAATATACATATCATTTAGGGGCATTAAGACGCATTAAGAACAAAAATGGCGACTGTCTATAATGTTGTACTGTTACATACATCCTTTTGACATTAAAGTCTAAGTAATCTAAGTAGTCTAAGAGGACATGTAAAATCCGGTTTTTCGAACATGTGGCTTGAGTTATGCTAAAACGGTTAGTTAATAGTTTTTTAATAATGTGGTCAAACATTGTTTGTGAAGAGTCAACTTACGTTTATTTGACATTTATTTTTTAAATATCGAAGCTAAATAGTTATGCTGAGATACGAGCCTTTTGGCGTTGTGAGGGACTTTCTTGTTATTTTTAAAACATAACTTGTTTTTTTTTAATTGTATATAACATAATTTAGTTTAATGCTCTTCCTGTGCGAGTCACAATAAATTCTTTTTCTTTCTTTCTTCGAAATTAGGAACAGTTTTTCGGCGTGCTTCAATTTTGTTTTGAAAATACTTTAGCCCCCAAGTTTGTTTCGGCATTTCTTCTCAAGGGAAGTCTGATAAATATCTTCACTCAACTACATGTCTAAAGTCCATTTGACTTTTTTTTTTAAATATAAGGTGATTGTGAAATATTCCGAAATCATGTGTAGGTAACAAACAATTTAATTTTAATTTATTTCTTTACTTATAAATAACTTACTCTCGATAGCTTCATAAAGTTAAAAAAGACATGTTATTTCTTCCACCTAGCAAGCCACTTCTACTACAATTTCCTTTCTATCCTAGACCAGCAAGGTAGCAACACAACAAAAAAACCCAGTTCTGATTACATCAGCGTTACATAAACATATTTTTACATAAAACTGTGAAAATAAACTATTTTTCACGGTATCCCCGACGTGTACCTAATATTTTGTGGCGCATCTACCTGCCGGATCATATCGCCCGCGGCCTCCTCCGCTTTCGAGATTGAAACATGATAAATTGATACTACTATAAGTACCTTATACACAGTCAGTCGCCCAACCGCTATTTTATGCCCGTGAAAATAAGGTGTAATAAAATTTTAATATTTTACCAAAACAATATTGATTGCCGCGTACTTGGATGGATTGAGGTACTTTTTGCTTGGCGATAAAGATGTGCGTGGTGAGAATTTCTTTGTTGAATATCGGTTTGATGTTATCATTATTATGTGAAGCCTTCGTGGCATAGCGGTAGCGAAAACGGCTGCTGTTGTGTGTAAATATTTGTATGTATGACTATGAATATTTGCACTGGTCTGGTCGTGTACGGAAAACACGTTAAGCCGTTGGTCCCGGTTGCCATACGAACATCTAGTGGCAGTCGTTACGTGCTGTTGGAGCCCTCAAAAGTCCAAGACTTGTTCTAACTGTTTCGATATCGCCTTCGTATTGTGGAGGTCAGACGGCAGTCGCTTCACGGAAAATATCGAAGTTTAGCCAAAATCAGAAGATAAACTGGTAAAGCGGACCGCAGACTCCAAAGATGAAAAAAGTGGATGCGCCTGGGATTAACGCAGAGATTATGGTCGGTTTGCTGTTAACTGTGGACTATTAAGGGTTTCTTTAAGATTTGTGATAGTAATCAAACCAACTTTGACAGCCAGTTACAACTTAATTATATAAATACTAGCTTTCCGCCCGCGGTTTCGCCCGCGTGGAGTTCGGTTATATCGCGCTTTTTTTATTTCCCTCGGGAATATCAATTTTTCCGGGATAAAAGGTAGCCTATGTCCTTTCTTAGGGTCTAAAGATTGTCTGTGCCAAATTTCATCAAAATCGGTTGAGAGGTTTAAGCGGGAAAGCGTAACAGACAGACAGAGTTACTTTTGCATTTATAATATTAGTATGGATTAGTATGGATTCCACATCAACTCGCAGTAAAAATATGATTCTTTTCATTGCAATATTTTTGGATGTACCTAAGCTTACCTATACAAAATCGGTTGAAGTAAATAACGTTGTTACCCATCGTGTACAGTTACTCATATTCGTGGCGGTAATAAAACATGTTGTCACACGTTTACAGCCATAACTAGTACCGATTTACGAAAACCAATTGGCGAACGTTCATAGTTTGCGGTCTATGTGCGAATTGATGGTACATTGTCGCGAGCGGCGGTGATCAAATGAATAAATACTTCACGGATTCAAAAGCCTCAAGTAATTTCGATAATTTAAGTAAAATTTATGTAGCAAGCTAACAGTAGATACTTTTTGTAATTTAAATAATAAAATTTTATTTTTTATTCTAAAAAATAAAACTTAATATGTAAAAAGAGAAATAAACGTCTTTTAAGTACTTATTTTTTTAAATATGTATTTATAGTAAGGGTCAAATGTGCCACTTTTGACACTTATTGTTAGTGCAATAAAGTTCAAAAGAGGTAATGCACTTTTGACCTTTACTGTAATTATTTTAGTGTTAAACGTGATTCTAAAATTCTTCAATGTCTACTATCGAAGTGTTCAATTGAAAACTTTGTTTTCAAGCTACAGCGAAGCTAAAAGTTGCAATCACATAAACTCTTCAAAAAATTAATTATTAATCCCAAGGCAAGGAGAAGTCTCGCTACATAACCATACAGTATTATCTTCCAAGACTAATGTGTTTTGGGGAGATCTTATAGTTACGTCATCACCAAAAGCCAGCAGCGGCCAATTTATTATACGCACAGATTACAATACACCGCAATAATTATTAGGGGATTACTCCCTAGTGACTTCCCACGTCTCCTCCAAACATATCGATGCTAGTGATGCGCCCCAATTTATTAGGGTACGTGGATTTATCGATAAATCCTGATCCTATACTATCATTATCAAGATATCAAGTATTATCACAATAGTGCCCTGAGGTGTGAAGTAAAAAGGTAATTATTCACAATGGACGTCAACACACGCTCAGCTGCAAGGTATGTCTAACTTGACAGCTGGTGGCGTAAACTACCCGGAGTGCCAACATAATTATTATTCAGAAAATTAGTTCAAACATTTTGTTATAAAAACTCCTTTTTTGCGAAATTAATCATCACTTAATCAGCATATCGTTAATGTTAGACTTTAGGGCAAAATGCCGGGGATATATTTATGAAGACATTTTTCGAAAACACTTATTTAATATTATTGCTCCTACAATAAGGTTTAGATGTAATGAATAATTCATTCAATAGAGAATAGGATTACCGAAATAATTGGCATGGAAGGTGGTTTATCTGATTTTTTTAAATCTTGTTAGACGTGTATTTATTTATATTTTTATTTTTGTGCACACAGTAAAACAAAATAGATTAACTAAAAATAACCCACATTCCAACTTTTATAAGGAAAATGTACAAAAAAATATATAGGTAATTCGGATATTCTGTGAGTGAGTAACCCTAGTCAGAAAAAACAACTTTGAAAACAGATAAATGGTTTACCCTACATAGTTTCCCTATTCCCTCGAATAAACCAAAATATTATCCAGTATCATAACATCACTATTTTTTGCGTTCAAAGTTCCTAACTTCGGCCCTACATTATCTGTGGCGATTCCCGCGGGAGCAATAATTCAACTGAGTCAGTTTGTTGTATCTGTGCTCGACTCAATATAGTACTTACTAATTCCATGGCCCGATTTATTTAATCATCTGTTGTTGGCTGTATTGGCCAAACCTTGGACAGACATAATAATTACTAGTAATATTTATCGGGAAAAGTTTAAGCTAATCTTTTCCTTTAGCGACCGCTAAGTTGTTATCTGAAAGTTTATTACTATCCACACTAAGATTAATAACATTTTCTAGGGGAATATACCATCTCTTTGCTTGATAATTAGTTTTTATAATTTTGCTCTTCTTTTTGAGGCGAGTAAAACATCGACGCAGAGCTTATAAAAGCTCTGCGTTGATGTTTTGCTCGCCTCTTTTGACTGTGTTGACAAGGCTGTGTTGCTGTGTTGACATGTTAGACAAGGTACCTATAACCTTCCTTAAGAATATTGTCCTCTCTAATGTACCTAAACATATTTTTACGTTCAAGCAAACAAGCTCCACGGCTTTATTATTGTAAGTATTATAAGTAGGTACCTATATAAAGATTGAGAACAAAAATTAAGTAGGTATTTTCAACCTTGGAGCATTGATCATCACGCTTGCTCCAGACGGGTTTACTGGTGCTTACCCTTTTACCCAAAAACTCCTCCTGTAACCAGGATTAAGTCCACATAGAACAAGAACTCTACATGATATGAATTAAAGGTAAAGATAATAGACGATGAAAAATAATGTTTGCAAGGAAAATAATCACGAAATGCATACATAATTAGTATCCATTTATTTGTATAAGGGATGTCCCTACACTTACCTACAATTTTCCTATTTGTAGGAATTATAGTTCAATCGGCTTAGCCCTGCAGTGTTTTAAAAGTGATAGGTACCTATAACTGCCTCAACAAGTGACATTTACTATATTAGAGCCAGGAATTTGAGGTAATTTTCAATTTATGGAACAGCAAACTGAATGTACAAATACTTCCAGCTTCATCTTATTGACTGACCGACCTTCTGACAATTCAAAAGTGCCTGTAACTGGTTTATTTGAAATAAATGATTTGATTTGACTTAATAAACTTAAAATTCTATTGCAACCAAAAACTTATAAGGAACTCTTTGTTAAAAATGTATCTCAAAAATCAACTTAGAATACATTGGACTAAAGTCGATAGCTGAATAAGACATGTGGCGATAGTACATAATTTATCTGTGATTATGAACGCTGATCACTGCTATTTAACCACTTCGGAAAATTGTTTGACATCCTACATAATTGCCCGTCAAACTAAAGCTTTGACTATTAATATCAGTTCCAATTGGCCATAACCACACTTAATGAATGTTTCCAAAGTGAACATGTGTATTTTATTAGGTAATCTATGGTGGTTGTTACTATAAAACAATGGTGCTCTCCCCGGGGTGCGATAGATCAGGCGCCGCGGCCCTGCCGGCTGACGTCACGCCAAAGTTAGGCATGCCAACTGTCAAACGATAACAAGATTCGTTTTTTGAAAATATTGATAGGTTACATTTGTTGGGTGGACAAAAACTTTCGGGCTGTTTTTAAATTAAGAATAACGCTTAGTTACTGCAGCAAACCTTTTTACTAAAACATTAATACAAACGCATATAAAAAAGAGAATATAGAACAGTGCATACCCATAGACTAAAAAAGGTGAAAGAGTCTTAACGAATTATTATGAAAACCAGTTAAGTTGAATACCTATGTTTATCGCCATGATAGCTCATTATGTTCCTAAGTACTGCTGTGACAATCTGTCACTACAGCTACAGGAATGAGACATAAAAGCACTAATTATAATGCACAGTTGTGACAACTAGTCACTGCGCTGTTATGTATGGCATTTTGTCACTAATATACACATACTAAGTTTCTTATTGTAATAACTAGTTGCGACTTCACAAATTATGTAAATAATATTTAATATATGAATACAAACAATAAGGTATTTTTAGATTTTGTACTTGACTCCTATTTACGTTTCTACACATATATACGTTTTTTTTAAACGATGTCCAACACTAGTAACTACTTCTGTGTCGTGGGTGCGTTTACAAACATAAAAAACATAAGTACACAAAACAGCCAGAGCCGGAACAACTACTACGTGTAGGTTATACACATATTTGTCCCGTACGAGAATCAAACCCGCGACACGCAGCGCAGTAGTCGATCGCTCAGCCACTACGCCGTCCGTGACGTCATATTCATCGGCAATTGGCGACCATTCATTATTTGATAATCAGCTACTGCTGCATTTAGGTACATTAAATCAATGTAAATAAGCGTAGTTATCTTCAAAACTAGAAGTCGTGGTGGCCTAGTGGTTAAAACACCAGCCTCTCAAGTATGAGTGCGGGTTCGATTCCAGGTCAGGCAGGTACCAATGTAACTTTTCTAAAGTTATATGTACTTTCTAAGTAGATATATCTTGGACACCAATGACTGAAGGTGAAGGAAAACATCTTGAGGAAACCTGGACTTTAAGTCTGAAATCGCCAACCCGCATTGAGCAAGCGTGGTGATTACGCTCAATCCTTCTCTGTATGACAGGAGCCCGGCGCCCAGAAGTGGGACCATAAAAAGATTGATAATGATGACTGAGAACTACCAAAGTTATATTTACTAATTCCCATAAACACTAATTCCGCTAGGCTATTCTGTAAAATTCTCACCGTGAATAATTAGGCGAATTGAGCTTGAAGCGATGTGTCATGTGTCATTGTCTACGTAATGCTTTGTATTGACACTATTGACAGCTCACTCATGTTATCAGGGTTAGGTACTTGCTATGATTAAAAATACAATAGAATAGACACTTTTTACAGAATAGGTCGACTGTACTTGTTGAAATGATATAAAATGTTGTTTTTTTTTTATACGAAACCTGAATACCTATACCTAGCTTAATCAAAACAAGGAACTGAATCGATTGCAATCGTTTTTACACCATGTTATATTTTTTCCCACATATATTTAAAAAAAGTTGCAGTGTGGTTACCGAGCGCAACAGTACAGTTCACAGCGGATCATAGTGTCCTAGGGCCGCCCGCCGCGCCGCCACGCCCGCCGCGCTGTGGATGGCGTCGCGGGCGGCGCGTCGACCATATTTTTGTAGGGACAACCAGGTAACATAACTAAGCTCATAACTTGATGATTTTTCATGATAGCTTCTTGAATTTTTTTACATAAATTCTTTACATAAAAATACTGGACACGTACGTATGTCTAAGCAACGATAGGTGTAGAGGAAATCCAACACCTCACAGATCCATGTTGTATTCTTAGTATTACTCAATATCCATACTAATATTATAAATGCGAAAGTAACTCTGTCTGTCTGTCTGTCTGTCTGTCTGTCGGTCTGTCGGTCTGTCTGTCTGTCTGTCTGTCTGTTACGCTTTCCCGCTTAAACCTCTCAACCGATTTTGATGAAATTTGGCACAGACAATCTTTAGACCCTGAGAAAGAACATAGGCTACCTTTTATCCCGGAAAAATTGGATGTTCCCGAGGGAAATCTAAAAAGCGCGATATAACCGAACTCCACGCGGACGAAGCCGCGGGCGGAAAGCTAGTTATATACATAAATAAAAGAGATTTGGTAGTGGTCAAAGATCGGTGTCAACGAGTTTTATAATCTTTTTATTTTCTTGTTTAGTCTATGCTCCGAATAGCATAATAACGATTAACAGATAAAATAAATTCAAGAACAAGGAATAATGAAGGCAACTTAATTTCCTATTGATTCTGAAACGATACCAGCAGGGTAATTGCGTAAATACACTATCAGTAGTAATGGATTCCATTTTGCCATTTCAACGCCCCTAGGAATTTCGCCTGTATCGTGGGTGCGTTTACAAACATATAAACTCACATACAGCCAGACCCGGAACAACTACTTGTAGGCCCTGCAAATATTTGTTCCGTGCGGGAATCGAACCCGCGACACGCACTGCAGCAGTCAATAGCTTAAACACAGCGCTAACCGTGCAGTCTATTATATTGTACTAGCGGCCGCCAGCGACTTCGTTCGCGTGGAGTTAGTTATGCTTCACTCCTATTGGTCGCAGCGTGATGTTATATACGCCTAAAGCTTTTCTGGATAAATGGGCTATCCAAAGCAAAAAGGATTTTTCGAATCGGGCTGGAAGTTCCTGAGATTAGCGCGTTTAAACAAACAAACAAACTTTTCAGCTTAATATATTAGTATAGATTAGTCTATTACCTATATTAGTTTCATCATGTCATAAAGGAGGAATTGGAACGTCGCACTGTATTTAAATTTGGTTAAGTTGGCGAAAAAGGGAATCATTACCATCATCATCATCAACAACCTTTTTATCGTCCCACTGCTGGGCACAGGTCTCCTCTCATACAGAGAAGGATTGAGCGTAATCACCACGCTTGCTCAATGCGGGTTGGCGATTTCAGACTTATAAAGACTAGGTTTCCTCAAGATTTTTTCCTTCACCTTCAGTCATTGGTGTCCAAGATATACTTAGAAAGTACATATAACTTTAGAAAAGTTACATTGGTACTTGGTTGACCCGCGCACTCATACTTGAGAGACTGATGTTTTAACCACTAGGCCACCATGACATCATTACTAATGCCTTCTTAACTAATTCACTAACGCTCGAGCATTGACGCATTGTTTAGCAACCCTTCGCCTGCCGAGGGCTCGCGGAGGAGACGCGGACGTTACAAAAGGGACATTATCTAATGACACGACTTCCTACGATTTATTTGTGTTATTATCACTACTCGTGTGGGGAGACTGGAGGTCTGCCCTGTTGATAATATCTTAATTAATTTGTGTGGAGATGTAATGTGGAATGAGTTATTTTTGTGTTATGACAGGCCCAGCTGCTTTAATGAAAAGATATATTTTGTTTTGTGCCGTGTTGAACAAACGGCTATACTTACAGATATTAATATATAATTATGCTGGAAATCAAGTGAAACTATTTCAGCTTTTAAGTATGTATATTTCAGAAACATTAAATTTTCTATAGAGGTGCAATTATGGGGACAGAAGCTCCTGTTATCATTGAAAACAAAAAAAAAAAAGAAAAACACAATGCTATAATATCTCGAACAATTTTAAAATCTTTACTAAACATACTGTAGGTATGAATGAACTACAAACATTTAAACTCACACAAACAGCCAGACCCGGAACAACTACTTGTAGGTCATACATACAATACATATAACGCTTACCTAGTAATATATCGATATCGGCACATCTACGTTTTTCATATTTTACAGAAACAAGGATCAAAGGTCTTCCTTCTGCCCAGCAGTGATGCTGGCAAAAGGAGTCGGAGCGCGTGAGGCAGCGGGAATCCCAGCGCCCTCACGCCACTAGCCGACGCAGGAGAAGCCCCTTTTCGGGAGACGACAACGAACTCCCGGCCACCGAAGGCGCGGGCCTGCGGGCGGTGAGCAGTGGGTAGCTCGCCGCCCGGTAAGGACCAGCCCCCTAATCGGCGAACACATTTTTGTCAAATGATTGCGATTAGTTGGCATCAGTTGGGATCGTTCGGACCGCCTATTGGTCCGTTCGGTCCAAACGATCCCAACTAGTCGCAATCATTTGACAATAATGTGTTCGCCGATTGGGGGGCAGGCCCGAGTCGACGACTCGTCGTGTTTCATGCGCGTCTCTAAGAGATGTCAGCACATCGTGACGGGGTCCACGAAGACCGATGCCTTCTGGGTGTCAGGGTTGCGGCTTGGTTAAACAAGAAACCGTGGCCCTGGCCGTCGCACAGGCAAGTGAAAAAACACGGATGGGTTTTAGTCAGTAAAAGTCTGACACACCCTTCCGCTCCGGCCGGAGCGGGAGAAGTCATTTGATGATTTACCATCCCAACAAAAAAGAAAAATGGTCTTATAAATTAATTTATAGGTTATTTTTTTTTTGAAGATTCATGGATGTACTAGTAACCAAACACAGTGTTCAACGGGTTTGAGGTACTAGTATAGACGGTAATAAATATTAAGGATATGTAATAAAATCAGTTGGATTTTTTTGCAGATGAGCCAATATAATACTAGATATTTTTAAATAATTATAAACTAGTGGTTCCCCACAATCCTGTCTGATGGTAAGCAGAGACGCAATCGTTGATGGTAAAGCGCGCTAGTTTATTAAGCCTATCCATTCAAAAAACAGAGTGAATAGGTAGGAAGACGGCAGTTGAGCGAGGTGGTGCAATGTTAAACTCAACAACACGACCAACGATGATGCGCCAGAGGGTGATAGATCTGGAGACTTTCCACGACCAAACTCCTGATACAACAACATTTGGCGCATCGTACCCGGCACGCATCGTAACACAACCGCTCAGACCCGTCCTCCATACGGCTCACCTAAAGCCATATTTTTTGTTCGGGAAGCGTACCCGCAGCACGACGCACAGTAGTCAACCGAGCCGTCAAAAATTAATAAGATTATTAAACAGGCTGGTTTATCCGCGGATATGATGTTAATTCTTCGAATATATAAAGAAATATTACAAATTTAATTATGCTGTAATCCACGTGTGTAATAATAAGCATTATAATTGTTGTCTTGCAAGCTGTCAACTAAATTAAAACAGTTACTGTTTACCTACAAACAAAGTGAATCGCCGAAAGCTGACTAAAAATCCTAACGGTCCCTTAGACCCCTAACCAGAAATGTCGTATTTAAACATTGCACGCATCGGGCGTGACGCTCGGGTTAATTTTATGCTACATTAATACAGTGGAGGGTTGCAGCCACTTTTTAATAGGGTTAGTTATGGTGCGGGGTCTCTCATACCCCCGCGCGTTCTCAGGGTTAGCAATATGTTACAGTCAATGGGATTATCTGCTTGTTTTGAGATAAAATGGATTAATTTTTGGATAAACAGCTTGAGGGTTTATTTGCACTTCTGTTAGGTCATTTATTATGGCTTAGTTTTTAAAGGCAAAGGGGAAAATTTACTTACATTTTTAGGTTGGATAAATGTATTGTGTTTTTCTTCTTTCTAAGATATAACGCTTTAATATTGCTTGAATGGATGCCCTGAATATAGACCTGTGCCCCGTTGTGCTTATTAGATACCAACATAACTTAATCATATTTAACTGTCGATATGAGATTATGCTTTAAACAAATACACTTCTGCCCAACCTATAGCGGTAAAAGCGTGATGTTTTATATAAAGAAAAAGCGTAGTAAAGGCTAAGGCTATGGATAATAATACCTACAGTAAAAACCTTCCTATTACACAATAATGTACTTATAATTAATTTAAATACTTAAGTGTCTCAAAAGTATTAGTCTATAAAAAAAATAAGAACTAATACTCATATAATTTTGATGGAACTGTCATAAATAAAGTCCAAGTGGTTAGGGATTTAGGAGTTCTGTTTGACAGTAAATTGGTGTTCTCAGACCATATAGACCACATTAGCACAAAAGCCTATAAGAACTTAGGATTTGTTCTTCGGTCATGTAAGGTATTTACAAACATTGAAGCTCTTAAATCTGTATATTTTGCATATGTGCGCAGCATATTAGAGTATGCGTGTCAAATTTGGTCCCCCCAATATATAATTTATAAAAAACAAATAGAGAGAATCCAAAAAAAAATCATTAACCATCTTAATTATCGCCTTCGTAAACCTCCGATGGCTTACAAAGATAGCTGTCGATCATATGATCTGCTAACGCTCGAAGAAAGGCGTAAAGTGATGGACATGTGTTTGCTCTATGATATAATCAATGGACGCCTTGATTGCCCGGAGTTGATCGCACAGATAAAGTTTAACACTCCCTTACGGCGCACTCGTCACACGCCAATGTTGCACGTTCCTAGGCACTCCACCAACTATGCCAGCAACTGTGTACTGACTCGCATTGCTCGGGCGTATAACTCAGAATTCTCTAAAGTGGATTTATTTTGCCATAATAAACGTACGTTCAAGAAGCTAATAGTCGAAACTATAGATGCAGATAAATGACAACCAACTAATTTTCTTCATCTCTTTCTTCTGTCTTCTGCTGTCAATGTCGTAATTTATTTGTTTTAAATTCAATTTCATAGTTGTTGACTGTGTTATGTATTGTTTATTCTTCTGTATTGTTTTATTATTTATAACTGTGTACGTGTGTATTTGATATTGGTCTGTTCGCATGCGTTGGAATTATACTTTACAGTTACACAGGGAAACCTATTATTGGCCATGATATCATAATGTAATATTCAAACTTGTAAAATTTATTATGTATCGCTGTTGGTTACCTAAATAAATAAATAAATAAATAAATAAATAATCTTCACTAATAAAAAAAAACAACATTGCCTACGCTAATTTAAAAAAAACAGGTCCAAATAAAAAAGAAAGACTAAGCCAATAAAATGTTCTAACAAACATTAAACTAATAAAATGATATTAATTTATTCATGAAACACATTGGAGCGTGAAATTAGTTGTTTGTTTTTTTATAGAAAAAAAAACTTCGTGGGTGACATTTTTTCCAATGGTCCCACGCAAAAACTATGCCATCTCCTTTATTAATTTGTTACAGTATGGAAAACAATAGAATCATAACAAAGAAATATTAGTTTTGGAGATAAAAATATTGTGCAACGCTTCGTTTACTGGGAAAATTCATATACCTACGCCCTCTTTGGGCAGGCTAAGATCATAAGACCATACCGCCTCGTCATCAGTAAAGGGAAAATTCATACACTAATATTATCGCAAGAAATTTTTGTTTTTTATTTTTGATGACCAAAGAGATTTTATTTAACTTCATTATAATAATATTCTGTTTTTATTATTATTGTTTATAAACACAAATTACGGCTGCACTATGTACCTACCTACCTATATTAGCCATGATAACTTTATAAAGTGTTCCATGATTGTTAATTACGGGTCATCGAGAAAATAAAGACAAGTAGCTGTCTCGTTTATTTTACCTTTAAATGAATATGCTGAATTAACAGCTGTAAAGATTATGAGGCTTGTTGCCGTTAACTCGTTTGTGTGACATGAAGACATTTACTTTCGCCCACGGGGCCAATTGGATACCAAAACAACCAATAAACCGCTAAGTTCCCGGACATATTGGTAGAAAATCACACAACTCTCCCGTGACCAATTTCCAGAAGGGGTGAATGGGCCAAAACGGTGCACTATGAAAAAAGTAAATAGTAAAAAAGCGAATCGAATTTGACAAATGCGTGTTTTGGGGCACGCGACGCTGGATTCGACACGCGCCGCGCGCCGCAAGATGTGATGACGCGGCTCTATTTTTGGGTGTAATCAAATTTTAATGGGCCTTTGTCACATGTGCTTATTACGGAAATGGCTGTAAAAGCTGTTAGGATTGTTCAGACCGCGTCGTTTTGCCCCTACATTATCGCAGTTAGAAGTTGTGCACAATTAGTAAAACAAGCTTGGTTTACAATGAACTGCAGGGTAATTACGTAACACACGATCAGTAGCGATGGGTTTCATTTTGACAGTTCAACAACATTCATTGCGTTATTTACGTTGTTGAGTAGACACATTTTCGAACATATGGAGCAATGGATTGGCAATATGCTTCGAAATGATTCCAACTGATAGGAATAGTGTGTTACTCAATAAGGGTGCGGTTTTTTTTTTACATATTATAAACATAGCGCTTGACCGCAATCCTGCCTTATGGTAAGCAGTGACGCAATCGTTGATAGTAAAGCGCACTAGTTTTTTAAGAGCCTATTCACTCTAGCCTTGAAGACACTCAAATTGTAGTCCGACGGAAACACCGCCGCTGGCAAATTGTTCCAGTCCCTCGATGTACGGCGGTATAAAGGAGGAGGCGAAACGCTTCGTCCGGATCGTAGTGGTGTTAACAACGTAAGGGTGGAAACCAGCCGTACGACGGGTCGTCTGATGGTGGAATGGAGATGGGGGAATTAAATCATGCAATTCCCTCGCACACTCCCCAAAATGCATCCTACAGAACACGAAAGGCTGGCTACTCTACGCCTGTGCTTTAGGCTAACATATAACACATTAAATACTCGTTATGCAAAAAGATAATAAAAAAGCCTCTGTGTTCTCGGTAATACACAGTGAGTACTTCATTACAGTATCAATTTAAACAACAGCTGTGCAGTGGCTGACAAGAGTCAGGTTTGAAAAACATGCCATCTTTGGTTTTATTTTTAACGCGGAGTCGTCACTCCCCTGGCGTTGGTGTGTGAGGAAATGACCCTTGAAATTGGCTCTTACCCGACTCAGTTACATTTCGCACACCTTGCGACTGGCCGACGACTTGACTAATAGGCCTTATTACCAACATTTTTCGTCTTTTTGTCACTTGTTTGTTGTAATAGCGTTGTTTTTATAAGCTTGAGTAAGACGCCATGGTACGATGGTGACACTGTCCTCTTTAAATTACGTAATTAGATTTTTTTTTTTGTACAAAATATACTTTTTTGTTTTTTTATATAAAAACTAGGTGTGCCCTGTGGTTTCACCCGCGTAATTAGTAGTATTATAAAAAATAGATAAAAACCTAATAAGAATGTATATACGAAATTTTATTAAAATCGATTCAGCCATTTTAGAGGAGTTCAAGGAGAAACACAGTGAAGGAGGATTTTATATAATAGATAAATGGAAGCAAAACAAATGACAGCTATGTATTTTTCTAAGATCACTAGTTTTTACCTCGATTTCGTCTTCGTAGACTTACTTCATTAAAAACTGCGACAAAAACTATCCACTGTATTAATCTAATTTTTAAGCTATCTGTGTGCCAGACTCCGTCCAAATGTAGTCAGTCGGGTTGTTTTACTCATAAAAAGGTAATTTAATTACAGTGACAAAAGAACGACTTATAGTGAGATTTTTATTTCGAGTCAGTAAAATGATAAGTGCAACTGACACTGATACAAAAAAGGGTGACCCGCTACAATAGTGATGTTGATGAACATCTTATGATTGATGACTCATAGACTTAGGCAACTTCGACATGCATTACCTATTTTATTAGGTATCAAAGCATTTTAATTATCCTTACTATTTTAATATTATAAATCGGAAAGTGAGTTTGTTTGTTTGTTGCGCTTTCACGCCGTAACCACTGAACCGATTGCTTTGAAATTCTGCAGACGTAAAGTTAGAAGTCCGGATTAAATAATAAGGTACTTTTTAACACGGAAAAAAATTATATTACCGAAGGAAATGTAAAAACGCGATATAACCAAATTCCGCGGGCGGAAAGCTTGTTGTAAATATGTAATGCTACAACATGTCATCATTTACAATCTTTAATTATTTAAATATTTAACTTGATATGACAGTGTTTTACATAATAGGTATGTATTTCTTACCGTGTATTTTTTTTTTTATAAATTATAACGTAGCGCTTGACCGCAATCCCGCCTGATGGTAAGCAGTGCACGCAATCGTCGATGGTAAAGCGCACTAGTTTATTATTCTGTTTAATTAAAATTACATATTTTTATTTATATTTAAAACGCAATTTGGTATTGAATAAAAAAATGTAATCTCGACTAACTTTTAATTGTAAAATACTCGATTTTACCACATCACTATTTATTGAGAACAGCTTCCGTGGCGTAGCGGTAGCGAACGCGGCCGTTTCGCAAGGAGGGTTCGAACTTCGATCCCCGCACTGTGCAAATATTTGAATGCATGAATATGTTTATTTGCACTGGTCTGGTTGTGCCTCGGAAAGCACGCTAAGCCGTTGGTCCCGGTTGCCATACGAACATCTAATGGCAGTCGTTACGGGTTGTGTTGGAGCCCTCAAAAGTCTAATAATTGGTCTAATTGCAATGCTTTGATATCGCCTTCGGGTTGTGGAGGTTAGACGGCAGTCGCTTCACGGAAAATATCGAAGTTTAGCCAAAATTAGCAGTTAAACTGGTAAAGAGGACCCCAGGCTCCAAAGCTGAAAAAGCTTCGGATGCGACTGGGATTAACGCTGAGTTGATGATGATGACTATTTATTGAGGAAAAATACCTGCAAAAATCACACTATAAGTGTTTTTGTACAGAAATAAATTAAAGAGAATTCCAAAGTTACAAAATCCTCTCTTCACGTCGGAGATACTGAAATTATATAATCTATTACAAATTCTACAAAACTTTAAGCAAGCTAAAACTCACTATATTATAGAAAGTTCTTATTTGCTAAGCTCAAGGGGCGAGTATGGTATAATTTATGCGTTGTTCCATTGCAGCCGACTCTCCCCTCGCCCCTTTGTAAAATTGATGTACTTTTGACTAGTCCTGATTTCTGTTTATTAGTCCATTTAGATGTTATTGTTGTACGTTTGTTTTTTCCATTAAAATTGTTTGTATTATTTTATTTATTGAGCAATTTATTGCCCGGTTTGGAAGATTGTTTGAAAGTAATTGTCTATTGAATTGTTGTGGTTGTTTAACGTATATTGTGATTTGAAATTACCTACTCTATTAGTCAATGACAGTTGTAATGGTCAGAAGACCAGCCTCCGTGGCGTAGCGGTAGCGAACGCAACGCAGTTGCACAAGGAGGCGCGGGTTCGATCCCCGCACAGTGCCAATATTTGTATGCATGAATATGAATATTTGCACTGGTCTGGTCGTGCCTTGGAAAGCACGGTAAGCTGTTGGTACCGGTTGCCATAAGAACATCTAGTGTCAGTCGTTACGGGTTTTTGGAGCCCTCAAAAGTCTAACAATTGGTCTAACTGCAATGCTTACTTAGATATCGCCTTCGGGTTGTGGAGGTCAGACGGCAGTCGCTTCACGGAAAATATCGAAGTTTAGCCAAAATCAGCAGTTAGACGGGTAAAGCGGACTCCAGACTCCAAACCTGAAAAAGCTAACGATGTGACTGGGATTAACGCTGAGATGAAGATGAGTTGTAATGGTCAGAAGACCGAAAGTTTGACAACCAGGGGCTGCTATTACAATAGTGTCAGAATGGTCGATCAGTGACCTCACTATGATCGATTTTGACAAGTTCGTAATCTACTACCAAAATTGCGTTATTATGACTTTCCAGTGGTCAATCACTAACGCTTCACTCCATATCAATACATGTTCAAATTGAGTGGTAGTTTTCAGAAAATCATTTCTATTAACGGGTTTTATAATAATGGCTATACGGTAATGTCATTCTATCATCTTGGCCACATCATGACTTTGTCCTAAACCTTCCTCCTAGTCGGCTCACGCGGGAAATGAATGGTGATATTAAGTTAGGATAAGTTAGGTTAAGTTTTACTTATTCATAATAGCTATGTTTTAAAAAATACTTTAAGATTTCGACTGAAGGACTTGTATCCATGGTCATGAAATAAATAAATAAAAAAAAACTATCACTATTTCATTACGAGACGGCTGAGATAATTGATCGATCACGATGAATTTAGCAGACTACGAACTTTTAAACAAAATGAGAATGAAATTGTGTTGGAATGACTAATTTATATAAAAGTGGCAGATTAAACACTATTTCATTCGAATGACTTAAAAATGGCAGATTACGGCCCCAGATGTTGGGTTGGGGAAGTCAAATACGCAGTCGCTCCATGTAAAATGTTGGCAAACTGCTGCAGCCGGTTAGACTGGAAACTGACCCCAATATGGTTGGGAAAAGGCTAGGAAAGTAAACATTTGATTTAAATTATTATGGTGCATTCATATGACAAATAATAAGATTCCCTCACTATAAAAGATGTCAGAAAAATTGTAATACCTAGTTCAAGTTATTGTATTTATTGTATTTTTTTTATACTCAATGCTTATTTCATTTTTTACTACGATTAATGTTTAAATATTAGGTATATAACGTGGAGTACGTTATGAAATTATAATTAGCAAATAAATTACCTTCACAACCCTACTTTTACTTAGTGAAATCTCAAATTAATTTACGGAAACTTATCGATTAGATACATAATATTTACAAAGAAGAAAATCATCGGTACCTACTGTAAAACATTTCTTACAGCTCTGCCACAGACAATCATTATTTCTTCGTAATTAAAAAGAAAAAAAACACCAGTCGTTTCCCGCCTTCACAGCGAATAACTTTTCTTTCACCGTTCAAAAAAAGAATCGATTAGCTTTGCGATGCGTCAACGATTTTTAAACACCGACTCGGTACGCAATAGACAATTGTTTTCATTTAAAAAAAGAAATAATACTTCGTTTTCCGGAATCCGGTGAAGAAAATCATGGATTCCGTAAATGAATGGCTTAAAAATCAGGGTCTGGGAAACCGTTTGTGACTAATTTGGAATTTCATGGTTGACTCTAACAGTTACTTGGTATAAACCCATGACCTTTGCAGACAGTATCGAGTGATATTTATTCATTAGCTTGTTGGTGCCTGCGAATTAAGAATTGGATAATTGATTAAGCAGTGGCGTGTCTATTATTTTTTTAAATTTTCTTTTATTTTTGACGAATACTGCAACCGTATAAAATAGTCCACTTTTAATTTGAAGACTGTTCTTGAATAAGTACATTATAAACATAAGATGTCTTTGTCATGTGTAAGACACGTAGGTAGGTAGAAAATATTGCGCCAGATGAAAAGTATTCAAAAAACAAAATACGAAAATCTCTTAAAACAAGTAGGTAATTTAGGTCTGATTTTTCAATGGGCAGATAATTTTTATTCTTTGAATTAAGTCAACCTCCGACAAATGGCAGATTTTGTATAGAAGAACTGTCGGAAACACAAAATTATTGTTCGTAGATATACCTACATTGATCTATCGATTGAAAAATCCCGTCAACCACTACTTGATACCCGGAAATAAATAAGCAAAAGCAATTTAAACCGTTTAGTACTTAGGTATTTACTTCTCTCGCTGTATGCAACATACTTACCTACATAAAAACCGTTTTTTCCATAACTACTTACCTTCCATTAACTTAAAATCTTAGACTCCTTTTACCGGTTTTAACATCACTATCTATTGTGTAATTTAAAAGTGTTCATGGAGTTTCTTGCCTGTTCTTCTTCACTCGCCGATCCTTTGACAATACAAAAATGCCTGTAATTCGCTTACTTGAATTAAATGCTTTGATTTTTATTCTTTCACCACAATCTTAAGTTTTTGAATTGACTGTTGGAAAGTTGATGAACTTTTCTATGTAATAACATTGTTTGTCTCTATAAAATTCAAATTAAAGAGGAATTGGGATTTTATTTATGTGCCCATAAAAGTACCTAATTAATTAAATAGATTCTGAGAATGGAAGTTTTTTTTTTAATTTTATGCGTGGCCCCGTTGCGGCCGTTCTTAATTTTAAAAGCAAAAAGTTTTTATTACCGTTTTATTGATTTTTGACATTTTTGAATTAAAATACCTACTTAAATATTAATTATTAAGTCTGGTTTGTATAGATATTTTGTTTCCATTTAAATGACAGCTTGTCACTGTCACGCTTAATTAAATTGTTCAGTAATTAAGAACGTACCTACAAATATTGAAAAACAATAACTTTACCTAGACATTACTGTGACTTATAATGGCAGCTTCATTGTAATATAAACTGTCATCAGTACCTACCTATACTCACAATAACATCATCATCAACCTTTTATCGTCCCACTGCTGGGGACAGGTCTCCTCTCATACAGAGAAGGATTGAGCGTAATCACCACGCTTGCTCAATGGGGGTTGGCGTATAAAGTCCAGATTTCCTCAAGACGTTTTCCTTCACCTTCAGTCATTGGTGTCCAATGTACTTAGAACATACTTATAATTTTAGAAAAGTTACATTGGCGCTTGCCTGACCTGGAATCCAACCCGCGCACTCATGCTTGAGAGGCTGGTGTTTTAACCACTAGACCACCACGACTTCATCTGATAACATCATCATAATCAGGCTATAATGTTCCCACTATTGGCACACAGGCCTTCTCTCGGTGAGAGGGAGTGGGCCGGAGTGGGCCGTAATCTACCACGCTCAGTGCGGGTTGGTCTACAATAACATAAGCATCCATATCCTCCCGTGGGTGTCATAAGAGGCGGCTATAGAGCCTCAGCCTATAGAGGTCCACTGCTGGACTAAGGCCTACCCCAAGGCTTTCATTCCATTGGGGGGTTTATCTTTGCTTTGTTTTGCTTATATTATATGCTAAATATTTTTTTTTATATTTTGCGAGATGACATCACTGGTCAGCGTGACAGTTACAGCAAAGATTAAACAATCATTAAACAATAAATATACAATTAAAAATGATAAAACACGCAATAAATTTGTCACCTACTATATAAGTAAACAAATGAGTCCAGTAATATTGTCACTTTTACTAAAATTAATAGCTGATAGGTACTAAGAAGTGTAGTAAGTCGTGGTGGCCTAGTGGTTAAAACACCAGCCTCTCAAGTATGAGTGCGCGGGTTCGATTCCAAGTCAGGCAAGTACCAATGTAACTTTTCTAAAGTTATATGTACTTCCTGCGGAAACCCACATGAGGTACGGCTGAGTGAAGGAAGGCTGGTGCTGGATTGCCCATAGGTACCTATTTCAATTTAGTTAGGAATCAACTTTATTTTAATGACAATTACGTTAATTTCAAAGTGATTGATAACGTTGTAAAAATGTTTGAAGTTTTATCGTATCCTGAATCTTTTTGTGTAGAAAATCAAGTTATTTTTTTCAATTTATTCAGATTGCCTTACTTTTTGGCGATTATGTTGCAGTTTTTTTGTATGTAGGTACATCTCGCTTTTTCTTAAGAACCTTGCCCCGCACTAGGAATTACTCCTGGGTCGTGCACTCTCTCATACACAAGCGGCCAGAGCCGGAACAACAAATTTTAAATCTTATAAATATCTGTTCCGTGCGGGAATCGAACCCGCGACACGCAGCGCAGCAGTCAATAGCTTAACCACTGCGCTAACCGTGCACTCAATGTGATACTTCTCAGACCACAGCACATTAACATTACAAGCAAAAATAATAACAGCTAGCGAACCTCATTACATACCAATTCATAATACATCCCAAGAACCGCAGCATCCCAATCATTTCACACGTGATCATCCATAATTTACAACACAAAAAACCTATTGATATTTCTATTACTATAACCAAAAAAAAAAAAAACATTTGTACACAAAGAGTCTGGAGTATGCGTCATCGACAAAACATTTAACATCCTAATTTCGTGAGTAACACCTCAGAGCTAGTGCCGACAAAAGAATCGATAAACATCTCGATACCGAACACAGTCGGTATCGAACAC
Organism: Sesamia nonagrioides; assembly: GCA_017933935.1. Classification (NCBI taxonomy): domain Eukaryota; kingdom Metazoa; phylum Arthropoda; class Insecta; order Lepidoptera; family Noctuidae; genus Sesamia; species Sesamia nonagrioides. Next base: position 264,859 of record JADWQK010000289.1, read on the forward strand.
TCGCGAGTATCGAGCGGGACGCATCGCCCAGCAGGGGACCGCGGCGACCAACTAATAACTTACATTCAGATTACGCTCGTTAGCCTCTTAGCACCTTTCCCGACGTTTATTTTTTATTAACACAAAATTTATTCAAACGAACCTCGAGAATATTTCGGGAATAATGCCTTAATATTATAAAAGCAATAAGTTAAGCCTAGAAGGATAAGTGTATCGACGCGGCAAGAGTATTATTTATACCATTATTTGTTCGATTCTTTTAATCTCAGGCTAGGTGGAGTCAACGCGTCGTTAATCTAGCTTTTATGATATGTTTCAAATGCAATGAGGGATCGTCCTTGTCTTGATTACAGCTTTGTAACACTGAACAAAGATCTAGTGATGTCGTTAACTCAATATCGATATCGATAGATTCTGACAGTTTATGTCTGAATCGATTGATCTTCTTCATCTCAGCGTTAATACCAGTCGCATCCGAAACTTTTCAGCTTTGGAGTTTGGGGTCCGCTTTAACAGTCTAACTGGTGATTTTGGCTAAACTTCGATATTTTCCGTGAAGCGACTACCGTCTGACTTCCACAACCCGAAGGCGACATCGAAGCATTGCAGTTAGATCAATTGTTGGACTTTTGAGGCCTCTAATAACCCGTAACGACTGCCATTAGATGTTCGTGTGGCAACCGAGACCAACGGCTTAACGTGCTTTCCGAGGCACGATCAGACCAGTGCAAATATTCATATTCACGGACTCAAATATTTGTACTGCGCGGGGATCGAACCCGCGCCTCCTTGCGCAGCGGCTGCTTTCGCTACCACTACGCAACGGAGGCTGTCGTGTCTGAATCGATTGATACCGAGTAATAAATCGATAGGTTTTGTGAAGAGTCGTGTCGAGTAGTGTCGCTGGTATCACGAAGTTAATTGTGACATGATAATTATTGATGTATGAAGTATAGTAATAAAATATAAGTAATAAAATGGAAAGTTACCGTGATTAATAACAAGTTTGACGCTTCAACGCTCATTTGTTGTTGATAAGTTAAATTAATTAACTATATTATGATTTAAAATATTCTCTTTCTATCTGCGTCTTGCATAATTTTGTATTCTATAAAAAAGTCGAGGTTCAAGATGAATATTAGCATATATTTTAATAATCGGCTTACCAATACGGATGGTTATCAATATTAGACACCATTATGTAGAAGAGATATTCACGTAATTTATAAATATTTTCTGAAGTTTTCTTTATTGATATTTTATTTAAAAGAAAAATATCCAACAGGAATCCTATTAGTAAAATATATAGATAGTTAGATACACTATTGTAGGTAGGTAGGTATAAATAATACCTATTACCTATTTCTGCTTAAGGCACTTCCTGAAAATTGTTTAGAATCGTTTAATATACTTAGGTAGGTACCTAGGTAATTTTTTATCCCAAAAATAATGAAAACTACGGAAATTATTGTCATTCTAACCCTATTGTTTGTACAGACTTTTAAAATCACAAGTCTTGTATTCATACAAATTTAGTCATTCAATACAAAATAAAGAAAAAAAAAACTTTATTCCAAGAACTTTAAGGTTTTCGTTCTCCAAGAATTGTTACAACTAATTTAATAAATAGCAATGCATAGGTATACCTACATGATTGCGCTCAATCCTTCTCTGGATATATGAGAGGAGATCTGTGTCCAGCAGTGGGACGATAAAAAGGTTGATGATGATGATGATATCTACATGTTTACCAAATAAAAATTCAGTTTATGGGGTCTCAAACACTCCAATGTGCGTTAATTATCTACATTACATGTTGTAAATATTTAAACCTATAAACCTTGATATTAGTAGGTATTACAGATCGAAAAAACAACAAATTCCCTTAATAAACTAGCGCGCTTTACCATCAACGATTGCATCACTGCTTGCCATCCGGCAGGATTACCTACGGTAATATTAAATAAAACATTAGGGGGGAAATATCTTGAAAAAAGTCAACGAACCTAATAATGATACCCAAAGATCATTAAAAAATTCTTGAAAACATTCATTTCACATAAATTATTAAATATCATTGCTCGTCTTTTATACTGAATTCTTTACACGCAAGTCAGAACATAACTCTTTAAAAGGTCTAATAAACACCTAATATGAAACAATGCCTACCATACATAGACATAAAAACAAAACACAACCGAAGCAATAAAGAAAGAAAAAAGATACTAAAGGAAATTACTTCATATTATTTATTGTTGTTGCTTTCTCCATACCTTAGAGAATAGGTACATAAGAAGTTGTGCTCTTAAAGAATTTCGAGAAGTAAAATGTATTTTAAAAAGACGCTTTTAAATTCACCTCCTCATCAGGGTTAGGTATAACTTGCACGATTGATATAGGTACATTTAAAAAAATAGGACGTCTGCGGCAGCATTAAAGAAAGAAAAACATATGCAAGAAAGAAAAAGTTACAGGAAAATATAAAAATCATAAAAATGCATATTGATTTCAATATACACGCATATATTTTTAAAATACATACCTGCAAATTTAATAATAGTAGCTACGTATAAAATAATACATAAAATAAATATCTAATAATTTGCGGAGATAAATAAACAATATTACTTATTTATTAATAGTAGATGGAGAGACAACATTAAGGAACCAAAAATATACTTATTTAAGAAAAAAAAATATCTAATAGAGTTGCAAGAAAACATATAAATTAAAAATCATATTGTTTGTAATATATAATATTCTTTTAGTCAATATACCTGTCAACTTAATATAACCAGCATATAATATAATAGTATTTTTTAAATATAAATAAACAGCATTTAAATAACATAACAGCAAACAGCAGCAGCACAGGCGGAGCGACAGTATTAAGAAAAGAAAACATTTTCAAGAAAGAAAAAATAAACTCTTGTCTTATTTGAATCCGCGAAAATACGGAATTCCGGAATTGATCAATTTGCGGCCATACATCATCGGATAATTGATTAAAATAGAAGTACATACATAGTTAGTAAGTACTTATTTAATTATTTCCAACGGATTCTATAGATTTTTAATCGGTCACAGTAGGTAAGTAATTAAATTTTTTGTTGTTGATTTCAAATAATTAAACACCTAAATAGCAAAACGGCAAGTAGGTAAGTACTTCACCATTTATCTTTGTTTTTTTTTTTTAATTCACAAAGAAGTGTTCAAGACGAGCGCTTACCTAAGTTAACGCTTAGTACCTACTGCTCTCTCAAAATAGTGATGGTAAAGATCGTGAGGAAACCGGCATATCCTAAAACCATAATTTAAAGACATATGACAGCTAGATCTAAGTAGGTACCGCCCTGGACCACTAAAGTGATGGATTACCTACGACCCATTCCCTCAAAAAGTAAGAATGCCTAGGTTAGGTTTTAGACTCCCGCGGCACCACGCTTGCTCGTGATAGAAGAGACACCGGGGTGGCTTTTAGTCAGTAGAAGTCTGGCAGACCCCGTCGCCCACCTCAGGGCGGCGGACATCCATTGAAGATTTTCCAGCCCGGAACAAAAAAAAAAGGAAGGCGAACGTTAGGTTTGTACCTACCTTTAGGGTTTAGTAAGTAAACACACCTTTCGACACTTAGCTTAAGTCTCACATCCTTATACTTATTACTAGCGGCCGCCCGCGACTTCGTTCGCGTGGAGTATTGTATTTGAACATTTTATTTTAACCCCAAAATAAACAGCATACATTTTAGATTTTTGTTATGATCCGCTCCTATTATATAGCCTAAAGCCTACCTGGATTAATGTGGGTTATCCAACGCAAATAGATTTTTTCAAATTGGACCAGTTGTTCCTGAGATACCGCGTTCAAATAAACAAACTCTTCAGCTTTTATATATTATTAGTAGTAGTATAGATTACTTTAAAATAAGTGGCCAATGTATTTATTTATCAATCAATTAATTTTGAGCAATAAGACTTATACTGTCTTATTACAAAACGAAATCTAACTTTAGTTCCAGACTTAAACTTTTGACTCAGTATTTGTATTTCGAGCTTTATTGAGGTTAAGTCAAAGTTCTTAATTCAAAAGTGACAACTTAGTATCGAACTAACCTGTCATTTTTATATAAAGAACTGCATTTCTATAACGGTTAGGTGCATAATTTAATAACTATTTAGATGGTTTAAACCTCATTTAAACAAAATTCTTGTTTGTAATTAGGGGCATATTACTAACAGTATGCCAACAAACTACCTATATTAGTAGTAGGTACCTATTTTACAAACAAAACTAAACATATTGTGTTATCATTGCTGCTAGATGACAGGCCCAGCCGAAACCTTGCATCATGATTCACAAACTGACAGCTAAGGTTTGTTTTTTTAATTTGTTCTGTACCTATAGGTAGGTAGGTAATTATGTTATTTTGTATTATCATCAACGCTTTATTTATTTATTAAAATATTAAACATGTCCCGTTTATCTAAAACTACGAGTAACTACGTCACATAAACAAAGTATATTTTTAGATATTTACAAAATAAAACCTAGTAGGTAGGTACAGTCAAGGAAAAAAGTGACACATACAATTTTTTTTTCGTCAAAAGATCGCAAGATTTAGGTAAAATACGCTTTACGCGGTTTTTATTTTTGAAACTGTAACTAAAATTATTATTCATGAACGATCTAAATTATTCTTATTGCTATAGGTAATAGAAAGTGTTGAACTTTCACGAAAACTGAGTAGGTACCAAACCTCATTTATAAGTACGTACTATACCTACTATACTGCTGTTTAGAAATAAAATTGAACACAAAAAAAGAAAAAAAATATAATTAGAAAACAAATTTTTTATTTCCTCAAACATTCTAAAATTTCGGTCGAGCCGTTTTTGCGAAATAATGTAAAAAGTAATTCCATTTTTAAAACTTGAAATAAAATACAGCGTCAACATTGTAATTACCTAGTAATGTAAGTAGTAAAAGCTGAAAAACTATCAATCATACAAAATTGATGCGTTTCATTCAGATTAGGTGAATTAACGCGTTTCAGATAGTTACCTAACATTGAATTAACGCGTTTCAGATTACATTGAATTAACGCGTTTCAGATTACATTGAATTAACGCGTTTCAGAATAGGTGAATTAACGCGTTTCAGATTAGGTGAATTAACGCGTTTCAGATACCTAACATTGAATTAACGCGTTTCAGATTACATTGAATTATTCTATGACAATAATTTTAACAAGTTTTGTTATGTTGGTAGGTACCTAAAGCTATAAAAATAAAACGATTATTTTTTAGTACCTAAAAATAATCAGTTTAAGTTCTGGTGATAGTTGAGGTTATCATCACGGTCAGACATACCTAGTTATGTGCGAATATAGCGGCACAAACAGGATATCAGATTAATTAATTTACATTTTAATGGATACCTATCTACCATATTTGATCGCGTTTCGTTATTGAAATGTCAATTGTAGGTACCTATATTTATTAGAGAGGGTAGTAAATGGTACAAGTCAATGCTGTTTTTCCTTTTCGCAATCTTAAGGTGCTGCCTAAGTATTTTTTTTTTTAATGTAGGCTGGTACCTATTATAGTGAATTATATGTATACCTAGAGTATTAGTAATGGTCATAATTTCATATCTTTTGTATTTTAGTCGATAACCTTTTTTTTTTTGTTTTTGTAATAGTTTTTTAAAAACTTACCTAATTATTCTTTTTTAGTTTTTATTTCCGTAAATTATGCCTTCATTTTCTAGCTAATTTATTGAACTTGAAACATCTGATTTTAATCACTTATTTATTCTTATATGAATTCACTAAGTATAGGTAAGTTGACCCTACCTTTACTACTAGCACCGTCCTCATTGGAATCTTCACTTGGGGGCCCATGAGGGGCCCTCGAAGGCATCGGGTGAGGAAGTCTCGGCCGCGTCAAAAACGGCGGTGGGACCCCGAAGAACGGCAGAAACGGCGGCCACGGGGGCCGGGGGGCCAGCTGCGCCGCCGCCGCCGCGTACAGCTGCAGCGGGGCCGGCAGCCCGCCCTCCAGCACCATGCCGCTGCCTTCCCGCCTCGCACCCGATATCTTGACCACAACGCTCACCTACGAACCAACGTCATTCTCTAATGTCATTTTTCAAAACACCAATTTATTTTTTCTTGAGTCACTTCGCAGTTCAAGCACAAACACAAGATGCAACACTGGCGCGCGCCGCGTACAGTCGGTACTACGGAGTGCTCGGGGCTCCACGCCGCGCCCGCCACTGCGATGGCGCGCCCGGGGGCGGGGCCACCACCCCCCTACCCCCCACCACCACACAAATTAATTCTCCGCCTCCTTCATATCATAGATTTATTTCTCCGACAGTACATCGCACCCGCTGCTAAACGCTTTCAAACCTTATGCCGTGAAGTTACAGATCTGTATTGAATAACTGCCCATAAATTAAGGGACGGCATACATTGAATTAACGGTAACGTAGGCGACGGGTGGTGGTAAGTTGAAATAAGCCTTATTTATATGAAGATAACGTTTGTTATCGCGGAATAGGAGGCTCAACATGGGATTTATAAGGTCGCCGTACATTTGCGGGCCCGTGGGGTTGTCATAATCTTTTTTAGCCGCATGGCGCGCCGCTATACAGTGACATGTAGAGAGTATCGGGAAGGAGTTATGTTATGGAATGTTACCATAAAGGCTTGCGGTTTGCCATTGCTGTTTTAGATACTTACCTATACGCTTAAGTTGTAACTAAAGATGTAACAGTGGGTAGGTGAGGGAGAGACAAACAGAGAGTTATTACCTAAAGTTACAAACTTAATTTAATTCCGGAACAGCTCCAAAACTCATTTATAAAATTATGATTGATACGTGATCTATTCCACCGGCTCAGATGAAAGGTGTTTATTATCAGTAATGAACGAGAAAAAAATAAATATATTCATAGGAATTGTTCGGAGGTAATAACAGGTCATATTTTAGATTTCACCCATTCTTTTAATTTGACAGGTGATTGTATGATGGGTGAGCAATCAACCGCTGAGCCGACAGACAGAGATGCGCACAATAGCGTTGCGTAAAACTAGATTACGACGCCTTCCAATGGTTTTAATGACGGACAAACTATCAATCATACAAAATTAACACGTTTCAGATTATATTTTTGACAGTGATGAATCATAAGCGACCGAAAGGCAATCAATTTCACAACCAATTCCTTATTCCATTAAACAAAAAAGTAATAACGTAATTGACATAAATAATAATAAAATATGTCAAGACAGCGTAACGAGCGTTCGGACGCGACATGACAGCTCTATCAGGAATCTCGTACTGAGTGTAGTGGGGGGAGGAGAGGGCGGCTAGCGGCGCGCCCATTGGCGGAGCGGCGCGGGGGGGGCGGGGCCGCGCGGCTCAGCCTCGCATGAATTTAATTAGTGCGAGGAGCACCTCGGGCGCATTAGGAGCCGCGATGGGCGAAGCAATAAAAGATATAAAGGAATGAGTATAAATTAAAAGTTAAATAGAGAACGCTGTGTGCAAGCGAGAGGGGCCGGGCCTCTCGCTCCCCCGCCGCACTGCTCGTAATTGTTTGACGATCTTATTAGTATCAGTTAAATGTCGTTCTCTCTTTTTCTCGCGCGAATTTAATTACTTTTTAATTAGAGCGTCGGTTAATGAGAGTTTTGCAGGATTCGCTGCGGGCGCTCTGTTTTCACCATTGTCATTTTTGCGGTTTAGGATAATCGTATTTATTGATTGAGTGCCTTTTCAGTTTTTGGGATAAATCTTTGGTGATTACCTACCTTCAAGTTTTTAATTTGACCTGTTACAGCTCATTGTCGTGCCTACCTTATGTGGTAGGTACTTAGTTTATGATAGTTTTTTAAATGCATTTTTGAATTAATATCTAATATCCGTTCGATCTTTATACACACATCAAAAGTGTCTAGGGATCAACATATATTTTTGCAATAACTTTTCTCCTGATTGATATTAATTAAAATTTTCTTTAAGGATTCATCAAATAAAGTGTTTTCGTTTGTCACAGTAACGATAAACCAAGTCACCTTTGCATTAATAAAGAAATTTGCCATTTTCCTAATAAAGGGATATTTGACATTTGAACCACTAACACAAAAGTTCGAAAAAAAGACTGAAATAACAGTTTTCTCTAAAATTTTATTGGGTAACTTAAACAATTAATAATCCGTGTTTCTACCGCGAACACTAACAACACAAGAACATCGGTTTGGCATACTCAAAATGAGTTCATCCAAATCACGCTGTGGAATGGCCGCCCATGTTCGTTGCAACAACAAAAAAAGGTCTTCTTGCGACTGGATACCCTCCATATTCGGCAGAGCTCTTCTCTGTAGCATATCCCATGCATGCTCAATCGGGTTCAAGTCTGGCGACTGAGCAGGCCAGGGCAGGACATTGATGTTAGCTGCGGCGAGAGTCTGTCTTACAACTCTTGCGGTGTGCGGTCGTGCATTATCATGCATTAACTGAAATAAGGGACCGATTTGCACTTGTAGAGGAACGATGACGTCTGATACAATCGTTTCAGCATAAATTTGAGCGTTGAGGTTGCCTCTGATCCAAATCAACTCAGTTCTTCCGCCGATCCAAATACCCGCCCATACCATGATGGTTCCACCACTATAAGGATGGACTTCCTGGCAGGATTTTAATCGCTGTTGGCGTCCAGGGGTTCTCCAGTGTCGTATACGTCTTGTATCCGGTCTCATACCAAAACGAGACTCATCAGAAAAGCACACGAAACGCCATTGTTCTTCTGCCCAATTTCTGTGTTCAAGAGCCCATTGATATCGAATCCTACGATTGTGCATTGCTATAGGTGGTACCCGTAGCGGTCTTCGGGAATGAAGGTTCACTTCATGCAAGCGGTTTCTGACTGTTTGGTCGCTAATTAAGTTCCCTGAAGAGTGATGAAGCCTCACGGCTAACATCATGGCGGTTATTGTTGGAGCTCTTCGAGTTAAGATTTGAATGTATCGGTCTTGTCTCCGTGTGGTGCAGCGATACCGTCCTCCATGGCGCTCAGCCACGGTACCAGTGCTTCGGTAACGTGTCCAAAGTCGACTGATAACACTCTGACTTGTATTCAGAGCTAAAGCCACAGTACGTTGCCGGGAACCAGCTTCTATCATTCCCACGGCTCTGAGCATTTCTTCCCTGCTTAAATGACGTCGCCGCTCCATAATAACGTTGGTTTTAATCAGTAGTAGGGAAACAGTAGCACTAATAATGTCTTCAATGCGTTGTATGTTTTTATAGGGAAAATATTGACAGCTGATTTTCATCTTTTACTCGAATTTGATTCACAGTTCCTGATTCAAATTATGAAATGCACCAAAAAGGATCCATATAAATTTATAAAATCATAAATTTATTACAAAGCCACATCTCAATCTCAAGAAATCCGCATAAAAATGCTTGATCCCTAGACACTTTTGATGTGTGTATGTTTGGTTACTTTTTCTATATAAGGTAAGAGTACCTATTTCCGTTAATGTCCCGGTAGCCTAACGGCTACCGGGACATTAACTCGTCAGTTTTTTAACTCGTCAGTTTTTTAATATTAGCGTCTTTCTAGCAAAACTAAATTAAAATTTGCAAATAGCAATTTATTCTTGGTACTATTTTATACAATTCTGATGGCGACACTCACCAAAAAGTTTAATAATGTAAAAACTGTGAGAAAATAAAAGTATGGTATAGTAAAATTATCTATAAGTACAAAGTTCTGTCAGTGAACTACGAACCCACCCGGTCGCAGAAATTATCTAGCCATACTTCGACGGATAAAATTAAGGTAAAAGTGTTAATTTTTTTAATAAATTGTGTATATTATTTAACGATTTAATCTATAAATTGAGGTAAATCTCATCGAAAAGTAAATAATTTTACATGTTACATCTATTGGTACACTCAAACCCCTACTTGACCTAGTACCCGGTAAAAATGTGCGATTTTTACCGGATATTGGTACACTATCAAACCAGTTACATACGTTGCACCAAAACCCGTTATTCTATTCTTATTGCTTTGGAATAGGTCTCATTTTCCTTTGAAACTGTGGATTATTTTAAATATTTTCTGCCGGATACTGGGGCATGCCTTAACAGCTGCATTTAAATCCATTTATAGTCCTTATTGTCTTGAATTAAGCATTATTTTCCTTTGAATCAAAAGGATGTAGTTACTAGACATTTAGTTTGTTTTGGTACCACGTGAATTTGGTTGCGTTTTTTTGTATGGTTTACCACTTTTTGTACTGGTTGCGTTACAAGCTTTTCTTGAATCAGCTATGAAGTATATAAAAAAGCCTACTGCGACTAGAATGTGAATAATTTGTTTTGGAAAATAAAAAAAATAAACACGTTTATTTCTTAGCAGATGGTAATTTAATTATTTAAACATGGTTTTGGGATTTAACAGCATAGTGGCCAAGTATTTTGACATGCAACGTACACCGTGGTACACCTACCATGTACTACCATTTGCTCCATGGTACTCCAAACAGTACGGTATATTGTAGTATTGGTACGATATACCGTACGGTACTCCAAATAGTACGATATATGGTAGTATACCGTACTGTTTGGAGTACCCTGGAGAAAATGGTAGTTCCTAGTTGAAACTGAAGCAAGGGCGAAAAGCTCTTGGCTATTTCATTTACATAATGCAGTTCGAGTCCTAACATATGTCTTTCTTTTATTTATTTTTTGATGACTATGCCTCATTAATTGGAACTCTCGTCTACATATTCTTACGCCCGTACTTTCCCATATTTCCAGCACGGCTTTCATTTGTACGCATTAAGTCACTCACGTGAGTTCTGATTTGGGAGCAAGTCTCAGTCAGAACAGGTGTTAAAAATCATTAATAAGTACTAAAGATTGATTTGCCATAATTGAATCTTTCTAGAGATTATTATTATTTAAAGGTAATTATTTTGCATATTCCATTTATCATCATCAACTCATTCCATGTTTTCAAACTTCTGGTGCCGTAAAAACCTTCGAGCTGACTTGCTTGCTTGAGTGTGCCGCCATAATAAGAGATACCCTGGAGCACAGGCAAATGAAGGGACACGGGTGGATTAAAACAGACCCTCACCCTTCCGCTCCGCTCAATGTGGACTTTTTTTGGATGAGAATACATCATATGACTTTTTTTTTAAATAATTGAGCACAAAGCGCCACCTAGGCTGGAGGAAAGCTCAGCTTGGACCCAACAGCGCTGTGCCATAGTCGCGACACTTGGTGCCGGTGATATCTCACTCCCGGCCGTAGTACAGTTCATGGTCGAAAGCGAAGAAGGAAGGAGCGTGGGGGATGCTATGGCCTCTTTTTGCGAGAAGGTAGTGCATGCAATGGAGGCTGCAGAAAGGGAAAAAGAGCATGACTCTCACTCCATTCGTATGAGAAGGGTAGCCAGGCGTCAAGGGCGCTTCACGATCTTTGGCCACCATAAGAAGGACCATGCGGGCGACGAAATTGGGGCCGTATCGTCGCTCGAGCATGACATGCAGTATGCGCAGCTTAGTGGAAGGATATGTGGTCGAGGGATCGGCCGCACTTGGTCCCCACGTGTGTGGGGCGAATATACAAGTATCTGCCGGGTCCCCGACTCATGGTACTGAAAGGAATAGTGGACGTTTAGATGGTAGGAGGCCGACATAATCCTCCCTTATTCCCAGACGAAATAAGGGGGAAACTTTTTTTATCGGATTTATCCACGATAAAAAAGCAAAAGGTCGCATCTTAAAAACCTTCTCAAGTCGCCTCCCCACTCTACCGATTTCTACTCTTACTCCTTCAGAGTGCACGTCTTCTGTCCTTTACTTTTTACACGCTTTCTTATTGCAGGTATGCCGAAAGAGATTTTTTATGATATAATCATCTCTGTACCTTTTATCTGTTCTGTTTTTTCTTTTTGTTAATATATTAAATGGTAAAATAAATAAATAAATAATTTCAGATGTCACTAAGGAGCAGTTATTGGATAGTGTTAGTTTATTTATTAAAAAACTTAAGCGAGAAAATGCTTTTCATAATGGCAGACTCGGTCGTTTGGTTGAAGCTGCCGCCTGTAGTAGGCCAACAAGTGTCTCAAAATCTGATGCACACCCGTGCTTTATAGTTCAGGAAAGCAGTTTAAGGGCGTGGTTTAAAGAAGTGATGGACTATTGGCATATCTCGAAGAAGGAATGACAATCCACGACGGACAGAGTTTGTTTATTTCTTTTTATATAGGTATAGGTACTTTATAAAACATACATTATAAAAAGTTAAAACAAATCGTGTTTATTTGTTGGTTAAATACGGACCCTAATGTATTTCAGTAATATTTTATTTGAATATATTGTATTTCTATGAACTTTAACGTAAAGCAATAGAGTACAATTTCGCGGCAAAAATTACCGGTTACCGGGACAATTTAACGTTAACTAGTACAACTCTACCGGGTACTGGTACAATTGGCCCTTTTTGTAGTTTTATTGTTTTATAGTTAATTAAATTTTACACTAGTTTAATAGAATCATAATACACTAAAAGTATATTAAATTATCTAAACAGTCAAGTAAAAATTATTTTTGTAAGTCTTCTAGTTTTAGCCTAGTGCTCATGCAAATTCGGCGAAGTTCATAACTTAACGGTTACTGGGCCGTTTACCTTATCTATAACAAATATTCAAATAATAATATGACGATAATGATGATTAAAACATGTTTTTATACTAAGTTATTTTAACGAATCAAATTTCTAATAAAATATCACAAAAGGTTGAAAAGTGAAAAGTAAATTAAATAATTTAGGTAGATAGGTACCTACGAAGGAAAACAATTGCTAATATAAAGTAAGTAATTACTAAAATAAAGACTTGACCGGGACTCTACATTGACTCTAGCACATAGATAATCCATAGGTAGGTACTAATATTAGGTACAAATGCGAAAGTAACTCTGTCTGTCTGTCTGTTACGCTTTCCCGCTTAAACCTCTCAACCGATTTTGATGAAATTTGGCACAGACAATCTTTAAACCCTGAGAAAGGACATAGGCTTTTATTGAAAAGAAAAGTTTGATATTTCCAAGGGAAATCTAAAAGCGCGATATAACCGAATTCCACGCGGGCAAAGCTGCGGGCGGAAAGCTAGTATTATCTAGGTACCTATGCTAAATAACCCAAAATTCTACTACTTAGTAGATATAATTTTCAGGTAAAACCTGGAGCCGTAACCATGTGAGTAGGTATAACAACGCAGGTATACGTTGTAGTTGAAAAAGCGTAGACGCTGGGTAGACACTGCGTAGACACTGCGTAGACACTGCGTAGACACTGCGTAGACACTGCGTAGACGCTGCGTAGACACTGCGTAGACGCTACGTAGACTCCGTGTACCACGTACTAAACATCGCGGAAATGGCTCATAGGTGGGCGACGCGTAGGCAACTTGTAGAAGAGACGAGGATGCGTAGACAAAGCTATATAGAAGACTATGATACTATTATAAATAAACTGATTTTTAACGAGGAACGGACCAACTTACTTACCTACTTATGACACTCAGGTTTTTCGTAAAAAAACATACCTACATTTCGAAAACTATGAAAGACAATCGTCATCAACCTTGTTTTTTTTTTTTTGTAGGTATCGTCCCACTGCTGGGCACAGGTCTCCTCTCATATCGAAAATGATACAATAGGTAGGTATGTTATACATTAAGTAGGTATAGAGCAGGTAAGGACAAGTGAATTAGGTAAATAAAGTAGGTACCTAGGTACTTTTATTAAAAACCCATTAAATTAAATTAATATCAAATTGGTAACTAACCTAATCCGTAGATACCTACAGTCTGATTAAAATTAAAAATAATCTAAATTATATTTTTTAAATATCAAAATACCTACAAAACCTTTTAAGTATAGGTAGTAATAAAGTATTATTTTATTTTGGTTTCTTTTATTAATACCTAGGTTCTAAAAATATGAATTTATTCATTTACATTAATTATCTGTTATTACCTAGGTACTTAAGTGACAGCCTCAGTGGTGTAGCGGTAGCGAACGCAGCCGCTGCGCAAGGAGAGGCGGGTTCGATCCCCGTGGAGTGCAAATATTTGTATGCATGGATATGACTGCACTGGTCTGGTCGTGCCTCGGAAAGCACGTTAAGCCGTTGGTCCCGGTTGCCATACGAACATCAAATGGCAGTCGTTACGGGTTGTTCGAGCCCTCAAAAGTCCAAATTGGTCTGACTGCAATGCTCCGATATCGCCTTCGGGTTGTGGAGGTCAGACAGCAGTCGCTTCACGGAAAACATCGAAGTTTAGCCAAAATCAGCAGTTAGACCGGTAAAGCGGACCCCAGACTCCAAAGCTGAAAAAGCTTCGGATGCGACTGGATTAACGCTTAGATGATGATGGATTACCTAGGTACTTAAGTAAATTATTTCCCAAACATTTTCCTCACGATTACAGATAAAGTACCTAGGTACTCACTAGGTAGTAAGTAGGTACTCGGAGTGGGTTTATGGTCATAGTGCTGCGACTGGGATTCAAACCCATCATGGGTTTTGCTCACAAGTTTAAAGGTATGAGGAACAGGATGTAAAGGTCACTCATCCTCCATGGTAAAAGGAGGATGAGCAGTATTCCAACTGTTCGAGTTTAATCGAACACTCAGCGAAAATGCATAATTGCATAGAAGGCAAATATTCGCTCGTTTACCAAAATGTGGGACAGTTCGCGTTAAGATCTCGTCAGAGACACCGCGTACTCATTACTATAACCATTATAAGTACCATATTTTATCAATACCTAATTGTGTCTAAGTTTATATATTTATTACCATTTCTTGTTACTAAGTGATATAGTGATTTAATATAGCTATTTCGTTTATAATCCAAGACTTTAACTATTACCATATCCTATTACCAGTAGAACAGTGTGGTAGGTCACCATAGCGCCAAGCAATACTCTTTTCATGGTCCTTCGAGCCGGATGAACCAGCGACCTATGGATCTTCTCGTATGATCTCAGTAAACTTCAAGAATTGCTCTGTAAACTCTGCTTGGGAGATTCTGGATTTGTGTGATATCGGTTCGCATGTGGCGATGTAGGTACAGTTATATAAGTATATTTCTTAACCATTAGGATGCTCCTGTTTTCTATAGGTAGGTAGGTATTAAGTATTTTCTCTTATACCTATCTATATGTAGTAAAATTATAGACACCCCAAAACGTGACATTAAAATTTCTCATCATCATCATGAGCTAATACAATATTAACACGGATCTCGATATGTTTGGGAAGTAGGTAATTAAGATGACATTTTTTTAAATGTTATAAACTACTTAGTGCTTGACCGCGATCCTGTCTGGTGGTAAGCAGTGATGCAATTGTTGATGGTAAAACGCGCTAGTTTATTAAGAGACTATTCACTCTTTTCTATATATATGTATATTTTTTTTTGGGACAAAACCCACCACATATTATCCCACCCACTGCAACTCCTGAAAGCCAGAATCAACAGTGGAGACCGCCAGAAAAACGCCGAGCAATGAAGCTCGACGAGTCCCGGAGAAACGATTCAACTGTCTTGGGTCCTGCAACGAAATTAATCAGAAAAGAATAGCGGAGGAGTAAGAAAAAATATATTTTTTCCACTTCCCTCCATAATAAGCAGGAGACAGAACAGAACTAGGCCAATCGGCACAAACATTATTGCAACTGGGAGAAGCCCAGATTGCCAAGCACCACGGAATTAAATTTGATTAAGTTAATGGGTCCTAAGTAGGTACCTATGTGCTGTTACAACACTGATTCCAATAATAGGTATGGCAAAAGCGCCTGAACGCACAGAAATTGGTTTTAGTTTCTACAAGGTCCGTATAATAAACGACTCCGGGTGCAACTTGTACACTATCCAACATAATATTGCGTTCATTCTGCCAAACAATACACTCCCACAAGATGTGATGTGCGGACTGTTCAAATTCACAGTTCGATGTAGAACACTGACACAAAGGCGAAGGAACAAGTTTAAAAGAATACAGTTTACTTTTAAAGTTGTCATGACCTGTGAGAAATTGGGCAACGCAGTGGTCAACCTCCAGCCATGTCTTAGCCAGCCGATTGCTAACGGATAGAAAGAATAGGTGGAGGCCAGCCCTTGACGGAATTATCCCACCTACTTTGCCATTCGGATAAGAGGTCCTCCCAGACGACAGTCTGAGGTTTAAATAATCTAGAAATTCTATCAAGGTCGCGTTGTGTAACAAAGTTAGTGTCCATGGCCTCCACTCTCGCGAAGTAGTACATTGAAGCACGTCGCTGTACTTCAAGATTGACTGGAAGTACACCTGCCAGTACGGGTAAGGCTTCAGTACTGACTGTTCTATCTTGCATAAAAATATCAATGCCAAACGTTGGCTTTGACTGGCTTTGGCTCTTTTCTAAATTGTTAAAATGTTTTATTTTTTGTGAGAAGGATCCATGACTGTGATAATTATTTCAGCTGAAAGACGTCTCCCCAAGCATCTCCACGACGACCGTTCCTGCGTCTCCCAGATCCAGCGGTTTCCCGCGAACTTCACCAGGTCGTTGGTCAAATGAATTATAGGTAGGTATTGGCGCTGATTCTGTTGTTCACAAACTAATTTTAAGTTAAGTGCTTGTTTTACTTTCCATTTCGTTAAGAAAGGGATAGAAGATAACACTTTAATGGAATCCTGTCAAATTAAGATAGGTACTCCATAGCTGTCTATGGAGTACCCCGAGAAAGATGTAGACCCGATTATAAACATGGCGACTAAAAATACGCCAGTTTAGGTACGTCAGGAGCGCACTAATTTGACAGCCTTGACAGGTCTAAACTGACATTTGATCTTCTGTCCTTTTCTTAATGAAATAGAAAGAAAAAGATGCACTGAACTTAAAATTAGTTTAGTCTGTGAACAACAGAATCGGCGCCAATATATCTTTAAATCCACCAGACAAAGACAAAGACAAACACACACAAACAAGACAAAGTCTTGCCGCCAAGCGATTGGTCGTGTTCCGGCATGATGTCTGGTGAAGCCGTACGGAGGACGGGTCTGAGCAGTTGTGTTGCGATGTGTACCGGGTACGATGTGCCTAATGTTGTTGTGTCGGGAGTTTGGTCGTAGAGGGTCTCCAGATCACCCTCTGGCGCAACATCGTTGGTCGTGTTGTTGGGTTAAACATTGCATCACCTCGCTCAACTGCCGTCTTCCTTCCTATTCACTCAGTTTTTTTAAGCGAATAGGCTTAATAAGCTAGTGCTTACCATCAGGCGGGATTGCAGTCAAGCACTAGTTTATAACTAATAAAAAAAATGTAATTAGCTTCGGCCATTCTATTTAAAATAATATATTATATAAATAAATAAATGAAGATATCAGCTCATAACTTTAAGAATTTTAACCCGCTTATTACAAAACGAGATCTAACTTTAGTTCCAGACTTAACCGTTGAGTCAGTATTTGTATTTCGAACTTTATTGAGGTTACTTAAGTCAAAGTTCTTAATACAAAAATGACAGCTTGTTTTTTTATTAAGTACTTACTGCTTTTCTATTTCTAATGATTAGGTGCATAATTCATTAACCATTTAGGTGGTTTAAACCTGCACCCTGATTGCGTAACATACCTACTATTACTATCAGTTGGAATCATTTTGAAGCTTATAGCTAGTCCATTGCTCCCTATGTTCGATAATGTGTCTGCTCAACAACGTAAATAACGCGATGAATGTTGTTGAACTGTCAAAATGAAACCCATAATGTGCTACGCATTTACCCTGCTGATTTAAATAAAATGCATCTTTTGTAATGAAGGTCTAAATCTGTAAAAATAGCTCTAAACTGCCTACATTTTTGACAAGTGTTTAACGTTTTTGACATTGACGCTTTGATGAGACTGCGTCGAGATTTTGGACGATTTTAATCATGGATTTGGCCTTCGGATCAGCTACAAAACGGTCTACTATTGGAAATATTCCTGTCCAATCAACATCAACCTTTTTTTCTATCGTCCCACTGCTGGGCACAGGTCCTCTCTCATACAGAGAAGGATTGAGCGTAGTCACCACACTTGCTCAATGCGGGTTGGCGATTTCAGACTTAAAGTCCAGGTTTCATCAAGACGTTTTTCTTCACCTTGCAATCAATCATTGATGTCCAAGATATACTTAGAAAGTACATACCTACAACTTAGAAAAGTTACATTGGTACTTGCCTGACCTGGAATCGAACCCACACACTCATACTTGAAAGGCTGGTCTTTTAATCACCACGACTTAAAATAAATCAAAATGTTTTTTCTGTTTCTTCTAAGGTGTACAAATACTCTAACATATTCAAGCATACTTCAAAACATTCATCGCCAATTTCAGTTTAGATATCAACATCGTGAGCATATATCTGCGTCTCGCCCTAACACGTGACTCTCCCATACTTCCATCCCTGTCTCATCATTAGGCGGGCTATACACGCGCCCATCGTTACTTCTCATTATGTCTGGCTTACGCTCGCCCGCGTTATGTATTGTCTGGTGGGGAATGGCCCGCTTTAGTTGTTTTATTGATGTAGCATTGTAAGGGTTGAAATGTATGATTCTATTATTTTATGGAATAACTTGGGTAGTTTTGAAGGAAGCTAATATTTTCTAAGACAGCGGGATATCCTTGTGCCTGTCTGCTGGGTAATTGAGTAACATACTATCAGCAGCATTAGGTTTCATTTTGACAGTTCAAGAATATTCATTGCGTTTTTTACTTTGTTGAGCAAATACATTTTTGGAACATAAATAGGATTAGCATCATGCTTCAAAATTATTGAAATAGAGAGTAAATATTAACCCTTGGAGTGTCTTAAGTTACACAATTCGACATAAGAAAAAGTGAGCCAAATATTTAAAAATGTAATTTAACCCTTTGAGTGTCTCTCAAAGGGTTAAATTACATTTTTAAATATTTCAATACAAACAATACATTTAAAACATTAAAAAGAAATATTATTTATCACTTTTTGAGCAAACCGTCAATTAAATGTTGTTATATGGTGTGATAAATGTAGGTATAGATACCTACCTAAACATTTTTATGTCTGTAAGTATACGGCGCATGTTGTCCCCATAGCTTGTTATTTTTTTGTGTGTTCGTGTTTTTTTTTTCTTGTCATATTTACCGCACAAATGTATCCTCATTATTTCCCTTCAAATTTTTTGCAGTTTTTCGAGAGTAGCGTGCGAGCTACGCTACGAGTTCCGGTCTACGAAAAAATGGCGAAAAAATGATATTTTATGTTTGTTAAAGATTTGCGAAATGACCTTTAAAACCGACTTCGAAAAAAGCTGGAGGTCCTATATCCGGCTGCTTTTTTATGTTTGTTACCTGATAACTTTATGACTCTTATCTGATGTTACTGATAACCTAAGATATACTTTCAATTTGGTTCCAAAGTTTATCAAAAAAAAAAAAAAAAAGGTTCAGTAGTTTGTATTTTAAACCAAAATTCCAATAAACGTAATTGCATTCATTTGCTTGCCTTTTTCCGGAAGACCGTTGGAATGCAATTAACAAAACTTAGGAACACTATCATCATGTCAGCCACAGGAAGTCTACTGCTTGACAAAGGCTTCACCCAAAAAAATCCAAAAATACCGGTTTTACGTGACCTGCATCCAGCGCTTCCCTGTGATTTTGGTCAGATCATTCGACCACCTTGTCGGAGGTACGTGGTCGCCATTCAAGAGCCTTTCTGCCGCATCGGCTATCGGCTCTACGTGTTATGTGCCCCGACCACTGCCACTTCAAAGAGCTAATCCCCTCGGCTATGTCGGCGACTTTCTCTCTTCTACGAACACTAGGAACACTATAATACCTAATAATGCATACTAGAACTGCCCAACAATAATAATAAAAATAAAATCATTCGTTCAATTTAGACTGAGATTCAGCACTTTTCTGACACCATACGGTGGACGGGTCTGAGCAGTTGTGTTGCGATGTGTACCGGGTACGATGTGCCTAATGTTGTTGTGTCGGGAGTTTGGTCGTGGAGGGTCTCCAGATCATCCTCTGGCGCAGCATCGTTGGTCGTGTTGTTGGGTTAAACATTGCATCACCTTTTTTTTTTCGGGGTGGAAATCCTCATGGGATGTCCGCCGCCCTGGGTTGGGCGACGGGGTCTGTCAGACTTTTACTGACTAAAACCACCCCGGTGCTTCTTCTATCACGAGCGCGCGTGGTACCGTGGGAGTCTAAATTCTTCCACGGCCCCACACTCTCGTGCTGGCCCGGTCTGTCCGGGCCTCGCCTCCTGCACGGGGTAGTGGGGTGTTAAACTACCCCGTGCATCGCCTCAGAGGCGCGCGCCGAAACTACCGCGCACCTCCGCCTCGGGGTCTAACAAATAGGGGGCAGGGACTTCCCCATGTCCCTCGCCCCTGGACCCATTCATGGGGGGCGGAAGAGGGCGTTATCCGCTCTTCCTCGACGCCTGGTGCGTCTTCTGCGGCCCGGGAAGGGAGTTGAGATCTCCCTCTCCCGTTCCGCAGCTTCCTTCTGCGACATCACGTCCTCGCAGAAGGACACCACCGTGTCCCACGACACTGCGCTAGCGACCATCCTCCGCACTACTGCCGGCAGCGACAGGTCGCCTCCTACTTCATTTGTGAGGACACGGCGCTGCTCCTCCCAAGCTACACACTCGGAGAGCGTGCGCTGCGCCGTGTCCTCCCCGCATTGGACGCAGTGGTGGCACCGAGCGCCCGGCTCCCTGCCTAAGCAACGCAGGTACTTGCCGAAGCAGCCGTGCCCCGACAGTACCTGCGTCACCCTGAACGACAGGGAGCCGTGCCTTCTCCCGAGCCAGTCGTCGAGTAATGGCCGGATCGCCTCGGCGGTAGGGCGCATGAGCCTCTGCCGCCAGTCCGCCACCAGGACCTGACGGAGCTCCTCTCAAACATTGCATCACCTCGCTCAACCGCCGTCTTCCTTCCTATTCACTGAGTTTTTTTTTTGAGTGAGTAGGCTTAATAAGCTAATGCGCTTTACCATCAACGATTGCATCACTGCTTACCATCAGTCGGGATTGCAGTCAAGCACTAGCTTATAACTATTAAAAAAAACCATCATTACAAAAGACAGTTCCCCAGAAGGCCACCCCTTATCATTTCCTAGATCTTTCGCTGGAAAGAAGAAGTGGCCACTTTGGATTCAGTGGAGAGACGTGCAAAGAGGCTGATTGGAGACCCTGATCTAACTCGAGTCGGTCTCCAAAGCCTAGAGCACAGGCGTAGAGTAGCCAGCCTTTCGGTGTTCTATAGGATGCATTTCGGGGAGTGTGCGATGGAATTGCATGATTTAATTCCCCATCTCCGTTCCACCAGCGGACGACCCGTCGTACGGCTGGTTTCCACCCTTACGTTGTTAACACCACTACGATCCGGACGAAGCGTTTCGCCTCCTCCTTTATACCGCGTACATCGAGGGACTGGAATAGTTTGCCAGCGGCGGTGTTTCCGTCGGACTACAATTTGAGTGTCTTCAAGGCTAGAGTGAATAGGCTCTTAATAAACTAGTGCGCTTTACCATCAACGACTGCGTCGCTGCTTACCATCAGGCAGGATTGCGGTCAAGCGCTAGTTTATAATATAATAAAAAAAAAAAAAGTGGCGGAACAAACTCCCCAGCATCACAGATATCTGTTCAGTTAGAATTACAGAGTTTAACACAGCATCACAGATATCTGTTCAGTTAGAATTACAGAGTTTAACACAGGTCAAGTTGTTTAGAACATTTTATAGTTTCGGGCGTTATATAGAGAAACAGCCTCAATAGTCAAGAGACCACACGTCACCATACATCAACCTAAATAAGTACCGCAAGTACATAAAATACACAATGATTTATGAGCATGTATCGTGCAATATATACAATTGCACACGCTATAAAGTTAATACTCTGCAGTGAACTTGTGACTGCCCATTTCATTAGCTTTAATATAAGTCTTATTAAACTTATTTTATGTAGTGTACCACACACGTTGGCACGAGCATAATTAAAATTAATATCTAATACATTAGAATACATTCAGATTCTGTATCCATCTTAACGTAATATCTTAGGTGTTTTTCTTTTAATAGCTATAAACTATAGTGCTTCACCGCAATCCCGTCTGGCAGGCCGTCACCTCCTTCTGCGAAGCAGTGATGCTGGCAATGGAGGAGGCGGAGCGCGTGAGGCAGCGGGAATCCCAACGCCCTCACGCCACTAGCCGCCGCAGGAGACGCCCTGGTCGGGAGACGACACCGAACTCTCAGCCACCGTAGGCGCGGGCCTGCGGGCGGTAAGCAGTGAGCAGCTCGCCGCCGGGTAAGGACCAGGCCTGAGTCTACGGCACGTTGTGTTTCACACGTGCCTCAAAGGGATGAAAGCATATCGTAACGGAGTCCACGAAGACCGATGCCGATGATGTTTTATTTTATTATTTTATTTTTAAACCATAAAGTGACATTACAACTGAATTGGAATAATCTAAACTAACTTTTGTAGGCTACTGTTAATATAATAGAAATACAGTATGTTAACTAACAGAGGGCGTTCCCGTTAACCCGAAATAGTATAGCATACATACATGCTAAAAAAAATATTTCCATTCGAAAACAAAATGTTTTAAAATTTTTTCCAATAAGGAAATATTCAATAAAAATTTTAAATTGACATGTAAAAGAAACACACTGTACACGCGAACATGAAAGACGGCAACGTCGCAATTTATTTATACATGACGACTACTATTTTGATTTAAAACAGGAGGTTTCAAATTTATTTCCAATTAGAATTTTATTTATTCGGATTTTTTTATGCTTATTTTTCTATGCTGATATTTTTATTTTAATC
This sequence comes from Sesamia nonagrioides, assembly GCA_017933935.1. Lineage (NCBI taxonomy): Eukaryota > Metazoa > Arthropoda > Insecta > Lepidoptera > Noctuidae > Sesamia > Sesamia nonagrioides. Next base: position 287,836 of record JADWQK010000289.1, read on the forward strand.
TATTAATGATATATATTAACGAGTTTAAGGGAACGCCCTCTGTTATTTAACATACTGTATATAGGTAAAGGTCAAAAACATCTTTCCGTCAACCATGGTAAATACTAACAATTCAAAATAAGTTACGAAACACTTAGTAACCTCAGTCAACTATAGGTATATTTAGACGGTAGTGTATTTATGGTTGTGAAGTTAATTACCTATTCAAAACTAGGTAAGTACCAGTACTTACCTAGTTTCCAATAGGTAATTAACCAAGAGAATGTTCACAAGTTAATCAGGTGAATGCAATCAGTTGACAAGCGGGGTGCAGGCAGGGAGCAGGTGATTGATGATGCTTGCTTTGAGCTCGCCACCGCGTAACGGATGGAGGCGAAAAGTGGTCAACAAGCGGAGCAGTCTACAGCTAGGGACAAAAATCACTATATTTTTTATAAAATTGCCGTGCAGATGCAATCGTTGGTGGTAAAGCGCACTAGTTTAGGTATTAAGAGCCTGTTCACTCTAGCCTTGAAGACACTTAAATTGTAGTCCGATGGAAACACCGTCGCTGGCAAATTGTTCTAGTCCGTCAATGTACGCGGTATAAAAGACGAGGCGAAGTGGTGTCATCAAAACAATGTAAGGGTGAATACACGCCGTACGACCGACGGGTCGTTCGATGATGGAACAGAGATGGCGGAATTAAGTCATGCAATTCCCGCGAACACTCGCCAAAATGCATGTGCTCCTGGCTATGGAGACCATTTTGAACTAAATCTGGGTCGCCAATTAGCCTTTAGCCTTAGCTAGGTAACGATAAGGCACATTAAGCAATTGGTACTGGTTGTCTTTTATGTCTTCCACCTTTGGAAGTCCTTAAGGGTCGCAGAAGTCCGAAAGTCTGACCTCCAGTGTTACCAAGTGGGGTATTGTGTTACCCAGTAACTTGGATGTGAAGGTTAGATAGGCGGTCGCTCCATATAAAATACTAGTATTCTGCCAGTTAGACTGGAACCAAGTTCCCGCGGGTGAATTTTGGGCCAAAAATATTTAAACTTTTTACCTTCGATTCGATACGGTATTAAGGAGAAGACGTTAGTGCCCATTATCTTAATACTGTTTTAATATTACACTACAGACTAAAGTTTACTTAGAAGGATTTTTTAAATCTTTAGGTATATACTAGTCCCTCCTCCTCCTCCTCAAATCGTTCTCCTCATTACTGAGGGTCGTGATGTCCCTGTGGAATTATCCTCTTCTTCACACTAGTTCGCCATTTGTTACGATCCCTGGCCGCGAGTATAGCATCATGCAGGCCGGTGTCCAGAGAGGAACGAATTTGGTCAGTCCACCTTATTGGACTGCGACCTCTGGAACGTCGTCCATCCACCTTCCCAGTAACCATCAGATGTTCGAGGTTTTCTCCATCCTTTCTGGCAAAATGGTCCAAATATTCCAAAATTCTTCGAAGGCAGATAGAGGAGAGCCTTATTGTGACACCCAGCTCTCGAAGGTTTGATGCATTTGTGCGGAATGCTGTCCAAGGAATCTGAAGCATCTTCCTCCAGCACCACATCTCGAAAGCGTCAATGCGGTCTACTATTGCTGGATCTCAAATCCGCCTGATGGTAAGCAAGATAGGACTAAACAAAAATGTATCTTCTGTCCTTTTCTTAATGAGATAGAAATAAATAGATGCACTGAAGTTAAATTTAGTTTAGTTTAGTTTAGTTTAGTTTAAGGGAATCTGCGCCATTGTTTTCGCACAGAATATCCTTCAGCTCTAGTAAAGAACGCTCCAGCCACTCATGCGCATGCACCAACGCAATCTAAACTCTTTCGATCTCCTTTCCATTTCCTTCTGCCACGTCAAAGTTAAACTTTTATAAATATTGATAACACAAGATGGATGATCAGCACGCGCGGCACCAATTGATTTAAAATTAAATACATAATGTTTTTCGATGATTGATGCACATCACGTCTGGGAACGGGTTGGGGTGACCTTGTTAAATGGATATTTTTTGCACATTTCTGCATGGTCCAGTGGGCAGAGTCGTTAGGAAAGGGTTTGAGGGAACCTCGTTTAGATTGGGTTGAGTGAGATGTTGTTGAGAAAGGCGTGTTGACGTGGTCCGATGAATCTCATGTGAGATGGTTCTTCTATGAAGACAGAGTAGTTGATACTTTACAGTGGGATAAGACTTTTTCAGTTCTTCAATTAGTGCAAGGCATAATAGTGCAGCTCATTGCTGAGAGATTGGACTCAGACTGTATTTTTATGGAGCACTGGACAAGGGCGAATATTGTGTTCTCTTGACTGGTGGGCTCCGTCTAGATTTTGTGATTAATTTACCAACCTAGTTTCAATTTGATATTTTATTTTAAAATTTGACATTTTATTTTATTTTTGATCTTGGCATTTCATTTTATTTTTAAATTTGACATTTTATTTTTTAATGATTCTGATATGACAAAGGTAATTCTCAAATGTAATGAGTTTTTCAGTCTAATTTTATTTTGGAATGTTATACTTAATATGTATATTTTTAATAGTTCATAAATAATTTAAATGTATTTTTTGTATGTGTTTTTAATAAAAACTATGGACAATTGTCTGATGTAAATAAACATTATTATTAATTATTATAAATCGGTGATTTTCGCTCAACATAGTCGTTTCCACTCCAAGCAGGATCGCAACCCACCTCATTAGGTATTCAGAGTAAACCCACACTATGTGGGTTTTTTAAGTATGAAACTACTTATTAATTTACTACACCCACTTTATCGGCTTTGTAAGCGCTTGGCTTTAAAAGTACCTAAGTACGTAAGAATAGTTAGTCGAACTACGAACATCCTGCTTTCTTAAAGAGACCAAAAATTAAGCCCGTTTTATACCAAAAAGCCTATACAAATTAAAACCTCCATACATCACCTCAAATACAAGCATAACCTAGCCACATACATAAATTAACTGACATGAAGCACAGCCACTCAACTTCCCGGAGCAAGTCAAAAAGCGGCCAGATTCATAATCTTGTTAGCACTCAAATTTGCATTAATTAAGGCGTTGAGGCCTCACAGTTGTGTCTAAACTCTCTGAGGGCGGCCGAGGGTGGAGTGGGGGTGGGGGTTAGATAATATTCAAATGGTACATGTAACGACGCGGCTGCCGCTTGAGCCTCGCCGCCCGCAAGCAATATAGATGGTACGCTCGGGGTGGAAAGTCTTCAATGCATTGTGCTCACATGTTAGAAGCAACAGAAATACGTAACGAAGAAATGTAACCCATATTATGTTTTTAAAAGAGTGTCCATGAAGTTTCTTGCCCGTTCTTCTCCATAGAGATCTACGCTTTGGAACTTGCAATTTAGCTTCACTTTTCTTGGACTTTGAAATAAACAATTTTGAATTTGTTTTTTTTTTAAATGTTATTTCGTAGGTTTTATTAACATCTTGAGGAAACCTGGATTTCAGTGTTCTAAAGGATGCATTTTGGAGAGTGTGCGAGGGAATTGCATAATTTAATTCCTCCATGTCCGTTCCACCGTCGGACGACCCGTCGTGCGGCAAGTTTCCACCCACGCGTTGCTAACACCACTACGATCCGGACGAAGCGTTTCGCCTTCTACTATATACCGCGTACATCGAGGTACTGGAACAATTTGCCAGTGGCGGTGTTTCCGTCGGACTACAATTTGAGTGTCTTCAAGGCTAGAGTGAGGCTCTTAATAAACTAGTGCGTTGATGCTTAAGCGCACTAGTTTACTAAGAGCCGAAAACAATTTTAATTGTTTCTATAAAAATTGTTTAACACACTCTTCTTCTTCAGCCTATAGATGTCCACTGCTGGACAAAGGCCTCCCCCGAGGCTTTCCACGCTGACCGGTCTTGTGCTGCCCGCATCCATCGGCTTCCCGTGACCTTCACCAGGTCATCGGTCCACCTTGTTGGGGGCCTCCCCACGCTGCGTCTTCCAGTACTTGGCCGCCACTCCAGAACCTTACTACCCCATCGGCCATCGGTTCTACGAGCAATGTGCCGCGGCCGATATCACTAAGCCACCGCTGCTCTCTCGTGATCATCATTCATGAGGGACATGCTAATATCTAATTGAAGATATCCCGTGTATAGTTTCTTAAAGGCACGGTTACAAGCTTTAGCGACTCGAAGAGCTATGTCGGTGACTTTGGTTTTTCTGCGGATCTCCTCATTTATGATTCGATCACGCAGAGAAACTCCTTCGTATGAGGCCCATTGTGAACACACTATTACTCTTTATTTCAATAATTTGAACCTAATCCAATGATTCATATGTTCCAAAAATGTTTTTGCTCAACCACTTAAACAACGCAATGGATACTGTTGAACTGTCAAAATTAAACCCATTGCTACGCAATTACCCTACGGTTAATCGACGTAGCAAATAGCTTCAAAGCCAAACTAAAAAGAGAAAAATGGCAACATCACTTACTAAAGGAAAAGAAATTAAGTCACCAATACTTTTGCACTCACCAGTACCCGAGTGAGAGCACCGGGGGTGCGCTCGACAATTTCCTCGTCGGGTAATTCACTAGGATTTAATTTAAATTAGTTTTGGCTTGGCTTAATAGCTTCCCCCCACAGGGGGAGGTGGCAGAACGTGGCGTCACTCCAAACGATGTATTCTGATGTTCAGATCGGGTGATTTCTGGATGTTGATTTTCGATAGCTGTTTAGTAGTTAATTGGTACTTGTTCTGGTGTTCTGTTTACGCTGGCTTTTTGTTTTATTGCTTGTTTGTCTCCTTAGAATAAACAACGTTATTTCTCTAAACCTTTTTTTTAATTATTATAAACTAGTGCTTGACAGCAATCCCACCTGATGGTAAGCATTGACGCAATCGTTGATGGTAAAGCGCGCTAGTTTATTAGGGGCCTATTCACTCAAAAAAAACTGGGTGAATAGGAAGGAAGACGGCAGTTAAGCGAGGTGATGCTATGTTAAACCCAACAACACGACCAACGATGCTGCGCCAGAGGGAGATTGATGTGGATACCCTCCACGACTAAACTCCCGACACAACATTTGACGCATCATACCCGGCACACATCGCATCGCAACACAACTGCTCAGACCCGTCCTCCGTACGACTTCACCAGAAATCATGCCGGAATACGACGAATCGATTGGCGGCAAGACCACATTATTCTAACACACGTTGTAATGATCTCAAATTGATAGCTACAAATAATTTTCTCAACACAAATGAAGCCACCATAGCACGTTCGACATCAGTGTCTCCAGAATACAGCCGTTCCAAGTCCGTCGGTAACTAGAGTGGAAGTCGCACCCCCCACCTAATTATTTGTGTCGACTTTAAAACGCCACCAATTATATTAACGCCCCGTTTCGCCCCGATAATAACTTGTGCCAAAAGTTTACATAAGTGTTAGGGAAATATTAATCGGAGATTTTATGGAAATGAATTATGGAAAAATATGATGCTGTTTATGGATTATTAGTTCTTATTAACATATAGGAAAAGAATCACTTTAAAATAAAATGAAAATAGGTACATATGAACTACATATGTCTTGTAATCGTGAAATAAGTATATTTGAATACAAATAAATTATAAACTAATCCGTTTATTAAAAAATCATCGAATTATTACAAAATAATAATAATAATAACTTACCCTAACTAAAACTATAAACGAACTAAAATACAGTGTCGAAAGATTGAAACGATTTTAAAAAACTAAGTAGATTTTAGATATCACAACTTTCAAAGTCACAGATAATATCAAATTCGAGTATCACTGACTTATATACAAATAATACACTCATAGTCACATTAGTACATATACAACACTCAATCATTAAAAAAATAAAATCCGCGGAAATCAAAGTAGGTACAGAAAATAGAGAGAATATAAGTAGTATATTATTTATTTAATATATGAAAAAGCCAGCTAGACCAATGAATTCAAAACAACTAAAGCCCACCCATCTCTAAATCGACAAGATCTCACCCCTCCTTACATTTGTGTTTCCTTTAAAACCTCGACAATTATAAGTACAATATTACCGCCATGTTATAACACCCTGAAACCTCCTGAAATGTCCGTAATAACTGTTTGTAGTGTAAACTTTACGTAAGGTGCATAACATATAAACGTTGTGGGACGTTTCATATTGGACTTAGGGGCCATCATATGATTAAGAGAAGAGCTATGCGGTTTAATGTATTTTGTGTCTTCGAAAATCTTCTATCTGAGGATCCAGCCATTATATAATAACTACTTAGTTTTCCGCCCGCGACTTAACCCGCGTGGAGATCGGTTATATCGCTCTTTTTAGATTTCCTTCAGGAATATCAAATATTTCCGGGATAAAAAGTACCCTATCATTTAATCCGGACTTCTAACTTTACGTCTACAAAACTTCAAAGCAATCGGTTCAGTAGTTACGGCGTGAAAGCAGACCAAACAAACAAACAAACTCACTTTCCCATTTATAATATTAGTATGACAATTTCCCATTTATAATATTAGTATGATTCGGTTATATCGCTTTTTAGATTTCCTTCGATAATATCAAATTTTTCCGGGATAAAAAGTACCCTATTATTTAATCCGGACTTCTAACTTTATATCTACAAAACTTCAAAGCAATCGGTTCAGTAGTTACAGCGTTAAAGCAAAACAAACAAAAAAACAAACTCACTCTCCCGTTTATAATATTAGTATGACACTTTCCCATTTATAATATTAGTATGATTCTGTTATATCGCGCTTTTTAGATTTCCTTCGATAATATCAAATATTTCCGGAATAAAAAGTAACCTATTATTTAATCCGGACTTCTAACTTTACGTCTACAAAATTTCAAAGCAATCGGTTCAGCAGTTACGGCGTGAAAGCGGAACAAACAAACAAACTCACTTTCCCATTTATAATATTAGTATGATTAATAGTTTTTATTATACAATATGTAAAGAAAACCCTGTCCGACCCATAAGGATAATAAAGGTTAGGTAAACACTTGACCAAATATAATATAAAATTTTACATAATCATCATAGTAACAATACTAATGAATTTTGAAATAATCCTTTTTCCCGGGAATTAATTCCAATTTCCCCGAAATTTGGTAATTTTTAAAAAAGTGACAACACCGGTAATATTATAAGCGAATAGCGACGCGACCACGTCACAGGTGCCGCGTGCCCTGCCCCCCGCCGCCCGCGGATGGGGTTGCTTATCGCACATGTATTAAGTTACCTTTTTTTGCGAAATAATATTTTTTTTTGGGGGATTTTTTTTTTAAGTTTAGCCTGTCTTTGTGGGCATTAGTAGAATCAGTTATCGATACCTAACAATACCTTCACGGATCGGACAGGGTTTTCTTTACATATTGTATAATAAAAAAACATAAGGATAATTGCAAATCACACTATCATTTTTACAGTTCCACATTTACTAACTTGTTACTATAATGGCATAAGTCTTACTTATGTGTACACTTCAAAACATATCCTATCATCATTAACCTTTTTTATCATCCCACTGTTGGGCACCGGTCTCCTCTCATACAGAGAAGGATAGAGCGTAATCACCACGCTTGCTCAATACGGGTTGGCGATTTCAGACTTAAAGTCCAGGTTTCTTCAAGATCTTTTCCTTCACCTTGTAATCAGTCATTAGTGTCCAAGATATACTTAGAAAGTACATAATTATAACTTAGAAAAGTGACATTAGTAAGTACTTGCCTGGCATGTCACCTTCGGGTTGTGGAGGTCAGACGGCAGTCGCTTCACGGAAAATGTCGAAGTTTAGCCATATCAGCAGTTAGACTGGTAAAGCGAATCCCAGACTCCAAAGCTGAAAAAGCTTCGGATGCGACTGGGATTAACGCTGAGAGGATGAGTACTTGCCTGACCTTTTAACCACTAGGCCACCACGACCACCTTAAAACATGCTTCTCTATTATCCAGAGATATTAAGCTGTAAGGTTTTGGCCGAGGCTAGTGTCATAACAGCACATACCTAGATGAGTACTGGATACTGGCAAGCTGCCAGCCACTTCGTCATCTAAGCACCTGGATTACCCTATTATCAAACTGATAGCTCATCTAAAAGCTAAAGTACCACCATATTACATTATCAAGAAAACCATAGACTATTCCCTCATAACCTTTAAAAAAATGGTTTAGAGGTTATCCCCTTATTCATAAACGTTGCTTAAAGTTAACTAGTGATTAGTGAGTTTTAACCACACATTTTTCACGTTTTGACTTCACTTAACTTTAAAAATTGCTTATGAATGAACACCATAGTGTTTAAGGATTTTATTCTTAAATTAGCGGCCGCCAGCGACTTCGTTCGCGTGGTTTAGTTATGTTCTGCTCCTATTAGTCGCAGCGTGTTGTTATATAGCCTAAAGCCTTCCTGGATTAATGGGCTATCCAACGCAAAAAGAATTTTTCAAATCGGACCAGTAGTTCCCGAGATTAGCGCGCACAATCAAACATACAAACAAACTCTTCAGCTTTATATATTAGTACCTATAGATGATGATTAAAATTAAATGACGTGCCGTATAAATGTTTGATTTACTTTGAATGAATTACGCCTCCATGCATATCTATTTAGAAAACCTGTCATCTTCATCTTCATCCACAGCATTTATTCAACGTCGTCGCATTCCCTAGTTCGAAGTATATAGCTAATACATTACTCCATATTTTCGAGAAACGTGTTTTATCGACAACTTAAATAACGCAATGAAAGTTGTTGAATTGTCAAAAGGAAACCCATTGCTACTGATCGTGTGTTGCGTAATTACCCTGCAGGTCACTCACAAGTCGTCGTCGTTCGTCTTATCCTCGTTGCCTTAATAAAAAAAATAAAACAGAGCCAATTAAAGTTCATTACTGAGTTTTCCATTTACAATTAATTCTGTATACTAATTAATTTTACTGTCTTAACAGTTAAATTTTAATATTAAAACACATATCGAACATCTAACCCTGCGTTCGCCGACGGGTCCGAACAGTCCCGAGTCCGACAGATGTGGTCGTTACACATTATGGGACGTTTGGGAGACGCTCTCGCGAGACCAGCCGGTCATCACCGCACTGTGATTATATCTACCAAGTACTGATTTCAATGATGGCGGAGACTTTTATGGTGATTAATTATTTAAGAAGAATTGCTTAGTGTTGTGTTTTTGTTGCGAGTTTTGCCGCACGATTAATAAATCGAAGATTTGTTGTTTTGCGAATTTATTCATAAACGATTTAGGTATTTTTAATACTATGTTGATTGAAAACGTTTTTGTTTTCCTACTCCCACATAAATCATCTCAAAAGTCTCAAACATCGACATATATTAATGGACATGCCTTAGAGATGAGAATTGTGCCACTTCGAAAGAAAGAGAGGATACGAAGTTTCGTCTATCTTTATCTCTCTCAAAATCATCAATCATCTATGAGGAAAGAGATAGTGCTAGACCGAAAGCATAGGCCATCTCTCTCACTCTTTCCAATCCAAAAAATTACTGCTGATTAACCGCGTACAGCATGTCCATTAGTATATTTCTATGGTCACAAAGTAACACAATAAAAAACCCACAGATTATAACAACTACAAAATCAACAACTTTTTTTTATACAGCCTTCAACATTATTAAAATATACGCTTTTTTATAATAATAAAAACACGCGTAGAAGCGGAACTTAATTTAGGAAATGAACTCACAATCGCCCAATATATTTTTACGATCCATCCATCAGTGTTTATCGCCACATCATTGTGACGTTTGCTCGTAACCCTAAACGTTAAAGACGCTTCGTGTTCTAAAATAAAAGATTCAAAAGAAATGAGAATATAACTAGAACATTTTATTATTCATTTTCAGTAAATACAAAGGTTTTATTTACGATCCTATGGTTTCGATAGAATACGTTTTACATTCATTTCGTTTTTTTTATTAGAATTAGAAGAAGATCTTATATCAAGTTTTAGAAATCTAGCAGGTTCAAAAGTCAAGATTTGTATTTACCTCTGAAAAAGGTGAAAGTGAATTTATTTGTTTATTACAGTTTCACGCTAAAGCAATGAATTTGAATCAAACTTGAGTGCTACATTTCACTAGCGCAGACGAAGTTGCGGGCAATAGCTAGTACAGAAATAAAGTGCATATAGTCAAAACTCCCTGCTTACTATAATTTATGGCTAGATACGATAATCAAAAAAAATAAAACTGACATTGTACCGTAAGCCTATATTTCGATAACTAAATAAACGAACAGCATGAGTGACAGGTGTCGAGTTAACAGCTTTTATTACGCTAAATAAAGATTTAGATAACGTTTTTCGGTAACCGCTAAAAGAACTATAAACAATGGTCCTGTCTGTAACCACTACACCGTGACACATGTTTCAATTATTCTTATCAGTTATCTCATTTCGACCGCATTTGGCCCATCTCTATTATAAATATGAATACTAATCCATTGCTGGGTTGTATACTGTTTACTTTAAAAAATACCTGTTTATACCGTCAATGGATTGTAAATAAACGGGGGTCGTTGAACGAAATTTCAATAGTTGTACCGTTTAAAAGATTATCTATTCCCATTCAGCCGCAATCGAAACCGACTTTTGTTGTAGTTGTCACATCTGGCAAAATAGTCGGTCCCATTGCGGTGGGGTGGGTCGGTTCGACCCAGGCGTCGCAAGTCAAGGGTTATGGTGACATTTGTTATTGTCCTTTTCAAATTAAAAATGTTGCATTATTAAGTCTGTTATTGCATCTTTGTGAACGAACCTATCGTTGGAAGGAAACGATGGACATTAGGTATACATACTACAACTAGTTTGAGTACGAGTATAATAATAATAATAATAATTTATTTGCATCAAATGTTACAGTACATTGAAACATGTAGTACATACAGTTAAAAGGATGTTAACAATAGTGTGGCGACACCAGCAACCTTGCTAAGTTGCCAAGACAACGTGTGTTAAAGATGCTGGGCCCGACCCTTTGATGGATGTTTCTTTCTTATATTTAAGTACATTCATGCCATTTTGAAATTATATGACTGGTTCGTTATATGGCATAGGTAAACGAACAAATAAACTATTTAGGAAAGGACATAAAACACAAAAGAAAATAAAATGTTTTGAGTGGACTAAAAGTATGTTCATAATTCTTCTTCTTCAGCCTATAGAGGTCTACTGCTAGATAAAGGCCACCCCTAAGGCTTTCCAAAATGGCCGGTCTTGTGCTGCCCGTATCCATCGGATTCCCGCAATCTTTACCAGGTCATCGGTCCACCTTGTTAGGGGCCTCTCTACGCTGCGTCTTCCGGTACGTGGCCGCCACTCCAGAACCTTACCACCGATTCTACGAGCAATGTGCCCCGTCCACTGCCCCTTAATTTTAGCGACTCGAAGAGCTATGTCGGTAACTTTGTTTTTTCTGCGGATCTCCTCATTTGTGATTCGATCGCGCAGAGAAACCCCGAGAGCTTAGGTCTATCCATCGCTCATGCCAGTAATTCGATTAGAATTTTATAATAAGTTCAGCTCGCGATACAGATTTGTGCAAGAACGAGGGAGATCCGGCGAAGCAGTCCAAACTCCAAAGCCCTTTAGCTTAGAGTTATTTTTGATTTATCCATTTTTGTTCGGATTTTAAGGAATATATCGCGAAGTTAAACAGCCTATGACCTTCTTCAAGAACGCTTTATTTTTATTTCATTAAAGTTAAATTAAAAAAAATATGTCCCACTTCTAGTATCAGAAATTAATGTATTCAACCAAACAAACTCTTCAGTTTTATAATTAGTCGTTTATGAATATGAAATACTAATGAGTCAAGAGAGTCCAGCGAGGCAATTCCTGTAACAGGTTATCAATCGGAAACGGTTTCATTTTGACAGCTCGACTACATTCATTGCGTCATTTACATTTCAAGCAGACACATTTTTCGAACTTATGAAGAAATGGTCTAGAAATTTCTTCAAAATTATGATAAACTAAGATGAAAAGTGTAGTCGTGGTGGCCTAGTGGTTGAAACACCAGCCTCTCAAGTATGAGTGCGCGGGTTCGATTCCAGGTCAGGCAAAGTACCAATGTAACTTTTCTAAAGTTACCTATATTAGAAAGTACTCTAAGTATATCTTGGACACCAATGACTGAAGGTGAAGGAAAACATCTTGAGTAAACCTGGACTTTCAAGTCTGAAATCACCAACCCGCATTGAGCAAGCGTGGTGATTACGCTCAATCCTTCTCTGTATGAGAGGAGACCTGGGGCCCTAGCCAATGTAACATAGCTTCCTAGCGAAGCGAAATCGAATACTAAACCAACCAATGGCAGGAACGATTGACCACGTTATTTATCGCGTCGCGTGGTCAATCGTTCCCGCCATTGGTTGGTTTGGTATTCGATTTTGCTTCGCTACGAAGCGATGTTACATTGTCTACAGGCCCTGTACCCAGCAATGGGACGATAAAAAAGGTTGATGATGAAGATGAAAAGTATAGTTACCACAATAATGCCATCATATAGCACAGAGTAAGGACATGTTTTGACTATCTACAATGCTTTTTATTCTTACCAGCAACTATACAATCATCTCTAGCCCCAGTAAGTAAATCTCCCATTCCATATAAAACCCCTCTAAAGCAAAAATCCTTTCAACCCTTTATACGAGTACATACATAGTGGTTACGTGTTCAATTTGTATTCAGATCATGAGTCCGCGGCCTTAGAAGTGCAGCGACGATGTAGAACTTGTAGAAAAAATAATATATTGCCGGGGAAGCGCGCGAAATGATGAAAAATGGCTGCCATGGCCGCCTCGCCCGAAGTGAAGAGGTAGTTGCAGGAAATTTTATGAGAAGAAAAACAATGTGCGGACGACAACAAGTCAAGCTATTCGAAACTGTAGAATATTATCATTATTTTATATTATTATTATTATTCGTCGTGTTCCGGCATGATGTCTGGAGAAGCCGTACGGAGGACGGGTCTGAGCAGTTGTGTTGCTATGTGTACCGGGTACGATGTGCCTAATGTTGTTGTGTCGGGAGTTTGGTCGTGGAGGGTCTCCAGATCATCCTCTGGCGCAGCATCGTTGGTCGTGTTGTTGGGTTAAACATTGCATCACCTCGCTCAACTGCCGTCTTCCCTCCTATTCACTCAGTTTTTATGAGTGAATAGGCTTAATAAGCTAGTGCGTTTTACCATCAACGATTGCATCACTGCTTACCATCAGGCGGGATTGCAGTCAAGCACTAGTTTATAACTAATAAAATTAAAAAAAATATTCGCAATCAACACATATTAGATATTTGTAAACGCACCCACAGAGTACATTGAACATATAGAAACTCACCCACGATACAGCAGGGTAATTGCGTAATACACTATCAGTAGCATTGGGTTTCGTTTTGACAGTTCAACAACATTCATTGCGATATTTATGTTGTTTAGCACACACGTTTTTCGATCATATGGAGCAATGGATTAGCAATATGCTTTAAAATTATTCCAATAAATAGTAATAGTTTGTAAATTAACACAATTAGGGTGCAGGAGTAATTCCTAATATAGGACAACATTTAAAAAAAAAACCTCAAAAAGAAATTAGGAATCTCCTGTCTCATCATCATCATCATCTTCAGCCTCTACTCGTCCACTGCTGGTCATAGGCCTCCTTCATAGCACGCCAACAAGCTCGATCCTGAGCAGTTCTCCGCCAGCCACTACCAGCTACCTTTTTGATGTCGTCGCTCCATCTCGCCCAAGGGCGTACTACGCTACGTTTGCCGAGACGCGGTCTCCACTTGAGGACTGGTTTACCCCAACGGTTGTCGGTCCTGCGGCATATGTGACCAGCCCATTGCCACTTGAGCTTGCTAATCCTCTCAGCTATGTCGGTGACTTTGGTCCTCTGTCGGATCACCTCATTTCTGATGCGGTCCTTCAGAGAGACGCCCAACATAGCCCGCTCCATAGCTCCATAGGCCGGTTTGAGAAAACGTGGCCGTACCAGCGTGTGCGGCACTCCTGCAGTTTGTCTGCTATGTCACGGACACGAACACCATTACTACTGATAATGTGTTAAGCAATTACCTTCCTGTACCTACGTGTCAAAATAAATACTTTTTAATTTTAATTATTTAGGAAGTTATGTATAAATGTCGCTCAAAGGTAAGCGACATAGGTCAAAAAAGATTAAAAATATATGGTTCAGTAGATATAAATAATTCCTAAAGCTCAGGCTTCAATCCATACTAATATTATAAATGCGAAAGTAACTCTGTCTGTCTGTCTATCTGTCTGTCTGTCTGTCTGTTACGCTTTCCCGCTTAAACCTCTCAACCGATTTTGATGTAATTTGGCACAGACAATCTTTGGACCCTGAGAAAGAACATGGCTACCTTTTATCCCGGAAAAATTTGATATTCCCGAGGGAAATCTAAAAAGCGCGATATAACCGAACTCTACGCGGGCGAAGCCACAGGCGGAAAGCTAGTTATAAATAAAGGGGTAATGAAATTCAAAACCTTTATGTATGTACATATTTATTTTATAATCTATGTAATTAGTACAGCGCAGACGACCTATATTATTTATCTATTCTTCCCCTAGATATTCCATCCAAAGGTTGTCTGTAAAAGATCACTCTTAGCGATAAGACCGCCCATTGTGTCATCCATTGTCCATTGTGCCCTTTGTAAAATCATCATATTTATGTTCTGTAATTTGTATGGTGTAAAGAATAAAACTTTTCTATTCTAAGTTCTAAAGATCCTACCTTGATTTTAATAGGCATTTCAATAGTACGGACTACAGCAGATAAGGTATCCAAAACTGTCAAAAATTTCCAATCAGCCTTGAGCTTTGAGGCTTTAGCGAAAAAGTTGAGAATTTAATGAAGAAATTTGACAGATTATAGTAGGTTGATGTGCTGTCGTCTGTACTCCGATAGTTCCTTAATTTACCAGTAAATATCAAGTTATACTTAGTTCACGTAAATACTGCTATAACTTGAATGTCGAAAGCTAAACGTAAAAGAAAGAGGTACAAATTGTTTCTTAAGTACAAGCAAAACACAAATAATAAAAAGGAAATAAAATATACACATAAAAAATTGCCAAAAGCCTTGTTTGTACTCGAGTAGGTACGTTTAAAAAGTGAGCTGTCTTTTATATCATATACAGCTCATTTTCAACTAACTTCACATAATTCACCATGAGATTTTTACGAAGTAGATCACCTGTAACCTGAATAAAAAAACAAACTTCTTCACACTACCTCTTTCGTACATTCTTATAAACATTTTCCACAAGCAAAATCTCACAGGCGTTGTTAGTTTGTGAGTAAATCCCACCAGAGGGCGTGCCGGTACTAAGTGGCTTTTCATTTTCCCTCCCGCAACGCATTTTATTTATTTTTCATCGCCCGCGGCACCCCGATATTATATCAGCCATTTTGCTCATTTTTATTGCACCCGCACAAATGCACCTATTATTTTTTATAGAATGTATAATGAATATTGGTGTAGGTGGGGTGTGTACCTTCTTGCAAGCTATGCAAGGAGATGGTAGGTATGTATTTATTGCACTTGAGAAAGAGGCCTTAGATAGAAACACACGTTAAAACGCGCCACGCGCCACTTTCCTCAGGAGATTTTTCAAAGTCTGGAGCTGGCTTTACTGAGAAATCCCTGTTAGTTCTTACAGGAATTCGTGCTCAAAATGTTTGCTTTTGGTCTGAACTTCTAAGGGCCAGCATTCATTACATAATCAGCCTATAATGTTCGCACTGTTGGGACACAGGCCTCGTCTCGGTGAGATGGATTGGGCCATAATATACCTCACTGGCCCAGTGCGGGTTGGTAGATGTCACATGTCTTCAAAGTTTTTATTTTTTTATTCTAGGACGTGCTGGTTTCGTCACTATGTTTTGCTTCACCGTTTTGAACCGCCTAATGGGGTTCGAACCTATGACTTACAACTTGTAAATCGCGGCCGATACCACTACGCCACCGCTGCTCTCTCGTGGTCATCATTCATTGGGACATGCTAATATCGAATTGAAGATATCCCGTGTATAGTTACTTAGAGGCACGATGTACAAGCTTTAGCGACTCGAAGAGCTATGTCTGTGACTTTGGTTCTTCTGCGGATCTCCTCATTTCTGATCCGATCACGCAGAGAATAGCTCTTTCCATCGCCCTTTGTGTGACTCTGAGCCTTCGTATGAGGCTCATTGTGAGCGACCACGTTTGAGTTCCGTAAGTCATCACTGGCAACACACATTGGTCAAAGACTTTAGTCTGGCAGTGGGCAGGACACATTGCTCGTAGAACCGATGGTCGATGGGGCAGTAACGTTCTGGAGTGGCGCCAACGTACCGGAAGACGCAGCGTAGGGAGGCCCCCAACAAGGTGGATCGATGACCGGTGCAGGTCGCGGAAAGCCGATGCATGCGGGCAGCACAAGACCGGTCATTAGTGGAAAGCCTTGGGGGAGGCCGTTGTCCAGCAGTGGACCTCTATATGCTGAAGAATATAAAAGCTTACTTACGTTTTATGTACCTACGTAATTGTACTTACTACGGTTTACAATCAGAAATAAAACTAACAATAAAAAGGACCTATCCAACCTATACCAACGAAGAACCCGTCACAAATCTAGCAGGTCTCAGGTCACGCCGCTCATAAAATTGTATTGAACACACGTTCCGCTTACAACGCTTACGTTTTAGTAAGCCGATCCGTTTGTATCGATGTTCGAGGGTCGGTTCATGTTTTATCTAACAATTCACCAAATATATAAACGTTTGGTTTCAGAATTTCAGTCTTACACAAACAGGTAGGCAGCTCACTTGATGATGACATTTCCACCATGCCATCGCATGCATTCAACGAAAATGAATATTGTTTGTGACTGTTTTACATCCATACTCTAAAACATGGATACAATCCTGCTGAGAGCGACAACCTCCGTGGCGTAGCGGTAGGGAAGGCCGCTGTGTTTTTGACAAATATTTGCATATTTGTATGCAATATGAATATTTTACACTGATCTGGTCGTGCCTCGGAAAGCACGTTAAGCTGTTGGTCCCGGTTGCCATACAAACATCTAATGGCAGTCGTTACGGGTTGTTGGAGCCCTCAAAGGTCCAACAATTGATCTAACTGCAATGCTTTGATATAGCCTTTGGGTCATGGTGGTCAGATGGCAGTCGCTTCGCGGAAAATATCAAAATTTAACCAAAATCAGCAGTTAGACTGGTAAAGCGGACCCCAGACTCCAAAGCTGAAAAGACCCGCTCAGACCCGTCTTCCGTACGGCTTTACCAGACATCATGCCGAAACACGACGAATCGCTTGGAGGCAGGACTTTGTCTGGTGGGTGGGAACTTCTGCAGGCAGCCGATGCCTACCACCACCATCCACCTTCCACCATGAAGGCCACCAAGAGAAAAACTTTAAGTTCTTGCTACACTATCGCATATGTCGTTCCAGTATTTCGCCTAGTCATGAACTATCACCATCGCGCCCAATCTGTCTCCGTTTGATACAACACCATCCTGTGAGCTTCTAACACTTTGGTTTACTGTATAGCTTCGTATGAGCGAGTTGCTATGTGTGACTTTACTACATATATGCATAGATAGGTAAGGTAGGTGCATAGGTAGGTAGGTGAGTATTTTTTCCTTGATTTAATTTATTTTGATTACAGTTTGAAAGAGTTGTATAAAAGCTCTTCGATTATTGTTGGTCGTACTTATTTTAGGCCACTGGACTGGAAAGCATTTTAATTAAAATTTGTATTGTATGTGTGTTTTATCACAGGTATGCTGAGCAAAATATTTTTTTTAATATAATTATAAACTAGCGCTTGACTGCAATCCCGCCTGATGGTAAGCAGTGATGCAATCGTTGATGGTAAAGCGCGCTAGTTTATTAAGCCCATTCACTTAAAAAAACCTTAGTGAAAAGGAAGGAAGACGGCAGTTGAGCGAGGTCGTGCAATGTTAGACCCAATAACACGACCAACGATGCTACGCCAGAGGGAGATTGATGTGGAGACCCTCCACGACCAAACTCCCGGCACAACAACATTTGACGCATCGTACCCGGCACACATCGCAACACAACTGCTCAGACCCGTCCTCCGTACGGCTTCACCAGATATCATGCACGGCAGCCGATGTTATGGCCTACCACCGAGAAATATCTTTAAAAATAAGCATAATTTTTGTACTTTTTTCTGTTCTTCTTGTCTGTTTATATATGTATAATAATATTATATGTGTGCACATAAATTAAGATTGCAAAGACACGAAAAAGCCTTTCAGTTTACATTTCAGTTATTTAGACTGATATACCTAGTTAATACGATATGAGATAAAAAAGGTAGTAGTGGGTGTAGGCTGACCGACTTGTATACACTATACATACCTAGTATATATATATGTATATCTCGCTGTAGTGATCAAGGTGTCGGGTCGGTCACGCGCACGCGAATTCTCTGCTTTTTCCCCATCCAAACAAGTGCTCAACATCGTTAAAGAATTTTACTAAAAAAAAAAAGAGATTTATTTGCACCTTAACTAAAGAAGGAGCAATCATTTGGTTTACAATAAAATTAGGACTAGGTAAGGGTTGTAAAGTTGTATTTTAGAGTTATCTCATATAAATATCTAAGCTAAAATAACTCAATATCTTGTAATTATAGGTAATTTTCGCAGTATCCATCTTTCTTATTTAGGTTGAATAACAAAAGCAATTGAAAGTCGATATTCAAATGTTGCACATTTTAAAAAAAAAGAACACCATAGAAACGATGTAAAAAAATTTTCATTCGAAAACCTCAAACCATGAAGATTCTATGTCAATTCAAAACCTATTACAACAAAACGGCATTTGGAGTTTGGCGGGAATGTCAAGATGAGTGTCACGCTCATTTTTCACTGGACTTTTAAAATTATTTATAGTGTTGTTTACTAAATAAAAGCGCGTGATTTATGTAGGCAAAAAATGCATTCAGTGAATAATTTATAAAGAACAGTGAAATATTGTAGCATAGTGGCTACATCATGACCTCACCCAAACTTCCTCCTTCTCGGCCTCACGCGGGAAACGAAGCGAGATAGTTAAGCTAGTATAAGTTAGGATAAATTAGGATATAAAACTCAAGAAAAAACATACTGAAGACTAGGCTGTATGGCGTACTATGCCTTTGCCTTTTCCGTTCAAATGAATGGAAAGAATGAAAATAAAACGGCATTTTCATACTTTTTCGCCCTAGGTAATCAGCCCATCGTCAGCAATTGTAACCGACCAATATTTAAAGTTAATATTAGTTGAATTTTACATAGTGTTGAGATGCTTCTATAACTGGATGTTATTTAAAAAACCCAAATGCAATTGTCACCACCACCAACACTAAAAACAAACAAATCATTCACTAACAAAAACATCTGTAGTTCCTTAACAAATCACTGGCAATAATATTTATTTTACACCATCATGCAAGCGGCTCCACTAATCCTTTTGTCTAATTTACGACTATCTGATACCAATAAACATATCTCTTGGATCAATCAGTAATTAAAAGGGTACTGTCTGTACAGTCGCTGACGAAAGTGCTAAGCCTAGTTCGTCCCTCGGCGCAAACAACACGCGACCGGCACGTGCCGTCCCATTACATACACATTACGGAGATATTTGGACTATTACCGGACGGTTATCGCGTTATCTTTGGCATCGAATCATCCCGGATTATGCGGAGTCTGGGAAACTTATACAACTAACGCGTGGCTTCAAGTTACTGTTTGTTCTAAAGGAAACAACATGCGCTATTAAAATATCTCAAAAGAAATTCAATCAGGTTGTGCTTTTTTGTATCACTATTAATTTATTGCAAGGCTATTCAACTGTTTCAATTGTGTGATTGTAATACTAATTGCTAAGAATTTATGCAAATCACTGAACAAAAAATTTTACGCTGTGTAAACACAAGTCTTCGTAAAGTCAGCGAATTAATCGCGCAGCACATGATCAATCCCAATCCGAATCATTTTGTAGGATGTAGCTACGTTTTTTCATCTCTTTCTTTTTATTTTTTTCATTTTTCAAAAGTTCGAAAAATTTGTCTGCCCAACAAAGTTGATACTAACATTCACTTTCATTTTGATATAACTATCAAAATGAAAGCTATTGTTACTGCCAATGTGTTAAGTAATTACTCCACAGGTGTAATGTATAACCAACGAAGCATACATTACTCAAAATATATTAAACATAATATAACAGCAAAAAGAGGCCATACAACACAATAAAAACGACAGTCATAACACCACTTTAATAAGAAACATTGCTTCCGATCCCCGACACCATCAAATTACAACAGACGAAGGGGAGTACTCACTTAAATATGAATCATTTCATTATAATACCGTATTCAATCCGAGTAAACCTCACTTCATGTTGTTATTACAACAAGGGGAGCGTACAAACATAAAAATGTATTATACTCGTGCACACTAAGCCCCGTGGAGACGATAACTGACACTTAATACCATAGAGCGTGACCGCATTACTCTGTGATCTATGGTCCGCGGAATCTGTGCGCGCTACCTTATCTATGAATCGCCATCGCCGAGCTGTCAAAAATTCGAGGGAACCGAAATCGGTTTTGTGCAAAAGTGTACATCGTTAATCTGCAGGGCACTTTGTTCTTTAATACTTCGAATTAAAATGTATTTTTGGTTTTGGGAGAGCGTTTTTTTTTTTCTTTTATTTGGGTATGCGAACATAATATCTACATGTATAGACGCAAGACAGAAAGTTGAATGGTTTGTTGTTTTTTGGGTGTCGAACGAGGGGAGACCGAGGTTTTATGGGAACAGCAAATTCGGCACGTGTCAACCGATGGAATTAGCCGTAATACTTGCATTAATAAAGTGTGAAATTGCCACCGGCGCGATGGACGGTGTTTGTTATAATTCTCTATTAGGCGTTTTTTTGAGCCTCGCCCCCCGGGAACGCTGTGTAATAAGCCGAATTGGATTGTTCTTTTGCGAATTAGGCGTATTTACAGAACCTCAGTTCCCTTACTTTGGCGGAAAGTCATTCATTCATAGGTATCTAACAAGTTATCGTGCGTAAATTAAGGTGACTGCCCCCGTTTTGAATTACGAGTTAATAGTAGATGTTTTTATTTCAAATTTTTTAATTACATCAGTGGTGCGCCGTGGCATGACGGGTGATACCTGGCTACAATGGCCGAAGCGTTGTATTTAATTCCGGCGTGGTTTTACGGTCACAGCATTTTATTGATTGCTCCGGCCAGTGAGCCGCGACGCCCCGGACTGGATAAACAAGGGCTAAAAAAAACAATAAAAATAAAGATGGCGAACGAGGCACCGCCCCCCGCTGCGTCGGTGGCTACCGTTTCCAAATGTCATTCCCAATCGATCGGAATACTGAACGTTGGATCTATAGTAGTAATCGATATCGATGTGTAAAGCTATCGACTAATCAATCAAGATCAACAGTCATTTGTTTACATTTAGGCTGCAAATCAGCAGACGTCAAAAATTACATAAGACAGTCTCCCAATATCGTGCCTTCAGCACTTCATAATGCTTTCGCTGCGAAGAAGAAGTGGCACAAGAAATTCCCTAGCAGCACAATACATACATATGTATGTAGTATGTACATAGTACAACTATGATATATTAGCAGCAATGGAACACAACAATGCCGGGAAAACTATAAAACAAGTAGAGTTAAAAAGTTTACCAGCTTATTCCTTTTCATGAAACTACTTACCTAAGTAGTATTTAGAAAACGAATTATTTGATGTTATCGACTATCGACAAACCGTCCCATCCCTACAATTTTCCACAGCTAACCGAAGCAGTAAATCGATCGTATTTTTTTTCAGTCAATCGTCTTTCAATTCTAACTTTGGTGATATCGTATCGACTTATTCAATTTCGAGGGGCATTCGCATTTGTCGTGGTTCGATCATTTCCGTCGATTTTTTATGGTATCGATGTCGATAGAAGCATCGTCCGATTGGTCACGCGCATTCCTTCGTTTTGAAGAAGACGCTGATAGAATTTTCTTACTGAGGGGTCAGGTGTATCGCCAGCGCACGAACATTCACGATGGTACTTACAAGTGGGTACTATTGAATTGTGTTCTACTTAATGTTGTTGTTGGGTGAATACTTTTATAGCAGTTGACTGGTTGGCATCTGAAATAATATTTTCAGTGTATTTTTTTTTTATAATCATAAACTCTAGTAAGTACAGTCCACGAAGACGCGTCCCTCCAACTCTTGGTTGAGGGTTCACTGTGACCATGACGCTCTCTTCTGATTAGTCTATTTATTGTAGTGTGCGTATGCACTCATAGGTAATTAATGTTTACCAATAACACTCAAAAATTAACAAAAGCTTGCATATATAATAGAGAAATAGTGGGGCGCGTCTTCGTACATCGCACGATCTATGAAGATGATGATCGCATGATCTATCTATCGTGCTTGACCGCAATTCTGCCTGATGATAACCAGCGATGCAGTCGTTGATGGTAAAGCGCGTTAGTTTATTGAGAGCCTATCCACCCTATCCTTGAAGACACTTATATTAAAGTCAGACGCTCTTAATACGCGGAATAAAAGACGAGGCGAATAGCTTCATCCGACTCGTAGTAGTGTCAACAACGTAAGGGTGGACACTCGCCGTACTAAGGGTGGACACTCCCGTACTAAAGGTGGACACTCTCCAAAATGCATCCTATATAACACCGACAGGCTGGCTACTCTTCGCCTGTGCTCCAGGCATTTGACGATGATTTTAAGGACCATACTCGTCTACTCGTTGTGGGTTGTCATCGTGGAGAGATGTTCTTTAAATCAGTGTGATATAAAGGTGTGACCCGCGTTTCACTCGTATTTGATTGTAGGGACACCATGTACCTATACATGGCTTCAAATGAACTTCACAACTGCGCAGGATTTTGTTGATTAATAGGTTGATTCTTATGTGAGTCTCGATCCCGTGGATTATACGACGATTCTTAGATCGTGAATATGTCCTAATCTAGGTCATGTTTATCCGTGTATGAAATGTCATCCAAATCTCAAATGCGATTCTGTGGCCATCTTATCCTGGAAGCGTGAGCTGCGATTCCACCTTGAGTTTTGGGTAGCTTTTGACTTGCAGAACTCATTATTAGTTCACTTCTCCAAACTTTTCTTGATGAGATTTTTCCTGAATGAATCGGCTGTTTAGCTCTTCTTCTCGCTCGTTCTTGCTCTTTGGCTCTTTACTAGTTTAAATTACAATAAGTATATATTTGAAAGTAACTCTGTATGAGTGCTACCTTATCACGCTTAAACCTCTGAGCAGATTTAGATAAAATTTGACAATGAGATGGTGCTACCTTACACCGGCGACGCCGCACTAAGTCTAGTTTTATATTGAAAATGGGTAGAAAATTTTGAAATGATTTATCTTATATACCTCTGTCTTTTTACTAACTACTAACTTTAAAACTAGCCATAATTACTAACTGTTTTGACAGCCTCCGTGGCGTAGCGGTAGCGAGCGCGACCGCTGCGCAAGGAGGCGCGGGTTCGATCCCCGCGCAGTGCTAATATTTGTATGCATGAATATGAATATTTGCACTGGTCTGGTCGTGCCTCGGAAAGCACGTTAAGCCGTTGGTCCCGGTTGCCATACGAACATCTAACGGCAGTCGTTACGGGTTGTTGGAGCCCTCAAAAGTCTAACAATTGGTTTAACTGCAATGTTTAGATATCGCCTTCGGGTTGTGGAGGTCAGACGGCAGTCGCTTCACGGAAAATAACGAAGTTTAGCCAAAATCAGCAGTTAGACTGGTAAAGCGGACCCCAGACTCCAGAGCTGAAAAAAAAAGGCTTCGGATGCGACTGGGATTAACGCTGAGATGATGATGATGATGACTAATTTTAAAACTAGATATTAATAGTAGCATCAAGTTCTTAGCTCAACAACTTTACTCAACCTTTACAAAAATGTCAAACACAAAAAATCAAATTAAAGTAAAAAAATATATAATCATTGGTGTACAATTAAGGCAGTAACAGACTCCCCGAGGGGTATATCAATTCCATGTATTTAGCGCGGCGGTGTCGGACTGTTGTGTTGAAAACTATTAATTAATGTGCGCAAGATTCGATGCCCCGTCGCGACTGATCCTGCGCACCGCATGGGGTAGCCGACGTCCTTGATTGTAGGAACACCATGTATGCATGGATTTAAATGAACTTCACACCTGCGCACGATTTTGTTGATTAATAGGTCGATTTATAAGTTGGGACAATAATTTGTGTTTTTTTTTATTGGTTAACTAGATTCGGTTATATTTCTGTGACAGCCTAGGACAAGATTAAACATTTTAGTGGTTTTTTGAATGTTGTTCTAGTAGAAAATTAGAAGTTTAAGTAGATATAATATTATTATATGTATTTTATCTTTGCGACCTGCCTCCTAATCGGTGAACAAGTTTTGCCAAATGATTGCGACTAGTTGGGATCGCTTGGACCGAACGGACCAATGGTCGGTCCAAACGATCCCAACTCATCCCAACTAGTCGCAATCATTTGACAAAAATGTGTTCGCCGATTAGGGGCCAGGTGAAGGTCACGGGAAGCCGTTGGATGCGGGCAGTACAAGACCGATCATTGTGGAAAGCGGTGGGAGAGGCCTTTGTCAAGCAGTGGACCTCTATAGACTGAAAAAGAAGAGGTAGAAGAAGGCCGATTATTGTAATTTAAAACGTTCAGTCTAGTTTCAGTCTCATCTCAGTCACGAACCTGCCTTCAGAGGTAATTTATAGCCAGCCAGCACCACATAAGGTCGAGTTTAGGTTGCCAGCCACACGTAAAGAAATTAGCGGACAACCTTTAAAGTACTATCTACCATAAACATAGAACCATGGTAACACTACCATCAGTCATCACAATAAGACGATGTCTTTTCCCAAATCCACAAATTGATTCAGAACTTATTTGGTCCGTATCTAATGAGGCGTTCTGTTAGAATGAAGGCTGGCATACCTTTGTCATTCCAGAGCAGAAAGACTAAGTTGGAGGCTTAAGGAATAGGGAATAAAAACTAATTTGTGGCGAGTAAATTAATATACAATGTTGTGTTGGGCAGGTTTAGAATTCATTTGTTATGGATACCAAAGCAGTGATGTAAAATTTACAAAAAATTTTAGGCCGGCCTAACTGAAAGAGATCGTCGTGAGAGCAGGGTGCACCCATTTTATATGAATATGACATACTAGTGGGACTAATATAATCGTGTCAAAATATATGCCAATAAAAATAAATAAAAACTTTAGGTATTTGGTATAAAAAAATACGTTAAAAAACGACAGTGTAAATGCGTATTCGCGCGACAGTAAGCAGCTTTCGGTTAGGACGCAGGTTATGAAGTAGTCAAGTACAAAAACTGATATTCAGAATCAATTGTCTGTGTGCCTGTTTTACTTCCTCCAGTGACCCTCTGGTTATCTTACCACCTGCAGATTTGCAAAGAGTGTGTCCGGTTTAATTTCGTTCCTCTTTTTTCAAACTGGCGACTCGGATGGGATCACCTTCTAAGTGTCTTTCCGAACATAGTGCAATTCAAAAACGTAAGGAAGCTTAAAGGAAAAAAGGTGAGACAAATAACAATACAGTCGATAATACCCAGAAAGTGTTAAGTACTGAAAATTATCCATGAACCAGACTGTGACTTTAAAAGCACGTTTAGCCGTAGCTTCCGGCTGTCAGAAGTGGATCTTTGACAGTCGTTACGGGTCATCAGAAGCACCGAAGTCTTGCAGTCAAGTAAAATACTGGTATTCAGCTGCATCCGGTTAGCCTGGCAGCTGACCCCAGCATAAGAGAATAGTACGTCAGCATTCTCTTGGTGGTAGACCATAAAATCGGCTGCTGACAGAAGATACCACAAGAAAAAGTCTTGCCGCCAAGCGATTCGTCCTCTCGCGGCATGATCTCTAGAGAAGCAGTACGGAGGACGGGTCTTAGCAGCTGTGTTATTGATTGCGAAGGGTCTCCAGATCAATCTCTACTCTCCTAGCTACTACTACTCAACTAGCGCAGCGTTGGTCGTGTTGTTGGGTTTAAGGTTGCATCACTTCGCTCAACTGCCATCTTCCTTCCTATTCACTCAGTTTTTTGAGTAAATAGGCTCTTAATACACTAGCGGTCAAGTACTAGCTTATAATTATTATTTAAAAAAAGGCAGAGGCAGATTAATACACTCCATACTTTGTTCATTATGTTAACGGGTTTTTGACAGCTGCCTTACGGTTCCAGGTTACGTAAAAGTTAACGTTAAACTGCCTAATAAATTTATAAACTGCATAATCTTATTGAATTATTTCGTTTTTGATTTCTTACAGACATTGTAATACCACAGTAAAAAAATCATACAGTAGGTCGACGCCTTTGATCTCCTGTAAAATGCCGACATCGTCTAGACAGAAACGCATCGGCCAGGGTTGTCACAAATAAACAATATTTATGAAATTATTTATTTATTGCAGATCAACATCCATAGCTGTGTTTTATTTAATTAATTTGCTATTTTTACTAAGGGTACAACTCGAGACAGATTTAAGTTATTTAGATGGCATTTTCGTAACCAGCATCCCAATCGACCTCGGAATTAACACCCATATCATATTAATGTACATTTAAATTGACGTCGGCCATCTTGGATTTCAGAAAGAATAGCTTTTTTGTAACTGTGGTGCTTCCACAATTATATTTACTTAAAATTGACACCCATATTAAATTATAAAATAATGATGTCCGCCATTTTGGATGTCAAAAAGGATGACTTCTTCGTTACAAGCACCCCAATTATACTCAAAATTGACACTCATATCAAACTATAAAACAAACAAATAAAAAAAACAAACACGTGTTAGCCCTTAATGATAGATACCGAGCTACGAACATCGTTTTGTTCGCAACTCGGGTGCCGTTTACCCGCGTCTCATCATACCCCGCATGATTGCTCTGTCTAGACGTCTTCGTCGGACGACTGTATGATTTTTAGACTGTGGTAATACAATACACGAACAGGTTTCGCAAAAAAAGGAAAAATAATTGCTTCCTAGTTCGATCTTTCAAAAAATATTTAGTCTAGCGGACAGAGTATATAGACGTTGTCCCCGTTTCCCATCTTTATCTACCTATTAAACTAAATTTAAGTTCAGTGTTCTTTCTCTTAACATTCGATCCAGCCGCCCCTTGCTGTCCTCTCCAGCGACGCCCTAAGCCGAGGTTCGTACCCCACGTGGGGTGCCCTTAGTGCGTAGTCGCCTAATTTTAATTTAGTTTTAAGTGCCCCTGGCTGGAGGCTTTAATTTTAATTAAAGCATCCACAGGAAAGTCCGATTAAGTAGTTACGGTCTCTTAGTAGCCACCTACGAGATGCCATATCAAAAAAAAAAAAAAAATCTTTCTCTATATATTTCAAAGAAAAGTACAGAAAATAATATGTTAGTTTAGACCTGTCAAATTAATCCGCGTTTGACGTAAATTGATGTATTTTTGGTCGGCCATGTTTATAATCGCGTCTATGGAATATCTTAATTTGACAGGATTAAACTAAAATGTTATCTTCTTCCTTTTTTAATAAAATAGAAAGAAAAAGATGCATTGAATTTAAAATTTGTTTAGTATGTAAACTTGAGAATCAGCGCCAGTGTTTAGTACGGACGACAGCAGGTCAAGCTATCCGAAAATATCAGACATTCCTAATCAACCTTGAGCCTTTATGTTATAAAGATAAAGTTGAAAATCTAAAAATTAAATCTGACATATTGTACCTAGTAGCTTGATGTGCTGTCGTCTGTACATCAGCCGATTGATTCTGTAAAAATATTACTGTGAAATGTTGGGTGCAATGAGTTCTCAATCCCTAGCAATAGTTGGAACTCACTCATTCAGTAGTTCTTCTTCAGCCTTTAGAGGTCCAGTGCTGGCCAAAGGCCTACCCCAAGGCTTTCATTCCATTGTGGGAGTTTGCAATAATCCCCACGCTTGGCAGACGGGTTGTGGATCGCAGTAATTTGATATTCCACAGGAAAAGCGCTGCTGCCCGCTTCCCTGGTGAGAGTTCCCTTAGTCGCCTCTTACGACACCCACGAGAGGATATGGGATGGTACTATTCTAAGCCCGGTACCACACGGCAGTACTTACCTATTTGTTATATGTGCCTATACAAATCATTCATAAGCTAAATTCATTCATCTGTACCCAGCAACATAAATTTTCAAGATAACATCCTACTTGTCTGCAACAGATATTGAAGCAATAATTTTGCGACCAATAAATAAAATTACATGTAGGTGTGATAATGACAAGTGATCAAAACAAACCGTTCCTTTATCACTCTTATAATTATTAGCTAAACATACTGCAGAGGGTTCTAAAGTCATTGGAACGGAAGCTGCAAACCTCTTAAATAAGCCCCGATAATGCAACACCGGCTTCAAAGGAAATTGCGCTCTGTGTTGTAATATTTATGGTTGGATTTTTCATGATAGCGTTTAATATTGTCCCCGATAGTAAAACACAAAGAAAAATACACTCTGTAATGTACTATTTACTGTTGAGTTTTTCATGATGGAGTTTATAAAAGTCTCCGACGGTGCAATAACAGCTGCAAAGGATATTGCACCCTGTGATTTAGAAACTATGACTGAGTTTAGCATAGTGGTGTATTGAGGATGCAAGTATTGGTACATCGGAAGTTTTGTCTATCAGCGGATCGTTATAATGATAAGGGTTTTTAATTAAATGTGGTTTATGACAGTTATTATGTTTATGTTGGAGTTGAGTAATTTTGATAACCTTATCAAAGTCTCTTGACTATCTTTATTTTTGAGGTAAAATTATTAATTAAGTATGTAGTATGTACACGAAACATACAGGGGAATTGTGTACGACAATAATAGTATTTAAATTTTATTCTGACAAGGCATTTACCATAAATTCAAGGTAGTTCAGCCAGCTATGGAACGAGCTATGCTTGGAGTCTCTCTGATAGATCGTATCCATATCGAGATTATCCGTCAGAGAACGAGAAGAAGTGTCAATTGGCCGCCTATATAGGCCATAGGACCGATGACTGCAGTTTGGAGTGGAGACCGAGAATTAGTAAACTTAAGGTAGGGACTTCAGTGGCGGCGCGAAGTGTTCCACGCGCGCCCCTCTTATTCGTTATGGGGGGAGTAATACGCCTCAATCCCCTCCTGGCCCGAGGAGGCCCGCAGTGGCGGGCCAGCACCAATCGGGGGTTGCCGAAGCAGTGTTCGTTCTCGCAACCCCCGGTGTAAGGAGATGGAACACCGGAGTGGTTTTTAGTCAGCAAGAGTCTGAGTCGTGGTGGCCTAGTGGTTAAAACACCAGCCTCTCAAGTATGAGTGCGCGGGTTCGATTCCAAGTCAGGCAAGTACCAATGTAACTTTTCTAAAGTTATATGTACTTTCTAAGTACCTATATCTTGGACACCAATGACTGAAGGTGAAGGAAAACATCTTGAGGAAACCTGGACTTTAAGTCTTAAATCGCCAACCCGCATTATGCAAGCGTGGTGATTACGCTCAAACCTTCTCTGTATGAGAGGAGACCTGTGCCCAACAGTGGGACGATAAAAAGGTTGATGATGATGATGTTGAAGAGTCTGACAGACCCCGTCGCCCGTTCCAAGGTGGCGGACATCCATGAAGATTTTCCACCCCGGAAGAAAAGGTGGGGACATCAGGCTAGGTGGAGCGATGATCCTCGCTGGTAGCAGCTAATCTAGTAGCAGCTAAATCGAGTTGAATAAATTACAATAATCCAATGTCCAATATTGGACTGCTAGAGGCAAATGATGACTCTTAGTGTATTAATCATCGTATAATGTTCCCACAAGTTTTCTCTCGATGACAGGGTGTGGATCTCAAGCCAACACGCGGGCTCATTGTATGGCTCGTCGCTGCCACAAGGATGTTTGCATTAGCAATTAGGCCGCTGCCTCAAATCTTGCGGGCAGTGGGGAGGCGGCGGGCAGCGAGCGGTGTACTTCTCGCACTTGAATCTTGGGGACAGCGGGCGGGCAGTGAGCGGTGATCGAGCGTTAGGAATAAATTTGAATCAAAAAGATGTTGCCGCCATTGTTCAGACATTTCTTTCGCAAAGAAATATCTCGTCGACACAATTGTGAACACAGCACTACGCGGCTATAGTGACACGCGATCTACCCGCTAGTTTCGAGAACGGGTCTTCGATGCCCGCCCGGCTCCCGCGTCGCTGCCGCCACCGCCCCGCTGCCCGCAAGATTCAAGGCAGCGGCCTTACAGATGACTTTTTTGGGATCATGCTTAAAAAATCCTCATCATTACTGCATCAGATGCGAGGCAGCGATATCACTCTTCTGAGTATACATAATCAGCCTATAATTATTCCACTCCTGGTACCGTCGTGGGCCGTAATCTACCACGCAGGCCTAGTAGGAGTTGCCGCGTATTGCTGGTTTCCTCACGATGTTTTCCTTCACCGTTTTGAGAGCAGTGGTGATGACATAATTTACACAAAGTAAAGTAACTCATGGGGTTCGAACCTACTACCTACAACATCTTGTAAGTCACAGCTCTGCTGAACATTGCTGCGAGTAAGATTCAAGGGCATCTTTGCGCAGTGTCTGAACTGTTGGCGGGTGTCTCCAGAAGATGGTATACCTAATAGGTATGACTAGCACTCAAGTTATATTGGTTTGTCCTTATTTTTGTGTCTTAGATAACTGTACCTACCAACACAGTTTTTAGCATTGCCAACAAAATTATGGGTAACTAGCTTTCCGCCCGCGGTTTCGACCGCGTGGAGTTCGGTTATATCGCGCTTTTTAGATTTCCCTCGGGAATATCATATTTTTCCGGGATAAAAGGTAGTCTATGTTCTTTCTCAGGGTCTAAAGATTGTCTGTGCCAAATTTCATCAAAATTGGTTGAGAGGTTTAAGCGGGAAAGCGTAACAGACAGACAGACAGACAGAGTTACTTTCGCATTTATAATATTAGTATGGATGTGCCTGATGTAAAGACAAATCCATACTAATATTATAAATGCGAAAGTAACTCTGTCTGTCTGTCTGTCTGTAGTAATGAAATAAAACTGCTGATTGGTAGATTCATCCATTTTTATTTCTGTTGCTCTTATTTATTGAATGTTATTTACTAATTTTAATTGGACGAGGTAAATAATAAACATATGTGAGTACATAAATTGATAAAAACGGCTGAACGGATTAAGGATTTGGATCGGCAAAACGCAAAACAAACTGTTCAACATCATCCCATCATCACCTTTTTATCAGACAACATCCTTTAAAAAAACTCCCTCAGATTAAAAATAAAGGGTCTCTCTGAAAAATTGTAAATCATGAAATAGATAACTTCGTGTAGTAGCTCCGCCCACATCCAGAACTGAGCATAGACTAACATCAATCTATCCTAATATATAAATCTGAAGAGTTTGTTTGTTTGTTTGAACGCGCTAAACTCAGGACGTACTGGTCCGATTTGAAAAAATATTTTTGCGTTCGATAGCCCATTAATCCAGGAAGGCTTTAGGCTATATAACACCATGCTAGGAATAATAGGAGCGGAACATATAAAAAAAACATATCGAAACTTACGCGGGTGAAACCGCTGGGAGCAGCTAGTGAGCTATAGACAAAAAAGACAAAAAAGGCAATAATGAAAATATCGAAAAATAAATGGGTTTGTGTCTATATGTTGGCGTTAATAAATCGACCTTACGTGACATTTAAAATGGGCAATTTTTCTATAATAACTCTAGACAATAACTAATGTAAGAGCTCTTATCCATACTAATATTATAAATGCGAAAGTAACTCTGTCTGTCTGTCTGTCTGTCTGTCTGTCTGTCTGTTACGCTTTCCCGCTTAAACCTCTGAACCGATTTTGATGAAATTTGGCACAGACAATCTTTAGACCCTGAGAAAGAACATAGGCTACTTTTTATCCCGGAAAAATTTGATGTTCCCGAGGGAAATCTAAAAAGCGCGATATAACCGAACTCCACGCGGGCGGAGCCGCGGGCGGAAAGCTAGTTGCCTATAATTTCAAAACTTACTTTTTATTTGTTCATCGATATTTCAGAAGATTTTATCGACAAAATAAAACGGACAGTAGCAGGCACTCATTAATCAACTGTAAATGAATGCGTGTACGCACAAAATTCACCCTCCTCTCAATTAACACCAAGATCTATAAAGATAAAATGCAAATGTTTCACCTCTACACGCATCTTTCATTTCCCTCATCCCTTTCTTACAGCAGCACATTGTATATCCCCATCTTTTTCCATTACGAATGTTTGACACCACTCCTTGATCGTTTTCAGTTATTCCTGATAAATTTTAACACGTTTCTCCCATCTCTTTCAAACGCATGGAACTTTCGATATGCTCTCTCTCTTTTATCAATAATAAACGACATTCGATAAATAAGAAATCCTCTCTTTACATTTATACGAGAAGGCAATGAAGTAATATTTCGGCGTTTATTAATCGTATTGATGACTTTTTTTCTCGTAAAGGGCAACACGTTGCTAACTGCCTATAGAATGTAATTATTTCATTATTTAACACCTCCAGCGGCTGTTAATGAAAATATACAAGTTTCTTTTTGTTGTTTTGTTTGCTAATCAGCTTTTCTGTTGTTGATAAACTGTCTTCTTTTTTTAAACTTGAATTGTGACAAAACAAAACGGGCCGTTTTGTTTTGTCATAATTTTATAGCTATTTTCATAGCTTTGGAATACAGGCGAAGAGTAGCCAGCCTGTCGGTGTTCTATAAGGTGCATATTGGAGAGTGTGCGCGGGAATCGCAAGACTCAATTGATTTCCCCATTACCGTTCTATCATCGCCATCGGATGACTCGTCGTGCGGCGAGTATTCACCCCTAAGTTGTTGACACTACTACTATCCGGACGAAGCATTTCGCCTCGTCTTTAATACCGTGATTGTACATCCAGGGACTGGAACAATTTGCCAGCGGCGATGTTTCCGTCTGACTACAATTTAAATGGCTTCAAGGCGAATAGGCTTAGAGTATAATAATAGAGTGAATAGGCTCTTAATAAACTAGCGCACTTTACCATCAACGACTGCATCACTGCTTACCATCAGGCGGGATTGCGGTCAAACACTAGTTTAAAATCATTAAAAAAAAATCTCGACGACCTCTCGCGTCCGACCCTGGTCCAGGCTATGGTCCGGAGCGAGAGTGCATGGCAGCCGTCACCTCCTTCTACAAAGCAGTGATGCTGGCAAAGGAGGAGGCGGAGCGCGTGAGGCAGCGGGAATCCCAGCGCCCTCACGTCACTAGCCACCGCAGGAGACGCCCTGGTCGGGAGACGTCACCGAACTCCCAGCCACAGTAGGCGCGGGCCTGCGAGTGGGCAGCAGTGGGCAGCTCGCCGCCCGGTAAAGACCAGGCCCGAGTCGACGACGCGTCGCGTTTCACGTTTTTCAAGTGAAGAAATACGGGTGGGTTTTAGTCAGTAAAAGTCTGATACGCCCTTCCGCACTGCCCAGCCCAAAAAAGGGTGTTTACTCGCCGCACGACAGGTCGTCTGATGATGGAACGGTGATGGCGGAATTACAATAGGGATGTATCCAAGGTATGAAAATCAAAAAAATAATTAGTCCGTCTTATAAAAAATGAAAAAAATGAAGACCCGTATTTTTATTTTGTCGAAATTACCAAAAACTACTGAGATATAGCGTATTAAAGTTACGGAGTGGGGGCTAATTACGTCACGCCGTGGTATATTTTGTACCACGGCGTAACGTCATGCGACATTTCAAATCAATATATCTTCCTGAGTAGGTATTTGAATGAAAGAAAAATTAAAAAATATTTTTATAGGTAAATCTATTTGATGGACATTACATTATGTTTTAGGATACAACCCAATTAAGTATCATGTAATGCCTTCGCACACTTTCCAAAATGCATCCTATACTATACGCCTGATTGTAGCTAAAAGTCATGAGGAGAGAAAGCAAACAGTATCCAGTAAGAGTAATTTTCATATGTGTAAATTCGTCGGAGTTCCATCGGTCTTACAGCATCTAATCTGAACAGATTGTTTACGCGATCACATTATTTAGGTCGCAGTGTCAGTGAATGGACAACTGAATGAAGCTGATAACGCACAGCTGTGATTCAATGAACATGAATAATAATTAACACAGTGTTATCGATTCGATGCACAAATCATTAACAACTCTGTTTTATTGTCCAATTAAATTTGTCGGGATGGCTTTGTGGGAGAACGAAGCAGCTGTGCCATTCTGACTCAACTCTGAGAGAGTTGAGTCAGAATGGCAAAAGTTAGCTGGAGTGGGAATGGAGTGGAGTATTGTCTCCGTGTGGTACTGGGCTTAAAATAGTACCAACCCATATCCACCCGTGGGTGTCGTAAGAGGCGACTAAGGGATCTCTCACCAGGGAAGCGGGCAGCAGCGTTTGTCCTGTGGAATATCAAATTACTGCGATCCCCAACCCGCCTGCCAAGCGTGGGGATTATAGCAATCCAAAACTTGGGGGAGGCCTTTGTCCAGCAGTGGATCTCTATAGGCTAAAGAAGAGTATGGAGTGAGTAAAGATGGAGTGAGTAGTAACCGTATTGGCAGCTCACTCGTGTTAAAGTAATTTTATTTTTAATTAATTTTATTAAATCCTAAAACATCTTTTTTAAATCCAACAAATAGTTATACTTAGAGATTAACGAGCTCAAACGAATAAACAAACTTTTCAGCCTAGTACTGGCTTCTTCCCGCGTCTTCTTCGTCGTAAAATGTCTTGTTCCAAAGCCCACTCCATGGAATCATATATCACCCGTCACATCGTGTATAAAAAAAATACAAAAAAGATGTTAAATCAAACCATATTCAATTCTGTTTTCCGATCAAATTACACTTTTGTCTAAATTTCTGTTTTACTTCTCCTTTCGCAGGTCTGCTGGAATATTTTTTTATAAGAAATAAGCAGCACCTTTTTACTCAAGTCTTAATTTTGTCATATTCTTATGTATTTTATTGTGTGTACGTCCTTACTAATATCCTTACTAATCGAAAAGTGAGTTTGTTCCGCTTTCACGCCGTAACTACTGAACCGATTGCTTGAATATTTTCCAAACGTGTAGTTAGAAGTCCGGATTAAATAATACTTTATATCTCGGAAAAAAAATATATCCCCGAGAGAAATCTACAAAGCGCGACATAATCGATCCACGCGAGCGAAACCGCGGGCGGAAAGCAAAATAAATTATTTCATCACTACTGCTCTTACCACAGCGTGAGGAAACCGGCATGTCCTAAATACAAAAAAATTACTGCATGGTTAGCGCAGTATTTACGCCATTGACTGCTGTGCTGCTTGTTGCAGGTTCGATTCCCGCATGGAACAAATATGTATTTGTATGCAAGTTTAAATGTTTGTAAACACATCCATGATACAGGAGTAATTCCACACCAGGAATAAACATAAAAAAGAAGAAATTACTGGCACATTGGGAAAAAAGAAACAAAATGAAATTACTGGCACTTTCAAATAGCCAAGGACAGTCAGAAAGATGGAACGAGTTTCTCATTTCAAAGCATATTATATGTAGTTCCTATTCACGCAGTTTGTCTGTTGGTTACAACTAACTTATAGGTACGTAGTCAATCCCATAATGAACTGGCCTTATACAATATGTAAAGAATACCCTGTCCGATCCGTGAAGGTATTGTTAGGTATCGGTTACTGATTCTAATAATACCTACAAAGCCGGGCTAAACTTAAAAAGAAATGCCACTAAAAAAAATAATATTATTTAAAAAAAGCGAGGTAACTTAATGCATGTGCGGTAGGCAACACATTAGGCATACATGCGCGGGTGAAGGGAGGCAGGGCAGGCGGCACTTGATCGCATCGCTATTCGCTCCGTCAATAATGATGTTGTCACTTTTTTAAAATTACCAAATTTTGGGGACGTTGGAATTAATTCCCGGAAAAAAAATTCAAAATTCATTTCAAAATCAAATATTGTTGTGTCAGGAGTTTGGTCGTGGAGAGTCTCCAGATCAATCTCCCTCTAGCGCAGCATCGTTTGGTCGTGTTGGTCTTGGGTTTAACATTGCATCACCTCGCTCAACTGCCATCATCCTTCCTATTCCTAAGTTTTTTTTAAATGAATAGGCTTAATTAACTAGTGCGCTTTACCATCAACGATTGCATCACTGCTTACCATCAGGCGGGATTGTGGTCAAGAACTAGTTTATAATTATTTAAAAAAAAAATCATTAGTATTGTCACTATGATGATTATGTAAAATTTCATATTTTATTTGGTCACGTGTATACCTAACATTTATTATCCTTTTGGGTCAGACGGGGTTTTTTTACATATTGTATAGTTTTACGCAATATGCCGCTACATGTTGTGTTGCATTAAATAGGACGTTTATCGTATACTAAGCACGCATCATCACGAAATGCTTGGTCTTAGTTTAGCAGGCAATTGAATAACGAGAGTCGTGTATTTTTCAAAATGTCGAAAACTGAGTATCCAAGTATTATAGTTTCTGTTTAAAGAAGGTTTATGCCCAAATAAACGAACGATTGGATAGCCTGTATAAGGAGTGTGCGTCCTCCTGCAAAGTGAAAAATTGGGTGAAACAGTTTCGCCGCGGGAGACAAAATCGTCGAAGACATTGGCCACGAGGGTCGACCTGTAGAAGTGCTGACTGCTGAAACGATTGCTCTTATCGAAGAGGAGGTTCCGAGTGACCGCTGTTTGAAGATTAGAGAAATGGCAGCTAGGCTTGGCGTCTCTAAAAGTACCATTCATCGAGCAATCCATGAAAATCTTCACATGAAAAAGTGAGTGCAATATGGGTGCCGAAACTTCTTTCAGCGGTATGGAGGCAAGAAAAAGTGCGCTGCGCTTCGGAGTTTTTGAATTTTTGTGGCGAATTTTCAAAGTTCGTGATGGAGCGACTGATGATAAAACTATGATCTTGTATTATGTTGGACAAAGCAAGCATGAGTCAACGGATTGACGTTCTATGGGTGAAAAGTTAAAAGGGTGCAACAATATCTAGCCTAAAAAACTGATGTGTTTCTGTTTGTGTTTCTTTTGGGATTTTTTGACAGATCAGGAGCTTCGCTACCTATCTGTTCTGAGGAGCATGTTTATCATGCTTGCATGCATGACTTTACGTACTTTCCGAAGCATTAAACGGCTAACGGGGGTATTAATCGGCCAACTTGCTTGCTCCGAACTGTTACTAAGAAATTCATAATGGCGAACTTAATTGCTTGTCACCAGGACAATGACGGGGCAGTTAAATCTTCATTTACATAACAAATTAGCCATTAGAATCATCAGTACTGAATTACTGAAAGTAAATTGGCCAAACTAAACAAAAATTCCTAGTGCACGCGTGCATAACGCAGATGCGCGGGCGCAGTGAAGTCAAAGGAGCTGTTGGTTACTGCCAAGTTATCATAATTCCGTATTCGACATCTCACAAGAGGTTATCTGAACATAGATCCATTCGGACCGCTGCATCCGTTCCTAATGATAATGCTATCTGAACGCAACTACTTGAGGTATTAGGTACGAATTTGTACATATTCATCCATACTAATATTATAAATGCGAAAGTAACTCTGTCTGTCTGTCTGTTACGCTTTCCCGCCTAAACCTCTGAACCGATTTTGCTGAAATTTGGCACAAACAATCTTTAGACCCTGTGAAAGAACATAGGCTACCTTTTATCCTGGAAAAACTTAATATTCCCGAGGGAAATCTAAAAAGCTCGATATAACCGAACTCCACGCGGGCGATGCCGCGGGCGGAAAGCTAGTTTGGCAATAAAGTTAAGCGAATTTAAGGCGTTGTGCTCAGTAAAAATAGGCTTCAAAAAACTGTTTTTGAAGTAATTTTTTTTAGTGATATTGAGCAGTCGATGATTATTTCTGTACAAAATAAAAACGTCATTAATATGAGGTTGGTATTACCAATCCGACCGAAACTAAAAGTCGAAACAGAGACCAGCACCCTAATTGTTTAACACACTATTACTGTCAGTTGGAATCATTTCATCATTTTTAAGCATATTGCTAATCCATCGTTCCATGTCATCGAAAATGAGTCAGCTCAACAACTCCAATAACGTAATGAATGTGGTTGAACTGTCAAAATGAAACCCATTGCTATTGATAGTGCGTTACGTAATTAGCCTTCTGAGTCTCTCCAAGTCAGGCCGTAATCTTGCTCAGCGAGGCAGTCACGGTCATATGTGGAGAGTGCCTATTGTCTGGAATGGTCTTTTGAGGAAAGAGACACACAGATTTAAGTAGACCTGTCAGTTTAAATAAAGGAACATTAATCCCGTCCAGCCGAGAGTAAAGGGGCGTCTCCGAAATTATAACTGAAGGTCTAAATTTTTAAAAATTTGACTGTTTTTGCATGAATCGATTTATCATCAGTTAAAACCTATGTATGTAGGTTCATTTTTTTTTTATTATTTTGTCGGATAACACCTTTGTCCACTTACTTAACCCTTCAATTGTAAATGCACATACTTGAATAGGTAAGTAGGTACCTTCTCCTCCTACCATT
Organism: Sesamia nonagrioides; assembly: GCA_017933935.1. Taxonomy (NCBI): domain Eukaryota; kingdom Metazoa; phylum Arthropoda; class Insecta; order Lepidoptera; family Noctuidae; genus Sesamia; species Sesamia nonagrioides. The sequence continues at coordinate 326,619 of JADWQK010000289.1, forward strand.
TCAATGTTAACGACATCATTAATTCGACAGTCAATAGTGGCGGCTCGAGTAACTAGCAAAGGTACTCTTGCCCCACAAAAGACGGCCATTTTACGGCAAAACCCTTATGTTACATTTTAATAAGTCCTCAAAAGGTTAATGACTTGTTGCTTAGAAATGCCTTCAATGCGAGTCGCTGTTTTTGACGTCCCACCGCAGAAAATCCTTTTACTTAAAATTCTGAAAGCTGTCATTTTATTGCTTTATGTTTAAAATTTTCTTGGCCACAAAGGACTAGAACAGTCTTTTGATTTTAATAGTAATTATTTCTAGTCTGGTATTAGCTTTGGCACTTAAACTACTTCTGAAAGCCGAAGCTGAAATTTATTAGTGATCTTAAGAAAGCCACTTTCAGAGCTGACAAACTAACTAAGCGATTTTGATTCGCCGCGAAACTATAGCTGCGAAACCGCAGTAAACCGCTGTATGACCAAGCCAAGGGGACGCGAAACCGGCTGCTTTGAGATTTAACTATGATTTGGTCTCTTTCCCGCTTAATTTTGCCAATCTCGGAAGCCAGTGCAGTGCCGCGTAAGAGCGAAACGTGTTTTAAAAAAATATTTGTTGATTAAGTATAATAATAAAACATTTCTAAGACAAATTTAAACACACATACACACGCCTGACAAGCCCTTCTGCTCCGAGGGCATATGATAACTTTCCTTCCTGAAAAAAAAGTTATGCCCTAAAGAATAATCTCTTTAAAGCATTTTGTCATCATTTCTCCAACAGAAGACCACAGCTGGACCTGTTTACACTTTGTACCTTGTTGGGTTTAAAGTCATTGGTCAAAAACACCAGCCTATTGTTGCCCCACTGGCGTGTAAAAGAATCTTCTCATATACAGAAGGCCGACTATGATTAAACCATACAGGTTAGCGATTTCAAACAAATATTGACTAAAGTCCAGATTTGCCCACGATTTTTTCTCTTCATCATCGCCAATCTACCTTATTTGTATGAAAAAAGGTATTTATACTTAAGTGGAACAGTTATAGCCAAAACCAGTTGCTATGCAGCATTGACTGGTCAGTTTCACGTTGACTCCCCAGCCCTACAGCAGTATAAATCGAACAGCATGTACGACGGCCCGCGGGCTTTTTGATCTGGCGCGTTCGCTTTAAGTTATGTGTCCCCAGTGGACAGGCTTGTTGCCCATGACACATGCGTTCTGTGCGTGTGTGTGTTTCAAGTTAGCGTGTAAACATGGAAATCAAATTGATGTGTGTAAAGATTTGTTGTTTATTAATGTTCTTTTGTTTGTTTCAGATGGAGAAGTGAAGTGATAACAGAAGAAATTGTGGGCTGGTAAAGAGAAGGTTGTTATGTTTATCGTGTATCCCACTTACCTATATTAAAAATGCGAAAGTTTGTGAGGATTATGTAGATGGATGTCTGTTAAGACCGTACCCTCACCAAATGACCTTGTGCATTTGCTCCCTCTTCACCGCGCCCCACCTCTACAATACTTCGTAAAATTTTACTAGCGCCGTCTGGCGGACGTAGTACTAACAAATACAAGTTAGAAACATAGACCACAGAAGTAACAGACATAGCACTTTTATTTATGTTTATTGGTGCGCCCAAATACTTTTGGTTATTATGTACTCAAACAAATGTTGACGATACTTCATAATAAAAATTCTGCGGTGTTTATTTTTTAACCGACTTCAGAAAAAGGTGGTTCTCAGTTCGATTTATTGTCGCTGTTAACTTTATGGTTAATGAACCTATTTTGACCATTCTTTTTTTATATGAAGGGATATGGTGCCTATGTAATCCCATTGTTACCACGTCAGTGTCGATAATGGAAATTCTGAGAAATTTAGGCCAACTATCGAAAATTGTAGGCACGCTTCGGGTGACAACTTGATACTCGTGTTTATATCGGATGATACTATAAAACCGTGAAGATTTGGGCCTGACCTGATGATGGAGATGACAGAATATCAAGGGAATCCACATCGGAAGCAACTGTCGCGTGTTTGGGCTTATTTAATGTGTATTGATTAGACCTTTATAACTAAATATGTTATGACTGTAACTTCAGGGTTGGAAGTTAGTTTTGTAGATTGAAAGTTAGCTAAGTCAGATGGACAAAGGGATAGAAAAATAATATAATAAAGTTTAATTTATCATTATTTATTATTTTAAGGGAAAACGTAATCAGGGTCAAATAAATTTCTGCAGAACTGACCTTCAAAAAAAAAATTCATGTTTTTTTTTGGGACTAGGCAAGACTGTGAAATTATATTATTATTCTCATTTAATAAAACAAATACGTAAATTGTAAAAAATAAAACTATCGTATATCAAAATAAATAACAAATACATATACTATAATATTATCTACGCAAAGCTTCCTTTTGCAGAAAAATAATAAACATCCGACTAATACAATATCCGATCAGACTGGACGTTGACGGCAGCATATTTGGAAAAGGCCTGCAAGCAAACGACCTATTTCGTTTGTTTTAATTCCTTTAAGACCACAATGAAAGTATGAGCATTCCTAGAAATAACGCGATGAAGTAACACAACTTAAATTCAGTCTCTTGATTTTAATTGATTTTTGCATAAGCATGTCGTCATGCTTACGTAGGTAGTGTTTGTACTATGTTAAAGTAGAGTGTTGTAAATTGTTGAGGAATCCCCTCGACTGTCTATGGTTTTCATCATCTGATGTAATTCAGACTTTAATTTTTACCCATATGGGTGTAAATTTCTCATCAATATAAATGAATTAAGTCCAACCACAAAGCAGCTACTGTAAACCTTTGAGGATTTCCCTTAACTGGCCTTTGTCTTCAACATCAGAGCTTTAATGATAATCACAACTCATTTAGGTGTAAAGTTCTTATCAATACAAATTTATTAAGCACAAACACGAGGCAGCTGATGTGAATCGTTAAGGAGTTCCCTCGGCTGTCTCCCGGCTCCATCATCAACTCCGAACTTTACTAAATTGTAGTGCGTTAAAACACTTAATGAAAAAACTTAGAAAAGCCCTAGACGCCCCTTTGATTTTTTAAATTTCTTCTAGATTTACCTAGTCTTCCATCATCAGACCCTAATTTCCTAAACATGAGACTACCTTGAAGATATCGTCTTTCTAATAAAACAAAAACATGTGGCACTCGGGGCTGCCGCGGTAAAGCTATTTTATACTAGCGGCCGCCAGCGACTTCGTTCGCGTTGAGTTAGTAATGCTCTGCTCCTATTAGTCGCAGCGTGATGTTTTATAGCCTTAAGCCTTTCTGGATTAATGAGCTATCCAACGCAAAAAGAATTTTTCAAATCGGGCCCGTAGTTCCTGAGATTAGCGCGTTCAAACAAACAAACTCTTCAGCTTTATATATTAGTACTAGCTTTCCGCCCGCGGCTTCGCCTGCGTGGAATTGGGTTATATCGCGTTTTTTAGATTTCCCTTGGGAATAAAACTAATTATGTGTATGATTATATATGTGTAATGACGATTGATCAGTTTTGAAGGATTGATCGTAGAAGGGTGAAAATTTAGGATTGTATTTGTATTTTTGTATGTTGTAAAAAAATAGAAACTAAAAATGTTGTGTAAAAATAAAAAAACAAATAGGGGTGGACTACCCCTAACATTTAGGGGATGAAAAACAGATGTTGGCCGATTCTCAGACCTACTCAATACGCTCACAAAATTTCATGAGAATCGATCAAGCCGTTTCGGAGGAGTATAGGAACGAAAACTGTGACACGAGAATTTTATATATAAGATAGATGTTCGCTAGTACCAAATTTTGTATGGAGAAACGCATGGTACTATACATTGAATCTGCGCTCACGCGCAGGGCTGCAGATCTGCATGAAGATGCAGATAAAAAACGCAATCCTGCGCGTGGCTGCGGGGTAAATCGCAAAGGTGTGCACACTGAATTCCGCAGTATGTAGTTAGTAGGAAATTTTTTATTAGTTATTTCTGACATAGTATCTTTTTTATTTTGCCAATTAACGTATATATTTGTATAAGTATGTATTTTCTTTTTTGTAGTTTATTTATTTTTTACCAGTGACGTCATTGAAGGAGTGCGAAAAATGGTGGCGATTTGGCGACTAAACTATATTTGATGTTTTATTTTTGACTTTGATAAAGAAATAGAAGCTATGCCACAGCTTATAATTGACGTCATTTTCGTGATCAGCGCCCCGAAAACCCGTCACGATACCCAAGTCAAAATATCATGAAATTCAATTTCAGCCACCTTGGATTTCAAAAATGACGTCATTTTCGTGATTAGTACCCGCGAAAACCCCTTTCACGACACCCATGTCAAAATATCATAAAATTGGTGTCGGCCATCTTGGATTTCAAAAATGACGTCATTTTCGTGATCTGCACCCCCGAAAACCCCCGTCACGACACCCATGTCAAAATATCATAAAATTGGTGTCGGCCATCTTGGACTTCCAAAATGACGTCATTTTCGTAATTAGCACCCACAAAAACCCCTTTCACGACACCCATGTCAAAATATCATAAAATTGGTGTCGGCCATCTTGGATTTCAAAAATTACGTCATATTAATGATCTGCACTCCCGAAAACCCCTATCACGACACCCATGCCGAAATACCCAATAATTCATCGAAATACCAAATTTTGGGCGAAGTTATCCGCAAAAAACATAAAAATAAAAACTTTTTACAAAAAAACAACCGACTTCAAAAACCACTACAAAGTGAAAAATAACTAATTTCGGAAGTTGCTGTCTTTGGTTTTGTATATTCGTTTTAGACACCGACTTCCGAAATTAGTTATTTTTCACTTTACATAGTGTTTTTTGGAAGTCGGTTGTTTTTTTGTAAAAAAGCTTTTATTATACATTTTTTAGTTGTTAAAAGTACTATGTATTCAGTTGCATCCAGTCAGACTGGAAGCTGACGCAAATATAGTTGGGAAATGACGTACTTTTGTTTACTTTAATTTTTACCCGTAAGTACCTATTCCCTCAACTGCCTATGGTCTTCATCATTAAATTTACTGTAGACTATTATTTTAACCTAATCGGAGTAAAGGTCTTATTAATATAAATGAATGAAGTCCAACCACAAAGTAGCTACTGGAAACCGTTCAGGAGTTCCCGGAACTGGCCTTTGTCTTCATCATTAGAGCTCTTATGAGAGTCGCAACCCATCTAGGTGTAAAGTTCTTATCAATACAAATTAATCGAGCCCAACCACAAGGTAGCTGCTGTCAATTGTTGAGGAGTTCCTTCGACTGTCTCCCGGCTGCATCATCAGATCTACTCCAGACCTTTATTAAATTGTAGTGCTTTAAAATATTTAATGAAAATGCTAAGAAATGCACTAGTCGCCCCCCAATTTTTGAAAGTTCCGCTTGTTTTCTCTGGACTTCCGCCATCAAACCCTGATATCCTTATCATGGGACCACCTTGGGAACGTCTTCTTTCCAACAGAAAAAGAATTATCAAAATCGGTTTATAAATGACGAAGTTATGCGCGAACAAACATAAAAAAACATATACGGTCGAATTGAGTAACCTCCTCCTTTTTGAAGTCGGTTAAAAATTGAACATAAAAAACATATAATTGAGCAACCTCCTCCTTTTTGAAATCGGTTAAAAAAACGAACACCAAAATAAACATCAATAACAGAGACACTCTAAGATAGTATCATACTCTATGCGACATGCGGTGCGTGAGCGAGCAAGCAGATGCTTTCTCGCTCACGCGCCGCCCGCTTATGCTAGCGGAGCGCGCGATGACGAACGACACGGGTTCCCCCTTCGAGAGCTTGTGGCATACTGAATCTCAATAGCCCGGGCAACAGAAATGATGGCGAATGCGCTCAGATTGTTGAATAAAATTTTGATTTTGGTCGTTTTAAAAAAATATTTCTACAATAATGTTCGTCATGAAATTACCTATCCATTAGTGTAAGAACGCAATCTCAATAATGCTTACTTTCCGAGGAGATGCACGTTTATGATAATTATTTCTCTTGTCAGTGGTTTCGTTGTGAAGGAATTATTTAAACATTATACTTAGTAAAATAAAAAAAAAATCTACAATTTTGCAGCCAAGATTATGGAGAAAATTTATGTATTTTTAGTAAGTTGATATTTCTTTTGGATAAAGAGTAGATAGCTCCGAAAAACTACACAAAAACGGCTTGCGCTGTGTTTTTCCCTGGGAACCACCTTAAGCCCGCTCTACACTTAGCACGCAGAACGCGCGCAATGGCCGCGAAAGGGCGCGAACGTTAAGTGTGGAACCCTTTCTTATTAAATATTTAAATTTTTATTTTGCCCATAAAAAAAAACCAACGACAGTCCCATTCATTGTTTAGGAGAATCTCTGTCCAGTCTTTGGATGCCTGGAAGAGATTACATTAGCGTTAATGCCGCCCATTGCATATTTTGTTGTGTTTAATGTAGTTAAAAAAAATAAGTTTTTGATTTACAATAAAGTCATCAGCATGTCAACGTTAATCCCAGTCGCATCCGAAGCTTTTCAGGTTTGGAGTTTGGGGTCCGCTTTACCAGTCCAACCGCTGATTTTAGCGCTAAACTTCGATATTTTACATGAAGCAACCTCCACAACCCGAAGGTGATATGGATGCATTGCAGTTAGACTGATTGTTGGACTTTTGAGGGCTCCTACAACACGTAACGACTGCCATTAGATGATGATGGACCTGATGAGAGGAGACCTGTGCCCAGCAGTGGGACGATAAAAGATTTATGATGATGATGAAATAAATAAACATCTATAAAATCACTAGAACCAAACCCGGAAAAATAGTAACAAAATCAACCTTCTTAGTAATAGTTTGTGACAAACGGATAGAAAGCGGAAAACCTATAGTAGTTTACATGATTTAGTTGTGTTCCGTATGAAGTAGAAACGCTGCCATAATACGATAAAACTATTGGTATATTTCTTGGCGATATATCATCTTTATGGGCCATTCCGCCGGTATATTTCGGCAATTGCCTGAATTATTGTACACCGTTGTGCCGAGCTGTGCTTCTATTACTCTACGTCTAATGTATGATTGTTATTTTTCATAAATAAATACCTATATTTCTATTCTTAAAGCGTTTTGTCAAAGTTCTTTTAAGAAGACAATATATGTACATTCTAAAAGATAGACTGAAATGTATGACATCATCTTTGTACAGACGTCAGTACACCAAGCTTATTATATTTCTTAGCATATTTCTTTCTTAGATTTTCAACTTTATCACTAAAGCATTAAGGATCAAGGTTGATTGGGAAAATTTGACAGTTTCGGGTAGATAATTACCTGCTATCGTCCGTACGTACAGCTTTTGTGTTCCTTTCTTTTTGACTATTTATGTGTACAGACGACAACAATTCAAGCTACCAGAAGTTGTGAAATATTACCAACCTTGAGTAATGCTTTAGATTATGATTTATGATTCAGGAGCATCTCTGTCCATTCATTAGTTACGTAGAAGAGATTACATTAGCGGTAAGGCCGCCCATTGTATATTTTTTTCTGTTAAATGTTTTTTTTTTAAATATGTTTTTGATGTATAAGCCCCGCACGATGATATTGCGATGGAACCTTGTCACAATAACAGCGTTGTGACGTCATCTGTCACACAAAAGGACAGCTAGCAAAAGAATGTTAAATGCAAAATTAATATTAGGGTTAAGGGTTTATTTGTATTATATAATTTTATTACACTCTTTATAAAGAGTGTATGTATAAATTAATATTAGGGTTAAGGGTTACCTACTCACCCATATTCTGACAAACAAACTTTCATTATTAAAAATTTCAAGGAAATAATTTTTGTAGACGTAAGAAAAATATACTTATTCGTATATCTTTCTTACATGTATACTATTTTTTTCTAACTACATTTCTGTTAATTTGCGAGCGGGAATTGAACCAGAGTCCACTGTGTAGTAGTCATGTTTTAATTACTACCTACATCTATCAGCTTATAAATAAAACCAGGATAATATGTAAAAAAATGTATGTAGTCTTCCGAATCAGAACTGCTTTCTGTGTCTGTCGTTTCCGATTCACTGTCGTCGCCGTATTTATGACAAATAACTCGTCAGTTATTCGGTCTTTATTCCAATATTCCTCTTCAAGCCGTTTAACATGATTGACTTCCTTTCGTCAGTCATCTGGAGTTATTGACTCCGACGCCTCCAACGTCAGAGCTTCAATGCGACTTTCCAACTGCTCCACATTCTTTTCTGACACCCTCGTCTTTACCAGGTTCCAGATGTACTCAATGGGGTTGAGGCCGCAGTTGTAATCTAACGACTTCATGGCCATTGCCAGCTAATAAATTGTCAATTTTATAATTTTTCGGCGGTCTGTGCCGTTTAATTAATAAATACAGTTCAGGTTTTGTACTGTCGTTGGGAAAGTCGATGTTGTGATCTTGTAGCCACTCAACAATCAACTGTTTTTTATTGTTCATACTTGGTGGCCTATTCTCATCCCTACTGTGATAAGGGGCGTTGTCCAACACAATTTTGGAGTTGCGTGGTATGTTGGGTACTAATTTTTCTGTAAGCCACTTGGTGAAATTCTCAGCATTCATTTGATCATAGTAATCCCCTGTTTTGGTATCTGCTTTAAACATTAAAAGGGCATAGTCAACAAAACCGCATTAACTTCTTTATCCATCGGCGACCGGGGCTGTCGTTCCATCTCACTCCATCGGTTGCTGTTTGCCAACATTTTTCTAAATAAATAACGGGTCTTTTGTCTTTTATTTTTCACCAAGCGAGTAATTTTCTTTCATACGTCGTTAATATTTAGCCCTCCACGCTTGAATTTGGGGTCTTTAAATTGGGGCCAGTCTTTTTTGGGAGCATCGTTTAAATTGGTAGCCTAAATCACATTTAATTATTTTTCTTAATGTAGTTTCACTGCCAGTATAATTAAGGTCTACTTTTGAAGCCGCCAAGATTTTGCGCATTGTGGGTATTTCTCTCCTCACCGTATACATTGAATCTATAATATTTCTTAAAGCTGTTAAGGAAAACCCGTCGAAATATTTCTTCTTTTGTCTTTTTCCTTTAGTAGGAGTTCTCATTTTGCTGCCACTGGCTGTTGCTGACTCATGCTCTCGTATCAATTTCGTCACAGTATTTTTTGCAACGCCTGTGGCACATGCCACACACTCCGTGACTTTGATAGAATTTTGCAAAATATTTTTAATAACTATAAGCAGTTGCTTCGGTATTAAAATGTCCGAAGCACTTTTTAAAGCATGGTTTATACTTTCAAGAACTAACTTACAGTCCTCTTTCTCCTTAACAAAATAATTGTCCACTTTAATTATAATTTCACGAGCACGACTATTAATTAATTTCTTACTCATTTTAACGAGTAACAGCTAACAAAACTAAACAACAAAACTCAAGAACAACAATAAAACAGGATAACAAAAACAAAAAGCTAACAAAAATATTCGATGTGCGTAAGTGGGTAAGCGCGGACTGAACTTGCGAACGGTACCGACGGTCCGAGTTCGACTACGTCACCAAGATGGCCGCCAGTCGCAATATCATCGTGCGGGGCTTATACAATAAAGTCATCATCATCTCAACGTTAATTGCAACACTAAAGTGGCAGTGGGCTGGACACATTGCCCGTAGGACCGATGCCCGATGGGGCCGACGGGTTCTCTAGTGGCGACGCACCGGAAGACGTAGCGTGGGTAGGCCCCCGACAAGGTGGACCGACGATCTGGTGAAGGTCGCGGGAAACCGCTGGATGCGGGAGGCGTAGGACCGGTCATCGTGGAGAACCTTGGGAGAGGCCTATGTCCAGCAGTGGACGTCCTTCCGCTGAAATGATGATGATGATGAATGCTTTAGAGAGAAAGTTGAAATCGAGTCAGTCAATGAATGGAAAGAATCTCAGAAGAATGGGTAAGAATCTCCATGGACGCTCTTTTACATAGATACCTACATACATATATATGCGTGTCGGACTCACGCACAAAGGGTTCCCTACCATTGATTTATGAAATTAAAGGATTTAAGTTATTTGTATGAAAGATTACGCGGTAATAAGCGGTTTACGATTTACGAGATATTAAAAAAAAACGACTTAGGTACTAGATCTCGTTCAAAACAATTTTCGTTGGTAGTTTTTATAGTAATGTACATCATATGTTTTCTTTAGATTTTTCATTTTCTTATTTTGGAAGTTAGAGGGGGGGCAACTTTTTTCCACTTTGGAAGCGTCTGTCACGCAAACTATTCGGTTTAGAAAAAAAAATATTTTAGAAACCTCAATATCATTTTTGAAGACCTATCCTTAGATACCCCACACGTTTGACGAAAAAAAAAATGAGTTTCAGTTCTAAGTATGGGGAGCCCCCAATATTTATTATTATTTTTTTATTTTAGCATTAAAATCTTAATGCGGTTTACTGAATACATTTACCTACCAAGTTTCAATAGTATAGCTGTTATAGTTTCATAAATAAATGGTTGTGACATACGGACATTTTCATTATTGACTATTCAAAAGTACCAAGTGATGGTTAATTTGAACTAAACAATTTTGATTTTGATTTTTGATTTTGGACGGACAGACAGACATGACGAATCTATAAGAGTTCCGTTTTTTGCCATTTGGCTACGGAACCCTAAAAAGTGGATTTCTTTAACAAATTAAGTTGTGGAGGTGAAAGGAACACCATTCACACCATATACACTTCACTCACTCATCCTCCATAGAAAAGGGAGGATCCTCCGACCAGACTGATTGTCTGGTGGGCCACTTTGCCCGCCGGTTGATGTCGCGAACCTGTATACGTGCTAGTTGCACAGAAAACTCTGATTGCGAGATGCAGGGTTCGCGTGACGTCAGTATGACGCGTTGATCGCATGTTGCGTTGTAGGCACCTCTACATTGTAAACGAAATAAGTGAAGTGTAAAGAAATTTTATAAAAAAATAAAAAGTTAACCTTAAAAAGTGGTACAATCCGATATTTCTTTAAAAACACCATATTGACATGTACCTAATTTATTTGTTTTCCTCTTAAAATATATTTGTAAGACGTCCAATGTCCCCGACAATGACAAATAAATATCGCAAAGTTGATAAATAATAACAATTAGGGATGTGACATTAATTCGATTGGACAATAAATATATTTCGGTAGCTTATTTGGCCGTTACTTTTTGATTTTTTATTTATAGTCTTTGATTCTTTGGTGTCAACAAATACGTACAATCGCCAGTCCATCATGCTAATAAAATCTATCGACTTCCTTTAAGCGAGTTTTGACTTTATAGTTAAAACTTTAAAGCATAAGGTTGATTGGGAATATTTGACCGTTACGGGTAGCTTGATGTGCTGTTGTCGTTTTAAAACTGCATAGAGAAATAAGGAGGAATTCATTCATCAATATTATCTATATTAATGAATGATTGAAGATACTTTTTTATGACGATTTTTCTACGGTTTTTCGTAAGATTCTAAAAATATCGTCTTAGCAGTTATGAAATAAAACGCCCTTTTATGCTCTTCGACAAAAAACAACTTTTTTTTATAAATTATAAACTAGTGCTTGACTGCAATCCCGCCTAATGGTAAGCAGTGATGCAATGGTTAACTGTAAAGCGTGCTAGTTTATTAAGAGCCTATTCACTCTACCCTTTTTTTTGTTGGGATGGGAAATCATCAAATGACTTCTCCCGCTCTGGGCGGAGCGGAAGGGAGTGTCAGACTTTTACTAACTAAAACCCACCCGTTTTTCTTCACTTGCCTGTACGACGGCCAGGGCTACGGTTTCTTTTATAACCAACCCGCAACCCAGGAGGGATCGATCTTCGTGGACCCCGTCACGATGTGCTGACATCTCTTTGAGTCGCACGTGAAACACAACGCGCCGTCGCGCGTCGACTCAGGCCTGGTCCTTACCGAGCGGCGAGCTGCGCACTGCTCACCGCCCGCTGGCCCGTGCCTACTGTGGCTGGGAGTTCGATGTCGTCTCCCGACCAGGGCGTCTCCTGCGGCGGCTAGTGGCGTGAGGGCGCTGGGATTTCCGCTGGCTCCTCCTATGCCAGCATCACTGCTTCGCAGAAGGAGGTGACGGCTTGCCATGCACTCTCGCTCCGGACCATGGCCTGGACCACGGTCGGACGCGAGAGATCGCAGCCGATAGCCGCTACGAGGACACGGCGGGGCTCTACCCGAGCCGGCAGACCTCCACCGTATGCTCACGGTGGAGCGTTCGGTGGAGGTCCTCAGGGTGATCCACACAATGATGACACCCTGGCGTTTCCACCAACCTTACATGGAACAGGAGCCTCCCGAAACAACCGTGTCCGGTGCGGACCTGCCTCAGGCGGAAGGTGAGGGCGCCGTGGCGCTCCTCTAGCCACTCCTCAAAGAGGGGACATACCCCGCTATTGTGGCTCAGCACTGGGTTGCGACAATCACACTCTCCATGTCTGCCATGAGATCCCGCCGCTCTGTACGCCGTACCACGATTTCTCGCGGCAGAGTTGCCCCGGCGGTTTGCCTCCTCTCGCCACTCCCACGTGTGGGCGAGGGCGTTAGCCTCCAGATCCCATGGCGGCAATCCGGCAAGGAGGCTTGCGGTCTCAGCGGAGACCATGCGGTATCCCCGGACCAGCCGAACGGCCATGACCCTCTGTATTCACTCTAGCCTTAAGGACACTTAAATTGTAGTCCGAGTGGAAACACCGCCTGCAAATTGTTCTAGTCCCTGGATGTACGCGGTATAAAAATCGAGGCAAAACGCTTCGTCCGGATTGAAGTGGTGTCAACAACGTAAAACGTACAACTAGTCGTCCAATGATGGAACGGAGAAGGGGGAGGCGATCTCAACATATATGGGAAACTTTTCCCTTTTATGTTGAGATCGGTTTCCAATATTATTGGATACAACTGCTAAGTTTCATGGCAAGATTACCTGGTTTCCACAATCCTTTCATACCTCATTAACATGATTATCAGCCAAAAGACATTCACTGCCGGACATAATAAATTTCCAAGAGTCGGTGCAATGGCCGGGCCAGCACCGCCCGCATCCCTCTAGCCGATCGATTGGTGAAAAATTGCAACATGAAAAGTTGGGTAAAGAGCGCTGTCAATAGTGTAATTCCAAGGATTAGTTGAAACACACAACAAGTCGTGGTGGCCTAGTGGTTAAAACACCAGCCTATCAAGTATGAGTGTGCGGGTTCGATTCCAGGTCAGGCAAGTACCAATGTAACTTTTCTAAGTTATATGTACTTTTTAGATATACACCAATGATTTCTTGTACACCAATGATTGAAGGTCTTCTTTGGAATTGGATTCTTGAGGAAATATGGACTATTAAGTCTGAAATCGCCAACCCGCATTGAGCAAGCGTGGTGATTACGCTCGATCCTTCTCTGTATGAGTGGAGACCTGTGCCCAGCAGTGCGACATTAAAAAGGTTCATGATGACGATTAGTTAAAATGACAGCTCGCTCCTTACTCAATTTTTTTTTTTTGCTTCCGGTGTGGAAAATCCTCATGGATGTCCGCCGCCCTGGGGAGGGTGATGGGGTCTTACAGACTAAATAAAAACCACCCCTGTGTTCCATCTCACACCTACACCGAGTGTTACGAGAACGAACACTGCTTCTGCAACCCTCGAAGGCTGCTGGACCGCCTCAATGAGCCTCCTCGGGTCAGAGGAGGAATGAGGTGTATGACTCCGCCTGTTACGTCTAAGAGTGGCCAACCTGGAACACTTCGCGCTGCCACCTCGGGTCTGATGTTTGGGGGGCAACAGATGTCCCCGAGTCTGTCCCCCCTGGACCCATTTAGAAGGGCTGGAAGAGGGCGTTATCCACCCTCGGCCGACGCCCGGTGCGCCTGCTGCAGGACCGGTGAGAGGACGAGATCTTGTTCTCCCTTTCCGCAGCCTCGCCGCATCCCAGGACTCTACGCTGCCGACCATCGAATAAATTACGGCCGGCAGCGACAAGTCACTGATTTCACGCTCACACCACCAAAGCTTTCACGGTAAGATGGTTACACAATCGAACTGCTAGTCCACCAAAGGACACCATGATAAAATACTATAGGACAGCCCTATTTACCGACGAAATCAATAACAATATATAACTAGTTCAGTTAATTCAATATAGAAAAATTAGGCAACTGGCGACGCACAGACGATAACGTCTTGTAATCGTGTTCTACTAATACAGAACACAACAAGCTGGGGTCAGGGGTTCCGTGATAAAACTCTTGTATTAATTTGCTGCTTTAGTCGTGACAATGTTACTCATACTCTTAAAATAGATAGCATGGTTACAGTGTAATTGCACCCTAATTGCGTAATAAACTATCAATCTTAAATCTGAATCGTTTTGAATATTGCTATTCAGTTGCTTCCTAGAAGTTGGAAGAAGGTGTCTGCTCAACAACTCAAATAACGCAATGAATGCTGTTGAACTGTCAAAAAGAAACTCATTGCTACAGGTAGTTTTACGTAATCATCCATCAAATTAACCTACGCTGTTCAAAGGTTTCACCATAATTTTCAAATTCTCGATGTGTTTTGTTTTTTCAAGTCAATCGCTCAGGAATGATTCCAAATCATCACTTTGGTATTTTTGGCCTGCCTAGGTGGTGATGTCTATTTTCAGGGACTCACTCTCACACTTATGATACATCCTGTCATTTTATGAAGGGAGAGGAATACTATGGATAATATCAATTAACTTTCAAAACGTTCTTGTGTTGGAGAAAAGCCTCTCGATTTGAACACAGGTTACTTCAACCCTCATTTGTACTTCCAGCTGCTTCAGCCTACAATCTTACCCTACTCTTACCAAATCACGGTCTCTATTTAAGATTACTGCAACCTTGATGGTTCTACGGCCAGCCCATATCCACATCTGTGTGAAAACCAAGCAATAATGACAGGTAGAGTAAGGCTGGGACCGAGTAGCGTCCAAGGACTATAAGGTAAGGTTGGGCCAACGATATTGCACCATCGCGTGTATAACCTCGATGAGGCTAGCACGTGATAAGTGGGGATTGGCTAAAGACGGAGAGAACTGTAGTAAAGTTGCTTTGTCGATGATGATGACAAAGAACTGCTGATAGTTCAGTCTTCAGTCTCCTCTTAAATCTTCTCTTTCAGTTCCATCGCCCTCAATACCCCTCTAGCTGTGGCCTCACATCTTTGTATCGCCGCTTCTTACGATACAAAGGTTATCACACCCTAATAAATAATTTAGTTGTCTTTTTTCAAGTAGCCGCCATTGATAACATGTTTATTGAATATTAACGTTTCCGACGCAATTAAAACATGAGTTGGATAGTTTTTTAGGTCGTTTATAGGTCAGTCGAACACGGAGTTGATGTAAAATTATCGTGGTAGGATTTTCGTGCACGGGATTTTCGCCTCTCAGCGTAGGACCAATCATTGAAAATCCAACAGAGGACATTAAAACGCTACAAAAAATCACACTGATGGATCAACTCTCGCCGTTGATTAGTGCGTTGAACATTCAATACGCGAAAAAATCTTGCTGCGATATTTTTTCGTCCGTGCGATCGTTGGCTTTTTTTCTAATCTATTGTCGGGGATGTTATATACCACGATTAAGTCATTGCCTTCCTTTTTGCCATGATAAGTGATTAAATGTGGGTTATTAAACCTATTATGTTTTTTTATAAACAAAAAAGTGGCTTTGAAATCGCCACATCGCTAAAATAAGCATGTTGATAATACTTAATCTATACTAATATACAGCAATATTTCCATTCGAAAACAAAATGTTTTAAATTTTTTTCCAATATGAAAATATTCAATAAAAATTTTAAATTGACATGTAAAAGAAACACACTCTACACGCGAACATGAAAGACGGCAACGTTGCAATTTATTTATACATGACGACTACTATTTTGATTTAAAACAGGAGGTTTCAAATTTATTTCCAATTAGAATTTTTTTTTATTCGGATTTTTTTATGCTTATCTTTCTATGCTGATATTTTTATTTTAATCTATTAATGATATATATTAACGAGTTTAAGGGAACGCCCTCTGTTATTTAACATACTGTATAAAGCTGAAGAGTTTGTTTGTATGTTTGTTTGATTGTTTGTTCGCGCTAATCTCGGGAACTACTAGTCCGATTTGAAAAATTCTTTTTGCGTTGGATAGCCCATTAATCCAGGAAGGCTTTAGGCTACATAACATCACGCTGCGACCAATAGGAGCTGAGTATAACTAATTCCACGCGAATGAAGTCGCTATACGTACGCTAGAGCATTGCACTAGTTCTCTGTACCTCATGTTTTTCTTCTCGTATTCATAAACATTATTATCAGGTGTGCTTCGAGTCGCTAAGTGTGTGTGGCAGTGGCAGTGGCCCCAACCACTGCCACATTGCTCGTAAAACCGATGGCCGATGGGGCAGTAAGGTTCTGAAGTAGAGGCCATGTACAGGAAGACGCAACGTAGGAAGGCCCCCAACAATGTGGACCGATGAACTGGTGAAGGTCGCGGGAAGCCGATGAATGCGGGCAGAATAGGGCCGGTCATTGTGGAAAGCCATGGGGAGTCCAGCAGTGGACCTCTATAGGCTGACAACTTCCATCATACTTTAGCAATAAATAAATAAATAAAAAAGCATTTAATATGTCTTTATTACTTTATCAATACATCCATACTTAATATTATAAATGCGAAAGTAACTCTGTCTGTCTGTTGATCTGTCTGTCTGTCTGTTACGCTTTCCCGCTTAAACCTCTCCACCGATTTTGATGAAATTTGGCACAGACAATCTTTAGACCCTGAGAAAGAACATAGGCTACCTTTTATCCCGGAAAAATTTGATATTCCCGAGGGAAATCTAAAAAGCGCGATATAACCGAACTCCACGCGGGCGAAGCCGCGGGCGGAAAGCTAGTAATACATAAATGAGGCATCATTTTAAAGCTTTTCTGGACCGCTACACCAGAAAAATATACATTTTTTTATATATTAGGTACACTATAAACTAGTGCTTGGCCGCAATCCCGCCTGATAGCATGTAGTGATGCAATCTTTGACGGTAAAGCGCGTTAGTTTATTAAGAGCCTATTTATTCTAGCCTAGAAGACATTAAAATTATAGTCAGGCGGAAACACCGCCGCTGACAAATTGTTTCAGTCCCCCAATGTATGCGGCACAAAAGACGAGGCGAAACGCTTCGTCCGGATCGTAGTAAAGTCAATAACGTTAGGATGGATACTCGCCGTACGAAAGGTCGCCCGATGATAGAACGGAGATGGGCGAATTAAGTCATGCGATTCCCGCGCACACTCTCCTAAATGCATCCTTTAGAACACCGATAGGCTGACTACTCTTCGTCTGTGCTCCAGACCTCAGTCGCCAATTAGCCTCTTCGCACGCCTCTCCACCGAATCAAAGTTGCCTGGCTGCATTTTGCAATTAAACGAAGAAGAACGAAGTATAGAGGCAAGACTGTCTGTCAAACCCCATCGCCTTTTTCTGTGAAGCAGTAATGCTTGTAAAGTGGGAGGCGGAGTGCGTGAGGGAGCGGAAATCTCAGCGCCCTCACGCCTCTGGAACAGCCGCAGAAGACGCCCCAGTCGGGACAACATCGAACTCCCGGCCAGGGTTCTCCGCTCCTTTTCGTCGCAGCGTGATGTTATATAGCCTAAAGCCTTCCTCGATTAATGGGCTATCCAACGCAAAAAGATTTTTTTAAATCGGACCAGCAGTTCCTGGGATTAGCGCGTTCAAACAAACAAATAAACTCTTCATCTTTACACAATATCAATCGATATTGGAAGGGTTTTTTAATCGTATTTCCTTATTTTAGGAAGTTATGAGGAAAAACACCACCTGTGATAGGC
This sequence comes from Sesamia nonagrioides, assembly GCA_017933935.1. NCBI lineage: Eukaryota > Metazoa > Arthropoda > Insecta > Lepidoptera > Noctuidae > Sesamia > Sesamia nonagrioides. The sequence goes on from JADWQK010000289.1 coordinate 344,553, forward strand.
TACTACCATACTAGGCGCACAGAATTATTGAAGATATTTATCGGATTTTGCTGAGTAATGTGACGTGTAACGAGTAGTTATTAACGTATGTAGTGTAGTGCCACGTTCGTTGTGATTTGATTTTAAGAAACACACGAAACCGAAAATTTGGTATCAATTTTTTGAGTTTTTTATTTTGAGTTGAAACCCTTCCCATATCGTTTGATATCATCTAAAGATGCCATGCCCTTGGTATGTATATACCCTTTATGTTACACGTTGTATATTAGTATAGATATAATGTTAAATCTATTCATTATCTGTCTATTATATAAAATTTTCCTCTCACAGTGTTTGTCCTAGAACTGCTTCAAAACGACTGAACCAATTTTAATTAAATTTCGTACATATAGGTATTTGTTAGGCATTAGAATAGATGTAACTAATGAAAATAGTCTATCTATTTTTTATATTACTACCACTTAGGTGGGTGAAACCGCGGGGTGCAGCTAGTAAATATATATATTTGGTATATATTTTTTAAACATATTTTCGCTGAAACGAGACTCCGTCTAGATTTTGAAATTACTAGAATTTACCTGTCGGTGAGGTCTGTAGACCAATTCTCATAATTAAAAACCAACCACTATACGAACTGTTTTGATTTTTTTTTTTATTACATTTAGTATTTCTTCTGCTTGTTCACGCACCCGTACGCTGCTATCTCCAAAAGCTGTGTTCACCCATGAAATCCTAAACAAGATGTGTTCCCTGTCCGCGACATGATTTGTGGTCCGTGTTGTTCCATTGTGTAACTATTGTGCCACTACGGAGCGTTACAACGTTGCTTAATATCTGCTTGTTCGTCATTTGTTTGCTACTTTAATGTCCTCTTTTGTTAAGTTAATAGTGTTGGGCTGAATTCGTACCTATTTATTTATTTATTTTTTGGTGACTGTTTTTATGGTCCTAGATGATAATAAAGTTCCCTCGGTCTGGGCCATAGCCTAGAGCACACGCGTAGAGTTGCCAGCCTTTCGGTATTCTACAGGACGTCCCATTTTGGTGAGTGTGCGCGGGAATTGCATGATTTAATTCCCCCATCTCCGTTCCACCACCGGACGACCCGTCGTACAGCACTTTTTCACCCTTACGTTGTTAACACCAGTGCGATCCGGACGAAGCGTTTCGCCTCCTCCTATAGACCGCATACATGGAGGGACTGGAACAATTTGCCAGCGGCGGTGTCTCCGTCGGAATACAATTTGAGTGCCTTCAAGGCTCGAGTGAATAGGCTCATAATAAAATAGTGCGCTTTACCATCAACGATTGCGTCACTGCTTTCCATCAGGCGGGATTACGGTCAAGCGCTAGTTAATAATACATTTTAAAAAAAGCTGTCTGAGAGTCTGATTCACACTATTGACTGCAGACTTCACACCTAGAGTTTTTCAGTAGAGTTCAGAATGGATCGGCTGTTTATGCTCGATTATCTACCGTATTTAGACACGTATCATGTAAGCAGAGCATCTTTGCTTAGTTTCAAGGCGGACAATGCAACTCTCCTAAATTTCACTCGCTGAAATCGCCTACTACAAAATTATACCTACAATCTACATGCATAAAGGTAAGGTAAGGTTGGATATTGGTTGTATCTACCTATATACATCCAGAATTAACCAATAACTAGTTACTAGCAAATAAAACATAGCTTCCAAAAGTTTATTCCTGGCGCAGCAACAAAATCCAATAAAAACGGGAATAAATAAAACAATTTAAGTAAATTTCATTCATAAACGGTCAGCCTAGTTGATAGAGATAAAAAATACTCTAGGCATGTCCTGGCCAAATACCCGCGAAAATAATTTAAATAAAGAATGGTAACGGCATTGCAGGGCGGGGAATGTATGCGCCGCTCAGTGTTGCCAACCGAATAAAAATAAATCACACGTGATTTATTTTAGCTGCGAAGTCACATGCTATGTTCCGGGTCGCTGCAGCTACGGTATGTATGACAAGTCCCTTGCATACGTTACTGCATAGAATTTTGTATTCTAGGAAATGTTCTGGCACAGTTCTGGTGACTTTTGTTTTATTTATATTCAAGAAGTTTGCGAGGCAATAGTATCTGCTCCGCATATTTAATCAGAAGAATCCAATCAGAAGTATCATTGTTTTTGGTTTAACATTACACTCTATGCATGAGGTCAATAATTTTTTTGACAGCTCCCTTAGAACTTAAGTATTCCAGTGTGAAAATTAGATTTACAATACGTAGATATGCTTAGTGCATTTCCTTATTTATGACGTTTTTCAGGTGTTATAGGTAGTACAGTTATGTACAAAAAAAATAAATAATTGTTATGCATATCAAATATACTTACCTACTAGTTTTATCTTACTAAAAGATGGGATTGAATATGTTTGGTTCTAATGAATACGCCGAAAATAATAACTGTACCTATCCATACTAATATTATAAATGCGAAAGTAACTCTGTCTGTCTGTCTGTCTGTTACGCTTTCCCGCTGAAACCTCTCAACCGATTTTGATGAAATTTGGCACAGACAATCTTTAGACCATGAGAAAGAACATAGGTTACCTTTAATCTCGGAAAAATTTGATGTTCCCGAGGGAAATCTAAAAAGCGCGATATAACCGAACTCCACGCGGGCGAAGCCGTGGGCGGAAAGCTAGTATTAAGCTAGCTAGTAATAAGTAACTATCAGTAAATACTTACTAATATTATAAATCGGTAAATGAGTTTATTTGTTTGTTTAAGCGATTGCTTTGAAATTTTGCAGACATAAAGTTAGAAGTCCAGATTAAATAATAGGCTACTTTATATCCCGGAAAAAACTTATATTCCCGAGGTAAATCTAAAAAGCGCAATATAGCCGAATGCCACGCGAGCGAAGCCGCGGATGGAAAGCTAGTTATATAAAAAAACACTCCTAAATATCTATATATTAAAAAATAAAATGTTTTTTTTATATTGTTGCATTTTATCTTTATATAACATTGTATTAATGTAATTGCACACATATTGAAACCGCGCCATTTTTGATTCGACAGTAAAAATCGATATAAGCGTTACTCCATACAAGTAGATATTTGTATAAATAATGAATAAATGTGTTACGTTGCTGCAGTCACTAGTTCCATCTGTCAAAAATAGACAGACGTACAAACAAATTTTCCCATTAATATACTACATACCTATATGCTTATAAAATAAATAAATTAATGCAAAACTTCCAAAAATTATTCCAGATTATGGTGAAAATATCAGCTATTGCTTCTGCCTACCTTAACGATGGATGACGGAGCCATTCCAAAATTAAATTCAAATCATGCAACAACGTCACACCCTCCGGAAATTGAAGCAAGCGACGTCACTTGACCCGCTCCGTCAAACTGACAGCTGTCAAAACCCCAGCCCGTAATATCTGGAGGCAAAGGCGTCGTCGTTGTCGTCCTCTGACCGTAAAGATTTCCGATAAAATGGAAATTAATATGAAATGAGAATTTTGTATTCAAAGGTCTCGGAGTCGTTTAGTCCACGTAGGTACATAATATAACACCTATCTATATTTTAAGCCAGAGTTAAATTGTGTAGAACTTTTGCTGTTATTGAATATCATAAGATTCAAATCAATTTTGTCGATTCTAAAAGTTTATTTTTAACAGAAAGAGTAATGTAAATGATTATATAATTCTACCAAAAGACTGCTAACATTATCTATAAACAAGAACCCATCAAAATTTAATCTAATCTCAATTAAATTATAAAAAAAAAAAACAACTTACATAAAACCTCTTTTGAGCATCACAAACAAGATATTAGTTCAATCTGTCTTAAATCTTCTAGATAACTGTACAAGGCACCACATAAAATAGAAACTTAAAAATCAATTCATGACCCTTGGGGTCAACTGGCAGAGATGAGGCGATAGGGCTGAGGAACGGGGAAATGCACCATAAATGGCCATCAAGCATCAGAGTGCGCATCGATATTACCAATAAATTCTTTGCTATATTTCCCCGTACCAATAGATAAGGCTCTATGATGTGGTCTGCGCACACGATTCTCTCTAATGCTCGGTTTGGGTGGAAAAGGCTTTCAATTTTGTACCTACAACACACAGCGGTACGTATGTATCATAAGACCTACTTGTGCTTGATCATTCTTGTTGTGATTGTGATATTCTTGTAACGTTTTGTTTTCGTGTCTGGAGGGTATGAGGAACAGAAAGTAAAGTTCACTCATCCTCCATAGAAAAGGGAGGATTCTCCGACCAGATGGGTGTTACGTCTGGCGGGCGTTTGTCCAACGATTGAAGTTGGGAAGTTGTATGTAAGCTAGTTGGACGGTAAACTCTGCTTGCGAGATGTAGAATTCGTGTGACGTAAGTATGACGCGTTGTTTTTATTTGTGGCTTTTTGTAGGTACCGCTACATTGTGTGTGTATGCCTTGTTCTATTAAAAAAGGTTGAAGTAACTTGTAAACCTTACACGCTAAGGGCACTCGAATCCTATTTCTTTATATTGTTACGCTCATGCAAGCCACCAACTTTTACAATTGCAAAATTTCAAAATAATATCCTAGCACTTTTTACCCAAATATGTTGGTCATTGGGGCACCAGTATTTCGTAAGAAACGACTACATATCTGAGGCCCACAGACTAAACTCCGTTATCGGATAACACGATATTTTTTGGTAACACTGGTTGTCAGCATTTTGGGTTTCTAACTACCCGCAACGACTCAATCGCAATCTAAAGTACCTATACAAACGACAACCATTGGGGTAATAGGCTATTTGACAAATTTATAATTTCTATCTTGAATTACTTGGTTGCGGTTAAGAAGTTCACCAAAAGTTTTTATTTTTATTTTAAATACGTATTTCGTAAGAAACATGCAAATAAAAATTCAAAATTCAAATAAGCCGCCGAATCGCTTTATTGAGCAAAATGGCGTCGCGCTTCGTAAGTGACGTCACAAACTTGATTAAAAATTAAACTAAATGATTTTCGGTTCCGCAGTGATGTTCGTGTTTATCTGTTATTTGTCAGTCAGAAAACAAAAAAATACCACAAATCTCTCCAAATATCCTTAAAAATCTTCCAAAAACGCTAAAACACCTGAGAACACATAGAACGACAACAAGTGTTTATGAGCGTATGACATCATCGTGACATTAGCCAATCCGGATCGTTCCACAATAAGTGGCGCGAGTAACAAAATGCCAAACGTATTTTTGTGTTTTTGGATATATTAATTGTTATTATTTTCATTAAAACTCATGCAAATGACATAAAGAACCCTCATTTTATGCATTTAAAGCAAATAATCACAAAAATATTCATACTGTCAAATAGCCTATTGCATAATACACTATCGGTATTCACACATAATAATGAGTTCCATTTTGACAGTTTCACAACATTCATTTCATTATTCAGGTTGTTGAGCAATCATATTTTTCAAATATATAGAGCGATGGATTAGCAATATGCTTCAAAATTGTTCTGATTGATAGTAACGGTGTGTTACACAATTAGGGTACGGAGAAAATAGCTTAACCTGCTTGAGGGGATTCTATATGAATTGGATGGTTATCTATCCAAGAACTGACTTTGGGAAGCATAGCTGAAAAATAAGTATCTTATTTAAACACGAGAACTAATAATATTTTCCATTTGAAAATCCTCCTCTTCACTTTTTCGCGGCTCCGTTGTAATGAAGACATACTGTAGTGAGCCACGCCCTCGCTAAGCGGATAATTGAGTCATTATAGTTGCGCGAGCGCATACGCCGCTCTCGTGCTATCTCCGATCGGCCGATAGCGCCGATTCCGATCCGGCCCCGGGTACCGCCGAGCCGCCGCCGTGACGTTACTTAACGATCCTTAACATGTTTTGACTTGTGTCTATATATTTGTGATTTTATGTAAGTAATATCTAAATACAGAATACAGAACTACGACTTTTACTTTTTAAATGCGGAAGCTTTAAGCTGAGATAGGAGCCTTTTGGCTGACGTGTTATGCCGACGACACGCTTGTCACTGCCCGGGGGAGCTCGCACAGGGAGGCGACGTTGGTAGCCACGGCTGCGGTATCACACGTGGTGAACCGCATCCGGCGCCTGGGCCTGGAGGTGGCCCTTGACAAGTCGGAGGTCATGGTTTTCCATGGCCCCCGGCGTGCGCCGGCGCCGGGATCGCATATCGTGGTCAGTGGGGCCCGGATAGCTGTCGAGTCCACCATGAAGTATCTGGGATTGGTGCTCGACAGCCGATGGGAATTCGGGCCCCACTTCCGGCGACTGGCGCCCAACCTGATGGGTGCAGCAGGCGCGCTATCAACGTTGCTTCCCAACATGGAGGGCCCGAGCGCCGCCTGTAGGCGGTTATATGTGGGAATCGTGCGGTCCATGGCACTGTATGGGGCCCCTGTGTGGGCGATGGACCTGACGCCGGAACACTCGCCATTCTGCGCAAGCCGCAGAGGGCGATGGTCGTCCGCGGGTACCGCACGATTTCCTACGAGGCGGCTTGCGTCCTGGCCGAATCCCCGCCCTGGGATCTAGAGGCGAAAGTGCTCGCGTCATTGTACCGATGGCGCGAGGAAGAGCGGAAACGGGGCTCCAGTCCGGTGCAGCGGCAGATCGAGCTGCACCGAGAGGAGCTCCGTCAGGTCCTGGTGGCGGACTGGCGGCAGAGGCTTATGCGCCCTACCGCCGGCCTCGTTACCGTCGAGGCGATCCGGCCAGTACTCGACGACTGGCTCGGGAGAAGGCACCGCTCCCTGTCGTTCAGGGTGACGCAGGTGCTGTCGGGGCACGGCTGCTTCGGCAAGTACCTGCGTCGCTTAGGCAGGGAGCCGGACGCTCGGTACCACCACTGCGTCCAATGCGGGGAGGACACGGCGCAGCACACGCTCTCCGAGTGTGTAGCTTGGGAGGAGCAGCGCCGTGTCCTCACAAATGAAGTAGGAGGCGACCTGACGCTGCCGGCAGTAGTGCGGAGCATGGTCGGTAGCGCAGAGTCGTGGGACGCAGTGGTGTCCTTTTGCGAGGACGTGATGTCGCAGAAGGAAGCTGCGAAACGGGAGAGGGAGATCTCAACTCCCGTCCCGGGCCGCAGAAGACGCACCGGGCGCCGAAGAAGGGCGGATAACGCCCTCTTCCGCTCCCCATGAATGGGTCCAGGGGCGAGGGACATGGGGAAGTCCCCGCCCCCTATTCGATGGACCCCGAGGCGGAGGCGCACGCGAGTGTCGACGCACGCCCCTGAGGCGATGCACGGGGTAGTTTAACACCCCACTACCCCGTGCAAGAGACGGGGCCCGGCCAGACCGGGTCAGCAGGAGGGTGTGGGACCGTGGAAGAATTTAGACTCCCGCGGCCTCACGCGATTGCTCGTGATAGAAGAGACACCGGGGTGGTTTTAGTCAGTAAAAGTCTGACAGACCCCGTCGCCCAACCCAGGGCGGCGGACATCCTATGAGGATTTCCACCCCGAAAAAAAAAATAAGGAGCCTTTTGGCCTTGTAAAGGACATTCTGATTTAATGTTACTTTTTTATATCCTTACAACTTTTTGATTTTTAATTCTGTTTATATTAGTGTTATGGTCTTCCTGAGTCACAATAAATACTTCTTTTCATTTTCTTAGAGGTATACGAATATATTTGGTTCGATATCAAGGGGGTTGCATCACTGCTTACCACCAGGCGACGTTACGATCAAGCACTAGTTTATTCTTACTAATATGACTTATAAATCGGAAAGTGAATTTATTTGTTTGTTTGTTCCGCTTTTACGCTGTAACTACTGAACCGATTGGTTTGAAATTTTGCTGACGTAAAGTTAGAAGTGCGGATTAAATAACGATATACCTGAGGGAAAACAAAAATATTGTTAACTTCATACAAGTTCGGTGATATATGGCGCTGTGTGTCGTATAAAACTACTTAGAAGCAAAATGATAGGATAATTAATCCCCGAAAATGAGGAATCTCAAAAGCGCTATATAACCGAATCAAACGCGGGCGAAGCCGCGGGCGAAAAGCTAGTATTTTTTTAAATTAAAGGGACCTATATTTGAGCTAGGGTTGCGGGTTGGTTATAAAATAAATCGTGGCCCTGGCGCACAGACAAGTGAAATAAGACGGGTGGGTTTTAGTCAGTAAAAGTCTGATTTTATTTATAAATAGTTATTCAATATCATTTAATTTTAATTATTGGGTTTAATTGTGATATATGTGTTTTATTGAATAGAATTGTTAATAATTAAGATCTCTTATTGTGAATGTTGTTCATACCTATAAGTGATATATTTACTCAAAATTGAAGACCTGTGATTGCTTCTATACCACTGTTATTGTAAATTTGTAAATAAGTATGTCGTTGGTGTGCCATAATATGTTTTTTTTTTTTGGTTCATTTCTTTCCATTCTTCTGAACGGAAAAGGCAAAGGCATAGTACGCCATACAGCAAGTTCAGCTTCAGAAAGTTTCTATCCTAACTTATCCTAACTTATCCTAAACTTATCCTAACTAATCTAACTCCTTTCGTTTCCCGCGTGTGGCCGATTAGGAGGGGTTTAGCGTAAAGACATGATGTGGACACTATGCTACAATACTTCACTGTTCTTTATGAATTATTCACTAATTGCACTTTTTACTACATACATCACGCGTTTTTTTAGTAAACGACACTATAAATAATTTAAAAGTCCAATAAAAAATGAGCGTGGCACTCATCTTCGCTTTCCCCGTGCCATAATAAATAAATAAACGCGTACTAGCGAAAAGTTCTCCACTCTTGATTCACGGCTTTCTGCCGCAAATGTACTATGTCTGATACCGACCTTATTGGAACTCGAACTGAACAGTTCTATCCTGCCAGTAAGTAAGGCTGTTTTGGTAGAATAGTCGACATACTTCACTTGCCATAAATAAAAATAGAATAAAATAGGCTGGCAGGCACGAAGGCACGTGCAAGGCTGTCAACGACCCTTGTCAACGACTTTGACATCTCGTAATTCAACTTTTTCATCACTTTTCATTAATGAAAATCTCAATTTTATTGACTTTTTAATATCATTTCAGTACAACTTTTGCGAATACATAGCTAAATCAAAATGAACGAGGACTCAACCGACGCCGACATAGACTTTGTTTCCTTTGGCCCGTTGGATGAAAACATACATAATATTACTAATACGAGTCATTCGCGGAAAATCCCCCAATTAGATCGAAGCCGACAGCTTTTACCTGTGTTTGTTTTCACTGCTATTTTTGGCTTAATATTTATCATAGGACCTTTACTTGTAAGGCGAGGACCTAATAGCGGGTAAGATTAGATATCATCATCAACCTTTTATCGTCCCACTGCTGGGCACAGGTCTTCTCTCATACAGAGAAGTATTGAGCGTAATCAGCACAGTTGCTCAATGCGGGTTGCCGATTTAAGACTTAAAGACCAGGTTTCCTCAAGATGTTTTCCTTCACCTTTTAATCACCTATTGGTGTCCAAGCTATTGGTGTACTTAGAATGATTTAAATTTTTACTTAGATATAGTCCCAAATTATAACTGACACAAGATCCTATTACGTTCCATACAGTTAATGACTACAACAACTTTTTAATTTGTTTTCAGTATAATCAAAGTTTGTATAATGCTATCTACAGTCTGCTGCTGGATATTGTAAGTAATATAATCTTATTTTATACATTCTTCTTTTAGTAGAGGAGGTACTGTTCGATTTGTTGAAAGAAATAAAGAAAGCAAAAAATATTTATTACGACTCGTACAGGAAAATCTGAAAACTAAACTAAGTAGACACAATTAAATATAAAAAAAAATTGTGTAAAAAAGTAACAATAATCAGAAAGTCCCATAAGAGGCTAAAAGGCTCTTATCTCAGCATATTGCTTCGACATTTAAAAGTAAATTTCGTAGCGCTGGTATTCTGATAGTCCTACCAACTAAAAAAAGGCAATAGTGGAACTGATCGACAGAACGGAAGACTGAAACAGAACATTTTAAACACTACACATACAATGTATACATACGTATATCTCGCTGTAGTAATCACATCGTCGTCGGGTCGGTCACGCGCACGCGAATTCAATGCGTTTCCCCCATCCAACAGAAGTGCTCAATGTTGCTGAAAAAGTTTTCACTTCAAAAAGATATCTAGTAATATTTTAAAATTCAATAATCACGAATGTGAAATTTTTTCTGGTCAAGGGTGAGTCAGGGGGACAACGAGTAAACGCGAAATTCCTTGTCCCCCCAGGGGAACATCTTGGGGGGACAACGAGTCATGCGTAGCCGGATCCAAGGTGGACTCGGTTAGAACTGCATGTCAAAAGGCTTTGAAAAAAGTTCCGTGGTATACCTACCTGTTCGCCAACATTTATCAAAATGCCTTCAAGTGAAGTCAGCTGATATCAATGCAAACAAAAGATGTAATAAACCCAAAGCAAGTGTTCAAGTTTCCGAGATATTAGCGTTACAAGTTGACGACTTTAGTAGTTTACGACCAAGGAAAAGAGTGTAACCTCTTGACAACGAGTTTTTCATAAGATCAGTAGGTATTTGACTGATTATTAGTAGTTTGACTATATATTAACATTTGACAGCCTCCGTGGGGAACGAGAGTGAACGCGGCCGCTGCCCAAGGAGGCGCGGGTTTGATCCATGAATGTGAATATTTGCACTGGTCTGGTCGTGCTTCTGAAAGTACGTTAAGCCGTTGGTCCCGGTTGCCATACGAACATGTAGTGGCAGTCGTTACGGGTTGTTGGAACCCTCAAAAGTCCAATAATTGGGCTACCTGCAATGCTTCGATGTCGCCTTCGGGTTGTGGAGGTCAAACAGCAGTCGCTTCACGGAAAATATCGAAGTTAAGCTAAAATCAGCAGTTAGACCGATAAAACGGACCCTGGGCTCCAAAGCTGAAAAAGCTTCGGATGCGACTGGGATTACCGCTGAGATGATGATGATGACTCTGTATTAACATTTCAGTTGGACGACTACGTACATAGTACAGATGAACCCACTGCTCGGCCCACGCCTGAGTAACCATTCCTTAGCTTGGATTGGACATAAATGGGTAAATATTTTTTATTTATATACAATATGTAAAGATAACACTGTCCGATCCGTGAAGGGATTGTAAGGTATCGATAACTGATTCTATTAATGCCTACAAAGCCGGGCTACACTTAAAAAAAAATCCCCCTAAAAAAATAAATATTATTTCGCAAAAAGAGGTAACTTAAAACATGTGCGGTAGGCCATCGGGGCGCGGGCGAAGAGGGGCAGGGCACGCGGTCGCATCGCTATTCGCTCAGAATTATACCGTCAAAAACAATGTTGTCACTTTTTAAATATTACCATATTTTGGGAAAGTTGGAATTAATTCGCGGGAAAAAGATTATTTCAAAATTCACTAGTATTGTTACTATGTTAATTAAGTAAAATTTCATATGTTATTTGGTCATGTGTTTACCTAACCTTTACTATCCTTACGGGTCGGACAGGGTTTTCTTAACATATTGTATATTATTTTTTATATGGCAAACACCAATTGTGTAACACACCTTCAGTAGCAATGGGTTTAATTTTGACAGTTAAACAACATACATTACATTATTCACGTTGCTGTGCAGACATATTTCTCGAACTTATGAACTAATGTTTTAGCAATATCTTTCAAAATTATTCAGATTATAATTTAAAGTGTGTGAATGTAATAACGCAATTAGGGGGAGCTAGTTGCAGACAACCCACTTGGACACGAACTACACAGGCCAAACTGAAAAATGGGGACCCAGGTTAGCTAGCCGCTGTGAAAACCATGAGGTCAAGTGGGGTACCGATGACATGTAGTTTGCTATTATTTAAAAACATGTATTTATTCAAAAACATAATGATCTTCAGTTAAGTATTTACGCCGTAGAAAGGGTTTATTCTGTTTTTAGAGCTTACTGTGGATTTTTTTTTTTACTCTGGTGACTAGAGGCTTGAGGGCGCTGAAACTCCTTTGCCAGCATTACTGCTTCATAGGAGGTGACGGCCTGCTGGTTGTCAGACTTATGGGCTTGTAAAGACTAGGAGAGGTTTGGCGGGAATGTCAAGATGAGTGTCACGCTCATATTTTATTGGACTTTTAAAATTATTTATAGTGTCGTTTACTAAATAAAAACGCGTGATTTATGTAGTAAAAAGTACATTCAGTGAATAATTCAAAAAGAACAGTGAAATATTGTAGCTTAGTGGCCGCATCATGTCTTAACGCTAAACCGCTCCTTATCGTCCAAACGCGGGAAACGAAAGGAGTTAGATTAGTTAGGATAAGTTTAGGATAAGCTAGGATAAGTTAGGATAAGTTAGGATAGAAGTTTACTCAAGAATATATTTACTGAAGACTAGGCTGTATGGCGTACTATGCCTTTGCCTTTTTCGTTCAGAAGAACGGAAAGAATTGAACCAAAAAAAGAAAAAAAAAGTAAAGACTAGTAAGGGCTGTCAAAGTTTTACGAATGACAGCCACGGTCATTGCCTTAACGTCCTTGCCGAGGCACGACGGAGAATCTTTGGTCCTTTTGGTATTGGCGCCGATTCTGATGATCACAAACTAAACTAATTTTAATTTATGTGCATCTTTTTCTTTCCATTTCGTTAAGAAAAGGATAGAAGATAAAATGTCATTTTAGACCTGTTGGTACATTCTTGGACCTTTGACAGTCATCACGGGTCGTCAGAAGTTGATTGTCTGACAACCAGCCGTGGCGTATTATTAGTCAGCTGCATCCAGATACAGTGACAGGCGAGTCATCAACATAGCTGGTGAAAAGACTAGGCAGATGGTGGATAACTTTATTTTTTAAGGATGGCTTACCAAAATCAACAGTTCTTTAATTCTTGACCTTAGAAGCATTAGGTCGTATGGTCCAATGACCTATGTACATACTTACGTCCCATGTGATGCCGGGCATAGAATAGTACCATCCCATATCCTCCCGTGGGTGTCGTAAGAGGCGACTAAGGCAACTCTCCCCAGGGAAGCGGGCAGCAGCGCTTCTCCTGTGGAATAACAAATTACTGCGATCCCCAACTCTCCTGCCAAGCGCGGGGATTACGGCAATGCCCCCCAATGGAATGAAAGCGTTGGGGGAGGCCTCTGTCCAGCAGTGGACCTCTATAGGCTGAGAAGAAGAAGAATGCTTCTACAGCCAAGAATTTTGACTTCGCAGTGTCAGTTCAGTCAAAGAAATCATCATCAACCTTTTATCGTCCCACTGCTGGGCACAGGTCTCCTCTCATACAGAGAAGGATTGAGCGTAATCACCACGCTTGCTCAATGCGGGTTGGCGATTTCAGACTTAGAAAGTCCAAATTTCCTCAAGATGTTTTCCTTCACTTTCAGTCATTGTTGTCCAAGATATACTTAGAAAGTACATATAACTTTAGAAATGTTACATTGGTACTTGCCTGACTTGGAATCGAGCCCGCACCCTCATACTTGAGAGGCTGGTGTTTTAACCACTAGGCCACCACGACTTCGAAAGAACGACACAAATAAAGACACGTCAAAGAAATAATAACTTTGAAAATTTCCAGGGTAAAAGTCCAGCTGATTTGTCGAATCAACCAAATATATTGTCCAATACTACAACGAATACTGATATTGATACAAGCACAGAAGAAAGTATCGCAACTACAACTCCAACTGGATGATGACTCCTATGAGAGGGAATGGGCCTTAATCCACCGTAGAGGCCCAGGGCCGGTTGGTAGATCGAAAGTGGCAAGTGGCGACGGTGGTCTATTATTTATTTGTTTGTTAATTTAAGTATTCAATTTAGTTTTCTGACATGATATTCACTTTGTTAGTTCTTAGCTCAATGTAATAGATACAAGTATTTTTAATTGTCTAATTTTTTTTCCAACTTATATTAATTTTCACCTCTAGGGTACACTTCCTAAAGTCTTTACGGTCCGACTTGGTTTTAACGTTTTATTTACGTGTTGTTTGAAAATAGACAGTCCAGACAAAGTCTTGCCGCCAATCGATTTGTCGTGTTCCGGCATGATGTCTGGTGAAGCCGCACGGAGGACGCGTCTGAGCAGTTGTGTTCCGATGTGTGCCGGGTACGATTCCCCAAATGTTATTGTGTCGGGAGTTTGATCGTGGAGGGTCTCCAGATCAATCTCCCTCTGGCGCAGCGTCATTGGTCGTGTTGTTGGGTTTCACATTGAATATCACCTCGCTCAACTGCCGTCTTCCTTCCTACTCACTAAGGTCCGTATTACAGAACGTTATTTAAGACTCAAGCATTACTTAAAACTAGTTTCATCCAATCAAAAGGCTTAAAACGAGACAAGTAAAGCTTGAGTTTTGAGTGACGTTCTGTAATACGGACCTAAGATTTTTAAGTTAATAGGCTTAATAAACTAGCGCCCTTTACCATCAACGATTGCATCACTGCTTACCATCAGGCGGGATTGCAGTCAAGCACTAGATTATAATTATAAAAAAAATCGGCACTCTGAATCCGACTCTCCGGTCTACACCAAAAATGCCAAAACAAAACGCAATCAAAACGTGGAATCACCAAACGAATTGTAATAACATACGCCCCCAAAACAAATCTGTGGGTATAGCGAAAGATCAAAATAACATTTGTACCGAAATCATTTATCAGCGCTGATTCTCTTTCCATTTGGCGACCCCGGCCCCCGGCTTCAGGCCCCCGGCCCACGCCGCCGCTACTTCGCAATGTCATTATAGCCTGAAGACACAGTGGCCACTTCTAGCGATTTGACTTATCAACTTTTATCCACTCACTTTTTTTGAGTGAAGAGCCTATTCACGCCTCGTATTTTATACTACTTCTGGAACAATTTGCTAGCGGTGGTGTTTCCGTCTCACTATAGTTTAAGTGTCTTCAAGGCTAGAGTGAATATAGTGAATAATAAACTAGCGCGCGACTAAACCATCGACGATTGCATCACTGCTTACCATCAGACAGAATTGCAGTCAAGCAGTAGTTTATAATTATTGAACTAGAAAAGAGAATGCTTTGTTACATAAAAGAAGCGAAAGGTATATCTGTTTTTTATACTAATTAATCTCTCTTATTTAATTTTTGCTGAATGTTTATTACGTATTCGCCGTTACCCGTGGTGTCAATCGCATCATTTATTTGCATTAAACTCTGTGACAATGCCACAGAATGGATAACAATAGGATATTGGTTTTTCCATGCGCATCCTAATTTATACTTTGTTAGAACTAGGGAAGCTCTATATTGCAATGACATGTTACGTAATTTAACACGTTGGCTGACAGTACTATCTCACTGGTTGCAGCTACTTAGAAACTACTTTTTTTCATACATTGCCCATCGGCGTAGTGTCATAACGCATGATTAAAAAACCATATAATATAAGTACACATAACCATATAATAAAACGGATACAAGCATAAACGTAAGGCATTCTGTCACATACAATTGTTTTATTTATGATAGTCATCCAAATCGGTCGTCATGTGGCGTACTGATTTTATGCAACTACTTATAAACTTAGACGGCGATGGGCGTACTGTCGTATCACTTTTAGCTACCTAGACCCCTGTGGTCGTTACTGTCCGCCAACCTGCTAAATTTATAGGTACATTTATACCGCTACCGCTTATGACATCAAAATGTCAAGAAGTACGCTACCGCTTATGAGTGTAGTCACAATCTCGTTCCCTAACGTGCTCAGACTAATGTGTTTCAAGGGAATAACATGTTTGTGGGGTCATTAATACGTGTTGGCGACGACGTTTAGATTAAAATATAATATTTGTATTAACTGTCTATGCTTGTTATGAATACTTAAATAACGACGAAGTGATAGATTTGCGCGAATGCGAATTGATTACAAATTAATTTGGTTTTAATCTGATTTCACCCACTTAATTGTGTTAGGAAAGATAAATTGGAAAAAGATAGTGAAAAACAAATAGGCAAATAACCCTGAAAGTATCTATAATTTCATAACAATAAATTTTTATTAATTGAAATGAAAGTATATAAACGGCATTTTTAACAAAGAAGTTTAATTTGTTGTCTGCCTGAATGCCAGTCTGTTGGTGCTGGGATCTCTGAAACTACTGGACCTGTTCTGGACTCTCACTGGCCTAGAAGTGCTGTTTAAGGAGTATCTTAGGCATTTATTTTACAAAAATAAAACTGATTTTGCGCACATAAGGACTCTTGTTTTCCTACATGCATGCGAAAAAAGTCGTGGGCACACTGGACAAAAACAGTAAACAAAATACATAGCTAGAAAGACTTTCCTACAGCAAAACAACATATAAACAAAAGACCCTCCCGCCAATAAAATAGGCGCAATTACAAAAAAAAAATCGCTTTACAAGATCATCCCTTACTGTAACTCAATTGTCACGTCGGCCGTTTGCTCGATCTATTTTTTGCTCGGCACCAGAATTTGCGCCATATTGCCAACCACCCCATCTAAATGATAATTCGAGGGCCCTTCTTACAATAAAAATTATTGCGGCCGGTTTATTTTATTACAGTTTATATTGTGTTCGAATACCTACGTAGGGGATTGCGGTTACAAAATACTTATGGCCGCCAAAAGAACCTTTATAACACAGTCTTAAAGAACAGAACCTTTTCAAATATTCGAAGCCGAAAATTGTGCATGTCCGAACTTGTCACAAATGTCGAATTCGGCAAATGGACAGTGATTTCCCGTTTACCCTTTGACCAATTCGGTTACGATTCATCGTATTTACATATTGTTGGGCGCGTTTCGGTATAAATTGTGTTTTTCAGTTTATAGGTTTCGGTTTCAGGCGAGCTGGACCCCATTGCGGGAATATCGAAAATCTTTTTAGAATTTCCGTTTAGAATTCAAAAACACTTTGATGTAATTGAGAGAATGCAAACTTTATCATTTAAATAGATATTATACGTGCGTGTTGGACCAAGCACAGTGAAGGGTTCTTTAGGTAGGATGTATCATCCCATGACTCATCATCATCATCTCAGCGTTAATCACAGTCGCATCCGAAGCTTTTTCAGCTTTGGACCCTAGGGTCCGCTTTACCAGCCAAACTGCTGATTTTGGCTGAACTTCGATATTTTCCGTGAAGGGACTGCCGTCTGACCTCCTCAACCCGAAGGCGATATCAGTTAGACCAATTGTTGGACTTTTTGAGGGCTCCAACACCGACTGCCATTATATGTTCATATGGCAACCGGGACCAACGGCTTAACGTGCTTACCGAGGCACGACCAGACCAGTGCAAATATTCATATTCAAGCATACAAATATTTGCACTGCGCGGGGATCGATCCCGCGCCTCCTCGCGCAGCGGTCACTACCGCTACGCCACGGAGGCTGTCTCGAATTATTCAACGACTATTGTATTTATTTTCCAAACTGCAAATGTCAGTTTCTACACACAATATTGAGAAACTTGACGCATAGGTAAAAGCACGCTAGATTCACTGCATTTTAATCTTAAAAACTGTACCGTGACCGTTTCGAGCATAAAAAAAGGTTGAAATAGGTATTTGGTCCTAATTTGGTCCCTGGACCCACCAGGGGCGAGGGACATGGGGAAGTCCCCGCCCCCTATTCGATGGACCCTGAGGCGGAGGTGCGCGCGCGTCTGAGGCGATGCACGTGTAGTTTAACACCCCACTACCCCGTGCAAGAGACGAGGCTCGGACAGACCGGGCCAGCACGAGAGTGTGGGGTCGTGGAAGAATTTAGACTCCCACGGTCCCACGCGCGCTCGTGATAGAAGAGACACCGGGGTGGTTTTAGTCAGTAAAAGTCTGACAGACCCCGTCACCTATCCATCATCGGCATCCTATGAGGAATTCCACCCCGAAAAAAAAAGGTATTTGGTCCTGTTGAATCATCCATACTAATATTATAAATGCGAAAGTAACTCTGTCTGTCTGTCTGTCTGTCTGTCGGTCTGTCTGTCTGTCTGTCTGTCTGTCTGTCTGTCTGTCTGTCTGTTACGCTTTCCCGCTTAAACCTCTCAACCGATTTTGATGAAATTTGGCACAGACAATCTTTAGACTCTGAGAAAGAACATAGGCTACCTTTTATCCCGGAAAAAATTGATGTTCCCGAGGGAAATCTAAAAAGCGCGATATAACCGAACTCCACGCGGGCGAAGCCGCGGGCGGAAAGCTAGTGTAAAATAATTTAATTCATTGTCTAATGTTATTCAGGTGTAATGTCGGTGTAGGTACTAACGTAGGTAAATTCTTGCCAACATAAACACGCGTGAATTTGGTTTTATTTTTTATAATATACCTAATCTTTCCCCCATACGAGGAATTTCTCCTGTATTGTAGGTGCACATGTAAACAACATACACAGCCAGGCCAGTAAGGTAAGTATGTCAAAATTACTTTCGCCCCTATCCAGCCCCCAATATTATTATTCATTATTAACATACATTATCCATACTAATATTATAAATGCGAAAGTAACTCTGTCTGTCTGTCTGTCTGTCTGTTACCCTTTCCCGCTTAAACCTCTGAACCGATTTTGATGAAATTTGGCACAGACAATCTTTAGGCCCCGAGATAGAACATAGACTACCTTTTATCCCGGAAAATTTTGATGTTCCCGAGGGAAATCTAAAAAGCGCGATATAACCGAACTCCACGCGGGCGAAGCCGCGGGCGGAAAGCTAGTCAGCCTATAATTTCGCCACTGTTGAACACAAGCCTCCTCTCGGTGAGAGGGTGTGGGCCGTAATCTACCACGCTGGCCCAGTGCAGGTTTTAGATATCAAATGTCTTCGAAGTTTTTGGCTCTAAAACATGCTGGTTTCCTCACAATGTTTTTCTTTGCCGTTTTAAAAGCAGTGGTGATGAAATAATTTAGGAATGAAATGAAAGAACTTGTACAAAGTAATGCGCCTGGCGGGGTTCGAGCCTACGACCTACAAAATGTACCTAAGTCGCAGCCGACGGTTGTGAATAAGGACTGATCCATGATGATTTAATTAGATTAAATTCAAAAAAAGAATTGGATTGTTAACATTTCTAAGGGAGTTTTGATGAGAAAGCTGAGTGGTTTCATTGGACTTTTAAAATTATTTAGTGTCGTTTACTTCATAAAAGCGCCTGATTTTGTAGTGAAGTGCATTCAGTAAATCTATGCTAATATATAAAGCTGAAGAGTTTGTTTGTTTGTTTGTGCGCGCTAATCTCAGGAACTACTGGTCCGATTTGAAAAGATATTTTTGCGTAGGATAGCCTATTAATCCAGGAAGGCTTTAGACTATATAACATCACGCTGCGACCAATAGGAGCGGAGCATAACTAAACCACGCGAACCAAGTCGCTGGCGGACGCTAGTAATTCTTAAAGAACATTGAAATATCGCAGCATAGTGGCCACATCATGACTTTGCCACAAATCACCCTCATAGACGGTTCATGCGGCCGTCTTTCAACTGCCACTGGAGATATCCGCCATTATTTTGAAAAAAAAAATCAAAGAATTTCTATAATTTGTTACACGTGTTATTGGCAAAATTGTGGTATCTATTCCACAGAGGCCATTGATCAAGAGTTGAGGTTGAAAATATCTACGGTTTTAATTAAACAGTGGTATTTTGTGTGTTTTACCAATTTAGACCAAGCTCAGCTTTGGACCCGTCACTGTTACCCAAACTACCCAATATTGTTATAAAATTCTAGATTATAAATTAAAGCTACCATTTTTAATGCCTAAAGTCTTCCACTGCTTAAAATAAGCTTTATTACCAGTAGGTAATCAAAAGCAAGACAAAGCCACCCTACTCTTATCTCTCTTTTAGATCGCCATCAGTGCCGCCATGCGCCATGTTGGTGTCATTACGAATCAAATTCCCGCCTTTTTACTTTTTTTTCCCATTCGCTAGGCACCGGCATCAGATCTCACATCCGATAAGTTCTTTATTATCCTGGATGATTTTTTAATCTGTGCACCTACTTGGCGGTTTCGCATTAGCGTATTGTTAGTGTGTTGTGGGGAAATTGCAAGGTTCTGAGAACAATGGCATTGTCCCTGTGTTGACAGACATTTAATGCGCTGGGTGATTAAGTGCCATTGCTCGCAGAAGTTATACATTAGACTCCAAAAGCTGATAGACTTTTAATTATAGTCATCAGTCGTTATAATACTTTGGATGGATGTGAGTCGGAAAAATTGCTTGTTTAAAAAAAATAAAACAGAAAAAATAAATACAAGCTTATAAAAGCCTAACACTTTCTAAAATATAAGCTTCCAAATTAAATTCCGTAATTTAGTAAAACGTAACATAACAGACACGATAAGAAACTATCATAAAAATAAAAGTGGTCATGTGTGTGTCGGTCTCACGCACGACGTGTACCGTACCATTTATCTAATATAAATCACGTCTATGTTATGGGAGCCCTTTATATATTTATTTTATTATATTGTTACTAGACAGAAATACATAATTTGTGAAAATTTTAACTGTCTAACTACATGATAGCTAGATAGACAGTTAGTCTGTCTGCCTGCCAGACAGACGGACACAGATACTTAGTAATAAGACCTGTTTAAAAATGGTTCTACACCCAGAGAGTGAACACTTTTTAGGTTTCAGTAAAGAGGGTTCCCAAAGATGTAATAAGGTATGTGTGATGAAATCATACACCTCAAGTACAGCTTTAATAACGTTTATTCACTTTTCTCTGCACACAATTAGGTTATACACTTACACACACATACACATACACAGCAAGATATAATAAATGTAGCACGGAACCGTAAGACATGCTTACAGTTCGACTTCTGGCCAAAAAGACTCGGTCTGTTCAAGCAAATCAATTGCCAACCGAATGTTTCCCGCCTTTAAAGGAAGTGAACACTCAGCCGACCATTCGACCAATCAGAGTAAACAGGAAATATTAAAATTACTTCACTAAAATATATGAAACTAAACATAACGACTTAAACAATAATTATTATAAATAGAGATATAAACGGTATTGATTTATTAATAATTTTACAAATGAATATAATACTATCTTAAACGGATGTATAAACTACATGCAACCACTAGCGCCATCTATGACGATGATGATGATGAGTCTTATTTCTACTTATTTTACAAAATCATTACATTCGGCCATCCGACATCGTGCGATCTCCTGACGCACGATCCTACAATATTCTGAATGACCATTACATAACATCAGCCTTACATTTTTACAATCATTACATTCGGCTATTTGTTGATCTCAGATACGATCCCGGTATATGTTTTGTCGTTATCGTAAATACTTTCAGTACCAGAAGATGAGCAGTTCATTTCATTTATTTTCATTCATAAAAACAATTTACATTGTGTTGAATATCTACATAAGCAACCTACACACAAATATAAAGAACTGAGAATTATTCATTTACATACATTATAAGCGAAATTTATATACCTATAGTGCCAAACAGTTTTAAATATAATGTCAACCAAAATCAAATACAATTATACAAGTCAAAAACAGTTACTAATTGAATTTCAAAAGTTGCTTACATGATATGTACTAATGTCTAAATAAAATGTCAAATAGTTTTCAATTTAATGTCAAAGCAATTTACAGTATAATGTCAAACAGTTATATGTCAAAAGTTTCTAGATTCAGAAAAAAGAAAAAAAAATCATTTATTAATTTGTGATCTTAGTTCCGATACATTGTACAAACATTTATCTAATGAAATTAAATTATGATCATGGGAATGAATACTTATTCAAGGTTTTACACGGTCTATTTTAACTCTATTTTTCCGTTTACTAAAACTCGGAATTTCAGCAATTTTATATCGGTCATTACCCAAAACTTGTATAATTTTGTACGGATATGACAAAATATTTTGAAAGTAGCTATAATATTGCTTTGTAATTGAAATAAGTTCTAGTAATCTTGACCAAATCGCCTTTGTGAATACTAGCAATTATCCTACCGGCATCATAATCAATTTTTTTTTTTGTCAACGTGAATATTGGTGCTGACCTCGTCTAATGAGGTTCGTAACGTGTCTGGTATGGGGTCAGCTTCAACATACAATTTTTTTATATAACCTGTCTTTGAATCTAGTCCCAGTAGTCAATCCAGTGGAGGAACTAATGGAATTATTTATACCCCACTGAATTTTGGTAAAAAAGATGTGTGCATGTCCCAGGTCCATCATTTAGTTTTGACAAGCATTCAAAATACTCTGGTTATACCTTTCAACTTGGCCCTTGGCCCTGGGATATGTTACAGCGTATAATGACTTACGCAAACACTCTTGAAAGAAGCTGAAGTTAAAGAGGTACCGCGCTCACATATGTATGTTTCCAAATGATAAACCCGTCATAAAATATATTTTCAAGAACCTTCGCCTATAGCGAACCTAGTTTTCGTATCCTTTACCACTTCTACAAATATGTGCTTTTTAAATGACTAGCGACCCGCCCCGTCTTGGCACGGGTGCAATGCAGATACTAAATACACTACAGAAAAACTGTGAACGTTGTATAAACAACATATCGGCACACTGCTCCCACGCCTCAATGTCAAATCTGTAATATCTTCGAAAATATTCATTTAAATCATATTATGCATTAGGCGATATAGATCTATAATAAATCAACAATGTATTTAAGGTTATAAATTGGATAAGGAATAATGCTGTATTGGTTAAAATCGCTTCGAAAAATAGCCAGTATTTGTCGTAAAAAGTGAATGCCAACAAAAATGTAATTGTGGGATATTCATAATAGATAGACATATACCATCGACTTTTTTGTAGACCTTTTCAATGTGTACAATACTTTTATGATAAATCTAGTAGGGATCAACCTGCGTTTCACTGGAAATGCGCATAAATGTAATTATTTACGACATCACATTAGAAACCTCGATAATAGCATTTTTCCACGATTTAATGGATGTTATTATACATTAAAACCTTCCTCTTTAGTCACTTTATTTAAAAAAACCGCATCAAAATGGATTACGTAGTCTTAAAGATTTAATCATACTATGTAGTGAAACCTTCAACTATGGTAAGGATGTTGCGCTTTCTACTCTTCACAAATTGGACAAGATGATCAATGACTAATATGAAACAGGGTGCTCACTTTATCTATAGGGTATAATTGTCCAGTCTTTTGCCTAGAAACATCATCTTTATTGTAAGCACACAGAATACAAGAAAATACTAAAACACTGAATTCAAAAATATTTCTTTATCAACCGCCTTGACTTTGGAAACCAAAACTGAGAATGAATTATGTCAGTAGTTGTAGGAATTCCTTAGTGTCCTACGTCATCTTTATTATAACTAATGATGACTTTACAATAAGTCATCAAATTTTTGCATGGACCTGTTCTCTTTATTTATGATATGATAAACGATAAGGACTATAGGAGACAGGTCTATCGTCAAGTAAATTATGTTCATTTTAATAGTCATTCTAATCTATAGCACTCAAATGAAACGCAAAACCACAATCACGATACAACTCCAATAGTCCGTAGAGTCCATAGTCCTTTGTTTTGTCGCCAACTTGTGGACAGACTTTAGTTTCAAATTTATCGGGAACGAAACTAGTAATGTTCTTTCGGCCAATATTGCTTATATAAAATTTCTTTTTCTTCATAAGGTATCGTTTTGGCAATTACAGTGTTTTAGGCAAAGCTAGAAATATATTCAGAAAGATTTGACAGAACAAGGTAACATATTTACCAGCATTTGTACTATAATTACACTGATGTATGTGAATTATATTCTTAATAACCTTCTATATAAATGACTCCAGAACATGAACCTAAAGCGGAGACTCAACTTTCAACGATTTCGAATTTGTTTCTGGCTGTTAGGTACTATTTACTAAGTGGATGTGGTTTGACAAAGTTTTTTTTGCGCAACTCTAGGGCTCAGTCCTGCATTGTCGGTGCATTTACAAACATCTAAACCCACTCCCATAAACATTCATCCGCTCAGAAATCGAACCCGCGACATGCAGCGCAGCAGTCAATCGCTCAACCACTGTGCCAACAGTGCAGTCGCGTCAGTAAGTTTTCGGGAATTCAAATCACTGGCTTTACTACGCAGCCCAGGAGGTTTGTAAAAGAATATCGAACTATCGTCTTTATACACAGATACTAATAGTAATCCAGTAGAATTTTGAACAACTAGTGAAGTTGTCAGCATAAAGTCATCATTAACAATCAGTACCTCTATACTTGATTCAATTTTATCAATTTTAAGGTTCTATCAAATTAATCAAATCAATTTTACCAAAGTGCCTATTTACTTCGCTAACCTATTATGTTCAGTGTATATGTGTTTATTTATGTATGTATGATTTTGGATATGTATGTATCTGTGGTATTTTAGTGTAATCTATTTATAATGTATACACCAAAGACAGTCCCATCTATCGTTGAGGAGAATCTGTCCATTCCTTGGTGGCCCGGAAGAAATTACATTAGCGATAAGTCCGCCCAATGTATATATATATATATATCTATATATATTTTTTTTTAACAAATTTTTAATCATTGTATGTTTTTGGTGTACAATAAAGTGTATACAGGAGCGTGGAGTTTTGATAGAGTTATGGAGGGATTAAGACTATTTGCGTCAGATTCACACAAGACTGCACTCGCTGCCAAAATCTACGCACTCTAAAAGCTCGGTGGATCTTTTAGACTTGTTTATGCAACTTTTTATTTCGAGTACTAAGTATATTATCGTTTACTCTGTGACACTTCACAAGAGGTTCGGGGCATTTGATCTAATGGCGTCCTTTACTACGAAAGTTAAAACAAGTCATTGAGCTATCATTTGACGTTAATGTTGTGGAATGATCACGTCGTTATTTTTTTTGTGTGTCAGTTTCCAAAGAAACACGCTGGGAACTCAGAAAATTTTAACAAGTCTTCCGGTTCATTACAATTTAAAGCTGGAGCTCCTTGAAAAACATTTAAAAGATTCAGTACCTCATTTTTTTTTTTCTCCCGAGATTCTCTTCTGCATAGTTGTCCTGCTTAAAGATGAAGAGGTCGAAATAGAGATTCTGTGCTCCCTTTAAGATCGCTTCTCTGCCTCTGCCTTGTTCGACACAGGATCTACCCGGCTTTCCTTCTGCAATTTCACACCATCAGATTCCGTTGGGTACTAGAAATCGGAAAAATAAAAAATCAGAAATCATAAAATCAAATTATTGCAAACGAAAACTTTTGAAAGTATACTTAGCTTCTATCTTATCTTCTTCTAGCTATCTTTGGCATACATAGCCTCATTTTGGCACACTTGGCCTCATTTTGGCACACATGGCCTCATTTTGGCACACTTGGCCTCATTTTGGCACACATGGCCTCATTTTGGCACACATGGCCTCATTTTGGCACACATGGCCTCATTTTGGCACACATGGCCTCATTTTGGCACACATGGCCTCATTTGGCACACATGGCCTCATTATAAATAAATAAATAAATAAATTTCGGCACACATGGCCTCATTATAAATAAATAAATAAATAAATTTCGGCACACATGGCCTCATTCTAGAACACTTGGCTTCACTTTAGTACACTTGGCTTTACTTTTAACACTCTTGGCTTCACTTTTAACACTTTTGGCTTCACTTTAACGTACTTGGATTTACTTTAGCCCACTTAGCCTTACTTTAAGCAATTTTAAACTATTTTTATTTTCACTATAAATGTAGGTAAACCCACTTCTGAGATGTGATGAAATCATACACCTCAAGTACAGCTTTAATAACGTTTATTCACTTTTCTCTCCACACAATTAGGTTATACACTTACACACACATACACATACATATTACACAGCAAGATATAATAAATGTAGCACGGAACCGTAAGACATGCTTACAGTTCGACTTCTGGCCAAAAAGACTCGGTCTGTTCAAGCAAATCAATTGCCAACCGAATGTTTCCCGCCTTTAAAGGAAGTGAACACTCAGCCGACCATTCGACCAATCAGAGTAAACAGGAAATATTAAAATTACTTCACTAAAATATATGAAACTAAACATAACGACTTAAACAATAATTATTATAAATAGAGATATAAACGGTATTGATTTATTAATAATTTTACAAATGAATATAATACTATCTTAAACGGATGTATAAACTACATGCAACCACTAGCGCCATCTATGACGATGATGATGATGAGTCTTATTTCTACTTATTTTACAAAATCATTACATATGTGTACCAAATTTGACACGTTAAATTGAAATTACCATTAGTCTACAGTACACAAGCAGCTCAACATCGTTAGGATACAGGATAAGTTTTCATATGCTATCAAGATGCAGTTTACATAGACTGTCAAGATGCAGTATACATAAGTTGTCAAGATGCAGTTTACATAGGTTATCAAGATACAGTTTATACAGGCTGTCAAGATGCATTTCACATAGCCTGCCAAGTTGCAGTTTACACAGTCTGGCAAGATGCATTTTACATAGATAGGCTATCAAGATTCAGTTTACATATACTGTCAAGAAGCAGTTTACATAGGCTGTCAAGATGAAGTTTATATTAGCTGTCAAAATGCATTTTACATAGGTTGTCAAGTTGCAGTTTACACAGTATGGCAAGATGTAGTTTACATAGGCTGACAAGATGTATTTTACATATACTGTAAAGATGCATTTTACATAGGTTGTCAAGTTGCAGTTTACACAGTCTGGCAAGATGCAGTTTACATAGGCTGACAAGATGCAGTTTACATAGACTGTAAAGATGCAGTGTCAAAACTACTGAACGGATTTGGATGAAATTTTTGGCACACAGATGATTTATAACCAGGAATCTTGCATAACACTTACATCATTTTTAATTCCGATATTCCTATGGTATCAAAACATACGTGGGTGAAACCGTGGGGCACATCTAGTTTAAGATAAAATTAAGAAAATTTTGTAACTGTGGATTCCGGACACCGGACCAGCAAACTTTGCAGTTAAGTAGATTTTCCAATTTGAAACTCGTTACCGCCGAAGTTGCGACTTTTTCACTTGGACTGCTGACGATTTATTGTCTAACTTCTTCGGACCACGGGAACTTTGGCGAGCTTGAAAGTTGTCAGCAATGGTTATTTATAACTTGTGCTTTTTGAGAGGAAGAAGGAATAAGTATTTATTACGATTTGTACCTACAGAGAGATCATAATCTAAACATTATCATGAACATAACCAAAATATGTGAATACTACTTCAACTCTTCAATGGCCTCTGTGGTTAGATACCACAATTTTGCCAATAACACGTGTAACTAATTATAGAAATTCTTTAAAAAAAATATTTCACAATAATGGCGGATATCGCCAATGACAGTTGAAAAAACGGCCGCGTGAGCCGACTACTAGGAGATTTGATGCAAAGCCATGATGTGGTCACTATGCTGCGATATTTCAATGTTCTTTATGAATTATTCACTAAATGCATTTTTTACTACACAAATCACGCGCTTTTATTTAGTAAACGACACTATAAATAATTTAAAAGTTTAATGAAAAATGAGCGTGACATTCACCTTAGCTTTCCCGTCAAAAACCTCCTCTCCCAGAATATGTGTTCTTCTAGATGAAAAGTCGGGTTTTCATCTAGAAAATAGGGATGAGCAAATGGAAAAAATATATCGATATTTCGCTCTGGTGAAATGTCATTTAAACTTTTTTTTTAAGCACAAGCTCTATTTTGATACGGAACGTTTAATAACTACTCAAAAGGAAATGTTTCATTTTGGGCCACCATTATGTACAGTAGGTATATAGAAAAAAAGGAAAAAAGTAATAGATTTGCATAAAAATACTACTACATTAATTTGAATAAAAATACAAGTAGGTATATAATAATTAATTATTTGAGACGTTTTTTAGTGAGATAACCCGTAACCATGATAGTAGTTATGACGTTTGATTGAAGTTCTATTTTCCCGTTGTGTTCGTGGCGAATGTTGATTTGAGCTGATTGTGTTTCAGAGCTTTTAGTGATTGTTTTTTTTTTTTTTTTGTGTGCCGTATTTTCGGAATTCATAATTTGTTTTTTTTTCGCAGTCATATGGTAGAAAATAAAGATACGACAGCCTTAGATACGTGACACGACAATCAAATGTCACTGTCAAAATCTTATTTCGGTTATTGCTGACCACCATATTTGTACATAATGCTGACCCAGGATGCATACATTTCTGAAAAATCTCCTTTCATTCGGTGTCAGTAACGTTTCGCTAGAGTGGCCAATATGGCGACTGTGATTTGCCTCATTAGTTTTTTTTTAAGCACCAGTCATCACAGGTCGTTACTGTCCCTACTCTTCTTGCGTGGCAAGAAATGCCCCATTTATTAGAACCGTTACATTTTTAGGCCTTGCGGGAGGCCTATATCAAGCAGTGGACATCTTTCAACTGAAATGATGATTACGATGCTAGAATTTCACAAAATA
Organism: Sesamia nonagrioides; assembly: GCA_017933935.1. NCBI lineage: Eukaryota > Metazoa > Arthropoda > Insecta > Lepidoptera > Noctuidae > Sesamia > Sesamia nonagrioides. The sequence goes on from JADWQK010000289.1 coordinate 373,111, forward strand.
CTCGAGATATATATATAGAGGTCCACTGCTGGACAAAAGCCTCCCCCAAGGCTTTCATTGCATTGGAAGGCTTTGCCATAATCCCCACGCTTGGCAGACAGGGTGGGGATCGCAGTAATTTGATATTCCACAGGAAAAGCGCCGCTGCCCGCTTCCCTGCTGAGAGTTCCCTTATTCACCTCTTACGACACCCACGGGAGGATATGGGTTAGTACTATTCTAACTTGAATACCGTAAGATAGGTCTTTCTATGGACAATACACGCAGCTAAATCATAATCCATCGTAATCCTAAATACAGTACTTCATCTTTCTTGTCAGTAACTGATCTTCCTTCAATATTTAAAAGTGTCCATTTACCTCCCTCTATTTACCCAAAACTTACCTATGTTGCAAAATAAACATTGTCTATGTAATTATTTGAGCAGCACTAGCGGCGTAATGGCGACGCTTCCGGTGGGCCGCCATTAGTGGCCATTTCCTGCCAACTTCCGGACCGGCAGCGCCACCTAGTGGTTGCTCCTAACAATCGTTAAGGGCGTTAAATGCTTACGTTACAATTTCATTCGAATTTGGAACGAAGTGACGATGTTATCGGTTCTATAGGCAGAACGTTTGTAATGCGAACTCAAATTGATACGGAGTAGCTGCTAAGATTTTAAATATGAATGAAAGGAATGTTTTTTGGTGGCAACACTGAATTTAAGAGTCGAATGACATTTACAGGGGGGCGCTGATTATAAACATTTATACAATAATTTTGTGAACTGTATTCTAAATTTAAAATGCCCCTACATTACGGTATTGGAACCTCGACGCTGTTCAGATATTTTTTGGCATCTTGGCCAATAATGGGGCAGGTAAAGCGAAAGAAAAGTCCTATAATGCGAGATCCTAGTGAAGTTTTGTTAGTAAATAGGTGGACGTCCAGCATAGTCAAAATTGAATTTGAGGAAAAATTTATATATGTATTTCCAACGTCAGTTTACACTGCAACTTCAAACGTATTTAATTGTGCTAGTTACTATGAAATCAACTTAATTGCCATTAAAATAAAGTTGATATTTCTTTAACTTACAACAAATAATATATGAATATACATAGGTGTACCTATTACTGGCCGAAATATAAAAGCAAAATAGGTTAACTAAGAAAGGATTAAAATACAAAATATAATGAGAATATTAGTCTCGTCCAAATATCTTTAACCACCAACAATATCCTTTTTTTTTCTGCAAAACATTTTTAGTCATGTCACCTCCTTTTAGGAAATGGAATGATAAAATTAATGGTGTTGCTATACTAAAAGTTAAGTGGCGGAAAGACGCCCTTGTTGAAGAGCTGAGGCAGGAAAGTAATTGCGAATACCGAAAAGTCTTGATGCTTTAAAAGCATCCAAAGAAGAAAGCAAGCTTTAATAAAAAATCATCTTGCTTACTGGTTCAGAGAATGGGGTATAAATAAACGAATTAGAAAAAATATCCAACTCGGATGGTTAGGTTTATGGTGGAGATAGAATCCTCACGAAACGGGCCGTATATCTAATATGTATAGGTACAGAATAATAGGTACAGAAAATCTTCGGTAAGATAATATGCTGGATACCCTAACCACACACACCTCACACCACACATTCACACAAACCACACACACACTACACATACTTACTCGTATACCGCTACGAATACATAAATATGCATTCTTCATTCATCTAGATCTGCTTAATTGTTTTTTTTTTTTTTTTATGTTTCTTTTCTTTTCTGTAATTATTAGCTGTATCACTCCCATTGTTAAGATAGCACATAAGGGAAGAGCAAGACACCTCCGACAAAAGTACTATTGTAATTTACTGAAGCTGCCTCAATGTAGGTATGTAGGTATGTCACAATGTTTAGATGAAATAAATATTTTTGTTTTTTTTTTTTCGTATTAGTGGTCATTTGGTTGTGTCAATTATTATAGTTAACAATCACAAGCCCACCTATTACTTCACCATCGTCATCCTTTTATCACTCCACTGCTGGGCACAGGTCTCCTCTCATACAGAGAAGGATTGGGCGTAATCACCACGTTTGCTCAATGCGATTGGCGATTTCAGACTTAACATCCAGGTTTCCTCAAGATGTTTTCCTACACCTTTTAATCAGTCATTGGTGTCCAAGATATATGAGTATTTGCAGTGGTCTGGTCGTGCCTCGGAAAGCACGTTAAGCCGTTGGTCCCGGTTGCCATACGAACATCTAGTGGCAGTCGTTACGGGTTGTTGGAGCCCTCAAAAGTCTAACCATTGGTCTAACTGCAATGCTTAGATATCCCCTTCGGGTTGTGGAGGTCAGACGGCAGTCGCTTCACGGAAAATATCGAAGTTTAGCCAAAATCAGCAGTTAGACTGGTGAAGCGGACCCCAGACTCCAAAGCTGAAAGCTACGGATGCGACTGGGATTAACGCTGAGATGATGATGATGATGGTGGTGGTGTCCAAGATGTACTTAAAAAGTACATATAACTTAGAAAAGTTACATTGGTACTTACCTGACCTGGAATCGAACCCGCACACTCCTACTTGAGTGGCTGGTGTTTTAACCACTAGGCCACCACGACTTCACTAGGCCACAATGACTTAATACTTACCAAGTCGCTTCTATTCACTATGTCCGTTTTTGAAGTCGGCTAATGTTCTCAATTCCCTTATTCCCAGATTAAAATAAATTTAAGTTCCGTGCATTTTCTTCTTTCTATTTCATCAAGAAAAGGATAGAAGATAACATTTTAGTTTAGTCCTGTCAAATTAGTCCGCGCCTGACGTAAAGTGACGTATGTTTAGTCGCCGTTTTAATCACGTCTACCTACCGTCCCGCCGTCCGCCGTCCGTCATGCCGGCAGAAGTTACCACCCACCAGACAAAGTCTTGCCGCCAAGCGATTCGTCGTGTTCCGGCATGATGTTTGGTGAAGCCGTACGGAGGACGGGTCTGAGCAGTTGTGTTGCGATCTGTGGCGGGTACGATGCGCCAAATGTTGTTGTCTCGCGAATTTGGTCGTGGAGAGTCTCCAAATCAATCTCCCTCTAGCGCAGCATCGTTTGGTCGTGTTGGTCTTGGGTTTAACATTGCATCACCTCGCTCAACTGCCGTCATCCTTCCTATTCCTATTTTAAGTGAATAGGCTTAATAAACTAGTGCGCTTTACACTCAACGATTGCATCACTGCTTACCATCAGGCGGGATTGCAGTCAAGCACTAGTTTATAATTATTAAAAAAAAAAAAAGTTTTTTTTGGTCGCCATGTTTATAATCGCGTCTAAACTGTCTATGGAGTATCTTAATTTGACAGGTCTAAACCTTTTTTATCTTCTGTCCTTTTCTTAATAAAATAGAAAGAATAAGATGCATTAAACTTAAATTTAGTTTAAGTTGTGAATAAGAGAGTCGGCGACAATAACAACAATGGGTCCCCACATCTACTTAAACATTTCTAGAGTTTGCTTTGTTACCAGCCCTTGCCTTGTGAAGGCCAGCCCGAGCTGCAACTGAGCCAATAAATATAAATTTGTCTGTGTAACCTCTGAGTTTGTTTCGGCATTTCTTCAAAGCTAGTACATACTAGGAAACTTCATCAAACCACTAAAAAAGATTCAGCCGTCCCTTGCTCTCCTCTCCAGCCACGCCCTAAGCCGAGGTTAATACCCCACAGGGGGTGCCCTTAGTGCGTAGTCGCTCTTTAGTACTTAAGTGCCCCTGGCTGGAGGCTTTAATTCTATTTAAGGCATCCACAGGATAGTCCGATAAGTAGTCACGGCCTCTCAAAAGGTCAATTACAAGATGCCATAAGAAAAAAAAAATGTTGTCAGTTGCCAGTGATTTACTGCAAACGTAACTCATATTCCCTCTCGCAAATCTAATTAGCGAGAACATTCTCAATAAATCCACATGATACACTGTAATAAGGTCATAATCCACGTTCGAGATGATTGCCTCACCACGATATATCTTTTTTATGCCCGTTTATCGCCCGATAATATAATAATCATATCACCCTGACAATAATGGCATGCCAAATAAAATTTACCTACCCTATATTACACCTATCAGGCGCAATTTCATAATGATGCTGGGTGATTATTTGTCATGCAATTTTCTCCTTTAGTACTGCACTTTTAAGCCTAAAATTGACTGCATCCCGTAGACAGTTACGCCATTCCGGTACGTTAAAAAAATCGCTTGTTCGAAAACAGAACGCGTACAAATTGGGTGAAGTTCGGTGCGCGCGGGAAAGCAATATGTTTTTATTTCTTTTTAATTTCCGGTTCGTTTTAATGGCGTCGAAATCAATATAATGGTGAAGCGGCCATCGCCATTTTCGCATTTTGTGGTTTTGCTCATTTAGCGTCGTTGAGCATGATTCAACAATTGTAGTGTCCACTTACGCTAATGAATGCTGTCGTTACATTTAGTACCTGTGCCGTACTAATTGTTTAATGTTGCCTGGATCGTTTGGTTTGCAATCTCGCCGTCAGCTGGTACGGTCCTAAGAAATATACCTATATATTTTTTTTAATAATTATAAACTAGCGCTTGACTGCAATCCCGCTTGATGGTAAGCAGTGATACAATCGTTGATGGTAAAACGCGCTAGTTTATTATCTGCATTCACTTAAAAAACCTTAGTGGATAGGAAGGAAGACTACAATTGAGTGAGGTGGTGCAATGTTAGACCCAATAACACGACCAACGATGCTGCGCCAGAGGAAGATTGATGTGGAGCCCCTCCACGACCAAACTCCCGACACAACAACATTTGACGCATCGTACCCGGCACACATAGCAACACAACTGCTCAGACCCGTCCTCCGTACGGCTTCAGCAGACATCATGCCGGAACACGACGAATCGCTTTGCCGGCAGCCGATGTTATGGCCTACCACCGAGAAAATATTTTTATAGAAATTATATAAGTAAGTATTACTTAACTCTATTACTTTTAATACGGTAAGGATTGAAAGAAGTATTCACCTGTCAAAAAGCTAATTTAGTCATTATCTATTAAAGCATGGCAGTGCATGAAATTTTGGAAAAAAAAATTATCTTCTGTGCAGAAGGTTAACAAAAAAAAAAAAAAATCCCATGTCAATTTTTATTACTTGTTGGTTTGAGAGTTATACGTAACATTTGGAAACAATAAATGAAGGATTAACGATAGACTTAATACAGAAAACAACAAGGTTAATTTAGTTATATACTTATTACTTATTGTTATAAATTGAATGGTTAATCCCCCTTAATACAATACTAAATCTAACTTTAGTTAACCTTTGAGTCAGTATTTGTTTGTATTTCGAACTTTATTGAAGTGACAACTTAGTACCGAACTAAATTGTCATTTTTATTTAGAGAATTGCATTTATTCATGTAATGATTAGGTGCATAATTCAATAACCATTTAAAACATGGATTATATTTAGATCAGGTTTAAACAAACCTGATCTAAATATAATCCATGTTTTGAAATAAAGAGGATAGGGTTTAAAGTCAAACTGCATAGGATACCTTCTAATTGACAATCTACAAGACTTTTGAAAACACTACGGTACTTACAATATTCTGTCGCTCTCTAGTGGTGCTTTCTCTATACAAACGTATTCCGCTGTTTTCCTCGTGGATAATGCTTTTAGAGCAATTATTTTTTTTCTACAATTTTACATCCTGATTATACGTGCCCCTATCAAGTGATTTTTTCCGAAACTTAATTAATAAAAGAAATAGGTTACTTCAAAATCGTGAAAAATAAACCATTTTTACCGTGATGTTCAGATGACTATTAGACAAACATGATAAGTTTTTGACAAAAAAGAAAATAATAGAAGCATAGGTACCTATACTAAATTATTGAAATATGTCGTGTTTTGAAAAACAAAACAACGGAATACGAAAAGTCTTTTGGTCAACGTTTTTGTAGGTAAAATCAGCCTGAGCTGCAACTGTCCTTTTCGCACTTTACCGGCTGAGGTTGGAAGCAGCGGGACAGCAATAGTTTCTTCACATACCTACTTTCCAAATTCCTCGGCACTAGAGTCCCCTCTTAATGGAAGTAAAGCCACCATTTTGTTTTCAATAAGCACCTACATTTCACAAAAAAAATGCACATAATCCCCTTCATCTATAATCATTACCTACTTCTTGGCGACTGTTTATACGTAGGTACATCTGGTTTAAACGGCATCACCTTTGTAAATAAACCTCAATATGTTTACTAACAGCGCCTCCTGTTAACGTCATACGATCGATAAATATTCCTTGTAACACTGTACAGATTAAAGATAAATAATAAGATGGGCTAGCCGCAACTGTAAACAAAATAAATAAGGTTAGAAAACCCACCCCCCTCCTGCACTAAAATCCTAGAAAATATATCTGGGGACATCTTGTAGGATAGCTCATAATGCCCTGTGATGGCGGGTGTATATAAAAAAAAAAAAAAACACTGTACAGACGACAGCACGTCAAGCTACTACAAATTGTCAGATTTCTGTATTAGATTTTCAACTTTATCTCTTAAGTATTAAGGCTCAAGGTTGATTGGAAATATTTGGCAGTTTGGGGTAGCTTGACCTGCTATCGTCCGTACGTTTATTAACCCTTTCAGACCTGAATTATTTTTTTTTCTCGCATTAATCTAAAAAAAATCCTGTAACTCTGTAACTAGATTAGGGTATAAGAACAAAGGAAAAAATGAAGAAAAAAATCCTGCCTGTAAATTTTTCAAGAAAAAATAGTTTTTCTTTTTGTGTACAAATGTGCACATCCGTCCTAGGTGATGAAAAAAAATAGCGTATTAAGATGTTTCTCCTAAATAAAAAGATGTTTAATTTAGTATTGTTTATTACAAAATTTTAATTTTATAATATTACCAAAACAAAATACGTATAATTATCCAAAAAAAACTATTTAAAAAAATTTATTACTTCTTCGGAGCATACCAGTAATTGGCAAATAAATCAGTCTTAGATTCAATCAGTTTACGAATTAGTACATTATGTTAGGTTATTGATTGGTATTTTTGAATGCGTATATTTCGCGATATTCTATTTTTTTAGAAATAAAATAATGAGCTTACCTACTTAGCTCCAACTTTGGTCACCCAGTGGTCGACTTGTTGAAAAAGTAACAAAATATGCTGAGAGATGGCGTTAATTGTATCGTATTTTGTACTTTATAATGTGAACTTTTGGATACAATCGTCCTCAATTACATTTAATGTGAAATTAATACTTAAATATTATTTTACATTTAATGTGTACATTTGTGTACGCCAGGTCTGAAAGGGTTAATTTGTAGTGGAATGTCAGTTATTGGCCACTGGAAAGGCATGTCATTATGGCCTTCCAGTGGCCATTTTGTTTAGATTTCGAAACTTGTCAAAGTCGATCATAATAAGAACGGTGTTCCATGTGATTCTGACACTATTGTTAATAGCAGACTAGAGCCCCAGATCCCAGATAGACTAACTCCAAGTCTTTTGAAAATAGAATTCATACTGCACACTTGCACAGATAATATAATAAAAACATAACGTTCGTTGTTTAAAATTCTGCGCGTGTCTAGGCGATCCATTGGGTGATTGCGTCTCGCTCGTGGCAGACATCTTTATTTTTTGCTGTTTGCTCGTGATTTAGGAGGAAAGTCGGCGGTAAAGGGCGCGAAAATTGACGCTGAAAAATGTCGCGCACATTCAACGGACGACGCTGTAGTTAGTGTTTGGGTGTCGTGAGCTGGTAGATAGTCAGTTTGTCTTTTTCTATACAGAGTGTTTGGTAGTATATAAAATTGTGACAGTACAATTTTTTGCGGGACTGGGGGATGTCATTTGCTAGCACATTATTTTGGATTTCATTTTCACAATTTAAAATGACGTCAAAAAATGAGGAGGTTCTTAGTTCGAATATTTGTATCATTATCATTATCATCAACCGTTTTATCGCACCAATGCTGGGCACAGGGCTCCTCTCATACAGAGAAGGATTGAGCGTAATCACCACGCTTGCTCAATGCGGGTTGGCGATTTCAGTCTTAAAGTCCAGGTTTCCTCAAGATGTTTTCTTTTTCCTTGTAATCAGTCATTGGTGTCCAAGATATACTTAGAAAGTACATATAACTTAGAAAAATTACATTGGTACTTGCCTGACCTGGAATCGAACCCGCACACTCGTACTTGAGAGGCTGGTGTTTTAACCACTAGGCCACCACTTCGTGTACATACTTTATTAAACATAGTTCTGTTTCTGTCAATCGTTTGAAGATGGTTGAGACAAAGCGACTAATTGCGTAACACACCATTACTACTTATCAGTTGGAATCATTTTGTAGCTTATTGCTATTACATTGCTCCTTTCGTTAGAAAATGTGTCTGCATTGTCGTGTACGTTGTTGAATAAATCACGCAATGAATGTTGTTGAACTGTCAAAATTAAACCCATCGCTACTGATAATGTTTTACGCAATTACCCTGCAGGTTTAGTGTTAAATGTGTTTACTGATTTGTAGTGCAATGGGCCTTAGAAGACAAAAAAGAACGTACGAAATAGCTACCGAAGGCGAAGCCCTCTAAATTACATAAGTAATAAAATTTTCTATTTTATACTAACAGAAATATTGCCCATGTACCTATTCCAAATAATCCAATAACAGGCACTTTTCAATTGTCAAGGGGTCAGTCAGCACCGTACGCGCGCTTGCGGGCAGTCAGCAGTGGGCAGCTCGCCGCCCGGTAAGGACCAGGCCCGAGTCGACGACGCGTTGTGTTTCGCGCGCGCCTCAAAGAGATGTCAGCACATCGTGACGGGGTCCACGAAGACCGATGTCTCCTGGGTCACGTTTGCGGGTTGGTTAAAAAGAAACGGGTGGGTTTTAGTGAGTAAAAGTCAGACACGCCCTTCCGCTCCGTCCAGAGCGGGGGAGATCATGTAATGATTTTCCATAGAAACCTAACAATTGAACTGGGCTATTCCTGGCAGGGACCACACTGCTGCAAACGGGTGCTTTATTACTTCCTTTATCCTTAATCTTGTCGGTTTATTGTTTAGTTCTAACTACGGAAGCTATCATAATTTAAAACCTCCTTTCACGTTCATGGGTTACACTTAAATGAATGATTTTTGGATGTATGATAGAAGCAACAGAAATACGTAACGAAGAAATGTAACCCATATTATGATTTTAAAAGAGTGTCCATGGAGTTGCACGTTCTTCTCCATAGAGATCTACGCTTTGGAACGTGCAATTTAGCTTCACTTTTCTTGGACTGACCGACATTGGACTATTCAAAAGCACCAACGGATGTTTAATTTGAAATAAACAATTTTGATTTGATTTGGTATGAGGAATAGTGGAAAAGTTCACTTATGCTGAAAACGAGCGCTGGGCTCTGTTTTTTGCATAGAGTCGCAGCATAATGCTGAGCGACAGCCGTTTTGCGTGGATATGACGCATGTTTCCCTCAACAATTTCTTATTTTTATGTTTTTGTAAACGCTTGCGTCATGTTTAGTGCAAATAAACGATTTTTCTTTCTTTCTTTCTTTCTTTCTTTATCTTCGGAAGAAAAGAGAGGGTCCTCCGACCAGACGGGTGTTATGTCTGGCGGGTATGTGCCCAACGGCTAATGTTGGGAAGCTATACATATAGGACCGAGACAAAAACAAAATTCTTTGTTTTGTTTTTTTTTTTTTTGTTTTTTTTTTAACTCAGCTCATCCAGATCTATATGATTATCTATAGTGGTGAGGGTTTTGAGCAACTTCGGGCACATACATACAGACAGACATACAAACATACGCACTTTATTATTTTTTATTTTTTATTATTAGTTATAAACTAGGGCTTGACTGCAATCCCGCCTGATGGTAAGCAGTGATGCAATCGTTGATGGTAAAACGCACTAGCTTATTAAGCCTATTCACTCAAAAAAACTGAGTGAATAGGAAGACAGACGACAGTTGAGCGAGGTGATGCAATGTTTAACCCAACAACACGACCAACGATGCTGCGCCAGAGGATGATCTGGAGACCCTCCACGACCAAACTCCCGACAGAACAACATTAGGCACATCGTACCCGGTACACATCGCAACACAACTGCTCAGACCCGTCCTCCGTACGGCTTCACCAGACATCATGCCGGAACACGACGAATCGCTTGGCGGCAAGACTTTGTCTGGTGGGTGGTAACTTATGCCGGCGGCTGATGTTGTTGCCTACCACCGAGGAAAATATATAACATCACATCATCTGCATCCATTAATATATGTTATATTAATGGATGCTTGTTGCACCCTAAACTCTTCTTATGAGATGCAGGATTTTGCTTTTTTTTTACATTTTATAAACTATTGCTTGACCGCAATCCCACCTAGTGGTAAGCAATGATGCAATCGTTGATGGTAAAGCGGTTTAGTTTATTAAGAGCCTATTCACTTTAGACTTGAAGACGTTTAAATTATAGTCAGACGGAAACTCCGTCGCTGGCAAAAATTTCGAGTCTCTCGAAGTACGCGGTATAAAAGACGAGGAGAAACGCTTCGTCCTGATCGTAGTGGTGTCAACAACATAAGGGTGGATGACCTCGCCGTCCGACGGGTCGTCTGATAATGGAATGGAGATGGGGGAATTAAGTCATGCAATTCCCTCGCACGCATCTAGAATACCAACAGGCTGGCTGACGTCATTTGTCGCCCTAGACCTAGACTCGTACTGAGTTAACTTAACATTTCCCTAAAATAGGAAAGAAAGAAAGAAAAAATCATTTATTTGCGGTAAACAAGACGCAAAAACTTAAATACACATACACAAAAAAAAAAATAAGAAATGGTTGAGGGAAAATGCGTCACATCCACGAAAACAGCTGTCGCTCAACATTATTCTGCGACCCTATGCAAAACAGAGCCCAGCGCTGGTTTTCAGTGACAGCTGACAAATTAATTCATTATTCATACCAGTAGTTTCAGACAGCCTGACCAGATACGCAAAACGGTCTCCAACGCCTGGAGTACAAGCAAAGCGTGGCCAGCCTGTCGGTGTTCTATAGGATGCATTTTGAAGAGTGTGCGCGGGAATTGCATGACTTCCCATTCCATCATTGGACGATGCATCGTACAGCGAGTTCCGATCCGGACGAAGCGTTTCGCCTCGTCTTCTATACAACTTCTGAAACAATTTACCAGCGGCGGTGTTTCCGTCTGACTACAGTTTAAGTGTCTTCAAAGCTAGAGTAAATAGGCCCTTAATGAACTAGCGCGCTTTACCATCAACGATTGTATCACTGTTTACAATCAGATGGGACTGCCGTCAAGCACTAATTTATATTAATAAAAAAAATACGCAGTATTGATTGGTAAGCAACGTGAACAAAGCACGCCTTATCTAAAAAGCTTTATAGTTTAATTACAAAGCTGGGCGGCTCCACTAACAATTATCTATCAGGACTATCAGTCACAATCTATCCATCTTTTACCAAAAATTTTATATTACCGGCTAATTGCACGCTGAACAAATATTTGTCGTCCATTAGGTGTTATCATTAATGTATTTCGCGCGTAGTGCTTGTGGTATGTTAATACATTACGCACTTGGTATCTCAATTTATCGCACTTGGAGCCTCATTATCATATCGCATTGATTGCCACACACTTATGAACTTGTAAACGTTTGATAGCTTTGTATTGAGGTGTGAAATTAAATTTATAGTTTATTATGTTTATTCTACAAGCCTCCTACATCATATCCTACATCTTATCCAACAGTAGCAATGGGTTTCATCTTGACAGTTCAACAATAATCATTGCGTTGTTTAAGTTGCAGAGCAGATATAGTCTTCCAACATATGGAGCAATGGATTAGCTATAAACTTCAAAATTGCAATTAGGGTGCTAATCTAAATAATAATAATAGTAAATAATAAAAGTAATAAGGGAGTAAAAGTTCTGTAACAGTTACCAATCAAAGTCAAACTCCGAACATTTATTTTTAAAAGATCAATTACAGGTACTTTTGAATTGAAGTAAGATGAAGCTTGTCGCCCATTCCACAGCGGTACCTAAGGAGAAGAATAGGCTAGAAATTCCAGGGACCATTAAACAGCCACTAATCCAGGCTCCGGAAAATTTACAGATGATAAAATTAATAACACTTTAGGAATATATTAAATCAGTGAAAGAAAGCTCCAAGCGAGCACTCTAAATTCTCTCGTTCTATTCTCAAAGTCAAAGTTCGTTTATTATTTAGGTAAATAATAAGAATGTTAAAGCACTGTTGGTAAATGTTCAGTTTTCAAAATATGTAGGTATTTAAACTTAGAATATTCCTCAAATTCGTAGCAAAGTGGGCGTGCTGTTTTCGGGTGACAACACTGTCCATCAGTAATACACAAAAGGGTAACGAAATTTTGTTTCGGTGCCGTTAATGATGAGGAAGAGCCGGCTAATGAGGTCTTGGGATTTCTTCTTATAAATCTCATTTCACATGAAGGTTTGGAGGAAAATCTAGCGATAATTACTCAATTTACAGAACATGGAATATCCATATGTTTATCTACTACAGACTTTCTCTTCCTTCACTCTTGGAGAATGATCGTCATTATTCCAGATTTTGGTTTGCAACACTTACGATGAGATCGTACAACTCTATTTCTTCCTAAAAAAAAACTAAGAAGAGTGAGCATAGAGTAGGCCCTATACTCTATGCGACATAGTGTAGGCCCTGGTCTTCTTTCAAGTAATATCTCCTACTGTAAATTAAAAGAAGATTGAAAGTGATTAGTTGTAGAGAAGAGTCAATAGGTGATGTGCCTAACTGATGAGAAAAGGACAATAAACGGCCTTCATATGGTCTCTTTTTTAAGTTTAATACCAAATGTTCGTTTTATCCATTCTGGAGTACAATGTTGATGTAGCGGACAGCAAATATTGAGTTATTGTTTAAAATTTCGAAGATGCGATTCCTAAGTCAACATTTATAAACCGTCTTTAGAGCGAATATAGGTATAGGTAGGTAAGTGTGCGTTTTCAAATCAAATCATTTATTGATTAGCAGATTAGCGTGGGTATTCTAGTTAGTACATATTAGATGTTTTAATATAAGAGTCGTCCATGTTCTACCGTCACGAGGGAAAAATCATAATAACAAAGGCTCTGTGGTAGACCATAGTACCGGCAGAAGTTACCACCCACTAGACAAAGTCTTGCCGCCAAGCGATTCGTCGTGTTCCGGCATGATGTCTGGTGAAACCGTACGATGTGCCGAATGTTGTTGTGTCGGAAGTTTGGTTTTGGAGGGTCTCCAGATCAATTTCTCTCTGGCCCAGCATCGTTGGTCGTGTTGTTTGGTTTAACATTGCACCACCTCGCTCAACTGTTTCCGTTGCCGTTGCCGTTTCACTAAGTTTTTTTAAGTGAAGAGGCTTAATAAACTAGCGCATCGATTGTATCACTGCTTACCATCAGGCGGGGTTGCTGTCACGCACTAGTTTATAATTATTAAAAAAAAATAACGATATTGTAATTTTAAATATTAACGTTTAACAACTGGCTGGTTAGGTAACTTAATAAGGGTAGCTAGCCTGAAATTTTACTACATGTAGATATACAGTATGTTAAATAACAGAGGGCGTTCCCTTAAACTCGTTAATATATATCATTAATAGATTAAAATAAAAATATCAGCATAGAAGAATAAGCATAAAATAATCCGAATAAAAAAAAATTATAATTGAAAATAAATTTGAAACCTCCTGTTTTAAATCAAAATAGTAGCGCGGAATAGTATCTACCTAACGTTGCATTGCCCAACACACCACAACCAACACACATCAATCAATTAGATCTTAGATCGCCGCCGCATACGCGGCTCGTCATTCATAAATAAATTGCGACGTTGCCGTCTTTCATGTTCGCGTGTACAGTGTGTTTCTTTTACATGTCAATTTAAAATTTTTATTGAATATTTTCTTAATGAAAAAAATTAAATATTTTTTTAGCATGTATGTATGCTATACTATTTCGGGTTAACGGGAACGCCCTCTGTTAGTTAACATACTGTATTTATTTTTATAATATACCTAAGTGTTCAATTAGTGTGGACAGGAAGAACACTTTCCTTTAACACGTTTGACTAATTTATATTATCTATGAGCCCTCTAAAAATAGTTAAATGCCTAGATAAGTGGCCTGCGCGGCTTTTATATCGTGCGCTCGATAATTTATCCAACACTCGAGATAAACACACAATAATTCACTTTTAGGTAAGCTTTTTGCGGCGCTTTTAATGATAATGGTGGTAAAACTACTCTAGCCTATCACTTTCCTATTACTTATTTATCATACTAGCTGTTGCCCGCGACTCCGTCCGCGTGAACTTCACTTTATAGCTCCTTTTAAAATAATGGAAGCAATATGCACGTCCGCGTTTGCTCCCATTTTCGCAACATTTTTTGTTACTGCTCTGCTCCTATTGGTCATAGCGGGATATTATATAGCCTATGTCCTTTCTCAGCCTCTAGACTAACTGTGTGCCAAATTTCATTACAATCGGTTCAGTGGTTTTGGCGTGAAAGCCGGACAGACAGACAGAGATACTTTCGCATTTATAATATTAGTATGGATAATGCTTTTAATGTAGGTCTGTGGGTTGCGGGCTTGTTCTGATGATGGCCCCGATTCCCTTATTCATAAACTAAACTAAATTTAAGTCCATTGCATCTTTCTCTCTCTATTTTATTAAGAAAAGGACAGAACATAATATTGTCAGTTTAGACCCATCAATGATGAATGAATGAACCAATCAGGAATGAGGAGATCCGCAGAAGAACGAGAGTGACCGACATAGCCCGAAGAATTGCAACACTAAAGAGGCAGTGGGCTGGCCACATTACCCGTAGGACCGATGCCCGCTGGGGCCAACGGGTTCTCGAGTGGCGGCCACGCGCCGGAAGACGCAGCGTGGGTAGGTCACCGACAAGGTGGACCGACGACTTGGTGAAGGTCGCGGGAGGCGCAGGACCGGTCGTCGTGGAGAACCTTGAGGGAGGCCTATGTCCAGCAGTGGGCGTCTTTCGGCTGAAATGATGATGAGACCTATTTATTTATTTAATCTTTCGCACATGAAATGTACAGAGACGGACTTAATGCCTATCAGATTGTCTGAGGTTGATTGATGGTAAATTGAAGTAGGTATTTTTGGCCGCCATGTCTTTAACCACGTCTAAACTGTCTATGGAATAGCTTAATTTGACAGGATTAAACTAAAATGTTATCTTCTATCCTTTTCTTAATGAATAAAGTAGAAGGAAAAGTATGCACTTAACTTAAAATTAGTTTGCGTAGGTACAGGAGAATCGGCAGCAATAACTTTGTTTTTTTTCCTTGCGGTTTAGAGGAACTTTTGAATATATGATGAAGTACCTACATATGTATGTTTTTGTTCTTTCCAATGGTCTTGGAATACAGTTAGCAATGGAATGTAGCAGCGAAAGCACTAGGATGTGGCGAAGGGCGGGCATTTTGGGGGACTGTCTTATACTTATACAACGTGTAACAAAAAGGGTATATACATACCAAGGGCATGGCATCTTTAGATGATATCAAACGATATCGGAAGGGTTTCAACTCAAAATAAAATACTCAAAAAATTGGTACCAAATTTTCGGTTTCATGTGTTTCTTAAAATCAAATCTTATTAAACGTGGCAGCACTAAAGATGGGCGGGTGGGTAAAAAATGGGTAGGTAAAAATTGGTAAAAAAGGGTAGAATAGGTAAAAATGAAAAAATACCCATTTTTACCGGGTAAAAATAATAAATACCGGGTATAAAATGAGTTGTTATTTAATTGGCTTTGTCATCAATACTACGATCAGGTACTGGAGTGCTTTGGGGTCCTACCACCATCTTTGGGACCCAAGTCAACCCCACCTGCCTGACGGTGCACCCGCTGACTTACGGATGGGGTGCTGACGCCAGTTTTCCCTTCGGAGCTGAGTGGTCTGACAACAGTCGCACTCGTAAAAGCAAAACAAGCCAAACTAGTATGAATAGGAAAGGAAGAAATGCACGTGACACGGTTAGGGCGCCGCCGCAAACGGCGCGCAGGAGCTACGCCCGACTCCTGTGACCTGTGGGCTAGGTCTAACGTGTCAGAGGCGGATACGGCTGAAGAAGCGAGCCAAAACCAGGAAAATCCGTTATGCTTTTCCTGGTGTGGTGACGCCGAAAGTATGTTGTTCTGGATCCAGCTCGAAGGACAGTTTCACGGGATACCGTTATCCCAGCGAGTGATTTTGGGTGGTGATTTGAACAGTCATGTGGGTGAGAAGAGTGTCGGGCTTGAGCGTGTTCACGGCGGCTTTGGGTACGGCGGCCGCACCGCAGAAGGAAACAACATTCTCCAAACGTGTGCAGCCGCTAACCTTGCAATCGTGAATACCTACTTCAAAAAGAAGCAGGAGCACATTGTCACCTTTCGCAGCGGGCGAAGCGCAACCCGAATAGACTTTCTACCGACTAGGAGACACCACATCAGCAAAGCAGCCAACTGCAAAGTCATAGCCGGTGAGAGTCTCACTGGACAATACCGCCTCCTTGTCATAGATCTCTGCGTAACGGCCCATCGTAGACATGTAGAGCACTGCCGGCACCAGATTTGGTGGCGGCTGCTTGATGAAGGAAGTCCTAGGAGTTCGCATCTGTTATTAGGGACAAGTGCGCTGGACCGATGAAGAATATGTCCAAGACCATTGGGGCAGAATCCAGGCAGCTATTATTGGGGCGGCGCGGGTGGTGCTCGGAGTCTCTAAGGGCGGCCGCAAACGTGAAAAGGAGACCTGGTGGTGGGACGACACAGTCCAGAGGAAGACTAGGGTGAAGAAAGCCCTCTTTAAAACGTGGCATCCAGATCGCGACGCATATAAGATTGTCAAGCGTGCCACTAAAAGAGTTGTAGCCAGAGCCAGAGCCAGAGCCAGAGCCAGACCACTTGCAAGCGCTTTACGAGAAGTAGGAATCATCTGAGGGGCAAAAGATCTTTTCCAAATTGGCATGTTCCAGGGTCAAAGCGGCATAGGATATATCCAAGTGCCGTTGTGTAAAAGACCCTACTGGCAACCTGCTATGCAAAGACCTCACGGTGAAGGAGAGATGACGCTTGTACTTCCACGAGCTGCTGAATAAGCAGCACCAAGAGGTGCAGACACCGAAATTCATTCCAAATCTTGAATTAGTGCCCCCGATAACGCCCGAGGAAGTCCAAACGACTCTTCGTCGCATGGCAAATCGGAAAGCTGTCGGAACTGACGGAGTCCCCATTGAGGCCTGGAAGGCGATGGGTCCTCGCGATGCGGGCATGTTAACTAACCTTCTGAACCGCGTGTTCCTGATCGGCAAAATTTCAAGCCAATGGGGACTGAGTATTATTACTCCAGTCTTCAAAGGCAAGGGCTCGGTACACACCCTGAAGAATTTTGAGAGGATTATAGACTCTCAGATTCGGCAGGAGTATGCTGTCTCGGGAGTGTCAATATGGGTTTCGTCCAGGGTACGGAACCATGGATTCTATATTAACACTAAGGTTCACCATGGAGAGATACAGATTGAAGAACACGCCTCTACATAATGATCTTTCTATGTAGAAAGAGCATATGCAGTCCCCATACAGGCCTCAGCATCCATGATCCACCTCCCTGGTTGCTCATGTATGCTGAGGCGATATCCTCACTGTGACTGTCCCCTGTCCGCATCGCGCTGGCTGACCCGGACAGTTGGAGCGGCGTGTGAATTAGGCGGCTGACCTGTCCCACCGGACCGGACCCACAGTGGCGGGCCAGCATCAATGGAGGATGCGGAAGCAGTTTTCGTTCTCGCAACCCCCCGGTGTAGGTGTGAGATGAAACACTGGGGTGGTTTTCAATCATTAAGAGTCCGACAGACCGGTCGCCCGCCCCAGGGCGGCGGACATCGCATGAGGATGTTCCACCCCGGAAACAAAAAAAAAAAGGATTTCGGGTTGTTTAAGGCCGCTGACTCGAATCTTGCGGGCAGCGGGGCGGTGCCGGCAGCGGCGCGGGAGCCGGGCGGGCATCGAAGACCCGTTCTCGAAACTAGCGGGCAGATCGCGCGTCACTATAGCCGCGTAGTATTGTGTTCACGATTGTGTCGACGAGATATTTGTTTTTATTCGCGAAAGAAATGTTTGAACAATGGCGGCAACAACTTTTTGATTCAAATTTATTCCTAACGCTCGATCACCGCTTGACTTAAAGTACACCGCTCGCTGCCCGCCCGCTGCCCGCAAGATTCGAGCGCGAGAAGTACACCGCTCGCTGCCCGCCACCGCCCCGTTGTGCCGCGCCGCTGTTTTCGAGAACCGGTCCGTTTGATTTAACGCCTATGATCCTGCCGCTCACTCGCCGCCGCCGCCGCCCCGCTGCCCGCAAGATTCGAGGCAGAGGCCTAAAAAGAAACCGTGGCCCTGGCGCACAGGCACACACAGGCACAGGCCTAGAGCAGGAGAGGTCATTTGACGATTTCTCATCCAGAACAAAAAAATGGTAGTAGGCTATTTGACAGTATTCATTTTTTGGGATTTTTTGCTTTAATTGCATAAAATGAGGGTTCTTTATGTCATTTACACGAGTTTTAATAAAAAATGCAATAAATGAGTTTGAGTTTGAAAATAATAACAATTAATACATACAAAACACAAAAATATGTTTAGCTTTTTGTTTCTCGCGCCACACATTGTGAAACGATTCGGATTGGCTAATGTCGCGATGACGTCATACGCGTATCAACGGTTGTTTTCGGCAAACTCATAAACTGTTTTTTGGGGGTTTTATCGATTTATTTGTACAACCCGGTACAGCACACCACTTGTAAACCATTTTATTAGATAACAACAACAAATAATAAATAAAAACAAACACCACTGAGAACCGAAAACCGCTTGTGACGTCAATTACAAAGCTCGACGCCATATTGCTGAATAAATCGTTTTCGCGGCTTATTTGAATTTTGAATTTTTATTTGCATATTTCTTACGAAATACGTATTTAAAATTAAAAAAAATACTTTCGGTGAACTTCTTAACCGCAACCAAGTAATTCGAGATAAAAATTATAAATCTGTCAAATAGCCTGTTCCGTAGTGGCAGCCCGTGTAATTCAGATTTTGTCGAATTTTTTGCAATTTACTGGTCAGTGTCAGGTTGTAACTTGATCAAAATATGATCTGCGATAATAATAATGATGTAACTACGGATCTACCCTAAATTAAACTGATTATAATTTTTACCCGGTAAAAATTAAAATTGGGTGGGTAAAAATAGGTATAAATGGGTATTTACCCATAGTTCGGGTTTTTACCGGGTAAATGCCCATCTCTAGGCAGCACACTACATACGTTAATAACTACTCGTTATCCGTCACGTTACTTGCCAAAATCCGATAAATGTCTTCAATAACTCTGTGCGACTAGTATGATAGTAGCCTATCACAGGCGGTGTTTTTCCTCATAACTTCCTAACATAAAGAGATAGGATTAAAAAACCCTTCCAATATCGTTTGATATCATGTAAAGATGCCATGCCTTTGTTATGTATATACCCTTTATGTTACACGTTGTATAATATTGACGTTCAAAAAGTGTTGGCTCTCAGCTTAATTTGAATAAGTAAATGACTTTTGATTTTGATTTTGAGTTCTCGTACCCTTTTAAGTTTTCCTTTTTTAAGGCGGGCCTTTGTGGTGTTCAATATTTTTTTAGTAATGTAGGTATGTTTTTAGTTTACAACAAAGTGTATACCTACTTATTAATAAATAAATATATCACAGCCAGTGTCCCATGGAGTTTCTTGCACGTTCTTCTCCATAGAGATCTATGCTTTGGAACGTGCAATTTAGCTTCACTTTTCTTGGACTGACCGACATTGACTATTCAAAAGCACCAACGGATTGTTGATTTGAAATAAACAATTTTGATTTTTCAAAATCTGGTTTATCAACAGCAGCTCTAATAGTCTAATCTTAATATCAATGTCGTTACCTTCAGATTCTCGTGGGAGCAGTGAATTTCCTTCCTATCTTTCTCCCGTTTAGCTTTCAAAACATTGCAAACTACTTATAAGTAGTTTTACCTGTCAGAGGATACGAAGGACGCTTGAAGATCTACAGAACACCTGGAGTACCTACTAGTAGAGCTATTTATCCTTCTAACATTATTTTATAAAATGTCAGGTTTTAGCATGAATTTACATGTTTTCTACTTTCGTTTACCTTGTTAAATTTGAGTAAAACTATGTATAAATTATTAAATCATGAAATTAGTATAAATCTTTGGAAACAGAATCTTTTTAGATTAATGAGGTTTTATCTCAAACAGTAGTAAGTACTGCCATCTATTGTGGAATAGCAATATTAATTACATTTTTTGTAGTACTGCTACTCTGCAGTAGATGGCACTCTATATTTGGGTTGTATGCCTGAAACTGCATAATAGATCTTGGGGTACTTTTGCTTTTATCGCTAGATGTCGCTAATAACTACTCACTATGAAAGGTTATTGAACGTCTGCCGCGCAAAACCGTCTTCATTCAGCGCTACCTACTTTCATTCGCTTCATTCATTCAAACTTTGGCGACGCGTAAGTTTGTATTGCATCTGTGACAACAGTCCGTGTTTTACCTGGGGGAAACAGGTGTTTCTGTTATTATTTTAATACAGTGGGTACGTAGCGACAAAACAACATTAATTTATTTTCGAAGACTTAAACAAACTTCTATTATCTCTGTAAATTTTATTGAATTACTTATGTGAAAAATAATTACAATTCTAATTTGCAAAAGTGTGAAGTGTGACAAAACGGCAAACTTTCCCAGCTTATCAATTTCGCGGTTCTAAACTGTGGCGATCTGTTCAAAATGAGTTGAACAAACTTTCGTCCGCTTGTGGTGAGGTGTTTGTGCTGCCAGTGCTGTGAAAAAGTGTAAAAATGACCACGGACAGGTTTCATAAGTAAGTAAAAACAGGACAATCTAGTCTCTGGTGCAATTTCGATAAGATATCTACGTGTTGTGGTATTTTCGATAACATTCAGTGTTGATTGATAATTAGAATTTACCCGATGCGATAGGCCATAAAATAAAATCTTAGGTACCCGTTATACCTAGATAGATACCAACATAAATTGTTCCATAAATTAGATAATAATTTTTACATCAACCTAAAGTAATCTAAGTAAATTATTATGCATTTGAAAGCGAATTTACGATCTTATTATGATATAAAACCAGCGTCTAATTAAGATAAAAATGATAATCTAAATGATTTATTATTCCAAAAATTAATAAGGTTACGCTTTTCTAAACATATTAGAAATCTTAATTTAACGTTATATAATTACTAATCAAATGGAGAAGTGATTAATTTATAGGTACGTCCCCAACTAAGGAATTGATTAAAATATGTATCTACAAAACTGTTTGTTAGTCATTAGTGATTAGCTACCTATTTAGATAGACAGTAGGTATCATATCGTTTGCCAAGCCTTTTGCCAACTGAGGTCAGCTTCCGGGCTAAACGGATGTATCTCATTACCAGTATTTTTAAACGGAGCAACTATGTATCTGACCTCCACAACTCAGCTATTAGGTAATACGATACCCATTTTCAAGACTTAGATTTTCGTCCAAGATCCACAGTGTATCTGGAGACCAAAGCCCTCGCCCACATGTGAGAGTGGCGAGAGGAGGCAAAACGCCGGGGCACAAGTCCTTTGCCGCGAGAAATCGCGGTACGGCGAACAGGGCTCCGGCGGGATCTCATGTCAACATCGAGAGTGCGATTGTCGCAACCCAGTGCTGGGCACGCCACAAATGCGGCGGTAAGTCCCTCAACGAGAGTGCATGGCAGGCCGTCACCTCCTTCTGCAAAGTGATGTTGGTTGTGTGCAGTGATGCTGGCAATGTGACGGGGTCCCCGAAGACCGAACTAAAACCACCCGTGTTTCATCACTGGCAAGTGATGAAACACGGGTGGGTTTTAGTCAGTAAAAGTCTGACACGCTCTTCCGCTCCGCCCAAAATGGGAGGAGCCATATGATGATTTCCAATCCCCAAAAAAAAAAAAAGAATACCACAGTGTCTCAAGACCAAAGTCTTTGACCAGTGTGTGTTGTTGTTGTAGATTACTTACGGACAATGGGCCTCATACGAAGGCTCAGAGTCACACAAAGGGTGATGGAAAGAGCTATGCTCGGAGTTTCTCTGCGCGGTCGAATCAGAAATGAGGAGATCCGCAGAAGAACCAAAGTCACCGACATAGCTTTTCGAGTCGCTAAAATTAAGTGGCAGTTGGGGGCAGGGCACATTGTATAAGTCATGTTTTTACACTTTTTTCGAATGTCGCTAATGCAAATTAATTTACAACAGCAATATGATAATGACGATGAGATTAACAATGAAACTCATCATCATCATCTCAGCGTGTAAGTAATCCCGGTCGCATCCGCGGCTTTCGCGTTGGAGCCCGGGGTCCGCTTTCCCACTCATACGCCTCCATTTCGCACGATCACTGGCATCCCGTGGTGTGAGATTGTTGGCACGCATGTCATCTCTTACAACGTCAAGCCAGCACTTCTTTGGTCTCCCTCGCTTGTTCCGGCCCGGCGGAGGCGCCATGGCAAGACATTTGTTACCCACGTAACCTGCCGGTTTACGTAAGACGTGATCACGTGACCGTACTAGCGCAGGCGATTCTCTTGCAGTTTGTCTGCTATGTCACGGACACGGAGACTGCCACTGATGCGGGAGTTCCTGATGCGGTCTTTCCGCGTAACTCCACACATCCACCGCAGCATATTCATTTCCGTGACACGCAGCTCCTGCTTGTGTCGCTCAAGCACAGGCCACGCCTCACTGCCATACAGAAGGACAGGTCTAATGATGGTCTTATAGACCTGTCCCTTAAGCTTAACCGGCATTTTGAGGTCACAAATGACACCTGTCACCTCACGCCATTTTGCCCAAGCTGCGGAAATGCGTGCTTTAACGTCGCAATCAATGTCGTCGGACGCGTGATGCACAGTGATGTGTACTAAATAAAAGTGCGTGATTAACAATGAAACTGATTTACTAAAATAATGAATAATCTTTAAACTTAGTTTTTTTTATCCGTTTACATAATCAGTCTAATAATGTTCCCACTCCTGGGACAAGCCTCGTAATCTACCACGTGAGCCCAGTCCAGGTTGGTAGATGTCGTATGTCTTTGAAGTTTTTTCCCTCTAGCACATGCTGGTTTCCTCACGATGTTTTCGAAGTATAACCCCTGACCGAGTTCGAACCTACAACCTTACAACTTGTAAGTCGCGGTCGATACCACTATGCCACCGCTGCTCTCCAATACGATTCTAATTCTCTCAATTACGCGTTTGAGTAAGTACCTTTAATTCAAATTATGGATAGCGGCAGTGCCATTCTGTAAACATCTCACCATGAGAACTTGGGTGAAATGAGTGTGATGTGAACTATTAATTCAAAAATTACGTGAAGTGAGCTTAAAACGAGCTGCCAAGTCCGACACGTCCTTCTGCTCCACCCAGAGCGGGAGAGGTCTTTAGGAATTTGATGATATCCCATCCATAATAAAAACACACTTCACCGAAGGTTTCACGGTGACATGGTTACAGTATAGACCTGCAGGCTCATTTCCGGACCCTATATACTATACACTATACCAACTGTTGCTACCCTGTATGTAACCCCCCGCCACTTCGTGTCCCCATGGAAACCGTGTAATAATGGTCCCCATTTGACCCGCTATTAAGTCACAAAACTATAATATTAGTTAATAAACTCAAGCTTTACTAACTACTTAGTTTTAAGTAATGCGTCGATGCTTGAGTAAGGTTCTGTCCATAGTGCTCCCTGACATGGTGTCAGGAAACACGAAATGTGTTGTTAGTGTTCATAACCCGCATATCGCTTCCACTTTTCACCGTATCCACAACATATTCGTCATTTTAAAACAAGTGAATTCGGGGGACATTGAACTACATTGTAGAGAGAACCCAAGCGTGTCTCCTCTGCCACTGACTTCCATGTATTCTGACACGGAACGGGGAAGTGCCCCTCAACATTGACAAGGGCAATGATACCAGAAGGTCAATACCCATAGTCAAAAACGTTCAAAATGTAGTCACAATCTCATCTCAACGACAATTTGTTATAAAAT
Source organism: Sesamia nonagrioides (assembly GCA_017933935.1). Taxonomy (NCBI): domain Eukaryota; kingdom Metazoa; phylum Arthropoda; class Insecta; order Lepidoptera; family Noctuidae; genus Sesamia; species Sesamia nonagrioides. Next base: position 397,372 of record JADWQK010000289.1, read on the forward strand.
TATTAAAAAGTCATAAACTTGTCTAAAATGTTAGAAAATTAGAGAAATTTTGACAGTTTTTAATGTTACACAGAGCGCAGGTCCGTTCGTGTGTGGAATATTGCAGCCACTTGGACTGGTGCTGCAAAATGCCAACTGGCAACTTTGGACTCAGTGGCCTCTCCACTCAGTGCGAAAAGGGTAATTGGCGATCCAGATTTGGTTAAGATCAATCTCCACAGCCTCCAGGCTGTGCTCCAGCACAGGCGTAGGATAGCCTTTCGGCATTCTATACAATGTATTTTGAAGAGTATGCGTGGGAATTGCATAACTTAATTCCGCTATTACCTTTCCAACATCGGACGACCCGTCGTTGCGTTGTTGACACCACTACGATCCGGACGAAGCGTTTTACCTCGTCTTTTATACCGCATAGAAGGACTGTAAGATAAACTTCCCGTCTGATTACAATTTAAGTGTCTTCAAGGCTAGAGTGAATAGGCTCTTAATAAACTAGCGCACTTTAACATCAACGATTGCCAAGCTAAGCAAACAACCATTGGTTCACTAGTTTAAAGACTGGTTTACACGGTGCAATTCCATTACCTATGGCATACAATAAAATTGATGCAGCAAATGACTTGCATCGTCTAAATGGTGTTTAGACAATGCAACTTTTATTGTTGCTTCAACTTATTGAAGCCATAGGCAAATGAATTGCACAGTGTAAACCAGTCTTAACACCTTTAAAAAAATTCAGCCTGTAAACGTTCTTAGAATTACAAGATGTGATTATAATGAAAATTTCTAAATAAAAATGAGCATCATCATAATCATTTTACCTAATCTTAAAAATCTTTCTTGAAGGGAAAGAAAAATAACACTTAACTAAACAGACGAAACTGGCATATGTAAGCCTCCTCTCGATAAGAGAGAGTGGACCGAAATACTCCGGCCGACCCAGAGCGGGTTGTTTGATGTCATGTTTTCGAATTTTTGCTTTTAGTACCGGTTTCCGCACTTTGTTTTTCTTCGCCGTTTTGAGAGCAATTTTGTAACCAATGGCCAAGATTGAGAAAACTCTACGTGGCTTTGGTATTAGCTGCTGGCATTAACAGTATCTTACTTCCGTCAAGTATCACTGAAGACAACTGGCATAAAGAGTATGGATTCGGATTTCGTTATAGGCACATGTTGTTAGCAGCGTATTTTTGTGTATAGATTGCCTAGAATACCAGGGCCTGTTGCCAATGTAACATCGCTTCGTAGCGAAGCGAAATCGAATACCAGCAGAGAATACCAGTCAGTTAGGAAATGCCGGCTTCATCTAGTTAAAAAAATAAAATAAAAAATAAACATCACGTGTAAAAGTGATCAGTGATCCTACTTGCTTAAGGACGTACCCTCACCAAATGACCTTGAGCATTTGGTCCCTCTTCACCGCGCCCCACCTCTACAATACTTCGCAAAATATTACTAGCGCCGTCTGGCGGACGAAGTACTTACAAATACAAGTTAAATTCATAGACCACAGAAGTAACAGACATGGCGCTTTTATTTTTGTTTATTGGTGCGCCCAAATACTTTTGGTTATTATAGACTGATACAAATATTGACGATACGTCATAATAAAAATTTGCGTATTTTATTTTTAACCGACTTCCCAAAAGTGTGGTTCTCAATTCGATTTATGTGTGCTCGCTGATAACTTTATCGTTAATGAACCGATTTTGACCATTCTTTTTTTATATGAAAGAGTATGCTGCCTATGTAATCTCATTGTTACCACGTGAGTGTCGATAATGGAAATTCTAAGAAATTTAGGCCAATTATCGAAAATTGTAAGCACGCTTCGGGTGAAAACTTGATACTCGTATTTATATCGGATCATACTATAAAACCGTTAAGATTTGGGCCTGACCTGATGATGGAGATGACAGAGAATCAATGGAATCCACATCGGAAGCAACTGTCATGTGCTTGGGCTTACTTAATTTGTATTGATTAGACCTTTACTACTAAATATGTTATGACTGTAGCTTCAGGGTTGGAAGTTAGTTTTGTAGATTGAAAGTTAGCTAAGTCAGATGGTCAAAGGGATAGAAAAATAATATAATAAAGGTTAATTTATCATTATTTATTATTTTAAGGGAAAACGTAATCAGGGTCAAATAAATTTCTGCAGACAGGAAACCTACATAAAAAAAAGATTTGATGTTTTTTTTTTGGGCTCAGGCAAGACTGAAATTATATTATTATTCTCGTTTAATAAAACAAATACGTAAATTGTAAAAAATAAAACTATCGTATAAAAAAAAACAAATACATATACTATAATATTATTTACACAAAGCTTCCTTTTGCAGAAAAATAATAAACATCTGACTAATACAATATCCGGTCAGACTGAACGCTGACGGCAGCATATTTGGAAAAGGCCTGCAAGCAAACGACGTATTTCGTTTGCTTTAATTCCTATCAGACCACGATGAAAGTATGAGCATTTCTAGAAATAACGCAAGGAAATAACACCACTTACATTCAGTCTCTTGATTTTAATTGATTTTTGCATAAGCATGACGAGTAGGTAGTGTTTGTACTATGTTAAAGTACAGTGTTGTAAATTGTTGAGGAATTCCCTCGACTGTCTATGGTCTTCATCATCAGATCTATTGCAGACCTTCATTTAAACCTATATGGGTGTAAAGTTTTCATCAATATAAATGAATTAAGTCCAAACACAAGGTAACTATTGTAAACCTTTGAGGAGTTCCCTTAACTGGCCTTTGTCTTCATCATCAGAGCTTTAATGACAATCACAACTCATTTAGGTGTAAAGTTCTTATCAATATAAATTAAAGCACAAACACGAGGCAGCTGATGTGAATCGTTAAGGAGATCCCTCGGCTGTCTCCCGGCTCCATCATCAACTCCGAACTTTACTAAATTGTAGTGCGTTAAAACACTTAATGAAAAAACATAGAAATGCCCTAGGCGCCCCTATGATTTTTTAAATTTCTCCTAGGTTTCCTTAGTATTCCATCATCAGACCCTAATTTCCTTAACATGAGACTACCTTGAAGATATAATCTTTCTAATTAAAAAAAAAAAACATGTGGCACTCGGGAACTGCCGCGGTAAAGCTATTGCATAGCATTTTTTATCAACTTATGCAATAGGGTATTTGACTAAAAAAACCTAATTAGTCCGTCAGTCAGATTTCCAAAAAATACTCATCATCATCAATTCAGCCGAAAGACGTTCACCGCTGGATATAGGCCTCCCTCAAGGTTTTCCACTACGACCGGTCCTGCGCCTCCCGCATCCAGCGGTTTCCCGCGGCCTTCACCAGGTCGTCGGTCCACCTTGTCGGGGGCCTACCCAAAAAATACTAGACACATATTTTTTTCTCTTTTCATTTAAACAAAAAATGAAGTCGACACAGTGCTTTGAAAACTCGTGTGACGTCACTGCCCGCTATACTTTTTAGCGGCCAGTGACGTCACCAACCATCACTCCTGATCTTTGATGCCTTTTATACAAAATGTAAAGAAAACCCTGTCCGACCCATAAGGATAATAAAGGTTAGGTAAACACTTGACCAAATATAATATAAAATTTTACATAATGATCATAGTAACAATAAATACTATTGAATTTTGAAATTATCTATTTTCCCGGGAATTAATGCAAATTTCCCCGAAATTTGGTAATTTTTAAAAAAGTGGCAACACCGGTATTATTACGAGCAAATCGCACCACGTGCCGCGTGCCCTGCCCCCCGCCCCCCGCGGTAGGGTTGCTTACCGCACATGTATTAAGTTAGCTCTTTTTGCGAAATAATATTTATTTTTTTAAGGGGATTTTTTTTAAGTTTAGCCTGGCTTTGTACCCATTAGTAGAATCAGTTATCGATACCTAACAATACCTTCACGGATCGGACAGGGTTTTCTTTACATATTGTATTTGTCAATTTTTATTGATTGGATATAACAAAATATACGAAATGTAAAACGTATATAATAAACCTATCCAATATTTTTCTATAATCTGAATGTCGGACTAATTAGTTTTTTTTTAGTCAAATACCCTATTATTTATATTATAGTAAAGTTATCCGCAAACAAACATAAAAAAAAACATATAACCTCCTCCCTTTTGAAATCGGTTAAAAAAACGATCACCAAAATGAACATCAATAACAGCTCAGACACTTTATGATAGTATTATACTCTATGCGACATGCGGTGCGTGAGCGAGCAAGCACATGCTTTCTCGCTCACGCGCCGCACGCTATGCTAGCGGACCGCACGATGACGAACGACACGGGTTCCCCCTTCGAGAGCTTGTGGCATACTGAATCTCAATAGCTCGGGCAAGGAAATGATGGGGAATACGCTCATATTGTTGAATAAAATTTTTGTTTTGGTCGTTTTAAAAAAATATTTCTACAATAATGTTCGTCATGAAATTGCCTATCCATTAGTGTAAGAACGCAATCTAAATAATGCTTACTTTTCGAGGAGATGCACTTTTTTGATAATTATTTCTCTTGTCAGAGGTTTCGTTGTGAAGGAATTATTTAAACATTATGCTTAGTAATAAAAAAAAAATCTACAATTTTGGAGCCAAGATTATGGAGAAAATTTATGTATTTTTAATAAGTTGATATTTCTTTTGGATAAAGAGTAGATAGCTCCGAAAAACTACATAAAAACGGCCTGCGGTGTGTTTTTCCTCTGGAGCCGCCTTAAGTGCCCGTGTTTTCAGCTCTCGATTATTCCAAATACCGAACCATACCTTACAAACCCGATACCGCCAACACAGTCATTAGCACGTGCAAACGGCGTAACGACAGCTCCTAATCAAGTTTTACATTCAGTCCATTGCGCGACATGAGGGTCCCAGCTGGGTAAACAAAGCAATCGAGCCAGCAGTAGATGGGCGACAATCGGCCAAATTAGGCCCCGATCCGCTGCGACTTAAATAACGTGCAATTGAACTTGCTCGGTCATTGTCTGGTGGTCAGCGTGTCAACACAATTGCGCTAATTTTGCATCTACATCGGTTCGAATATTGCATGCAGCTGATTGGTAGTTTTTGTGCTCTGTTGTCCTGGTTTGAATTTCAATTGGCTGAATACTGGGACTTTTAAAAGAAGTGTATAAAGTCTATTCAAAATGTATGTTTCCAAATTTTGTTATTTTCCCATATAAATTAAGGCAACTATAAATGAAGTTCGGAATTACTATTAAAATACACACATAAAATGTAATTCACGTTTATGGAGTGGAGTTATATTAAAAACATATTTGTTTACATCTATGAAAACTAAATACGAAAGTAGTTTGTTTGAAGTCTATTAAATTGCTGTGTTTGCAGCTTTTGATTTTAAAATCAAAAGCTTGGTAAGTGTATACTTCTGGACAGCTATCAAGCCTTAAGCTTTCTTCTTTACCTTAAGCAGAAGGCGTAGAATACTAAAAAAAGTAAAAGTATTAACATAGAAAAAGCTGTCTGAGCACTATGTATGTACTTGCTATTATAGCCACCATTTACTGAATACGTCTTTCGTTCACTTGAATGTGCCCCTGACGGTTGAGAGAATAACACGTTCACTCTAATGACTATAACAATATAATCTTTAATTATTAACTGCACGGTTAGCGCAGTGGTTAAGCTATTGCTTTTGCGCAGCGTGTCGGGGGTTAGATTCCCTCACGGAACAAATATTTGTATGCACAACAAGTAGTTGTTCCGGGTCTGGCTGTTTGTGTATTTGAGTTTATATGTTTGTAAACGCACCCACGACACAGGAGAATTTCCTTGTGAGGGGCAATAAAAAAAATGTCTCGCTGATGGTGGCATGTGTGTTGGCTCATTAGGTTCCCGTCAGGATGGCTGAGCTAAATGGTGTTGATCCATGTACTTGTCATCTGTTGACTGCCACGGCTTACTTTAATTTTTAAATTGCTTTTGTGTTTTCTCTAACGGGTGATTTTAACGACTTTCAGCATCATTCAATATTAATGATATTAATCAAATATTTTATGACATGTTTAAGATTTTAAAGGAGTATCCGTGTAGTTTCTTGCCTGACTGTCTTTGCTTACTTGACCTTTTGACAATTCATAAGTACCTGTCAAAAGTACCTGTAATTGGGTCATTCGAAATAAAACTATAAGAGTAAATAAATAAGAAAAAAAAAAGAAAAAAAATATATATATATATATATATAAGAGTTTGTTTTAACGCGCTAATCTCAAGAACTACGGGTCCAATTTGAAAAATTATTTTACCTTGGATAGACCATTAATCCAGGAAGGCTTTTATAACATCACGCTGCGACCAATAGGAGTGGAGCATATAAAAAAAAAAACAAATATTAATTCTTATCGAAATTAAGTAGGTAATAGCATTTAATTTTCAACAAAATTGTCCTTCTCATTACTTATGTAATTTCGATTAACATCTTATAAAATACTACAATTTTATAATAACTCATTTGGGGTTAAAATGAAATGTTCAAATAACTGACTCCATGCGAACGAAGTTGCGGGCGGCCGCTATTTATTATTATTTTGATATATTCGCCAAAAATTCAAACAAATATGAGTTCATCGAAAATAACTTTAATTTCTCCATAATTAAGTTCAATTTACACTACAATTTCTAACATTTAATAACCTTTTTAATAGAGCACTTTGTTCAACTTGAAATAATGTTACATTGAAACTAAGCGTCAATTTATATACAAATTATGTATACTCTATTCTGTTTTTATTTATGGCAAGTGGAGCCGATGCCGATTATTTTGCCAATGTCAAAAGTGGATTGGAGAAGTAAGAGTGTACCTACATAAAAAATAATAATAATAAAAACAAAAAAATACGATGTTACATTGAATCTTTTTATATCTTGTGAGATTATTGGAGGAATAAAACAAACAAAAAGATAAAAACACATATCATATTATAATTGTTAGAACAGCAAATACACATACCTACATATACTATATCCAAACGTAAGCAAATTACAATTTTATATTATTGTGGCGGAAAAATATCATTAGTGCCACAAGTAATTCTGGAGAGGGGTATCTTAGAAGGGATGGGAAGTTAAATGGAAGTGGGATCTTAAATTTGGGGAGACTTCTATAGAAATCTAGAGGTGAGATTTTGTTTGGATATTTGAAAAATATGTGAAACAGGGTGCCTTCCTCCAGCCCGCATTCGCAGAGAGAGGAGTCACGGACGTGGATCTTGTGTAAAAAAGGGTGTGCAACAAAAACCTAGGTGGATTCTACACAGAACAGAAATAAATAAAATAAATATATACGGACAAATCACACAGATTGAGCTAGTCCCAAAGTAAGTTCGAGACTTGTGTTATGGAATATTAACTCAACGATACTATATTTTATACTAGATACATATATAGATAAACATCCAAGACCCAGGCCAATCAGGAAAAGATCGTTTTCCATCATGACCTGGCGGGGAATGAACCCGGGGCTTCCACGTCGCAGGCAGGCATGTCGACCGCTACGCCACGGAGAACTATGAAACGGAAATGATGGTTTTGGATACTTTTTGTGACAGAAAAACCACGGTTTTGATGGTGGGTTGTACACTGTACAGCATGAAAGACACTGCTTTTTTTTCTTGCTGGACATATTCCACTGTACAAATTATACAGGGTTATAGGTTAAGTCGACCTAAATCCTTTAAGAGGTGGTAGTTTCCATCATTTCTGACTGATTTGACTATGGAACACCATACCCCAAACTTAACCGTTCTCAAGTTATAGGACTTTGAAGATTTTTTGTCTATTGTCCCCATTTTTTTTGTGTTTTGTACCTCTAATGTTTTTGTTTTTGTATTTTTTGTGTAGCAGAATAGTTACTTCATTATCTTAAATACAAAAACTGCAATTAACTCTACCAACTGAGTCGTATTAGATGACTGATTGATAAAAAAAGAAATAAATTTGTGAAAAGTTTTTTAATCTTTGTAAGATATTGTAAAAAAAGTCTATGACAGTTGTGCTGCAGATGTGCTTAAAATATCTACGGTTCTTCAGCTTTCCGCTAAAGTATAATACAATAGGGTATTATTATTATTTTTTTTACAAAAACATTGATGATATGCTACCAGGTAGTAGTAAAAAATAACGATGTTTAAGCTTCACATTTAACTTTAGTCAGAAAACAAAATAAAACAATCCAAATAAGTAACAAATGAGGTTTATTAATCCTTTTACAGTACATGTTCTACATGTCCGCCCCTATTTCGCACACATACACGCATTCTGTGTCTTAAGCCACTTTTCACTACCCCAGTTGTTAGTCCTCTCCTTGTTTCGTTAGCAGCAACAATAATTTTCTGCCTCAAAACATTAACAGAAACATTATCGGAAAGCTGAAGAACCGTAGATATTTTTAAGCACATCTGCAGCACAACTGTCATAGACTTTTTTTACAATATCTTACAAAGATTAAAAAACTTTTCACAAATTTATTTCTTTTTATATCAATCAGTCTTCTAATACGACTCAGTTGGTAGAGTTACTTGCAGTTTTTGTATTTAAGATAATGAAGTAACTATTCTGCTACACAAAAAATACAAAAACAAAAACATTAGAGGTACAAAACACAAAAAAATGGGGACAATAGACAAAAAATCTGGATTTTTTATAAAAAATCTTCAAAGTCCTATAACTTGAGAACGGTAAAGTTTGGGGTATGGTGTTCCTTAGTCAAATCAGTCAGAAATGATGGAAACTACCACTTCTTAAGGAATTTAGGTCGACTTAACGTATAACTCTGTATAAATTCAAACAAAATTTGAACGTAGAAGAATCTGGGAATTATATCAATGTTGTTATCTGTGCGCCAATTCCGGTCGATTTGATACAAATTGTATATGAAAGAACAAATTGTTACAAGGTTTAGAGCTACTACACTCGGATTTTATTTAAGGATTTCAGTACGCGCTACAAAGTTGTTACACTATTGATATGTAACCAGTAGTGCCGCCAGCAAGTACCACTCCACCCCTTTACAATGTAATGAGACACAATAAAACCACCACATACGTGCGGGAATGAGCTATGTATTTTTACCTAATAGGTAAAAAACTCTGTCTGGTCCGACATACATAAATAAGTACTGGAACAACAAAGATAAAGATAATTTTATTTTGCAAACATGGGTAAAAAAGATGACAAAAAATTAATGTATATACAATGACAGGTTCAGCCATGTTTTACAATTTAGGTATGCAATTGTTTTTTTTTTAAACATTCAGCTTAAAACAAGAAATAAAAGTTTAGGAAAATAGTGCAAAACTACATTATTTTATGTTAAAAGACAAATCTATTTCAATAAGGTACTCACTTATATTATAGTACGTTTTCACGACTAAAAGGCTTCGGAGTCTATTTTAAATAATTTTAACGGAAGCTCTTTCGAGCTCTTTGGTAACTTATTATAAATAAGTGGAGCCATGCAGTAGACACTTTTGCGCATATGTGCTGTCTTAGCTAGCTCTTGACATAGCAATGTATTGTCGCGTCTATTACGGGGAAAAATGTCAGCTATACATCTGAAACGACTCGGATTTGCCTTCACAAACACAGCTACTTCTAGTATATACAGACAACATAATGTCAATATCTTATATTTTTTAAAGTATGTTTTACAACTATCAGTGGGTTTTATTTTAAACATCGCTCGAATGCATCTTTTTTGCGCCTTGAAGGCAGTTTCTTTTTCAGTAGAGTTTCCCCAAAATATGATCCCATACCTTAAATGACATTCTGCTATGCCATAATATGCCGTAAGAAGAGCGTCTGTTTTAACTATAGGTGATAATGTGTGTAGAGCATATGCTGACTTACTCGTTTTCTTACATAAAATAACAATGTGGGATTTCCAATTTAATTTTTGATCGATTTCAAGACCCAAAAATTTAACCATAGCATACAAAAATCGTATTGTTACTAAAAATGAAAAGTTACTACTAATTAAACGCCGGTCAACTAAGAGTCAGATTCGACGGGTTCCGAAGCGTTCCATACCATTATCTACAATATACATACATACATATTCTTGTTTTAGTATTTATTCTTATTATTATTTATCCAATTTAAAGTGCCTAGCGGGGTTCGAACCTACGACCTACAACTAGAAAGTTGGGGCCTATACCTACCAGGCCACAACTACGGCGAAGGGAAACATCGTGAGGAAATCGGCATGTCTTAGAAACAAAAACTTCGAAGACATGTGACATGTACCAACCAGCACTGGGCACGCGTGGTGTCCCAACAGTGGGAACATTATAGGCTGAATATGTATGTTATTATCTTAATCAACCTATAATGTTCCCACTGTTGGGCACATGCCTCCTCTCGGTGAGTGGGCCGTAATCTAACACGCTGGCCCAGTGCGAGTTGTTAGATGTCACATGTATTAGATATCTTTTTTTGGTTCTAGGATATGCCGGTTTCCTCACGGATTCTTTTACCGTTTTGAGAGCAGTGGTGATAAAATAATTGACACAAAGTAAGGCGCCTGATTGGGTTCGAACCTGCGTGCAACAAGTTGCGAGTCGCGGTCGATACCACCGGGCCACCACTGTTCTCAAATTTTTATTCAAAGTTATTTCAAATTGTTATTATTGTGGTAACAGAAATACATCGACTTCAGCGAGTTCGTACGTTCATAATCTATTCGCAGTCGAATAGTTAGTTTAATTACTCATTATCAACTTTTTTATCGTCCCACTGCTGGGCACAGGTCTCCTCTCATACAGAGAAGTATTGAGCGTAATCACCACGCTTGCTCAATGTGGGTTGGCGATTTCAGACTTTAAAAGTTCAGGTTTCTTCAGTTTAATTAGTAATTCTATAATCTTATCTGTTATAAGAGTATCATACTTTAATATAATAATCGTAATTAACAGGATCGTTCCATGGTTTCCAAGTATGAAATAATACTAAAAGTATGTCTTCATCGTAGGTGCGGCTTGTAATAATGTTCTGATAATAATATCGAGACTTCTCCTTAGAGGCATTGCATCGCACCGGCTAACTTCTCTTACAGTTAGACCTGAAGTAGGAAAACTTGGATGTGGTCATTATTGTCCATCATGGCCGTAATGTCGGTATGCATCGTCATCGGACAAGCCATGATAACATAAACTTCAATGTTATTCAGTCCCCCGAAGGTCTACTTTTTGACAAAGGTATGTCCTAAAATTCCACTTGTTGTTGTGTTGTTTTGTAGCTTGTTAAAATGATTGTTTTGTGTTGGGACAGCTTTCTGAGTTTCGTGTTTATGATTTTTACTAATATTTATCTGTATTAGCAGATCGATACTCAATATTTTTATTGCTTGCACATGTGAATTTTGGTGGAAGGTTTTACAAAATATGACCATCGTGGAGACTGTCATACTCAGCAAAAGTATTCGCTTAATTTTTTTAGGCTATATTTTCTTATTAGAAATGAATGACACTTGAGTGAAATATAGCGTAATTAGATGAAGGCTGAAATTGGATGGAGACAGTTAGCACTTTATCAGAGCTTCGTCTCAAAACAAGTCCAATTAGAGAATATGAATTGGTTTTATTTTTATTTACTCACTAGCTTTCCGCCCGCGGCTTCGCCCGCGTGGAGTTCGGTTATATCGCGCTTTTTAGATTTCCCTCGGGAACATCAAATTTTTCCGGGATAAAAGGTAGCCTATGTTCTTTCTCAGGGTCTAAAGATTGTCTGTGCCAAATTTCATCAAAATCGGTTGAGAGGTTCAGGCGGGAAAGCGTAACAGACAGACAGACAGACAGACAGACAGACAGACAGACAGACAGAGTTACTTTCGCATTTATAATATTAGTATGGATCATCACTTTTACATATTAATACAATTTCTTCCTATCGTCAGACCACGTCTTGGACTTCCTCAACTACCACATCACCTTCTTCCTACATCTGTATCAACTGCGCAATCCAAAGTAAAGTAGTTCATTGGTCGGCGCTAAGTGAATAGTTGGCGACTTAGTTGCCTCTAAGTCTGCTAAGTAAACCGAACCGAACCCCTCCCCTTCCTCCCCTTCTGATATGTGCTGATACCTCATTCCAACTACACTCATGTGCTCAATGGTGAGTCTGGCAATGTTCGTAACTGGCACCTGGGAAGTTCTACGAATAACATATTGTATCTGTGGCGCTACCTATAATATCTGTAACAGGAAATGTTTGGTTCATCTTCTTGGACCTCAATTAACACCAACCACTTTTATGAACACATTATGGAATGCACTTAATTACTGAGTACGAACTTCGTCCGCGGCAATCTCGCGCACATTTTAGTCAGTACGGACTGCGCTCGCGGCAGTCTCGCGCACATATTACTCAGTACGGACTGCGCCCGCGGCAGTCTCGCGCACATATTACGCAGTACGGACTGCGCCCGCGGCAGTCTCGCGCACAATCATATTACTCAGTACGGACTGCGCCCGCGGCAGTCTCGCGCACATATTACTCAGTACGGACTGCGCCCGCGGCAGTCTCGCGCACATATTACTCAGTACCTACGTACTGCGCCCGCGGCAGTCTCGCGCACATTTTACTCAGTACGTACTGCGCCCGCGGCAGTCTCGCGCACATATTACTCAGTACTGACTGCGCCCGCGGCAGTCTCGCGTACATATTACTCAGTACGGACTGCGCCCGCGGCAGTCTCGCGCACATATTTTTCGATCTCGTGACACTATTGCGATTAAAAGTATTCTAAAGGTTAATACTGTAGGATAATAACACCTACGGCACACGGCTACAGCCTCCGTGGCGTAGCGGTAGCCGACGCGATCGCTGCGCAAAGTGGCGCGGTTTCGATCCCCGCACAGTGCAAGTATTTGTATGTATGAATATGAATATTTGCTCTGGTCTGGTCGTGCCTCGGAAAGCACGTTAAGCCGTTGGTCCCAGTTGCCATACGAACATCTAGTGGCAGCCGTTACGGGTTGTTGGAGCCCTCAAAAGTCCAACAATTGGTCTAACTGCAACCTGAAGGCGACGTCGAAGCACGACGTCGCCTTCAGGTTCTGGAGGTCAGACGGCAGTCGCTTCACGGAAAATGTCGAAGTTTAGCCATATCAGCAGTTGGACTGGTAAAGCGGACCCCAGACTCCAAAGCTGAAAAGGCTTCGGATGCGACTGGGATTAATGCTGTGATGATGATGATGATGATCAGTAGCATTGAATATCAGTTTAAAAGTTCAACAACATTCAGTGCGTTATTTATATTGCTGAGCAGCACATTTATCGAATATATGGAGCAATGGCTTAGCAATATGCGTCAAATTGATTTCAATACTATGCTACGCAATGAGGATGCTGGTTACAAAACCTTGTTTCGCAAATATCAATGTTTCAATTAAACTCGTTCAGTTGATTTTGCGGGAAAAAATAATAAACATCGATGAATCGATCCATGTAACTTTCAGGTTTACAATATTAGTAGGATTAGATTCATTGCAATTTTGCGTCATAACTATAGCTCCCGATGCCGGCAGAAGTTACCACCCACCAGTTTCGGCATGATGTCTAGTTACGCCGTACGGAGGACGGGTCTGAGCAGTCATGTTGCGATGTGTGCTGGGTACGATGCACCAAATGTTGTTGTGTTGGTCGTGGAGGGTCTCCAGATTAATCTCCCTCTGGCGCAGCATCTTTGGTCAGGTTGTTGGGTTTAACATTGCATCACCTCGCTCAACTATCGTCTTCCTTCCTATTTACTCAGTTTTTTTGTAAGACTTAATAAACGAGCGCGCTTAATCATCAACGATTGCATCGCTGCTTACCATCAGGCGGGATTGCGGTCAAGCACTAGTTGGTAATTTGTAAAAAAAATAATCTCCTTTTCTTCCAAACTTCTCCTTTCCTTCCGCTTCTCAATTCTTATAATATTATATTCAATTACATCGGAAAACACGGATCTTAAAAATTGAAGAAAATGTAATACCTAATGGAAAATCTTGATTTCGCCACTAAATCCATACATCATAAGTGAACTTTTCGTGCAGGTGGGTAGGATAATAATCTGTGCGCAGGTAGGCGGGCCGCGCGGCGCGCTCCGCTTTGCGTTGCATTGAAATATCGCGCGGCCTTTCATTTCATTGTTTGAAGCTATCTGCGAGCGCCTATGCTCTATCGTCAGTAGGGGAACTGTGAGGCATGAACTAATGCAGGACCTACCCAAAGAAAGGGTTGTGCAGGGTATAAAAATAAAAATCACAACTGATATCATAGCAAGCTAACTAACATTAGTAACACCCTAGCAAAAACCGCCGTTTACGGCAGAGTGCTATGTAATGCAAACGAGGTATGCGGTAATAGATTCAACATTATTATTATGCCATAACATGGGATGCCATTCATAAATTTACTGTATCTAATTAAACTGACACATTATAAAATATTTCCCCATAAAACAATTTTTGCTGATAAAAACAGATTACACTTTTGTGTTTTGTATTTTCTGTATAGTATGGAACATATCATCACTTGCCCTCTTTACTAGAAATATAATAATATTATTGATATTGCGCATATTATCCCGTTGCATGTCTCACGTGGTGCATTAGACACATTTGATTTCGTTTTACATTTGTCTAAACATTTCGGGCTTGCTGTGAACACAAGTTACAAATGATTGCACTTGTAGAGTTTAATAATACAGTACCTTTTCTTGGGCAGACAAGAACGGTCTCCACGCCATAGGTTAATAGCATTCCTCACACCTGTTCACTCGTAAAAACCAATCGCTAGTTGTAACACCGCGACCCGGACAGTCTCATTACACGCCCACTAGTGGTCACCCTACCCTCGGATCAAAGTGATTCGCTTTTGTTCCGGCTGACGGCGCCGCCGAATGATTCCGTGTTAGTACAGTGATTGCTTTTTGACGTACCGTAGTTTCGGTTCGATGCCCGTGTCGATCCGATCATGTATTACGAGCGATATTCCGCTATTTACAAATTGGCCTGTTATTGTTTCGCGATAGTGACGCATGCTGTTTGAGTTCGTTCGTTTGATTGGTATGCGAACTGTCACATTGACATATGCTTCGCGAATAGCGTGAATTCAGCCAATGCAGATAGTTCAAATTGTGTTTAGAAAATGTGACGTCAAATTAGTATGTTAGTATGACATGTTTGTGTGTTAGAGTTACTCAGTTACGACGCAGAAAAGAAAGGCGAAGCATAAAATATGTTGTAATTTAATGCATAACCTGTCAATATCAACAAATTACTGTGAACTTTCTTTGCCGAAACTGGAACCCTGACAGGTTCCATTTTAGGTAAGCTTCAATAATGTCATGCCATGACTAATACAAAGTAAAGACACTGCACCAGTCAGTCTGTATAAATAAATTACACAAAAATGCAACACAATTCCGTACAGGTGCAGGTGCCACCATTTTATTCCGCGACACACGAATCAGCCATGAATAAAACAAATGCCAACAGATTTGTTTCCCATACATTGGAACAAGCGAAGTATTTGCCGATGGCATGTTCTAGATCAACAAAGATGTACAACGTCTAGACCGGGCTTACGTGCGCTCCTCCCTGCGCGGGCTTACCGCGGAATGTTCCGTGTTTGCCGTCGAATCCACCGCTTTGAGTTGAGCTCGTGTTTACTGAAAAATTCTGGCAAAATTCAGGCAAGACTTCAAGCATCTAGGAAAAACTGAAGCATGCGGCAGCAGCCCGGTATTGGTCGTTGCCTCAGTATTGGTTTATTGCGGCTTTAGCTTTGAGAAGCTTGAAAATAATCAACATCAAAGATGAATAATTTTCGTGTAAAGTTAGTGGTACGGAGCTTAAAGGTATTTAAGTATGTATGGTAATCGGTAAAAACGTTTGACCAAATCAAGTATATAAAATGTTCTGTCTTATTTTTAAAGCTTTGAAAAACAATTAGTAACAAACTGTTTTTTAAAAACTATAACTTATAAGAAAAAGTAAAAGTAGATATACCTACAAATTATATTATTTGTGTAAATTTTACTTGTTAGCTTATAGTAAAGTTTGCAAAAAATGTTAACTTACTGGCTGTACCTCGCAGTCAGCCGCATAAGTTCCATGCCGTTGAATATCGGGATAAAGTATCTCATGTGATAATCCTGGTACATAATTCTTTTTGCATGTAAAAGTAACAAACACCCATCCATCCATCTGTCCTTACAAACTCACGGTTATAATCACGGAATATATTTTATCTGTTCTGTGGTTATAATGTCAGTCGGAAGGCAGTAAGACTTTTTGGTATTCATAACTTATGTGGCTATTGACAGAGCTTTAAGATTCAATCATATCTAGTTTCACCAAATCTGCTGCAATGGATTAGCAATATGCATCAAAATGATTCATAATCATCATCATCATCATCATCAGTATTTCGGCCGAAAGACATCCACTGCTGGACATAGGTCTCCCCCAAGGATCTCCACGAAAAGCGGTCCTGCGCCACCCGTATCCAGCAGTTTCCTGCGACTTTCACCAGGTCGTCGGTCCACCTTGTCAGGGGCCTACCCATGCTGCATCTTCCGGAAAAAAAATGATTCAAATGCGTAATAATATTGCATTACGTAATTAGGTTGCTGGTTTGCACACACAGCCGTATGCTGCTCGTTTCGCCTAAACAAAAGTGTCATTCCGTAACTATTTTGATCCCCGCACCTGTTGTCTTATTTTAGTTTTGAGAGAGTGTACTAATTCCACATTTAGACAACCTTCAGTTACGCGAGTACACTCAGGAAAATAATAAATACCATGGTTACGGTAAGGTATGATAATAGAACATCCTCACAAGAAGTTCTTCACAAGGATGTATCACACTATTTTCTAAAAAAAATTGCTTTTTCTGATCCCTGCGATTCCCGACTCGTATCCTAAATACGATCTCGTTTTATTTAACGTCTTGACAGTTAGATAGATATCTACATTTCCACAGCCTAACATAAATAAATACTGGCGCTCGTTCGAGGCTGTATTACATCGATTTATCTTGATTTCAAAGCTATTAAATTTGATTCAATTGAAAGAGTTTCATGATTTACTGTTAGAACGTATTTAGTGCGAGCCTTTGATTCCTGATATTATTTATTTATTTCTCAGTATTACGCCCTTGTCTTATACTTATTTAGGAACTCAGAGGACTTCTATTTTAATAGGAACTGGTTCTAATTTGTCCATAACCTTTATCAAAGTACTATTGTTTACTTTTGTATCTTAGGTATAATTTTGAATAAGAACATTGTGGAAACTTTTCTCGTTTTCATTTATCAAAAATATTTGCTGTGAATATTTGAAGTGATAATAAAATTGATTATATTCTTTATTTCGGATCACAAGCTTTCAGAATCTATTTCGTATTGGTAACAATGACTTAGACAATATATATCTAAACTATTACTGACTAAAAAAGGCTAAAATGACGCGGCCACGTTGATACGTGCCTTGGTAACCAATGCCTTTAACGGGACTGTCCAGTGTATCTAATAAAGTTTAAATTCAATTAAGATTTTATCACGATATCATACGCCTTACCCCATCTACCTCATTATGTGCTCAACAATATGTCACCCGAGTAAATCTCTAAATCGTAATCTATAGACTACTAACGACACCTGTCACTCAACGCGTGAAGAGTCAGTGACGTTAATAAATATCACAGTCACTATCAAATACAAGCATACAATGGTGCAGTGTGGTTACCGAACGCACAACACAGCTCACGGCAGATCAGTGGGACTAGGCGCGTGCGCACAGCCATCAGTTGAAATTTTGAACATAGATTCATTACTTAAAAATACTGGACACGTGATTCGGGATTCGCATAAAAAATAACGTTGTATAATCGGTCACCCATGGTGGACTGATTAGAGATGAGCCAACTCCGAAAAAACAAATCTCGATTTAACCAGAGATAAAATCATATAATTCGGACTGAATTCGAGTTACGTTATTTGAATTAACTGGATGAAACATAGTGAATGACTTTTAAAATATTTAATCAATTTATTCCCTCAGCTTTGCACTAACAGTTAAATAAATTAGATCAGGTAAATTGCAGGCAAACCTGTTTCAAATCTTTAATTTTTTTATTACCTAGTGTACAAATAAGTTTCCGCCATTTAACAAAAGATGTCCTCACTAAGAGGTTTCGGTGAAATCGTCACATGTAAAATGTAAAATCTTAAGTTTGGATGTGGTTCGGACATCTGGTAACAACCATACACTTAGAGTATTACTGACTCTGTATCCGTATCACATGTTTATTTTTGTTCAAAAAAGCTAAGTTTTGTGTCTAATAACCGTCATTTGCGGGAACTTTTATTACTTCTTTAATTTGAGGAAATGTGCAGCTGAAGTCCATCGATTGCTTGTAGAAGCTTATGGTGAAGCTGATTTAAGGGAGGGAATTAATCGTGAGTGATTTCAAAAGTTTAGAAACTATAAAGACAAAGAACGTAGTGGAAGATCGAAATCGTACGAAGACACGGAATTGGAATCATTATTGGAGGAAGATAGAAGGAGGAGGAAAACCGCGCCCATTACTACTCCAGATATGACAAAATTATTCTCCTACATTATGTTCGTCCGATTGTTCAAAAAACGGCGGAAACTTATTTGTACACCGATTATTTTTTTATAATGTATTGGCAGAGTTTATATAAACTAAAGTAAAAAAGGAAATGATATGATCGAATGCCCTTTACCTTGTTCACAAACTAAACTAAATTTAAGTTCAATGTATCTTTATTTTATCGTTGCAGGTTCTGTTTTATAAAGATACAGAGGCTGCAAATCTACCAAAATGCAAAAGTTAACCTCGAAGCTATACATATATGACTAAAACTCAGAGACTCAATGATATATAATATGTAACATATGACACTTGTTTGTTTTGATCGGGGGGCACGGTAGTGCCCCTGCCAAGTCGACCGCGATGCAAACACTATCGTACCAACCTTTACTCAAACCATTTTTCAGGCCCCTATTTGAGAATCTCTGGATAAGACCAGAACACAGAAATTTTTGTTATCCAGTATAATCCCATTCTTAAAATCCAAAATTTTATGTCTGTAGGTCATTCAGTTCTGAAGTTAAGCGAACGTAAAGTTTGACACGCCTTTGTCTAGATTTCATTACTTTTTAGAGATAAACAAGCAGCTCCATCGAGACTTGGCATGTCTTTTACAGAATGTGTTTGGTGGGATTGAATATAATCTCAAATTGTTGACAATTTTTCTTCATGTTGGTTCCATTCGAATTTGAGTAGGAGAGAATTCAACTGGAGTTGATTCGAGTTAAGCATTACACGAGTTAGTTACCCGTAGTCACCACTGTTGTCAAAAGCTTGACTTGAGTGGAGGCCTTTGCCCTCGAGAATAGCTTAGCCACGAGATACATGGACAGGATAGCTCTGCAGACGAACCCTAGAACCAAAGTATGTTTAACCTCAGTCTAACTTTGGTTGCTCTAAATCTGTCAATTGTTTGAATTAAACTCAATAAACTCCTTTCTGCTATCCAACGTTGGTTGTATTCAACCGCCACCATTATAAGACTAATCTTCTTTCCTTTTATTACCTCTAGAGTAAGAAGTAGGCAAGCAGACGCACTCGCAGCACAGAGGTAGCTACACCACCGCACATTTCGCGTCGCCAATGAATATTCAAAAAGCTTTCACGTCGACGCCATTTTCTTGAGCCGAGTGCGTACTCCATATCAATTAGTGACGGCATTACTTCGCCAAACGCGGAACGTCTGGCTATGAATATTTTTAGTTTAGCCAACACGTGATGGATGGGCTTACAAGTACGTGAATTAATCGGAAGGTGAAATCTCATGTAATTTTTGTGACAAAAATCTAATTGGAATCTGTCAAAATCTACACGTAGGAATATTAACCTCGTTTGAACATTTCTTAACATCATTTACTTCCCTTTATCCCAGTTAATTTCAAGTTCTTCGTACTGCACAGTCAGCTGTGTTGTTGGGGGGTTTGTTGTGTCACCTCTTCTTTACACTAAGGCACTAGGATTTATTTTTAATCATATTGAATTAAGGGACTGATTCATGTTATCATTTAAAAAAGTGCTGATTCTCTACACAGTTTATATAAACTGGCTTTGATTTCTTTTTTAGGGTCGACCAAGCATGTCCTCTTCATCATACATACTTCTCTATCAGACATCACCCCTGTAGTCTCCACTGTCTAAAACTTTGATCTACAGTTTCTCTGGTCTTCCCTACTCTATAGCCATCCACACTCAAAAACGTTTTTGTCTTAGAAAATATCTACCTAATAAGACGGTCTGTAAAGTTAGATATCTGTATCTAACTTTACAGACCGTCTTATTGAGTAGACACCTTACGGCTATATTTTTCGTGGTGCGACATAGCTCTAAGTATACTACACTTGGTAGTAACTTTGATTTCACCTCCTAGGGTGCCTCAAACGTAACTAATTTTAGGAACTCAAAATAGTGAAGCACTACGCACGATAGTATACTCTAGGTCGATGACATAGAGTCCAAGTAATGTTGTATCATAGATAAAATGCGAGGATACCGTGCTAGTTCCATGTTAGCGTCACTTTAAGTAATAACATTTGGATGACACGTCACCGACATGGGTCATATTATTATAGCATCGTGAGCGTTTGTACTACGGCTACTCAGAAAGGATTTTATTTTTATGGTTATGATAAAGTAACTGAAACCTAATTCATCATAATTATTTACCGATATTTATTATCATTATCTTCCATTACCATTGATTTCTATAAACAGTCGATTATTTCTATAAATATCACCGTACTAGGTGAAGTGACTTATCAACAGTTAGTTTCCACGGTGAGCTGGTTAGAGACTCGCGCTGCAGGCTATGGCAGTAGGTTTACTGTTGTTGTTCATGGGTAGTGAGCAAGCAATCCATCTGATAGTACGTGATTACCGATGTCCGAAGTACCCTTGGTAGATTTGATAACTGTGTAGCTATTTGCAGGGACACGTACACTTACTGAGAATAAGTGTGTTAAAAGCTTTCTTTAAGTAAGTTTGTGGATTTGTTAGTACCAAAGAGTAAATTCAATTCTTCTCTGTATGAGAGGAGACCTGTGCCCACAGTGGGACGATAAAAAGGTTGATCATCAAGATTAAATAGTACAAGTATAAACTCGATCGATTTAGGTAGTTAACTAAAGGTATACAAAACAATTACGTGATTTAGTTAACCGACAAATATTATAAAGTTTTTTTAGTTGTTAACGCATTTACTTATAAAAGTAAAGTTATAATTTAAATTGTAATTGTTGTTTGTGATTATAAACCTAGGCCTAAAAAGTAGTGTGACATGTGTGTACAATCACCAAGTTAATACGTAAGCCCGCTCGACAATAGGAACCCTACTCATCCAGCGGCGATTCCTTCCTATTCATTGCGTCCCCCACAACCCCCCTTTTTTAATCCGAAACTTATGACCGTGTAAATGTTACGGCAAGGGTTAATATCGTATTTTATTGGACGTGTTTTGGTGAGGGTCGGGATTCGGATTTTTTTCGGATTTCCCCTTGAAATACTTTGAATAGGTTTACAATGTGTGCGGGAACATGATATTAATGGTACGAATGTACGACGTTATCTGATAGATGTTATTCAGACGATGTGACAGAACCAAGTCGTAAAGATAAAGATAATGTAGTGGAAAATTTTATTCTAACTATTACAATTTCAGCAATCTGCTGAGGGGGTTGTTGCGCGACTTGTTCTCCCCAGGGAAAGCACTAGGCAGTGATGAAGGGTGTCCATTGTGGGGGATTGTCTTATGGAATTTTGACGTTTGAGTCTATGGTAATTTTCAGTCTCATTTGAATAAATAGCTATTGATTTTGAAACATCTTATAGTGCTAAGTTACATGTAAGCACAGTTAAGTAAAGTGACTCATACTAAATTATGCAATTAGCTTACTTCGGTTGTATACATTCACGATATAAAACTGGAATACGCCTGAAATTCGCAACCTTATTGGCACTGTACTCAACTCTATAAAAATACTCATATAAACAACCCTTTTTTATCAGGCAGTTCAACCGATTTCGACTTCTATTCATATAGCCTAAAGCCTTCCTGGATTAATAGGCTATCCAACGCAAAAAGAATTTTTCAAATCGCACCAGTAGTTCCTGAGATTAGCGCGCACAAACAACCAAACAAACAAACTCTTCAGCTTTATAAAGGGTGTATCTGACATCGACGCACAAACGAGTACCGTGGATCCAGTACATGATTCTGAGCCCCCCAGTGGTGGAATTTTTCGTCGGCTTTTTCATGGTTTAAAAAAATATTAATATAGTTTTTTTCACTTCAGACCGTTCACAATTGCTATACTTTTATAACCCAATAATATTTTAAAGTAAAAATTAAATAATTCGCTAATTACATAAAAAAGCGCAATGAAAACAAAACCCGAAAAACAATCTTATCAGCTGATTTAATAGAGTTCACATCAAGGATCAACGTCATACTTACAAACCCGCACGGCGGCACGCTTGCAACGTTCAAAAGCCAAACCGACACGTTTTTTTAAAGAGTGTGTATTCTGTAACCGTTCATTAACGACATAAATGACTATCATAATTTTATTAGTGGCATGCGGTCTAGCCTTTTCGCGAAGTTTGCGTTACGATGTCAGTTACACCCTGTATATTAAGTTTAGAATATAGATTCACCATTTGTCAACGCAATAGAATAAAAAACGGACTGTAGAAAGGTTTGTTTAGATGTCTAATTTTATTCCCAATGGAGCTTAGGTACTGTGGAACACTGTGTGCTCACCGTGCCAGGGCAAATGAATGTGTCAAAAGTTTACAGAAAAACTTCAATTTTTTTTTTTCTTTAAAATTTTCTGATTATTATTTTTATATGTCTTCTCTTGTCAGCAATATAAATCAAACTTTAGTCTCCTAATTACACCATTTACTTATCAAAGTAATGCATTACTAGCTCTTGCCCCCTACTCCGTCGGCGTGCACTTCAGTTTCCAGCGCGCGGTGGTTCCCGTAAATTAAAAAGAAGTCAGTTGATATAATATAAGCGCCTGTTAAAATAATGGGAGCAATATGTACGTCCGCGTTAGCTCCCGTTTTCGCAACATTTTTTGTTACTGCTCTTCCCCTATTGGTTATAGCGGGATGTTATATAGCCTATGTCCTTTCTCAGGCTCTAGACTATATGTGTACCAAAATTCATTACAATCAGTTCAGTAGTTTTGGCGTGAAAGCAGGACAGACAGACAGACAGAGGTACTTTCGCATTTATAATATTAGTATGGATATGGATTTAGTATACACTAGCACCTTCATATAAAATGCTAACCAATGTAGTAGCAATGGTTTGTTGCCGTAAAAAGATATGTCGGTAGCTCGTTCCTCGTCCAAACAAAGGCTTTACAACCACTTGGAGTTAAATTTAATAAAACTCGTATCCAGACATGAAGTAACACTTTTTTTATCAAGTCGCGCGTCGCGTGTCGGGTCGGCACGTTAACACCCGCGGCCGCTACAATATTATCTGTTATTTTAATAAAACACATGTTTGCACTTTAGGTTTACGTGTTAATGTTTTAATTATGATTTCAGTAAGTGTATTTTAAGGGTTTGAAGTACACTAAGGCTGTGTGTGTGTGGCACTCATACAAAAACACAATAACTTTTAACTTCATTAAGAAAAGGACAGTAGAGAAATATTATAGTTATTATATCCTGTCAAATTAGTCAGCGCCTGACGAATGCGGATATATTTTTTTTTTAATTATAAACTAGTGCTTGACCGCAATCCCGCCTGACGGTAAGCAGTGATGCAATCGTTGATGGTAAAGCGCGCTTGTTTATTAAGAGCCTATTCACTTTAGCCTTGGAGACACTTAAATTTTAGTCCGACGGAAACTCTGCCGCTGGTAAATTGTTCCAGTATCTCGATGTACGCGGTATAAAAGACGAGGCGAAACGCTTTGTTCGTATCGTTGTGTCAACAACGTAAGGGTGGAAACTCGCCGAACAACGACGGGTCGTCCGATGTTGGAACGAAGATAGGGAATTAAATCACGCAATTCCCATTTTAGTCGCCGCATTATAATCACGTCCAAATTTTTTATGGAGTATTTTATTTGACAGGACTACACTAGTATTTATCTTCTGTCCATCCAACTTCCATACTAATATTGTAAATGCGAAAGTATCTCTGTTTGTCTGTCTGTCCGACTTTTACGCCAAAACTACTGAACCGATTGTAATGAAATTTGGTACACAGATAGTCTAGAGCCTGAGAAAGGACATAGGCTATAAAACGTCCCGCTATGACCAATAAGAGCAGAGTAGGAACAAAAAATGTTGTGGAAAAGGGAGCAAACGCGGACGTCCATATTGCTCTGATTATTTTAACAGGCGCTTATATCAACTGAGCTCTTTCGGTTCGAACCTTACGCGGGTGAAACCGCGGGGCACAGCTAGTTACTTAATAAAAAAGAAAGAAAAAGACGAATTGAACTTAAACTTGGTTTAGTTTGTGAACAAGGAAATCGTCCTCAGTGATTGTTCTTAAGGCGCTGTGCTCAGTAAAAATAGGCTTCAAAAAACAGTTTTTTAGCCAAATGTATACATTTCAGAGAGTTTTTAACCTTGACAAAAAATCTTTTATTTTTTTAAATATGCGATTTTTTTAACAGTTACTCTAAACAGCTGTTTATAAATAGTAATTTCTAGAAATGAAGTATATATCATTTCTAGAAATTACTATTTACAAACAGCTGTTTAGAGTAACTGTTAAAAAAAATCGCATATTTAAAAAAATAAAAGATTTTTTCTTCAAAACTGCAACTCTTATCGAAGTCGGGTTTGTACTAGTGCTTAGAATGATGTAAACTAACAGTTTCATGAAAAAAGGACATAACACAAATAATTTAAGCAGAACGGACAAAGCGCGTTATAAAAATAAAAAAGAAAACAAAAGTAATAATAAAAAATGAAAATATGTAAAAAATATACATTTTCGAAAATCGCAAGGTAACGTAAACGTATGTGGGATTCGAACCTGGTGCTCGCTGCGGATGTCTAATGCGAACCGGGACTGTGACGAACAGAGCCAATCATGCTTCGCGTATAGGTTGTGAAATTACGCTTCTAAATGTAGATGGCATAGAGAATGGTTGGTATAGATTTAATAGAACGTGCGTATTTCTCGATGCACGACGCATCACACATCGATGTACTCGCGCGGAGCGCCCCGCAGTGGGCGGGGCTAGTCGTGTCCCACTTCGTCTGCTTCACCCCCTCAAATACCTAAAAGTTGTCTATTCACCGCGTCTTAAACACGGTTTAGTGCCTAGTGCTGAACGCGCGCTATTTCATTAGTAGAATCCGTTATAAGTTGGGTTCCTGTTGCAGTGCTTAGTAACTATAGTTGGATATTAAATACTGGCATTGTGGAGCTACTTTATAATCCGGATGATTAGTTTATCTTTGTATTAAAATGAACATTCATTTCGCCTTTTGTCTGAATAAATTAAGTTCTATTTCTCCTAAACGACTATTATCTAGAAGCAGTTTTATTAAAATGGATTTTGCTGCGTTAAAAATGGTAATGTGTACTAACAAGAGTATGAAAAACCAATAAAACTTAAATAATCTATCTTTCTCTGGCATCATGAGAAAATCCATTTATATTAAGCTCATCAGCTTGTAATTCAACTTAATGGGTAAGGTTTTATTAAATAGACCTGTATGATATATCCTATTAATATAATAAACGGGTTTGTATGGTTGGATGGTGAGATATTCGTTACTCTATCGATCGAAAATATGGTTAAAATCGCGTGTTGCACCTTATTAAAAATAAATTAAAAATGTACCCATGTATTTTTATTGGGGGATATTAAACTTACTTGAGCAAGCGTTTTGATTAAGCTCCATCTTTCTCTGTATGAGAGGAGACCTGTGCCCAGCATTGTGGCGATAAAAGGTTGATGATGATGATGGTTGAAGGAAAAAGCCGAAGTTATGTACCGAATCGCCATTTATTTTTCAGAGTCTTAGAATGTTAATATATTTTTCAAAAGTGACAGGAGTCAGTTTATATTTTAAAGTGATAGGAGTCATTTAGACGAAGGAGTTTCCAACATCCTCCCACCTTTGGGGCGGAGGCCCAAACTCTTCTTCACACGATGTCGCCAGGCTGCAGCTCAAGAGGGTAGAGGCGCTGAAAAGCTCTCGTGTACTCGCCGTCGACTGTACGCACTCTTGCCACTCTTGCGTGGCCGTCTTTACCAACAAAGGTTTCTAAAATTCTTCCTAAAGGCCACTTTATACGCTTATCCTCAGTTTCGACTAGAACAACGTCGCCTACCATTAAACTAGAGTTACCGTCCCTGCCCTTCTGTAAGAGCAAACCCAAGTACTCATTTCTAAAACGTTCCCTCAAATCTTCCCTTACCTTTTGCAGATATCTTAGTCGCCGGTTACAAGAATCACGGTCGATTTTGTCCAGATCCGGGGTCTCGTTCGAAGGGAGTCCCTGTGTAAAGCAGGCCGGTGTAAGAGGCTTCAGTTTATCAGAGTCATCCGCCATGTATGTTAGAGGTCTGGCATTAATAAGAGCTTCACAATCATGAAGTAGGGTCAGCAGTTCATCATAAGAAACTGTTTTCTGTCCCAAGTTTCTCTTCAGAAGATCCTTTACGGACCGTATTAAGCGCTCCCACCATCCTCCCCACCATGGTGCTGCAGGAGGACTGAATTTCCACTTTATGTTACGCACGCTGGAATAAGCAGAGATCTCTTGCCAGTCCAAAGTCTTCAGAAGGTTATCAGCTCCGTGGAAATTAGTAGCAGTATCCGTGTAAATTGTGTCGACTCTTCCACGTCTCGCGATAAACCTTCGTAAAGCCATGAGAAAGGCTTCTGTTGACAGCGATTTAGTCAATTCCAGATGCACGGCACGGTACACCGCACACGTAAAAAGTATAATCCACACCTTCCCTCCCGACCGCAAAAAAAGAGGACCAGCTAGGTCAATGCCTGTGACCTCAAATGCAGCAGCTGGTTTTATTCTGTCAACAGGTAAAGGTGGTAATGGTGTGTCAGCATGCTTAACGGATAGCCGTTTGCAGTGTATGCATTTTGAAATAATTGATTTTATGAGTCTTCTCACTCCTGTGATCCAGTATCTCTCCCTGAGTGCTGCCATTAATATACCAGGGCCGGCATGGAGCATTAGACGATGCTTAGAAGCTACTAATCTTTGTATTATTATATGTTTGCCCGGTAAGTATATCGGACAGATGAAATCGGCAGGCTCATAGCTAAGAACAAGTTTAGTGCGAATCCTCAATAAACCTTCTTCATCTTTAAACATTTTCAGATCTTTTGTCTTCTTCTTTTCGGTATCTGATATCATCTCAGCCTGAACCATCTTCAAAAGTATCTTTTCAGCACTCTGGAACTCTTCACATGTCAATTCAGTTCTTCGTTTGTCATTAATATTCTTACAGTTGTACAAAAACCTTAAAATCCAACCAACCGTCCTCACTATCATTGTGTATTTAGAGAAGTAAGTCAGCGTGGATATAAACGTACTATTATCTGTGGTGTTGTTAACGAGAACTACTTTGTTTGTCTCTTTATTGACTTCTCTCTCATCAACTGTCAATTGAGATTTAGGCCATTCACTCTCCTTTGCTTTTAGCCAATCAGGACCCTCCCACCATTTACTCTTCAAGAGCTGTTTGGCATTACAGCCTCTAGATGGTAAGTCGGCAGGATTCATTAGGCCTGGCAGGTGGTGCCAATCTTCCACATTTGTATGTTGTCTAATTCCTCTTACTCTATTCTTGACAAAAATGTTCCAATCTCCTTCAGTTGTAATCCAGGTATAAGCCACACTTGCGTCAGTCCAGAAGAAAACACGACAGTATGGCAGATCCAGTGCTTCTTTAACCTCTGTATATAAACGGGTAGCAATTAATGCTGCCATCAGTTCCAAGCGTGGAATGCTGACCTTACGAACTGGTGCGACGCGTGATTTTGCTTGTACTAACTGTACTGTGACATCTCCGTGCCAATCACTTCGTAGGAATATGACCGCTGCAAATGACACCTTACTTGCATCACTGAAGACGTGGAGACTGTTGTCACATTCATTTATTGGCTTACTAGTAAGACGACGTGGAATCCGGCACTTCTCAAGCAAGTGAACATGTTTAGACCATTGTAAATATTCTTTTTGTAAGTCATTTGGCAGCTTACTATCCCAGCTTAAACGTAAATTCCAAGTCTTCTGTATTATGAGCTTGGGCACAAGTATCACTGGGCATGCCAATCCGACCGGGTCAAAAACTTTCTGCATTATTGACAGTAAACTTCTTTTAGTGGCAGGTTCCTTCAAAGCAGAGCCATTTGCGAAGTTGACGTTACAATGAAGTTGATCCATATTGACTTCCCACATAAGGCCTAGTACAGACAGTTTATCTTCCTTTGAAATAGTCTTAGTACATTGGGTCATTGAAGTAGTCACCCAGCCTCTCAAGTCAAATTTCGCATCAGTCATGACCTTCTTTGCCTCTTCTATAAAGGTCTGTGCTTCATCTTCTGTTTCTACACTGGTCACGCAGTTGTCAACATAAAACGAGTCCTTCAGTAGTTTAGCTGTGTCTTTACACTCTTCCGTGTACTTCTCTAAGTGGTAATTTATAGTCGCACCTAAAAGAAACGGACTACATGTGACACCAAACACGACTAGACAGTGGCGGTAAGTTTTCAAATCTTTCCTTTCATTATTCTTCCACCACAGGAATGACAGATACTGTCTATCTTCTTTATTTAAAGATATCTGTAAAAAAGCCTTCTTGATATCGGATGTTATACCAATGGCATGTTTTCTAAATTTAAGTAGTAGTTTCGGTACCAGTTCTAGGTAGTTTATTCCCTTTTCTAGGTAAGAGTTAAGAGAGTTCCCGTTGTAATCTCGAGCTGACGCGTCAAAGACCGGACGTACTCGTGTGGTCAGGCTGGAGTTTTTGATGACAGCATGATGACAGAGAAAATGTTTAGGCTTCGCTGCGTCGTCAACCTCCTCGATAATGCCCTCCTTCAACCAATCTTCAAAGACTTGACCTTAGTTATCAAACTCATTTAGCTTCAAAAGTTTTTGCGTTGTTGACATCAACCTTTTTTCAGCTAAAGTTTTGTTGTCAAGAAGCTCTCCATGATGTGGCTTCCAAGGTAAGTCCACTTCGTATCGTCCTTCATCATTCATCTTGATGGAATCTCGAAACTGATCCATTATCAGAGTGTCTGCCTTTGACTTATTAGCAACATCTACTGGGTCCCGTATGCCGAGCGTTACCAAGTCCCAAAGCTCCGATAACTGCAAGTTAACCGCTGCTACATTAGTCGTTACACTGCATGTCTTCTTAATTGGTCCCTGGATCGTCCATCCAAGCTTTGTATTTACTGCCACCAGAGCTTCATTATTTAGTTCCAAAAAACTTTTCGTGAGCAATAAGCCGGCCTGGTCCGCGCCTACTAACAATCCGATGTCAGGTGCGGCTGCATCACCGACGTCGCTCAGCGCGATATTATGTCTCTGTAACTCCTTAAAAATCTCATGTTCTACATTTAAACGAGGTACGTACCCGCAGATCTTGCTCTTGCCTAACGCATTCATCTTGCATTGAAACTTCTTATCTAAACTTGCTATACTGAACTTATAGGCATGAAACGTTTCTTGTTTGGTTTCAATCCCGCCAAAAAGACAATTCGATAAAGTTTCTTTGCTGCTCGGCCTAAGATTCAAGCTTTCAATTATATCACGGCGTAAATAAGTCCTCTGTTCACCCGTATCAATAAAGCACCGTACCTGCATACATTTATTATCGCTTATGATATTGACCATAAGCGTTTGACAGAGTATGGTCTTGGCCTTATTTTGGGTTACGTTATTATTCAAATTTGACGTTTCGACTTTCGAACTTTTTTCGGTTTTGTTTTGAATTGACGTTTTAATGTCAGGGCACATAAATACAGAATGACGTTTGGAGCAGAAAAGGCATTTAGAGAAATTCTTGCACTTTTTTGAATTATGTCCAGTCTTTAAACAAATAAAACATGCTCCCTTTTTATTTAGCGCTTCCTTCCTAGCTTCATATGACATCTTGTTAGCTTTATAGCACTCGAAGCTGGTATGTGATGCCTTTTCACACCAAATGCAAGCAATCTTCTTACCTGCGTCGTCCGTAGACACCAAACATGCCGAGGTGGGTTGAGTAGAAGCGCTAGGTAAACAACTGTCACCCGATGCTATACCGCTCCGCGACAGCTGTATCCGCTCCTCGGACTCCACTTCGCGTTTCAGGAATAGCATGAGCCGGTTCAGATGATCGTCGCTTTTCTCCTCGAGGACTTGGGACCTCTGCCACGCTCGTAATACAGATTCGGGCAGGGCGGACTCTACTAAAGGAAAAAGTAAAGCAGCGTATTTGTCCATAGTGACACCTAAGCTTTGCAGCGCTTGTAATTGCGTATTTAATTTGTCATATAAGTGGCCTAATCTATAGGAAGTGTTACCTTTGGCTTGTGCTAAAACAAGGTTGAGCAGCTCCCGTACATAAATATCAATCAACATCTCGTCGCGTGCAAACCTGGACTTCAATTGATCAATAGCTTTTTTATAGTTAGCTCCCGATGGCGGAAAGCTTTCGACGATCTCTCGAGCTGGAGTATCTGGAACAGTACACTGGTATAAATACTGGAACTTATCTCCGTCGTCAATTGTTTCGTCACCGTCGATTTTCTGAAATTGACACCAAAATCCAAGCCAATTTTTAACATTTCCGTCGAACTTCCTTAATTCGAACTTCGGTAGTCGAAATCGTCTTGAATGGCGTGCGTCACTACATGTCGAATTCTCACAACATGTATGCGCCTTATTAGAATTATTCGACACATCACTGCAGCTGGATTTGCAAGACCTGGTTATGCGTTCGTTCTTCCGGGTAACGTTCTCGTACTTTACTTTTATACGCTCCCAGTCGCTTTGATACTTATCGCTGGTCAAGCAGTCCTCGAAAATTTCGTCTTCAGTTATTTCCGCCGTGCTAAGCCATTGTTCTTTAATACGTTGATCTACGTCGAACAACGTTTGTGCTCGCAACTGGAGTTTGTTGAAGGCCGCAGTAAGCTCGTCGATATTTGACTCTAAACACGACTCAAACTCATTTTTAGCGATGGTAAAAAATCTTCTCGCGATGCTACGCTCTGTTTTTATTATTTCCATATTATTTAACGGTCGCCAGATGAAGGAAAAAGCCGACGTTATGTACCGAATCGCCATTTATTTTTCAGAGTCTTAGAATGTTAATATATTTTTCAAAAGTGACAGGAGTCAGTTTATATTTTAAAGTGATAGGAGTCATTTAGACGAAGGAGTTTCCAACAATGGTGATGAATAAAATTATTCCTGATTTCGAACTTGATCTCAATGCCAGTCAGAGAATAGCGGAGCAATTGCGTAAAACTCATGAAATGGCAAACGATCGTAATGTCTTTCATTTTGACAGCTGAGCCATGTTCTTTGCATTATTTGTTCCGTAATTTCCGCCAAAACCCTCGGATTTTGTGTACGTGTTACAGTGCAGCCGACGAGAAAATACGTTCTTGACAGTTGGCAGCTTCATACAAATGAATCTGGTGAATTTGATCTTTCATTATTAACTACTGGAACTGTCGCATCGACAGGTGTCAGAAACACAATACCTCGACGGTGCTTTGTAGAACCTGATGAGTTTATTTGCTGTCAAACTTGTTGTATATTCTTGTAAATAAGCTCCAAGACTTAAACTTATAAACTTATTATAAAAATGCTTTACTAATAGATTTGTATAAAGATAATAAGCTTAAAAGTAATTGCTAATATTGCTGATCATTTGTAAGATGTCTCTTAATTAACTTACGACCCACTTAATAGGATTTAAGGGTGAGCAACCTTTTAAATCTGAGGATCACGTCCCCAAAAACAGAGCCGACAAGTCTAAAAAACTGGTCAAGTACGAGTTGGGCTCGCGCGCGTAGCATTCCGTACCATTTTCTACAGTGAAGTGTTGGTAATAGAGTACCGTTTTATTCCTTGGGTACGGAACCATAATAAATAGACTAATATCATTAACATTACACAGTAATTTGTGTGCAATAGAAATTCAAATGTATAAAAGTAAACGAAAAATTATTCAAATCTTGACACTCGAGGCGGGAATATTAATATGATGAAACCAACAGTCTAATATTTTTTTATTATGCTACTTCAAAATTATTTTATGAATATTCTGAGAAAATGTGTTATTGCAGTTGGATCCCTGATCCATTGCTGACTTGTAAAATCTATACCTTTTTATAAGCTTTAGATTTATAAAACTAAAGATTTTTTTGTTGATTACATTCAACAAAAAAATCTTTAGTTTTATAAGGGCACTCACAAAGAAATTGTCTATTTTCCTATTTAAATTGATACTGTCAAGATTGGAGGGTATATTTACACTTCGATTCAAACTTAACCTACGAAATGGACCCTTACCACCACACCAAGATGGTGACGACCCTATCGCTCAGCCGTCGCTGACGTCGTCATGTAGGTACAAAAATGTAGTTTGGCTCGATTTCTGGGGGTGTAGTAGTAGCAGTAGTTTCTTTAAAATGTAGAGTAATAAGTTCGAAGGTCTTAAGAGGCCACACTGTTCCCAACCCACTGCAACTCCTGAAAGCCAGAATAAACAGTGGAGACCGCCAGAAAAACGCCGAGCAATGAAGCTCGACGAGTCCCGGAGAAACGATTCAACTGTCTTGGGTCCCGCAACGAAATTAATCAGAAAAGAATAGCGGAGGAGTAAGAAAAAAGATATTTTTTCCACTTCCCTCCATAATAAGCAGGAGACAGAACAGAACTAGGCCAATCGGCACAAAGGGACATTATTGCAACTGGGAGAAGCCCAGATTGCCAAGCACCACGGAATAACATTTGATCAAGTTAATGGGTCCTAAGTAGGTATTTGCTGTTACAATTGATTCCAATAATAGGTATGGCAAAAGCGCCTGAACGCACGGAAATTAGTTCTAGTTTCTACAAGGTCCGTATAATAAACAACTCCGGATGTAACATGTACACTATCCAACATAATATTGCGTTCATTCTGCCAAAGAATACACTCCCACAAGATGTGATGTGCGGACTGTTCAAATTCGCAGTTCGATGTAGAACACTGACACAAAAGCGAAGGAACAAGTTTAAAAGAATACAGTTTACTTTTAAAGTTGCCATGACCTGTGAGAAATTGGACAACGCAGTGGTCAACCTCCAGCCATGTCTTAGCCAGCCGATCGCCAACGGATGGAAAGAACAGATGTAGGTGCCGGCCCTTGATGGAATTATCCCACCTACTTTGCCATTCGGATAAGAGGTCCTCCCAGACGTCAGTCTGAGGTTTAAATAATCTAGAAACTCTATTGAGGTCGCGTTGTGTAACAAAGTTAGTGTCCATGGCCTCCCCCCTCGCGGAGTAGTACATTGAAGCACGTCGCTGTGCTTCAAGATCGACTGGAAGTACACCTGACAGAACGGGTAAGGCTTCAGTACTGAATGTTCTATACGCCTTGCATAAAAATATCAATGCCAAACGTTGGCTTTGAAGCAGTTTACGTCGCGCCGCCCCTATGCTGGCCCTATCGGCCCAAACAGGTGCACCGTAGCACATGCATCCTAAGTAGGTAGCTCCATATATAGTTTTTAAAGTTAGGAATGATAGACCCCAAGTTGCTTTGGATATTCTAGTTAGGGCATAAAAGTTCCTTTTAGCTTTTTCGCCAACTATTTTTATATGTTCGATAAATGAAAAATTCCTTTCTAAGACCATACCAAGGTAGCATACGGATTGCTGTTTTTTAACGGGAACGTTATTAAATTTAATAGTAGGCAATGAAAGTTCGAAGGTCTGACAACCACTCTTATCAAGCAGTATCAGACTATTCAATGAGATAAATGTGTGCGAGTACATTGTATGTGTAAGAGCGCGCGCGCTCCCGGTAATGCCTTCCGGCCAATCGGATAAATAAATGGGGCGGTGGGCTTACAGATCTAAAGACAGTGTGCTAACAGCCGCCGGTTATTTCACTCGCATCCCGCAACATACCTGCCATTCCAGATAGGTAATCTTTACAAGTAAATCACTGTTGTTCAGCTGCCTTTGGTAACACTGGAATCTGACCCCAATACAGTTGAGATGATAATGTGCTATTTTAGGTACAATTCAAAGAGCTCCTAAATCTATACTGTTTGTTTGTTTGAACGCGCTAATCTCAGAAACTACTGGTCTGATTTGAAATTTTTTGCGTTGGATAGCCCATTAATCCAGAAAGGCTTCAGGCTATATAACATCACGCTGCGACCAATAGGAGCAAGCATATTAAAAAGAAACATATCGAAACCTACGCGGGTGAAACCACGAGTCGCAGATAGTTATTTATATCGATTAAATTCAATCAAATATCATCGTTACAGCATCGAATACTGATTCATTGGGTCAATTACAGCTTTCCCATACCACCTTACCACTCAACAGCTACCACTTTTCTTTGTTTCGAAGACTTACATATTTCTCAACGCGTTAAATTAAACAGTCTAGCAATATCTGCTGAGGTCAGCGTCAAATTCGAAAGTGGTTGAAGTTTAGTTATACTAAAGTGAAGTAAGCATAATCCAGTTAACTTTCCACGGTGTGAATATTACAGAATCGAACGGTTGTAGTGGACCCAGTCGGCCACCTAACTCGATACAGATAAAGGTTCACTTTGATACGTCGGCTCTACGACCGCGATACTCTGACCACAACGTGTGAACGTTACTTACCTCTAAATCCCATTTCAGTTCTCTAAATCTAAATTCTGAATCGTATATTTCAGCAACGGACATTATTTATACTCCTCGTGCAACATTTTCTTGAATAATGTTTAAAATTCGTTTCGTTTTCTAAGTATTATCATGGAAATATGAACATATTATTCAATGTCAGCTTCTCTTTTAGATTCCATCGCGAAGATGTTCACAGTAACAATTTTGTTTAGATATATTTCCATGTTCCTGTACATACTTTTTGTTATTAGGTATGGAGATTTTTCAACAACGTGGTTGGTTTAGTGTCGAGCGAGGCTTGTGGCTAACTGAAAATAGCCCCACGGGTCTAACGAAATTAAGCTAATCGTTCGTGATTAATTCGCCATGTGTGTAAAAAAATATGAATTAACTGAAAAAATACTTTATTATCTACACGATAAAGGTCAAAATTTTCAAGTTGAAAATTTTTCATACAAAATTATTTGTTTGTCACGATTATTGTATGAAGTATGACATCGTCACATTTCAATGTCAGTTTTAAACATGAATTTGGTTTAATGGTGTTTGGATGGCTAATTGATTTGCATGATAATGAATTAGTCCTATTTATCAAAGAAACTTCGATACCTACACATATTATCCTACTTCATACTAATACAATAAAAGCGAAAGTTTTTGAGGATGTATGTATGTATGAATGGATGAAGGTTTGTTGAAAAGGTAATGAATAGATTTGGATGCAATATTTTTTTCGGAAGAATTCCTCCTGTATCGTAGGTGCGATTACAAACCCGAAACAATTACTTGTAGGTCATACAAATATTTGTTTCATGCGGGATTCGAAACCGCGACACTTCAATCCCGGTATTAAAAACCAAACTTATAAGGCTAATATATCTTCGAAAGTATTAATTTTGCACCACACATTCTAAGGTTTATTGCATAATTTTTACTTATAGAATGTAACCCCAGAGAATCCGGTTTATCTCCAATTAACCCCATACGGTTATTTAAGAGAGATTACAGTATAACGCAAAGCGGCTTTAAATTTCCCGGCTGTAATTTGTAGATCTTTGACAGTACTTATCAAGGTATTCCGTGTTACCCAATAATTGTGTTGTGGATAGGATATGGGCAGACTACCCCATACAAAATACTAGTATTCAATTGTATTTGGTTAGACTGCAAGCCGACCCCTAACACGGTGTCGACAGTGCTGGGCAGATTGATTCTGATTTGGCACCTACTACCTACTCGTATGTGTGCGCCGACGTCAGTGTGAGGGATGCCGACGTCAGAGTGATGGGTGCCAGTGTCGATGCGAGTGCAGGATTTGAGACCATCGATGTTTGTTACTAGGTGACGGGACAAAAAACGGGAAGATACGTTTCGGACGGGAAGATAATATGTTTCATTCCCATTTTTCCGTTTCGACTGAGGCAGCCATTTCAGTTGTCTGGCTGTCATAATATGTATGCTCATTCTCTACAAGAAGGAAAATACTTACCTACAACTGATCATATTTATTATTTACTAGATGCGCCCACACGGTTTAACTCGCATAAGTTTTGATTCCGTTGGTTTATCGAGTTAAAAGTATCATATAAGATACCTGGTTATTAACCAGCTGTGTGCTAAATTTCGTCCAAATCTGTTAAGCAGTTTTGCGTGAAAGAGTAACAGATATCTATACCATCCACTCATCCATACAAATATTATATGTAGTTGGAAATAAGCTGAAATACATTATTTATTATGCAGCAGAAAACCTTTTTATTTTTTTCAGCGCTATTTTACAATTCGATGAATTATTTAATATGATTTATTTAACAGATACAAGACAACCCAAAAGTAAATTCGAGGTAAATAAAACAACCTTGAAATAAGAAGATGGATATTTCTGCCATATCATGTAGAGATACGCACGTTCTAAATCTCATTACATCCATAATCACACCATTAAAGTCAGCCTTCGTATAATCAAATTCCAATAAAATTCATGGGCGCAAGTCGTGGCCCATCTAGCCACACATCCGTACAATTGGTTCTAAACCACGAGCCATTGAGCACCATCTTCTTCGCATTCTGTTCGGATCACTGCTTACAATACTGTGATTTGGGAAATTATAATAGCAATTTTTCTGGTTATTTGCATGTTGTCATATTTTGTTGGGATAAGTTTCGTTGTTAAAATATTTATGAATGTTTGGAACAGAAAACAAGCCTGTCTAGGCCTGTGGTCTGATTAATGTGTAATAAATTACAGAGGACAGGACAAAATATATTTGTTTGTCAAATTTGCGTGTCTGGATAAAGTTATGTTAGTAACATAAATACAAAATAATTTACTAACACGTGTGTGTGTTCTGAATATCGTATTGAGGAAACTATATAGATAGCCCTATACAAGAAACAACACTAAAATATAAATATTTGGGAGAAGAAGTTTGAATTTATTTATACCTAGGGCACGGCTTCTTTGTATCATATCAAACGATATTGGAGAGGGTTTTTTTTAAATCAGATCGCTAAATGTTCAGTAGTTATGAGAATTCTTAATACATCGATACCAGACAACGAACTATTCGAATTGAAATACATGACTTTATTCTGATATTGGCAAGTAACGTGAACAGTATTGATCTACGTAGTGCGATGACACGTTGGCTATGATTTAAATTTTAGAATTGAAATTGAGTTCAAACTATGTAAAGGGATTTGATAACAGTAGGTAAATAAGCGTAAAAATAGTAAATTATTAAGTGTACAAAAGGCTATTGTTACCACGTAGGATGACAATATTGAGTCTTTGAGCTAAAAATAGGCCAGTTCTCTTCACGTGAAGAGTCGACTAACCGCTTGGTTATTTACTAAAGGAATGTAACTAGTGAAATGTTAAGTACTTAGTACATTACTTATATAGGTGTTTGTATAATAAACGTTTAGCTTCGCTCAACCGTAACAAGCTATTACATAAAGCCATTAGGTAGGGTGCATGTTAATTACACGCAATGACTTTTCCTGTAATTAATTTAAAATGTATACGTATACATTAACAGCTTGCTAAAACTAAAATACTTACGACATCATTATTTAGACTAAAGATTATACGTAATTATGAATGTATTCATGTGTATGTAATCTATGTTACGTACCTACTCGCAGATGTATAGGTATGTACATGACACAGAGGAAAACTGCTCACAATTTCTGTGTTTTTGTTCTGTGTTTATGTATTTGTAGCAATGCCTTTCGTGCAACTGAGTGCTTTGGCAGGGTAGGCAGTGGGATCTCTTACCCATACTTATAACGAAGCTGATGAGTAGGTATGTTTGAAAAAAATATGTTTACATTTTCTATCTTTTGAGTAGTGCTATATGCAATTTAACATCACGGTATGGTTCTTGGAAGTCGAGCAAAGGCGAGAATTTCAGAAATAACGTTGAGAGAAAATGAAGTAATGGTACGATATTTCACGCAGACAAAGTCATGGGTAGAAACCAGTCTGATATATGTATGTATCTTTGCATCCATTATATGCTGCATTCGCTGTTAGTGGTAATTGCGCCGAATTATACTTAAGCATTATTATTGAGTTGGAGATATAGGTGTGGCTGTGGTCTTCAATGTTATATCAGAACTTTTAAATAGAAATCAAATAGAAAACGCCGAACTAATCTAGTTTAAACAAATATAATTTATGTATTTAGGATGGGTGTTAATTGATGTGTTTAGAACGATGCGATCGAAGTGTTTCGCCTCGGCTTTATACTACGTACATCGAGGGACTGGAACAATTTGCTAGCGGCGGAGTTTCTGCAGGACTACAATTTGAGTGTCTTCAAGGCTAGAGTGAATGGCTTTTAATAAACTAACGCGCTTTACCATCAACGATTGCATCACTGCTATGAGGCGGGATTGCGGTCAAGCACTAGTTTATTATAAGTATATAAAAAGGTGTAGGTTACAAACTCGACATAGTTTGTACAAACTCGACATAGTTTGTACAAACTCGACATAGTTTGTACAAACTCGACATAGTTTGTACAAACTCTTTCGAATTTGTTCAAACCTACTTACGGAAAATAAATCATATATCATTACGTATAGGTGCCCTCTAAAATACCGCTATAAGTTAAAATAAATCAGTTTCTAGTATTCCCGCATCGTTATAAAAGCGATCTATCCCAAGTTTCTGCAGTTTACTTCAGTGCAAAGATAGTTCTGAATTTATTGATGTCAGTGGTAGTACCTCCGAAGCTCGGCTCCTTTCATTTGTGGTTTGCTAGCGCATCTCGCATCGCTGCAGATAGCTGAAGCGCTCTCCACAAAATTTTACCTTCCTTCCTTATTTTAGTTCGGGAATACTTATCACTGAATTTACTCTTCATATAGATACGCAGGGGTAGTAGATTTTAATAAGTAGTTATGATGACGACATTTTAATATACCTATGTGTGGAGGGTCTTAAATGTTGGAAGTTATATACGCTAGTGTCTGCAGCTCGTCTCGATGTTCATTTGTGGTGGAAGGAAAACGTACGTCAGTTTCTTATTATCACCAACATCTTCATGTGGTTTAGTTAAAAAGAAAAGGAAAAACGCCGCTGCGCTTCTTATATACTAACTAACTTAGAGATTAATATGTCTGAATGTGTAAGAAGGGATCCTACAATGTGAAATTAAACGAAGGTAATAAAGGATCCTAGCTATAATTATTTCAGTACTATTGATCAGTAATGTACTTAAAGTGTTTCCTACTAAGACCTTCATTCCCACTCCCGATATAATCAGTAGTGCTGTCTGACTTTGACTGTCGTGTGATTGTGACTATGACTGTCACAATATACAACTATTGTTATTAAAATTTATTTATTCTTCTCTTCACATTATTGGTTTTCCGAAATAATTAACAAAGGTTTTCACTCATGCTATATCTCACCAGGCCCCGCTCACAGCAAAACAATACAATGAAATATTTCATGACGATCTTGTGTGAACATGTCAGGTCATGGTTGCTGCCAAGGAGGTCACATACAGATCTGTCAGTTTAAAGTTCAAAATAATTAAAAAAATATAATTATTATTCCTAAATCAAAGAAAAGAAAAAAACAAGAAAGAAAGAAAGATCGTGCGAAATGGAGGAGAATGTGCAGGAAAGCAGACCCCGGGCTCCAACGCGAAAGCCGCGGATGCAACCGGGACAAACGCTGAGATGATGATGATGATGATCACTACGAACGTGTTAATGAGTTCATAACAAACAGAATTTCACACACACTGTATACACAAGACACAAGACCAAGATCGTACTCCCAAAGGACAAGTTTATTACTAAAATTATTAGGATTCTGTCACACAACAACGTTTCAGCGGAATTATTCCAGTTGCTCCCACACACGTAGTAAAATTTCCCAAGATTGGTTTAGTCACAATGCTATTATTGCTCCGTCGTGGTCCCTCGGGACGTAGCGTGTTAATGGGAATTAGTAGCTTGGTGTTGGAATGGGAATTGAAGAGTGCAGCTACTCTCGTTTGTCAAACAGACTCACTCAGCGTGGTTGTGTCGTCTGCCTGCTCATGTTGCGTCGGAAGTAGAGGCTTTACAATCGCATACCTACAATTTAAGGCATGACTATAGGACCATTGTTTTTTTTATATGTAAATAGCATACTCATATAATGATTTACAGTACAATTTATAAAACCAGGATCTTCTTCAGTGTACCACGGGAAGAATAATTAGATTCTATGCACTATCGGTACTACATGTACATATGTATATTTCATACGGTTCTCGTCGTGACATTTTTGTGAGAAAATTGGATAGTTTTTGTGGTTAATGGCTCGTGTCAGGGACGTAGTTTGCTACGCAATATTCCCACTAATACGACATTTGAAAATACGGCTGAACAATCGAGAGCGTGTCGTGGATTCGATTTCCGCCCGGAACAAAATAATATTTGTATGGCCTACAGGTAGTTTTTCCAGGTCTGGCTGTTTGAGTATGTGAGGTTAAATGTTTGTAAACGCACCCATGATACAGAAGCGTGGGGCAACGTAGTTTCAAACAAAATCTCATATATAATAGAAAGGTACAGAAAGAAAGTGTACATTTAAAACATGGTTATATTACACAGCCATTTATTGCATTATCTAGTTCTCAGAAGTTTGCATAAAGTTGACGCCACCTTAAATTTTCATTTTGGCCTCACTATCCGTTTAGGCCTTCTCAAAAATTCCGACAACGACACCCACGATGAAATTTAAGATTTTAGCAGCCGCCGTCTCGGATTTTCATTTTAACCTCACCCCGCTTCAACACCCTCAATAACCGTGAAAAGTTTTCAGATTTTTGGCTTTTCCGTTATGACACCAGTATTCTCCAACAGTAGTAGCAGACGTGTAAAAGAACTTCGTTAAATAATATATAAGAGTAATTTTATAACAACTGTAACCACCAGATTAATTTTAAATTTTCCATACTACACCTTTATTAATAATTTTGATTTCAAGTTCATTGTGTTTTGATTTTTGTTTTAGCCTTTGATTTTGATCGTGTGATTACAATTTTAATTATGATTCTGATTAAAATCAAAAACTTTTTTGAAAACATAATTACGTTTTGAGAGCAAATAAATTCATTCTATGTCAATCAAAAAATAAGTAATGCTATGTAACAATAACGTGCCTGTCCTTTGATACACATGTCCTTAAGTCTTTTGGAAGTATCTAAAATATTTGTATCAGTGTATTCAATTGTTGGTGAGCGAAATAAATGAAAAGAATAAACAAGTGGGTGTCTCTTTTAATAGCCTTCCCCTGAATACTCCAAGAGAAGCTATATTATAATTTATTTCCTAGTAGACTTTCATCGATACTCCTCGCTAACGTCTTAATCCCGCACAACTGTAAGTAACAGATTGGCAGCACGGTAGCGTAGTCCTCAACAAACGTCACGTTGTCACGCCGATGTCGTCACGTGTGTTGGAGATACACAACACACAACACGGTACGGCACCTCACTACAAATTAAGCTGGGGTTAAGATATACTGGAGGGCTGCTTATCATCAAAAGGTCAATTCTCGTACTCTAGTCACGAGCACCAATATGTGAAAACTTGGCAATTTTAAATTACGATTTTCCCCCGAAATAACGAATGCAACGTTGAAATACGAGACATTACGTAAACCTCTAGGAACGAATATGCAATTGCTTTATTCATAATAATATTAAACTTTATTTAAAAATAAAGGAATAAATCGCCTTGAAATTAAGTTGAAAATTATGATATAAAAGGATGTAGGTACTTTAGATAATAATTGTATATTCAGAAAACATGTGGTTCGCTTCCCGAACCCACAACCTTTACATATTATAGTAAAATCATATTCACGTGAAAACTGCCTTTGAAATATACTTCAAAAAGTAGGAATTTCTATGAGTTTGTCCAGTTTTTACAATTACTGTTAGTTTATCTAATTGTTCCGATGTGACTATGATCTTATATCATAGTCACATTGGATTTTCAGATTGGATAGTCAGGATAATTCAATTATATGGATTTTATTCATATGTTGCATAGACATTCCCTTCATATGTGGGCAGTCTACAGGCTATAAGTGATAGGCTATTTGGGTTGAGAAGTATAATTGAAATTTGTTTTTATTTTTCTATAGTTTACAGCAAATTGTAACAAGACGACCAAAAGGTTTTAAGATTGCACATAATTACAGATTTTACCCTTCTTAAAATTGTCATCCCGCTACATAGAACGTCATGGAGTCATATGGGTCATAATTGACTGATAAGCTAACAACAGAGTTGTAGTTAGGTCATAATTGACTGATTAGCTAACAACAGTTTTGTTGTTAGGTCATAATTGACTGCTTAGCTAACAACAGGATTGTTGTTAGGTCATAATTGACTGCTTAGCTAACAACAGAATTGTTGTTAGGTCATAATTGACTCCTTAACTAACAACAGAATTGTTGTTAGGTCATAATTGACTCCTTAGCTAACAACAGAATTATTGTTAGGTCATAATTGACTGCTTAGCTAACAACAGAATTTTATTGTTGTTAGGTCATAATTGACTGCTAAGCTAACAACAGAATTGTTGTTAGGTCATAATTGACTGCTTAGCTAACAGCAGAATTGTTGTTAGGTCATAACATAATTGACTGCTTAGCTCCATAACGTTATATATGTATAGCGGGATGACAATTTTAAGAAGGGTAAAATCTGTAAGTATTTGCTTGAAGAGTTGTTCAACTCTTCAAGCCAACCATCAAAAACATTGGCGGACATTGTCGGTTCAATGCTTTACAATCTTAAATTACCAAGTAACGACATTTAAGTCCTTCTTTTTGCAATAAAATAAAATATTAGGTCTACAATAAAAATAAATAATATCTTCGCTTCGGTGACTGTTAATGAGAGACCCGCCTGGGTGGGATCCGCGAGCTGAAATAGGTCAATTTAGGTCAGGAGCGCATTAATTTGACACATTTCTCTCGGTGGTAGGCCATAACATCGGCTGCCGGCAGAAGTTACCACCCACCAGACAAAGTCTTGCCGCCAAGCAATTCGTCGTGTTCCGGCATGATGTCTGGTGAAGCCGTACCGAGGACGGGTCTGAGCAGTTGTGTTGCGTTGTGTGGCGGGTACAATGCGCCAAATGTTGTTGTGTTGGTCTGAATGGGAGCGCTTGGCAGCAAAACGCTCAGAATGGCGCAGAGTGGTGTACGGACAAGTACGCGAGTTTGAGGAGCAGCGCAAAGCTGACCTCGATGCCAAACGCGACCAATTAAAGGCTCGCCCACCTGCTGCCATCACATACAACTACGTCGGCGGCGTGCTTACGTGCCCTCAGTGTGCACGAAGTTTCGCCGCCAAGATAGGCTACATAAGCCATCTTCGGGCGCATGAGCGTCAAATCATCGGCTAGGAGTCGAAGTAGTCGCCGTGGTCAAAATCGGTCAGGAACATCATCATCAATAAACTGGTGCGCTTTACCACCAATGATTGATCTCTGCTTACATCAGGCGGGATTGCAGTCAAGCACTAGTTTATAACTAAATAAAAAAAATAATTAAAACTAACATTTTATCTTCTGTTCTTTTCTTAATGGAATAGAAAGAAATAGTTGCACTGAACTTAAACATTTAGTTAATAAGGGAACCGGCGCCAATATCTATGTCTGATAATTTTATGTTTAATAAGGGAACCGGCGCCAATATCTATGTCTGATAATTTTATGTTTAATAAGGGAACCGGTGCCAATATCTATGTCTGATAATTTTATGTTTAATAAGGGAACCGGCGCCAATATCTATGTCTGATAATTTTATGTTTAATAAGGGAACCGGCGCCAATATCTATGTCTGATAATTTTATGTTTAACTAGCTGCTGCCCGCGGCTTCGCACGCGTGGACTACAAGTAATATCACAGCGGGATAAAAATTAGAGTACTTAAGTTGTATTATATTTTATTTTTTATGGTAGTAAAATATAACAGAAAATATTATCTAGCTAGTACTACTATTTATAACTATAATGCCTCTTTATAAACAATATTCGATGTGGTCTGGTTTGTAACGTAAACAAATAGTTTGTTTGGTTGACTCACACGGGAGAAAGCCACATAGAGCTGGCCGTGTGAGAAACAG
Organism: Sesamia nonagrioides; assembly: GCA_017933935.1. Taxonomy (NCBI): domain Eukaryota; kingdom Metazoa; phylum Arthropoda; class Insecta; order Lepidoptera; family Noctuidae; genus Sesamia; species Sesamia nonagrioides. Next base: position 442,027 of record JADWQK010000289.1, read on the forward strand.
CCGACGCTGAGATCTACGCCGGCAACACGCAGCGTCTGGCCTTGGGCTTTGTTTATGGTCATAGCGTAACATAAGCTCACTGGGAACTGTACGCGTTTGAAATTGAAAGGGTAATTATTGGGAATCAGTGGAATTCGTGGTATAAAGACTCTTTGACCGGCGCCACATCCCGACAAAATCTCCGCTTCTATAATGTTACGCTGCAGAGAAATAACTTTCAGTCTTGTCCCGTTGCATAATTTTGGGGGACATAGATTTCTTAACAAAATAATTGGGACGCCAATTTTTAAAGTAATGTTGTGAGCTGGAAGTCCGGGAGCGCTCAGAGAATTAAAAAATTCAACGGGATAATTGGTAGCGTCATCTTGCTCCATTACTCTATTGATAGAATTATACTCTACTACTTCTCCTTCAACATGGTTGGGTATATCCAAGTTGATTCTTACTGCTTGGTCATTTCGCGGAGTCAAAATTGCTCTTTCGAAAGCCATAAGTTCTCATGACTTGTTATTTGATTTGCTTCACCATATACGGAGGAGATAAGTTCTTCAATTGAATTAACAGTGTGGCAGAGATTTTCAGATAATACAATTTCCCCTTCTTCTTCCGGATATGTTCCTTCGCCAATTTTCAGCAACAAATCAGAAAATTCCTGAGCGTTTGTGTTACCTCCTGTTCGCGCCCTCATGTTCACCGTCAAGTGCATCCTTGTGATGTGTCGCCAAACACTTGAGCTCTTCAAGCATGCTCTTAACTCGTCGGCTTTTGTTCCTCGTGGTACTACTGGCAGCGTTTGTCTAAAATCCCCACAAAACAGCATCGTTACGCCACCCATAGGTTGGCCATTTTGATGGATATCTCTGAGAGTTTTATCAACTGCTTCTACAGCTTTTCGGTGTGCCATAGTGCACTCGTCCCAGATAATTAAACAGCAATCGCGTAAAACTTTCGCTTTATCACTGCTTCTAGAGATACCACATACAGGATGATCACTTATGTCCAAATCTATGGGGATTTTAAACATTGTATGAGCAGTTTTACCGCCGGGTAGCAAAGTGGCTGCTATTCCAGACGACGCTACAGTAAGAGCTATTTTGGCTTGTGCTCGTAATTGTGCCAATATTATTTTAGTGAGAAAGGTTTTTCCCGTCCCACCAGGTGCATCTAGAAATATAATTTCTCCTGTAGCATTCTCAGCACTGTGACATACTCGGTCAAATATAGTGCGCTGTTCTTCAGTAAGACTGTGGACTCCGGTTCGTAACGTTTCAGCTAATTCAGCTGGATCATAATTTATTTCTGCAGCGTATTCTCTATTAATACGTTCCCCTTCTATGGTCGGCGCTGGCAAACCATACTGAGGGAGAGAATCACCACCCATAGATGTAACTAAATCTTGTACAGCTACTAAGCATTGATTGATAGCAATATCTCGTAATCTGTGGTTAAGGTCACCGTCAATATTTTGCCTTATATTCCTAAAAAAGTCTTCCCCTAGTCTATCTTGATATTTTTGCCACAATTGCTCAGCATTTGAAACACCACAAAATACCAGTAATACAGCAAATAAATGACGCAAGCGGTGTGGACAATCACTGATGCATGCATCGGCTAGGGCGTCATCCCAATGCTGGTCATCTTCGAGTAAATTTCGGGCTCGGCAAGCATCTCGATAGGTAGGATATTGGACACCATTGACCGTTCGAAGGTCGGCAAATGAAGTAGGCCCCCGCACTGTATGCAAAAGCAGGCGCATATAGAAGCACTCTGCATTATTTGGGTGGACCGTGTACACTCTACCTATGGCGTGTTCTTTATATATACCGGGAATACCATCTACAGCTCTGCCACGCCTTCTTCGGTTGAAAACGCCTTGTTGCTTATTATAGGTGTAATACGACGGAACTTCCTCGTACAGTAGAGTTTTGGCGAATTCGTCGATTTCACAAAGCCGAAAGAATGCCAGCAAAGTAGTTTGTCTTGGGGTTTCTAACCGTTCTGCAACATTATCAGGGTTGAAATATATTCTTTGTCCCCCTCGAGATGAATATCTAGATGTGTCACTGGTGGCGATCTTTCATGAATTGGAAAACTCAAAATGCGCCATACCGCCTCGGAAGAGCTAATATATCTGCCTGCCTGAAATCTAGTTATTTCGTCATTTTCAATATGTCTAAAAGCAAACGTGGCCTGGTCACTGCCTTTATTTACATATTTGCATATATATTTAATAGATTTAACGCTATTGCACATTTCTACATTGATATGTCCTTGAAACGTTTTGCTGAGTACGGGTGAATAGAGCACGACCCATCTATTATCGATAACTACTTCATGTCCGTTTGATCTTATTGTAGCCGTAAACCCACCATGCTCGGGTGACCGTCGGCGGTAAGATGGATAGCCGTCTTCACCCGTTATCGTGTGCTCTGTCAGTGCTTTAGGATATCTCTTAGAACAGCGACCGTCTTTCATGCACGGAGAGTTTCTATTCATTGCCCCGCACGGTCCGTGCACCATGTGTGTTTTTATGATGTCATACAATACAGGATCCTGGTTACGATCCGGAAATTCAGCATTTATCAATTTGTCGACATCGTTAGGACGAATTTTCTCCTCTAGCCATAGCAAAATATGTGCGTGAGGCAAACCACGCTTTTGCCATTCTACGCTATACATATAGCACAGAGCTGATCCAAATACATTTTGTTTAGTGAGCAGGTTTATCATCAACTTGAGCTTTAAATGGAAAACCCTTGCTATTATGTCATGACGATCATACGACTCTTGATTTTCTGTTATTTCTGTCCATTTTGGATTCGTCGTGAATGTAATAAAAAGGTCAGGTCGGCCATATTTTCGGACATAACAGAACGCGTCCTGCGTACGTTCGTGCATGTAACGGGGCCCGCCTGTAAAACTGGATGGGAGAATTACTAATCGCCCAAGATTTTCAGTACCACTGTCGTTTTGCATAGCATCTCTTAGGTGCACATACTCTTCAGCACGTAAGCGTCTTTGGTTATTGCGTATATATACTAAACGTTCTGTCTCAATTTTAGCGTACATATCTACAATGAATTGGCTGAACAGCCCACGAAATCTTTGCAAGTGAGCAAAGCGGTTTTGTCGTATTTGCAGCAGGTGAGCGTAGAATTGTTGTGCTGAAATTTTTTTTGTTAAGTTAGGTAATCTCGTTATAGGGTTAACTTGATGCAATCCAAAGTTGTATCCGTCTTCCCCGTGACAATAAATCAAAGGGTATTGTAATGCATCGTAAGACCGATGGGTTTCACAAATACGGTGCAGGTGGTCGTCTCGAGTACGTAGCACGATATCACGCCGCTCGCATTCTTGGTCCACTAAAACAGCTGCAACTTCATTTGCGACAGGGGCATTGTATCTACCTGGATGTCCATCAATGGGTCGTTTGTCTGCGCTTATAACAAATTTAAAATCATCGTTTTGCCCTTGCGGAACAGACTCCAATGCAGCTTTAAAACTATGCACATACGGGTTGATTTCATGCAGCAAATTTTGAAGCAGGCAAATCAAATTATTGTTAAGTTGTGGAAAAATTTGGTTTCTTATATTTGCCTGTTCATTATAATCAGATATGAAATATATTTGAAGAAACTTGGGTTCGTTTTCAGGCAGTAAAGAACCTATTAGGTGGTAAACCTGCCCCTGAACCTTAAAGGTGGGCATAAATGGCCCTTCCGTTATTTTCTTTGCACCAAACGATGTCATCTGGAATGCATTATTATATGAACGAATATTTTCCAAGAAGTGTTTAGATTGTGGATGATCTCCATTTAGCAGCGCTTTTAAAAGTTCTGGCGGCTCTAGAAACAATGAAATATGTACTTTTCCACTCGCACAACACATTCCGCTGGTTTCTTTTTGCCATCTGACAGCTTCACAAAAATCACATTTTAAAATCATTCCACCCACAAATGAAAATGAAGCATAATCAATTCTGGGTGAGTATGTAAACCCACATTTTTCTTTTTCTGTCCAGGGGTATTGTTCGTCAGAATCAAGGTCAAACTCTTCAGATGAAACCGACCTTCTGTTGAGTAAGTGTCGAAGTCGATCGGACTCCAAGCGTGCTTGACGTTGTTCTTCTGATTCATGCTGTCTTATTTCATGTATTCTCTCTCTTTCTCTTAGTAACGAATCCTCACGATCCTGGCGCATAAGCTCATAGTTTTCCCTGGCCAATTCTAATCGTTGCTGGTGTTGATCATCCCTTTCTTTAGAAAGGGATGATCGATATCGTCAAAATATTATTAGCGTTCCTCACGTTGGGTAAAAGTTTGTGAGGCATAAGATAATGTATGGCGCTCGCGATCAGCTGTTAGACGTACCTCTCGTTCTTGACTCGTTTCTGAGACTCGCGACAACGCATGACGTTCACGATCGGCTGTTAGTCGTTGCTCTCTTTCTACGTTTTCTACGTTGGTTTCCAGCGACCGAGAAGCAGACGTGCGGGTGCGTTGTGAGCTTAAGCGGGACTCTCTTTCCGTAAACGTCTCTGAGACTCGCGACAACGTATGACGTTCACGATCGGCTGTTAGTCGTAGCTCTCTTTCTATACTGGTTTCCTGCGACCGAAAAGCAGACGTGCGTGTGCGTTGTGAGCTTAAGCGGGACTCTCTTTGAATAAACGTCTCTGAGACTCTAGATAAAGAATGGCGTTGCCGATCAGCTGTTAGTCGGGCTTCACGCTGAGAAGGATTTTCCATAGCGCGAGCAGTAGCCTGGCGGTGTCGAGTCGCAGTAAGTCTTGCCTCATGATCATCGTTACTTTCTTGGGATCTAAACAACCTAGATCTTTTAGCTTCTCTCGAGTACTGAGAAAGATTTGACCTTTTTCTAGGCATTGTGAAGAAACAAACCGTGAAAGTATTCGCCGATAGAAATATATATTCTTTTGAAAATGCACTTTGTGGTTATTTACGAAATAATCGGAATTATCACAGAATGACTTTCAAATATAAACAGATAGGTAACGTAGTTACAAAAACAATGCCTTTCGACGCTAGACAGCGCTGCATGTTAAACTTTTTTTACTCGACGCTAGATGACGCCATGGACTCTTCCGTGATTTTGTGATTTTCAACAATGGTTTTTTAACCATCCCACGGGAACCCTTTAATATTCCGAAATAAAAATTATCTAAGATGTTGACCAGGGATATTAGGTATTACCATGCAAAATTTCATTCAAATCCATTCAGCCGTTTCGAATATTAGCCCGTGCAAACAGACAAACAGACAGAGAAATAAGAAATTCTAAAAAATTTTTTTTTTTGTATTTTCCTTTTATTTACATCACCCTGACTTCGTTTTAAGCATTTTTTTCATTTGTACAGACATTCGACCTCTACGATTTTATTATATGTATAGATAAGGGAACCGGCGCCAATATCTATGTCTGATAATTTTATGTTTAAAAAGGACATTCTGTGAATTCAGTGATAAACAGTCAGTGTGATATGCATATGCATGCACCATCATTCCACACTCACTATTGGTTACCGCAAAACTAGGGTTACTTGTAACTAGCCACAGATCACTACTTAAGTAAGTTCTTTTTGCATATAGTCTGACCTCACTTAAACTTAAATGAATAAAATACTTAAAACTGACAAAATTATTCAAAGTCTTTCAACTCTTTTATTGCTAGCGCAAAGCGAGTTATACAATGAACTACGTAGGCGGTCATCCAATTGGCTATCAATTTTATAAAGTGTCTCTTTAAGTGTAGTTCATTGAACATGAAGAAGTAATAGATAGTGGTTGCCGTTTATTAGGTAGAAAATATATTTATATAAATTACAAACTAGCGCTTCACTGCAATCCCGCCTGATGGTAAGCAGTGATGCAATCGTTGAATCGTTGACACTCTGCCGACTTCACTTCTTATCTCGTTATCACGAGAATGTGAAAAAAGCTTTAGTTTTAAATCAAAATGTATAATAAAATACAATAAATAAAATGTTTTGCCAGTAAGCAAGCTCATAACGACTAATTTATTATGTGGTAGCGGGCTGACTACCCAGGGTATTGCAGGTTTAATTTCACTACATTATTCAGGCTAGTTCATGCACCTGAAGATTATCACGTATTCACATGTAGGAAGTCTAGATCCATTCCCAATAGCGCCAAAACTTAGCTTTGTTTCACGCCGCGAGCGATACGCGTCACGTAGCGTGTTGACGTGACCGCTTCACTGTAGATGCACAGCGACACGTGTTTCGTGATGACTGACTGTTTGGGACACCGATGACTTTAGTGGGTTGTTTTCGGATTGATCGAGACTTGTTTGGTCATGTTATTGAAGGAAAATATAAATTTGTAAAAAGGGCTAGCGATATTTAAATAAAGTGTCAGATTATGTTTATAAAGATCCAAAATTATAGTGTATACATTGTTCTTATGGCGTAAAAATACCATTTAGCCAATTCCACACAATTATGAGGTATCTGAAAGAAAACATGGTGCGTGCAAACTTGTATAAATTATTAAAACTTTTACAGTATTTATTGTACTAGTCATGTCGTGATGAAACCACTGAAGCAAGCTCACAGATTCTATAGAACTTCCAAACATAAATATAAACTATATCAGGACTTTTAAAAAAGTCAAACTTTCGTGCTAAGCACACTGCAATATCTCCTGAGGGGTGACGAAGCCAATGTTGCATGCTAGACAAAATTTATTAGATTCTCCTTTCGACCCAACTGAAAGTGAACCTAATAAAATTCACAGTTAAGTTCAGATTCCTTTGTCACAAAAGTGGAGTGACTAGGACTCAATGTTGGGGATTATTGCAAAAACTTTTGCATACTGAGATTTTGACTCCAAATGGGTGATTTGGAGTCTCGCTCGGCCACTTTGAAATATTCCAGTGGAACTACACATCAGTGGCTGGTCGTAGCTGGTCATTACATTAGTTTTGTGATGTTTTGACCTTTTGTCTGACGCTTATCTGTTGGTTTTGTGCGATGATTCTGTCTGGCGCAGTAAAATACCGCTGAACTGTGATTGGTGAAATTTGCAGCCATAGTATCCGGTCTAGACTTTCATCGTTTGATATTTCATATTTCACAGTGATTTCAACTGTATAACTGGAGTGCAGTTAAATGTCTAAATGTGTTGTGACGATAAAATTTGTCTTTTATTTAATCAACATAAACATATCGATTAATATAGTTTGAAATAATTAACTCATTTTTTTTTTGTAGTTGCTGCCCTCATAAGAAGAGAGTGTGTACAGTCAAGACCAAAAGTCGAGTTGCAATCTCACAAAACTATGGCCAAGCAATACTAGTTGTAGTTACGACCTTCTTCTATAATAAAGTTTGATACACACTCATACACTTGCTGCCCGCTTATGATTGTTAGGTACTACTTACTAATTTCAACGTCTACAGTAAGTGTTGCAATGGCCTAACGGTTTTCGCCTTGATAGGCGTTCAAGGTGGTTCGAGTTCGAATCTAATAACTTACAAAAATATTTTTTAAATGTTTATTGGTGAGTTATGAATGCTGACAACAAAAATATCTAAAAATACCGATCTGCAACTTAAAGATGATACTTTCTTTTAAGATTTTTTCTATATTAGAGTCATTATAAAAAGATGACGGTAGACTTAAAAGAATCTGAATCACTACTTCACAAAAAATATTCCGCTACCTACAATAACTATTATTAGCTACAATAACTCAAATAATATTACTTAGCTGTTGTTAGTTGGTGAACACTATTATTATTATACTCTTTGGGTGAACATATAGTTACCAGTTTGTGTTATTAGTTTTACTTTTTAATCAACATGCAGGCATATGCAGCAATATATCTCAAATATCATATGAAACCGGCTTTTGTGTAAGTTGTTTTTATTATTATTTATGTAAGGTGCAAACCAATCGCTTGTAGCAAGTGTGTAATAAAATTGTTATTGTTTTAGAGAAATACTGTAAGCCTTTGGAGGTCAAGGTCAAGAGGTTGCAGGACGAAGGTAGCTGTCGAGACAAGTGAAACGAAACGACAATATTTACCGTTGAATAAACTTTTAAATCGTGCGAACAAGATAGGTTGCATTTGTGGTTTAAAAATAAATTGGCGAGACTGGTGGAGTCTTATCGAGCTAAACAAAAAAAACTATTTATAACAAAAACAGTGCAGAAGTGTCCTACAGAGTGTTTTAAATATATACCAATAAATATCTTAATAACGGACTCTAAACTATCTCTAAAGTAATTTAGCTAAGTGAAAGTAATATGTTCGGTTGGCTTAATGGCTAACAGATGTCGCCTTTTGCAATTTCAATACAAATTACTTTTGGTAAATTATAAAAACAATAATTTCGGAATTCGATAAGAAATAAGTTCGTTTACTTTTGAACTAAGAAAGCGCTTGAAGATTATAATCTCATGCCATCAAACTCCGAAAAAAGTCACTACAGGATGGCAGCATTAGTACCATGCTATACACGCAAAAAAATATAAATGTAATAAGCACTATTATGTGTTCTAAGTATAGATTATTTTATGATTGCAATAATATTCAGGTTAAGCTTCAATCCTCTTTTCTTTAAGAAAATGATTAATTAAGCTATAACCTCTTTAATCAAAATATACGTATAATATTATAATTTTCATATCTAACAACCAAAAATGTTTTTTGTATTTTTTACCATAACAATATCATAAGTTTGTCAAGGATTACTTTTATATAAAATATTACAATGCTGCCGTTTCAACGTTTGTTTCATTTGTTAGTATAAGTATATCTATACCGAATAATATATAACTTTATAATATATTGCATTATAATATGCTTATTGTTTTATTTTTATATATTTTTTATTATATTACCCCTATAGTAAACTAAAACATATAATAAAACCCTTTTTTGGGATAAATATTCAATAAATTTTCCTATTTGTTTAAATATTATTTGCAAACATTTTTACTTTAAAATACAAATCAATTATCATAATTTTAAATTATATGAAACAACAAAAAGAGTTGCCTATAATAAGGATCGAACCCACAATCGCTCGCTTTTGATAGCACCATTGTTAAGTGCGGCCGCTAACTCAACTTCAAATGAAGTAACGAAATTTTGCATTACTTTAAAGAAAGACGAAGACTGCGATAAAAAAAATAATGCGGTAGTGTGCGTGGCCGGTCTAGCGCAGGCGACAGTAGTCTTTAAGGTGGAAATGGACTTCTACAGCTGATAGTACATAATCAATAATATGTTATTTATCGGAGCTTCAAAGAGAGTTTGTCAGAATTCACCTCAAAATAATGCCATCTTAAATTTATGGTCCTCTATGTCGAGCTAAAATAAAATGTCTTCAAGAAAACCATTAGAACATAGTTATCGATGTCACTGTGATGAAAGAGCTTATACACACACATTAAATTTAATAATTTATATTAGGTAACGGTAGCCATAGTGTCAGTAACAATGTACTTACAAACTAGGGATGTTAGTATTATACTTATAAAGACAAAAATAAGAAAAGACACTTTGAGATGTTTTACATCATTGCCATAAGGTGACGCCGGAACCTTGCAGCAGCGGTTCACAAGCCCACAGTCAAGCCTGCTAGCTATCATAGCTAGGATGCAGTCCCGCACCTACGGACCAAGGATACGCAACCTTTCCATATCAACGTGTAAACAGTCTGGCAAACATCCTGGATGCGCAGTAGTGTCGTGGCAACCCCATCAATCTCCTGAATACGTTATTATATTAGACGTGAAGCGCGCTGTCTGATTTTGAAATTTGACCTAAAGCAATTACTACAAAGGGTTTAGAATCAGAATCAGAATCAGAATCAGAAATATTTTATTTGTGATACATAGGTACAGTTACAACGAAAACTTCTTTATTACCTAGAACCGTGTCTCTGTTTCCGAGCTGGCTGTAATCCGGCTTGCAGAGAGGTGCGCCCCGACTAGGGAGATAGGTACCTACGTATGTATATCGGATATCGTTCAGTATGACAGCAGGAGCAGTGAAAGCTAGATGCGTTATATTCCTCTCATTGATCTTTAAAATCCTGTCGGGACAAACAAATTCAGTTAATTGGTGATTTTATGTTTGGGTACATTTATTAATTTAATTCAGACATAGTATTGCATATTAATTTTCAAATATGTACTTAATGCTATGTTTTATTTATAACTAAAATTAAAGAATCCAACGGAATATATAAATGAAATTGTAAATAATGTTACAGAAATTCATTGAATCAAATCACAACCATCATCAAATTCATTAAAATCTGTAAAATAATTTATGTATCTTCCTCATTTATGTACTTGTACATTTTTATTTTATTTTTACTTTAATTTATGTAAATATTAGCCATGTAATTGATGTATTGAAATTAAATAAAATATTGTATCTTCTTAAAAGAAATGTAAATTAAGGATTTCATTAATTTACATTTATTTTAAGTCAATCATAAAACAGAATCATCTTAATAGAAATAAAGAAATACAGAGCAAATTTTAGGCTCTGACGCTTTGTTTTAGGATTAAACTAAAAAATCCCCAAAACTAGAGATACGTTGGCACCACTGGGAATGTACGAGTAGATAATCGTATTTCCTTCTGGAACATCGGTCCCTTTTTTATTTTACTACAACAAAGGGATTCGTCTCGTCGCATTGCAACGAAAGGGGCCGCGACTTACTTACTGTAGACCTGCAAATACATATAAGTTGTACGCCTTTTTGTCCTTTATTGGAAATACAAATTTAAAAGGTTTTGTGTAAATAAACCAAAATCTATAATATTTTGACCAGATGTCTCAATTCGACTGTATTTTTTTGTTCACCTTTTAGTTGTGCCAAGTACATCCTTTCCAGTAAAAAGGAATCATCGGTTGATTTATTCATCCATTTGTCGAGTACATACAAATCTTTTCTCTCCTCAATTTGACAAATATTTTTCTACCCAAAATATGTTATAATCCATTTTTTTTAACAGTTACCAAACCTGAACTTGCGATATACATAAATGCTGTTTCGTTTCCACGACCGCCTTTGTTTATCCTCAAACATTTGCATGAACCAAACATTCGAACTAAACTGTTAGTACAATACAAAAATCAGCGGTTTTCAAGCAAATAGTGGCTACAGTAACACTCCTCGGTACAGCTATCAAGCAGAACATCTGAGCATCGCAACATCTAAGCAAACACATGGCCGATCCCGATATTTGCATTTAGCCAACGCGAACGTTCTGCTGACTGGCAGCCTCTACAAATATGATTTTTATGCGGAACCCAGCGTGAGGGATAGACAGCGGCTCCACAATGCCGGATACTGCATCAATGTTAAAGGATGAATATTTACATACTTTCTGGGCGTTTTCTCAAAGTATTAAATTGTTATGTGTCGTTCTTATTTTTGTTTAGACAATCCGTTTTGGGTCAATCGCTGTATTCGAAGTCAACATATATTGACATCTGACATATCGCTCTTGACCTATTGTCCATTGTAATTATCTCGCGTTTTTTTGAATAATTTGCAGAACAATAAACAATAAACTTAATAATATGAATTCTCATTTGATGAAATTGTAAGTTTGTAACACAAACGAGAATTAAAAAGAAAATGGCAGCTACTGAATACTGACAATTATCTCCAATTTGTACTATCGTTACAAATTATAGTAGTAAGATATTGTTTAAGTAGCTCTAATTTATTTCTATTTTTTTTTAATTGGTAGGTATAACATATTTTCTGTTTAAGTGGCTGTTCAATGAAATAGTAATAACATAAAAAAAAACCGGCCAAGTGTGAGTTGGACTCCCGCACGAAGAGTTCCGTACCATTATCATTAAAACGGCAAAAAAATCACGTTTGTTGTATGGAAGCTCTCCTTAAATGTGTTTTTTTTTTTAATTTTTAGTAATCTTTTTCACAGCGGCAACAGAAATACATAATCTCTAAAAATTTCAACTGTCTAGCTATTACTGTTCATGAGATACAGCCTGGTGACAGACGGACGGACGGACGGACAGCGAAGTCCCATGAACAGGGTTCCGGTTTACATTTTAGATACGGAACCCAAATAACAAGTCTTGCCCCAACATCCGTATTTCTTATCTGTATACATATATGAGATGATGAGACCAATTGAAAACGGCCCGATCGACTTGCCGGATTTTTGTTTGTTGTTGAGTTCATAATTTACTCTAATTAATCACGAATATACATGAATAATAAATGAATATTGTTGAACTGAAAAAATTAAAGTTGCTACTGATAGTGTGTTACGCACTTATCCTACAGGGCAGGGCGATTGTTTTTATAAGTTAAAGTTAGGACGATGTTGCGTGGTGACCTTTCCAAGATACACTAACACTTGAATTCGTCCATAATAATGAACACGATAGACACAACCTCCCCACAATAAAACAAACGACAACATAAACAGAATGTTTAACAGCTAATCCAAAGCTTATCTAACTAAGCTGTTAAACTAGTGATACAATCATTGATGGTAAAGCGCGCTAGTTTATTAAGAGCCCATTAAATCAAATAAACTGAATGATTAGGAGGGAAGACGGCAGTTGATTGTGGTGATGCAATAAACATTGCATCACCACGATCAACCGCCGTCTTGTTGCCGTGTCTTGTTTGTGTTGTCTTGTTGCCGTGTTGTTCTTGTTGTTGCAGTGTTATGTCGTTTGTTGGGTTAAACAACCCAACAACACGATCCCACGCCAGAGGTAGACTGATCTGGAGAGAGTTCATATTTTTTTTATGAAAGTTTATATTTTGTAAAATCCGCTGGAACACGTATGTTTAACCGTTAGGTTATATTTATTACGGACTAACCAGTTGTTTGAAAACGGAACCCTATTACGAAGACTCCACAGTCTGTCTGTATGTCACCAAGCTGTATGTCATGAATCGCGATAGCTAGACTTAAAATAAGATTAGAAACTTAAACTAATTTTTTTACAGTTCTTTGAACCAATTTTGACTTCGATTCCTGCATGACTTCTATTCTATATGCATAAGGATGGCATTAAAAGACAAAAAGTGACTTCAATTTCAACTATTGGCTGAAACGACCATTTGTCATGGCACCGCCACCAACACAATAGAAGTCAACATCGGCTGAAAGAACTGTAAAACAAGGAATCTGGATGTCCAAATGGAGTGTAGGCTTAATTTACATATACGTATTAAGCTTTGTATATTTTGAAAATCCTACTGTATCTTTCGTCTTTTTATTTATCCTATAAAATCTAGACTCATGTGAGCAATAAACTTTTTCCATGAACTTATTTCATGAAATTTAATTCGAAAAGACTCTACGTTACCATTCCTTCACTATATAATAACGTGTAAGAATTCGCATGTATGAACTTTGGGTAATACTTTACGGGAACTATCCATACTAATATTATAAATGCGGATGTAACTCTGTCTGTTACGCTTTCCCGCTTAAACCTCTCAACCGATTTTGATGAAATTTGGCACAGATAATCTTTAGACCCTGAGAAAGGATACGCTACTTTTTATTGAAAAAAAAAAGATGTTCCCAAGTTAAATCTAAAAAGCGCGATATACCGATGGCGGAAAGCTAGTTTGTTACTATAAATGTCGTTCAATATTATTTACAGGTAAATAATGTACCTATATGAAGTCAACTACCTTCAACTCTTGAGATAAGCATGATTTCATAAAAACTCTCGGTTAGCAACTCTTGCGTAGCTCTGCATGATACGCTTAAATTCCCGCGGTTCCCGACCGCTACGGAAGCGCCTAAGTTATAAATAATAGAACATTAGCCGTAACATATTTTCAAAAAACTTAGTTTAAAAGCATTGGCTTTAAGTGCATAAGTGTGTGGAGGAAGCACTCCTGCAAGATATATTATAACGACAACAAATCTAATTTAAATCTTCGTAACCAAGATTTAGGGTTGAATTTCATGCGCCAAGGCTTCGGGAGTGGGGTTCTTTACAATTCTTTTAAACAAATTGCATTGCGAAGATGTTGTTTGGTAGTTTCCAAAAGGGGTTTTGTGCTTCCTGTATTACTTAGTTTCAGTGGAGTTTTGAAAGACATTGGACCGTTTAAGTTTTGATATATGGACACGAACATGACTTAAAGTGAGTCTGTTTCTACTTATTTGTTTGTCGCGAGAGTAGTGACAAGTATTGGTAAGGAATGTTGAATTAGTAAACGAACTTTGTATGTACCTATATTCATTCGATAGGATGATTTGTATTTATGTACGGGCGTATAAAAAAATTAAAAACACTTTGACAACTTAGCTACTCAGGCTTTAAAGAAACAACAAAAATGTGAGAATATTGAGCCCTATGTTATATAAGTGAATAATGTATTTAAAGGCAAAAGGTTGTTAGAGCAATAGATTAATGTGAATTAACTAAATAGAACGAACACAAGCTTTCAATCGGGATACAACCCTTGTCAGTAGAATTTTATACTAATTCCCCTTTTTCGAGTTTACAGAACTCGCTCCACCCACATGAAATTAAAATCCGGTTACAAAGTCTAAAACAAAAGTTGTTTCAAGAATTGTGTTATAAAGTCTTGAGGCAGTACTTAAAGCCGGTCGACTTTCTAACGTATGAATCGACGGAGGCGATCGAAACGAAAGCAAAGTCATTAATTCTACCTAGAAGAAATTAAAATCCGATACGACACAAAATTTCCTCTTTTTATTCCCATGTGAAACTATCCTTATATTGTTGTTATTGCAATGAACTTTCAACCTTATCTTTGTATGGCCAGGGTGGATTTTTTACTGTAGTTTTCAGTACTTATGCTGAATTAAATTGAAAACAAAGGAAAGTTTCCAATTTAATTTGCCGAACACTTCTTATCTTTTTTTTAGTATTTATCTCCGTTTGATTACATTAAAGTGAAATGTTTTCCCTCGTTTACTTTGCGGACGTGCTAATTCCTTACTAATAATGGTCATTCGCGATTTTCGGTGAGATATGGTGGGGATTATTAAGGTTTTAATAGATTTCGGGTAAGTAGTTGCTTATCTTGAAGTGGTTCTTAACATCGGTGAAACAGACTATTATTATAGGTAAGTCTGAAGTCGTCAACTTATTAATCAAGCACTATCAATGCTTGTGCCTTTTTTTTTTGGTGTAAGCTTTTGTTGGTGACATTATAATAGCCTACCTGTAATTGGTTATGCAGTTAGATATAAGACACAATAATTTGTAGGTATGTATTTGTAATGTGTAAAATATCTTAACAACCTCAATTAAATAAATGTATTTTTTTCTATAAATATGGTCTGCAATGAAATTCATTTATCGATATTGAGGAAACATAATGTTATATAGGTGTTTCCCTAAGTGTCCATACACAAGAATGGCACGTGGCTACGGTAGAGGTTACTGCTGCTGTTGGCGACATGCGTCGACGTCGACGGCGAGACAAGTCTCTGTCGTTGACGAGTGCTGCTTATGTCTATGAATGATGTTTGACGATGTAGCACGGTAGACTTGAAGACCTCTTGTTTAGTTCGCAGTACCGGTTTCTGTAATAAAAGGGACGCGTATGAAATATAACAATAGTAGCGAGGTGTAGAACAATTATAACAAAAGCATACAATTTATGAGATTTGGGTGTAATTTAGAGAATGTTTTGTTCACACTACCTACATTTATTTCACAGGTAAATTTTATTTTGCAGGTAAATTGGTTATTACTGTATACAAAGATACCGCTCACGACTTCGCCCGCGGGAAATTGCTAGCCCCTTGACACACGCGTCGCATCAACTGGGCTAGTATTCCATTTAGTTTTTTCTGCGTTTTCGCTTGTTTATTAAGAGTAGCATGTTACCATGATCCCTAGAGCTTTTCTCAAAAATTGACTATCTTATGCAAAAAAAAAACGATATACAATATGTTAAGAAAACCCTGTCCGACCCGTAAGGATAATAAAGGTTAGGTAAACACATGACCAAATAAAATATGAAATTTTACATAATCATCATAGTAACAATACTAGTGAATTTTGAAATAATATTTTTTTTCCCGCGAATTAATTCCAACTTCCCCAAAATTTGGTAATTATTGAAAAGTGACAACATTATTTCTGACGGTAAAATTCTGAGCGAATAGCGATGCGGCTGCGTGCCGCGTGCCCTGCCCCTCTTCGCCCGCGCTTGTATGGCCTACTGCACATCTTTTAAGTTACCTCTTTTTGCGAAATAATATTTATTTTTTTAGGGGGATTTTTTTAAAGTTTAGCCCGGCTTTGTAGGCATTAGTAGAATCAGGTATCGATACCTAACAATACCTTCACGGATCGGACAGGGTTTTCTTTACATATTGTATAGTAATCCTTAGGCAACTCCAGAGTTTGATTGTTTTTGAACAAAAGTCGTCGTTGGCGTCATACATGAACTTTGACAAACACTTGTATATCCTTTACAAATCGAATCTGAACCAGGACGTAGGCAGTAGGTACTTCAAAAGCCTTTGTTACAAAGATATTTGTAATTTAATATAATTAAATTTAATTGAGCTACACAGTAGCAAAGGGTCTGAATTTGGCCTATTTTGTCGCTTAAGGCAATTAAAATGATAAATCTATCAAATACTTCGGATAAAAGCATATCGGGTGATTCACTTCAAGGTATTTATGAAAATTTCTAAAAAATACCGTCCGTAACACGGTGTATAAGGCTATTTTATTATATTCATTCGCAAGGACAGGCATTTTTTATTACATGTTATATCTAATCTAAACTGGTGTATTCTTGTATAGAATAAAATGTTTTTTTTTATTCGACTAATAAAGACTGAACAAGATTGTTAGTAAAACATACTAATGTGTTGGTTAGCAGCAAAACTTAACAAAAACAAACAAACAAGAAAACAAATATCGCGACATACCATGAGAAACAGCACAACAGTGACCCACATACACACAGTCGAGGCAACGCTGGTGGTGAGCACACCCTGCCCTGGTGCGCATTATTGTGTAAAAGCTTTTTTACTGTACACGAGCATCTGTGAACTTCCATGGCGCACTACAGGAACTGGGCAGCCCCACCAGTACCCTAAACGAATTGTTGTATTGAATGCGGAGAGCGCTCTGCGATCTTTGCGAAAAGAATTAGATTTTTTTTTTGTTGATCGATTGTGATTCATTTATAGTTATTATTATGTCTTTATTTATTTTACAGTTTATGACAAAGAACAGAAAAAAATACGCACAAATATACGTAGCTAAACAGTTCAAGTAAATATATGCACCATCATCATCATAATTTCAGCCTAAAGACGTCCACCGCTGGACATGGGCTCCCGCATCCAGCGGTTTCCTGCGACCTTCACCAGGTCGTCGGTCCACCTTTTCGGGCGCCTACCCACGCTTTGTCTTCGGGTGCGTGGTCGCCACTCGAGAGCCCGTCGACCCCATCAGGCGTCGGTCCTACGTGCGATGTGTCCAGCCCACTGCCATTTGAGTGTTGCAATTCTTCGGGATATGTCGGTTACTCTGGTTCTTCTGCGGATTTCCTCATTGACCAATCAATATATGCATGGCCGCACCTAACTTTTTCAACCAAACCATGTTATCCAAAATTATAAATTATTTTGATTTGATTTGAAAAATTGGCCATTATATAAACAAACCAAATTGATTGCCCAGACTTATCTTCCCTCAAAGATACCAGCATCCGCACGACGTGACCTTGTACCGTCGGCCATCTTCTGACGCTATTACATTAGCGTCAGCTCGCGCTTGACCGGCCGCGCTCATTTCCCCGCGCGTCAAATATTCAGAGGCGGCCGGGTCGGAAGTGACCGTATCGCCTGATTTCTCTGAGGTGCACGCTTTGTTTAATGCTGATCTGGATTGTTTATTATATCTTGTTTGAGAGATTTAGCGAAATATTTTGCTTTGAAAAGGCAAGTTTAGTGTATTTCAGTTGTTCTTTAATTTAAAAAAAAATCAAATCATTAAGAAAAATCCTTATATATACATATAATCTAGTGTTTGATTGCTATCTCGCCTGATGGTAAACTGTGATGCAATCGTTGATGGTAAAGCGCACTAGTTTATGATGACCCTATTGACTTTAGTCTATAATCGGACGGAAGGCCGCTGCAGGCAAATTGTTCAAGTCCTTTGATGTAAGCCGTGTAAACGACGAAGCCAAATGCTTCGACTTCAGAAAATAGCCAAGTTATTAACAGTCTAATTGTATCATTACATCAGAGCTCTGTTTATATACACGTTAATAAACTCTCTAAGGAAGCACCTCCTTAAGTAGGTCCTCCATTGGTAAGTGGTACTTAGAAGCAGGTACACAACTTAATTCTAACTTGGAAGTAATTTAGACAAATGTTTCTAAACTGGATTAAACTTGATTCAATGAAGATGATCAAAAGCATTTTGAATTTGTTGCAAGTCCAAATTTAAATTACAGTTTGAAACGTTGAACGTGTTGTTATTCAGTTGTCATTTTATGTTGATCTTCGAATGGTTGAGTCTATTTATGTAGGTACCTACTAAAACAACTTTTAACAATAACTTTCTTTTTACTGAGCAAAGTAAGGAGCAAGTTATTATTTTGTAAAACATCCATTTATAGCTTTAAATTAATGTTTATTTAAGTGAACGATGTCCTTTTATCACGACCGATCTTTTCAATGAACATTATTGTTTACCTGGCCGTGTAAAAAAATATAATACCAATTAAAGTAAGAAAAACCTTTCTTCTCAATAAGATTGTGCGCTCCCCCAAATGAAATTCCATCGCCAGCTACTAATGAAACAGGGATAGACATCCTTTTTGATTTCGTTCTTTCCGGAAACTTTTCTGCTTATATTAATATTACGTCCATGTCTGGGTCATTTGCAACTAAACCTAACCTATCAAATAAGGCGCCACCGCATCATCAGGCGTCAAATTGACGCCGTCACGTCACGTAAACCGGTTTGCCTTAATCTGACTGTAGAGGACACGTCGCGAATGACAACCAGGAGGTAAATGGGGTCCAGAAGAACCATTCCAACCGACATTTCCTAATAGGGGTCAATATTAAGAAGTGTTATTAGGAATATAAACGAGTCAGAATGATGCAGATAATGTATTGTTTGTATGTAATATTGTATACGAGAACTGTATAGTGTCCAACTTAGCAAAATGTAAGCTCAATATTATGCCAACGATCTTTATGTGAATGGGTTATTAGAACTCTTCATCTATATCAGACCCAAAGTGATGGAAAGTGTTATAAAGTTGATGCAATTGAAATACATAACACCCAGCAGCTGCCCTGGAATCGGTCAGACGATTATGATGGGACCTTGGATTCAGCGGCGGAGCCAGTTCAAGGTATTATTAAAGTTCACAAATTTTCTATACCCACCTAATCGGTGGTCCTTCCGTACTTTCCTGCACAATGTGTTAGCGGACCATTTCCTGGCTATAATCGACTGCCGGCTGGACTGATCGCGACGTAATCAAATATTAATGACCATATCCGCTCGTTATGGTGTACGGCTCCGGCTGTCAGCTCTCAAAAGGGATGTCGTGTTTACATTTTACTGATCATTCAGTAAATCGCTTTGAAACGTCATTTTGTACATTTTAAATCAAAAAGGCCCAAGGGGATGTCTGGCATTTCAAACCTGGAAGATCCTCTACTTTTAAGGGTCTGTTTGAAATATGTAAAAAATAGAAACATCCAGGTGTTTCTCTGTCAGTTGTGCTGTGTTCGTGCAAATAGTCCTAAAATTAGGTTGAGCTGAGTTAATATTAAGCTCTTGTCTAATGTTTAAAAGCTGTGGTAAGTCCATATATTCAGACTTAGTTATGAAACTTGCCCTAATCACTGATTAGCTTACCATTTACCCCCTTATTCATAAACGCTGCTTAAAGCTAACCAGGTGATTAGCGATTCTTTAACCATACATTTTTGATCTTTTAACGTCACTTAACTTTAGTCATCCATACTATTATTATAAATGTGAAAGTAACTCTGTCTGTCTGTCTGTCTGTTACGCTTTTCCGCTTAAACCTCTTAACCGATTTTAGTGAAATTTGGCACAGAAAATCTTTAGACCCTGAGAAAGAACATAGGCTACATTTTATTTAAAAAAAAATGATGTTCCTGAGGGGAATCTAAAAAGCGCGATATAATCGAATTCCACGCGGGCGAAGCCGCGGGCCGGATGCTAGTCCTTTATAAATAAACACTACAGTGTTTAAGGGTTTTATCATAAACGATGATTAAAGTGAAGTGAAGTGCAAACATCTAAAATGTATGTTTAAACAATCGCTAACAACTGGTTAACTTTAAGCAGCGTTTATGAATAAGGGGGTTAGTTAGCTCTCTTAATCAAGGAAAGTTTAGAAACGTAAAAGTAATTTATTTATAAACGGTAGTTAGCAGTTTAGAGGTTAGAGGAGAAGTTATACGTTCTGCAAAAATTATAATCAAAATAGTTGCCTAAAAACGGAACTTTTAGAATAAACTTGTCAAAACTGCGATCTTTCGTCTGTCGTGAATCTGGCATATAAACTAAAAAAAAAATGTATTGTAGTTAAATCATTGTGTTTGCGGTGGTAGCTATGGAAATAATAAGATCCATTATTAATAGGTGTAAACAGGAAAAGGTTTTACTTTCCGAAAATATATCTACTTTCTAAAATACACTGACGAAATTAATTTTAGATCAGTAACCGATAAAAACAATCTATTTTCATAACCTGTAAATTATGAAAATAGAAATAAAGAGCAACTTCTAGATAAAAGCTTATAAGCTTGTTAACTTGAATTTGCTCTTAAGAAATATAAGTGGGGTACTTGTGTCTATATTATATTACTTCCTACTGCTTTCGTAACGGAGATTCAGTGTCTTATAATAACAATTAGTATACTTGTTTACAGGCACAGGTTTTACTGCTGTTACAAGCCGCTATTAGCAACGAGCAGCAATACTTTACAACCTCGTACAGACAGCGAGAGAGTTGACCTTGATAATATGTGAAAAAAGAGGAATGAGAGTGGCATGAGCAAAGAATGGCACCCATGTCTTTGGAGGCAAGGTACTGGAAGACATAAAGAATGAATACTTATAGAATAAAAATTTAGTATTAATACGTATAAAAATAAATTATTTATACAAAATTTCCGGTGCGTGAGTAGGCCCCAGACAAGAACCTGGACCTGGTGAAGGTCGCGGGAAACCGCTGGATTCGGGAGGCGCAGGGCCGGTCGTCGGGGAGATCCTTGGGGGAAGCCTATGTCCAGCAGTGGATGTCTTTCGGCTTAAATGATGATGATGGTGAATGATGTACAAAATTTTGTCTATTATTTGTATGTGACTGTCACAACATGGCTTTAGTTCTGTACCTTAGATATGGTGTCGTAAGGTAACACAAGGATATGTGGAATAACACATTAAATAATCACTTTCTGTAATGAGTTATTTACGAACTCTTTCTCTTTTAACTTCCCTAAACACCTACTGAGGTAACTCATTGAGTTTTCCCTTTAACCCTATTGTACTGTTATACTCTTTGTATATAAATCCTTTAATCATATGTACGACTGAAGAATATATAATAGGTAATCATTCTTGTAGCGGTGGTAAAAGAGCTTTGTCCACTTCCTCCTTCATAGACTTTCCTGCGTCGATCTAAAATCTATCAACTCTTCTATGTCCTTTTGGATATCCGGTGTTCTATAGGATGCATTTTGGTGAGTGTGCGAGGGAATTGTAAGATTTAATTTCCCCATCTCCGTTCCATCATCATCATCAAACGACTCATCGTACGGCCAGTTTCCATCCTTTAATTGTTAACACCACTACGATCCGGACGAAGCGTTTTGTCTCCTATTTTATACCGCGTACATCGAGGGACTGGAACGTTTTGTGTTTCCGTCGGACTATAATTTAAGTGTCTTCAAGGCTTGAGTGAATAGGCTCTTAATAAACAAACAAAACATGCTTACCACCGGGAAGGGTTACGGTCAAGCATTCGTTCATAATTTATATTAAAAAAAGAAATCGTAGTCCATAATTACGCACTCCTCGATAAGTATTCATTTAGTTATAAAAAAAGCCTCGAAGCATAATGATCCTATTGAAGCGATCAACTAATACGAATAGAATCCGTCATCTTGCCTTCAATAGAACTTATGAGTGATCATTTTGATAATCAGTAAGTTGTTAATTGATCTGAAACTTGTAAATATAATTAATTGAAATCAAAACTGTTAACTGCCATAATTTTATCTAAATTAAATTAAAAAGTTTTATCAAACAAAATTTGTTGTAAATATTATACAGTTTTAACGATTTATTTAAGTGTTATGACAAAGTTTTATAAAGTACTGGGAGACATTAAGTCTATTGTGCGCATATTAACAACAATATTCTAAATCGGTGTACTTTATACTGCGTAAATTTGCAATCTCCGCGATCAAAGTACTATCGGTAAAAAATAGATAGCAACACTGCACTGGAATGTATAATGCCGGCCATAATATCTTGGCCTGCAATAAGAGTTTGGTTCGTATCCAAATGCGCCAAACTAAGTCGAGAGGGCCATTGTTACAACTCTGGATTAGTATGCCATTATCTTTATTGCCTTAAAGCGTTTTATTTCAGATCTAAAATCTGACTTTTATAGTGCCTACCAACTTTACTCAGCTACGAAAAAGCCTCCAAAACCAAATAAAGTAATAAATAAAATTACTTAACAAAACACTTCATATAAGCGTAGTGAACATCGCTAAAGTGGCTTCGTCGAGTAAACCTGTGCTCCGCTACATACGTAAATTCAAATAAATGAGAAAGACGTGCAGGCTTGTCGCAGCCGTTACTTACCATGTATTTATTCTTATAAATCGGACTTAATACAAGCACCCTCGTAAAATAGACTTGTTGGCCGCCGCCTCCAAGGTATTTGTAGCAGAAATATGGGTAATAGGGTAGCGTTGTAAACGGCCGAACGATGTCCTCGCCGTGTTTGAATAAACTCGTGTATAAAATCCTGTGAGATATGTGTACATGATAAGTTACGTTTTAGGCGCGATTTTTCTACTAAAATCTGGTGGATGTTTTTATCTTTATTGGTTCAGACAGATCTATACGACGTTTATACACTAGGTCCATCGCTGTTTTCATTTTTCTTTTATTCAAAAGACACATAAAGAATTTAATAGAATAGTATAGAATACTCTTTATTATTTATACTATCTGCGCCGTGCGGTTTCACCCGCGTGGGTTTCGATATTTATTTTTTATATCCTCCGCTCGTATTCGTTACAGTGTGATGTTAAATAACCTAGCCTTCCTGGATTAATAGGCTATCCAATGTAACAAGAAAGTTTTTAATCCTACCAGCAGTTCCCGAGATTAGCGCGTTCAAACCAACAGACTCTTCAGGTTTATATATTAGTATAGATGAATTACAGAACATATTAAATAGGTATAAACGTAGGTCGTTGAAGTTCATATCCGTCAATAAATTCTTGATTATTATGAAAAGTTTTGATTAATTCTGTTGAATCTGCGTTTTTGGTGATATTGTCTAGCATAGTTTTAATATTAGGTAGTTTGTTGTGATTAGACTATGTACGTAAGACACGGATACGGCGGCATATGGAGGCAAACTTAATTTCAGTCTTCAAAAAATTCCTTTCCTTTTTGAAAAACCAATCACGATTTCTAATAAAAACACTGCGGCGTTCACATAATCAAATTGGAAAGAAACAAAACACCTACAATATCCGGGCATAGAAATTTTAGATTATTCTACAATGTCCGACTTTCGCACGATACCGCGACGCCCGAGTGAACATTGTCGAATTTTTACGATCACAGTACTACAATAAAATTTAATATCTCTGCGTGTTGAGAGCATTTACTAATTTATTGTCGTTCAGCGTGTTCATTGTCGGGATCCAATGTCAATTATAATTTTAGCCAAGCTTTACATATCAGTTTGCGAGCAAAATCATAAGTATTTATATTAAACATGTGAGCAGCCTTCTGAAATCATATTAACAGATAAGGGATAACCACACACGTATTGTGTGTGTGGTTACTTTAAAACTATATACTTTTGGGCCTTGTTGACTAGACTAGTGCGGCACAATCCTTGTTGACTAGACTAGTGCGGCACGATCCTTGTTGACTAGACTAGTGCGGCACGATCCTTGTTGACTAGACTAGTGAGGCACGATCCTTGTTGACTAGACTAGTGCGGCACGATCCTTGTTGACTACACTAGTGCGGCACGATCCTTGTTGACTAGACTAGTGCGGCACGATTCTTGTTGACTACACTAGTGCGGCACGATCCTTGTTGACTACACTAGTGCGGCACGATCCTTGTTGACTAGACTAGTGCGGCACGATCCTTGTTGACTAGACTAGTGCGGCACGATCCTTGTTGACTAGACTAGTGCGGCACGATCCTTGTTGACTACACTAGTGCGGCACGATCCTTGTTGACTAGACTAGTGCGGCACGATCCTTGTTGACTAGACTAGTGCGGCACGATCCTTGTTGACTAGACTAGTGCGGCACGATCCTTGTTGACTAGACTAGTGCGGCACGATCCTTGTTGACTAGACTACTAGTGCGGCACGATCCTTAAACTCCTGATATTTGTAAACTAATATCTATTTCGTGTAGGGTAAGCAAAACTTCGATTAGTATCGCAAAACAGCATTAACGTCTGTTAGCAAAATAATAAATGCGGTAATTTGAATAATGATCATCTGTTTGTTTTAAATAAATTCATATTCTTTTCAGTCAATCGGTTTTGTGACTTGATAAATGGGTTTTAGTTACCTATGTATAAAGGGAATTAACAGTTTCGTACTTCACAACACTGAAGAACGAAACTATGTATAATCGTCATCCTGCTTAAAGAAAATCTCCGTCGATTGTCACGACTCCCGCGGGTAGTTGTTCTTATACCTACGTTTTTTGAACCACAAAAAACATTCCTAATACAATCTCACACTGTCAAAAAATTTAACGGTAGCCCAGGGAATCTAATTTGAACCTTTGTTCAGTGTCCGCTGGAAGGTGGCCAGACGAAATAAAATGTTTGACTCCCGCGCCCCCGCGCGGCGAACACTTCGTCTTTGGGAAAATTATTTATAGGACTTCGATTATGGCTGCACATCGCCATTTTATTGTCACCCCCGACTATTATATGATTTTTATTACAGTACTATTTTAACACCATTTATTGTTGTCTGCTGTGAATTGGGGCATTGTAAGTGCTCTTAGATTCTCAGATTCTTGACTTCAATTGTTTTTACTTACCATAGATAGGACTAGCGTGAGGAGAAGCGGTCACGGGGCGAACAACCGATTCAGCGTCAGTTCTAGCAGCGTCAGTTGCAGCTCCGCAAGGTCCTGGTAGCGGAATGGCGGGAAGGCTTTCGCGCCCTGCCGCAGGCCTCACCACCATCGAGGCGATCCGGCCGTTATTGACGGACTGGCTCGGGAGTAGGCACGGCTCCCTGTCGTTTCGGGTAACACAGGTACTCTAGGGCATGGTTGCTTAGGAAAGTACCTGTGTCGCATAGCGTCAGAGTGTGCCACTCGCCGCAAGTGAGCTGTGCCGTGCCCTCAACTCTGAAGTAGGCAGTGATCTGTCCCTGCCGGTTGTAATTGAGTCGATGGTCAGCAGCAAAGAGTTCTGGGATGCGGTGGTTTCCTTTTGCGAAACAGTAGTCTTACAAAAGGAGGCTGCGGAAAGGGAGAGGGAGATCTCGTCCAAACACCCGGCCCCCAGCAGGCGCATCGCGTGTCGGCGGAGGGCGGATATCGCCTTGTTCCAGTCCCCCTAAATGGGTTCATCGTTTGGGGAGTGACAGACTCGAGGACCTCTGTGGACGTCAAACATTTGAACCCGAGGTGGCAGGCGAAGTGTTCCACGCGCGCCACTCTTAGATGTCACGGGGGAAGTCAAACATTAGAACTCGAGGTGGCAGGCGAAGTGTTCCACGCGCGCCACTCTTAGATGTCACGGGGGAAGTCAAACATTAGAACCCGAGGTGGCAGGTGAAGTGTTCCATGCGCGCCACCCTTAGATGTCACGGGGGAAGTCAAACATTAGAACCCGAGGTGGCAGGCGAAGTGTTCCACGCGCGCCACCCTTAGATGTCACGGGGGAAGTCAAACATTACAACCCGAGGTGGCAGGCGAAGTGTTCCACGCGCGCCACCCTTAGATGTCACGGGGGAAGTCAAACATTAGAACCCGAGGTGGCAGGCGAAGTGTTCCACGCGCGCCACCCTTTGATGTCACGGGGGAAGTCAAACATTAGAACCCGAGGTGGCAGGCGAAATGTTCCACGCACGCCACCCTTAGATGTCACAGGGGCAGTCAAACATTAGAACCCGAGGTGGCAGGCGAAGTGTTCCACGCGCGCCACCCTTAGATGTCATGGGGGAAGTCAAACATTAGAACCCGAGGTGGCAGGCGAAGTGTTCCACGCGCGCCACCCTTAGATGTCACGGGGGAAGTCAAACATTAGAACCCGAGGTGGCAGGCGAAGTGTTCCACGCGGCCACCCTTAGATGTCACGGGGGAAGTCAAACATTAGAACCCGAGGTGGCAGGCGAAGTGTTCCACGCGCGCCACCCTTAGATGTCACGGGGGAAGTCAAACATTAGAACCCGAGGTGGCAGGCGAAGTGTTCCACGCGCGCCACCCTTAGATGTCACGGGGGAAGTCAAACATTAGAACCCGAGGTGGCAGGCGAAGTGTTCCACGCGGGCCACCCTTAGATGTCACGGGGGAAGTCAAACATTAGAACCCGAGGTGGCAGGCGAAGTGTTCCACGCGCGCCACCCTTAGATGTCACGGGGGAAGTCAAACATTAGAACCCGAGGTGGCAGGCGAAGTGTTCCACGCGCGCCACCCTTAGATGTCACGGGGGAAGTCAAACATAATTATACAACATTAGTTTTTGTTTACGCGAAACCCGAAACACGTGTCCAGTATTTTTAAGTAAAAATTTTATGTATAAAATTTCAAAAAGATATAACGAAAAACCACAAAGTTATGAGCTTGCTATTCTAGTCTGTTGTCCTAACAAAAATATGGTCAAAGCTGCGCTGTGACGCGCGCGCAAGTACTATGATCTATTGTAAGCGGTAACCACTCGGTCTGTCTGTCTGTCTGTGAAAGATCGCTCTTAGCGATAAGACCGCCCATTGTGTCACCCTTTGTGAAAACCTTATATTTATGTTCTGTAATCTATATGGTGTACCTACATAATAATATTATATATTGTATTATATTATATTATTATAGTGTATTCAATTCTATTGTATTCTGCAACATGCTGTGTTTATTCTGAGCAAACTGTATTTAGGTTTCGCATAAACAACAAATATCGGTTTACATACGTCATAAGTTCTTCTTCTAATTTCTGTGCTACGAAATTAATTAAACAGTTAAACAATCTTGTAGACTTGTAAATTTTTGTGGTATAGGACACTGCTGTAAAGATTGAAAATCATTATTTATTGAACTCCTACAATACTTAAAACTGATGACTAGATACCTTCTGCAAAACAAGTAATGCACGCGCACAGCTAATATTCTCTAATCATAAAATCCAAATTCAATTTCGCGAAGCTTCTAAAACTTGTTCTTTACCTTTTAATCACACGTCCTTCGAGTACACATAAAAAAATAAAATTGTTCAGAGAACCGAGGTGCGCCGTCAAAGTCTCTGGATGCGTACATTTTTCTTTACTCTATAATTATATACCGTTGGGAACGGCGCGTTGTGTTATCTACTTTATAGGGACCAGTAATGAAATGAAAAAAATCCTGCCTCTTACGGGTTTAGGATGTTTACGACCCGTAAATTACTGTTATCTGCTTAAGAAATATGCATCTAATATGGAGTTATTTTAATAACGCAGTATTTTTTCTTCCACAGCGAAACGGAATTAAAAACCTCGAGAGTCTGGAACGCTTTAAGAGAAGACTTTAATAAATGGGAGACTAAACTTCTGAACAGCAGTTCGTGACCCAATAAACTATTGCTACTTATCTTTAGGAAGAATGGATTGACTTTGTGTTAGTAGTTTAACGCTGGTTCACCGCGAGCGGAACACCTAGATCTCGTCGACAATACATTCTACGTTCAAGAATTTCCGTCCGGAATTGCGGCTTAGTCTGACGAAGACCTGCCATCTTTTAAGAAATTGAATAAATAATACATTTGATGCTAACAGTGAGGCTGTCAGCTTAGAATAATTTTCACTCAACTGCGAACCGTGCATAACGGAATGATTAAAAATAGAGCTCCAAAAGAAAATACAAGTTGAAGACAATATTGTAATACTTCTTGCCGGCGATGGCGTCCTCGGTAACAATGCACGTAAGTTAGTTCCGAAACAAAAACACCGGCTGGCTGCTAGGAAGTCGGCAAGTGGCAGGTCTCCTCACCTCGTTAAACGAAACTTTCTTACGGAGTTAAACTGAGGTTATCTTGCTTTCACGAACAATTTAATAATGGAATAAACTCGCTGAATTATATTTGAGTTTTCATTTCGTTAGTCTCGTTATATCTTCTTTCTCTTTGTGTTTGATGTTGGTCCATTTCACTGTAACATTAATTAGGAAGACTTCATTAAACCTCGCGATTCCTCGCTAGTCACATTTTCTGTTTTGTCTACTGGCGGTGAAAATAAAAGTTTTTTTTTTACAATGAAATCTTGATTTGTTTTTGAGCTTTTGAAATAGATTTCGTGCTTAAGTTGTGTCACCTAGCTGTGGTCACGATTCTTGTGTCAACAACCTCCTGGGATACGACTTCTGTTTTAACAACTAGAAATTGGAAAGTGAACAGTTAATTGCTAATCAGACGTGGATTACTAAAGGGTTAATTGGTTGGATTTCGTAGATTGTTTTAGGATTGTTTAGGACCCGCTTGTTAGACAAAAGTTTTATATAAAAACTTACTGCAATGTTATTAAACTTCACTCAACAAGTAATAAAGGTTCAAGTATTTTAGCGTAAATAGAAACTCGAAACCAAAATTAATTTTTCAATTCATTGAACTTCAAACAATCTATAAGTATTTATTGGCACGTCTTATTTATCAAATCTGCGGCGTGTGACACAATGTTCTCAGGCGGAGACAAAAACAGAGCTATTTAGAAGCCAGGGTTGGGGGAGTGCGAAACCGAGCCAGTTCGTGATAAGCATCCATTTTTGCGAGGTCCTTTCTGCGAATTTATTAGGCAGTTTGCCGTATTGGCCGCAGCGGGGCGCGGTACGTGCGCCGTGAAGAGATGCGACTTGCTGTCGCAAGAAATAGCTCTAGGAGGAGGTTTTAATATAAAGTCAGGAAAAATGGTTCGTTTATTATATTATTACTGTCACGTTTTGTATTATTTCAATAACAGTTTTGGTGCGGTTGGTATCCAGTAGGTAAGTACAGGATTTTGTAGCAACTAGATAACATCGTTCCTTGTAAATTACACTAAATCTATCTGGACTTGTTAGGAGAGTTCAGGCCATTATTGTGATAAAATGGATATTGGCGCCGATTCTCTAGTTCACAAACAAAACTAAATTTAATTTGAGTGCATGTTTTTATTTGTATTTCATTAAGACATGATGGGATGGTAAATACAACATTAGTTTTGTTAAATAAAGATACTGCATGTGATTAGAAACATGAAGACTAAATTACCATTTATTTTCAGTCCTTTTCTAAATAAAATACGAACAAAAAATTTCCACTGAGCTTAAATTCATCTTAGTTTGTGAACAAAAAAATCGACTCGAATGCTTGCAAAAAAACCAAATGGCCAAATATTTGTTGCCAAAATGTACTAAGGAAATGTCTTCAGGATTACTGTTCAATGGTCTTTCAATTGTAATTTTCTGATCACTATTCATTGTGTGTAGTTTCGTTCTAACCTTCTTTTCCTCTCCTGTCGGGCTGTCGCTTCCACTCCAGTCACACTCCGAACACATCCTAACATTCGGATCGAAGGACCCACGGGAGCGTCTCTGTCTTTTTTATGGCGCTCCCTTTAAAACAAGCCGATGATACCTAGCGGCTTCGATAGCTTTCACACGAACCCATATATTTTGTGACACTGACAATCACCATCCACTATGAATCTTGGCGACATTTCGTTTAATGCCTCTTAGGGTTTTTGGTATCGGTGCCAATTTGAATAAAATTCTCATTGTTGAATATCGACTATTGAAATCTTGCACCCATTGACATGCATAATAATGGACCATGTGTCTTTTGTACAATTTAATTTATCTAGTTGTAGATAACTAAACTTTTATAAAAAAGATACTAAACTTTACTTCGATGTGACATCTACATTGTCTCCCTAATTATAATTATTTAATATCTTAAGAATAAATAGTATTAGGAATGTTTATTTCACAAACAAATTGGTTTCCATTTTCTCATCATTACTTCGTTTGTGGTCCTGCTACAGGCGTCTTATTGCGAACATTTTGTATTTAAACAGAATTTGTAAATAATTTACGCATTTCTGGAAGCTCTGTGTAGGTCTGCTAATTTAATTTAATTATTAGCTACTTTGAACTATGTTTGATGTTTGATACTGATTACTTAGTTATTTTGGACAATTCACCTCGTTATTTGAGATGAATACTCTTTGAAATTATTATATTTTCTCTACTTCAATAAATATTTACTTAAATCGATTCTAAGAAAATACGTTGGATGGAAATTATCAATACATAAACATCTTGATCACTGAATTATAATGTAAATAGAGGTCAAAGATTTTAGGTAAATTTAAGTGCGAATAATTTTAAAATCATTAGTCGCAAGTAAAATTTACTCATAGATTCGTCGGTTTTAAAGGGTCAGAGCCCATTCGGCCCCTAATATTCGTCCTCCAGCATAAAAGTTGTGGATTCAGCCCCTATATAGGTGCCCATTGGTCTCCTGGTAGGGGACCAATTAATATTTTAATAAAAAATATTATTTTTAAGGTACCCATTCGTCCCCTCTAATATAATATACAATATAAGTTAAAGATTTGGCACCTATTCAGGTGCCTATTGGTCATCTGAGATAAAATTAGCTATATTTTACATAAGAAACGGTTAACATAGTACTTGTGAACAGTATATTAACGAAATTAATTTAATAAATCATAACAGATCATTGAAAAAAGAGTTATGATGAATGATAATCCGTCATGAAAATAATATAACCTGTCGATAGGCTATCTTTTTCTTTTTTTTTCTGGATGGGAAATCATCAAATGACCTCTCCCGCTCTGGGCGGAACAGAAGGGTGTGTCAGACTTTTACTGACTAAAATCCACCCGTGTTTCTTTTTAAACAACCCGTAACCCTGACTCGGGAGGCACCGGTCTTCGTGGACCCCATCACGATGTGCTGACATCTCATTGAGGCGCGCGTGAAAAACGACGCGTCGTCGACTCGGGCCTGGTCCTTGCCGGGCGGCATGCTGCCCTCTGCTCACCGCCCGTAGGCCCGACACAACCGTGTCCGGTGAGGACCTGCTTCAGGCGGAAGGTGAGGGCGCCGTGGCGCCTCTCATGTCACTCCTCAAAGAGGGGCCTTGTCGCCCCTATTGTGGCGACGCATATATATGTACCTACTTATATATTTATAAATATTATAAGATTGTATAAAAATTCTTCACGGGACGAATGGGTCCCTCAAAAGTTTCAGGGGATGAGTGGGCATAGGGTGCGAATCTTAGGGGACGAATGGGCTCTGACCCATTTTAAAGTGCCCTCGGATCATAAACTATCTCGTGCCAAAGTTTATCCGAATCCAGTCGACTGTTTTTGTGCCAATACGGAACATTCATCCATAAAAACTATATTTTCTTCATCATATTACGTGCCAAGCTTCGTAGCAATTAAAAAAAAGCAGTTTTGGTTTACTATTTTATTTCAGTTTAGTTAAACAACCTTACTTTTTTTTCTTTATACGAAGCTTGTATATACCTAGTTTGTTCAGAATAACCAACCGAATCGGTTCCAATAATTTATACACCATGACATATTTTTTCCCAAATATATTTAAAAAATGACGCAGTGTGGTTACCGAGCGCACGAAACAGTTCACAGCAGATCATAGTGTCCTTGGGCCGCCGCCGCCGCCGCGGCGCGCCACTGTAGACGTGATCGGGCGAGCGGGCCGTTGACCATATTTTTGTAGGGACAACCAGGTGACATAACAAGCTCATAAAATTTCGATGTTTCATGATATTATTAAATTTTGTACATAAATTCTTGATATAAAAATATTGAACACGTGTTTCGGGTATCGCATATACAAAAAATAACGCTGTAGATGTCTTGAAACCACTGCACCACTAACTACTGCACCACTAACTACTGCACTAATTAAATTTGGTGAAAAATATGCCAAATAGCATCATTAAATGAAACTCACTATCCCTACTGATGTTTAAATGACAGTGTAGCACCGGAGCTCCCAATCACATTCGATTGTCATGCAAATCTCTCCTAAATTGTGATCGCCAGCGTACGTTCAGAGTAAAACAATTTCAGCCTTTATTTACCACATTATTTCAACGGTAGCAATTGGTTTAGTTCATTATCATGAAAACATGTTATTATATCATCTCATAGTGACTATTAACACTATTTGTATCAGATTTTACATAATATTGCTTTAATTTCCCGGTGGTAAGCCTTAACATCGGGTGCCGGCAGAAGTTACCACCCAGCAGACAAAGTCTTACCGCCAAGCGATTCGTCGTGTTCCGTCATGATGCCTGGTGAAGCCGTACAGAGCACGGTTCTGAGCAGTTGTGTTGCAATGTGTGCCCGATACGAAGAGCCAAATGTTGTTGTGTAGGAATTTGGTCGTGGAGGGTATCCAGATCGATCTCCCTCTGGCGCAGCATCATTGGTCGTGTTTGTCTTGGGTTTAACATTGCATCATCTCGCTCAACTGCCGTCATTCTTCCTATTACTAAGTTTTTTAAGTAAATTGGCTCAATAAACTAGTGCGCGTTACCATCATCGATTGCGTCACGGCTTACCATCAGGCGGGATTGCAGTCAGGCACTAGTTTATAATTATTAAAAAAAAATTACACAGATATTAAAAAAAAACCGTTTTAAGTATTTGTTCTTATAGCGGCAATAGAAATACGTCATCTCTGAAAATTTCAACTGTTTAGCTATCAGATCATGAGTAACAGCCTGTTGACAGATAGACAGACAGACAGACGGATAGCGGTCTCTTATTAATAAGATTCTGTTTTATGCTTTAGAATAAAAAAGATCGCGATTTAGTAGGTAAACATGTACCTAGCATTATATAGACGTATTAAATAATTAACAAAAGTACTTTCACCGTCCTCAAAAAAAAAAAAGAACATTGCTATGCGTAAAGGACGTCGGATATCACAATATAATAGTCGATATAGCCACTTAGTTTCGATATTTGTAGCTAACATTATCTAATCGATATATCATTCACATTTCAAAGTAGCCTCACAAGATCAGACATGATGTGGGTGTTATTTATTACATAGGTAGTTGAAGGGGCTCCAGACGTAAAACCACTATGTGCGTATTTTATTTATTTGTATTATATCGTCATACTTCAAGTATACTCAGACTTCCATCATCGAAACACTCGAGGGAAATTGAAGCGAAAAAAACCAAGATGATGAAAAATCAACGATTCAGAGAAAACTCATTAATTATTATCAAATAGGTACTCCGTTTATATTGAATAATTTTAATTAAATTTTTACCTACTTGCCTGGAAAAATGCTTCTCATAAACATAGCCTTTGATGTGTCGACCTTGAAGGCAATCTGGATATGAATAGAACAAAATGTTTAACAAAATTCTATGAATCGATTGATCTTTGGGTGTTTACAAAGCGTAATTCCTAACAGTCTGTCAAAGTAAGTGATTTGATGGAAAGAAAATTGTTCAAAAATACGGGACAAGAAACGTCTTCAAAAGGTTACGACGTCAAGTAGTACGTAGCTAAAATAAACGAGGAGATCGCCAAGTTAAATTAAATGATGGATGGTATTTATCATTGACCTACTTTTGTAGGTCTTCCTATACGAGTCCCAATAAATTTTCCTTTTTTATTTAGCTATGGGTGAGCGAAGTAGTCGTGGTGGCCTAGTGGTTAAAACACCAGCCTCTAAAGTATGAGTGTGCGGGTTCGATTCCAGGTCAGGCAAGTACCAATCTAACTTTTCTAAGTTGTATGTACTTTCTAAGTATATCTTGGACACCAATGACTGATTAAAAGGCGAAGGAAAACATCTTGAGGAAACCTGGACTTTTAGTCTGAAATCGCCAACCCGCATTGAGCAAGCGTGGTGATTACGCTCAATCCTTCTCTGTATGAGAGAAGGATTGAGGAGACCTGTGCCCAGCAGTGAGACGATAAAAGGGTTGATGATGAGCGAAAACCAATGACCAATGTACATGACAACAAGCATTCCGCAGAAAAAGTTGTTCATGCTCACACCTATAGCGGTGAGTCTCGGTGAACCTCGACCTCGGCAATCAGCAAGAAATATCAATGTATAAAATCGTTGATCAGGAAAGTCATTGATTCACTGCAATTAATGGCAACTTTGGATTCGACGGAGAGGCATACCAAGCTAATTGGTGACCCAGATTTGATTCAAAATGGTCTCTAAAGCCTAGGGGAACTGGCATGCATTTTGGAGAGAGTGCGCCGGAATTGCATATCTTAATTCCCCCATCTCCATTTCATCATAGGACAACTCATCGTACGGTGAGTATCCACCGTTGCGTTGGACACCACTACGATCCGGACGAAGCGTTTCGCCAATGGCGTTGTTTTGGTCTGGCTACAATTTAAGTGTCTTCAAGGCTAGAAGTGAATAAGTTCTTAATAAACTAGCGCGCTTTAGCATCAACGATTGCATCGCTGCTTACCATCAGACGGGATTGCGGTCAAGCACTAGTTTATAATTACATAAAAAACCTAGTGTGGGCATGGAGAAGTGTATTGGTACGAAAGAGAGGCGAAAGAAGTTTGGTTCGGGCGACCAGCCAGAACATGATTATGTTGGCAGCACGCTGTGCCGCCATGTCTAGTGGGGTTCATATTTATGTGTTGGTGTGCCTCTAATGTGATTTGGGGATAAATAAAAGTGGGTAGTCTCATATTATTAATATGGATTTTAATTTTAAAACGTCAAAACGTTTTCGACTTGATGAACTTGATTTTTATCTTGCTTAACAGTAAGTGTAGTGAATAAAATGCTAACATCTATACTAACATTAGAAACCTTGTAGGTTTTATTGATGTCTATGTAAATATATAAAACTGACTGACCTGAAACACATAGTCATGTCCAATCAATAAACCATAATTCAATCCAATGTTCCAGGAAAGTTTTCCAATTTTAATTTGGCTAAAAATCGTCCAGCCATTGTAAATGATCAACGAATAGCATTTGATTTAGAAATACATTCACTGATTCTTTTTTAATGTATGATCTAAATACATCAGTGAATCATTTAATTCACGCTAAAATAGACATACAGTGATATCAATAACGAATCATCATCAACCTTTTTACCGTCCCTCTGCTGAGCACAGGTCTCTAATACAGAGAAGGATTCAGCGTAATAACCACGCTTGCTTAATGCGGGTTGGCGATTTCAGACTTATAAAGTCCAGGTTTGCTCAAGATGTTTTATTTTATTTATTTTATTTATTTTTACATTTTAAGGAAACTTACAGCTAGTATATATACAGATAGAAGATAATTAGTGAAAGAAAGCCAATTAAAAGTTTCCACAGATAACATTAGGTTTTTCCTTCACATTCAGTCATTGGTGTCCAAAATATACTTAGAAAGTACATATAACTTTAGAAAAGTTACATTGGTACTTACTTGCCTGACCTGGAATCGAACCCGCGCACACATACTTGAGAGGCTGGTGTTTTAACCACTAGACCACCACGAAATTCAATAACTAATGATATGACGAAAATATAAATGTGCAACAGAAATCAATTGCTAATCTTTAGCACAAAAAATAACAACTGCTATAGAATCATATATTCAACACAAAATAAAGTACTCTAACAATTGATACTAAATAATTAGTTTCTTAAATTCAAATTTTAACAAAGGAGTCACTACATTACGCAGGTGAAATGATAAAATAATGTGTTTATTTCAATTTTAAAAGTTTGGTTTTAGGTATATTAAACATTCTCATAACTTTCAAACATGTAGGAATAGGATTAAAAACTTCTCCAATATATTTTATATCATCCAAAGAAAAAGGGTTTCATAATTTTATGTTTTATACAAAATAACGGAAAGGGTCCAAGTCACTAATCAAATCAGATTCATAATACCATTTAATTTCCAATTCATGAATGCAACACTGCAGTATTAATCTGTGCAGTTGTTAGCAAAAACACAGTGGATTGTATAATACAGAGCCTGCTGCCAATGCAATCACCGCCTGGCGAGGTTCCCACTCTAAAAGGATTGTATTTGATGCCATGTGACGCTATATTACGTGCTTGTTGCGGGTGTCGGGACACAATTTTGTCATGTTTGGGCTGTTTTAAATTTAGTAGAGTGGTTGGGAATATTGTGATATTGGAATACACCTTTATGTAGACCTCCTAGTGTAAAGGATGCTATCATGTTAGGCTTGGCATGATTCGGTGCATCCTGGCATTGAGTATTTGTTGAAAAAACATGCTCAGCTTCGCTCAAATTATTTTGGGCCGACCTGAACACTTTTGGCATAAGGTAGATGCTGAACGCAGTTTGCCGATCGTCACGAGCCGAATGCGAACGCAAAGTAATTGCTTTGGGTTGGCTTTGTAGTTTTACAAATAATGCTGAATCGAATGTGCCGAATCAAACACGTGTGCCCCCTAAAGGTAGCTTCTTTTTAAATTGGTTCGTCTCAACCAACGTGATAACTGGAGCCCTCCGAACATTTTTTACCTAAGGATGACACCGTCGCACAGGAATCAAAAAATATTTAAAGCTACACACTATGAGTCATACCAATACAATTTACTATATTAAATATTTACGTATTAACAATGTTCGAAGGTAACACTTGCATTTAAAATACTTCAACACTCAACCAATAAAAAGTCCGCCTCCATTATCTTTTCCTTAAAATTTCTAGCGAAAAAATGGTGCATTTTGCACTCTTTAAAGTCCCACGAGCTTAATATTACACGGACATACATAGTTACACAGAAAAATGCCCCTAACGGTTGTCACCTTGGGAAATTTTACACTCTACAGCATATTCTCACCTAGGAAGGAGCAATGGTATTTCATAGAGGGATGCCTAGCGTTGTTGGGTCTGAAGCACGGGCGCGAGCGGCAGCTACAGACACTCAAAGACACGTCAAACTTAAACCATTTCGTCGTTTTTGCGTCGGGGTTAAAGCGCTTGCTTTGAAACAAAAAGTTACCATGCGTTACATTCACACATTTGTTTTTAGAATTTCTGTTAGATGCGTGATTGCATGATGTTGTTTATGGTTATGTCTGTGAAGTGTTCAATGACTAATGAGATAACAGGCTCCCTATATTTATGTTTTATTTTTAGTTTAAGTCCACTTTGTATATTTAAAAGTTATGATGTCCAAAACCAAGCGAAATTAATCGGAACATCCTCTAAAATTCAACACTAATTTGAATACAAGTAATTATCTATTTTTGTAACACCGCACCGCAACATAAGGATTTAAATAATAACGAGTCATTTTAAGTCCAATTTCCATGTTAAGTACAAGCCACTTGGAAGCAATTTCATAATTACATAGTTAATGTGGGAATCATTACATTATTACGTGATTATGGCAATGGTCAGCAAACTCCATATTAGCTCACCGCATACGTATATGTATGTATGTGGTTTGTGTATACTTCGGTTAGCACATGATATAATTTGCAATATTAACAGGCGTAGGCCTGGATGCGGTTTTAGTAGATATTGGATTGATTAGTATTAAATTCAGTTGAGAGGATATTACAACGAGCTTACTACTTTACATATTTTTAATAGTTTTCATATTATTTATCCAGATTAGAACACACTGTTGTAACGTTGTGATTATTTCTTATTTTATTTATTATTTTTTGCCTTTACTAAGCATAGAGAAACGCACCTTTTTGTGGTCTATGGTTATTGATACTAATTGTCTATTACTATTTGTTTTGCTTGATCTGTGACATTTTATTGTCGTTTTGACGTTTCAGTGTGACAGTTTTTTGTCAAATTCCCAAGTTTGTGAGGAGTATTGTTTTGTAATGTTTGCATTGCATGGTTTTTTTTGTATATCAACAACGTAATGGTCGCTGCTTTCATTGTGAAAATGAATTGTCGTATTTTTTCATTAAGGGATTTTTGTAGACCAAGTTATATTTTCATTGGATTTCTGCAGATTGGAATCTTGTAAGCGGGGAAATCTCCCAACGTTCAAAGGGGTAATTTGGTTTCGGGTGTTTGGCACCGAGAGAGATTCTTGACAGCAAAAGAAGAAGGAGGCGAAAATACCTGTGGAGTCACGTAGCGATCGGAAAAAAGGCTTTTCGATGTCGATAGATCTGACCGGCAGGGCGTCGGGCAGACGGCCTGGACGGGCTTAAAGAAAATAAAGGCTTCTGACACGGTGTGCTGATTTTGGGACAATCGCGGCCGTGTGGACCAGCCAGCAAGCAGCACTAGGCCCAAGCAATCCTGTGCATGTGGCTGGGTCTCCCAGGCGGAGAATTTTTCTATTGGAGCGCCACCTGGGCGTGTCTTTTTTTATTTTTGTCCTAATCTTCTACCTTCAACCCCGTTGGTTTGGAGAGGCAGGACACATGGTTTCAAGGACAAAGAAGGCCAGGAACTTCCAAGGATGTGTCGCAAGTACCCTCTTATCTCAATTTAAATAACATTCTTGTACCCGTAGAAAACTCATTTACTATTATATTACCGGTGGTGACCTTTTGTGACCTTTTCTGATATATAATTTTCCCCATTTTGGATTTGTATAATTCTGTAGTCATAGTGGATGAAATCCACAGCCTGAGTAAGCTGAGCTAGAGTTAGTGGGCAATCTGCTAGGCTACTGTTGCGCGTGAAACCTGGACGCTCCAACAGACCACTCTTGGAGCCGCTAGGATTGACCCAACCTTATTGAGGTTAACAATAAAGCTATATTGTTTATTTACATTTAATAAGAGTTAAAGATAGTTTCCTGTTGTTACATATAAAAGCTTGTAATTAAAACATAGTAGTCCAACAAACTATCATTATTTTTATTTTCACACCCGATTAGCCGAACCTCTACTTTTCTTTTTTTGTCAGGGAGTAAAACCCGGGCAACCTCTAATTTTACACACTGACAAATGGCGCCCAATTTATATTTATTTTCATGGGGAATTTGGCTGATTGGGTAAAGGTCACCACTGGAGATATTTTTTTTTCTCTTCTAAAAAACTTGTAACTTTAAATTTTGAAGTATTACTTTAATTTAATAAGTGTGAATTAGCCTTATATCAGTATTAATCAGTGATAAGTGCATTCCTTTTCTTCCCAAAAAACATTGTTGTAATTATTTTTCAAATTTCACATAATTTTACTTAGTGACAGTTGAACAATCACATGTCAGTTTGAGGGTATGTTGCATCATGCTTTTAAATTTTTAGTGTTTATTTGTATTTATTTTGCATCCTTAAGCAGGATTATAATATTTTACATGTGACTGTGTCAATTTATTGTGGTTTTTCCAAATATTTTATGGAATTTTAGTGAAATTTAACTTTGACAAATTTTATCTGCGGGATCACACTGTGAAAACTTATTTTGAATTATTTTGGTGTATTGCTGTACTGAGTACCACTTTTTAGTGATTGTAATTGATATAAATACTGTGCCTGCGTGTGCCTAAGCATAATTTTGTAGAAATTTTGGAGATTTTACATTTTTTTTTTTTTTAACAATACCTTACATTGTGTCAATTTCATAACTTCATTCAAGAATTTAAGTAAATTTAAGCAAATTTAAGTAAATAACTGTAAGTCACCACTGTTAATTCGCGTTTTAGAGTCTGTTTGATTTCCTTTTTACACATTTTTAGCTACAAATAGTAACTTTTCACATCAACATGGACCGCAATATACAATTTCACTCCCTCTTGAAGGATGAGCTTATATATGAGGTTTCTATTCGTTCTGAGACTCCTGCTAGTACTGTGGAAGCCCTGCGCAAACAACTTCGTGGCTTATTGTTAGAATGTCCTGCAGAGGCAGTTTTGGAAACTGAATTTACACCGGAATCAGAACTTAGAATTATTCAGGAAAAGCTGAAGGAACATGATGTGGCTGTTGACAGGTACACTAGGTTGAAGGACAGGTACTCGCAGAACCGAAGCCGGGCTTTGGGCAGCCACTTGTACCATAGGATCATCAGAATTCAGTCTGATGATCCCGCTATCCTAACTATAAAGACAGAGCTTAGCGACAAGCTGGAGGTGCTCCTGGGTAAGGTGGAGGTAGCTAGTACTCCTGCTCCTCATGAAGTCAACCCTTTCTTTGCTCCTAAGGAAATATCTGTAGAATGCTCCGGTGATAAAAATGTTTCGAAGTGGAACTTAAAGTTCAACGGCATTACTGACCCACGGTCTTTCTTGGAACGGGTCGATGAGTTGCAACGGTCCTATGGTGTCTCGGATATTAAGTTGTTTAATTCTGCTGCTCAATTATTTACGGAGCAAGCTTTGCTTTGGTACAGGGGTATCAGGGATCAAGTTTCTTGTTGGTCACAGCTTAAGGAGATTTTATTGGAGGAGTTTGGCCCAGTGGACCATGATTATAGGTTGCTTGGGGAAATTAGATCTCGTACACAGGGAGCGGACGAACCAGTCCATATTTATTTTTCAATCATGACATGTATGTTTGCTCGTCTCAAAAACCCACTGAGCGAGGACAGTAAATTAGAGATTTTGTTACATAATATTAGGCCTCAATTTTCATAACAGCTAGCGTTAGTGCAGGTAACTTCAATCGCCCAACTTAAAGAACAGTGCCGGAAGTTGGAAGCCGCGCGTCAGCGGGCTGATCTGTTTGTGGAGCCGTCGAGGCCCAGCTCTAGTATGCTTGGCACGGACTTCGCTTACAAGGGCAAGTCTCATAAGCCTGTTCAGGCGGTGGCTGCCTCGACGACAAACGCGGCCGGGTCGGCCGGTTGTCCGTGTGCTGACACTTATAGCAAGGGTAGGCAGGTTAGGAAAACCGCAAAGCCCATTTGTTTCAAATGTGGAAAAACTGACCACAACTTTTCAAAGTGCAACGGCGTGCCGGAAGGGGGTGCTGTAAAGTGTTTTGGCTGTGGGAAAGTAGGTGTTTTGCGGAAACACTGTACTAACTGCAAAAATGTAAAGAAATCTGACAAAGTGTCTAATAAAAATTCAAAAAACTTGTAAGGTTGAATCGCGGCAATTTAAATAATGATTCTAGGTCTAAATTTTATAATTTTGGTTCCATTGCCACGGTTCTGTTTGCTCCTAGTAAAAAGGATATTAGACCTCATCTAAAATTTCAAGTAAATGATTTTGAGATCTTTGGATTATTGGACTCAGGTGCAGCCATTTCAATTTTGGGAAATAATTCACACTTAGATTTTGTCAAGTTTGGTTTTGACTTTCAAGAGAATAATAATAGTACAAAATGTCATGTTGCAAATGGTGTAGAGGTACAGACGATAGGGTTTATTTTTGTTCCGGTTACTTTTAATAATATTACACATGTTATTAAGTTTTTGTAATACCCAACATAGTTTCTCATGTTATATTAGGGGTAGATTTTTGGCATGCCTTTCGTCTAGCACCAGAAATATTTGACAACATTGACTACAGAGTTTCACCGGTAGATTACTTTAAACACTCAGTAAATTCAGACCGCATTAGTACAATTCAATCGTATGAACATTTAACAGTGGCACAAAAGGAGTTAGCTGATGCGATGGTTGAACAATTTAAGAATGTTTCTTTTGAAGAAAAGGGTTTAGGTAGGACTACCCTGATCGAACATGTCATCGATACTGGTGATGCACCACCAATTAAAACGAAACAATATCCTCTCTCGCCGGAAAAGAGAGCATTCTTAAGCCAGGAACTGGATAGAATGTTAGCATTAGATGTAGTTACTCCTAGTGAGAGTCCGTGGAACAATCCAGCCTTGCTTGTCAAGAAATCAAACGGAGATTGGCGGTTTTGTTTAGATTGTAGGAAGTTGAATTCGGTAACCAAAGGGGATTCTTATTCAATTCCATACATACCCCAGATTCTTGACAGCCTAAAGGAGGCCAAATACCTGTCTTCCATCGATTTATCTTCATCTTTTTGGCAAATTCCACTGAGTAAAGACTC
The DNA here is from genome assembly GCA_017933935.1 of Sesamia nonagrioides. NCBI lineage: Eukaryota > Metazoa > Arthropoda > Insecta > Lepidoptera > Noctuidae > Sesamia > Sesamia nonagrioides. The sequence goes on from JADWQK010000289.1 coordinate 484,523, forward strand.
GCAAGAGAGGACTAGCTTCACAATTCCTGGCAGAGGGTTGTTCAAATTTAAGGTTATGCCATTCGGACTTTGTGGCGCGCCTGCTCGTCAGCAGCGCCTTATGGATCGATTGTTCGACCATAACTTAACGAGCGATATTGTAAATGGCATGGTATTCTGTTTTATCGATGACATAGTAATATGTAGTTCAGATTTTAACACGCACATGGTTCTGTTAAAACGAGTGTTGGACAAACTGAAAATGGCCAACCTCACTATAAATTTCAGCAAGTCTAAATTCTTTCGACAGTCGCTAAAGTACCTTGGTTACGTCGTAGACGAGTTCGGGTTGCGTACTGATCCTGAAAAGGTATCGGCCATTTTGAATTTTCCCACTCCAACAACTGCGCGGGATGTAAAAGTATTTTTGGGTACATGCTCGTGGTACCGTCGTTTCATAAGAAATTTTTCAACAATCGCAGCTCCTTTAAACAGGTTGACAGCAAAGGGTAAAAAGGCACCACCTTTCCAGTGGTCAGAGGAAGCCGAGACCGCCTTTATTACATTAAAGAACGCCTTGGTTACTGCCCCAGTCTTAGCTGTCCCTGATTTTGACAAACCGTTCACGGTTCATTGTGACGCTTCAGCGTATGGTTTAGGTGGTATGTTGTCCCAAACAATAGACGGGTACGAACACCCGATTGCATATGTTAGCCGTTCGCTGAACAAAGCGGAACGGAATTATAGTGCTACCGAACGGGAGGCACTGGCGGTTATTTTTGCGGTAGAGAAATTTCAAGCCTATTTAGGTTCCCGACCTTTCAAGGTGGTGACGGATCACTCATCGCTGAAGTGGTTCATGAACTTGGAGAATCCAACCGGAAGACTTGCTCGTTGGGGTTGCCGACTGTCTCAATTTGAGTTTGAAATTGAGCACAGGAAGGGCTCTGACAACGTCGTTCCGGATGCATTGTCCAGGCTTATGAAAGTAGAAGCGGTGAATGATTCCGACAACATAGAGAAAGATGAATGGTATGACAGGACCTTTAATAGTTGTAAAGCCTTTCCTAAAAACTTTCCTAATTTCTGTGTCAAGGACGGGAAGCTCTATCGTTACTGCAAGAGCAAGTATAATTTACTGAGTGAGTTTGATTGGAAGGAAGTGGTAAAGAAGGGTGATCGGCTGGAAGTTATTAGGGCAAACCATTGTGAAGCTACTGCCGCGCACTTGGGGGTGTTTAAGACGCACAGACGGCTGTGCTTAACGTATTTTTGGCCAGGCATGCATAAGGATGTCGTGGAGTTCATTAAAAATTGTGACGTCTGTGCCGCCTATAAACATTCTACAAAGGCTACACCAGGCTTAATGGGTCAACCAAAGGTTTGCCATAGACCTTTCCAGGTAGTGTCCATAGATTTGGTAGATCCTTTACCACGTTCCCGAGCAGGATTTACGTTTTTGTTAGTCGTAACATGTTGCTTTTCAAAGTATACCTTATTGTTTCCATTGCGTCGTGCAACCAGTGCTCTTGTGGCAAAACATTTTGAACGGGATGTTATTTTAGCTCACGGTGTCCCTGAAACCGTAATTGCAGATAACGGAGTGCAATTCACGGGATCGGAATTCCGGAATCTACTGAAACGTTACAACATTCCCAAAATACATTATTGCCCACGTTATACGCCGCAGGTTAATCTGGTAGAACGGTATAACAAGACAGTTATGACGGCCGTAGCTTCCTACGTGGAAGAAAACCATAGGAACTGGGATGAGCAACTGCACCGTATTCAGTTTGCTATAAACAGTGCAGTAAATGAGTCCACTGGGTTTTCTCCTTTCTTTTTAGTACATGGTAGGGAACCGGTCGTAAACGGGTCCTTCTACAGAGATACTGAGGCGGAGTATGAAGTGGCCATGCCTCGCGACGAATACGCTGGGGAATTAGGTTGTTTGAAGGACATTTTTGGTCAGGTTAGGTTGCATTTGTTAAGGGCACATGAGGCTAATTCTAAATATTATAATTTACGCCGTAGACCGGCTAAGTTTTCAGTAGGGGATATTGTTTGGAAGCGCTGCTATACGCAAAGTGATGCAGCTAAGTTTAAAATGGCTAAGTTAGCACCCAAGTACGAGAAGTGCAGGGTAAAGGCCGTTTTGTCGCCCTTAGTTTACGAATTGGAAAGATTAGATGGCCATCCCATTGGGTCATGGCATATTAAAGACTTGAAGAGTCACTAGTTTTTTTTCAGCGTTTTGATGATCTGACAGCAGCCGCATTGTAGTGTCGAAGTGATACAGCTGTGTGTCTGTATTCCGTGGACGCACGACCCGCCGTTATCTCGCGAGCTCGTCGTGCCGCCACGGTTTACGAACCGCCGGTTGTTCACGGAGATGACTGCATACGTTGTGGAGTTTAAATGGTTGACATTTAAACGCCGTTTTGGTAGGTGTATTGAATGGTTTTATTCCGACTCATTACTCTGTATGAATGATGAAGGAAGAATGAAGGAATGAAAGGTAAATTCACTAAGCGCTTAGTGTTAATAAAGACGAAGGATATAAGGATATATGAATGTTAATAAAAGAGAGGATTCGCGTGGAACGTATGGCTGTCTGTCTAACATATCATGAGTATGGTTGTTGAGGAACCAGTCTTGTTTCCTACGTTTTTTTTATTACCGGATCCGGGTTGTTTTATTTATTTGGGGTTTTACGTAGGATCAAGATATATTGTATTTTCAGTATTACTGAATTGTTGTTATCACTGTATCAGTGGATCGAAAGAACGCGTCCGATTTTTTTTAATTTTGGTTCCGTCAACGTTTTTTTTTTCCCTTACCACATTTTGAATTTCCGGATTGTCCTTGAAACCAGGTGGAGGTCGTGCTGCTCGAAACACATGCACGCGTATTCGAGAGAGTATATGCGACGTTTTTTTGTTTCGCTTTGCCGAATATTTTTTTTAGTTTTCCTCATGGGATTATTGCCCTAATGAGAAATTGCTTCCCCATGCTGGCCTGGGGACAAAAGAAAATCTTAGAATGTGTCAGCTGCATCTCTTTCCGTGCAGATCGTAAGAGGCGATCGAGGGATATGGGCCGAGGAAGGAAGCTTGGTGTTGGGTTTAGTGTTTTTTTTTAATGGTTTCTTCCTTGATCAAACAAGCTCAGGGTTTTGTTTTGTTCTGTTTATTTTTTTTTGGTTGGACTACTCATTGTTATGACCAATACTTATCATTAATTATCCATTAACTTCGTTTATTTAGTTCGCTGAGGGCAGCGAGCGGTTCTCCTTGGTCGAACCTTTTCCTAGGAGGGGAGGTATTGTAACGTTGTGATTATTTCTTATTTTATTTATTATTTTTTGCCTTTACTAAGCATAGGGAAACGCACCTTTTTGTGGTCTATGGTTATTGATACTAATTGTCTATTACTATTTGTTTTGCTTGATCTGTGACATTTTATTGTCGTTTTGACGTTTCAGTGTGACAGTTTTTTGTCAAATTCCCAAGTTTGTGAGGAGTATTGTTTTGTAATGTTTGCATTGCATGGTTTTTTTTGTATATCAACAACGTAATGGTCGCTGCTTTCATTGTGAAAATGAATTGTCGTATTTTTTCATTAAGGGATTTTTGTAGACCAAGTTATATTTTCATTGGATTTCTGCAGATTGGAATCTTGTAAGCGGGGAAATCTCCCAACGTTCAAAGGGGTAATTTGGTTTCGGGTGTTTGGCACCGAGAGAGATTCTTGACAGCAAAAGAAGAAGGAGGCGAAAATACCTGTGGAGTCACGTAGCGATCGGAAAAAAGGCTTTTCGATGTCGATAGATCTGACCGGCAGGGCGTCGGGCAGACGGCCTGGACGGGCTTAAAGAAAATAAAGGCTTCTGACACGGTGTGCTGATTTTGGGACAATCGCGGCCGTGTGGACCAGCCAGCAAGCAGCACTAGGCCCAAGCAATCCTGTGCATGTGGCTGGGTCTCCCAGGCGGAGAATTTTTCTATTGGAGCGCCACCTGGGCGTGTCTTTTTTTATTTTTGTCCTAATCTTCTACCTTCAACCCCGTTGGTTTGGAGAGGCAGGACACATGGTTTCAAGGACAAAGAAGGCCAGGAACTTCCAAGGATGTGTCGCAAGTACCCTCTTATCTCAATTTAAATAACATTCTTGTACCCGTAGAAAACTCATTTACTATTATATTACCGGTGGTGACCTTTTGTGACCTTTTCTGATATATAATTTTCCCCATTTTGGATTTGTATAATTCTGTAGTCATAGTGGATGAAATCCACAGCCTGAGTAAGCTGAGCTAGAGTTAGTGGGCAATCTGCTAGGCTACTGTTGCGCGTGAAACCTGGACGCTCCAACAGACCACTCTTGGAGCCGCTAGGATTGACCCAACCTTATTGAGGTTAACAATAAAGCTATATTGTTTATTTACATTTAATAAGAGTTAAAGATAGTTTCCTGTTGTTACATATAAAAGCTTGTAATTAAAACATAGTAGTCCAACAAACTATCATTATTTTTATTTTCACACCCGATTAGCCGAACCTCTACTTTTCTTTTTTTGTCAGGGAGTAAAACCCGGGCAACCTCTAATTTTACACACTGACACTGTCTTCTGCTTTCCACATCTACTCTGTCCAGCCTATGTATCATCGATCCATCTATCTGGAGGCATTTCAATCTTCTCTTGCCGATACGTGGTCTTCACTTCAGGATTCGCCTGATTCATCTTCCATCTCTCCTTCGACAAATGTGGCCTGCCTACTGCAATTCAGTTTGCTTACGCTGAAAACTAGTCCAATATTTGAACATATAGAACACTATAACTACTTTAAAAAAAAAAGAAGAATCCAGTAGTAGAACCGCAACGACAGTCAGATAACTAAAAATGTTATGTTAAAATGCATCCATTGTAAAACGTACCGCTTTCAATTTTGAGCCCACCTCTACAACCCACACATATTCCATACAATCGCAAACATTAAGTGTAAGCACTCCTTTAAATAATGGCAGAGCATTAATTACGACGATAGTTAGGCGTGCCCCAGGGAACCATTCTCTGCCCTACTAGCGTAACATTAGCATTTTAACAACTTTGATATGATGCTAATGAGCGAGCTTTGATTTGTTTGTCTTGTTTTAGTTGGTTGGGTTTCCTTCCTTTAAATTTGGCTTCTTGTATGCCATTCACTGGGGTGGAGCGAGTAGAGAATTTATGCGTCGGTAAATTTGTGTTACGTTTACAAAGCGTTATAGAATCATCGTTTCCTCGTCAAGCGATGGTGTTCGGGCTTCTTGCAATTGTTAAATTCCTAGAATCTTATTAAGAATATTATGTGTACAATTTTTATCGTATTGCGTGTATGTTATCAGGGTGTTGCCTTTTTACGGCATAAGTTTATTTCTAACTTTTGTCACACTGAATCGCCCTATACTCGTTCTTATAATCACAGACTTAAAGCCTTTGGTTAGTTTAAACTTCAGTTCTTGCCTTGCACCCATGTTCGTGCCAACGGCGGACGTTTTACGCTAGATTCTGATACGAGACTCCCTCGAGGCCTCTGCAAAATAACTTCTAGTGTGGAATTTTTATTAACCACCCGCTTTGAGTGGTGCGCCGGTAATAAATCGCAGCGTATTTTATTTTGGCCGTCTATCCGGGTCTAGATCTAGCAGGGTTAAGGATGTTTCGCTATCATGTTCCGTCCGAATGTACTTACAAATGAAGCTACGACTATTTCTGTCGTACATTTTATTATGATAATGCTGAAATTGGAAATGTTTTCTTGGAAGGGTATTTTAGTTTTGGCATTTTGTGACTGTTTTTGCAAATAATTTAAATGAAAAAGTTATTTAAACTATCAGTAATTTAATCAGCAGCTGTGGCCTAGTGGTATCGGGCGCGACATACAAGTTGTAGGTCACAGGTTCGAACCCCGTCAGGTGCTTTACTTTGTGTAAATTTTTCACCACCGCTTTTCTCAAAAACGATGAAGAAAAACATTGTAAGGAAACCGGCATGTCCAAGAGAGCCAAAAACTTTGCAGACATGTGACATCTAACAACCCGACTGTTCGTGGTAGATTAGAGCCCACTCTCTCTCTCACACCAAGAGGTTATTATTATGTTATGTTCTGTAATTTAATCTTTGGATAGATCTTTAGTTGGAAAAGGTAACAGTAACAGATGTTATTTTTGTGTGGAAGTAGTTCAATTTAAATATATGTATAGTGGTAGGTTGTACAGTGTAGACCCTCACCCATGTAGTACCCATGTACAGTAAATAAGAGTAACCCTTCCCCTCAATCGAGTTTTACGATGGAGTTTTACGACTAGCTCGAAATGATAATTTTGTTTCCCTTCAGTTTTAGATTAGTTTTAGGGATAGGTACGCGAATTTGTAAGCTTAATGATGAATTCAACAAATTAATTACTGATTGTAAGTAATCAAGATGCAATCCCAAAATGATTTATTGCACTACATATATCATCATCATCATCAACATTTATTTTGTCGTGCCACTGCTGGGCACAGGTCTCCTTTCATACAGAGAAGGAATCAGATATATCTTAATCATAAAACAATCGAGGCTAATCAGTCTGTAATGTTGCCACTGCTGGGACACAGGACACAGACCTCTTCGAGGGAAACAGGCTCGTAATCCGAAAACGGCCTAATGCGGATTGATAGGTTGGCATGGTTGGCAGGTGTTAGAATATAATTCTTCAACATGTTCTGCTTGACCATTTTGACAGGTGTGGCGATCAAATAATAGTACACTTTGACTTTTGCACGTAATTTTTTTTTTTTTGTTTTTCTGGACTGGTTATGGATCGGAAGACGTAGCGTGGGTAGGCCCCCGACAAGGCGGACCGACGACCTGGTGAAGGTCGCGGGAAACGGTCAGCGGTTTCCCGACCGGTCCTGGGAGGACCTGTCGTCGTGGAGAATCTTGGGGGAGGCCTATTTCCAGCAGTGGACGTCTTTCGGCTGAAATGATGAAAGATAATCCGTCGGGGCCCGAATAAAACCCTACGACCTTTATAAATTTGTAAGTCGCAGTTGTTACCCAGGTCTTAGTTTCAAGCAAAGTAGTTAAAATTGTTTTAAAAATACGTCCAAATAACATCCTTATTTTGAAAGCAATATTAGCAAGCAACAGGTTACTAAGAAACAAAACGAAATATATGTAAAACATGGTAATCTCCTTTCACCATCCAGCAATAAAATTTCAAATGTTCCGCTCTCGTGTACATACGTAATATACGAAATAAGGTGACCGTCATAAATCACTTTGCAAATTCACTCAACGAAATGTCGCCAGGAAATTTAGAAAACGAAGCTCCGCAACGGCGTCCAGTTAAATTGTTAGAGGCAGCTGAGAGGGAAGTGGGAGCATAGAACTTCCACATGCCTTTCCTGAGGCTAAACTACTCTTCAAAAGCCGCAAAGGAAAGGATAATGAAGTCGGTGTGGTGTTTCAAAAGACGACTTTAAACAACTCAATGTTCTTAACTGTTTGTCCAAGTTTGTGGGACTTTACGCGAGTACCTGTTGTTGACACGTTTGGGATTCTTGACGGTTTTATGTCAATTGATTTTTTTTGGGAGGATTTGTTGTTTGTTTGTGATGTAAAGCAGGAACGGTTTATTCAAACGTTGAGAGTTTTAGATTCTTTTAAAATATTTTATCTTTTCCGAAATCAATGGAATTTATGAATGGATGTTTTAGTCTTGAGGAATCTTGGATTGGAAACATTTATTTTAAAAGGAGAAATTTAACCTTTATTATAAAATTTGCATAACATTCTCGCGGACAAGTAGCTATCATTAAACATGAGCCTTTAACATGAAATTTCTAGATATAAACCCCGACTCGTCACATGTATAATCCTATGTAAACACATCGCTAGTCACGAAATACCTAACATAATTCACAAAGGCAATCAAAAGCCGAAACTGTCAGTTGATGTAACGGCGACACTTAGTGAACTTGGTCCGCAATGGGACCCTGGCATACGCTGATATTTGCATTGCTAATCTGCCTCCCCAGTCATATTCGTGGCATCTATTCGGTGTTACAAATTGTATGTTTGTTGCTTTTTATGGCAGATTATGGTGTTGATAGGGTGGCTATCTGATTGTGTTAGTTTTACTTACCATAAATATGTAGATTCTGTAGTGTGTTAGCGACTAAGAGGATTTAGAATTGTTTTTGAGACTATTCAGCTTTTATTTGCTTTGTTTTAATCCAGCAATTGAAATACATAGACATATTCATAAATATTTAATTCCTATCGAAGTAAAAAGTACTTTGTTTGGATAAGGAATATCATTAATTCTGACATCGCTCGTTAACGTTACGATAGCTTATGGTCCGGTCATCGAGAAAGTGAAAGCGCCTAAGCGATATTTGTAGTAGAGATCCAATTTGTTTCTATGAAACTGCCTGGTGTCTTGAACGATATCATGGTTTCAAATCTGATTTATGTCATTTTATAGTTCACAGATGCACTACCGAACCTATTCTACCGAACTTACACTACCGAATTTTAAACAGCACTGATGGTAACTTACAAACATTGACGGTAGTTATAGCGAACCGCCCCGGCTTCGCACGGCTGCAATGCTGATACTAAATACACTACAGAAAAACTATCGACGTCGTATAAAAAACATAGCGGCCGTACCGCCGGTCGTACTGCCGCAAACGTGACGCCCTGTAATTTTTAAATCTGTAATATCTTCGAAAATATCCATTTAAATCATGTTGTAAGGGGCAATATAGATCTATGTTAAATCACCAAATTATTTAAGGTATTAAATTGAATAAGGATTAATGCTGTATTGGTTAAAATCGCTTCGAAAATTAGCCAATATAACCTTACTGCCCCATCGGCCATCTATTCTACGAGCAATGTGCCCTGCCCACTGCCATTTAAGTTTAGCGACTCGAAGAGATGTATTATTAGAGCATATTATTAGAGCAGTATTTAATGGATGTTATTATACATATAAACCTTCCTCCTTAATTACTCTATCTATTAAAAAAACCGCACCAAAATTCAATCAGTAGTTTTTTAAGATGTAATCATACATAGGGACATATGTAAAGACAAAACTACTTTGTTTTATACTATGTAGTGATGTTAACAACTAATAAAACTATTAATAAAAAATTCTTTGCAATGTGTAAAAGTATGTTGCAGCTATCTCTATATCTATATGGATGTTCGCAATCCCTTATATTACTTACAACTTATAAATTTAGTTGAACTTTTGTACATATAATGTAAACGTCATTCGATATAGGTAGACACGACAATTTACGCAAACAAACACATTTAATTATATTATGAATAGTAATGCCAACCCACATGGGGTTATTACCACAATGATTTAATTATTGTTGACAACACCCCTAGGATACCAAAGAGGATCGTTATTATTCCAGACGAAAGGAAACATTCTGAAAAATAAAACATATTTTCTTAGAAATTCAACAAGGAAACGAAAACAAATCCCTAAAGAGCGATATAATATTTTACCTGCGTGAGTGTTTGCCCGTCAGAACAACCAACAAAAATTTAAAACACGTATCTCTTTGATAGCAAAATCAATAAAACTCTGCCGACGAATAAAGATCTCGACGAATCACATCTCAAGGAATCTTCGGGATATATTCGTGACCTCATTTTAAAACCATTAAGCTTCGTAGACACACACTAGGACGATAATGTTGGTGGTAACACGGAGATATTCCAGCAATGTGGAGAGATGCGATGCGAAGCGATCCGAAATATTTAATATCGCCACATGGATTTGAGCAAGAGATAAATGTTCTGGGCCAGCATGTCCTAACGGAAGGAGGGAGGGAATACACGTGTACTGGAATTCTTGTAGTGATGTGTTGCTTTGACACAAGTGCAATAATTTTCTGCTTTATGCGTTTGTTCATGTCGTGATTTTTTTTTTTATCGAGAAGCAGTTTTGTCTTATAACATGTAGAAACCGTAAACTGAATGCCACAATCGTCATCTGTCATCATCGGTTACAATTTTATATTGAATTTTGTAGCACTATCTATCATTTCTAGTAGTGCTACGGTTGATTTAAAGAAAAATAAATTTTCCTATATAAGATGTATGGTAATTTGTGTTTCCAATAACAGTATTTTAGATTACTTTTCTACCAGATATTGAGAAACAATTAATACTTCATTAACTACTTACATTACTTGATTTGATACATAAAGATCATCTGCATCATGTACTAGTTAAAAACTAAATCATAGGCGACAGACAATCCATTAACCAATTATGTACACTAAAAAAATGGTGTCAAGGGACCGCAAGTCAGGAAGATGAAACTAGCCGTTTACAAAGAAAAATATTAGTTACCTATTTGCCGAAAAACCACAATTTATTTATTTCGTAGAAGTAAATATTGAAAGAGATAATCATTTTTCTACGGACTCATAATTTTTACTCCTCGAATTGTATGTCAAAAATCTAAAAAAATATTCCTCGAATTAATTTATCTGGCATTAGAGAATTTTTGTCGTTTAGATATAATTGCCTTTCAAGCGTCGATATGCATACACGCAAATAAAGCTTAAAAGTTATCTTTAAGAAACTTTAAGGCATGACAAGAACAGAAACAACAACACACAAGCCACTACATCTTCTTAATACACCAAATCAGTGCAAGCATCAGAAGATAACCATATAAAATTTAACCCGAACAATACTTACAATGGCTGATACCATCTAATGTGCTGATTTGAATCTAAACTCGCGCGCGCGGTTCGGATCACACTTCGAACGCACTTTAACGGTCTTAAGCACTGGAACTTGAAACTTAGATGAAGTGCAGTCGTACTTCCAAGGGATTTATATGTATTTATTTTATCCTTCTTCTCTATTTGATGTAATTTGTTTCGGTAACTGATTTAAATGCTTCTATGATGCTTTTTGGCTTCGGAGTTGAAAAGAAATAATCTTACATATGTTTTTGATATTGTAATGATCACCATCTGCGTATATTTTCCCAACTATCGGTTCTGGTTCTGTTTTCAGTCTAACTGGATGCAGCTGAGTATCTACAAGCATATTAGATGACGTGACTGACTATCTGATCTCCACGATCGGTCAATGGTAATACGATGTCGCTCGGTAAGACCTGGTGTTCGACTTTCGGATTTCTGACGATCTGTAACTGCTGTAGATATATATCCGGGATCAGCAAATACAGCAGGGAAACAGCTTAACGAGTTTTCCGAGATACGAAGGAGTCTTGCTATGTGAAGATGGTTATCCACCCAACGACCAACCGCGGCAATTATGGCGTCTCTAACAGGTATCGGTCCTATTGAACCAGTCACCATGTGTTGACATAGCTTTGTGACGCGTATGGAACACAACGTGCTGTCGATTCAGGGCTGATCCTTACCTGGCGAGAAACAATCCAGCCAGCGCCAACAATGGCCAGGAGTCGGCTGCTGACTCCCGACGTCTAGGGCATTTCCTGCGGCGAAGAGGACATGTGGGCATAGAGACTGCTTGTTCATCACGCATTCCGCCATCGACTTTGACAGCATTACTAATTCGCAGAAGGAGGTGATGGCTTTCCATGCACTCTCGCTCCGTAACATGGTCTGAGCCAGGCCCGAAAGCGATCGATCGCTCCCGCCGATCGCCGCAACGAGGACACGGTGCAAACTTCCAAGCCGGACAGACTTCCACGGAAGGAGAGGGCGCTGCGCGTTCTCATGCCACTTCTGAAAGAGAATTATCGCTTAATGCGATAATTCTATTTAAATTTAATTTCTTTTTTAATTTCTCTTTCTCTTTTAATTTCAAGTACTAAAATAATATTGTCACAAGGTTTTTATTTTTAAAAAAAGGTTGCCTCACACTTGGAATTGATGGTAAGCAGTGACGCAATCATGATGCTAAAGCACACTAGTCCATTAAGAGCCTATTCACTCTAGCCTTGAAGATACTCAAATTGTAGTCCGACGGAAACACCGCCGCTGGCAAATTGTTCCAGTCCCTCGATGTAAGCGGTATAAAGGAGGAGGCGAAATGCTTCGTCAGGATCGTAGTGGTGTTAACAACGTAAGGGTGGAAACTAGCCGTACGACGGGTCGTCCGATGATGGAACGGAGATGGGGGAATTAAATCATGCAATTCCCTCGCACACTCCCCAAAATGCATCCTATACAACACCGAAAGGCTGGCTACTCTATGCCTGTGCTCTAGTCTTTGGAGACCATCTTGAGTTAAATCAGGGTCACCAATCAGCCCAAATGTGACTGCAGTACTCCACACACGAACAGACCTGTGCTTTGTACAACATTAGAAGCTGCCCAGGTGTGAAGTACTGCCGAACCTTCGCGATAACGTCAGGTTTCCTGGCAGCCACCTTGGCCTTGGACTCAATGAACCGCACAAAGTTAAGGTTCGAGGAAATCTCAACTCCCAAAAGCTGAAGGCGGTCGGTAAACTCCAAGGACACATTTCTAAAAGTAGGAGCCAAGGCGAACGGGCTCCTTTTGGCGGTGAAAAGACACGCCTGTGTTTTGGCGGCATTGAATGTTACAAGATTGCCACTGCCCCATTCGGAGAATGTCTGTAGTGCAACACTCGTTCGCTCAACAATGGCCTCTTTTTCGGACCGGATTGATTCCATACTAGCCCGAGCATCCGGTAGGTATCTCTCCACAACTGTGCTGTCATCTGTGCTACAACTGATGGGATGTTATAAAGCCTATGTCCTTTCTCAGGCTCTAGACTGTCTGTGTACCAAATTTCATTACAATCGGTTCAGTAGTTTTGGTGTGAAATCCGGACAGACAGACAGACAGACAGAGATACTTTCGCATTTATAATATTAGTATGAATTATATTGGTGACATCATTCATGTTAAAAATGAGGCATGTGAGGACGACGTGGAATGTTAAAGCCGCCCGTAATGAAAATAAAACTCGTAACCTTTTCTTTTCCATCGTTCTAATATTTTTCCATTCAGGCAATTCCATATTCTAATCTACCGCTGTCAGGTAATATAGAATTGATGTCACGTCACGTCGACGTCAACCAGAGCGTGCATTGTTACTCAGGTGGAGGGGCTGACGGTACACGGAGGATTATTTTGCTGCGGAATATTAGAATTTTCATCCACGTTTCCTATAGCTTCATTATGTATATCTTCGTCGGCACACACGGCCCAATACCATGATTCTATATCATGGTATTGGGCCGTAGTTTTTAAATAATTATTTTAAAGCCCTTCTTATGAATTCGTGTTTTTGTCGTGGATTGGCATAAAGTAAAATACTTTCGAAAAGGTGTTTAAAAACAGCGATAACTATTTTTATTGTGTTGTCAGTTCAAAATAATAAAAATTCATAAAGTTTCAAACGTAATGCCTATAAAGGTAAACTCACAGAACAACATAAGAAAGCCTATTCTTCTCTGAAAACAAACTCGACATTCTACGAACAAAAACAGTAATAAAACCTGAAGGAGCAAAGTCGCAAGCTGACACTACTCCAATAAAATGCATCCCGGCAGATCCCGGCCATCCATCAGCCACGCAACTTCAGAAATTATCATTACATTAATGTTATTACACGGAGCGGAAAAAAGTAAAACTTCAACGCAGGCTTTACGTGAATTTTTCATTAAAAACAATTTCTCTAGCGAACGCCATTTCTGAGATGGTTGGCAATTAGTGGGCCCCCGTAATTGCCCAAATGAAATCCTCTCGGGTATTGTAAAGACGAGGCCCCACTGCTACAGAAGGAAAAGTTAAATAAATGACCTTAGAATGTCTTGTCTTTTGAATTTCAGCGATTATCGTGAATAATTCCAATGTCAAAGTTTTGATATCTAATTTTTTTGAGATGGAATGCTTAAGACTAATTTTGAAGTGAGATTGTAGATAAGCGATTCAAAGTGAATGTTCTTTTTAATTTCCGCAGTTTTATGATCCAGTTAAGAGCAGTACTGCTGCTAAAAAAAAATACAATATCTGTATCAACAAACCGGCAAACAAAAGAAGTAAAAACTCCACAGCCCTCTGCTTTGAAAAAGAAAAAGTTTCTCTTGGAAGTTTGTTAGTTCGAGTGACAGAATCTTAATTATTTATAAATATTCCAGACGAAAGAATACCATGGATTTCAGTGCTACAAGATGTGCCCATGGAGATTTTATTTATTTAGGTAACCAACAGCGCTAAATACCTAATATTTTTAGTATATTATATAGTATGTATAGTTTTTATATTTTTTATGGCCCATAAAGGTTCTTTGTCTCACTGGGATATTTAATCATAAAACATGCGAACGGACTAATGCCAAATAGTTCTAATTAAAAAAAAAAACTTAATAAAAAGACATACGGTTAACAGTGTTTATCACAATTTTGATAAAAGTTAAAACAAATTAGGACGTTGATACTAAAAGATATAAGAGCAGGAGGATTAACTACTTGTAATTTGTTCCCGTTTGTAGTGTGACTAGATCATTATTAACGTAACAATAATTAAAATGTGACTAATAATGTACTGCGTGAATTGGTACGTCCACTTATTTCATTAGCTTGAATTTCTTTCTTAGCCTCAGATATCGCATTTGGTTTCGTCGTGCGGTCAACTTAGGCTTTGCGTAGAATAATAATATTTAATGAATTAGTTTGGTCGTGGAGAGTCTCCTGATCAGTCTCCCTCTATTGCAGCTTTGTTTGGTCGTGTTGTTTTGTAGGAATTTGGTCGTGGAGGGTATCCAGATCAATCTCCCTCTGGCGCAGCATCATTGGTCGTGTTTGTCTTGGGTTTAACATTGCATCACCTCGCTCAACTGCCGTCATTCTTCCTATTCCTTAGTTTTTTAAGTGAATAGGTTTAATAAACTAGTGCGCTTTACTATCAACGATTGCATCACTGCTTATCATCAGGCGGGATTGTAGTCAAGCACTAGTTTATAATTATTAAAAAAAAAAAATACCAATCAACAGTGCTCTACTGTTCGTTAAATTATATTCTATTATTCATGGGAGAAGTCTTGGCCAGCACTGTAGCATGTCTCAAGCCCAGCAATGGGATGATGCAGGATAACAGTAACTTTCTTTATGGAAATTAGTAACCCAATAGACTAATAATCGTAGAAACATTTTTATTCAAAATACCAGACGCGGAACAATATATAGATTACCCATAGAAATATTTGCTCCGTGCTGGAATCGACCCCCAACACGCAGCGCAGCAGTTAATAGCTTAACCACTGTGGCAACCGTGCCGCAACTAATTATATAGAGCAGTTTTGCAACCTTTTTCATATAATAGCCCCCTTCGTACCGAAAAATATTTAAAGACACCGTTCCCTCTGCTACTTCTAACTTTGAATTTAAGTCTGTCACTTTGAGTGCCTATTGATTTAATAAAAAAACAGAATTCCTACAATCAACCACTGAAACTTTGAAGTGTTTGATTCCATTTGGAACCTCTTATAATTTTAAAGAAGCTGCGTCCCTTTCAGTGAGGCGTGGCGACGAGGACCGTGGTCTCGACCAACACTTTGAATAACATTGATATAGAGAAAAGAAAGAAATAAAATACTTTTTACTTGCAGTAAAATGTAGCTACTGAAATGAAATCGTTTGCATTGGAACTTTATTGTTTTTATTTTCTTGTTTTCTGTTACAATGAAGAGCAACCAGCACCTTAATTACGTAACACAGTTGGAATCACTTTTAAGCGTATTGCTAATCCATTGCTCCTTATGTTTGAAAATTGCGTCCGCTCAACAACGTTGATAACACAATGAATTTTGTGGAACTGTCAAAATGAAACCCAGTGCTACTTATAGTGTGTTACGTAATTAGCACGTAGGATTGATCCATTCGACCTCTTACACTGCCGAATTTACAATTTTTTTCAAAACACACACTGTGAAGTTTTTACTGCCTTGTTGCTTATGATAGGCTCTGGAATAAGCTTAAGGATACAAATTTACCTAGTGAGACAATTGATATCCTAAAATTTTGGTACAAGAGCCAGGTCAATTATGTGAAGTGGGCTGGCGTCCTTTCAGATCTGTATTCACTACATGTGGAGTGAGACTGGGTGGATTGTCATCCCCGATTTTGTTTAATCTATATATAAATGCGCTGATCGTTGAGCTTAGCAGCATGCATGTCGGCTGTCACATTGACAATATCTGTGTAAATAATCTGAGTTATGCTGATGACATGGTGCTGCTGAGCCCAACGATCGGTGGACTTAGGAAGTTACTTCATGCGTGTGAGACGTACGCGGTTAATAATGGCCTCAAATATAATGCCACAAAGAGCGAGCTCATGGTATTTAAGGCAGGTACCAAGTCACCGGATCGGATTCCTCCTGTGACCTTGAACGGTACTCCCTAGAAATTGGTCACCTGTTTTAAATATCTTGGGCACATAGTCACTGATCACCTGCGTGACGATGAGGACATGGACAGGGAGCGTAGGGCGCTGTCAGTCGGAGCCAATATGATAGTCCGCAGATTTAAACGTTGTACCGCGCAAGTGAAAATAACACTATTCAGAGCGCATTGCTCATCTTTGTATTCGTGTTGCTTGTGGGCTCATTATACGCAAAAATCTTTCAGCGCCTTACGGGTCCAATATAACAATGCTTTTAGGGCGTTGTTGGGGCTGCCGCGCTGGTGCAGTGCGTCGGGCATGTTTGCGGATGCTCACGTTGACGGCTTCCATGCCGTGCTCCGCAAGCGGTGCGCCGCGGCGCTTGGCAGGTTGCGCGTCAGCACCAACAGCATTCTGGCTGTTATTGCGGATAGGCTGGATACGCGTTACGTCCAGCACTGTGTTTATACCCATATTAGGAAATAAGCACCGTATAATTTCAACGTCCTTTAGTTATTTATTTTGTTTACTGTTTATGTTATCTATTTTACTTCTTTAAATTTTTATATTTTTCTACTAATCCTAGTTTTCGTAAGTTTTACTATACTAACACACTATGGATTGTAAAGTCTCAATTCAAATGATTTAATTTTTTTTTTTAAATTAAAATTTCACGTAAAATAATTTTCGTGTATATTTTTGAGCTAATTAAAGCTCATGCATGTACGATTGAATAGGCGGGGTAATGATTGCTATTTATACGAATATGTAGGTGCGTAGCAAAAAAAAAATACTGTCCCCAAATTTGCCGCCTGCCGCTGGTAAATCTGTCACTGTAAACGGTTATGGACGAAGTGGCAATGGGCTGGCTATATTATCCGTAGAACCGGTGACTATTGCAATAAACGTGTTCTAGAGTAGAGACCGCGAATCGGTAAACGTAAGGTGGTATGACCTGAGGACACGATGGAGCATACGGTGAAGGTTTGCCTGGCTTGGGTAGAGTGTCCTCGTGGCGGCAATCGGCGCCGATTTGTAGCGCCCGGCCCTGTTCCAGACCATGGTCCGGGATTAAGAGTGCATGGCAGGCCGTCATTTCCTTCTGCGAAGCAGTGATGCTGGCAAAGACGGAGGTGGAGCGCGTGAGGGAGTGGGAATCCCAGCGCCCACACGCCTCTAGCCATCGCAGGAGACGCCCTTGGTCGGGATAAACAATCGAACTCCTGGCCACCGTAGGTGCGGGCTTGCGGGCGAGCAGTGGGCAGCTCGCCGTCCGGTAAGGACCAGACCCGGGTCGACGGTGTGTAAAGAGATATCAGCACATTGTGACTGGGTCCTCGAAGATAAATGCCTCCTCGGTTAAAAAAGTAACAGTGGCTCTGGCGCACAGGCAAGTGAAGAAACACTGGTGGGTGTTAGTTAGTAAAAGTCTGACATGCCCTTCCGCTCCGCCCACATCAGGAGTGGTTATTTGATCCCAAACAGAATTAAAAAAAAAAGGTGGGATGACCTCAGGTTAGGTGGAGGGACGATCTTCGTAAGAATGGCGTGAAATTGAAGAGGCCTAGGTCCAGCAGTGGCTTGCTATATTCTGAAGATGATGATGAAACGGATATATCTAGCAAATTAAATAAAAACTTACACTTATTTATGTCGGTACCGACAAGGTACCTTCTCTTGTTTAGGTAACTGTTAGGTTCTTGTAAAAGTTCAGTATATCCCGCGCTTCATCCAGTGGTTCTTCGTAGGTTCTTCAGCTAAGCTACTTACGTTGTTATAACACGGGAACTACCGCGTTACAGTAGGTACATGTTTCAGAGACACTGGCGCCAATACCATTATTTACAAAAGAAATTTAAGTCCAGTTCATCTCTTTCGTTTTAGTTCACTAAGAAAAGGACAGAAGATAAATATTAGTTTAGTCCTCAAATTAGTCAGCGCCAGCGAAAATTTACGTATTTTTAGTAATCATATTTCTATTTTTAATTACATCATCTTTACGACTATGATTACAGGCCTTAACCTAATGCGACAGCGCAATTATCGACTTAAAAATAACTTATTCAGTCTATGTAAGGTTAAATAAGTTATTTACATTATGTACTAAAACTAATTTTAATAAATAAAATTCTTGCAGATTCACCCAAAGAACACGAAAATATATTTAATCATGTCTATCTTGTTTGACAGGCCTAAACTAATATTAACTTATCGATGTCAAAGAATTGAAAGAAAATGATGCACTGAACTAAATTTTGATTTAGTTAGTGATCAAGGGTTATTGGCTTATTTTTTTTGCATCCATTTTAATCGTCTTCAAGTTGTAGGTTAATCAAGCTGCTATCATCATAACAGACATATATGTATATGAGTGAATTGTGATAATGGTAGTAGATCATATTTTACCTTGAGTATAAAAATAATAACGATTTGTTCCAGTTATTTGTACTTAGCGAGCATGAAGTGGAGATTAACTACGTACATTAAAAGTAGAAGCAATAACAGTGTATTTCAATTTAGTGATTTTTTTATTTTACTTCTACTTTTTGATGTCAAAACACAACTAGTGTGGTCGTCTACAATGTTTCCATACATACCAAAATCAAACTGACATCATCGATAGCACCACGCATTATCTCTTAAAAATATCAAAATTTAAAATATCTGCTGTAAGCTAAGCATCACAGTGGAACTACAGCCATACCTCATTAGAATTGCCAAGAGTCAGTCCGTTTGGCGTCCTGACTGACATTTTAATTCAATTCCAGTCAGCGCTTCAACAATGCCTCATAATCGTAGGATTTAGTATTTTAATTACGGATTAAGGTCGAAATAGGTGAACGAACTATGTACTTAATGGATTTTGTAATGGAATTTGGTACTGGGCATGTTAGGTAGGCTTTGTGGAATTTAATCTAGTTTGTTTTTACATTCAGGTTACTCTTGCTTTTTATTACACTTTTATTTAGTGACCGAGTTTAAATAAGAAAACGTTTTTAACATCTATACTAAATTACTAATAAATGACGGCGCGCTGATTATTAAGACCAATAAGAAAGATCGATTTAATCAATATTGTTTTAGTAGACTCGATTCGAGTAATACTTATTATAATATGAGCGGGTAACACCGAATAGAGGAGTAGGCATGATTTGAAGGGGTGGCGACTGTCATATCATTGACAGCTGCCGACGGAAAAGCACGCGGTCCTACCTATTGGCTCTTATCTGTTTTAATCTGAGATTATCATTGTAATCCCATAATATTAAAGTGATCTAAGTGTCTGTATAGTTAGAATAATAAGAATCGAACATCACACTATGGTTATTGTTCAACGTTTTCTCGAAATACCGCCCACGATGGATGCTCATGAGGATGAGAAGACAACTCAATTATCCGGAACCTATGGCCACGCCTTCCTGACGGTTTTCCCCTACATATATAAAGCTGAAGAGTTTGTTTGTTCGTTTGTTTAAACGCGCTAATCTCAGTAACTACGGGTCCGATTTGAAAAATTCTTTTTGCGTTGGATAGCCCCTTAATTTAGGAAGGCTATATAACACGCTGCGACTAATAGGAGCGGAGCATAACTAAACCACGCGAACGAAGTCGCTGGCGGCCGCTAGTTACAAATAAAGAGTAAATAAAGACTGTTAACAGACGTAATAAGGACCGTTATTCTATCGATTTACCTATTTAGCTTCCGAGGGCAAAAAAGATACACGTGGCTTTGTTAATCGAGTAAATGAAATACCATTTCTATTCAGTGCTCATGCTACTCCACAGTTGTGCTCTCCAATTTAGCAACTTTATAGTTCTTTCATAACGTTGCCAAACTGAAGAGTTCGATATTGTAATGTCGTGTGACAACTGAACTGGTGACTGGTAATAAATTTAGTTGATTAGTTGAATCACGTGTTTTTTTTTTTGTTTAGGTACTTTTATTTAACTACCTAAATCGATGGAATATGTTTTTGTTGGCTAGATATCATCATCTCAGCGTTAATCCCAGTCGCACCCGTAGCTTTTAGCCTGGGGTCCGCTTTACCAGTCTAATTGCTGATTTTAGCTAAACTTCGATATTTTCCGTGAAGCGACTACCATCTGACCTCCACAACCCGGAGCATCGCAGTTAGACCAATTGTTGGAATTTTGAGGGGTTCAACAACCCGTAACGATTGCCATTACATGTTCGTATAGCAACCGAGTACAATGGTTTAACGTGCTTTCCGAGGAACGACCAGACCAGTGCAAATATTCATATTCATACATACAAATATTTGCACTGCGCGGGGATCGAACCCAGCCTCCTTGCGTAGCGGCCGTGTTCGCCATGGAGGCTTTCACTTTTATTGGCTCGATATATGTTTCCTTAAATGATGTAATATGACATTAGAAACTATGACATTGTGTAACGAAAAATCTGAATTTATTGACTGTAATGCACTTGTAACTATACCTAAATTATCCTAGGCTGATAAAATTTTCGTTTTTCTTAATTGTGATAATATTACAGTTAAATACGGCTCTCTCTGCGGGAGAGGAAACACGCCCCAACCCCGCGTGTAAATGTAGGAACTCGTCGCCAGACTTGGTTATCCTCCCACCGATATAAGAAATGAATTCCCATGAATTAATCCCCCTGTTCCCGCTTATAAAAGTTAAGGGAACAGGGAGCGGACAAGGAAGTTAATATGGGAATTCACAGTTAGGACACACAAGTATACAATTTATTGTGCCCATCTTACTATTACTAAATTAGGAAGATTTTTTTAGTAATTTCTTCTTTTTCTTTTGTAATAATAAAATAAAAAGCTTAAAATTAACAGTAAGTATCAAATTACTTAGTTTTATTTGGCACAAGTTGGGCAAAAATCGACTGTTTTTTCGCCACAAATGGGAACTCTGCAACTATTGCAGGGATTCTTTGTCATGCGTCTGATGTTTGTTTCTTTATGGCTATTTCAGCATTGGCCCACTGCAGAGTTTTCTCACATATTATTACATCTGTCATAAAGGAACGAAATAAAATGAAGAGATCTGCTATGTTTCTGACTGAACGGGCTGGTCCTCTAACCGTATGAACGATATATTAGTTCGGGAAGAAGTGTATCCTTTATTAGTTTTGCATACGACGATGACGAGTTTTGCCTCAAATATTGGTTTGAGTCAAGTGGATAATGTTGTTGGAAGTCGTTGAAGAATTGTCATTGTGAGAAAGAGCATCAGAAGGTGAAATTTCCTGTTCCTCTTCAATATATGTACATGGATATACTTGAGTTGTTCCAGTGTCCGAAGTTTCATAGAAAGTCACTTTCCACGTGATCAGCCAACAAACCATCCTTACTTTTACTAAGTATCAAAAAATATCAATTATGTTGGCACAATCGACATCATCTAATGCACGAAGTATTTCGTCATCTGTGATCAACCTGGCAGCCATTCTTCACTAAATACGATATAACTAAAAAAACAAAACAAAAATTAACACAATGCACGAACTACTTGTCATCTGTAATTAATCTGGCAGCTATAATTCTACACTAACAACGATATAACTGAAAAACAAAAAGTACACAGACAACGTAAAAGTAACGCAGAAGCTAACCATTCGTCAAAAATACGAGCATGCAGTAGGTATCTCAAAAACGAAAATGCCGGTTAAATGTGACCACCACGAGACGCAGTCTAGAGGTCACTAAGTTGGCGCATAACACCAAGTGTGTAGGTTAAACCATTAGAAAGGGAGAGCAAGATTTTTATTCGATGCTCATCATTTTGACGAACGTTAGCTATCTAGGTTTCAAGACTTGCACAGTAACAAAACAGTTGTTGTCTGTGGAGACTTCAACATTAATGTTCTAGAGAAATCAACTACAGTTAATAAATTTGTCATTATTCAAATCTTATAATTTGTACGCAAGATTCTTTGAGCCGACTAGAATAACTGCCACAAGTGCCACCTGTTTAGACAACATCTTTGCTAACTTAAAACCTTCTGACCATTTAAATATAAATGAGTTAGACTCTGATCACTGTGGCCAGTTAGTTACTTTTCCTCAGAAAAGTGAAATCAGAGCTCAAAGAAAACTTGTGAGTTTTGTTCCTGTAAATGAAAATCGTTTAGGACAATTTAAAAATAATTTAATTGAAAAGCTACCGGGCTTGCCTCATCACACCAACCCGGATCATGCATATAGTGTACTATTTAACCTAAATAATTGTGAATTTATGAAAGTTTTCACAAAATAAAACATTGTCTGTTAGCGACCGAATTATATTTAGTGACTGGGCAACCCCAGGTATCACCTCCACTTCTGCTTACGCCATACTAAAGAATGTGTTCCAGAATGTGACAAACATTTGAATTTACGTTTGTGACTGCTAAAGACATTATATAATCTTTTAAGGATCTTGATGTAAAAAAAAACTGTCGATCATTGGGGTTTGTCAGTATATATACTGTAGCTTCAATAACAGATGTTATCGCGCCTTTCTTAGCAATTGTTTTTAATTCTTGTGTCATATCTGATATAATTCCAGATTTGATGAAACTTGGCAAAGTAATTTCACTGTTCAAATGTGGTAGTACAACTGATCCCACGAATTTTCGGTCAATTTAGATATACCAACTTTTAGCAAAATTTTTGAAAAATTAATTTTGAAACAGTTGTTGAGGCACTTTAACTTACATACTTTATTGCACGTGAAACAATTTGGTTTTACAAAGGGTCGTTCAACTACAGATGCGGGCGTGGCGTTGCTAAAGAACATATTTGGGGCCTGGGAGGAATCGCAAGATGCTATTGGTATTTTTTGTGATTTGTCCAAGGCCTTTGATTGCGTACATTATGATACTCTTATTAGGAAATTGTACCATTATGGTTAAGGGACAGAGCTCTCGACCTTCTGACTTTTATTTATATTAATGACTTACCTCATCACGTGAGGGATAGTCAGAACATAGTATTGTTCGCGGATGACACTTCTCTTATTTTTAAAGTCAAGCGTCACCTAGCACCGCACACTGCATCGCACTAACACACACTAAACTTATGCACTTTCTAAAGTTGTTCATTGGTTTAATGTAAATAACCTTCTTCTAAATGAAAAAAAAAAACTAAAGTCCTGACTGTAGCTTCACAATAATATATTTGAAAATCTTATGTATGTACATAAAAATATATCCGATTTTAAGAAAATAAGCGATATTCATAATATAAATACCAGGAACAAACACAATCTTGCTGTACATTACACTCGTCTCCATAGAGTAAGCAATTTCAATCGTTCATGGGTCAATGTAAACACTTTTACAACAAGCTTCCCATGGACATTCGAAATTTACCCACTAAATGATTTAAAAACTATATAAAGGCCAAACTTTGCAAAAAGGGGTATTATAAAATCACAGATTATTTAGAAAATAAAAAAGCTTGGGACTGAGCTGCTCGCTCTGTTAAGCATTGTTATTAAGCAATATGCGTAATTATAAGGTAAATTATTGTAAACGTTTTCGTTTTTAATGTCTAGACTAGAAAAAATATGATGATCGCTGAGTTTGTTTCGGCTATTTCTTCTCAGAGGTAGTCAGTTAAGAAATGCCGGCTTCATCTAGTTTAAAAAAAAAGCATATGACGTGTAAAAGTGATCAGTGATCCTACTTGCTTAATAAACGATTTCATTTCATTAAAACAAAAATATATATGTATATATCTAGCCAATATTGTTGCGTTGGCTAGATATCAGGTTAATCCTGTTGGATAAAAGATGAAATACTACCTGCAAATAACAAACATATTAACAGGTTGATTATAATAGACATAGATTTTTCAATTATTTTTCTATAAAACCAATTGGATAATATCACAAAAAAACCTACCATTCAAAATTAACATGATAAGTAAATACTTTGCTAGCACATTCTTTCATTCTTATATTGTCATGTTCAAAAGCTCATAAAATATTTTAATACTAAAGCGTCCAATACTATTCGGTCTTCTCAGTTTAATAAAAATTCTGAGGCTTCTGATCGAATTATAATGATTTGTGAGAAATAAGAAAGCGACCTTTGTCCTTTGCTATTAATTTTGATTGATGTTTTACTTTAAAAAATCTATCTAGATTTGTTTTAAAGTTGAATACCTCTTTTAAAGGTTAAAAGCTCTCCAGGAGGGGACTAAAACTTCAAGAATGGATGCATAATTTAAAAACGTTAAAACGTTTTAACGGTTAATTATTAGAGCTTTCACCTTTTATTTCTTAGTTAAAAATGACATTTTGATATTTTAACTAATGCAAAGGAACCCATTGTCGGCGAGAGGGTCTACTAGGACGTGTTTAAACCTTCATTGTTCCTCCATCTATGCCTGGTTCTGGAACCGTGATGGTTTAAAATGTCATAGCTCTTCGTGGTTTTTCAGAGCTAGTAATTAGAAACGAGTAAGCGAGTACCGAGTGTATGTTGGTGTCGAACAAGTGCTTGCAAGCTTTAGTCTCTCAAGGAGCGCCGCTCAACCAGGACTCGTCTTTGATTGCTCTAATTGGGAACCGTCAGTGATCTGCTAAATATACGTTAACCCTTTACCTATAAAATTGACGTTTTTGGTATTGGCTATTGTGAAAATCGACATATTGCAGTTTATTTAAAATCCCAAATCAAATCAATGTTATAACGGCAACATTTTTTTTTTTTTATAATTATAAACTAGTGTTTGACCACAATCCCGTCTGATGGTTAGCAGGGATGAAATCCATGATGATGTTTATTAAGGGCCTATAGACGGAATCACCGCCGCTGGCAAATTGTTCCAGTCCCTCGATGCACGCGGTATAAAAGACGAGGCCATACACTCCGTCCGGATCGCAGTGGTGTCAACAACTAAAGGGCGGATACTCACCGTATGAGGGGACGTCCATGGAACTAAGATGGGGGAATTAAGTCATGCAATTACTTACTCTCCAAAAAGCATCTGTTGGGGATTCTCGTTGGTATCAATAAAATAGCGGACTGTATAATTAGGTGCTTGTAATTATATAGAACAGCTATTAGAACGCGTGCTTGGTCCGTGGATTTTTTGGCGAGTGATGCGCTGCAGGCGGACGGCGGCCACCGGCGAGACCGATCCCTCGTTCCCCGGTCCCAGCTCGCCGCTGTCGTCCTCCTGTGGTCGTACAGTCAGGCAGCGGTGGTACGGTTTGTCTCCAACATATCCTATAGACCACCGACAGGCTGGTTACTCCTGGGTGCTACAGGCTTTGGAGATTATTATTATTATTTGTTTTAATATCACTGTTACAATTACCATGAACAAATCAATGCATTCTACATTCTAATTCGAGTTCTGTCGAGGCAGCACAGCACAGTCAAAATGCTTTATTAAAGAAGTTTGACATGTGAACGCACGGTCCCTTTTTGATTTGCTTGCTCCCTCTATCTGTCCAACCGGAGCCGATTCACCTCACACCAAGTTGGAACAGTGTAAGTGATAAATCGATACTGATTTATTTACATATTAGGAAGACAAAAAGTTTGAAAAGTACTACATGAACTCGAGGATTATAGGGACCTCTAAATAGTTAATTAATTCCCGTACTCGGGATTGTCATAGCAGAGCCGTCAAAGAACTTCCATCAAATTGATAAAAGTACTCGTACACCTTCAGTTATGGCCAAATCTTCGATTAATGAAACAAAAGAACATTTACTTCCTAAGTAAGTTTATTCTATAAACATTTGTTTCATATACTAGACTTACAATCTTTCGTTTATCATTTGACGAAGACTGCTCCTTAGACTGGAGTTTGAAACTTCTTATGCAAAATTGTGAATATAATATTACTTAATTCTCTACATTTTCCAGTCGTGCAATTGTGACTACAAAACTAGGTTATTGAATTGAATTCCTAGTGTTATTGTTTTTGGCAGAGCAGCTGTATCATTGTAACAATTCTGTGTCGACTATTTCATTCCATAACGATCATACGTTTCTGCCACACATACCTTGGCTTGGTAACCAGTACCTACTAACATTTCTTTGATGTGTTTAGACACTGAAATAAGTAGGTATTTTACGTGGTTTTTGACATTTCACTATCACAAATAGACGATTAAAGAAAGATGATTGGCTTCGATTCCCTTATTCACAAACTAAAGTAAGCTTAAGTTCAATGAGATTTTATCCTTCTATTGTATTAAGAAAAGGACGTAGAAAATAAATAAGTATAATACTCAAATTCAGTCCGATTTCATCTGACATTTGTTTTTCTATTAAGACCACTTTTTTACAGAGCAACAGTGCTTGCCCTCGCCTCAATATTAATATTTTCCGGATTTTGAGACTAACCAATTAGTTAGTAAAAATTCTTAACTCATGTCTACCTCAAAGAAATTATATTTGGTTTTCTGTGATCTACCTTTCTAAATCTATGAAATGTGAGAACAAAGCGAACAAGACATAGAATATGTTATTTCTATCTCATTACTTTCAATAAAGTAAAAACTTAAAGTCTGTGTACTGGGATTTGAACTCACGGCTCACTGATTCATACATCTGTCTGCACGTAGGCCATGTTGTATCATGTCATAATGTTGAATTACAATCAGGTGTTGACGACAATGGTAGATGTATTTAAGTTGAAACTCAAAGGACGTAAATCAAGTTCAACGTCACAGCTATTGCATTGTCAGATTACCTATGGACTTTTGGTCGACCCTGTACATGAAGTTCAACCACCTTTTAGGATATGCGTAGGTCTCACAAAGTGATCTTTTTGTAAATTGATCACTTGAGAAGAGATGTTAAGGTTTTTACTTATTTCCACAGGTCGTTAAATAGGAACTTGATAACTTGTCACAGCCTCCGTGGCGTAGCGGTAGCTTACGCGACCGCTCCGCAGGGAGGCGCAGGTTCGATCCCCGCGCAGTACAAATATTTGTGTGCATGAATATAAATATTTGCACTGGTCTGGTCGTGCCTCGGAAAGCAAGTTAAGCCGTTTGTTCCGGTTGCCATACGAACATCTAGTGGCAGTCGTTACGGGTTGTTGGAGCCCTCAAAAGTCCAACAATTGGTCTAACTGCAATGTTTTGATATCGCCTTCGGGTCGTGGAGGTCAGACGGCAGTCGCTTCACGGAAAATATTGAAGTTTAGCCAAAATCAGCAATTAGACTGGTAAAACGGACCCCAGATACCAAAGCTACGGAAGCAACTGCTATTAATTTTATTAATCCCAGAAATTGAATACGAGCATAACAGCGTATGCTGGGATCTTACTTCTTTTGTTTGAAAGGTATTTCTACTCGAATTTGAACTTCGATCAAAAGAATTCAAAATATTAACAGCATATACCATTTCTTTTATTCACCTAAATGATTACGAAAACAAAGCCCTCTCAAGATACCCTCTACAACACAACCCTCTCCTACAACACTTGTACCCAAACACCACCCTTAAATCACAATTACAATTTCATTAAGTAATCGCCCCAATGTACCGCTCCACCGAACTGGCCCTGCCCGAGTGTGCCCAACGTGTGGGCACACCCGTGCCCACAGAGTGCCCAACCCTGGCCATAGTGAGCCCGAGCTACAATCAACTCGGACAGGATCAACTTGATTAAAAGCTCTTTGTGCCGTGTAGATAGTTATACCTACAAACATTGCTAACGATATCTGTGAAGGGATGCTGTGATCTTCAAAGTTTAGATGCTTAGTAGAAGTTTCTTAGATCTTTAGGGAATATGGGATAAATGAAACACACAAACAATATATAAATGTTTAAATAAGTATATAAAATGTATTTGTTTTGGTCACTATTTTGTTTTCTATTAAAATAATATAAATTAAATGACATTTTGCGGACTTTAGTGATAGGTAATACCCAAACTATGACAATGGATCCAACAACAGATGGAAATAATGGGATTGACTATGTCATATTGTTACCTGGACTTACCTACTGTTGATTGCATTGTATGCTTTAACAATGAGTAACAGAAACCCAGGGTGTTATCTTCAGTGATGAAGGATAGTATAGCTAGCTATCCTTTATCACTAAAGATAACACAACAAGATAAGATAACAGCTGGTATAGAATTGCTATACATAGTTTCAATTCAAAATAAAATATTTTAAGAATTTGTACATATATTGAATAGTATGAGTAAAACCTACCTTCTCGATGTGGTTGTTTCCACTTTTATAAGTAGGTTTGAACTTGGGAGATGTAATTAAGTCTTCAGGTAAGTATTGTAGCTGGTTTATAATGTTTTTTGTACTGCTTTGGAATATCCGTTCCAAAACAGTACCAGAATTAGGTAGGATACATGTACGTTATAGCTATAGTATTAAATAATACTTAGTCAGGACATTAGCCTTTGTCACACAGCAAAAAAAAACCTTTTAGAATGCTGGCCTTACAAAAGTTTATGGAATTCGAATATCAAATAGTTCTTGAAAATAAAAATGTCCACTTTCGAGAATGTCACTATTTTTTTTTTTTAAATAGAGTGGTCGCTTAAATAAGATCCTGTTGCAGTTATTGCGTTGCATCCTTGCGGTTACGCGCCGACTCTGAAAAATTTGAATATTACCAAAATATTCGTTTATCGTACCATCAAACGACACAATGAAGCGTTCGCCCTCGCTCTGTTAGGACTCCAGCAGTGATAAAATCTGTGAAGGCACGAATTCAAAAAAATCCAAAACGTAAGCAGAAACTTTTGGCCCTTCAGATAGGGTTGAACAGAACCACGATGAAAAAGGCGATAAATGGAGACTTAGGGCTTCGGGCTACGTAAGTCAATAACTTTCCGTTTGCCAATTCTACGGTAAAGTGATGTATTTATTTCACTTTCAAAAGTTCTGTTTCTGCAATTAATGTATTAAAAAATCTTAGTACTTACGATCATGTTGATATCCATACTAATCCATACTAATATTATAAATGCGAAAGTAACTCTGTCTGTCTGTCTGTCTGTTACGCTTTCCCGCTTAAACCTCTCAACCGATTTTGATGAAATTTGGCACAGACAATCTTTAGACCCTGAGAAAGAACATAGGCTACCTTTTATCCCGGATAAATTTGATGTTCCCGAGGGAAATCTAAAAAGCGCGATATAACCGAACTCCACGAGGGCGAAGCCGCGGGCGGAAAGCTAGTCCATACTAATATTATAAATGCGAAAGTAACTCTGTCTGTCTGTCTGTCTGTCTGTTACGCTTTCCCGCTTAAACCTCTCAACCGATTTTGATGAAATTTGGCACAGACCATCTTTAAACCCTGAGAAAGAACATAGGCTACCTTTTATCCCGGAAAAAATTGATGTTCCCGAGGAAAATCTAAAAAGCGTGATATAACCGAACTCCACGCGAGCGAAGCCGCGGGCGGAAAGCTAGTATGTATTATAAATGCGAAAGTAACTCTGTCTGTCTGTCTGTCTGTCTGTCTGTTACGCTTTCCCGCTTAAACCTCTCAACCGATTTTGATGAAATTTGGCACAGACAATATTTATACCCTGAGAAAGAACATAGGCTACCTTTTATCCCGGAAAATTTGATGTTCCCGAAGGAAATCTAAAAAGCGCGATATAGCCGAACTCCACGCGGGCGAAGCCGCGGGCGGAAAGCTAGTAGGATTATAAAACTCTTCCAATATCGTTTGATAACATCCATAGAAGCCTTGACCTTCGTGCATATACCCTTTCCATAACACGTTGTATACTTGTATACATGTACAGAAATAGCGGCTCCAGAGCTGCTCTGTTGGTATTGTGGTCGCCAACGCGACTCCCTAAGCGTGAGTTCTTCTTCTCCTTCTTCAGCCTATAAGGTCCACTGCTTCCCGCGCATCCATCGGCTTCCCGCGACCTTCACTTGGTCTGCAGTCCACCTTGTTGGGGGCACGTACGCTGCGCCTTCTAGTGTGAGGTCTTAGGATTATTAATAAGTGGGTATTAGTGAGTTTTTCAATTGTCTAGATAAGAAGATATCCATATATCTTCACACCAATATCTTCCAAACTCCAGGCTGTTATTGAGTAATTCCTAGACAATTGAAAAACTCACTAATACCCACTTATTAAGACCAGCATGCCAGCATGGGCTGGTAGAGAACCTTAAGGTGCTGGTGCTGCCCCTCATTTGTTTATGGTCGTGACGGAATTTAAGATAGAGAGAACCAGGACGAAGAATCTGGAGGACTATTATTTTGCTAATTACTGATAAATACTGTTGAGGTGACTAATACAAACTAAATTATCTTACGTAATTACAGTCTCGTGCTTATTGATTACGTTTCCAATTCAATTCTGTTCATATCGTGATTGAATTAATAATAGTTAAATTACTATGTATTCATAATATAATAATATGGCAATACATAATGAACGAAATTATTTATAATTAATATTTCTCTGATAACATTCTATTGCTCAATCAATCGGTTTAACATATATTATTGGGTTCAGATTCCAATCGCTCGGCTTGCACCCGATTACGACTATATTACTATACTGCATACTAGTATAATATACTATTTATAGTATAACGTAGAGCTTCTGTTTATCTGATCTCCATAAACCATTTCCTGGTACAATGATACCCCTGGTAACACTGGACATCAGACTTTTGGGCTTTTTGATTACTTGTAACGGCCTTAGAAGAAAGCTTAAGGTCTCTCAAAGGGCAATGGAGCGGGCTGTGCTGGGGGTTTCACTGCATGATCAAACCAGAAATGAGGAAATTCGCAGAAGAACCAGAGTAACCGATATGGCCCGATTAATTGGAACACTTAAGTGGCAGTGGGCCGGGAACATTGCCCGTAGCACCGATGCCCAATGGGGCCAACGGGTTCTCCAGTGGCAACCACGCACCGGAAGACGCAGCGTGGGTAGTACCGGTCGTCGTGGAGATCCTTGGGGGAGGCCTATGTCCAGTAGTGGATGTCTTTCAGCTGAAATGATGATGATGATGATGACGGCTTTTAAAAACTTATGATTGACAGCCAACACCAACAGTAACTGAAACATTAAACAATAAAATTAAATTCATCGTAATTTTTTGTTTTTATAATTATTATTGTTTCTGTTTACTCTTACTTCTCCAATCCACTTTTGACATTGGCAGAATAGTCGACATCGGCTTCACTTGCCATAAATAGAATAGAACAGAATGGAATAGAATAGAACAACATTAAATACTAACAAATTTCTTTTGATATTATCATCATCATCATCATCTCAGCGTTAATCCCAGTCGCATCCGCAGCTTTTTCAGCTTTGGAGTCTGGGGTCCGCTTTACCAGTCTAACTGCTGATTTTGGCTAAACTTCGATATTTTTCCGTGAAGCGAGTGCCGTCTGACCTCCACAACCCGAAGGCGATATCGAAGCATTGCAATTAGACCAAGTGTTAGACTTTTGAGAGCTCCAACAACCCGTAACGACTGCCACTAGATGTTCGTATGGCAACCGGGACCAACGGCTTAACGTGCTTTCCGAGGCACGACCAGACCAGTGCAAATATTCATATTCATGCATACAAATATTTGCACTGTGCAGGGATCGAACCCGCGCCTCCTTGCGCAACGGCCGCGTTCGCTACCGCTACGCCACAGAGGCTGTGAACAAAGTTCTTTTGATATGTCTTAAGTAAAAGTGCACAGTATTGCACACGATCCACCCTATTTCAAGTTAAGGAAATATCAACTTTATTTCTAATGCTAATAAAGTTGAATTCAGAAAGACTAGAATTATTGAAACATAATAAAAATGTTTGAATTTTTTGCGAAAACTGAAGGTACTGTATTATATGGTAATTAAAGTTATTTGTCAATAAATTCATATTTGTTAAAAGTTTTGGTGAATATATCGCAAAATTACGATATACTTATATAATAATTACCAAATTCCCAGAATTAGTTATATGTTTATTGTTATGTATTTCGCCAAAACCCTCACCTCATACATAGAACCGAAGCCATTCCCCCCTCACCCGCAACAACACAATCAAATTCATAAAGCGATCAGGCGCGAGGCGTCGCAAAATAATTCCGAAAATACGCAGCATTTGCGAAACGGAACGCGTCCCATATTCCGGACTCATAAAAATATACATATATAATACATAACACTGAAGGTTTCAGATATCTGATTATAGTATTGGGTCCCCATCACATTATGATAATGGATACTTGGGAGACGCCTGGTTATAGAAATAGATTGATTTCCAATTTTTTCCCGTAGTCCGTGGCTCCGAGGCTCCGGGGCTCCGGGGAGGCGAGACTGATTGATTTTTAGGTTATTGCATCGGGTATTACTATAGGTTTTCGATAATTATACGATAATGTCGGCCCTTCTGTTTCGCGCCGTTATTGGAGACCATGATATTACCCGGACGCGCCGCTAGTTATAATTGTGTTTTACTGCTGCCTTTTATTCGAGTTCCACGAACGGAATTAATATTGCTGTATTTTGCAGAATTGGTTGACTTTGGAGTGGTGTAAAGTCAATATCAGAACCTTTTCCGCTTTCACAATCTCTGATTCACGTTCACTAGTGATAATGACTGCTTTTTGAATCATCATTACCTTTATTCAGTCACTCTACTATACAATGTACTATATAGTACTTTATTAATAAACAGTCAATTTATCAGATTTAAGATATAATGGTGTAGGCAATCTCCGTAAGGTTAGACGGGGGTCATTTCTCACATAGTAGGGGCAAAAGACTGAGCAATAACATGCCAGACGAAACGAGTGTCCGTACGTCACCAATATGTCACACAGCACTACTACCGAACTAACAACTGTAGTGTAGTCGGGGAGCTCGACATTACAAGTCATTACTCGCTTTTAATTAAGCGACTGAATCAAGCTGTCTCTTGCACTAGCTCCACTGATGGAGCTAATAAACTTACGAAGTTTTGCTTCGTGACAATTTATTATAGTACTCTTAATAAATGGGAAAGAAATCTAATTTTATTGAACTGATATTGATCTTAAAAAACTTTATCATCGAAACGTACCGACCTCACAGCACAAACTAAATAATTTGCAACCCTAAAAAGATTACCTCTAAAGATTTTCCAAGATAGGCGAACACCTCAACCCTCGCGACGTCAATCGCTACCCTTCAGCAATTACGGTCGAACAAGCCCCATCAGACTGTAATTTTCCACGCCACTTGGCTTAATTAGGTCAAACGTCCGTCCCTCGGGACACTCTCGGACACAGTTTAAGATGGTGGCTCAGGGTTTAAACTGGGCCTCAAAGCGTCTTACGTCACCAAATGCCTTGTTTTGATAAAGGCTTTTGTGATTAATTTTAGGAGATAATTATGAGAGTTTTTTCTCAAAGGAAAGATCAATTAATTGGAATCAAAATAGACTATGGCCTATAAAAAACTCCAAGGGATTTTTGATCCAAAAATTTTTGAAAGGCATTTTGAACATAATTTGTCTTAGTGTTTAAGCGCTTTGTCAGAAAAAGGGATTTAATGGATTATTTTACTGAGGAAAATGTCTCGGACTTTATTGCAGGGGACATTTTCTGAATTGTTGGAAAAAAGGGCTTAAACTAAGACGGATATTTAAAAAAAAAAAAAAAAAATGTATTCCATTCCATTGAAAAACAAAAATTGATTATCTATCAAGTGACAAGAACAAGTCAATAATCGTAGTAACATTATGGAGCAGTGTAGGAACCATGATAGTATGCAAATATCCTCCGAATTCGTTCTGACAAACACCAACAATCAACTCAGCCAGTCGTAGTACCTTCCTGCCCACAAGTCTCCCCATGCTGAACCACAACACCCTGCTATCCTCCTTCTGCATCCAGTCTGCTCCAGCTACCTTCTGTAGGTTGCTTTTTTTTTAATAAAAATAAACTAGTGCTTGACTACAATCCCGCCTGATGGTAAGCAGTGATGCAATCGTTGATGGTAAAGCCCACAAGTTTATTAAGCCTATTCACTTAAAAATCTTAGTGAGTACGAAGGAAGACGGCAGTTGAGCGAGGTGATGCAATGTTAAACCCAACAACACGACCAACGCTGCTGCATCAGAGGGAGATTAATCTGGAGACCCTCCACGATCAAACTACCGACACAATAACATTTGGCGCATCGTACTCGGCAATACAACTGCTCAGACCCGTCCTCCGTACGGCTTCACAAGACATCATGCCGGAACATGACGAATCGCTTGGCGTCTTGTTCGTCCATCTTGCTGAGGGACGTCTTAGACTACGCTAACACCAACAATTTTGTTATAATCCATGAATACATGAAAGTAGCGCAAATCATTCAATTGAAATGGAAATAGAAGCAATCATTCCGATTAATACGATGACAAAACAATATTCTTCAATTGAGTCTAGATTTCATAACAAAATGAAATACCTACTAACTTATTAATTATTGAGTCACCGCGCGTCGACCGCGCTAGAACGCGACGCACGGCGGTAGACAATACAAAACTTTTTACCAACTACCTTCATAGATTCGTAATGTTAACACATTAAGCTCACAACTCTCCTGGACAACAAAAATGTATAAATTATGTATTTAAGTATGTACAAGTGATTTGAAATCTTTTTTTCTAAAAGATTGTGTGGTTTTATGAAGTCACGGTAATTGTGAAACTTTTTTTGACATTATAGACATTTAACTAAAAATTGTTGCAATAATATTTCATTAAGGCTATAAAAATCGTTTTATCAATCTTAATTTTATACTTGGAAAATTGGAATGAAAATGAGAAATAATAAAAGTAGACTAAGTTTCCAACTAATATTTTTATTGAACTGTGTATCTTAGCTAAGATTCTAGAATACGACATAAATAATACTTAACAATTATTTAGATTATATACCCATATTATTAAACAACAAACAAAATTACGTGGAGCACTCGCACAAATAAAATAGTCTATACACAACACGGTCAGCTGCTGCGAACTATAGACGCCGTTTCACTTTAATCCTTTCACTTTATCCCTACTCCGCGGCCGACCGTCATGCGACATGTAACACACAGACAAAAAAGTTTGAGACGATG
Source organism: Sesamia nonagrioides (assembly GCA_017933935.1). Classification (NCBI taxonomy): domain Eukaryota; kingdom Metazoa; phylum Arthropoda; class Insecta; order Lepidoptera; family Noctuidae; genus Sesamia; species Sesamia nonagrioides. The sequence continues at coordinate 519,984 of JADWQK010000289.1, forward strand.
TAATAAAAGTTTCAGTAACGAAAAACAATAAAACTAAAGTGTTTAGGTAATTTGACTATCAACAAGATAATCTTCGACTTAATTCTATTCAATCGCCAGAAAATATATTTCGAGCCCTGCCATAAGCACTACCATTATCGTAACATTAGGGAGCAATGTGGAATCTATAATTCGAGGCTATGCAAATGTCCTGAGGAGGCACCAGCCAGCACTAGCACACCAGTACCAGTAGTTAACACCAAGAGTTGTAATTCACGCGATAAATAACACATTTCATTCGTATTTGCATTCGTCGCTAAGGCGGAAATTGCTTGCAAAATCTCGACCCCAACGTATAATGGCATTAACGGGCTTCCGTTTCGTTGGATGCGGTACTTCAATTAGGATTTTGAGTCCATTTTCTGTGCTGTAATATGCGCAGGCTCGTAACTACAAGCTTCGAATTAATTACTAAAAAAATGCGTATTAACTTAATGCGCTATTTGCTAATAAGAACTTGAAACTGACTTTATCACCATGGATTTAGTTAAATACTTTAGAATTTATATTCCATAAACTATTTATTTACTAAATTCATTCAGAAACCAACATAAAATGACTCTTTCTGCAATCACTAGCTTTATAAAATATATTGCATTTAATAAAAGCTTGGCTTTTTTGGACATCGTCCAAAGTGATGATGGCCGTTCTACATCGGTGCAAAATTCAACCAGAATCTTTTACAAAACGTATCGTAATATTACCGCATCCGTACCGCGTGGCAATGCATCCGTTAGATCCAGCGGTTGCATTCCAATGAGATGCAAATGCTAGAAGCGGCTGCGGTGGGAAGGCGCTCCCGTAGAAATTTGCGGAACACTGTTTGTCGAAATTTCACTGTGCAGGTAGCTGTGACCGTGGTACGATCGATACATACAATGATGTTTCAAGACAAACATCAAAAATCTACGTCATCATATTCCGCATGGTGTAAGTTCGTAAGATTACTTTAGGAATGTTATCAGGTAAAGCAGGAATGGCTAATGTGACCAACATAGCTCAAAAAATTACTAAAATTAAGTGACCGTGGGTGGGGCACGTTGCTGGCGGAACAGATGGTCGATGAGGCGCAAAGATCAGAGGAGTAGTGATCGCGCACCGGAAGACATAGCGTTGGAGGCTTCGCACAAGGTACACCGACGACCTTGTTGAAACCGTAGGAACCTGTCAGATGCGAAAAGCACGGAACCGTTTAAAGTTCTGTTCGAAGTCATTCTCGGTAGTAGGCCGTAACATCGGCTGCCGGCCGAAGTTATCACCCACCAGACAAAGTCTTGCCGCCAAGCGATTCATCGTGTTTCGGCATGATGTCCGGAGACGCCGTCTGGAGGACTAGTCTGAACAGTTGTGTTGCGATGTGTGCCGGGACCATGCACCAAATGTTGTTATGTCGGGAGTTTGATCGTGGAGGGTCTCCAGATCAATCTCCCTCTGGCGCATCATGGTTTAACATTGCATCGTCTGGCTCAACTGCCGTCTTACTTCCAATTCAATAAGTTTCTTAAGTAAATAGGTTTAATAAACTAGTGCGCTTTACCATCAACGATTGCATCACTGTTTACCATCAGGCGGGATTGCAGTCAAGCACAAGTGAATAATTTTTTTAAAAAAAAAGAAGAGTTGTTTGGAGGCCTATGTCCACCAGTGGACGTATTTCAGTAGAAATGATTTGTGTAAATTGAAGTGAAACAACTACAACCAGTCGATTCTGCAAAAGTCTAACCGTGAAAAGTTTGGTGAAGAGAGCTAAGAGGGAGCTGCCAGTAGTATCAATCATTAGCATTAGTTGAAATAACAACTCACTCCACGATCACTTTTCTCATCCTCATGGATGTTCGCCGCCCTGGGATGGGCTACAGGGTCTGTCAGACTCTTACTGACTAAAAACCACCCCGGTGTTGGAATGGATTGGTGGTGTGTCAGATAGATCTCACACCTACACCGGGGGTTGCGAGAACGAACACTGCTGCCGTAACCCCCGATTGGTGCTGGCCCGCCACTGTGGGTCTCCTTTGGGGGAGTGAGGACTCCACGCTTCCTTCACCTAAGTTTTCACGTGCGAAGGTTACAAATGTCACTGCTGATGAGAAAAAAAGGTACCTAGTGCGCGTTGCTACACTTGGTATGTTTACTTTAACGCTGCAAATTCCTGGAAAACTGAATTAATTCCATTAAAAAATTCTTCATTTGAATTTTGTTTGAACATTACAAAAGCTAGCTTTGTTGTTAAAAATAAAACGCGATATTTTCATAATCCTAGTCCGGTTTTAGGAGTGGAAGCTAAAAATGCCAATGTTCAGGTAACTGTGTCGGTGTAACGGCTCTGCAGCGATCGAAACAAGCGCAGAATTAATGCTGCGTGGTGGCAGGATACTCGCCACGTTTGTGTTCTAGTTATTATATAAACTTTATTAGGTCATGTGGTATTATGCAGTAAGATTGGCTGAATAATTAGCATTATCACCGTTAGGAAACATGCCTCCTCTCTTCGATTTCGAGTGAGCTGACATCTACCACGTTAGCCCTTGGTTTGGGCTTGGGTTGGTATCTGCCAGCTGCATCATCTGGTGCAGTTGTATGGTGTGCGTTACCTCAGCCATATTTTGTCATTTAAATCTTATAGTTGTCTGGATTTTGTAATTATTACGTCTGTATTTTATTAGTCTTTAAAAAAACAGATTTTGAATTCAATCAAATCAATATAATATAGCTGATATAATTAGTTGTCTAGACGAAGCAAATGCTGTATTATATTTTGTATTTGTACTTTCTTCAGTTCCGAAGTTGTTCAAGTTTTTGTTGCAATAACATTTGCGGTTTTCCTGGATCTCTGAAAGGGTTCGGCGGATTCATATCATGATAGCTTTTTAGTAATAATTTCAAATTAATGTGCAATAAAACATTCAAAATAATTTTAAAATTTAATGATTTTATGAAGGCCAATTCATATGCTAAAATTTGCAACCGAATCAGTTAGTTCAGTTTTATGATTAAACATAAATATCGGCCAGCACCCTAATTGCGTAACGCACTATTATTATCAGTTGGTATCCTTTTGAAGCAAATTCCTAATCCATGGCTCCATATATTCGAAAAATATGTCTGCTCAACAACTTAAATAACGCAAAGAATGAATTATCAAAATGATACCTATTGCTACTGACAGTGTGTTTCGCAATTACCTTGCAGGTGTGATTCAGACTCGCGCACGGAGGGTTCCTTTCTGTTCTTAGTATTTGTTGTCATAGCGGCATCACAATTGTACATCATCGGTAAACGTGAAAACTATTTTGCTATCATGGTTCAGGAGATACAGCTTGATGACAGACAGACGGGCGGACAGCGGAGTATTGTAATGGGGTTCCGTTTTGTAAACATTTGTCATATCTAGTCAAATATGAGCGTTAGAGATTTTTAATAAAAAATATTTATTTCAAAAATAAACGTCTGCTCAGCATGAGCTTTACAATTATATGATTAATATTGAACAAAATAAGAACACTTAAATGTAAGTTACACATGCTTATATACTAAATGAAGGTTTGCTTGTGTGTTTGCGACTCACAAAAGGAATCTGTTAGGCAATGCTTATTGTTTTGTTTGTCACTGATTTCATCAGAATGCTTGTGTGTTTGCGACACTCAAGAGGAATCTGTTAGGCAATGCTTATTGTTTTGTTTGTCACTGATTTCATCGGAATGAAACTTGAACTTAATGGCTACCCGGAGCAACTGGGTGGCATGTTATGATGTTGTGTCACTGTTACTATGCGAGGTAAGGGCTGGCTATGCATAACTCCTCCCTCCGTAAGTTCAAAATCATCATTCGAAGACAATTTATGAGGTTGATGATTTTGGCTGAATTTACATCTTAATACATGTCTATAACGATACATAGTTATTATTAACATAGTAAGTAGAATAACGTAAATTACAATAGTTCCTATACTAACACTATGCACGTTCACAAAATGGTTTTCACTGTTTATCACTTCACTGTTATCCTTTAGGGCATGTGATAGAAATTGTAGATTTTCTAAGTTGATTTCATCTAAGCTGATAGTCTTGCGGGATACGTCTTGTGGTGTCACGATGCTAGGTAGATGTATGGATGGTGAGCTGCGGAAGACAACTTCTCCTGTTTGAAGACGATGTTTTCTCAGCGTCGTTGTTCCAAATTTTACTTCACAGGCATTGTTCAGGGTTAGAATGTAGGTACCCATGATGTCGTGTTGGCTCATGTCGTTGCCACAGTATTCTGTTAAAAATGTAGGGAAACCTGCGAAAATTAGCCAAGAGTCTTGTTGTATGGATTTAATTTTAACAGTTGATGCATTAACTGTAAGAGGCAGGCATGATGTTATCTTCGTAGAGAAGGTCATCAGATCTACGATGCATTTTGTTTCTTCTTCAGGAGACACGATGTCGTCGTAACAAAGGAACTTTCCTTCGTCTATTTCTCTGCAAGGCTGAGAGAGTGATACTATTTTCGACCCTTTCGCAAGGATATGGGAATGTTTAGGAGTTATGAGGAATGATAATTCAAGGTGGGAGTTGTACATAGGAAAAGGGTGTAAGGTGTAGTAGTTATAGACATCTGCTTGGACTGTTGGTACGGACATAATAAAAGTTATTTGTTTGCCCTTTACATAAGCTTTTATATCGATACAATGTTCTATGTTAACTAAATTTCCGATGGTTACAGGGTCGCTTGCATCACTATCACGAGGGCGAACCTGTGGAGGACGCTTTATGTCTTTAATTGGTATTTTCTTTATTTTGCGGGCTTTATTTGCTACTGTTACGGTATTTCTATTAACTTTATCTACTATTGTTGCCTTTTGGTATCTAGGCTTATCTTTACTACGTCTTGTATTAACTCCTTTCATGTAAATGTTGTCGCCTGTCTTGATGTCAAATTGTTTTTCTCCTCCGCGTTTCTCTATTATTTTTTCTTTAGATTGTAGCATTTTATTTGTTAAATAGTTATAGAGGTATTTGGTACGTTTAACGTGATCGGTTACTAATTGTTGCGTATAATTTTTATCAAAGTTTACCGCAAAAATGCTCGAAGCGTCAGTATGTCCAAAGACTACTTCAAATGGAGTTAAACCAGTAGTTGAATGGATGGATTGGTTATATGACATGACAGCGTAAGTCATGACAGATGCGGCGTCGGTAATCTTTCTTTCATATTTTGCTAGTCTATAAATTTCTATGATAGTTGAATGGAATCTTTCGACAAGTCCCATAGAATTTGGGTTATGTGGTGTACCTATGTGTAGATCTATTTTATAAAAGTTTAACATTTCTTTTAAGAGGTTATTATTAAATTCAGATCCAGGATCGGCACTGATCTTTTGAGGGACACAACAAAGACAAAAGGTTTATTTTGTGTTTGAGTTAATTGCAGTTCAGGTTTTAAAGGTTTTCTATCGTATTTCATTTGTTTGCACAGATCACAAGAGTTAATTATACTGGCTACGGTTTGTTCTAAGCTATTCCAATAATATGTTCTTTTTAAATGGGCTATGGTTTCTTTGATACCACGATGACATGTTTTTCCGATATGATATTTCGTTACTATTTCTCGTTGTTCGTTTTCGTCTTCTACATAAATAACTCTTTCAGTGCACTCATAAATGCTTATTGCGTCTTTTTTAAAGAGATTTGTTATTATTTTTGAAAACTCTTGTCGATGGCGTCGGTCTTCAAAATAAATATAATATTTAATTTTCGGACGAATATATGTTTTTAAGAAATCCTTGATTAAATCCGGTTTGTCTATTGGTATGTGTACTTCAAATACTTTCTGTTTGTTTCTGGATAGATTTTTAACACTATACTCATTTTTATACCAAGTATATACTAGTATTTGATTCGGTTTCGTATCTATGGCTTCCTTTAATATCGGAATATCAGAGGAATCAGTGTTTTCTTCTGAATGAACTGTTGCTAAGGAAGGAGATTCTGCTCTTTCCGAGGCTGTAACTGTTTCACTACCTATCGATGGAATCGAATAAGGTGATCTAGGTCTATCTTTAGAAATGCTGGATGAAACTGTAATATTATCATCTTCATCTGATGAGATGACAATGGTTTTTGAACTATCGGTATTGACTATCATTGATACATCATCTAAAGCGTTAACTTTTATTCTGGACAGTGCATCTGCATTACCGTTTTGTTTACCGGGTTTGTACTTAATTTCGTAATCGAATTCAGAAAGTCTAAGTCTCCATCTGTTGAGTCTACTTCCGGGCTCTTTTATAGAATTTAACCAAACTAATGGTCTATGATCACTTAAAATAGTAAATTTTTTACCATACAGGTAGGGTCTAAAATGTTTACATGCCCAAACAACTGCTAATAGTTCCTTTTCTATGGCACTATAGCGCGTTTCGGCATCGTTGAGAGTTCTACTCGCGAAAGCTATTGGTTTGTCACTGCCAACGGGACCTTGAGATAGGACCGCTCCTAGTGCAAAGTTAGATGCATCTGTTGTTAAGAGGAAAGGCTTGTCAAAGTCTGGAAATTGTAATAATGGTGCATTGGTTAGTAACTCCTTGCACTTTTCGAATGCATTTATGTATTCCTTAGTTATTGTAACTTTATTTTTCTTTTTAAGGCAGTTAGTTAAGGGTTGTGTTATTTTAGAGAAGTCTTTAATGAATTTACGGTAGTATCCTACTAAACCTAGGAAACTTTTTATTTCCGTTGGTGTTCTAGGCAAAGGGAATTTTAGAACTGCTTCAATTTTGTCGTTATTTGGTTTAAGACCATCCTTTGTTATTGTATGTCCTAGATATAACACTTCCTTTTTTAGGAATTCGCATTTATCTAGAGTGGCTTTAAGATTTGTTTGTCTAAGTCTATCAAATATTTTCCTGAGCTTATCTATGTGTTCTTGAAGGCTGGTTGAATACACAATTATATCATCTAAATATACTAGACAATGTATGCCTTGTAGTCCGTGGAGCACATTGTCCATTGCACGTTGGAAAGTTGCTGGGGCTGTCTTTAAGCCAAAGGGCATTCGAGTAAACTCATAATGTCCTGATTGTGTTGTAAATGCAGTTTTAGGTTGATCATCCTTTTCGACCTCCAATTGATGATAACCGCTAGCTAGGTCTATTGTAGAAAAGTAAGAGGCTTTTCCTAACCTATCAAACAAATCTGTTATATTGGGTAATGGATATTTGTCGTCTATTGTTATTTCGTTGAGTCTCCTATAATCTATGACCATTCTAAATTTTTGTTCACCCGAGGAGTCCATTTTCTTAGGGACTAGATGAACCGGGGCACTCCAAGGTGAGTGTGATTCTGTTATGATATTATTTTTTAATAGTTTATCAACTTGTTTCTGTATTTCTTGGTTTTGGCTAATAGGGTGTCTATATGGGCGTACGTATATTGGATCTTCATTCTTAGTGCGGATTTTATGTTTGACCTGGTTTGTAAAAGATAGTGGTACTTGTTCGCAGTGGAAGATGTCCTTATATTCTGCACACAAGTTTGATATTAAAGATTTTTCTTCTATATTGAGGTGATCAAGCCGTAATTTACTTAAGTTTTCATTAAGTAATCTGTCAATATTTAGATTATTGTCTAATTTATTTACTATGCAACTATTTGGTAATTCTTGTTCTATATTAAATACAGTAAATGGCTTTTCAAATGTTATAGACATTTCAGTATCAGTGGTGTTCTGAATGACTGTTTGAGCTAAAGAGTCTACGCAGTTGACTAAGGCATCAGGCATGCGAACTCCTGGACAGAATTCGACGTGGTTTAAGATTGCAGTGCCATTGTCTAACATTGTTGGTACCTTTACGCGTGTTTCTGATCTAGGTGGTATTATTATTTGGTAGAATGGATTATATAAAATTGGGATGTCGGTAGTACTTGTCCTCAATACCTGATTCTTCATATCTATATTAGCTTCCAACCTTTTTAATAAGTCTGAGCCAATAAGACCGTTATATTGTTGATCTACTGTGTAAATATAGAACTTGTGATAGATATCTGCATTGAATGTATCTGTTAAAGGGATGTATGCAACTTCGCTATGCTTGCTACGTCCGTGAGTACTAATGACTTCGAATGGTTCTACATCTATATAGTACTTAAAGAATTGGTCGGCTAGTTCTTCGTTAATAAATGACCGTGAACTTCCTGTATCTATTAGAAAAATTGCATCTATCTCCGGTAAATAAATATGTGGTAGTCTAAGACCATTATAGTTTAATTGTATTATTTCGGCTGGTCCGTTACAGAGGCTTCTGTTGGAAAATTTTCATTTTCTGATTCGTTTTGTACGCAGTTTAGTTGGTTATTATCTTCCTCTGGGATTGCTACACACTGATTATCTTCGCAAGAACATAGTTGTTCATAATTAACGTCACAATTAATGGATTCATCCAACATATTATTTTGTACCGTTCTCATGGAAACGTCAGTGTTTTGTCTGGGTGGTTGGTTGTTAACACCAAAACGAAATTGTTGATTTGGATTGGCTTTGAAAAAACCTGAATTTTTATAATTATTCATTGTCCGTGGAAGTTGTTGTGGTTGATGAGGAATCTGGGATTTTTGATTCTGATTTTGTGTATGTGGTTTAGGTGCTTGCGGATGAATACCACATCTTTGATTACCATGATTATGGTTCGGGGTAAAGTTTGGTTTAAAAGGTTGTTGCGAATTATTGTTTGTTGGAATACCGAACTTATGTTGAATTGGTGCCGTAAAGTTGGGTCTAAGGTTGTTTAAACTGGGATTATTATTGTTAGAGTTTGTTTTATTTTTATTTCGGGAGTTATATCGGGTTTGGAAATTAACTTCCTCGATAACAACACTTAATGCGGATTCTAATGTATTACATTTATTTAATCTAACAAATTTTATCAAATCTTCCGGTAAGTTGTATAGAAAGACGTTGAGAGCTGTGTTATTATATATAATATATTTAGCTGCTTTTATACCTTCGTCAGTTAAAAGGTTTACTTTAGAAATTAGCGAGCTTCTTACGTTCTGTATACGGTGGCAAAAGTCTATATAAGATTCACCATGTTTAATTTTAAGGTTTTCTAATTCTATGCTTATACAAGCTTCTGATCTAGGGTCACCAAAATGTTGAACAAAGAGTTCTTTTAGATCTTCCCAAGTGGTAATATTTTCGCGTTCACTTATTAAAACGGCGGCTCTTCCTACTAACCTACTTGTTATACAGTGAAATAAATAAGTTTGTTGAGCTGAGTTGTTCTCTCCTCTGAAACTTCTAATAACATATTCACATTTAGAAATAAAAAGGTTTAATAACTTATCATCACCATCGAATCTGGGAATGATGCTTTGGATTTCCTTTGGGATAAGTTGAATATTCATTTTGTTAATATTTAAGGCAAACAATTAACGTATTTGGCGATTTTAGTCCAAATTACGCGACTTAATCTAAAAATGTAAAAATCACTAATGTTCGAGTAATTTTCACAAAGTAACAGATTGGCAATGTAAGTCCAATTTGTTATATTAAAACTAAATCTAGATTTGGCAATTTTTGACCAAAAATAGATGAGTTACGTTATCGGCGATGTCTAGTCCAATAAATCGTAAGGAATATAGACAAGGGATGGGAGTCAGTGCGAATAAGGGTCTACTCACAGTTTGCTCGATCCCATGCCGGTTCTTGTTCTGCTGCTGCTGCTGAGCTTGCGCCTTTTGACGAATTTATTTGTTAGGTTCTTTACAGACTAGAAGTCTATGCGACTAGGATGACGTTACGACCGATTTTTGTGTCTATTAACGATCACTTGTACGCGACTTGCTAATCCTACCCGGCTGCGCCAGTCAAATATGAGCGTTAGAGATTTTTAATAAAAAATATTTATTTCAAAAATAAACGTCTGCTCAGCATGAGCTTTACAATTATATGATTAATATTGAACAAAATAAGAACACTTAAATGTAAGTTACACATGCTTATATACTAAATGAAGGTTTGCTTGTGTGTTTGCGACTCACAAAAGGAATCTGTTAGGCAATGCTTATTGTTTTGTTTGTCACTGATTTCATCAGAATGCTTGTGTGTTTGCGACACTCAAGAGGAATCTGTTAGGCAATGCTTATTGTTTTGTTTGTCACTGATTTCATCGGAATGAAACTTGAACTTAATGGCTACCCGGAGCAACTGGGTGGCATGTTATGATGTTGTGTCACTGTTACTATGCGAGGTAAGGGCTGGCTATGCATAACTATCTTGTCATAGATTAAGCAATGACATGATATGACAAATGTATTTTTAATTAAGCAACGCAAGATGTGCCAGTTTCTCCATCATTGGGTTCAGTTCTTCACAGTACACATCTGCAGTAATGCTCATCCCGTTTGGTAAGAAGCTGTGATGAATCACACCGATTAGACCACCAAACAGGGACCATTGCTTTTCTAGGGGTAAGATTTCGTTTAGGGCATTGTTTAGGTGCTGAACCAGGATCTAATCAACTTGCTGAGCGCTTGCGGTTATCACATAGAATCCATTGTTCATCTCTGGTAACAATGTGTTTCAAAATTCCTTCATTTGTTTGTCTGTTGAGCGGTGCCAGGCACGTCTCGCGTACTTCGCGCTGGCGATCATTGAGTTCGTGGGGCACCCATTTGGCAAGATACTTTACCATACCAATTCGACGCATGTGGTCCAATATACACACATCAAAAGTGTCTAGGGATCAAGCATTTTTATGCGGATTTCTTGAGATTGAGATGTGGCTTTGTAATAAATTTATGATTTTATAAATTTATATGGATCCTTTTTGGTGCATTTCATAATTTGAATCAGGAACTGTGAATCAAATTCGAGTAAAAGATGAAAATCAGCTGTCAATATTTTCCCTATAAAAACATACAACGCATTGAAGACATTATTAGTGCTACTGTTTCCCTACTACTGATTAAAACCAACGTTATTATGGAGCGGCGACGTCATTTAAGCAGGGAAGAAATGCTCAGAGCCGTGGGAATGATAGAAGCTGGTTCCCGGCAACGTACTGTGGCTTTAGCTCTGAATACAAGTCAGAGTGTTATCAGTCGACTTTGGACACGTTACCGAAGCACTGGTACCGTGGCTGAGCGCCATGGAGGACGGTATCGCTGCACCACACGGAGACAAGACCGATACATTCAAATCTTAACTCGAAGAGCTCCAACAATAACCGCCATGATGTTAGCCGTGAGGCTTCATCACTCTTCAGGGAACTTAATTAGCGACCAAACAGTCAGAAACCGCTTGCATGAAGTGAACCTTCATTCCCGAAGACCGCTACGGGTACCACCTATAGCAATGCACAATCGTAGGATTCGATATCAATGGGCTCTTGAACACAGAAATTGGGCAGAAGAACAATGGCGTTTCGTGTGCTTTTCTGATGAGTCTCGTTTTGGTATGAGACCGGATACAAGACGTATACGACACTGGAGAACCCCTGGACGCCAACAGCGATTAAAATCCTGCCAGGAAGTCCATCCTTATAGTGGTGGAACCATCATGGTATGGGCGGGTATTTGGATCGGCGGAAGAACTGAGTTGATTTGGATCAGAGGCAACCTCAACGCTCAAATTTATGCTGAAACGATTGTATCCGACGTCATCGTTCCTCTACAAGTGCAAATCGGTCCCTTATTTCAGTTAATGCATGATAATGCACTACCGCACACCGCAAGAGTTGTAAGACAGACTCTCGCCGCAGCTAACATCAATGTCCTGCCCTGGCCTGCTCAGTCGCCAGACTTGAACCCGATTGAGCATGCATGGGATATGCTACAGAGAAGAGCTCTGCCGAATATGGAGGGTATCCAGTCGCAAGAAGACCTTTTTTTGTTGTTGCAACGAACATGGGCGGCCATTCCACAGCGTGATTTGGATGAACTCATTTTGAGTATGCCAAACCGATGTTCTTGTGTTGTTAGTGTTCGCGGTAGAAACACGGATTATTAATTGTTTAAGTTACCCAATAAAATTTTAGAGAAAACTGTTATTTCAGTCTTTTTTTCGAACTTTTGTGTTAGTGGTTCAAATGTCAAATATCCCTTTATTAGGAAAATGGCAAATTTCTTTATTAATGCAAAGGTGACTTGGTTTATCGTTACTGTGACAAACGAAAACACTTTATTTGATGAATCCTTAAAGAAAATTTTAATTAATATCAATCAGGAGAAAAGTTATTGCAAAAATATATGTTGATCCCTAGACACTTTTGATGTGTGTAGTTTGTATTTTTTGTTTGTTTTGTCGAGAGCTGTTGCTATTTCAGCCGTAGATTGTGTATCATCAGCTTCCACAATCGTCTTCAATTCGTCATTGTCGAGTCTTCAGACGACTGCGAGGTTCAGTTTTCAAGTCGAAATTCCCAGAACGGCAGTGAGCAAACTAATAACAGGTGGTGCGTTGGTTTATAGTGTTAGCTCCGTAAACGTCGTTGATGTTGCGTGCCGCTTGTGCCGCGTTGTTACCACAACGGTACTCATATTCCACCATCATCATCCCAGCATTAATCCCAGTCGCATCCGAAGCCTTTTCAGCTTTGGAGTCTGGGGTCCGCTTTACCAGTCCAACTGCTGATATGGCTAAACTTCGACATTTTCCGTGAAGCGACTGCCGTCTGACCTCCACAACCCGAAGGCGACATCGAAGCATTTCAGTTAGACCAATTGTTGGACTTTTGAGGGCTCCAACAACCCGTAACGACTGCCACTAGATGTTTGTATGGCAACCGGGACCAACGGCTTAACGTGCTTTCCGAGGTACGACCAGACCAGTGCAAATATACATATTCATGCATACAAATACTTGCACTGTGCGGGGATCGAACCCGCGCCACCTTGCGCCGCAGCCGCGTCCACTATCGCTACGCCACGGAGGCTGTCAAAAATTACTCATATTCCATAATTACTCTAATTTTTAATGTATCCATGATGACGAAAAAGATTGAAATGTGATGGAAATGTACCACTAATCAATAAACAAATGACTACTTTTGGAAAAAAAAGAGCTCCATGTTTTTAAGATAAAATGAATTTGAAATTACAATTATTAGCCAAACAGGATTTTTTTTTATTTAAAATTGCCAATATTGCAGAATGGCAATTTCATAAGTGAAGGACTATTATAACGTGTAGTTTAAATTATAAATGGAAAGATAAAAAATCTGCTATATTAATATGCATATAACGCGACCATGACAGTTAAGTTAGAAAAGCTCACAAAAGTATACAATGTTAGTGCTGTAGACATCTCATTTTCCCCTAAAACATATGGTCAAAAACCACGAGAGGAATACATACCCAAAGATCCCAATAAATCAGGTAGTATACCAAACCAACTCAAATTAGGTGTAAGTTCTCGAGCCATGCTAAGACGGAACATCAATGTTAAACATGAGCTGGTTAACGGTGCCATGGGTGTTATCCGACGAATAGATGGGCCAGCACTACGCAGAAAGCAGTTGGAGCCAGGAAAACTACCACAAGCGGTATTTGTGGAGCTCGATGACCCAAGTATCACAGGGAACCTACCTGATATTGGAGTCTGGATCCAGCCTCGTGCTACAGAATTTGATGCTTTACGTGGTAAAGGCAAGATTGAGCGACGAATGTTTCGACGGTGCATAAATTACAGGACACAACTTTAGACCAAGCAGTTGTAATTTTAAGTAGAAACTTATTTGCAAAAGGTCAAGTTTACGTTGCTTTGAGTAGAGTGAGGACTCTTTCCGGACTTGATACCAGTTCTCTTAACCCTAACAAATTGCTAAATCAACCACATGACATAAACTCGTTGAAGGAATTAATCCGGTTACGTAACTAAAAATATTCATTAGTTAAGAAAGATTTCTTAACTAAAAAGACATAAATAAAATAATAATTAAAAAAACAAAAAAAGACCACCTGCATGGATAACTACAATTAAAAATCAACTGAAAAGACTAAAACAAGAAGAAATTCAATGATAATGCATTTAAAAAAATAACAATGATTAGGTGCTTAAATCCAGAAACATACATTAAAACAGTACCAAACCTATGTACAGATGACATAACATCAAGCTACTACAACGTGTCAGATTTCCTTATTAGATGTTCAACTTTATGTCTACGGTATTAAGGTTCTATGTTGATTGGAAATATCTGACAGTTTGGGGTAGTTTGACCTGTGTTGCCGTACCTACATAATTAATGTACATTTAGAAATTTCAGCACAAAAGTCAGTCTGTTTCAATTTTTTGCAAAATTATAAACAGAATTACATTCGTAGGCATGCACAAAGCGCGTATCTTGTACATATGAATGTATGTAATATTATTTATTATCTTGTATCTCCAGAACCGCCTAACGGATTTGCACATTTGAGACATCGTTAGATTTGTCATAGCTGATGTGACGCCATATTATAAGGGAAAAAAAATATCTACCAAACTTATCGAATTGGTTTTGAAATGGAGGATTTACAATACTCATTAGAAAATGTGTATACAACATGCAGTTTTAATATCTTTTAATATTAAAACTGCATGTTGTATACCTACATTTTTTCTAATGAGTATATTAAAAACGATGAAACAAGAAATAAAACATTTTTTTTTTAAGTTTTCCAACATTGGAAATATAATTTGTTAAAACTAAAAAGGTAGAAAGGGGACTATTCTATGGAATACTTGTTCAACTAGCTAAGAAGTCCCCCAACTGCGATTGTTCAAATCAAATCAAATCAAAATCGTTTATTTCAAATCAACCATCACTTGGTACTTTTGAATAGTCAATGTCGGTCAGTTCAAGAAAAGTGAAGCTAAATTGCACATTCCAAAGCGTAGATCTCTATGGAGAAGAACGTGCAAGAAACTCCATGGACACTCTTTTAAAAACATAATATATGGGTTACATTTCTTCGTTACATATTTATGTTGCTTCTATCATGTGAGCACAATGTAAAATTAATTAAAATATAAAAATGATTTAAGCCCACTGGCAGCTACCTGTTCAACTTGTTTCTACCTTTTCAGTTCGTTAGAGTTTTATGCAGGCGGGTTTTTTGTTTTTAAATAATATTTTTTTATTCAATCGTTATCCTGCAATGGTCAGGTCATTATACAAGAGATTGGAGTAATTTGCAATCTTCTGCAAATTAATTATTTTAAAAAATTAAAATAATTAAAAATTTAATTCGACACGTGTTTTGCTTTTAAACGATATTCCCAGGGCGATAGTACGAGCAGGGGCGATAGTACGAGCAGGGGCGATAGTACGAACAGGGGCGATAGTACGAGCGGGGGTGATAGTACGAGCAGGGGCGATAGTACGAGCAGGGGCGATAGTACGAGCAGGGGCGATAGTACGAGCAGGGGCGATAGTACGAGCAGGGGCGATAGTACGAACAGGGGTGATAGTACGAGCAGGGGCGATAGTACGAGCAGGAGTACTAGCTTGGAGTACGAGCTTGGAGTACGAGCAGGGGCGATAGTACGAGCAGGAGTACGAGCTTAGAGTACGAGCGGGGGCGATAGAGTAAGAATTATAATGCGTTAGAACTAAACTCTTTATTTTAATCCGTTCCAAATAAAGATTCGATGTTTTTTAGATTTATTTAGATTTATTTATTTATTTCAAAATATACATTTCAAGGTACACAAATAATATTTTAACTAAAAAATCAAAAAGTACAAAAAATAATGTGTCGTTGGTGTCTGTACTAATGAATTAAATCACTGTATCACAGCCACCAGCGCCTTCCAAATTAGGTTAAACAATAAAATAGGACTATTGGGGCGTACCAAAAAGTAAATCAAATAAGTGTAATAAAGCAAAATAAAATAATTAATTTAGAATTTAAAGAAAAGTAACAATTAATACTAGATATACCAAAATTAACAAAAAAAGAATAAAAAAGGATTGATTTGATTTGAACTAAGCCACTTGTTTACATGGATTAATGTATGTGTATGTTTATGCAAGAGTGATTCTGCATGTAGGTAGAGGTGGTATGTGTAAGTGTATGTGAGGGTGTGTGAGTGTAATCTGTGAAGGTGTGAGAGTGAGTATATGTAGGTAAGCGTCTATTTTAGAGGTACATCTATCGGATAGGTTTAAGCAGATCTTCAGTCTCCTGATAATTTAACTTTAATAAAAGAACTTGTAATTCCTTTTTGCATTTGTTTTTGGTTAAATTATAGATGTATGATATTTTATTAATTCGGTTGTAGAGACGAGAACTATTTACATAAAAATGTCTACTGGCGAGAGCAGTTTTATGTGGCTGAATTTCGCATACTATGTCCTTTCTGCGCTTGTTATTGGGTTTATATGGGATTGTAGCATGCTTACGCAGGATGGTTTGAAGAACATAGAGTTGTCTTACTGTGAGTACAGAGCATTGCTGGTACAAAGCAGCAGTCGGATGTCTAATAGGCTTCTTTAAAAGCACTTTTAGAACCGCTCTTTGCGCTCTCTCCACTCGCAGCATACTGTTAGCAAACGTGCCTCCCCACGCCGGTATGCAGTACATTAATATCGACTGCGCCAAGGAAAAGTAAACCAACTTCAACGTCTGTAGGTCAGCAGATGATCTTAATTTTTTGAAGACATACAAAAGTTTTCTTGTTCGGGAAACTAAAATTCCTATATGCTTGTCCCAGCTTAAACAGGAATCGATTTGAACTCCTAAATATCTCATTTCGTTTGTGCGTATGAGAGGTAGGCAGTCACAATTGAGACTAGAGTGAAGACAAGTATGAGCAATAATTTTTAGAGAGTCCGGAGGTTTAGACGCGGATGAACCAGAAAAAGCTATGAATTTGGTTTTGTTTGTATTTAAGGTTAACAGGTTGTCATTTAGCCAGGATGTTATGATTGACAGGGCTTTTTCAGTTTCTTTGTAGGCTAGCTGCCAGTCCCTTGCTTGCACGATGTGTACAGTAAGCGTAGTTGAGTTGATTGATTCCCGCTCAATGATACTTCTGTACATTGGCAGGTATTCTATGACATCGTCGCCATACCATGTCATACAAGAATAACAACCGGTTTCAATACGAAAATCAAACAAAAATCATTCGTGGGCTGAATCAGACGTTCATATGAATTTGAAAAATTAAAGCGGAATTTACAATTAAAAATAAAAGCAAAACCCCAGTATCAAAAAACTGATACCGGGCTGTTATTATTGGTATACCCAACTGCCGTAACTATATTTTAATGGCGTGTTCTCTTACAATATTACAGCGCAGCTGCAGATTGCAAGATTACTTCGCGATTGGAAATAAATAAAAAAGATGAACGAGTCGGTCTCGCTCGGTCCTGGGTTTCTCAATATTGTCAAATAAAACTTTCGGTTTATGATTTTATTATTGCTCTTTTTGTGAAGGTATGTATTTAATATTTAAAAGCATTTTAAGTGTATAAAAATAAACAGGATTTACGTTGTAATAAAATCTACTTTATACGTAGGTAATTTGGAAGAGACTAAACTAACATAAAAATATAAAAAAGGTCGCGGTGGCCTAGTGGTTAAAACACTAGCCTCTCAAGTATGACTGTGCGGGTTCGATTACAGGTTAGGAAAGTACCAATGTAACTTTTCTACAGTTATATGTACTTTCTAAGTATATCTTAGACATCAATGACTGAAGGTGAAGGAAAACATCTTCAGGAAACCTGGACTTTTTAGGTCTGAAATCACCAACTCGCATTGAGCAAGCGTGGTGATTACGCTCAATCCTTCTCTGTATGAAAGAAGACCTGTGCACAGCAGTGGGACGATGAAAGGTTGATGATGATGATGAAACGAACATTGATGAAATAGCTGTAGGTATGTAGTTTAAACACCTTCTTAAGACTAAAGAATAACACGGTCTGTACTAACATTTTTTGTCATCGTTTGATACTTCAACACCTAACAGTCATCTAGAACGAACTTTGGCCACGGCGGCCAATATCAGATGAGACAGAACATTTACGCTGGAGTTATTATAGTGCATAGATGTATGTGTAGCCAAAAGTGCGCATACTCTTTCCTCACCTTCTTAAAAACTTTTTACAAAACAAAAACAACTTCTAAAAAAACTACAAATTGAAAAAAATTCGGAAGTCGATGTCTTTGGTTTTTACCCGACTACGGCAAAGCAAAAGGAGGGTTATGATTTTGACAGGCTATGTATGTATGTATGTATGTATGTATGTTCATCTGTTCCCTCGTAACTTCTAAACTACTTATTCGAATTCGATAAATGACATATCATTTGAAGCGTCTTAATTGTCTGCTGGTTATAGGCTATATGGAGTTTCACAAAATCTAACGTGGCGCCCTCTAGCGGACAAAATATACAGAGTAAAAAAATAAAGTTAAGATAAATATGCCGTGTTTGGTATCATTTGAAAGGGCTTAACTTGTACATTTTGAATATAAATATATTACTAGCATTTGCTTGTGACTTTACCTGTATTCATCGGCTGATTGCATATAATTCACATCTTTTCGTTCATAGATAGCTTCTTTACTACTTATCAGAATAAGACCACTGCAGAACCATTAGAAGGGCCTTGATATTCTGTTGGTTATGAGCTATAAAGCTTGTCACCAAATTTAGTATTACGCCCTCTAGCGGACAAAAAGTTCTATGTTAATACAAAATTAAAATAAATATACCGTATTTGGTATCATCTAAAAGAGCTTCACGAGTACTTTATGTTTGGACATAATCCCTAGTAATGCTTCGTAGAAATTTGAATGTAAACCAGGGTTTGGTAAACGGAGCGAGGGGAGTGGTGAAGGCCTTCGAATGGCCTGCTCTTCGGCGCGATCAGTTGGAACAGGAGAACAGCCAAGCGCTGTTCTCATACAATTTGACGACGCATCCATAAAAGCAGATACTAACGGACTTATCAAAATCGAGCCTTGCCTCACTGAATGACGGCTTGAGGGGTTCTGGGCAAATTCAGCGTAAAATGTTCCCGCTGATTCTTTCTTGGGGTTGTACTGTACATAAATTAGAAGGTTGTACTCTAGATAAAAAAGTTACAGATCTAGGAAAATCATTGTTTGCTAAAGGACAGGCCTATGTCGCTCTCAGTAGAGTTAAAACCATAGAGGGATTATTTATAAGTGCCTTGGATCATAACAAATTACTTAAAAATCCACATGACAGTCGATCGTTAGCAGAATTAGATAGATTAAGAAATCTTCCCAGGTCCTCTTAATATAAGTTTTTTCTTTTAATAATTATAAACTAGCGCTTGACTGCAATCCCGCCTGATGGTAAGCAGTGACGCAATCCTTGATGCCTGCGCACTAGTTTATTAAGCCTATTCACTTAAAAAACTTAGGAATAACAAGGATGACGGCAGTTGAGCCAGGTGATGCAATGTTAAATCCAAGACCAACACGACCAACCATGCTGCGCCAGAGGGAGATTGATCTGGAGACTCTCCACGACCAAACTCCCGACACAACAACATTTGGCGCATCGTACTCGCCACACAACGCAACACAAAGTGCTCAGACGCGTCCTCTGTACGGCTTCACCAGACATCATGCTGGAACACGACGAATCGCTTGGCGGCAAGACTTTGTCTGGTGGGTGGTAACTTCTGCCGGCAGCCGATGTTATGGCCTACCACCGTTAGAAAAACATCCAATCTATTTATACTAACGGCCTCATCCACTAATTCATGACCCATTTGGTGCCATCGACGCAAATGTGCATCGCTACTACGAAAAACCGAGAGCTTCATGCGGGAAAACCGTTGCTATACGCACTACGCTCCAAGCGCTACGAAATAGTAAAATAGGACATCTCTACATATTACTATACGCCGATACATAAGTCAAAAGAGATGTCGTATGTTAACTACCTAGTTTTTAGTTCGTCAATTTAACTTTTATTAATATTATGCGCCACAAATACACTTTAACACCAAAATAGTACAAATAATAAAAAGTTAAAAAACTAAAACCCAACTACGACAAAAAACGACGCTGAAAAAGTATAAAACAAGATTTTCAGAATACTGAACTGAACAAAGTTGCTAATATAGTTGCAAGTAAATGGACACAGTAGACTCTACCAATATGCCTTCGTTGTAAATTGACAATAATGTCTTACGATACTATTCTGAAGTATGCATTATTCACTATTTAGAGATAAATTTTCATGTTTGGAAGGGCGTAGTCACACGTTACATATACCTACCGTAGCACTTTCATAACGTGTGACTGCGGTTTTCCAAACATGAAAATTTATCTCTAAATAGTGAATATTGCATACTTCAGAATAGTATCGTAAGACATTATTGTCAATTTACAACGAAGGCATCTTGGTAGAGTCTACTGTGTCCATTTACTTGCAACTATATTAGCAACTTTGTTAAGTTCAGTATTCTGAAAATCTTGTTTTATACTTTTTCAGCGTCGTTTTTTGTCGTAGTTGGGTTTTAGTTTTTTAAATTTTTGTATATTTGTTTTCGACACCCACTTCCGATATTAGTTATTTTTCAATTTGTAGTGTTTTTTGAAAGTCGGTTTTTTTTTTTTTTTTGTAAGGAAGTTTAGACTTTTGGTTGTGAAAAGTACTGTAAGCAAACGACGTCATTTTGTTTACTTCAATTTTTACCCGTAATTTTGGTTTAAATACCAAACTGAATGTATGCGCAACATGACGAGATTACGCAACTTAAATTCAGTCTCATGATTTTAATTTCGATTGCTGCATAAGCGTGACGAGTAGGTTGTCCTATATTAAACTTTGATGTTATACATTTTCAAGGAATTCCCTCGATTGCCTATGGTCTTCATCATCTGATTTACTGCAGACCATCATTTTAACCCATATAGGTGCAAACTTCTCATCAATATAATTAATGAATTGAGTCCAATACAAGGTAGCTACTGTAAATCGTTGAGGAGTTCCCTGAACTGACCTTTGTCTTCATCATTAGCCCCTTACATGTCAACCACAATCCATCCAGGTGTAAGGTGTAAGGTTTATCAATACAAATTAATCAAGCACACACACAAGGTGACTGCTATGAATCGTTGAGGAGTTCCCTCGCCTGTCTCCATCATTATACCTATTCCAGACCCTTATTAAATTATAGTGCTATAAAATACCCAATGAAAAAACTTATAAATTCACTAGCTGTTCCTAGAATTTTTGAAAGTTTCCCTTGTTTTTTCTGGTCTTCCACGATCAAACCCTGATGTCCTTATCATGGGACTACTCTCAGAATATCTTCATTCCAACAAAAAAAGAATTGTTAAAATCGGTTTATAAACGACGAAGTTATCCGCAAACAAACATAAAAAAAATAAAAACATACATACCGTCGAATTGAGTCACCTCCTCCTTTTTGAAGTCGGTTAAAAATGAATATCGAAATAAAAAAAAATCTGCACTTTTTGAACCTTAAAATTACATAAAACTGTCCCCCAGAACGCCTGCCTTTCGCCACTTCCTGTGGAGAAGTGGCGGCAAACTTCCCAGCAGTAGCGCCCACTGCAACCCGAGCAGAGGTTACTCGTGCGGCGTAGCTTGCTCAAATAGGCGGTTACATAACTCAACGCTGTTGACGTGGTCTACGTTTCCACTGGAATACACGAACATGTCCCACGACTCTGTAGCCCGCTTATCGCGGCACAGTTTTCACTCATAGACGCCGCTCGTTTTTTGGCCCGTCCCACCTCCCACATTGAAGCCCGTGTCCATAGATTGCAGTGGCACATGAGAAGCCTCGCCGTGCGTCGTGTCACGCTATACATAGTCGTGTGGGTCTTCATGTACAACAGTGGAAAGGTAGGATCAGGTTGTCAAACAAACTAATATACGCAATAAAATATAATACATCGCGGTGGACTCGCGCCTTCAACAACCCAACGTAAAGCATTATGATCACAAGGCAACGTAACGTAACGCACTAAAACAATGACGCAACCAGGGACCCTAATCTGCTATTACAATAGTATTAGAATGGTTGATCAGTGATCTTACAATGATCGATTTAGACAAGTTTTGTAATCTACTAACAAAATGGCGTCATTATGTCTTTCCACTGACACTCTATTGAATATAAGGAAATGTTCAAATTGAGTGGGATTTTTTAGAAAATAATTTCTACTAACGTGTTTATATTGGCATATATATATTGGGCGGCCTAGAAACCGTTGGAGCGATGAGATAGTAAAGACCGCAGGGAGAAATTGGCTAAATGTGGCAAAAGATAGAAATAGATGGAGGCACTTGGAGGAGGCCTATACTGAAAGGGGCCATGAATAATGCAACGAAATGGAATCTTAATTTACTATTATGAACTATTATCAAATCAACTGCTATTTTTAATTTTTATTCTATTGCTAAAGTATATTATGAACTAAGAAATTCATGGTTAAATAAAGGCTTATTATTATTATTATTATATATATTGGGAATACGGCAATGTCCACCCATATCATTACGTGGCGACTGATCGAATTGATCGATCATTATGAATTTAGCAGATTACAATTTGTTTTTGCGCAATGACAATGGTATCGTGTTGGAATGACAAATTTATAAAAATAGTAGACTAAGGACCCAGACCTAATGCACTATGACACAACACACTATAACAACGCAACGTAACGTTACGCACTATAACAACAATAACGTAATACAACAAGTCGTTCAGTAACAACTAATTTTTATATTGTCGTTTTAAAATAAGGTGACGCACAACTGAATCATACAAAGTACAGACGACAGCGCATCAAGCTACTCATCATCATCTATAGCTATACATCATCATCTCTAAAATTTTCTTATTAAATTTTCAACTTTATCCCTACAACATTAAGGCTGAAGGTTAAGTGGGAATATTTAACAGTTTTGAGTAGCTTGACATGCTGTAGTGACTTTATAGAAAAATAATTAGAATTCTACAAATTCACAAAAAAAATTAATGAACACTACAACTCGATATTTATAACTTTTTCAATAGTCTGGATCACTCTGGAATTTACTTAATTTCTGCTGAATTAAAGTTTATAACTGTTTCACGGTTGGTGCAGTGGTTAAACTAATAATTGCTGCGATGCGTGTCGCGGGTTCGATTCCCTGGCTGTTTGTGTAAGTGAGTTTATATGTTTGTAAACGCATCCACGATACAGGCGAAATTCCTAGTATGGGGAAACTTTTTTCTTTTATTAAGAAGAAAAAGAAAAACCTTGAAATAACAATCATGATATTGTAAATTTGAATAGACTGTAAAGGAATGTATTTAGAAAACATCTACTGAGTTCTCAGAAAATTAATATTCAAATTACCTAAACTAACGAGCATGTTTAAAGAACTTTTGAACTGACAACCTCACACAAGTTGTAGCCGAAAACAAGTTCACTTTTCCCAGAAAACGCCACTGTATAACAGACACACGAGCTTCATAAGCTGTTTACATGCTATTTCTATATTACTATCATGAGTTAGTTTATTTCAGTTTCTGCGAAATATGTTTTCATTTTATCTATGTTTATTTTTTATATTGGTTCAAATATTAATTTCCTTGATCGCTAATTTAACTGTGAATTATTTTATGTTTAATGTAAATCGTACTGTATGGATCAAGTTATTTTTAAAATTAAACAAGATATATTATTTTGAACAACGCCATGAAGCCATCATATAACAATTTAATTAACCTTACTCTTTGAACGGAAGCTTTCAAAGGCGGAATCAAAAATTTGAAACAAAGAAACGCGATGAACTTCCAGAGACGTAATATTGTAGTCACAATGAATATTGAAACTGAAGGAATTCACAGTGTCTAAGTGGAACCTTGTCGTAGTCTTTTGATGAATATTGCTAGAATTTAATGTCGGAAACTTGTTTCAGTTTTTTTGTTTAATGTTTCAGTAGTATATTACGCCTGCAGTTTTAGGTTTCGCCCAAACCTATGTATATATTTTGAGCTTAGCGTACGGCAGATTTATTAATCAGTTTTTATATATTGAACACAGTATATAAAATAAAATATAGTAGTAGTATATGAAGGAAAATAGATTATAAATCTACTGTCATTGGTAATGTCTAACTAGCTACATTTTTTTACTCAGACATCAGTCTCACAAACTGAAAATTTCTTTCGGTACTCTAGGGAATCACGGATGCACTCAAAGACAATATTATATACAATGTAAGCAATCGCATACACATCAATTCAGAATGATTTACCGACCAAGTATTTTTCACATACATACATATTTACTTAAAATGTAGTTTAAATATAAATCTATTTGCGATTTAGTACATTTAAGGAAGTTCTAAGAGTATTACCTAACCTACAAAAATAAGAGTGATTTATGTAGTACGGCCACGTAGTGTTGTGGTGTATCTCTGTAAATTGTTGGGGTATGTCGTCGGGTTGCGAATGCTGGTGAAATAGCTTGTATTGATCAATGGTCCTCCTGTGCGCTCGAGTCGAGATTCTTGGGATTTAGTGGTGTAGATAAATACATGTATCTTATAGGAAGTGCGACTAGCATTTAATAAAGTATACATAATATTTTATTAGTCATTCAAGATAACTGGAAATTATAAATATGAATCGTGAGTATAAGTGGCTTCTGCGCTATGATATTATACCGCGTTGCACTTCCATTATGCGCAGGGTACGCGTTAGCCTAAACAGCATACTGAAAATTATAGCCGATAGGTGGGACAGCCACATACTGGTATATTGGATACACATCACGCCACTGTAGTCATCATCATCAACCTTTTATCGTCCCACTGCTGAGAAAACGTATTCTATCATACAGAGAAGGATTGAGCGTAATCACCACGCTTGCTCAAGGCGGGTTGGCGATTTCAGACTCAAAGTCCAGGTTTCCTCTACTTTTTCATCAGTCATTGGTGTCCAAGATATACTTAGTAACTAATAGTATTTACCAACACTGTAGTAATTAATAGTAATCACTACAGAGCGGCGTCAAACAAATACATAGATGTGTGTTTTGATTTAACAAAACACACATCTAAGTCGCATAGCAACTGAAAAACACTCATAGAAATAAACGATTTTGGTTTCATTTAACAAAGTTATTGTTGATACAGTTTGTAGGGTTGAAATATTATATTAGAGAATGCTCAGCTCGTAGGTTATATTTATGCCCTGTGAGACTGTAAGGTGGATGCACTAAGGTAGCTCGCAAAATTCAAATTAAACATATTTTCGTAATCATACGGCTTTATAGAATTATGCTTTGAAATATCTTGGGACCACGGGGTCCTTCGGAAGGCGAAATATTTATTTGATATTCAAAATGCCTCAACAAAGACTACTTCGTCCATTTTACTACCGTTTCCTTCAATTAAGCTCTTAAATCTGTGGCACTATTCAAATTCGAAATGATCAAAGTCAGTAATAATTAATTACTTGACCTGAGACACGCTATTGTGAAGAATTCCTTAAGAACTAGACTCCTTTGTTTTAGTTTGACTCAGACGACCTAAGACGACTGTAGTTAGTGTCAGAAGGATTGTTTAATAAGGTTTTATGAATTATAGATAGAAAGTAAAATGTTTATTTGGCACAATACCGCATGCAAGGAAGACGTGTGTACACAATAAAAAACGTGTGTACACAATAAAAAACCGGCCAGCGTGTTCTGTGCTGTGGTACGGAACACGACGCATACAACGCCGGAAACAACACGTCCCCTGTATGAAGACCCCTTTAAGGCGTATATGACTTGTTGCATCTTTATTATTAATTTGATGATATCGCGGAAATAAGGTTAAACACTGCATGGAAATTTCTTCTCTAAAGAAGTGAAATATATATATGACGGAGAAAACCGTCAGGAAGGCGTGGCCAAAGGTTCCGGATAGTTGAGTTGTCTTCTCATCCGCATGAGCATCCATCGTGGGCGGTATTTCGAGAAAACGTTGAACAATAACTATAGTGTGATGTTCGATTCTTATTATTTTATCTGTACAGACACTTAGATCTTAAGAGTATAACTTAAAAAAACTTAAAAAAAAAAATATTTTTTACTTAGATTTTAATTTTAAGGGATTACAATGATAATCTCATATTAAAACAGATAAGAGCAAAACAGAGAAGAGGTTTGGGATGACCAACATACACTCGATCGAAGCTTGAGCAGAGACTGCCCGCGCTAACGGTCGATCGCTATGTCAAAGGCAACTCCAGTCGGTGTGACCATTCGCTACATGGTGTTACCCGCTCTTATTAAAAAAATCCTAATTTATCCGAATACCTATCGATTAATCGACTTCAAAAAATAATAGTATAATTTACGGACAATTGATACTGACGCAAAACAGATCACATTAGTCAAAATTAACCAGTCACACGCCGTTATATATTACGGTTCATAAGATCAGCGGGCCGTGCTGGTGCAGGCGGACGGACGAACAGCAGACGTTTAGTAATAGGGTTTATTGGTACTCTTTTGGGTACGGAACCCAAAATAGTACATTACATACAAATTTTTTACATTACTGGTCCTAGGGAGCAAGCAATTGGTTAAAAACTATTAACACGTTGCCTAATATACAACGTGTAACAAAAAGGGTATATACATACCAAGGGCATGGCATCTTTAGATGATATCAAACAATATCGGAAGGGTTTCAACTCAAAATAAAATACTCAAAAAATTGGTACCAAATTTTCGGTTTCGTGTGTTTCTTGAAACCAATCATAACAAACGTGGCAGCACACTACATACGTTAATAACTACTCGTTACCCGTCACGTTACTTGCGAAAATCCGATAAATGTCTTCAATATCTCTGTGCGTCTAGTATGATAGTAGCCTATCACAGGCGGTGTTTTTCCTCATAACTGCCTAACATAAGGAGATAGGATTAAAAAACCCTTCCAATATCGTTTGATATCATGTTAAGATGCCATGCCTTTGTTATGTATATACCCTTTATGTTACACGTTGTATAATCAAACCTCAAATTCAGATAAACTGGTTGTTCACGTAACTAATCTACTTTATTCACCTAACTAATCTACTCTAGTTAGGCGAAAAGTTTTAGTAAAACGAACAGGTAATTCACGATTCATAGCTGACAGTAACTAGTGACTACAGTTAGTGGAGCACTCACTAATACGGCACCATTTAATTCGGCACATTACCATCGGCCACTCGGGCGGCGGGAAATTCCTCACTTCCGGGACTGCTCCCGGATTTTCATGAGAAACGCCTGAAGATACTAATTTCCGGTTCGTGAAACGCCCACGGGGAAGTTTTTGTTACTTAGTTAAATATATTTATATCGCTTTGTTGTTGATAAAGCAACGCTGAGAATTTGTATGTAAAATCAACTTTATAGGGTGTGTTGTGTACACGTACGCAATATTATCGCTTACAGACACATCATAACAGGATGTTCGATATATCTGTCGAACATCAATATATTAAAAAAGAAGAAGAAATAGGGTAGTGCTACAGCCACGATGTAGCGCAGTATTCTCATAGCACATGTATCGCACGTATAGTCGTACTTGTACTTAACCTTCATACTTATAATTTTAGCATGTCGTAGAAGCCGAACGTAATGACCAGTCTATTGTGTAGTAAATGAAAGGGTTTTTGCAATTCCAATTAAACAGGAAAACAAACAAACTCCCGCTCCTCAAATTAAAACGATTTGACTGCATAAACCTTTAACAAAACTGCATATTTCCTACCCTATTAAATCGCACTACTCGGCACAGTCCAAGGCACCTCGTAAAGAATCACGTTCTCTATGCGGCGCGGCCATGAACAGGAAATTAGAGCCTGCGGCCTCAACGAATGGATTTCCGGAGGCAAGTGGCCGCCAGGCCTTTATTTAACTTTTATTGTAGTAGTGTGAACAATTGTTGTTCCAGCTTGATTTTAACGGACAATTTAAGTGAAGTAGTTGGGATTTATATTGCTATTATTGGACAGCTGGTTGCTGGTGCTTGCGAGGGAAGTTTGTTCACTGAAAGTAAAACATGTGTGCAGTTACTGCGAGACGGGAGTTTGTTTTCTCTTTGGATAAAGTGGGCTATGTTTAATTTGTTTTGTGGAAATAAGTAAGTTATCCTGCACTCGCGATTTATCAGCCAAAAATATAAACATATATGAAAAATGACTTTCATACCGACACAATAGAGTTCAGTTTATGCCACAACTTCAAGTACCTCTCTCCCTCTCTCCCTCAAGTAAGTCTATGCCTTTTTCAACAGTGCTAATATTGCAATAGAGTTGATATTTATTTAACTTGTGTGGAGGTGGAGGTGTGTAGCACCATCTACTAAAATCAATCACGAGCGACATTCTCTGTCAGTTGTGAGAAATGGCTATAACACGACATATTTGTCGTCTGTCATATTTGTTGTCGTCTATTGACTTAGCGACCAACATTGACTGTACCTACCAACACACAAAGGCATCTTCTTCTTCTTCAGCCTATATAGGTCCACTGCTGGACAAACAAATAAATAATAAATGAACGTAAGGATGGTACGTGGCCGCACTCCAGAACCTTACTACCCCATCAGCCATTGGTTCTACGAGCAATGTGCCCTGGCCATCGCCACTTAATTTTAGCGACTCGAAGAGCTATTTCGGTGACTTTGGTTCTTCTGCGGATCTCCTCATTTCTGATTCGATCGCGCAGAGGCATATAAGTATTTTATTAACTAAGTGCTTGATATTGTATTTTTTTAAATTCCTTTTGTGCTATCTATATTTTATTATAATCCTTCATTAACCAATTCTCCACGGCATGGCATCACATGTTAAATAAGCCTCATTTACAATCGTAATTACATGTTATAAATTAAAGCAGTAAACAAATAATAAGAGTGCTGGATATAAATGAGCTCGCGAGTATATTTATAGCGGGATTTGACGGTCCAACCCGCGGGTGACGGACGCGCCATAGTTCGGGGATGAGTGAAGCGGTGGACGGTGGAAAGGATCCGTATATTCCATAAGATACTGTTTTGCAGGTAGTTTTGTTGAATATCTCCTTTGATTTTTGGGTTGCCGCCGCAAGTTTCTACTACGACTTTTATAATTTGATTATATTGATACTGTT
Organism: Sesamia nonagrioides; assembly: GCA_017933935.1. Classification (NCBI taxonomy): domain Eukaryota; kingdom Metazoa; phylum Arthropoda; class Insecta; order Lepidoptera; family Noctuidae; genus Sesamia; species Sesamia nonagrioides. The sequence goes on from JADWQK010000289.1 coordinate 549,137, forward strand.
GGTTTACCAGTAAAGGTCGTGTTTACCCTCAGTTAAGGACAAAGATGCCATAATATAAAGAGATGCCATAATATTTATGTTTTATGAAACCGGCAAAGTGCAAGTCGAAATCACTCACAAATAATTCCATAATCTAGGATCCAAACAACAGAAACACAGTCATGTGAACATTTCTATTGACCAGTTAGTTCAGTTGTCACGGTTGGCGCAGTGGTTAAGTGATTGGCGGCTGCGCTGCTTGTCGCGATTCGATCTCTCGCACGGGACAAAATTAAATATGTATTTCTATGATTTACAAGTAATTGTGCCGGGTCTGGCTGTTTGTGTATAGGAGTTCATATATTTGTGAACGCACCCACGATACAGGAGAAATTACTAGTGCGGGACATCGTTATTCTTTAAAAAAAAAACCTACAATTTGTATTCAATTATTCATATAAATTCTCAACATTTTGATTTTTTATATCTTTTTATTTGAGTGCATGTATAACCTCAAAATTATTAAGTATATCATATATTTGACAGTTTCGAAAGTAATTTATGCTCAAACGAGGCTTTAAATTAGCTAGAAATGAACCGTCAAGACTGTTTGATTGAAACCTATCTCAAAATTAAATAATAACATTTGTTGTACAGGCCATTGCACACTTTGTACAGCCGCAAACCAACACACGGAACCCCGATACTACGCAGCATACGGTACCCTATACTTCGCAGCATACAAATCACGCAGTCCCTCCGCGTCCACTGAAAAATCTTCGTGAATTTATTTCTGCACATCCCTAGCATTAAAATCCAGGCCAAAGCCTTTTTGTTATTATTTGCCCCAGAAAATGTTCGTAGCATCGAACTTCGCAGATGAATTTTAAGTGGGCAATCACTGTTTTTCATTGTACACTATTTGTCCTTTTTGAAAGCATTTTAAGAGAATTGATTGTTTCTATGTGCAGGTGTCGTCGCCATCATGTTGCCTTTGTCTTGTATTTTTGCTATATAGTTTAAGTAGCCGTCAGCATATTTTAAGTATTCATGAAAAACCAAATTTGTGTCATGTTGTTAGACAAGTGTTTGTATAATCTTTCTAACTTTGATTGAATCGAGGAATGTCAAGAGTATTGAAATTATATATGTATTTGTAAATTAAAGTTTTAATTGTGAATTGATTTCTCAAGAAATTAAGTATCTTAGACAGATTTTTCATTACTTGTCAATGTAATTTACTATTCATGCTGTATTTATATCAACTATTCCCAAAACACACAGAATCAATCCACCATCACGACCCTTTATTATATCCCTAACATAACAATTACACGGAAGACTAGATTTAAAATCAAATCTCGAATCCCATAAACAGACCATAAAAGAGTTTCGCGGAGACACAACGTGTATAAACACATTTGGGTCTGGCAATAAAGGCGAACGCCGATGTATTCAGACGAAGTAAGCGTGCGTGCGGCTCTATGAATAATATATAGTGAATCTTGCATAGCGTATATTAGCACACCAACACCATTTTTAAATTGTCTTTCTGAATGTCCTGACGTGGGACTATGACATTATTGAGCAGATTTCGTAGGAAAATACTTTGTGTGGTAATAGCTATATAGAATAACCAGAAGTTCCTACAATTGTAACTGAGGGCATGACTGAAACTGTTAAAGAGTTATTCCTTTTTGCTATTCGGCAGTGAAATAATTACTTTCAATAGATTCTTACTATTTTCCCTTTAGCACACACGTCTATTCCGGGTGTTGAATAAAATTACTCCCTCATTAATTCAATGTGCGACTTTCTCTCTGAAATAAATCATTAGGACTAAAAAGTCAAAAAGGCTATCGGCGCGGCGTTTCAAAAACTTGCTTTAGTGAATTAAAGAACTACGAAATATCACAACGCAGTTAAAGCATAAAACTTGTGCAAAATCTGTTTGGATGGAAAAATCAAATACTTCCAAGAAAATAATTCTACCAAATATCACAGTAAGAAAAGATAAATATACCAATATGGCGCACATTTGACCCATATGCGGTGTAATAAAAGCACTATGACATATGCCCGCGGGGTCCCTTTGTTTGGTCTAATGCGATTTAAAATACGACCATACACACTTTTGGTTCAAACGTACATACGGCATGGGAGGCTCTTTGTGAAACAATATTGTATAATTTAGGATTTTTGCCTTCAAATTATATATGAGAAACAATTATTTTTGAATTACATATTTGGTAAGAGACTAGACTGATAATGACCCTCAGGATCACCTAAGGATGAATCTTGCTATGTAGTGACATTTTCAAATCCTTTTTAAACCTTGTTGTCCTAGAGGGCGCAGCACCAACCAGCAGTTATGTCGATGAAATGAGAGTCATTTCAAGGAATTCGCATTCGTTGTATGGCTTGATTTTCATATGACTGTGCCTTGTTGATCGTATTTTATTATATTTTGCTTCAAGGATTATAAGTTCTTGTACTGCCAAATAAATTATAAGTCATTTTCTTTTATCGGTAGGTTCGTATAGCAAATTTAAACGACAAATATATATTTTTAAAATCCATACTAATATTATAAATGCGAAAGTAACTCTGTCTGTCTGTCGGTCTGTCTGTCTGTCTGTCTGTCTGTCTGTCTGTCTGTCTGTCTGTCTGTTACGCTTTCCCGCTTAAACCTCTCAACCGATTTTAATGAAATTTGGCACAGACAATCTTTAGACCCTGAGAAAGAACATAGGCTACCTTTTATCCCGGAAAAATTATGTTCTGAGGGAAATCTAAAAGCGCGATATAACCGAACTCCACGCGGGCGAAGCCGCGGGCGGAAAAGTTAGTTAATACTGGCTTTCCGCCGCTTCGCCCGCGGTCGCGCTTTCATTTCCCTCGAAATCAAATTTTTCCGGGATAAAAGTAGCCTATGTTCTTTCTCAGGGTCTAAAGATTGTCTGTGCCAAATTTCATCAAAATCGGTTGAGAGGTTTAAGCGGGAAAGCGTAACAGACAGACAGACAGACAGACAGACAGACAGACAGACAGACAGAGTTACTTTCGCATTTATAATATTAGTATGGATTTAACTAACATGATTTTGGGAATAAATGTGGAGTCAATTTTTTATAGTATATATGAATTACTAGCTTTCCGCCCGCGGCTTCGCCCGCGTGGAGTTCGGTTATATCGCGCTTTTTAGATTTCCCTCGGTAACATCAAATTTTTCCGGGATAAAAGGTAGCCTATGTCCTTCCTCAGGGTCTAAAGATTGTCTGTGCCAAATTTCATCAAAATCGGTTGAGTAGTTTTGGCGTGAAAGCCGGACAGACAGACAGACAGAGATACTTTCGCATTTATAATATTAGTATGGATAGTATATATAGTATGGATTGGGATTAGCATTACTTGATTATACTGGCAAAATTTATTAATAAGTTAGATTTAAAAGCCTCTAAAGGTCTTGCGTACGTGGGATAATTTTGACATCGTTTTCAGTCACTTTTTATATTGGTTTCGAACAGTATCAATGATGAATGAAAATGAGTAATTATCAGAATCTAGTACATTTATAATTACTTTGTAGCTTTGTTAAATACAAGCTCTGTGTTAATATTTGCTAGGCACTGGTAGCTGTCATTTTATAGGTTCCGAAAATAGATTTATTAGAAAGGATTGAAACAAACTTATGAACTTACTTATAATAATGAAACAAACAATTTAACTACACGATCCTGCGATTGATAATAAATTTACATTTAAATCACCGCAAATGATAACCGACTTGTTTAAGTTGCAATTCTAGTGTAGGTAAGAGTCAAACATTACATCCATTATCTATTCAAAGCTGTCTTACAATCGTGAACAAATTTAATAATAGTTCTCCAATTATGGAGAGGATTTCAACCGTACGTTCAACGGTTCAACACATGGATAATAGGTTTGTATCAAGTTGCTTATCACTTAAATATGACATAGTACCTAATTTCTTAAATAAGTACCTAACTAGTCCAGTTTAAATAGTCCAATAAGTCTTTTAATCCGATATAAAAGTACATTTTGAGCCCTTCACCTCCATTTCTCAAGAATTCCATTCATTACAACGGCAGTCTAAAAAAACGCTGTAAGTAGAACGAGACGTTCCTTGGTTCGTTTAAAATCCCGCGAACTTAAGGCTGCTCTGTAAAAAGTAGAGGCAACTTTGGCACAATCCATGCCTAACGAGCTCTCTAGGTAATTAACTATTTGTTTCCAAGTCAAAGAGTAGAGTTTTGCTTCGTTTCCACGGCGCGAGTTACGAGTCGAGGAGGATTTAGTTTGCAGTGCAGCTTTCAGATACGTGTACGTATATTTGTTTTAGCTACTTCTATTATTTGTTTTAATTAAGACTTTCGTAAGTGCTCTGGGTTTGTTTAGTTATTATAAGTATAGTTGCACCATGGATTATACAATAGTATTTTATTTTTATCGTCAATTTAAATGAAAAGCAGGAATGTATTTTGAAGTGAATTAAAAGGGTTTTTGTCTTCCAAATTAAAAACTTGATGAAATATGTATTTTCAAGGAACCGAAAAGCATGATTGCATTTGTTTATTTTAGATGTATTTTTAAATTTCGCAAGCCAGATTTTAGTAGTTTTTACACCCGGATATCCTACTAGACAACTAGTACAAACTATCCAGTTGTCATGAAAACCTAGTAAGTTGTCAGGGTAGTTTTGATTAAAGATAGTTTTTCCTAAACAAAAATATATCTTCTCGCTAATCGCTTCCTTCTCACACCATGTGATAATATTTCGACATCGAACAGACACAACAGGAGTTTTTAACTTGATGAAAACACAAATGAGGTTTTTAATTGAATTTTTTAACGTGGCCATAGCGTGGGAGCATTTTGTGTGATCAAATATGAAGCAATTTTTCAGGTCGTCTTTTTGAGGTTCCCTTTGGAAAATTAATCTTAACTGTATGGAGTACGAAACTTCTTCTTGTCAGCAAAGCAACATCTGTATATTATATAATAATGTTGCTTAGTATATTTTATTAACTAGAGTAATGGTATTACATAAAATATTCCAATAAATACAAGTGTTCAAGTCATCGCTTACCCATAGGTAGTTTATTCAGGTACTAATCACGTTACATACCTGGAAAAGTTGGATGAAAAGCTGACAGAGGTTCAAAATTGTCTTATTATTCCTATAAGAGAGTATTTTATTCCTATATATTCCTGTAAGAGAAGAAACAGTAATCTTTGCACAAAGATACAAATATGCATACATTTTGGGAAACAAGTTACAAATTTTAACGGAACGTCTCTTATTTAAAAGAAGACTCTATCGCAAGAGCAATAAAGTCGATCGGAAATAAAACTTTATTTGTAGAGAACACGGTCCGAGGGAGAAAGCGTCCCAGCAGCCCTCTGTCTCTTTCTAAGTGTTACCCGTATTTATTTTTTGTAATTATGTTTGAAACCAACAATTTCGATTAGAAAAAAGACGGTAAAAAAGGGTGCCATTAATGTCTGCAATAGTGAGTCATACTCTGGATGCGGAATATCATTCTTTAAGTAAGGTTTTTACTGTAATCATATACAAGTTATTTTGTTTGTATGTAGGGTGACCATAAATTTCGGAGTAATAAATAAATGTGCACTTAGTCATTGTGTGCATAATAAGTAAGTGACTTTTATTGGGTATTTTTAATGACATTAAAATCTGCTTTCTTGTAGATATTTTATTTATCTAAAGGTACAGTTTCAGATAGGTTGGCCTGCTGTTGTCTGTACATCATCAATTTATTCATCCATTTTTAAAATTCAATAATGTAATTAACAAGTTCGCATCCATGCCTAAATGTTCATTAACACTCAGGTACCTAATATAAGTGAAAAAAAAAAAAATATTTTTCATTTCTCATATTCGGAAAGTAGTATTTTCTTGATCTGATTGTTGGGTAGAAAGTGCTATTTCCCTCCCTAGAGCGGGAAAAACTCATACAAATTACTTTCCACCTAAGGGTCGGAATGAACTTTAAAAATAGAACTGCTATCAGCTGTGAAGAAATTTGTGTAACAAAAAGTAATAAAAAAAATGCAGCGGCAATGTGAGTTTCTAAACAGCCAGTGTGAACTTAGCGCAAACTTCATTGAGCGAAATAGGTCGCAACCATAGAATTAAGAAGTACGATAGTAGGTACCTGCTTATTAATTCTGTGGTCGCAACAATGACGTGGTTATTTCCATATTTAAAATTTAAAAATTCGACATAAATTAGCGGGATACCAATCTGTTATGTATCTGTGACGGAATTAAAAAAATAGTTATTTTCCTCATATTCGAAATGAAAAGTAGAGTGTTTAACACGGGTAAAAGAATCAATTCCTACTCGGACTATAGCCACCCTCGCTACGCTCGGGCGTCTAAATACCTCGGGAATTGATTCTTTCCACCCTCGGCTAACAATCTACTATTACGTACATTCCTTATAAATTCCATTATAATAGTCACCTTACACAACAAAGCCAGAGGGCTACTGTGAAGCTATCTCCCTCGGACCGCGTTTTGATCAATAGTTCACATTCCAGTTTAGATAGAAATTCCTTGTAATCAACTCAAATTAACACTCGACACGAACACCCCGGGAAAATAGAACTGTCAAAGTCGCCAATCAAACGCCATAAAATGTGTCATGGCTACCTTAATAAAGAGTTACCTCACTTAAATAATTAATTATATATATTTGTATACGTTTCAAATAATTAATTTAGTAGTATTTTTATGAAAATCTATATTTTTCCTTTTTATCTATATAGCGTATATAGTGGTGGCCCAAAATGAAACATCTCCTTTCAAACAAATATTCCACTCAACATATCAAAAATAGAAATGTATTTTTTACTAGTGGTTGATGTGGTCACAACCCCGTGTGATCCCGCCTGATAATAAGCAGTGATGCAATAATTAATGATAAAACGTGCTAGTTTATCAAGAGCCTATTCACTCTAGCCTTGAAGACAATTAAATTGTAGTCAGACGGAAACACCGCCGCTGGCAAATTGTTCCAGTCCCTTGATGTACGCGGTATAAAAGACGAGGCGAAAAGCTTCGTTCTAATCGTAGTGGTGTCAACAACATAAGGCTGGCGACGGGTCATCCGATGATGGAATGGAAATGGGGGAATTAAGTCAAGCAATTCTTGCACACACTCTCCAAAATGTATCCTGTAGAACACCGACAGACTGTTCTCCAGGCTTTGGAGACTGTTTTGAATCAGGTCTGGGTCTCCAATTAGTCTCTTTGCATGCTCTCCACCAGTTTCGGATATTTGTGTAGACATCGTATACATTTAATGTCAGTTCTGTTCATTATACTCTTTTTTTTTTCTCATTTATTATTCTGGTTTATTTCAAAATATCTGATGCAGGCCTAAGAAAACCCTATACAAGCAAAATTATCACGGAATCAGTCATTATAAAGTCAAATACATGCATACTTATGTATTTAGAAAGTTTTAGTCTTATGTGGCACCAATTATACCAACAATTTTGTTTTAATAACAATATTTTATAGTTATTTTATTTTATTTATGATATGTAAGTCCATAAATGGTTATATATAGAAAATACATAGTATTACTTATTCACTTTCTAGTGCATGCTATAAGCCTACTGTAATTGAAGGAGTACTCTCACCAATTACTGTGTCGTCCTATAACTACATAGTATTACTTATTCACTTTATAGTGCATGCTATAAGCCTGCTGCAATTGAAGGAGCACTCTCACCAATTACTGTGTCGTCCTATAACTACATAGTATTACTTATTCACTTTATAGTGCATGCTATAAGCCTGCTGCAATTGAAGGAGCACTCTCACCAATTACTGTGTCGTCCTATAACTACATAGTATTACTTATTCACTTTATAGTGCATGCTATAAGCCTACTGTAATTGAAGGAGCACTCTCACCAATTACTGTGTCGTCCTATAACTACATAGTATTACTTATTCACTTTATAGTGCATGCTATAAGCCTGCTGCAATTGAAGGAGCACTCTCACCAATTACTGTGTCGTCCTATAACTACATAGTATTACTTATTCACTTTATAGTGCATGCTATAAGCCTGCTGCAATTGAAGGAGCACTTTCACCAATTACTGTGTCGTCCTATAACTACATAGTATTACTTATTCACTTTATAGTGCATGCTATAAGCCTACTGTAATTGAAGGAGCACTCTCACCAATTACTGTGTCGTCCTATAACTACATAGTATTACTTATTCACTTTATAGTGCATGCTATAAGCCTACTGTAATTGAAGGAGCACTCTCACCAATTACTGTGTCGTCCTATAACTACATAGTATTACTTATTCACTTTATAGTGCATGCTATAAGCCTACTGTAATTGAAGGAGCACTCTCACCAATTACTGTGTCGTCCTATAACTACATAGTATTAGTTATTCACTTTCTAGTGCATGCTATAAGCCTACTGTAATTGAAGGAGCACTCTCACCAATTACTGTGTCGTCCTATAACTACATAGTATTACTTATTCACTTTATAGTGCATGCTATAAGCCTACTGTAATTGAAGGAGCACTCTCACCAATTACTGTGTCGTCCTATAACTACATAGTATTAGTTATTCACTTTCTAGTGCATGCTATAAGCCTACTGTAATTGAAGGAGTACTCTCACCAATTACTGTGTCGTCCTATAACTACATATGTTTGTGTAATGTTGAATGTATATCTTTTGTTGGGGACTCTAAAAATAAATAAATTAATAATAATTTCAATATTGGTATTTAAAAAGCATCAAAGTAAATTGAGGTTGACGTCAGTTCTTCTACTTCTCAACCTGTAGTGGTCCACTGCTGGACAAAAGCTTTCCACGTCAACGTTAATAATTAAAAGAAAAACTTCTTAAAGATGTTATTATATTTTTATTTCAGGCTAAATTAAAGCACTTAATTTGTAAGTAAACTACAAATTCGCACAAGTGGTGCGTGGTCTTGATAGAGAACTAATTATTTTCGTTAGTTTTTATCCACATTTATAGTAAATATCAGCAAGAATAATCATTATCTCAACAGCATATCCATTTTTTTTAAATCAATGTGCAATAATGTGAATTAATCCTTATGAAAAATTGCCGAATCGAACTAAAAAACTCCGTGACTGGTGGTGACATGACAGCTGTGCAAACTGGAAAATTCGGACGAGAAAGATGTTGACGAGATTATTCGCACGACGAGCACAAATACCACCTGCGGATTCGTTGCTCAACTCCGCCTCGCCGCCGCCCTGTTAGTAGCCCCACTGTGAACACTGCGACGACTCCGACCGCGGTAGTTGCATCGAGCTTGAACGACGAGTATTTCACTTCGTTGACGACGCCATCACCTGCGCACCGGCCTCTGATAGGGTCTCCTCTGTCGGTGGAAGCGTGCAGCGCATGGAATGAACTCAGTCAATGAACGATACAGTCATGCGCGCATACTTTTCGACGTACAAATGGATCAGAATACTTGTAGACGTATTCTGTTCCATTTGTTTACATTTTCATCAGATAATTTTTGAACAGACTATACTTATATACAAAACAATTATATGTTGTGTAGAGAGTTGATGATGTTAAAAATAAGTTAGAAGTTTTATTCCTGTGTGATATGCATCAAAATTTTTGTAGTGGTACCTACCCTTTGATGTTGGCGGTCCTGCCCCGCTTGTCATTTGTTTATTAAACGAATGAAAATAGAAACTACAAAAGTTCTAGTTTGCAGAAGTTACATCTAACTAAACTGTAAATTCGAGGATGCCGTTTTTAACGCTCAAATATTTTTTACAGTTTTTGTAAAGAACCAAAAGCGTTGCATTTTATTATCATTCGTTTGCTTTAAAATTTCACTGCAGCAAATACTTTGTAACGTTCAAATAAAGCTAAAACAAATGTTTGTTATCTGAATCCTTAAATAAAAAGTAGCCGATATAGCAAGGGATTTTTGTCATGTGTGTATCTGCTTATTAGTTTTAGCTTTTTATATAAACACAGATACAGGTAGTATGTATGTCGAAGTTTTGTAATACTAACGTCAAAATTTTTCTTTCACTTTAGTGTAAGCAAGGACCGGCGCCCCACCCTTCATCATCATCATCACCATCGTCAACCTTTTTATCGTCCCACTGCTGGGCACAGGTCTCCTCTCATACAGAGAAGGATTGAGCATAATCACCACGCTTGCTCAATGCGGGTTGGCGATTTCAGATTTAAAGTCCAGGTTTCCTCAAGATGTTTTCCTTCACCTGCAGTCATTGGTGTCTAAGATATACTTAGAAGGTACATATAACTTTAGAAAAGTTACATTAGTACTTGCCTGATCTGGAATCGAACCCGCGAACTCATACTTAAGAGGCTGGTGTTTTCACCACAAGGTTACCACCACTTATAATCATCATCAACCTTTTTTATCGCCCCACTACTGGGCACAGGTCTCCTCTCATTTAAAGAAAGATTGAGCGTAATCACCACGCTTGCTAAATGTAGGTTGGCGATTTCAGACTTAAAGTCCAGGTTTCCTCAAGATGTTTTCCTTCACCTTCAGTCATTGGTGCCCTAGATATACTTAGAAAGTACATATAACTTTAGAAAAGTTACATTGGTACTTGCCTGACCTGGAATCAAACCCTGCGCGGGTTTGATTCTCATACTTGGGAAACATCGTTTGGGTCTCATACTTGAGAGGCTGGTGTTTTAACCACTAGGCCACCACGACATTACACACCACGACTTATAATAAATATATTTAATTTGTGTCCAGACCAAGAAGAAAAATTCCGTAGGATTTTTTTTCTCCAAGGCATTCGACTGGGTCAATCACATCAAATCGAATCTTTCTTTTGAAACTTGAGCATTATGCACTAGGTCAATTTGAGCTTCCTTTAGTAAAATCTTGTTTAAATGATAGACAGTAAATTTTTTAAACAAATATTGTAAATTCATTTATTTTAGCAATAAAAATGGATGTTTCTCAAGGCTCGATATCAGGTTCTTACTTCTTTTTAGCGGACATTAATGATTTACCGTCATCATCATCAACCTTTTTATCGTCCCACTGCTGGGCACAGGCCTCCTCTCATACAGAGAAGGATTTACCGTATTTATTAATAAAGCAACTACAAATGGGGTTATTTGCTGATGACGTCCCTACAAATTTGGTACAAAATTGATTCAATGCTAATAATTTAATATTAAGTGAGAAAATAACTAACTGAATAAGATTTCCTCTATCAAATGCTAAAAATACTGGTTGTGACATAACATTGAACAAAAAGAAACTCGTAATATAAAACTATTTTCCTAGGGATCCCGCTCGACTCAAGGAAAAAAAGGCCTTCTTTTAGACAAAAAAAGCTTAAAATGTCAACAGCGAAAAGTCGCAAATGAAAAATAATGTCATTTTAAATTTTATCATTGAAAAATCAAATCTATCCAAAATGGATCGTTCGAGGAACGTATTTACATTGGGGCCATAAAAGGCGAGCGTCGCGCCGGTTCGTTTCAATTCATACGCGGGCGTGCGTGCCGGCGGCATGAATAATGCACGCTCGGGACCGAGTCGGCACCGACCCGGGAGGGAACCGGAGTGAGCCACGGCCATTTTAATTTTGCTTTTAGATACCCGCGGCAGGTGGCAGCCCTGATTTTATAGGTCTGAGGGCCTAAATAAAACTAATTCTAACTAATTGTCGTTCAGCAACATATAATAAAACACCAGACTCAGATTTCATCAATTTGTTTGCAACTTTTCTTGGATGGAATGCATGATATTTTTTTTTCCTTTTTTTAATAATTATAAACTTGTGCTTGACCGCAATCCCGCCTGATGGTAAGCAGTGATACAATCGTTGATGGTTCACCATGTGGAGAGATACCTACAGCACCCGCACGGGATCTTTTACGCGCTTTAGCGCACTAGTTTGTTAAGGGCCTATTCATTGTAGCCTTGAAAACACTTAAATTGTACTCAAATGTAAATACGCCACTGGTAAACTGTTTCAGTCCCTCAATGTACACAGTATAAAGAACGACGCGAAACGCTTCGTCCGGATCGTAGTTGTGTTAACAACGTAAACCCTTACGTTGTACTTACCACTACTACACACTGTACAGGATACTCGCTGTATGACGGGTCGTCCGATAATGGAACGAAAATAGGGAAATTAAGTCATGCAATTCCCTCGCGCACTCTCCCTGTTATGCCACCTATAGGACATCGACAGGCTGACTATCCGACAGCTAAATCTGGAACGCCAATTAGCCTCTTCGCCCGCCTCTCCGCCGAATTCAATATTTCCAGGTGGTAATTTGCAGCACTAGCCCAAATGTGGTTGAAGTACTCGTGTGGAGCACTTTAGCCACTTCAGCAGAACATTAGAAGCTGTCCTGGTGTGAAGTACCGGCAGATCTTTGCAATAACGCCAAGTTTCCTGGCAGCCACCTTGGCTTTGGACTCAGTGAATCACCCAAAATTTAGATTCGAGGAAATCTCAAGTCCCAAAAGCTTAAGGCGGTCGGTGTATTAAAAGGATACATTCCGAAAAGCAGGAGCCAAGGTAAACGGGCTTCTTTTGGCCGTGAAAGACACGCTTGTGTTTTGACAGCGTTGGATGTTAGAAAATTTTCTTCACCCCATTCGGAGACTGCCTGTAGTGCAAAATTCGTACGCTCTACCATAGCCTCTCGTTCAGACCGGATTAATTCCTTACTAGCCCGAGCACCAGGCAGGTATCTATCTACATCTGTCCTGTCATCTGCATACCAGCCCATTCAGGGCAGGGAAAATGCCGTACGCTGGAAGCTAACTTAAAAGGCCAGCGTTCCTTAGCCGTTCGAAGGCCTTTGAGACATCTAGGAAGACGGCAATCGTTTCTATATTTTTCTCGAGGGCCTCGTCCACGAAGTGATTGGTATACACTAGGAAGTCTCAGTTGACCGATTGCAGTGAAACCCATACTCTCGGTTTTTACCTTCCAGGAATGCTAAGAGGCGCGAGTTCAAAACACGCTCCATAAAATTGCAGTCTTGGTATACTCAAGACTAAGTACCTTTTTTAGGCAAGAGCTGCATGTTGACAAGCTTCCAGGTCTTGGGCACTTTAGCAGTCCTAAATGTCCAAAAGTCGATACAAATGCGTCCATACCGGAGACAACTCGGGCGCACAAACCATAAGAACAATCGCTGGTATACCATCTGGACCACTAGACTTATTCACGTCCAGACGACACAGTACTCTCAGAAGCTCTATGGAAAGAGATGAGATGAGAAGTTTTATGGAAATTGATGACAGCTTATAGCTTTGGAAACTGAGGAGAGCTTTGCTTTATAATCTTAATATATTAAACATGCTTGAAGTACATAAGGTCCACATAACTGGAAAACTAGAATGGTGAAATGAAAGGGTTTTGGTTTTCATCTATTTTCTACCTTTTAATTCATGAGACGAAAAATAAAAGCTACCTTAGCTAGATCTCAGCAACGTTAAATTGCAAACTATAGTAGTTAGTTGTAACTAACGCACAATAAATAGAAGATAAACGTACAGTCAGCTTTATTAGGGTAGCTAATGAAATGGTTCCTCCGCGCTTACACTCATTACTAATGTATTAGCATTGGCATTGAACAACATGTTTCTCTCCTGTTCCTTAAGTTTTCATGTAGCTACTAGAATATGTAAGTGCGGCAGAATAACCGCAATGATACACCCTAGTGTATCATTATGTATTTTAGTGGAAATGTACTTTAAAACATAACATCACGACGGTATTCCCATAGGAGTAAACCCACCAACCCCATATTCAGCAGTCGCAACTCGTCACTGACACTAACGAAACAGTAGGGTACACTTACGTCGTTGACACGGCCCCGCTTAACCACGAGGCGACACCCTTCGTCCGGTTGCGTTTCGCCTCGTGGTTTACGCCGCGTGCACTTACCTGCAGCGGTCTTCTTGTTAGGTTATAATTTATGTACGTGTCTTCAAGGCTAGAGGGAATACTAGGCTAGGGCTCATCATATTCTAGTGTGCAGAACAGCGGTGGCCTAGTGGTATCGGCCGCGACTTAGAAATTAGGTCGTAAGTTCGTAATCCATCGGGCGCTTTACTTTGTGTTGTAAAAAATTTCATCAGCACTGCTCTCAAAACGGTGAAGAGAAACATCGTGAGGAAACCAGGAAGGCGTGTCCTAGAGACAAAAACTTCGAAGACTTGTGACCTCTACCAACACACTCTGGGCCAGCGTGGTAGATTATGACCCACTTCTTCTTGCCGAGAGGAGGCATACATGCCTCCTCTCGGCAACTCTCGGCACTGTTGGGATACATCCCAACAGTGGGAACATTATAGGCTGATTATGTAAACTCACTAGTTTATTTTTTAGAAACTATTATATCAGAAACTTGTGCTTGACTACGCTCCAGCCTGATGGTAAGCAGTGATGCGACAGTTGATGGCAAAGCACACTAGCTTTTCCATCAACTGTCGCAAGCAAAAATAAAACAAGAGTAAGTTATTCCATCTGTTAAACACTTTAATACTACAAAATGTAAGATTTTGAATAACGTAATATAAAATATGAGTATGTCTGGCTGCGATTAAGAGCTGGTAGGGAATTAGTCAAAATTGTTATGCATAAGGCGAAAGAAGTTGCCCCTTTGTACGGCGCGGCGGCGGAACATTTGCATAGACCGCGTCTCGACCCACTGACGCTCTGACCGCGTTTTTGACGCAGGTCCAGTAAGGAAAGCTAGTTTTTTTGCGAAATTGTTTTCGTTTTTCGGTTTGCACTTTTAAATTTTGTTAGTAATTTTGCTCGCTATTTTTAAGTTGGTTGTGCAAGGTGTTTTATAATATGAGTATAATTCCAACGAGACGTGTGAATGTAGCGCTTCGGAGCTGCATTCTAACATTGTGTTCTTGAACAAGGAAATGCTTAAATGTAAATGAGTTGAACAATTATTAAATAACATTAAAAACAAAATTAAGAAAATAAAAAAATATAAAACACACTTTTGTACTTGTATTGTTGCTGAGAAAGTTAGCTGACTTTATTAATTTGTATGATTGCCTTATAATTAATATTTTATCTTGTATTATTGTTTTTTCATGTTTGACATTCCTTATTTATACTTACTATTATTTTATAATTATTACTTAATACTATTTTTGCACGCCTAGTTTAAGGTAGATAGTAAAGGATCATGGTATTTATTGAACATCTCATTGTACCTACTATCCATGCAAATAAATTATTATTATCTCTTTATTTTTCCGTGTCTACATATCGCTTTACATTTTTAAATATTTATATAAAAAACATATTTTTTTTTTGTGCACCCGCCTTCACAGGGTATTATGAGCTATCACACAAGATGTCCCCAGATATATTTTCTAGGATTTTAATGCAGGAGGGGGGTGGGTTTTTAACTTTTAACCTTATTTATTTTGTTTACAGTTGCGGCTAGCCCATCTTATTATTTATCTTTAATTAATATATTATAATTTATAAATTATTCTATTATCTTATAATCTATTACATCTTTCCTTACTGATATCTATACGTATTTATTGTTTATGCTCTTACATCTATATGCATACATTTATTTTTTTGTCAACTTTAATGACTATATAACTACTTACTGCTATTTACTTTTCTTAATCCATTTATATCTTTTACTAGTTACATTATACATTTATTTCTAATATACCTACTATTTCTTAGGGGGACAAGGGCAGGAGAATGATACCTACTATTTCTTACACCAAGTGATTAAACAGGCTTATTATTACAACTAAGTCTTATTCTAACAACTATCATTTTTACAACTTAACTAACTTGTCTCTACAATACTTTTTAACTTAACATTACGCACTAAACATTCTCTAATTACTTATTATGCTAAAACACACTTTGTTAATTTTTATATATTTTTAAATATACAATTTAACAAACTTATATATCTAATTCTTATTTCTCTTATTTACTATTAAGCATATATCTGTGCAATATTTGATCAGTTGATTGCAACTTGATTTGTCAGTAAGCAACTCAGACAAGTTTTGCCTGTTCAGTCTCACGCCCAGTTTTTGTTCTAGGTTGTACCTATGCACCGCATGGACCGGACAGTCTAGGAGGACGTGGAAGACGTCCTCTACAGCATCCGGCTGACAAATGCATGATGGACTCTCCCTTAATTTAAAGCGGTGAGAATACTGGGAGAATCCACCATGCCCCGTCAAAATCTGTGTGAGCCTACCCTCAGGCTTTGCCTTAATGGCAAAGCGGTAAGCCATTTTGGCCTCGGGAAGGAAGACCTTCGTGACCGACGCGGTGTCCCCGGATACGTACCTACGGTTCCATTCATCCAGAGAGGATTGTCGCAGAATCCGCTTCACGAATGAAGTTGGACACTTGTCATAGTCAGGTCTCCTTCCCGATGCCAAGGCAGCCTGTTTGGCCAGACAGTCAGCGCGCTCGTTGCCGGGCAGTCCTACATGGGCCTTGACCCAAAACAAGGACACAGTCTTGCCCTGAGCCAAGGCCTTTCGTAGGGAGTCCCTTGTCTCCACAGCCAGTGGGTGGAGTGACCAATGGTTAGCGACCGTCTCCAAAGCGGCTCTCGGGTCTCTGTATAGACCATAGGTCAACTCCTTACCCTTGAGAACAACGCTCGCGGCTTTAGATATGGCTAGGAGCTCCGCCTGGTAGACTGTGCAGTACTCGGACAGACAGAGCTTGATGTTCCGGAATTCGGCCTCACCATCCCACAAGGATAGCGTGGATCCGACCTTCCCATCAATTTTGCTGCCGTCGGTGAAAATTCGCACCTGCTGCACATTGTGCCTGTCCACAAAGTTTTCGTCCACCAGTTGGGCGATTTCCAAAGCCATATGTTCTGCCGGGTCTGCAAACCTTACTGGACACCCTATCTCTCTATCTGCCAGCTCAGGCGGGGGCGACCCTCTCTTAGCCTCGTACAATGCGGCTGCTTCTTGTACCCTGAGGTCGAGAGGAAGTATCCAAGATCCAAGAGAAGTATATAAGATTTGTCAGTAAGCAACTCAGACAAGTTTTGCCTGTTCAGTCTCACGCCCAGTTTTTGTTCTAGGTTGTACCTATGCACCGCATGGACCGGACAGTCTAGGAGGACGTGGAAGACGTCCTCTACAGCATCCGGCTGACAAATGCATGATGGACTCTCCCTTAATTTAAAGCGGTGAGAATACTGGGAGAATCCACCATGCCCCGTCAAAATCTGTGTGAGCCTACCCTCAGGCTTTGCCTTAATGGCAAAGCGGTAAGCCATTTTGGCCTCGGGAAGGAAGACCTTCGTGACCGACGCGGTGTCCCCGGATACGTACCTACGGTTCCATTCATCCAGAGAGGATTGTCGCAGAATCCGCTTCACGAATGAAGTTGGACACTTGTCATAGTCAGGTCTCCTTCCCGATGCCAAGGCAGCCTGTTTGGCCAGACAGTCAGCGCGCTCGTTGCCGGGCAGTCCTACATGGGCCTTGACCCAAAACAAGGACACAGTCTTGCCCTGAGCCAAGGCCTTTCGTAGGGAGTCCCTTGTCTCCACAGCCAGTGGGTGAAGTGACCAATGGTTAGCGACCGTCTCCAAAGCGGCTCTCGGGTCTCTGTATAGACCATAGGTCAACTCCTTACCCTTGAGAACAACGCTCGCGGCTTTAGATATGGCTAGGAGCTCCGCCTGGTAGACTGTGCAGTACTCGGACAGACAGAGCTTGATGTTCCGGAATTCGGCCTCACCATCCCACAAGGATAGCGTGGATCCGACCTTCCCATCAATTTTGCTGCCGTCGGTGAAAATTTGCACCTGCTGCACATTGTGCCTGTCCACAAAGTTTTCGTCCACCAGTTGGGCGATTTCCAAAGCCATATGTTCTGCTGGGTCTGCAAACCTTACTGGACACCCTATCTCTCTATCTGCCAGCTCAGGCGGGGGCGACCCTCTCTTAGCCTCGTACAATGCGGCTGCTTCTTGTACCCTGAGGTCGAGAGGAAGTATCCCCGCCAAAGCTAGAGCCGAGTGCAGGGAGACCGTCCGGTAGGATTTGTAGAGCTTCTGAGCGAAGTCTCTCTGGACTGTGTTGAGCTTCTTACGCACTCCAATCTTTTTGGCAGCGGGTGCCCACACAACTGATGCATAGAGGACAATTGGCTATATAGTGGCGTTGTACATTAGGCGAATGACGTCCGTGTGCAGCCCCCAGTCAACCTTAGCGGCCTTGGACAGCTGTTTGTAAATGTCCAAGGCTTTCCGGCACTGCAACGCAACGTGCGTGTTGAAGGTGAGCCGGTCGTCAATGGTCAGTCCTAAAATCTTGACCTCTCGCGACATGCCAACACTGACTCCTCCCATGTTCAACTGCGGGGCGTCATACTTCAGTTTCCTGGTGAGTACCATTGCGCAAGTTTTTTGTGGCGCAAACTTCAACTTGTTTCTGACACCCCACTGCCGAACATAGGCAAGCGCTGCGTTATCATGCCTCGAGACGTCAAGGCCAGTGTCTCCTTCGAACAACATGACGACGTCATCCACAAAGGCCTGTGCGTATACCCCCATCGCCTCCAGCTCGTAATAGTACCGTAATAGCTACCGGTGGTTAGGGCTCCAGAGACAGGAACCTCCTCACGATGCGGGCCGTATCGAGGAGTACTGCCTTTTGAATCAGGCCTTTGATCCAACTGCCTAACGCGAGCCTCAATAGATGTTGGTCGAGGCTCTTGGCTATCAAACCATTGGCCGATACGACAATCGGTACAATGACAGCCGAGTTCACATTCCACATGTCAACAACCTCGTGCGCCAAGTCGAGATATTTCATTTGTCTCTCTTCTGTTATTATTATTATTATAGAAAAATCTTTTGTGATGTGATGAAACAGATCTTAGATGACTCTGCTTTAGAAAATAATCACAATCTATACTAATACTAGCTGACCCGGCGAACTTCGTTCCGCCTTAAAGGCAATATCACATGACTACTTTTTAAATTAGGGCAATTTTAAATAAATAAATATTATTCAATGATTCTTTATTTGGGAGCACAATCCTGGCGGTTCTTCAGAAATCTTTAATGTGCTACAATACTCGGAAACAACATCCATTGGCCCAATGCGAACGTCATTGCGCTATATTATATGCGTATAGAAATGCTGCCCGATTGAAACCAGTATTTGATGAATTTCTTTTTGTGCTTCGTAAATTATTATCTAGCGCTTGATCTCTGAGGTTTGCTCGATGATTTCGCATTGCCAACTGAGCCGTTTCATGGGCTGCCTCCCTTTGCTCTGGTGAGTGAGAAGCACGAAGTCGAGCCATACTAAGGCTGCGCTCTTCAAGTGCAATTTCTTGCTCTTCTTCAGTTCTTTTTTTTTTGTTTTGGATGGGAAATCATCAAATGACCTCTCCCGCTCTGGGCGGAGCGGAAGGGCGTGTCAGACTTTTACCTAGACTAAAACCCACCCGTGTTCCTTCACTTGCCTGTGCAACGGCCAGTGCCATGGTTTCTTTTTTAACCAACCCGCAACCCTGTGGACCAGTCCTCGTAGACCCCGTCAAGGTGTGCTGACATCTTTTTGAGGCGCGTGTGAAACACAACGCGCCGTCAACTCGGGCCTGGTTCTTACCAGGAGGCGAGCTGCCTATCGCTCGCCGCCCGTAAGCCCGCGCCTACGGTGGTCGGGAGTCCGATGTTGCCACCCGACCAGGGCGCTTCCTGCGGCGGTTTGAGGCGTGAGAGTAGTGGGATTTCCGCTCCCTCACGCGCTACGCCTCCTCCTTTGCCAGCATCACTGCTTCACAGAAGGAGGTGAAAGCTTGCCATCATGCACTCTTGCTCCGGACTATGGCCCGGACCAGGGTTGGACGCGAGAGATCGCCGCCGATCGCCGCCACGAGGACACGGCTGTGCTCTACCCAAGCCGGGCAGACCTCCATCATATGCTCCACCGTGTCCTCAGGGCGATGCACACAGTGGTCACCCTGGCGTTTCCTCCCGCCTTATACGGAACAGGAACCTCCCGAAACAGCCGTGTCCGGTGAGGACCTACGTCAGTCGAAAGGTGAGGACGCCGTGGCGCCTCTCTAGCTACTCTTCAAAGAGAGGACTTACTGCCGCTATTGTGGCGTGCTCTGTGCTGGGTTGCGACAATCACACTTTCCATGTCGCCATGAGATCCCGCCGGAGCTCTGTCCGCTGTACTGGGATTTTATGGATTGGGTATGGACACAATTTAATGGATGTTATTATACATATAAACGTTTCTTTTTAATTACTCTATCTATTAAAAGAAACCTCATCAAAATCTGTTTCGTAGTTTTAAAGATTTAATCATACAAAGGGACATAGGGAAAGAGAAAGTAACTTTGTTTTATAGTATGTAGTGAAGTGGTAAACGGCACAGCAATACAATATTAGAAATTTTGAAGTTGAAGTTTGCTTTGGGGCTTTTATTTAAAAAATTAAACCGGCAGAGAGTATTTATATTCCTTGCTTTAAATGAATGCATCAACATTCAACCGTTAAGATTTTTTTTTAATATGCTGAGTAGTGCAGCAGTGTGTTTGTACTATTTTTAACAAATGAACCGCTAACTTATATTTTGACTGAGTTGTACAAAACAACTCAGTCAAAATATAAGGTAGCGGTATAAGTTAGTATTCCATGTCACGTCACACGGGAACGACGGGAACACGGGAACGGGATAAAAAGTCTCCTATGTGATATGTCCTTCTCCCAGTTCTTATCTACCTCCCTACCAATTTTGAGAAATACTGGTTAAGCGGTTCTTGAGTTATAAATAGAGTAACTAATACAACTTTCATTTATGTACATAGACTTCATTCAAATCGGACCAGCCCTTTAGGAGGAATTCAGTGACGTACACAGGTACAGCAGATTTAGGAACATACCCATGGAAAGCATTGTCACAAATTTGTGACATATCATACCTCTCTCTACCCCTAGAGCTCTTGTTTCAGTCTCTTAAAGTTAAATAAAAAATCTTAAATATTTATTTATTTCTATTTATTTTTTCTCTTTTAGTTCATAAGTAGGTACAATTTCAGTTAATTTATAAAAATGAAAATATTTTTTTTATTTTTACCCCTTTTAGTTCTTATGTACAATTTTCTTTTTAAGTAACTACATAAATTTAAAAAAAAAACTATAAACTTTACTAAAACAAAAAAAAAAAAATATTTGAAAGCCCGGGTTTGAACCGAGGAACACCAGCCGTCGCGAGTAGACCATACCACTATCGCCTACGCCACAGCCGCTATGTCAAGCCACGCGAAATTAGCGTCCATATTATGCGTGAAATATTGCGAAAGAGAAAACTCGAAAATATGCGCTTCCCCAGACATTAAACTGAGCTAGATAAATTTCTCGTCCCCGAAAACCCCCACATATTAAATTTCAGCGAATTCGTTAGGGCCGTTTCCGAGATCACATGCTTCTTCAAGCGATCAGCGCCATCTGCCGGGCTGATTTGTGAATCTAAACAATTCAGGTCGCCACTCAAACGCATACAGATAAATTCATTAAAATCGGTCGAGCCGTTTAGGCGGAGTTCAATGACATACACACGTACAGCAGAATTATATATATAAATAAGATATGAAGCTGAAGAGTTTGTTTGTTTGTTTGTGCGCGCTAATCTCGGGAACTACTGGTCCGATTTAAAAAAATCTTTTTGCGTTGGATAACGCATTAATCCAGAAAGGCTTTAGGCTATATAACATCACGCTGCGACCAATAGGAGCGGAGCATAACTAAACCACGCGAATGAAGTCGCTGGCGGCCGCTAGTATTAAATAAACTACAAAAATTTTCATCGAGCACAAAGTTAATATAAATTCAATATGACTGATATGTCTATTTGCAATACATGTCGAAAAAGGTACGCACAAATGGTCAATATGATCGAACGTCAAAAGGTAAGCCAAAGGGCATCGTCTGATGCTAATCAGAAAACTGGTCCGTGGTGCAAGTCACTGGCGGAGCTGTGTTACCACTTTTACAAGCTTTTTATTTCATCTCTTACTAGTAGCCAGCCTGTCGGTGTTCTATACGATGCATTATGAAGAGTGTGCATGGGAGTTGCATGACTTGATTCCCGATCTTCGCTCCATCATCGGCCGACTGGTCGGTCGGCGCGTATCCACCCTTACGTTGTTGACACCACTACGACTCAGAAGAAGCGCCTTTTCTACCGCGTACATCGAGGTACTGGAACAATTGGGCAGCGACGGTGTTTGACTGTAATTGACTATACTTCTATTATAATTAACTACCGTTTGACTATGATTTAAGTGCCTTCAAGGCCAGATTGAATATAGGCTATTAATAAACTAGCGCAGTTTAACATCAACGATTGCGTCACTGATTAACATCAGGCGGGATTGAGGTCAAGCACTAGTTTTTTAATTAAATATATATATATATATATATGTCACATAGGCCAAGAAATAACAGATAATTAAAAGGATACGATGACACTGTATAAGCATTTAAACAGTCTGCTAAGAGTTGACGTGGTCAATTTATCGCCATTTACACCAAACAATAATGGAATATCTAAAATTTCAACATTTTTATTTGAGCCACCAGTCAGCTCTGGTTTAATTGAGACTAGAACTATATATTCATACAAACAAGCTAACTCAACGCTCAGTATTATATTGCTGACGGTGACATTATCATTCTCAGACATCTTCATCATGAAAACAACCCTATTTCGAATCCTCTCCATGTATTTGTCCAACAATTCAAAAACATTCTCCTTTGCCGACAGCCAGGCTACAAAACCAAAACAATTCGTTTGTCTGTACCGCGCACCACGTCCTGTGCGGAATTTACTTTTTGTGAACGACACCTGCAATACGGGTTATTTGATGAGTCGATCCAAAAAGTTTTAATTTTGCACTGAATATTTCATTCACTACAGATCCGGGAAAAGGTTGGGATAACGAGGTGGTTTTATAAAAACAGCTCCTCTCTTCACGTTAAAGCGTAAAGGGTAACTATGGAATGATGTCAAGAGACCGCTCTAGCAACGTTTTGTATACTAGCAGTCGTGTTATGATTTTTTAATTATTTATATCACATAGCTACGGTAAGCGTATACACAACACACGACTTGATATAAAAAAAAAATCTATAATTCTACCTTTGACTGACCTGGTTATTATCATCACTCCACAGATTTCTCAGTCTGAAACTTTTCTGTTATCTGCATTTCAGAATCAACTTCCTCTTTCATCTTATTATCTAAGCCCAGCTAACTCTGATAATGGAAATATTTTATCCAAATAGCATTGAGTCTATAGGTAATTGAATCTGTGAAGTCACTGCTACGAACAGATTTGTTTCAACTTCGTGGTCAAGATAAATTTAGAATAACGCACCAGGTGTGCTACTAAATCTAACTTGATTCGTATCTGCATACATTGTACGTCGGAAGACATAGATCGTAGAATAAAGGACATCTCTATAAACACGACAATTTAGGATGTCGATACTATAGATCAGTTAGTGCGGTGACTAGTAGGTTATGTCCGGTGGCGTTATCTACATAATCACCTTCGTCAATGATAGCTGTTGATGCGATAGTTATACAAATCAATACTGATGCCTTCTGTATAATTACTTAGATCATTCTAGTCATTTATGCCGCTCATTAGGTTGTGATCAATATGTGCGTATCCATCTGCGTTTTTGAATTGTTTTTTTTTTTTTTGAGTTTGGTATTTGATAAAGAAACATATTTAATTTCATTTATTTTCTCAGTTTTAGTCAAGGTCCAGTCTACGTACGGCAGTAACACATACGTTACTGCCGTAGAAAAGAAGGGTCAAAACCGCAGGTGATATAAAACCTCTATAAATCCCTGTCCTCTCATGTCTTACGCCAATGTTTTGGTAGATCGAGGGTCCCGTGGTCACTCCAGGATAATATCATAGGGTGTTCGCAGGGCCGATTCCCCTGGGCCTTATTGTCGGAGCAAATTTAACGGAAGGTGCGCACAATTCGGTGTCGTCACGCACCGCCGCGATTTCGAAGGAGGTTCGCACTATTAGGTTAGAGACAATTTTTTTAGGCCTCTTAACTTTTTCGGATATTCTAGGGGCGATCGTAAATTTGAATTTGAAACGTGTTTATGTAGATATTTGTTGGCATTTTCGGTAGAGGTAATTTAGCAGTATGGATTCTCTTCAAACTTGCACTAAAATATATAGGTATTTCCGTAGCTGAAAATATATATGAGAATGTTTTAAATGAAATAAATTCCATTCAAATAGGAAACACACAGTTAGAGAAATATCATAAACATAGCAGCTAGAAACAGCTGGTTTTCTCTGTCTCTGACATGACCTGAATATGAGGACAATACTATCATTTGCACCTCAGCACAGGGATTGAATTCACAAAACCAAAATACGTCGCGTACAGAATACAAACACTGTCATACATACAAATATGTCGCAAATACGGAAATTAAGCTCTCTGTGAGCCTTTGTTAGCAAAAACTAGTGGACGATGGCACTAGTTTGGATTACCTTCAACTTCCTTTGTAGTGGAGTGCGATAAAGCGGCGGTACCACTGGTAACACCCGTCTGAATTTGTTAGTTTTGCTGCCAATTAGTCAATACCCATTGTCACAGAATATCCTGTCATTGAGAGGCCTGTGTCCCAGTAACAATATTTTTATTGAGAATGTACTTTGTGTTGTGATTGCTGAAACATTTATTTATTATAATTTCAGCACTTATTGCCATCAATTGCTATTAAATAAGTACTCATTTAATACAATTTTAAAATACTGAATTGCGTTTTTTCTCAAACAATCATAACCCTAGAGAATTATATTATATTTGAAATCGTGGCACAATAAATTGCTCGACGCGGTCTTGCTACAACATCGCACACCGTCCGACACAGTCGCCTGTTGAGTTAGCAGTTTTGCAATTTGAATCAACTCACTTATTAAGTCTGCGTCATGAATACGGGATTAAACTCGCTACGAGCTACGCTAATTAATTGAGATATAAAATAAACATCCCATCGCCCTCTACTTTCCTCTGACTTTTTGACTTTAAGTATAAAAGAGTTCCAGCAAAATTGTGCTCGCTCTGAATACTGTCTTAAAACTGTTTTGTTGTACAACAGTTAATGAATAAGGAGTGTTTTCAAACTTTGGTGACAGACGTTTTTTAATAAGTTTTCATTTAAATAAGTGTTTAGTTGATTGCGAAATAGCTCGTGTTTGCTCCTTACTTAATAATTTATATTTTATTATTCATATTTTGTGACTAACTTTTGATATTTGCTGACAAAATTAAATTAGTTTAGAGTTATATGGCTCAGTTTTGTCTCTGAGGTATTAAGTAGTAAATAAGTTAAGAAATATATGCATAATATAATGAACTAGATATGAATAGATTTTCGCTGGAGTGATTAAAGAACGTTATAATTTACACATTTTTGTACAGGTTTATATTGTTTACAGGAACGGAATCTAAGTTTGTTCATTGACTAACTGAACTAACAATACTCTAAACAGATATAACTCGAGGCCCAAAAAGGATACAAAGGCTACTGGGAAAATTTAAACAAGGTTTTAAATTAATGGCCCCCAGGCACGCACATAATCCATTATAATTAAGTTGACTCTTAAGTAAAGAGATCCATTGAACTGACACACTTCCTACTTAATACCTCTATTGAAGTCAAACTCGTCAGCATTAAGTACCAAACACTCGCACATTACCCTGTATTTCATTAAGTCCCGAAATAATTTCCATAACTGGTATTAACAGGTCAGATAGCGCGTCAGAATCTTTACGTAAAACCAATTTTCCCAAAAGATCAAATCCGGTTTTGAAGTTAATTATATGCCGCGCCGCGTACGTTCAGTGAAGGGCAAATAATAACAAAGTTATTTGACTCTCAACCTTTTGTGGACATTATTTTTGGATTTGTATGTTTTAAACACGTATGACGTTATAATTCACTGGGTTGGTAAATAGAACAAGGAATCCTACTAATACTATGAAGATCTATATAACAGTAATGTATATATCAGTATGAACCTAATGGTGATATAGCAACAGCATTTTGCCAGTTCAATTTATATGATAATCATAGTAACGTATGAGTTATAGTATCTAATTGCGGTAGCCACAATTGAGCTACAAATGTTACCGATATAACGAATCATTACTTAGATGTTATTAACGTAATCAAAATTAAAGACATGTATACTATAATATTTATAGTAGTTACTTCTGCGTATTAAAATTCCAGTTGACATGAGTGCCATGAATCATTTCAATCCATGAATTAATTCTCAAAAATACACGTTTCATGAAAATTGATGATGAATTCGACACATTATTATGGATCGCTTATGCGATATGGTCTCATTTTCTGGGGCAATTCAACAGATATAGAACAAGTATTTACAGCACAAAAGAGGTGCATTCGTGCAATATGTAACTTGCACCCTGGAGATAGTTGTAAGCCGTTCTTTCAATCATTAAATGTTCTTATATTTCCAGCTCTTTATATCTATGAGGTGGTGGTGTTTGTAAAAAGTAACTTACAATTAATAATAATAAACGTTTATTTTTCCACCACATAATTAAACAATAACATAATTATTTACAATAAAGCCCCCAGCAGATCCAAGGTTGAGGAAAAGGGAGTCTAATATATTAAGAATTGAGCATACCAACACTGCCCTTCTATGGAAAAGCGTTTATGAAATAGCTCCAAGAATATATAATAAAATACCTCATGACTTAAAAAAAACTAAAAATAAATGCCTTTAAGAAAAAGCTGAAGGAACTGTTAATAAAGAAATGCTGCTACTCAATAAATGCATTTTTAATATGATTATAATTCATAATAAATAAAAAATAATTTAGATTTAAAAAAATAACAGTATTATATACTTAATAAAGTTTTCGAAACAGATTGTATAAATACACACACATACACACAACAAATAATACATAATACACATAATAGAAGAAACAATTATAATTACAATAGAGATTAAAATTACTATATATAAATATAATAGAGTAAGAAAGCCAAATAATTAATAAAAAAATAAAAGCTATATTATATGTTAAGCAATGAATAGATATAAGAGATGGAATTAGTATTTTATAAATGTGATAGTATTATATACATAATGATAGGTTAATCCATACTAATATTATAAATGCGAAAGTAACTCTGTCTGTCTGTCTGTTACGCTTTCCCGCCTAAACCTCTCAACCGATTTTGATGAAATTTGGCACAGACAATCTTTAGACCCTAAGAAAGAACATAGGCTACCCTTTATCCCGGAAAAAAATGATATTCCCGAGAAGCAAAGCTTTTGCAATCGGCTAAATTTAAAATCACAATCAACAGATCTAACTAGAGCATTAAGATGATACTGTGGTGACGCCAGAGGGGCATCATCAAATGCATGGAATCAAACAATGCATTCGTTAATGATGCAACCAAAACGATTTGGAATTAATTTCAGTGTGTCAAGTGTACTGAATTGATGATCTACATATATATTGGTCCGACAATAAAGGGATAACTTCCATATGGAAGTTATCGGAACATTCCGAATTCTAATCTCAGGAAGAATGGATAAAAAAAAAAGAAGAATCTTATTTATCAAAATTTTTGACCATTGACTGTCGCAGAATTAGGAACTTAATGTAAATATTATTTATTTAACTGCCTTTGCATATGTCGCTGCCAACTGGTTTGATTAGTCATTTATTTAACCACCTGGCCTCTTAACTAAATGGCGGAAGTTCAATTAAAATCCAGAATGATATTAAATGAATTATAGTTTAGGTTGGCTAATTTAACTAGTAGGCTGCAAACTAAACACAAATAGGGCAAAGGCAAAGCATTAACAAGCTTTATAAGAGCAACCCAAAAAGTCTGGAAAAAATTCTTTGATAGGGATACCAGTCCCTACTAAACTAGAATTTATGTAACAGTCTTATTTCGCAAATTTAGAGTTGCTCCCATACTAAAAGCTATTTATATTCATAGGTGCTTTCCCTCCCTAAAGTATTATTTAATCTTTCTTTACCTAAGTAAAGGCGCCATATTTTTTCGAGAAAATAAATGTAGACATCATTTTCGATACAGTTAGCATTTTTGTTACTGCTTCCAACAATCCTTTTCCACATTTTAAAATAAAATTTTCATAGTCGACCCTGTGATTGGGTAAAATTACTTTATAAAACGACAAGACCCCTGAGCTCCAAAATACAAATTACTGACGTTGCAAAAAAAGCCGCTAAACAGAATTGGGACTAGGCGACTGCGTCATACAATGGGCTGTTTGGCAATTTTACGTGAAAGTTAAATAGTTTCTAATTATTGAAGTTGGTGTTGTTGAAGTGGAGTGACAAAGCAATTATAAAGTCGAATATACGAAGCTGGACTATAAAGCAGTCAAATTCCAAAGTCCAGTTTCCCACATTATTTTGTATTTTGCATTATTTGCCTATTTGTCACGCGTGTATTAATTGCAGTCGTTACTTGAAGGCTCGCGGTGGCTCGATAAGGCGCGGGGCACATTACTCATCGCGCGCTTTGTGCGCCACACTTCAGATTGACGCGATTTATGTGCGAACCAACGATGTGTGCCCACATTTTTATATTTGATGGGAAATATTGAGCTGGTGACGTTACACAAAGACCTTATTTCTTGCTGTAGGTGTGTGTTTTAATATAATTTATTTTTACACAGTTAACTGGCATTTAAACGATTACTGCATTGAATGTGATGGCACGCAAAAGTTTTTTTGCACAAACATAATTAAGATATCGTTTAGTACATCCCTTTGGAAATTTTTAAAAGATAAAATGTACAAACATGGAAATAATTAAGCTCTTTGTACGCTATTTTTTGTTTAGTCTGTTATTTGATTCAATATTAAAATTTCAATAGCTTTCAATAGTTCTTTATTAGCTTGCACTAACGATTTGTTGATTTACAGAATGTAATAGATTTATGTAGAATAGAAACATTTTCATTCTGTTACCAAAAAACAATATAAACTCTTATCCCAGTTTCCAGTTGCAAATTTGAGGCAGAGCCCGATAGGCGGCCCACACGCGACGCCCACAAAAATCACGTTACGTCCATACAGCACTGATTTGCGGTGACGTTGTCCGTTAGGATCGCTGCACACGTATAAAATGTATGTAATACCACTGCGGTAGCCGCGGTGTTTGCTCGCGACTCGTGACGTCGCGCGTCGGCGCGTGTGGACATAGCTTTAAGTGGCCATAGATTATGGCGAGCAAGTGTGTAGATCCGATTTTGGGTGTATAATCCAATTAAAGTTGGTTATCTTTAACTCTGAAGATTGGAAGTAAGTCTTAACCCAGTAGGTAAAAGTGTTTCTCGTGTACTAGCGGTTCAAAAAAGTTAGTATTAACCTTTGTCAACTCTAGATAACATACATATAGATAAGTAATTTTTTTTTAATTCTCTTATTCACGCATCAAACTAATTAACTTAGGTACATAGAGATATACTCTATGTACCTAAGTGTAGTATGTATTAATGTTGGTTTACTTATTTAAGGACCTCTACCACTCTTAATAGATAAAAACATTTCGCGAACTAACACAACTCGGTGTTAGGCCATAACATCGGCTGCCGACATAAGTTACCACCCACCAGAAAAAGTCTTGCCGCCAATCGATTCATCGTGTTCCGACATGATGTCTGGTAAAGCCGTACGGAGGACGGGTATGAGCAGCTGTGTTGCGATGTGTGCCGCATATGAAGCACCAAATGTTCTTGTGTGGGGAATTTGGTCGTTGTTCATTAATTTCCCTCTGGCGCAGCATCGTTGGTCGTGTTGCTGGGTTTAACAGTGCATCATCGTTCAACTGCCGTCTTCCTCCCTTTTCACTCTGTTTTTTTGAGAGAAAAGGCTCTTAATAAACTAACGCGCTTTACTATCAACGATTGCATCACTGCTAGTCATCTAGCGGCATTGCAGTCAAGCACTATAATTATTAAAAAAAAATTACAATATTCGTGCATCTCAGAGGCTACCCAAAATTATCCACAAAATGACCTGGAAGCGACGACAGTCTAATCGCATATTGTTATAGTCGTTAAACAAACAATCACAGACTGTAACGGTTTATAGTTCGCTCAAACAACAGACAATTATTAACTTTTAGCTGTACCAACCTGTCCTGTGTGCGACACGCTCCACTTGAATTTTAGCTGTTTTGCATATAAACTACTGTTGTGGGGATATGAAGGATAGCTAAATAGGAAACTTTGAAGTGCATTCTCTTCCTCCTCAAGTCGTTCTCCTCATTACTGAGGGTCGTGATGTCTCTGTGGAATTATCTTCTCTTTTACGATAGTTTGCCATCTGTTAGGATTCCTGGCCGTGAGTATAGCATTCTAAACTATCACAATCATTGCAATGTGGCAACCCTTTAAATAATACTGATTGGAAGCAAGATTCGGCTGTTAGTGAAAAGGAAACAGGGCTCCTGTGAGTGAGAGTGGGCCATAATCTACCAGGCGGATTTGTTAGAAATTAAGTTAATTTATGTTAGGTTGACATTTTAAAGAAAAATACAAAAAAAAACAATGAAGAATAGAAATAATAATTACGTCTTCTCGCTTCGTCACGGGACACAAACCAGCATGTCTGTGTGCGCTGCTGTAGCCATATTTAAGTTCCAAATTAATATCATTTCAAGTTAGACAAATATAAACTTTATTTCAATAGCAATTTTGTAGATTTTAGAGCACTCCTGTAAAAACTTATAAAAAATATTTAAAATTTTGGCGTAATGTGAACTCAGACCTACAAGTAACAGTTAAAATTATTTTTCCAAAAACTTATATTTGTTTATATTTTGGGCAGAGAAGTAGCAATTGTATATTATACATTAAAACTAGTTTTCATATCTGTCCACGTGGCGTATATAATTAAAAGGTATTTATGTTATTATTTCCATAAATTCCTCTCCATCATTTGCATGCTTCAAATATTCCTACACTGTGAATGCTGAAACCATTCACGTATTTTGTACTACAACTTTCTCAACAATGAACTTGTGCAGGCTTCATACTAACAAGCTAGCGGGCCAACCTCAGAAAAATATTAAACCGCCGCCGTTACGTTGGTAGTACTTCTACTGATGGGAATTATTCAATGGTATTCCGAAGTTAGGGATTGAGCACCGAGCCGGTGTTCGGGGAGAAGGTAGTTAGTGAACAATGTTGTACGTTTTTTACTCCGCACTTTATGTTGGCTACCTGTGAGTTTATCGTTGAATTTTTTAGTCTGAGTGTGTTTATAATTAGTAAAGGCAGCTATGTGTGGGACTGTCAATCTGCTTCGGAAAACGTCAAGATTTTTGCATTGGTTTATAAATAGGAATAAGGATATTCGAAAATAAACAGTTAGTAGCCGATTATAATTATTAGATATTCATCATCATCATCCCAGCGTTAATCCCAGTCGCATCCGAAGCCTTTTCAGCTTTGGAGTCTAGGGTCCGCTTTACCAGTCCAACTGCTGATATGGCTAAACTTCGACATTTTCCGTGAAGCAACTGCCGTCTGACCTCCACAACCCGAAGGCGACATCGAAGCATTGCAGTTAGACCAATTGTTGGACTTTTGACGGCTCCAACAACCCGTAACGACTGCCACTAGATGTTCGTATGGCAACCGGGACCAACGGCTTAACGTGCTTTCCGAGGCACGACCAGACCAGTGGAAATATTCATATTCATGCATACAAATACTTGCACTGTGCGGGAATCGAACCCGCGCCACCTTGCGCAGCGGCCGCGTCCACCACCGCTACGCCACGGAGGCTGTCAACTATAATTATTAGATATTAATAGGTAATATACAACATTATTTTTTGTTTATGCGAAACCCGAAACACGTGTCCAGTATTTTTAAGTAAACAATCTTTGTATTAAATTTCAAAACGATATCATGAAAATTCACAAAGTTATGAGCTTGCTATCCTACTTGACTATCTCAACAAAAATATGGTCCACGCTCCGCTTGGGCGAGCGAGCGGTGCATTGACCTCTGTCGTCAGCTTTTGCGCGGACGATGAAGCTGCGTACCGCGCTCGGTAACCACACTGCAATAATTTCTAATTATATTTAGGAAAAAATATAACATGGTGTAAAAATGATTAGAATCGATCCAGTTGCTTATTCTGAACAAACTGTATTCAGGTTTAGTTTAAAGAAAAAATAACGTTTTATACTTGTTAATGACGTCATTTTACCTTTTAAGCCTTCATGAAACATAACGAAGTAAGCACATCGATAGACCATGACTCGGGATAGGAGACTGTATTTCTCATCGGAGTCTTTAAGTCTTTCTATAAGATAATATCCATCTCGCATTTGACTTTTAAAATAAAGTAAAAAGGCTCTATTTATGTTTCATGAAATTACACAACAGTTTCCAGTTCCCTACATCTCTTGAGTTGCTGAGCTCTCCTCCCGAAAATTAACCGAAGGGTCATTGAGCCGCATTCAATACGAGAAGCTCCTATTAGATTATTTAGCTTCTTAATATTGGGGTTTTATGGAATCGCAGATATAGTTTAACCCATATCATCCCAGTGTTCCAATTTTGGAACGGTTATTTTTTAAATTTTTATTTGAGTTTTTTAACGCATCTTCTAATTAACGCTTTTATGATTCTATTACTGACATTTTTAACTGTCAGTTCAGTGAATAACATTTAAATTCAAACAGTCGTTCTTGCCAATAAAACGGATTTTATTTGCAAGTTTTTGGTGACAATAATGGCGAATAGAAAAACGCAAGTAATTATATTATTTTATGTTATAATATTGATAGTGTAGTGCTTCTATATGAGTTACGTTTTTGTTATATCATTTCGATAAATATTTTTTTTTTTTAAATTGGTAGTTTGTGGGTAAGCGTGAATTTTGTGTACCGTTCCATTATTTGAACAGTAGGAACATACACTCATGTTAGATTTATATATTAGATTTGATAACATACTATGTATTATCCTATAATTATGATATTATTTATAGCAGATTGACTGTGAATCAAATAACCTTCCGGTGGGAAGAAGATGACCTGTGTTTGCAGCTGATATTTTCATCACACCTCCTGAGAATTGGCAAAATAGCGAAGATAGCGGTGATGAAATAATGAAAAAATTGTCAAGATATCAGCTGCTTGCAGAAGCTGAATTCTGGGTCACCAGATCATCTCAAGCTGAGTCAAGGATAGTGAATGAACGCGTTGGAGACGAACCAGTAGAAGAATCAATACCTCACAGATTGTCAGTAACGCAGCATCCACAGCCTAACTCCTTGTCGTCAGTTACAGATCTATCACCAAAAAAGGCGCGTTGAAGTCACGAAGGGACGAAAGGAAAGGATGAAGGGAGATCTGTAGATATTTCAGAGATGGCTGTGAAAGAGTACAGTAAGCCAGATTTCCTGGAAAATCTTGAAAGCCCTTTTCAATTTTTCGAATATTTTTTAGATGGAGAAGTGTTCGAATTACTGCGCTCACACAATCAAAAAAAAAATGCAATCCAGAAGGGTATACATGGATTTCGGATAACTACGATAGATATCAAACACTTTATTGCAATTTCGTTAGTGTCAGGGTACAACAGTGTATCGAGATATCGAATGTACTAGGGTCAAAAAGTTGACTGCAATTTTCCAACAGTAGCAACTCTAATGTTACGAAATCTAAACGTATACCTGATGCTATTAGATTGGATGGTAAAGGACATCTAATTGATAAACAAAATAAACTAACTAGATGTAGTGTTTGTCATAAAAATACAACAATGAAGTGCATATAATGTAATATTGCCTTACATGCCAAATGGTCTATAATTTTTCGTACAAAATAACATATCTAATATTAATATATTGTTATGTAACAGACTTCAAACATATATAATTGCCTAAGTTTTAATTTTAATAAATAAAAAAGTCTATAGTATTGTCTTATTTCAAATCGAAATCCATAGCCACAACTTTATCTTACATGTATGTACAATCCTAGTGTTCCATTATTGGAACGGTTACAAAACACAAAATCCAAAACCCGTATATTTTTTTTTAATATATAGGTATCATTATACATCTATAAACATACTCTGATTTGATTTTTATAAAAATTGAACTACTTTTACTATCGTTGGGATGATATGGGTTAAGATTAGCTAGATTACAAATAATTGATTAATGGTTTAAAGAATCACTTTGAAAACCGCGAGAATTACCTTTTCTAAACCGTGAAGGACAACAATTAACATGTACAGTCAAAATTAATGAACAGACGAAAATGAATGAATGATAATAAATGTACAGTCATGAGCAATATTGTTAAAATATTACAACAATTGGAAAACTATCAATGGATTTTTTTTCTTGAAATAACGAAAACAACAATGATTTACGAAAAATTGCATAAACCTTTACATTCGAAAATATTGTGTTCGTGCCTATATAAAATTTCATTCGAAAGTTAAGGAGAAATTCAGCTATGAATAAATCCAAGTGCTCAGCCTGATTTTTATTATGCTTAAAGTTAGCTGTGTAAAGTTAGTCTGTTCGATAGACTAGAGAACAAGGATCGTGGGTTCGAATCCAGACACGCGTTTTAATTTGGGTAAATTAAAGGTTTAGGTTTAAAGATACCTATAATTTTTGTTTTAGCATTAAGAAGCATAAGAAGCATTTGTGCAATTCACACGTTTTAGAAGCGAAACATTAAAAAATTCTGTTCAAGGTAACGAGACAAATGTAAAATTTTACTGATACTTTTGTGTCATCAACTTACAAATCACAATTATGTTCAAAAAGTTTTCTTATTTCATAAGAAATCTTTTAAAGCATACCTGTGATAATACGATACCACCGACATGTACATATTTATTCTCAAAAGAGACAAAAAGTCATTTACATAAAACAATTACTCAAAATAAATTGTGTAAAGTAACAGACGTACGACATTATTTCATTACCACTGCTCATTATAAGCTGAAAGGAAAATCGAGAGGTAACCGACATGTCCCAAAACCATAAATTCAAAGATATGTGATGTCTACTAACCCGCATTAAGCCTGTATGGTGGATTACGGCCCAATCCCTCTCACCGAAAGGAGTCCTGATTATGCTATGGTAGACTAACCTACTGGTTTTATGTTAGTGCGTAATAAAAGTAATATAATTTTTTACGACAATGAGAGCCGTGCTGATATTTAAGTTAGTGGCTCTCGCAGGTAAATGAGACGTTTCCGATAAGTGAGCTCGTTCGCGCAAAACTTCCTTATTAGAAATCAATACACTTTGCAGGTGAAGTCTTGGCGGGGAGTGGGTGACGGTTCTACTAATGTTGGAGTGACGGACACTTTACGCGGTATAGGTATATAGTGACGTAGTGTGCATGTCGTTTTTACACGGGCTTTTATCAAACTCACACACCGAATTAAAAAGTCTATACCTGGTTCCAAAACAGATACCCATGCTGGGCGTACAGTTGCTGGACTAAAGAGATACAGGGCTAGTCATGTCTGTTGCATGTCAGAGCAGCAATATTTAAAAGCCACTACTCAGCCGATCGTCAATGGCATGAAATAATTACGCAGCAGGCCCAGAAAGAGAAGATGAGAAAAGCTGGACTCTTTCCTGAAGGTCAAGCCAACAGTCGCAGTAGACCGCGAAAAGTGGAAAGAGGAATGGAAGCCTTTGCTCTGAAGTGAGATAACACATCAATAATTTGCTTAATTTCAGTGTCGTCTTATGTAAATTCAGGCCATGTTTTAAATTGTATGGCCTATGTAACTTACGGCGTCCTCAATGACACTTATTTTGATTTGTGTCAAGTAAGGCCCGTCAGCCACGATGCTACCTAATAATATTGTCGGTTCCCGCAAAGAACTTATAGAAACTTCATGGCAATTGTTCTACTAGAGTCGCATCGTGTCTATCTGCAGGAGCCTTAAAAGCGTCATCGTGTTTAGCTACTTATATCTATACTAATATATAAAGCTGAAGATTTTGTATGTATGTTTGTTTGTTCGCGCTAATCTCGGGAACTACTGGTCCGATTTGAAAAATTCTTTTTGCATTGGATAGCCCATTAATCCAGGAAGGCTTTAGGCTACATAACATCACGCTACGACCAATAGGAGCTGAGCATAACTAATTCCACTCGAACGAAGTCGCTGGCGGCCGCTAGTGTAAATATATTTGTTTAATACTAATACCCATTATTGTCACGTGACTAGAGCCATCTAGCCTTAAATCCATAAACCACATAGTTTGATCCCCGTCAGAGCTTCGTTCAGTAGTGTTGTGCTTTTGTTATCTGTGCTCATTGCATCCTGTGAGGTGGCGAGCATTGGGGGTAGTACATAGGTTAATTTTTTAAAGCAAAATTTTTAAAGCGTTTTGTCTAAATATTCTTGTTTTGAGTTCCGTATTCAAAGGGTAAAAACGGGTCTCTATACTAAGACTACTCTGTATGTCTGTCTGTTACCAGGTTCTACGTCATGAACGGTGATATCTAGACAGTTTAAATGTATACAGATGATCTATTTCTGCTGTCGCTATAATAATAAATATTAAAAATGGAATAAAATAAATATAAAGGTTATGTATGGTGTATATATTTTGCCGTTTTATGCTCGATACTTTTAATAACGCACATAGACGCTTGAACTATCCACAGTCTGTTAAGTTTGTATATTCACTTTGAACAATAATTAAAAAAACTGTATGACAGAACAAAAAAGAAACTTCTAAAAAAAAAAAAGAAAACACTATAAAGTGAAAAATAACTAATTTCGAACGTCGGTAGCAAAAAGGAATATACAAAATCCATATTCGTTGTGATGTTTTCCTGGAAATCGGTTCTTTATTTTTCTTTTTTATTTATTTTTTAAGAAAGTTTTTATTTTATACATTTTTAGGGTTCCGTTGCCAAATGGCGAAAAGATTCGTCATGCCTGTCTGTCCGTCTGTACGTCCATATGTCACAGTAATTTTTTTCCGAAACTATAAGAGCTATACTGTTGAAACTTGGTAGGTAGATGTATTCTGTAAACCTTATTAAGATTTTGATGCAAAAATAATAATAATAAGTATTGGGCTTAGAACTGAAACTCAAAAATATTTTTTTTCATCAATCACATATGTGTGGGGTATCTATGGTTAGGTCTTTAAAAATGATATGGAGGTTTCTAAAATATTTTTTTTATAAACCGAATATTTGCGCGACAGACGCTTCCAAAGTGGAAAGAAGTTGGTCCCCCGCCCTTACTTCTTAAATAAGGAAATGAAAAATAATAAAAAAAAACATATGATGTACATTACTATAAAAACTACCAACGGAAATTGGTTTGAACGAGATCTAGTAAGTAGTTTTTTTTAATACCTCGTAAATCGTAAACCGCTTATTACCGCGTAATCTTTCATAAAAGTAACTTAAATCCTTTAATTTCATAAATCAATGGTACGGAACCCTTTGTGCGCGAGTCCGACACGCACTTGACCGGTTTTTATACTTTTTAGTTATGAAAAGTACTGTTCAGCTACATCCGGTCAGACTGGACCTGACGCCAATATAGTTGGGAATAGGCTAACAAGAATACGATGCAAATTTGTTTACTTCAGTTTATACCCATAATTTTGGTTTAAAAACCAAACTGAATGTATGAGCATCGCTAGAGATGACGCGGTTACGCAACTTAAATTAATTTTTTGATTGTCGGATCAGCATGACGGTTAGGTAGTGGTTGTCCTACGTTAAACTTCATTGCTATAAATTTTTGAGAAATCCCCTTAACTGTCTATCGTCTCTAATATCAGATCTACTGCAGACTTACAATATAACCCTTAAGTAAGAAAAGTACTCACCAATATAAATGAATTAAGTTCGAACGCAAGGTAACTACTGTTAACCGTTGAGCAGTTCTCTGAACTGTCCTTTGTCTTTATCATCAGACGCCTAATGACAGTCAGAACCCATCTAGATGTAAAGTTCTTATTAATATTAATTAATCAAGCATAAACACAAGGTAGTTAGTGCTTTTAAATACCTAATGAAAAATCTTACAAGCACTCTTAATGCCTCCGCAATTTTTGAAAATTCCCCTTGATTTGTTTGGGCTTCCATCATCAAGCCCTGATTTCCTCATCATTAGCCCACCTTGAAAATATCTTCTACCTAACAAAAAAAGAATGATCGAAATCGGTTCATAAACGACGAAGTTACCCGCGAACAAACCACAAAAAAGCATATATAACCTCCCCTCCCCCCCCCCCTCCCCTCCTCTTCCTTCCTATTCACTCAGTTTTTTGAGTGAAAGGCTTAACTAGTGTGCTTTACCATCAACGATTGCATCACTGCTTACCATCAGGCAGGGATTGCAGTCAAGCACTAGTTTATAACTATTAAAAAAAAAAAAAAATATGGTCGAATTGAATAACCTACGCCTTTTTGAAGTCGGTTAATACAATATTTTTTAGGGCTCATATTTTTTATAGATTTAAGACCCTTCGTTCGCTATTCCGACTCGCACTTGACCAGTTTTTTACCTAAAAAGCTACGAATAGTTTGGTCTAACTAAAAAAAAAACATGAGTTACCTACTTCTTCTCGTATGAAATCGTGACTGAAATATTTTGTCTGAGCAGTCCCTAGTGACCTGACCAGTTCTGTCTTTTACTATTGAAAGTTACTATCTTTTTTACGCATAATGTGAAACATTTTTCCCAACAGATATCTGACTTCCGTAGAGCCTTCTTCCCCAATTCATCATTGTTTACATCTACATACACCTGGAAGCTAATCTGCAGTTGTGCCAGTGTAAGTCTATGAAAAGAAAACTTGTGTTGCCTGTGACTCCGTCCGCGTGGACTTTAGTTTACAGCGCACGGTGGTTCCCGTAAATTAAAAGAGCTCAGTTGATATAAAATAAGCGCCTGTTAAAATAATGTGAGCAATTTGTACGTCCACGTTAGCTCCCGTTTTCTCAACATTTTTTGTTACTGCTCTGCTCCTATTGGTCATAGCGGGATGATATATAGCCTATGTCCTTTCTCAGGCTCTAGACTATCTGTGTGGGTACCAAATTTCATTACAATCGGTTCAGTAGTTTTGGCGTGAAAGCCGGACAGACAGACAGAGATACTTACGCATTTATAATATTGGTATGGGTAAGTTAATAACGTCAATTTGAAACATAAATAAAATTAAATATAAGTATACGTATGTATATGTATTTATAGTACGAAATTTTTATATGTATTAATATTTTCATCTTATATGTATACGGTCTCACTGTCGGGCAAAGGCCTCTACTCTTTCCTTTTAAGTTGTCTCTTTCATGATCTCTGACCACGGTGGTTCTGCAAAGTTTACGGTAGAAATTTATAATAATTTAATTAGTTGACCTATTTAACCAATGGTGAAGAAGACGGAATATTCCAACTCGCAG
Organism: Sesamia nonagrioides; assembly: GCA_017933935.1. Taxonomy (NCBI): domain Eukaryota; kingdom Metazoa; phylum Arthropoda; class Insecta; order Lepidoptera; family Noctuidae; genus Sesamia; species Sesamia nonagrioides. The sequence goes on from JADWQK010000289.1 coordinate 588,768, forward strand.
CCAACAAAACGAACATTAATCCCAAGCCCCAGCCATACTTCTAATAAGGTAAAAGACAGAACCAGACTAAGTTAGACTAGCAACTGTAGTACTTAGTGCGCGATAGTGATCAGTTGAGCAACGCGCACCGAACACGCTACCCTGTAGTAACTGCTATCTAACGGAATCTCATCTTTTGAACTACATACTAAACACGTTTCCCCTTTATTGCTAGGATTATGTTTTGCTGCAATATCTGGGAACTTTAATCGGTTTGTTTTGGCTTGGAAAAAGAGGTTTCGTTTTATACAGGCTGTCCCAAAAAATAGAGTGAAAATTATAAAAATGTTTTTGTAAAGACACTGACAATGATAAAAATTTAATTTTCAATCAAAAATTAAAAATGGTGACTTCATGGTTCGTCACCACTGCTGTCAAAACGCAGCAAAAGAAAAATCATCGTGAGGAGACGAGCACGTTCTAAAACTAAAAACTCTGAATATATGTGACATCTACTAACACGCATTCCCGCTCACAGAAAGAAGGCCTTTTTTTGTTGGGATGGGAAATCATCAAATGACTTCTCGCGCTCTGGGCAGAGCGGAAGGGCATGTCAGACTTTTACTGACTAAAACCCATCCGTGTTTCTTCGCTTGCCTGTGCGGCGGCCAGGGCCATGGTTTCTTGTTTAACCAACCCGCAACCCTGACCCAGGAGGCATCGGTCTTCGTGGACCCCGTCACGATGTGCTGACATCTCTTTGAAGCATGCGTGACACACTGCTCACTGCCCGTAGGCCCGCGCCTATGGTGGCTGGGAGTTAGGTGTCGTCTCCCGACCAGGGCGTCTCCTGCGGCGGCTAGTGGCGTGAGGGCGCTGGGAGTCCCGTTGCCTTACGCACTCCGCCTCCTCCTTTACCAGCATCACTGCTTCGCATAAGGAGGTGACGACCTGCCATGCACTCTCGCTCCAGACCATGGCCTGGACCAGGGCTGGATGCGAGAGATCGCCGCCGATCGCCGCTACGAGGACACGGCGGTACTGTACCCAAGCCGGGCAGTCCTCCACCGTATGCTCCACCGTGTCCTCAGGGCGATCCACATAATGGTGACAACCTGGTGTTTCCTCCCGCCTAATACGGAACAGGAACCTCCCGAAACAACCGTGACCATGGAATTGTCCAACTGTTGATGTCAGGAAGTTGTATGTATGCTAGTTTCACGGTTTGCGCGATGCGGAGACGCGTTGCTCGCATGTGATGTTGTAGTATTTGCACGGTTTGCGCGATGCAGAGACGCGTTGCTCGCATGTGATGTTGTAGTATTTGCATGGTTTGCGCGATGCAGAGACGCGTTGCTCGCATGTGATGTTGTAGTATTTGCACGGTTTGCGCGATGCAGAGACGCGTTGCTCGCATGTGATGTTGTAGTATTTGCACGGTTTGCGCGATGCAGAGACGCGTTGCTCGCATGTGATATTGTAGTATTTGCACGGTTTGCGCGATGCAGAGACGCGTTGCTCGCATGTGATGTTGTAGTATTTGCATGGTTTGCGCGATGCAGAGACGCGTTGCTCGCATGTGATATTGTAGTATTTGCACGGTTTGCGCGATGCAGAGACGCGTTGCTCGCATGTGATGTTGTAGTATTTGCACGGTTTGCGCGATGCAGAGACGCGTTGCTCGCATGTGATGTTGTAGTATTTGCACGGCTTGCGCGATGCAGAGACGCGTTGCTCGCATGTGATGTTTTAGTATTTACATGAAGTAATTGATGATCCATGTGCACTTTATAATAATAATTTATTACATCAGACAATTGTCCATAGTTTTTCATAAAAACACATACACAAAATACATTCTCAATCACGTCGTCCTTCTTGGCGCAGCGTCAACACGCCTGCCTGCGACGTGGAGGCCCCGGGTTCGATCCCCGGTCAGGTCATGATGGGAAACGATCTGTTTCTGATTGGCCTGGGTCTTGGATGTTTATCTATATATGTATCTATTATAAAATATAGTATTGTTGAGTTAGTATCCCATAATACAAGTCTCGAACTTACTTTGGGGCTAGCTCAATCTGTGTGATTTTTCCGTAAAAAAACTAAAAAAAAAACATTTAAATTATTTATGAACTATTAAAAATATACATAATATAACATTCCAAAATAAAGTAAAATTAGACTGAAAAACTCATTTACCTATACATTTGAGAATTATGTTATGTCAGAATCATTGAAAAATAAAATGTCAAATTTAAAAATAAAATAAAAAGCCAAGTTTATTTTTATAGTAAAATTACTGCGCCGCGCGGTTTCACCCGCGTAGGTTACGATATGTTTTTTTTTTATATGCTTTGCTCCCATTGGTCGCAGCGTGATGATATATAGCCTGAAGCCTTCCTAGATTATTGGGTTATCCAACGAAAAAAAAAATCAATTCGGACCAGTACTTCCTGAGATTAGCACGTTCAAACAAACAAACAAACTCTGCAGCTTATAAATTAGTATTGATACTACAAACGAGTATTGGTACAAAAAATGAGAAAAAGGGTCCTAAACACAAGTTAAAAAAAAAATTGGACGTACAATAACTACCACCAGAATAACTACGACACTTTTCCGGCCTACGGTATAGTCACGATAATTTAGATTCTAAAAACAATCAAACACGGGTGCAGTAAAATTGCCTGTCGGCGACAGGACGTTATAACGTTGTGTGCGAGACAATCACGGTGGGCTGTCACGCGAAGACCGCGCCACTTAAGGCGATACTGCTCAGGTGCGCCGACGAGCAATGGACAAGAACCCCGACCAATGTCACCGAGCAAGTGAGAACTGTAAAACGAAACATTTGATCTCAGAACTTTCAAACGAACTTACTCCAAAAGATGGATCTATTGCAGTAACTTCCTAAAGTCCACCATTTCCATATAAAAAAATTAGAAATCTGCCAGAAAATAATCCTGTATCATTTTTCGTTGGAATTGATCTAAAAGTGAAAGTAAAAAGATCTTTATAGAAACATCTCAGACGGGAATTTAATAGCCAGCAATAATAACCGGATGAGGTCTAAAAATTATCATAAACCTAACACTGAAGTCGTCCTTAGGGAAAATATAAACCAAGACAAATGTGCAGCTAAAACCACTGCTTCCAATCTTATTTCAAAGGAATAAGATCTATTGCGAATGGAGCAAGAATTTTGTAACTGAAAATGTGATCTTGAATATGCTGCATTCAGGTTATTCAACTTTCAACTCTAGTGCTAAAGGATAAGGTTTTGACTAAGTGTAGCAGCCACGTTGGCAGTTTCCAGCCTGCGTATATCGATAGGCAGTGAAAGGATCGACGGACCTCCTCTATGTATTATTCATAGCCCGAATTGGTGTTTGTTTAAATTTGATGTACAATATTTTACACGGATTGATATTTTGTTCAAACTCTTTATATTTGACATGTAAATATTGAAGTCTATTAAAAGTTGGTCAATTTATCTTTGGGGTTTGATAGAACTTCTAGCTTTATCAACATAAAGTTGAAAGCGATCAATGTTTCTATACGAATTCCTACTTCGTTGATCAAACATGCTTCAGAGCTTAAACAAGTTATGAATTTTAAAAATAGCGTTTGATTAAAATAGAATCTCGAGCTTTTAGTTAAAAAAGAGCTTTTGTTGAAAATCAGTTTATTTAACCGCTAAAGGTTCAGGCAGGGGTACATCGCGAGTATCATGTATTAACAATCTCTTCTATAAAATTAATGAATCAGTGATTTTGGCTTTAAGTCAGTTCTACAAAACTTTTTAGGAAGTAATTTTGCCTTGTAATAAATGTTAAATTTTTAATAAAAATCTACCTACCATTTATCACATTTCCTGTTGTTTACCAGACTGGAAGCTATTATTACTCGATTGTATCATTTTATTTTACAAAATTATAAGTACAAAAGTAGAACGAAAATATGAATGTACAAATAAATGAACAACGTAAATGTCGCTATCACAAGTCTTATTTCATTACTCTGATGAATTATTTAAAAAGTTTCCTCAAGTTTCATTGTTAAGAATAAATTTTAAATCTTTGATCTTCCAAACAACTTCAACTTTATCACATTGTTTGCATTAGCCTGCGAACAAATATCGTTTACAAACTCCAGTACAACAATAGCTTACTCAGGATCCCCAAGATACTGCTTCAAAACCCTAGCTGAAGCCGTCTCATCTAAAAAATCCTCTACACAATTGACAATAGCTGCAACGAAACATACTTTTCCATTCCATTTCTTATCTCCTTCAACGTTACTTTTTTCATTTGGTATTAAACTAGCAATGTACCCAGAACAGTATGGAGTATCGACCTTGGGGTCCTGGAAAAGATCTCCCTGATCAGATTGACGGGCATTTATTTTATTTATCACAGGCTCAGCGCGCGTCGGTTCCCGTTCCAAGACTTTTATTGCGCCTCCCCGCGAGCAAAGTGAATTTTGATGTGGGCCTTTATGTATTTCAATGAAACGTTTACAGTTTTTTTTTTGTTTTCTTTTTCTTCCCCCTTGTTTCGTGCTTCTTCCTTAGCCTGTTAATTTGGAGATCTATTCACTGGTGGTAATGTCGTGAAGATTTCGCGTTAGGGATTGGAGATGACAATGAATAGAATCTTAGAGGGGTGTTTTAGTATGATTGGCTTGTCCGTGATATTTTTACTAAACAACGTAAAAATTTAATTTTCAGTTAAGAAGTCTGCTTTTGTTAAGACAAAATATTCTGTTTTTCAAATTATACTTTGTAGAACTTCCTTAAGTATGTTTTTCAGAATGAGAAATATATTGAAGCGAAAATTGTATATAAACATTAAAGTACCTATATCTTTTCCTTTTTTTCTTTTTTTATATAGGTAAACATTGTCCCACACTAGAAATTTCTCCTGGGTCGTGAGTGCGTTCACAAACATTTAAAATCACATACACAAATAGCCAGACCCGGAACAAGTACCTGTAGGCCATACAAATATTTGTTCCATGCGGGAATCGAACCCGCGACACCCAGCGTAGCAGTCGATCGCTCAGCTTTTGTTATATTTTACTAAAATTAACTCAAATACATTTTAGTCTTCAATCCAATTCTCCCTACTACTACTCACTGGTAAACGGGAACAACAAAATCTTTTACCTTAGTGCCTGACGTATGCCGTACCTCTTGCGCGGAATTTAATTTCGATATGTTTTTACACTGAGTTTATACCGTCATCAGAATTTGGTTCACGTTAGTGAAACAGAACACACAAGGTTGCTGCGTTTTTTTCATTATTTAAGTTCAATTTTAATCAATGTTATCTTACTGAAAATACGCATTCTGTAACTAAATATCTTGTTTAGGTTATTTACCAACTCGCACTGTAGTACAGTCAATCTGTCGTTTCAATAATAAAAAAACTAACACAAGATTGAGTGTTGGTTTTTTTATTGTAAAATGACGTCACGAAGCTACCCTGAAGATGGACATCTTGAACTCTTAGCTTAGGTTTTATGAAAAGCTCAAAAACATTTTTTTGAAACGCAGTCTTCTCGATTTGTATGCATTTTTGAACATTTTTTAACAGAATTGTAGAGGGCGCTGCGCTCTACAATTTATGTCATTGTTGCAGTGTCGTACAACAAAAAACGTGCATTGTAGGTGGCGCCAAAGTTTTCAAGTTACAGATCGTAAAACATCTAGTCCGCTCTTAATACAGCGCGAACGCGATTGCGCCTTGCGACGCGGTTCGCGCTGTATTAAGAGCGGACTAGATGTTTTACGATCTGTAACTTGAAAACGGTGAGTAATACAAAAAAAGATATATACAAGAGTTGTTCATAATAACGTAAGAAACAACTTTTCAATTTAAAGTTTTCCATTAAAATTATATTTTGAGGGTGAAAAAGTGAAAAAAAACACACTTTTTGATACTTTGGCGCCACGTACAATGCACGTTTTTTGTTGTAGGTACGACATTGCAACAATGACATAAATTGTAGAGCGCAGAGCCCTTTACAATTCTGTTAAAAAAAAATGTTCAAAAATGCATAGAAATCGAGAAAATGCGTTTCAAATTTTTTTTTTATACCTTTTTTGAGTTTTTCAAAAAACCGCTAAGAGTTCAAGATGTCCATCTTCAGGGTAGCTTCGTGACCTCATTTTACAATAAAAAAATCAACACTCAATCTTGTGGCAGTTTTTCCACTAGGGGCTTTAATTTTCGACAGATTGACTGTACTACTGAGCACGCGCGGCTGGTCAAGTCACACTCACCGAGGGAACAGTATGGCTAATTATGGTGTGTAGGTTATTGAACCTAACAGAGAACCACAACTGGATACAAGCTGATATACGATTTGTATTGTTATGTTTACACCGGCATATCACTTCAAGGCAACCGTCGACTTTTCTTCTTTCTACTTGCCTCTCTTGTGCTATTGGAGACATGGGCGTACTCATGGGGGCAGCTGCCATGGAAATATCGTGAACATGTATGAACTCCCCTAATTACTAATTAAAGTATAAACGAGGACTTAAACAGGATCATTTACGTCTATTTGCCCTACACACTACACTACAAATATCTAATGTTTTATGTAGATGTGATGATTTGATCCTAAAAATCTGACTTGCCCCCTAGACCAGAACCTGGGTACGCCCATGAATGTTGACTAGTTCTCTCTGGAGTCACATTCGTCTCACTGTTCATCTTCGTCTATTACACACATACATACATTAAATACATAGTTCATTATTTAGCATCTGTTTAAATAAATAATAATAATAAATACATAGTTCATTATTTAGCATCTGTTTAAATAAATAATAACAATAAATACATAGTTCATTATTTAGCATCTGTTTAAATAAATAATAATAAAAATAAATACATAGTTCATTATTTAGCATCTGTTTAAATAAATAATAATAATAAATACATAGTTCATTATTTAGCATCTGTTTAAATAAATAATAATAATAAATACATAGTTCATTATTTAGCATCTGCTTAAAGAGTTAAAAATATGGCGCCGATTAAACTAGTTTTAAGTTAAGTGGATCTTTTTCTTTCCATTTCGTTAAGAAAAGGATAGAAGATAACGTTTTAGTTTAAACCTGTCAAATTAAGATACTCCATAGACAGTTTAGACGCGATTATAAACATGGCGACTAAAAATACGCCAGTTTACGTCAGGAGCGCACTAATTTGACAGGTCTAAACTGACATTCTATCTTCTGTCCGTTTCTTAATGAAATAGAAACAAAAAGATGCAGTGAACTTAAATTTAATTCAGTTTGTGAACAAGGGAGTTGGGGCCAATAGGTAGGTACCTACTAAAACAAAAATCAATACAATCTACATCAAATAGAAAAGGTTAAAACAATAATGGATCATTGACGTTCAAAGCAACTTATAGCCAAGAATTCTCAGCCAATTTCCTATCTACACGTGTAGAAACATTTCACTCACTCAAATGTTACGACTTTTCGAGTATAAAAGCTGATCATACTGTATTGTTTTCCTTTTATATAAAAATCTGCTTGGAATGTAATCTTTACTCCTTTTCCTCACGGGGTTTGCTAACAATAACACAGAAGCTTTCAAATCCACACGTTCAGATCAATAAAGTATTATTTTTGTCTGATTGGCTATCCAGGATAATACAGATCTGTGTTACATAGATTATTTGGGTTGATTAGTATTGTATTGGAAAGTCTTCTCGCTTCGTTAGGTACTGGTAAAAATCCCTACGTTATGAAGAGGTTGTTCCACGAGTGCCTACGAGTATCGTATATCAGTTCTCCAACGGCATACATTTAAATTTCTTTTTACTAACACTGAGTAGTAAAAACATTTTGGAAGCCCAACAAAACAAGTCAAAAGCATCAGCAGATAAATAATAACTAGGCTCGTAACGGGTGTAGATTACATCAAAGAATCCTTTGAACTTGTAAACGAAATTTCTTCCCTACATAAAATTATTTCACAATTTAATTTGAATACTTTTCTCCTCAAAATATTCACGAAATGGAAATCCCTCAATATTGTTTCAAGTGGAAGGCTGCTGCCCTGCATCACACAAGCACAAGATTAATTCATCCATTACGACAAAGCTCCCAAATGGTTTTTGCAATAAACATACACACACATATAGTGGGGTGCTGGACAGTCATGCGATGGAAACAGGTCAGACGTGCGAATGGACTTCAAGGATTTATGGTGATATCGAATGTTTATTTATTAGGTACACAGCATACTATTGAAACTGTAATGTATTTTACATAGTTTTCATGATTATATGTATCAGAAATAAACTTATCATCTCCCCTGTGTAATGTACAGAAAAATTACGACATATTTGTAAAAGATTTAAACCAACATGAATCATCACCATCTCAGCGTCAATCCCAGTCGCATCCGAAGCTTTTTTCAGCTTTAGAGTCTGGGGTTGACAGCCTCCGTGGCGTAGCGGTAGCGGACGCGGCCGCTGCGCAAGGTGGCGAGGGTTCGATCCCCGCACAGTGCAAGTATTTGTATACATGAATATGAATATTTGCACTGGTCTGGTCGTGCCTCGTAAAGCACGTTAAGCCGTTGGTCCCGGTTGCCATACGAACATCTAGTCGCAGTCGTTACGGGTTGTTGGAGCCCTCAAAAGTCCAACAATTGCTCTAACTGCAATGCTTCGATGTCGCCTTCGAGTTTTGGAGGTCAGACGGCAGTTGCTTCTCGGAAAATGTCGAAGTTTTGGACCTTAAACCAATATGAGTAAATGGAAGAATAACTTTAATTCCTCCACCATAATATTAAGATTATACTACAACTTAACACATTTCATAATTTCTTTAATAGTGCTAGGTAAGCTTGAAATCAAGTAAATTATATTAAAATAAATTCGATAACGTCAATTAGAAAACATAAATTAAATTTGAATTTAGGTATTGATGATGTTTTGAGTAATAAATCGTCAAATAAACCGAATAGGAAAGCGACAGCGTAGGGTACAAAAACCACCCAAGAGTAATTTGTGATCGCACACGTAGGATTCCTTACCACCGTAAATTTTTACGACATGGCATGACATGGCACAGCTTAGCACATAAATATGGCACACCTTTGTATGGCACAGCATGGCATAGCACGACACCGCATGGCCTGATACGACACGGCATGGCATGGCACGACACGGCATGGCATGGCATGGCACGTCATGGTACGGCGCGGTATGGCACGTCAAGGCACGGTATCGCACGGTTCTTTGTACATATTATCTTGCCGATCGGACTGCGCCCCATTAACCAAAATGATCGCCGCAAGTTTCAACATTATTTCAACTAGCTTAGCAATCATAATTTCTCGACTACTAAACAAATACTACTTAGCACACTACTTAACAGATTAGTATGTTTGTCACACTGATAGTTTATCCATACTAATATTATAAATGCGAAAGTAACTCTGTCTGTCTGTCTATCTGTTACGCTTTCCCGCTTAAACCTAACCACTCAACCGATTTTGATGAAATTTGGCACAGACAATCTTTAGACCCTGAGAAAGGACATAGGCTACCTTTTATCCCGGACAAAATTGATATTCGCGAGGGAAATCTAAAAAGGACGATATAACCTATAAATTTTTATATTTATGTTTTTGTAATCTATATGGTGTACATAATAAAGAGTATTCTATTATATAACCGAACTCCACGCGGGCGAAGCCGCGGGCGGAAAGCTAGTATTATATAAATGAAATGAAATCGTTTATTAAGCAAGTAGGATCACTGATTTTTACACGTCATGTCTATTTTTTATTTTATTTTTTTAACTAGATGAAGCCGGCATTTCCTAACTGACTACCTCTGAGAAGAAATAGCCGAAACGAACTCAGGGATCATCGTCATTTTTAAAGTCCAGACATTAAAAAATGAAAATGTTTACAATAATTTACCTTATAATTACGCATATTGCTTAATAACAATGCTTAACAGAGCGAGCAGCTGAGTCCCAAGCTTTTTTGTCTTCTAAATAAGCTGTGATTTTATGATACCCCTTATTGCAAAGTTTGGCCTTTATATGGTTCTTAAATCGTTTAATGGGTAAGCTTCGAATGTCCATGGGAAGCTTGTTATAAAAGTGTATACATTGACCCATGAACGAGTTGCCTACTCTGTGGAGACTAGTGTGATGTACAGCAAGATTGTGTTTGTTCCTGGTATTTATATTATGAATATCGCATATTTTCTTAAATTTCGAGATATTTCTATGAACATACATAATATTTTCAAATATATATTGTGAAGCTACAGTCAGAATGTCCACCTCTTTGAACTTTTCTCTAAGAGAATCTCTAGGACCAAGGTTGTAAATGGCTCGAACAGCCCTCTTCTGTAAAACAAAGATGTTAATGATGTCCGCACAAGTTCCCCAGAGAAGAATCCCATAAATAATAAGACTATGAAAATAACTAAAATAAACAATTTTGGATGTATCCACATCAGTTATCTGTCTAATTTTCTTAACAGCAAAGGCGGCAGAACTGAGTCTACCCGACAGCTTCTCAATGTGAGGACCCCATTGTAACTTGGCGTCCATAGTTAATCCAAGAAAAACTGTCGACTCGACAGGGATCAACTCTACTCCATTCAGTTGAACATAGGTACTTAGCTGCCTGACATTTGGCGTAGAAAATTTAATGACTTTATTTTTTTTTTCATTTAAAAGAAGGTTATTTACATTAAACCAATGGACAACTTAAGAGAATGCATTGTTAACTTCGTCAAAATTTGTTAGCTGACGCTTGACTTTAAAAATAAGAGAAGTGTCATCCGCGAACAATACTATATTGTGATTATCCCTCACGTGATGAGGTAAGTCATTAATATAAATTAAAAACAAGAATGGACCTAGAATTGAGCCCTGCGGAACGCCCATGGTGACCACAGATCCTGTAGATCTCTTGCCATTAACATCAACCCTCTGAATTCGATTATTCAGATAAGTAGTCAGAAGGTCGAGAGCTCTGTCCCTTAAACCATAATGGTACAATTTCCTAATAAGAGTATCTTGATGTACGCAATCAAAGGCCTTGGACAAATCACAAAAAATACCAAGAGCATCTTGCGATTCCTATTCCTCCCAGGCCCCAAATATGTTCTTTAGCAACCTCACGCCTGCATCTGTAGTTGAACGACCCTTTGTAAAACCAAATTGTTTCACGTGCAATAATTTGTGTGAGTTAAAGTGCCTCAACAACTAGTGTATAAAACACTTTATCACGATATTCCCTCGGGATCGAAGATTATACGGCAGAAATCCTACGGTGCAGCTGGTTGCATTGTAAATTTAAACAAAATTAATTCTAAACAGCATAATGTTGAGAAAAACGGTCAACACAACAAAGAAAGAAGCTCTTCGTCTCTGATGCCGAGCGATGAGCACTCGATCTAAAGGTAGTAGGGACATTAATCTTTATTGCACAGAGCTGACGTTATTGAGGTTTGCTTTCCGACTGAAATACGTGGACAATGTCGGTTTATTTATTGCACAGAGCTGACGTTATTGAGGTTTGCTTTCAGACTGAGATACGTGGACAATGTCGGTTAGTTTATTGCACAGAGCTGACGTTATTGAGGTTTGCTTTCCGACTGAGATACGTGGACAATGTCGGTTTATTTATTGCACAGAGCTGACGTTATTGAGGTTTGCTTTCCGACTGAGATACGTGGACAATGTCGGTTTATTTATTGCACAGAGCTGACGTTATTGAGGTTTGCTTTCCGACTGAGATACGTGGACAATGTCGGTTTATTTATTGCACAGAGCTGACGTTATTGAGGTTTGCTTTCCGACTGAGATACGTAGACAATGTCGGTTTATTTATTGCACAGAGCTGACGTCATTGAGGTTTGCTTTCCGACTGAGATACGTGGACAATGTCGGTTTATTTACAAAATTTCGAGGATTAAAAACAGTGTGCTCGAAAAAAGTACACTTATTTTCAATCACTTGTGCAAATTCAAAACAATAAAGATTTTGGTGAAATGAAAGAATAGGAATAAGTTTTGTTAAGAATATGGGCGATGATTTCAAACATTTCTTATACAATCATTGAATATTTTCTGAGGGCAATATTTATAAAGCCATAAGTTTTCTTTCCACGTCTCCTTCACTTTAATTCACTGATTTGACATGTAGTTTCTAAGTTAATTAAGGAATTACTTAGAAACTACATGAATGGTTCCATAACAATACGACTTTAAACTAATAAATTTCTAAATAATATTATGTATCACGAGAACATTAACAAAGCAAATTCAAAACAGTTCCATTCTCAGAGCTCCCGTATGTAATTAAATCTGCAATCAATGTTAACTAACGCTAATATCAACAAAACATTTAGTGACCGGAAGTTGTAGTATTGATACGACCGTGTCGAATTTATTTAAAATCGGATTATTTATTTTGTGGTGGAGTGGTGTTATTAAAATTTATTTTAGAATAGTTGATCTTTATTAAAAGTTTTGCTAACTACAGCAACCACTGCAGACCCTTGATACCTCAGGGGTCAAATATTTATTTTCCGTGCGCAGTTTCTGGCTTGCCATCGGACGCGTCCCCAGGTGGCGGATAGGGGAACAGCCCCCAGATATGGGGGTTATCGGTTTACCGGCGTGGACCAAAACCAGAAGTGGGGACCGCTTCGGCGGTCACACGTGCGGCGGGTCGGCCACCACTCCAGGTGGCTGACGTGACCGGACTCCGGGTCACGGTCGGGCAACCCGGTCTCCTCATTGAGAGGAGCTGGGGGCCCCGTTTGCCTCCGGGCAAACGAGTGGGGCTAAGAGAAAGGCCACCTCGCTAAAAACCCTTGGCTGCTGCGTCTTCTCGCACTAGAAGACGTACCCAGTCTGGCTCCTCCTTATGGGGGGAACATTGTGGGCCCGCCTTTTGGCGGGAATCGCCGGCGGGGGATTGGTTGTTCAGGCTGTGCCGATTCCCATGACCCCGCCACTCAGGCGATGTCGTTGTTCCGCTGTGGGTTTAGTGGGTATTCCCGGCTTCGGCTGGGCGAGTCCCACACACATCCTTCGGGGTACGGTGCGTAAATGCATTACCACAGCGCAAAAAAAAAAACAAAAGGGGTCAAATATTTAATTGAGTTGACCGACACCCGACGCACTTGACCGCCTTGTGGCCAAGTGAAGATGCCTAGTAAATAAAAGAGAAAAAAAAAAGACTTTTCCCGTTTAATAAACACATAATAAATTCATGTCACTTGGCCAACATACGTCCCCGAAGTAAATAAATGTTCAAACTGAAAAAAATATAGATACTTTATGTGTCCTACATATATATAATCTGTAAGTATAACTTTAATGTCAGTTAATTTTGTCAATAAATTTAATAAACATATTAAATCTTTGAGTTTTTAATTATTATTCTATCAGTCGAATGTTTAGTGATCTAGGATTAACCTTGTCATTAACTACTATCATATGTATTAACTACTATCATTATCTATAGGTAGTGAAAAATTTTATTAAATTTTTGACATTTTGTAATTCTGTGGTATGCTAATATGGCGACTTCGATAGATCGCATTGTGCGGTATTGCGTGATATGATTGTTGATTTCCGTTATAATATGGCAAAAGGTGATAAGGAGTTAGAAAAACCTATAGTGAATAACGAATTACCTAATCCAGACTCACCATGAAGACTGAGAGTCGCCCCAGGAGCAGTCTCTCGACATCGGAGAGCTTATGGAAGCAAGTAACTGCGTCCAAACAATTATTAGTAATGATGAATAATAATATAAAAGTAAAACTTTTAAAAACCAGAATGCGATAGGGTCCTCGCCATGTTGGTGTAGTGGTACAGGTTCCATTTCGTAGGAGAGTATTGAATTGAAGCATGACGTGTAGATATACCCGCCAATCTTGACAATCACAATTTAAAAAGACAAACCGACAGTTACGGTTCGTAGCCTTCTCTACGACCCCGAGTTGGGGGCGCGAGGAGACAGTTTGGGGGCTCCTTTATGGCCCTATGACCGTGGCCTTGTTCTCTCGGTCCCCAAAATTGAAGATCCGTCATTGGGTTGCACCCTAGGGGTGCCATCTTCTTCGTACACCTAAGTCGACGCCGCGAGGGTGTGCCTTCCCTCCGGCGGTGGTCGGTGTGCCTTGTTTTGTGTGACTGTAGGAGCGCCCGAAGTGCTTCACGACGTCCGTGCGAACAGGCCCCTACCAGGTTGGATCTCAGGTTGCCCCTGAGAAGGCCCAGCAAGAGTCGATCAAGCAACAGGGCGTCGGCTTTGGTTGGCGCTCCGCTACAGCTACAGTGGGTGATTACCCCGACTCCCTAATAGCTCAACCAGCTATGTACAGTAGGCTGCGGGGGTGCGGGGGGTGGTAGTGAGTAACGAGCGGTTTGTAGGTGTGTGTTCACCGCTCGTGTGGTATTCTGTGTGAGTTTCGGTTCGGAGAAGTGCTTTGGTCCGCGTCTCGATGCAAAGTGACCGTTCGACGAACCCCACTTTCCAAAGCGGCTCTGTCCATGTGCCGCCATCACAAAATAACGTCACAAGCGCTGCCCTTCTACTACTTAATCAAATGAGCAACTTTTCTTCAAATAATTTCGACGAAACTAACATACACACAACAAACGAAACTAATATATATTATATACATATACTATACACACTCACTTCACACATAGACACACACACACACACACACACTTCACAAATAGACTTACATAACCACAACACCCACTCACACATCCACCACCCACACTCAACATCGACACAAACATACCCTACTTTGCTGTCTAATCTTATAAATTACATAATTATTTACTTTATGTTTTCCTTTTTGCATTATTTTGTCAATTTTCTTTCATTTCATAATCTTTGTCATCTGTTAGTATACGTTTGTATTAGTTGTGACACGACCGTGTAGTCAGGAGGCCTGGAGACCTGAAAACGTTTATTATTATTATATACTCATATATATGGGAGCAATTTAAAAGACGAGATTATTATTCTCATCAAAATCCTTTGTTTGAGCGCGAACATTTGCGACTACAACATTACATATTAGTATTCAGTACTTTCTAAACTGACAACTATATATGTAGTCAATTTTAACTAAACTACAAACAAACATCCCTCAATCTGTTTCAGATTTTTGCATACAACTAACGAGTGACGTGTAGAAGTGCTACGTAACGAACAGACCGGAACGGGCACTGTTTGTGCGAACTATTGAGAGCGCGCGGGAGCCGGGATGACGAATTAAAGATGGGCGGGTGGGTAAAAAATGGGTGGGTAAAAATTGGTAAAAAAGGGTAGAATAGGTAAAAATTAAAAAATACCCATTTTTACCGGGTATTTATAATAAATACCGGGTATAAAATAAATTGTTATTTAATTGGCTTCGTCATCAATACTACGATCAGGTACTGGAGTGCTTTGGGGTCCTACCACCATCTTTGGGACCCAAGTTAACCCCACCTGCCTGACGGTGCATCCGCTGACTTACGGATGGGGTGCTGACGCCAGTTTTCCCTTCGGAGCTGAGTGGTCTGACAACAGTCGCACTCGTAAAAGCAAAACAAGCCAAACTATTATGAATAGGAAAGGAAGAAATGCACGTGACACAGTTAGGGCGCCGCCGCAAACGGCGCGCAGGAGCTACGCCCGACTTCTGTGACCTGTGGGCTAGGTCTAACGTGTCAGAGGCGGATACGGCTGAAGAAGCGAGCCAAAACCAGGAAAATCCGTTGTGCTTTTCCTGGTGTGGTGACGCTGAAAGTATGTTGGTCTGGATCCAGCTCGAAGGAAAGTTTCACGGGATACCGTTATCCCAGCGAATGTTTCTGGGTGGTGATTTGAACAGTCATGTGGGTGAGAAGAGTGTCGGGCTTGAGCGTGTTCACGGCGGCTTTGGGTACGGCGGCCGCACCGCAGAAAGAAACAACATTCTCCAAACGTGTGCAGCCGCTAACCTTGCAATCGTGAACACCTACTTCAAAAAGAAGCAGGGGCACATTGTCACCTTTCGCAGCGGGCGAAGCGCTACCCGAATAGACTTTCTACCGACTAGGAGACACCACATCGGCAAAGCAGCCAACTGCAAAGTCATAGCCGGTGAGAGTCTCACTGAACAATACCGCCTCCTTGTACTATCTCTGCGTAACGGCCCATCGTAGACGTGTAGAGCACTGCCGGCACCAGATTTGGTGGCGGCTGCTTGATGAAATAAGTCCTAGGAGTTCGCATCGGTTATTAGAGACAAGTGCGCTGGACCGATGAAGAATATGTCCAAGACCATTGGGGCAGGATCCAGGCAGCTATTATTGGGGCGGCGCGGGTGGTGCTCGGAGTCTCTAAGGGCGGCCGCAAACGTGAAAAGGAGACCTGGTGGTGGGACGACACAGTCCAGAGGAAGACTAGGGTGAAGAAAGCCCTCTTTAAAACGTGGCATCCAGATCGCGACGCATATAAGGTTGTCAAACGTGCCACTAAAAGAGTTGTAGCCAGAGCCAGAACCAGACCACTTTCAAGCGCTTTACGAGAAGTAGGAATAATTTGAGGGGCAAAAGATCTTTTCCAAATTGGCATGTTCCAGGGTCAAAGCGGCATAGGATATATCCAAGTGCCGTTGTGTAAAAGACCCTACTGGCAACCTGCTATGCAAAGACCTCACGGTGAAGGAGAGATGGCGCTTGTACTTCCACGAGCTGCTGAATAAGCAGCACCAAGAGGTGCAGACACCGAAATTCATTCCAAATCTTGAATTAGTGCCCCCGATAACGCCCGAGGAAGTCCAAACGACTTTTCGGCAAATCGGAAAGCTGTCGGAACTGACGGAGTCCCCATTGAGGCCTGGAAGGCGATGGGTCCTCGCGATGCGGGCATGCTAACTAACCTTCTAAACCGCGTGTTCCTGATCGGCAAAATTTCAAGCCAATGGGGACTAAGTATTATTACTCCAGTCTTCAAAGGCGACAGCCTCCGTGGCGTAGCGGCAGTGCAAATATTTGTATGCATGAATATGAATATTTGCACTGGTCTGGTCGTGCCTCGGAAAGCACGTTAAGCCGTTGGTCCCGGTTGCCATACAAACATCTAGTGGCAGTCGTTACGGGTTGTTGGAGCCCTCAAAAGTCCAACAATTGGTCTAACTGCAATGCTTCGATGTCGCCTTCGGGTTGTGGAGGTCAGACGGCAGTCGCTTCACGGAAAATGTCGAAGTTTAGCCATATCAGCAGTTTGACTGGTAAAGCGGACCCCAGACTCCAAAGCTGAAAAGGCTTCGGATGCGACTGGGATTAACGCTGGGATGATGATGATGACTCCAGTCTTCAAAGGCAAGGGCTCGGTACACACCCTGAAGAATTTTGAGAGGATTATAGACTCTCAGATTCGGCAGGAGTATGCTGTCTTGGGAGTGTCAATATGGGTTTCGTCCAGGGTACGGAACCATGGATTCTATATTAACACTAAGGTTCACCATGGAGAGATACAGATTGAAGAACACGCCTCTATATAATGCTCTTTCTATGTAGAAAGAGCATATGCAGTCCCCGTACAGGCCTCAGCATCCATGATCCACCTCCCTGGTTGCTCATGTATGCTGAGGCGATATCCTCACTGTGACTGTCCCCTGTCCGCATCGCGCTGGCTGACCCGGACAGTTGGAGCGGCGTGTGAATTAGGCGGCTGACCTGTCCCACCAGACCGGACCGACAGTGGCGGGTCAGCATCAATGGAGGATTGCGGAAGCAGTTTTCGTTCTCGCAACCCCCGGTGTAGGTGTGAGATGAAACACTTTTCAATCATTAAGAGTCCGACAGACCCGTCGCCCGCCCCAGGGCGACGGACATCGCATGAGGATGTTCCACCCCGGAAACAAAAAAAAAGGATTTCGGGCAGCGGCGCGGGAGCCGGGCGGGCATCGAAGACCCGTTCTCGAAACTAGCGGGCAGATCGCGCGTCACTATAGCCGCGTAGTATTGTGTTCACGATTGTGTCGACGAGATATTTGTTTTTATTCGCGAAAGAAATGTTTGAACAATAGTGGCAAGAACTTTTTGATTCAAATTTATTCCTAACGCTCGATCACCGCTTGACTTTAAGTACACCGCTCGCTGCCCGCCCGCTGCCCGCAAGATTCGAGCGCGAGAAGTACACCGCTCGCTGCCCGCCACCGCCCCGTTGTGCCGCGCCGCTGTTTTCGAGAACCGGTCCGTTTGATTTAATGCATAAGATCTTGCCGCTCACTCGCCGCCGCCGCCGCCGCAACGCTGCCCGCAAGATTCGAGGCAGAGGCCTAAAAAGAAACCGTGGCCCTGGCGCACAGGCACACACAGGCACAGGCCTAGACGGGAGAGGTCATTTGACGATTTCTCATCCAGAACAAAAAAATGGTAGTAGGCTATTTGACAGTATTCATTTTTTTGGGATTTTTTGCTTTAATTGCATAAAATGAGGGTTCTTTACGTCATTTACACGAGTTTTAATAAAAAATGCAATAAATGAGTTTGAGTTTGAAAATAATAACAATTAATACATACAAAACACAAAAATATGTTTAGCTTTTTGTTTCTCGCGCCACACATTGTGAAACGATCCGGATTGGCTAATGTCGCGATGACGTCATACGCGCATCAACGCTTGTTTTCGGACTTTTTTCAAACTTATATACTGTTTTTTGGGGGTTTTTATCGATTTATTTGTACAACCCGGTACAGCACACCACTTGTAAACCATTTTATTAGATAACAACAACAAATAATAAATAAAAACAAACACCACTGAGAACCGAAAACCGCTTGTGACGTCAATTACAAAGCTCGACGCCATATTGCTGAATAAATCGTTTTCGCGGCTTATTTGAATTTTGAATTTTTATTTGCATATTTCTTACGAAATACGTATTTAAAATTAAAAAAAATACTTTCGGTGAACTTCTTAACCGCAACCAAGTAATTCGAGATAATAATTATAAATATGTCAAATAGCCTGTTCCGTAGTGGCAGCCCGTGTAAGTCAGATTTTGTCGAGTTTTTTGCAATTTACTGGTCAGTGTCAGGTTGTAACTTGATCAAAATATGATCTGCGATAATAATAACGATGTAACTGCGGATCTACCCTAAATTAAACTGATTATAATTTTTACCCGGTAAAAATTAAAATTGGGTGGGTAAAAATAGGTATAAATGGGTATTTTCCCATAGTTCGGGTTTTTACCGGGTAAATGCCCATCTCTATGACGAATAAATCATGTTTTACTTTGGTTGGTGGTCTAAATGATTCGACGTTCGGTAATCGAGCTGTGGTAATACAATACGACTGTAGAGCTTAATAAAGGTACTACTATAATTTAGGTATGGCCTATTATGCAAATTTCGTAGACGTCACTCGTTATTGTATTTAATGCTGTTGAGGAATTTTAGCATAATAAGAGACAGACTTAAGACTTATTAAAATATTTTTACGCGTGTAAAAAACAGTACAGTACAGTGTTCCTTCTCCAGAATTAGCTTACTGATATATTATATGAGTTCATATAATTTGCTTTTGCACAAGTATGTGAGCTGTCACGCCCTTTATGCCAGGGGCTTTTATTTAGGTTTGTAATAAGTTTTTACTTTTTACATTTCAGTGATATTTTATTTTTTGTTTTGCTTTTCTGATATTTTGGCGTGGCTAGCTGCCATATTTGTATATTTTTATTATTTTTCTTCTCTTGTATTACTATACCTACATAGTATTGTATAAACTATTGTGTTTTTTATAAATGAACAGACAGCTGTGCTGCTGGGGAGTTTCTTCCGCCACTTCTTCTTCCCAGCGAAAGCACTAGGAAGTGTCGATGGGTGGGCGTTTTGGGGGACTGTCTTATGTAATATTGACGTTCAAAAAGTGCTGATTCTCAGCCTAGTTTGAATAAATGACTTTTGATTTTGTACATCCTATCTACATCAAAAGTGAACAGTGCTGCTTACCTATTTAAGTTAAAGTAGCAGTCGCCAGCGACTTCGTTCGCATGGAGTTAGTTATGCTCCGCTCCTATTGGTCGCAGCGTGATGTCCAACTCAAAAAGAATTTTTCAAATCGGACCCGTAGTTCTCGAGATTAGCGCGAACAAACAAACAAACATACAAAAAAAACTCTTCAGCTTTATATATTACTATAGAGTATAGATATAGATTAATATCAACTTTATTTCAATTATAACTCAGTTGATTTCAAATTTTAAAGTTGTTGTGCATAAACTGAATTTTATTTCATACTAGCTGCGCGCCGCAGTTTCACTCGCGTAGGTTTCGATATTTTTTTATATGCTCCGCTCCTATTGGTCGCAGCGTGATGTTATATAGCCTAAAGCCTCCCTGGATTAATGGGCTATCCAATGCAAAAATAATTTTCCAAATTGAACCAGTAGTTTCTGAGATTAGCGCGTTCAAACAAACAAACTCTTCAGGTATAAATATTAAGTATACCTATAGGTTGAAGTTATTTTTCCATTAATTTATATTTTTGGGAATATGTCGAACGTTATGATAGTATATCATATTTTTATACCGATTTATAGGTCTAATTGAAGATAGATAGGGTTATCGGGAAGTAACAATGTCATGTTATGCTGAAGTTAATTAATGGAGTAGGGGTTTATGACGTTCGTGGGGATGACCCTTTATAGGTATCAGGGTCGTTAAACGCGACACATTAAGACCGTAAGTGGCTTTAAATGACGCTGTCACTACCTTTCAAGTTTTAATCAAATTGGAGTGGAAAGTTCAAGAGCATGATGTAACTCTTCTACATAATTAAATACTTAGAGTTTTGCATTGAAAATGATCTATTAAAAGTAGGTAATTGTTGAATTAATTATTGAAAACCCTTGACGACTGAGAAAATATCTAATTAACTTTTACTGCGATACACAACAAATCAAAACAAAATAATCCATTTTGCTTTCAACTTCTACTTGAACTTGTAACAAAAAAGCTATGTTCCTACCTTTCATAAAAAAAATACGTCCTACTTTGTAAAATACACGATACTTGAAAACAATTCCTACAAATTAAACATTAAATCAATTTCCGTTCATGATTCAAGCTCCTGGTCTGTGTAAGACAAGATATACACGGCGGGGGCACAAAGAATCAATCGGACAGCGGCGAAGCTGTTTTCTTTTTCAATCAGTGGACGTCCTTTGAGAATTCGTGCGTACATTTGTAATCCAAGCCGCATCCACAGACACAGCCTAATATAACTCTCCACAGAATATGTTCCAACTGACTTGTTAGCTAGGAAGTTAAAAGAACTTTTCTAGTCTGTGGGGTTAGGTACACGTATAGTGAACATGTTCTCAGTGTAGTTGTTAGAAAATAAATTGAATATTGGAGAGTGCCTGCGATCCCTTCGTATTTCGCTCCCAGATTGAGTGTGGCTTTATTTTAACTCAGCACATCGTAAATGTTAAAGTAAGGTGAAATTATGGGCAGCGAGCAATAAATACGTACGGGATAATGGAAGGCTGGCAACATTGATGTGGTTTACGACTGGCCCTGAATATATTGTGCAAACGGCCTATTAATGTCCTATTATCGCTGGCAGGCTTGAGGTGTAATTGAGAGTTAGTGAATAATGAGATGTAAAAAAAAGAAAATGTTCGAATTTCATATTTTACCAGGAACGGTCATATATCTATAGAATACACAACCGTATGAACTCAATATTGTTTGAGAATTCTGAAAAAAAAGACAGAGGTTTAAAGAGATGTCTAATATTGAACCTTTTTAATAAAAAAGTATCCAACAACAAGCAAATTCAATGACCCACTTTTCCGCACACCACAATAAAACCATAACACCTTCTCTATTTACCGACACAGACTCATGAACATTGAGACATGTCTATCATCAATAACCAGTCTCACTGAACTCCGACACATATTTTATTCATGTCTATCCGTTCCTAGCCGATACAGATTTTATTTTCCAACTACTAGTGTTTGTCCAGGCTTTGCTTGCGTTTTCCTGTGTTTATTTAAACAGTAAGCTTTGCATAGAGAACGGGGCTGAAATAAATAGCGATGTTGGACTGAAAAAGGTATGGGCTTAGTTCAGCTTAGTATCGAAGTGTTTTTAAGGTATGTAATATTATTTGTTTAGGTGTTGTCGGAACATGTTTTGGAGTGCTTTAGTCTTTATTTTTGTATGATACTTTGAATATTGTTTTATGAACTATATTTAGCTGGTTAAAAAGTATTTTCATGCTAGTTAATCTCCTCAAAGAACTTGAATTAAAAATATAATCTACTATCAGGGTAGTGGGTTAAAAGCTTTCTCTAACCGCAATCACGTTGTGTGTATCAAAAAATAACAAGCTACGATTTGTTGTATAGTCCCGAACTAATCTAAAATTTAAACCAGAAATTCCGATGGTATTATAAGTGTTAAAAACGACGTGTGATACACCTAAGCATGTTACTCTCTCCGGCTCTATTACCTTGAGACACATTACTTTGTGTACTTTGTATACAATAATAATTATACTTTCTATAAATGATGTCACTTTGTGTACAACTCATTAGGTCCGGTAGTAGGTCCGTCAATCAGCTGGAACCCTGACGCCTCACTTTTCGCCACTACTGCTCTCAAAACAGCGAAGAAATAGGCATGTCGTAGAATTAAAAAAACGAAGATATATGACGTCTACCACTCCACTCTGGTTACAGTCCACTTACTCTCACAGAGCGGAGGCCTCAGCAGTTGGGATATTATTGACTGGTTATGTCGTCAGTCTGTTAGCTAATTGACGATTGGCATTTTCCAGTTTAACATAGACCGTGACATTCAAATAAGTAGTATTTTTTGTAAATTGTAGGCCAGTTACAGATTGAAAATTTATCAAAATTTCTTTTGCGACTTTACAATATGCAATTGTGTACTTAAGTTTACAAATTATTGACTTTCAGATATTATGAAAAATAGCCATTCGAAAGGACATTTTGAATAATGATTATAGTTCTGTAAATTTACAAACATATTGGTTACGGTCGTGAACCATAATGAGCTTCATACAATTTGATATTCAATTGAGAATTGCAAAAAAATGTAAGGAAAATTTTAATTTCTCGGCTGACTTCCACTTTCGTAGTAACCTCTCGCCACATCCACAAAGAGTGCGTTTATTAATATTAGACGGTGATAACAATTCCCGTAGGATATATTATTCCTCTCGAGTACGTGATCAGAATGGGGGGCGCACTTCTTTGTAACAAATAGTTATGTGAGCGGTTCAGATCGCGCACTCTATTACTCGCTGCTTTGAATTTTATTTGAATATTATTGCGCACACAATCTTTTTAAGGATTATCGTTGCCTATTTTGTTGGCTCTATGTTTGGTATAACTGTTCGTCTATTTTGTTAATACAGTTCCTCTATCAGTTTGCTTATCGGTGGACGATTTGGTACATAGATTGAAAGATAATTGCCTTAAGGTCGTACCCTCACCAAATGACCTCGAGCATTTGCTCCCTCTTCACCGCGCCCCACCTCTACAATACTTCGCAAAATATTACTAGCGCCGTCTGGCGGACGAAGTACTTACAAATACAAGTTAAATTCATAGACCACAGAAGTAACAGACATGGCACTTTTATTTTTGTTTATTGGTGCGCCCAAATACTTTTGGTTATTATGTACTCAAACAAATGTTGACGATACTTCATAATAAAAATTCTGCGGTGTTTATTTTTTAACCGACTTCAGAAAAAGGTGGTTCTCAGTTCGATTTATTGTCGCTGATAATTTTATGGTTAATGAACCTATTTAGACCATTCTTTTTTTATATGAAGGGATATGCTGCCTATGTAATCCCATTGTTACCACGTCAGTGTCGATAATGGAAATTCTGAGAAATTTAGGCCAATTATCGAAAATTGTAGGCACGCTTCGGGTGACAACTTGATACTCGTGTTTATATCGGATGATACTATAAAACCGTGAAGATTTGGGCCTGACCTGATGATGGAGATGACAGAATATCAAGGGAATCCACATCGGAAGCAACTGTCACGTGTTTGGGCTTATTTAATGTGTATTGATTAGACCTTTATAACTAAATATGTTATGACTGTAACTTCAGGGTTGGAAGTTAGTTTTGTAGATTGAAAGTTAGCTAAGTCAGATGGACAAAGGGATAGAAAAATAATATAATAAAGTTTAATTTATCATTATTTATTATTTTAAGGGAAAACGTAATCAGGGTCAAATAAATTTCTGCAGAACTGACACATTTAAAAAAAAAAATTCATGTTTTTTTTTGGGACCAGGCAAGACTGTGAAATTATATTATTAACTTCCGAAATTAGTTATTTTTCACTTTGTAGTGGTTTTTGAAGTCGGTTGTTTTTTTGTAAAAAGTTTTTATTTTTATGTTTGTTTGCGGATAACTTCGCCTAAAATTTGGTATTTCGATGAATTTTTGGGTATTTCGACATGGGTGTCGTGATAGGGGTTTTTGGGAGTGCAGATCACGAATATGACGTAATTTTTGAAATCCAAGATGGCCGACACCAATTTTATGATATTTTGACATGGGTGTCGTGAAAGGGGTTTTTGTGGGTGCTAATCACGAAAATGACGTCATTTTGGAAATCCAAGATGGCCGACACCAATTTTATGATATTTTGACATGGGTGTCGTGAAAGGGTTTTTGTGGGTGCTAATCACGAAAATGACGTCATTTTGGAAATCCAAGATGGCCGACACCAATTTTATGATATTTTGACATGGGTGTCGTGACGGGGGTTTTCGGGGGTGCAGATCACGAAAATGACGTCATTTTTGAAATTCAAGATGGCTGACACCAATTTTATGATATTTTGACATGGGTGTCGTGACGGGGGTTTTCGGGGTGCAGATCACGAAAATGACGTCATTTTTGAAATCCAAGATGGCTGACACTAATTTTATGATATTTTGACATGGGTGTCGTGAAAGGGGTTTTCGCGGGTGCTAATCACGAAAATGACGTCATTTTTGAAATCCAAGGTGGCCGAAATTATATTTCATGATATTTTGACTTTGGTATCGTGACGGGTTTTCGGGGCGCTGATCACGAAAATGACGTCAATTATAAGCTGTGGCATAGCTTCTATTTCTTTATCAAAGTCAAAAATAAAACATCAAATATAGTTTAGTCGCTAAATCGCCACCATTTTCGCACTCCTTCAATGACGTCACTGGTAAAAAATAAATAAATAAATAAACTACAAAAAAGAAAATACATACTTATACAAATGTATACGTTAATTGCCAAAATAAAAAAAATACTATGTCATAAATAACTAATAAAAAATTACCTACTAACTAAATACTGCGGAACTCGGTGTGCACACCTTTGCGATTTACCCCGCAGCCACGCGCAGGATTGCGTTTTTTATCTGCATTTTCATGCACATCTGCAGCCCTGCGCGTGAGCGCAGATTCAATGTATAGTACCATGCGTTTCTCCATACAAAATTTGGTACTAGCGAACATCTATCTTATGTATAAAATTCTCGTGTCACAGTTTTCGTTCCTATACTCCTCCGAAACGGCTTGACCGATTCTCATGAAATTTTGTGAGCGTATTGAGTAGGTCTGAGAATCGGCCAACATCTGTTTTTCATCCCCCTAAATGTTAGGGGTAGTCCACCCCTACTTGTTTTTTTTATTTTTACAGAACATTTTTAGTTTCTATTTTTTTACAACATACAAAAATACACACAATCCTAAATTTTCACCCTTCTACGATCAATCCTTCAAAACTGATCAATCGTCATTTAATTAGTTTTATTCCCATGGGAAATCTAAAAAACGCGATATAACCCAATTCCACGCGGGCGAAACTGCGGGCGGAAAGCTGGTACTAATATATAAAGCTGAATTTTTACCCATATGGGTGCAAATTTCTCATCAATATAAATGAATTAAGTCCAACCACAAAGCAGCTACTGTAAACCTTTGAGGAGTTCCCTCAACAGACTGTCCTTCGTCTTCATTATCAGACTCGTAATGATCATAACAATCCATCTAGGTGTAAAGCTCTTATCAATACAAATTAATCAAGATATTACACAAGGTAGCTGTTGTGAATCGTTGAGGAGTTCCCTCGAATTTCTCTCGGCTCTATCATCAGATCTATTGCAGACATTCATTTTAACCTACTTATATGGGTGTAAAGTTTTCATCAATATAAATGAACAGAAATAAGTCCAAACATAAGGTAACTATTGTAAACCTTTAAGGAGTTCCCTTAACTGGCCTTTGTCTTCAACATCAGAGCTTTAATGATGATCACAACTCATTTAGGTGTAAAGTTCTTATCAATACAAATTTATTAAGCACAAACACGAGGCAGCTGATGTGAATCGTTAAGGAGTTCCCTCGGCTGTCTCCCAGCTCCATCATCAACTCCGAACTTTACTAAATTGTAGTGCGTTAAAACACTTAATGAAAAAACTTAGAAAAGCCCTAGACGCCCCTTTGATTTTTTAAATTTCTTCTAGATTTACCTAGTCTTCCATCATCAGACCCTAATTTCCTAAACATGAGACTACCTTGAAGATATCGTCTTTCTAATAAAACAAAAACATGTGGCACTCGGGGCTGCCGCGGTAAAGCTATTTTATACTAGCGGCCGCCAGCGACTTCGTTCGCGTTGAGTTAGTAATGCTCTGCTCCTATTAGTCGCAGCGTGATGTTTTATAGCCTTAAGCTTTTCTGGATTAATGAGCTATCCAACGCAAAAAGAATTTTTCAAATCGAACCCGTAGTGCCTGAAATTAGCGCGTTCAAACAAACAAACTCTTCAGCTTTATATATTAGTACTAGCTTTCCGCCCGCGGCTTCGCCCGCGTGGAATTGGGTTATATCGCGTTTTTTAGATTTCCTATGGGAATAAAACTAATTAAATGGCGATTGATCAGTTTTGAAGGATTGATCGTAGAAGGGTGAAAATTTAGGATTGTATGTATTTTTGTATGTTGTAAAAAAATAGTAACTAAAAATGTTGTGTAAAAATAAAAAAACAAATAGGGGTGGACTACCCCTAACATTTAGGGGGATGAAAAACAGATGTTGGCCGATTCTCAGACCTACTCAATACGCTCACAAAATTTCATGAGAATCGGTCAAGCCGTTTCGGATGAGTATAGGAACGAAAACTGTGACACGAGAATTTTATATATAAGATAGATGTTCGCTAGTACCAAACTTTGTATGGAGAAACGCATGGTACTATACATTGAATCTGCGCTCACGCGCAGGGCTGCAGATGTGCATGAAAATGCAGATAAAAAACGCAATCCTGCGCGTGGCTGCGGGGTAAATCGCAAAAGTGTGCACACCGAGTTCCGCAGTATGTAGTTAGTAGGAAATTTTTTATTAGTTATTTATGACATAGTATTTTTTTTTATTTTGCTAATTAACGTATACATTTGTATAAGTATGTATCTTCTTATTTGTAGTTTATTTATTTATTTATTTTTTACCAGTGACGTCATTGAAGGAGTGCGAAAAATGGTGGCGATTTAGCGACTAAACTATATTTGATGTTTTATTTTTGACTTTGATAAATAAATAGAAGCTATGCCACAGCTTATAATTGACGTCATTTTCGTGACCAGCGCTCCGAAAACCCGTCACGATACCCAAGTCAAAATATCATAAAATATAATTTCGGCCACCTTGGATTTCAAAAATGACGTCATTTTCGTGATTAGCACCCGCGAAATCCCCTTTCACGACACCCATGTCAAAATATCATAAAATTGGTGTCAGCCATCTTGGATTTCAAAAATGACGTCATTTTCGTGATCTGCACCCCCGAAAACCTCCGTCACGACACCCATGTCAAAATATCATAAAATTGGTGTCGGCCATCTTGGATTTCCAAAATGACGTCATTTTCGTGATTAGCACCCACAAAACCCCTTTCACGACACCCATGTCAAAATATCATAAAATTGGTGTCGGCCATCTTGGATTTCCAAAATGACGTCATTTTCGTGATTAGCACCCACAAAAACCCCTTTCACGACACCCATGTCAAAATATCATAAAATTGGTGTCAGCCATCTTGGATTTCCAAAATGACGTCATTTTCGTGATTAGCACCCACAAAACCCCTTTCACGACACCCATGTCAAAATATCATAAAATTGGTGTCGGCCATCTTGGATTTCCAAAATGACGTCATTTTCGTTATTAGCACCCACAAAAACCCCTTTCACGACACCTATGTCAAAATATCATAAAATTGGTGTCGGCCATCTTGGATTTCCAAAATGACGTCATTTTCGTGATTAGCACCCACAAAAACCCCTTTCACGACACCCATGTCAAAATATCATAAAATTGGTGTCGGCCATCTTGGATTTCCAAAATGACGTCATTTTCGTTATTAGCACCCACAAAAACCCCTTTCACGACACCCATGTCAAAATATCATAAAATTGGTGTCAGCCATCTTGGATTTCCAAAATGACGTCATTTTCGTAATTAGCACCCACAAAAACCCCTTTCACGACACCCATGTCAAAATATCATAAAATTGGTGTCGGCCATCTTCGATTTCAAAAATTACGTCATATTCGTGATCTGCACTCCCGAAAACCCCTATCACGACACCCATGTCGAAATACCCAAAAATTCATCGAAATACCAAATTTTAGGCGAAGTTATCCGCAAACAAACATAAAAATAAAAACTTTTTACAAAAAAACAACCGACTTCAAAAACCACTACAAGTGGAAGTTGGTGTCTTTCGTTTGGTATATTCGTTTTAGACACCGAGTTCCGAAATTAGTTATTTTTCACTTTACATAGTGGTTTTTGGAAGTCGGTTGTTTTTTTCTAAAAAAGCTTTTATTTTACATTTTTAGTTGTTAAAAGTACTATGTATTCAGTTGCATCCGGTCAGACTGGAAGCTGACGCAAACATAGTTGGGAAATGACGTACTTTTGTTTACTTTAATTTTTACCCGTAAGTACCTATTCCCTCAACTGCCTATGGTCTTCATCATTAAATTTACTGTAGACTATTATTTTAACCTAATCGGAATAAAGGTCTTATTAATATAAATGAATGAAGTCCAACCACAAAGTAGCTACTGGAAACCGTTGAGGAGTTCCCGGAACTGACCTTTGTCTTCATCATTAGAGCTCTTATGAGAGTCGCAACCCATCTAGGTGTAAAGTTCTTATCAATACAAATTAATCGAGCCCAACCACAAGGTACCTGCTGTCAATTGTTGAGGAGTTCCTTCGACTGTCTCTCGGCTCCATCATCAGATCTACTCCAGACCTTTATTAAATTGTAGTGCTTTAAAATATTTAATGAAAATGCTAAGAAATGCACTAGTCGCCCCCAATTTTTGAAAGTTCCGCTTGTTTTCTCTGGACTTCCACCATCAAACCTTGATATCCTTATCAAGGGACCACCTTGGGAACGTCTTCCTTCCAACAGAAAAAGAATTATCAAAATCGGTTTATAAATAACGAAGTTATGCGCGAACAAACATAAAAAAAAAAAACATATACGGTCGAATTGAGTAACCTCCTCCTTTTTGAAGTCGGTTAAAAATTGAACATAAAAAACATATAATTGAGCAACCTCCTCCTTTTTGAAATCGGTTAAAAAAACGAACACCAAAATAAACATCAATACTATCTTAGAGACACTCTAAGATAGTATTATACTCTATGCGACATGCGGTGCGTGAGCGAGCAAGCAGATGCTTTCTCGCTCACGCGCCGCCCGCTTATGCTAGCGGAGCGCGCGATGACGAACGACGCGGGTTCCCCCTTCGAGAGCTTGTGGCATACTGAATCTCAATAGCCCGGGCAACAGAAATGATGGCGAATGCGCTCAGATTGTTGAACAAAATTTTGATTTTGGTCGTTTTAAAAAAATATTTCTACAATAATGTTCGTCATGAAATTACCTATCCATTAGTGTAAGAACGCAATCTAAATAATGCTTACTTTCCGAGGAGATGCACGTTTATGATAATTATTTCTCTTGTCAGTGGTTTCGTTGTGAAGGAATTATTTAAACATTATACTTAGTAAAATAAAAAAAAAATTTACAATTTTGGAGCCAAGATTATGGAGAAAATTTACGTATTTTTAATAAGTTGATATTTCTTTTGGATAAAGAGTAGATAGCTCCGGAAAACTACATAAAAACGGCTTGCGGTGTGTTTTTCCTCTGGAGCCGCCTTAAATAGAGGATTAAATACAGCACCCTACTTGTTACATCATGACTTGGTATAAAGTACTTACTTCTAAATCAGTATTGAATAGGTACTCCTGAGAAACTTTCACATCATTCTACAAGCTGGAAAGTATAGCTATTTACCGCATTGAATTATTAGAGTAAACAAACAACATTTAAAACGTACATTCAGCTAGAAACGTTGGTAACATAGTAATCGAGCGACGTATCCCGCAAACTTGCACAAACATTATCAAACGAAACTGTTTACAGCGCGCGCTTCCGCAACAATTAAAAATGTAATAAATCTTTCAAACTGTAACAGAGACGAGCGGGGCCGAAAGTCAAAATAAAGCGCGCCATACACGAGACATAATAAACACGGCTATAAAACCGCGACCGTGGCCCCGACAAAAGTAAACAGGACATCCGTTTAAAAAACAATGCAAAGTGCTGTATACAGAGCACGGCGAAAAAAATGAATATTTGTTCAGCAAACGAATTTCGTACAGTCCAAACAAACTTTTTGAACAGAAACCGCGCTGAAACGTGGCCGGAGGAACCCAACGTGAACGAATGGGTTTTCGAACGAATTTTTTCACGAAACGGTTTAGACGAACTTTTTTAGTGAGATAATTCGGTTTAAAATTCGACGCGTAGCGTTGTCTGTTTCCTCCAATATGTATTGTGTAGTGGTGCGATGAAAAATTGTTTTTGTATAAAATGTGCGACGCCGAGCGCGTCCGGCACAACGTGCTGACGGTACGCGCGTGCAATCTAATAATTTCATAGTTTTAATGTAGTTATATGGATATATTTTTATGACTGTAACATATTGTGTTCTTGTTTAACGATTGAGAGCTGACGTTGGTGTAAAATCACCATAAAAATACTCATCTAGATGCAGTCCAAGCATCTACATGAAATGACTAAAATGTATAGGCATATGCAAAGATCATAATTTGAGAATAAAGGAACTGTTTATTTCTTAAGAAAATTTTCAGCAGACTTGCGATGGGAGAACTAAAACAGACACATAGGCAATAGTGTTAAAGAACAAGAATGTGTGCAGTCTAAAAATAAAACACTAAACAGAATACAAATTATAAATATATTTAGTTAAATACATAATATTAAAACATACAACATGTAAACTAATAAACGCACTTCTTCAAAATAGTTTACTAAATCGGTTTATATTGTTACAGGCTAGGGGTACTTAAACGCCGGTTAAGGGTTACGAAGTTTATTGGCAACGAAGGTACAGTCGATTGTAGGCAATGACAAGTAGAACTTAGCTGATGTCGTACCGAAGTCTTCTCTTACGTCCACGAAGTCCGTGTTGTAAACACACAATAACGCTACAGATGTTTCTTCACGTAGTACTTACAGTTATCGTTATAATTGTCGCAGTAGGTCTTCTTTAAGATTGCTTCTTAACTGTCGCTGTTTTCGTATCGCTAGTCGAGTGTAGACTGACTGTGCGCCGGCGTCGCGCCGCCTATATATAGGCCAGCTGATCGAACATTCCAGAATCCTCTAGGCGTAATAATAATACTGCATAACTTCGAGGTCACCGGCCAAGTAAGTACCTACGATAATTCCCGGAAACGGGTTTCTAGAAATTTCGATGTCGACACTTCGTTGACAAAACTGTTGAGACCTGTACCATTCGATAGGCCGTCCTAAGTCTAGCAATGCGTTTTATTATTGTACCTAGAAAATGTCTAGATCTAGGAAAAATAGGGCTCAAAAGTGACACACTGCATGTCACGCGATATTGAACCTTATGCCATCGACATAAGGTCCATTCATAACATTGCCCCCTTCTTAGTCATGCTCGTCCCGAGCATGATTTGATCCATAATAGCGAGCTAGGCGGTCAACGTGTACGACCTTCAGCTTCCCTCTAGGCCCTTTCTTAATCCTGTAGGTGACATCGTTTATTCTGGTTACTATCGTGTACGGACCCTCCCATTTGGCTTGGAACTTTGGGCTCTTTCCTTTTCTCCTTATGGGATTATGTAACCATACCAAAGTTCCCTCTTCAAATCCGGGCACGTTAGCTTTGCGGTCGTATCGGATCTTCATTTTCTCACTGGTTTTCAGACCATTCTCTCTCACTAGCTCATGTATTCCATCTAATTTACGCCGCAGGTCGGCCACATAGTCGACAGCTAGGATAGGAGTAACGGGAGGTGTTCCGGTTAGTGCATCTATGGGTAGTCTAATTTCTCGGCCGAAGTTGACTTTCGCCGGTGTGCAGTTTGTGCTATCATGTGTTGCTGAGCGGTATGACATTAAAAACAGTGGAATGTATTGGTCCCAATCCCTTTGGTGTTCTTCCACTACTTTGGCCAAATGATTCTCCAACGTCTGATTGAATCTTTCGACCATTCCATCTGACTGTGGGTGGTACGGTGTTGTACGAGTCTTATGTATCCCGAGTAGTTGGCAAACCTCTTGAAATAGTGAAGACTCGAAGTTTCTACCCTGGTCAGAGTGTAACTCCAAAGGAACGCCAAATCGACAGAACACCTCGTGAACTAGCTTTTTGGCGACTGTATGAGCTTCCTGGTTAGGTACTGCAAAAGCTTCTGGCCATTTGCTGAAATAGTCTTGCATGACGATGATATACCTATTCCCTTCTTCAGTAACAGGGAATGGCCCAGCTATATCGACAGCAACTCTTTCCCATGGTGCACCAACATTGTACACTTTCAGCCGACCTCTGGCTCTCGTTTGCAGTCCCTTTACTGAGGAGCAAGCTACGCATTTTCTACACCAGTCCTCTACGTCTTCGCGGCAATGCACCCAATAGAATCTTTTTCTCACCTTCTCCAGGGTTTTCTTTACTCCTAGATGTCCTCCGGATACTCCGTCGTGCACCTGTCGTAGTACTGACGCGGCTTTATCGCAGGGGACAACTATCTGTAAGGTGACCTCCTGTCCACTGGGTGATTCCCATTTCCTCTTGAGAACTCCATTATCAATTATCAGGCTGTCCCATTGAGCCCAGTAACTTTTTACTGTTGGGCTAAGCGCTGATATTTCACTCCAAGCGGGCCTCTGGCCACGTTGCTTCCACTCGATTACTGCCTTCAGGTCACTGTCTTCCTTTTGTGCATCTTTCAATGATTGATTATCCCAGTCTTCATCCAAAGCATTCACCTGGATAGTCCGCACGTTCTCTGTCTTTTCCTGTTTGCTTTCTTCACCTCGTTCCTTACTCCCTGAAGTTATCTGGCGGCGGCGGTCCTTCTGCCTTGCCTTTTTCTCGAGGCGCTTCTTCTTACGCGCCTCTTCCTCGACTTCCTTGTCCCGCTTTGCGTCTGCCTCATTCCACGACATTCCGCGCGAGCGCTCTCGCTCTTGCTCTCGCTTTCCGGAACGTTCGTGTTCCCGGTCCTTGGCGCATTCCCGCTCTCGTTCAGCGGGTCGCTCGCGGCGCTCGCTCCGGTCGCTCCGCTCACGCCACTCGAATCGCTCGCACGGGCGCTCGGGCTGGACCTTTGCATCGCGCTTGCGCCACGCCATCACCGGGACCTCCTCACGTGAACAAGAAGTTCTTCTTCCCTTGGCCTTCCTGGGACAATCAATTTGAATGTGCCCCTTTTCGCCGCACTCATAGCAAGTTGGTCCTCGTCGGGCTTTTATTTGTGCGGTCACTTCTCGAATACGGTCGTGTTGTGGGACATCTTGACGTACTGCTTCCACCTCCAGAGCATGCGTCAAAGCTGCCTTCAGGGTCTGATGGTGACCCAGACGTACAGCAGCCCTGACTTCAGCATCTCGAATCCCATCAGTAAAGAATCGCAGAGTAGTAGCGCCAATCAATCCCGGTGTTGATGCATACGCCTTCCGAACCATACGTTCTATTTCCGTGGCCCATTGTTGCAAACCCTCGCTGCTCTTCTGTGTGCGTTCGCGGAGTTGAGCCCTGTAGACGTGTTCCAGGTGTTTCTCTCCATATCTAGTCTCCAACGCTTCTAACAGACAGGCTAGGGTATTGCAATCGCCGGAAATATTCTCGAGGATTCGTACGGCATCACCACGCAAAGCAAGCATAAGGGCTGTTAGAGCTTGATCGTCGTCCCAGTTGTTGCCTTTTGCGACCTTTTCAAACTGTTGACGGAAGGCCACCCATGACGTTGTTCCGTCAAAATGAGGTACCTTGAAAGTCGGCAAAGCACTGGGTACGGGTACCACGCCTTTAATAACTCCTTTTTGTACTCTCTCATGTAAAAATTCTACTTCCTTCCCAAACTCCATGATGGTACTGTTTAATTTCTCCATACGCGCATCTTGTTTGTCTATGCGCGTATCTTGCTGGTCCATACGCGCATCTTGTTTGTCTATGCGCGTGTCTTGCTGGTCCAGACGGGCATCTTGTTGAGCTGTTTTAATTCTAAGTTCATTGACCTCTTCTTTGGTCTTTTTCCACTTTTCATTTGATTGTAATACCAGTTGCTGGGATTCCTTTATTTGTGACTGGGTTGCTGCCTGGGATTGTTTTATTTGTGCCTGGGTTTCTGCCTGGGATCTATCTATTTTTGCCTGGATTTCTGCCTGGGAGTTTGCCTGGGATTGTTGTATTTGTGCCTGGATTTCTGCCTGGGATTTTGCCTGTGATTCTGCTACTATGCCTTTTATTTGCGCCTGGGATTCTGCTATACTCAACTTTATTTGCGTCGTCAAGTGAGCCAGTAACACCGATAAATCGGATCCGCTGCTTCCGGGAATAGTGCTGGTACTAGGGGCACTCACATTCGTCGGTGTTACGACGGCCGCATCTTCTACGGGTGCAGGGACACCAAGCGATTCTTCCTCTTGACGCGCCAAATCCATCGCTGCTTGTCGTCGCGTGCGAACTCTTTCGTCTTCCCTTGGCGGGACCGGCATCCCACTTCTGATACCAATTGTTACAGGCTAGGGGTACTTAAACGCCGGTTAAGGGTTACGAAGTTTATTGGCAACGAAGGTACAGTCGATTGTAGGCAATGACAAGTAGAACTTAGCTGATGTCGTACCGAAGTCTTCTCTTACGTCCACGAAGTCCGTGTTGTAAACACACAATAACAGTACAGATGTTACTCCACGTAGTACTCACAGTTCTCGTTACAGTTGTCGCAGTAGGTATTCTCAAAGATCGCTTCTTATCTGTCGCTGTTTTCGTATCGCTAGTCGAGTGTAGACTGACTGTCCGCCGGCGTCGCGCCGCCTATATATAGGCCAGCTGATCGAACATTCCAGAATCCTCTAGGCGTAATAATAATAGCACATAACTTCGAGGTCACTCGGAAGTACCTACGGTAATTCCCGGAAACGGGTTTCTAGAAATTTCGATGTCGACACTTTGTTGACAAAACTGTTGAGACCTGTACCATTCGATGGGCCGTCCTAAGTCTAGCAATGCGTTTTATTATTGTACCTAGAAAATGTCTAGATCTGCCGAAATAGGACTTAAAAGTGACACACTGCATGTCACGCGATATTGAACCTTATGCCATCGACATAAGGTCCATTCGCAACAATATCATTTTTAATTTATAGGTATATCGGTGCTGAGCACCGTCTGATAGCGATATAGTTTTAAGTTATCCTATTAATCGATTTTCTGAACGAAATGTAATGTAATCGTGTAGTGATTCCTAAACGTAACACCCGACACTGGCACAAAAGAAGAAACAACGGTGACTGGTGACAGCTGGTCAACGGGGATCTAGAATGTGCGACTCGTGTCAAGTGGAACGTTATTTCTTAGGAAAATTATTGTAAAATTGGAGTGATCAAAGTTTGATTTAAAGTTTATCGTTATAATTGATTATCTCCTTGCCCGATAACCTACGCCTACAAAGGATCCCTTGCTAATTAAAGACGGAGCTTCCCCAGATGATACTTTTGTACCGCTAACCTCTTCTAATGATGGCCATCTTCCCCAGATGATACTTTTGTAGCGCCAACTTCATCTGATGATGGCCATGTGCCGTTAGGTATTTTATCACAAAAATAAATAAAACTACGGATTTTTTTGTAATATTAACCCTGTTGTTTTGACTTTTATAATCGCAGTTTTAATTGTATTCATACAAATTTAATCATAATGAAAAAAGCCTTATTCCAAGATCGTTAAGGTCTTCGTTCTCTAAGAATTGGTTTAACTAATTTAATAAATAACAATGCATATACATACATGTTTCATTAAAAATGCAGTGAATATATTATGATTATAACATAATGTTCTAATTGGGGTGTTTGAGGGTGTACGTTAATTAATTTACATATTGTATAAACACATATAGGTATATTTATTTTTATTTTAGTTATTTATTTCTCTTTTCACAAACATTGGTTTAACAAAATTTTTACTTATATTCTACCATTCGAAGAGACTGGTGCCTGAGCCCAGAAGTAGGTTTTTAAAGAAGCCTGTGTTACAGGTCACCAAGGCTCCCGAAGCAAAACAATACAGTAAAACGTTTAAATATGATTTTGAGTAAACATTTTGATAGTGTCAAGAAGATCACAAAGAGAAAATCAGTTAAAAGTTAAAGATACATAATACAGAAAAAAAAACAATACAGAAAAAAAAATAACAAAGCAGAACTAATGATTCTTAAGAAAGTGAAGTGTCGTGTTGGAGTGAATGATGGCGAGTATGCATATAGATAGCTGTTTGAATGCATGTTGAAGTGTGGGTATGTGATGTAAAACAGCCACAAGAGATAAGCTCGTGGAAATCTATTTGGGAACTGTCAGCAAGTCCTCAGTTTTTTGATAGTCAAGGGATTTAAGACAAGTTTACTGACTTTTTACAATGGGAGATGGTTATATAATACATGTATATAAGCACTCGCAGTAAAGAGGAAATGCGATGCTCTTTTAATCGACGTTTAAATAAAGAAATAGTGCTTAAATCACGAAAGTTAAGCGGGAGCGATTTTCACAATCTTTCAGCATGGGTAGAGAAGGAATAAAAATAGTAACTCCTTTTATGAGGATGAGATTTAAGGTTGAATCTTAGATGTGATCTACGCGATGCGGCGCTAGAGCGCGCGTAAGAAAAACGCTCCAAGGAAGGATATGACGGGTTGTGTAGGACGTTGAAGAGGAGACATACAATCCGAGTACTCCTACGAAGGCTAATTGTGAACCACTACCGTTAGGGTTTTAATCATTGAAAAAATGGATTTTTACAGTACCTAAATTATTAAAAATATCTTAATATTCATCATAATGTCGTGATATTAAATAGATATACAGAGTAATGTTCCATGCCAACTTACAAATTAATGGAAAATTTAAGAATTTACCCACGAATTCGAGAGTCTTGTCAAAGGCAAAACGAAATACGTAGCACGGCAAGTGAG
The DNA here is from genome assembly GCA_017933935.1 of Sesamia nonagrioides. Taxonomy (NCBI): domain Eukaryota; kingdom Metazoa; phylum Arthropoda; class Insecta; order Lepidoptera; family Noctuidae; genus Sesamia; species Sesamia nonagrioides. The sequence goes on from JADWQK010000289.1 coordinate 626,416, forward strand.
AAAAACGTGCCCTCGGTGAGGTAGATGCGACTTCAGACGTAGAGGTGGCGTGACGGCTTCAATGCAACTTAACATCGCACGCCGCCTGGAAGGTAGCCAGCCCACACGGAGGCATGCAGCCCGGGAGAGAGGAGCGAATTACTCACGGAAAAATACATTCTTGATTTCGGTAAATGATTATGGTTGATGACCATAAAGAACAATGGTTGCGGGTTGACAACCATAAAAAAAATCTAGTATCCAATCCTATACATACATAAGCTACCAAGCAATATCTTTCTATCATTGGTTGCTGAATCAATTAAAAGGCTTTTGTTCATGAATAGAATAATTCTTAATATATGATTTTGGTGATGTCAACATTGTAACGTGGCTTTTGCACATAAGAAAGAAAACGGATCTTAGGTGGCACGTCCTTTTCAAACTACGCCTCGAAAATAAAGTAATTTCCCTCGATACCCCGAAGGGGCAGTGTTACGATAATGTTATTGTAGTAGTAGAGATGAACCGATGACCTTGTGAAGACAGCAGTAATCCGCTGGATGCGAAGTACAAAAACAGCCAATTTGGCTGCTTTTGGAGAACGCCCATGTCTAGCACTGGACGTCTTTCTGCTGAAATGATGATGAGTATATAATATAGATTTCATTTTTCTAATTACATTTAGCATCCACACTCCTAGCCTGCGTTCTTCACTACGAAGACGGGAACGTTCCGTCAACGTCACAGCGTCTCGAATTTAATAACATTTCCCGTTGCACAAACTTTATTAGCCGTCCATAAAACTGAATGCAGACCGTTACTGGCTCGCCACTTCACCTCGGGAACGAACCTTCGGAAACTATTTCGAGGGCCACCTCTATCATATTTTACAACTCTTTGCGTCCTTCTCCTGGTTTATTACCAAGGACTTGAGAGTGTATATATAATATGGAATATGTTTGTTGAATAGTGTTTCAATGCGCCGTGATTTTCATGATTTTATTGTCTTCACTTTCCTTAATCAAAAAACAGTGAGAGTCAAATTAACGATTGCTAATTACAGAAAATTCTTAGCGGGAATACGTCTATATTATTAAACGCCAGTGGTTCCCACGTCAGGGCCGAAACATTCCATACTATCTTTCCACTTGTATGATCAGTCCCGAAGATTTTATTTTCAACTGAAGTTTCTCATTAAATATTACCTACATCCCAAAAGGTTGTATTTCAATTCCAACAATTGGCACACCAATCAAATGAAATCTAGATTAAAACCATGCTATATACATAGAACCGTATACATTACGCCGAGTTCCGCATACATTGTGTCCAAACTACATACATATATGGTAAAATACCAATAACAAGTTTACAGCAGCTCTGGCTATGAATGTTAAGATCGCTGTATACTCGACCAGGGGGGTGAGGGGCGCGAGGGTTTCCCTACATTGGAACGAGGAAAGCCGCGGGCTACGCTAGTAATAAAGTAACGGTATAAGTAATATTTTTACTCTTTGTTCTATGTACCGAAGTAGCTCGATAGCTCAGTGGTGCTACGTTTCCTCATACTTCGTATTGAACTTTCTCAGGGTGGTAATATTTTTCTTGTCCACCTCATCTATTTGAGAGTTGATACCAAGCGCTTGATGGCTGTGGGCATTCGGGTTGCCAACTAATCTATACTAATATATAAAGCTGAAGAGTTTGTTTGAACGCGCTCATCTCAGGAACTACTGGTCCGATTTGAAAAAATCTTTTTGCGTTAATTAATTTTTGCGTTGGATAGCCTATTAATCCAGAAAGGCTATATATATTATCACGCTGCGACCAATAGCAGCGGAGTATATAAAAAAATAATATATCGAAACCTACGCGGGAACCACCACGCGGCGCAGCTAGTAAAATATATAAGGCTTTTCGGTAGGTTGAAGGTAAAATATTAGAGTTGTATCTCACTACAATTTTAATTTAAATTATACTTTTAACTGTTAATTAATTTATATAAAAAATGGGTATTCACACTAGGTCGACATTCATCATGTCGGTAGTCACTCCACAAGCATCACCAGCGTCAGGCACTAGCTGTCTGGCATCTTTGCTGAACTGAGCCTATTTGATGTAGCCATAAGGCACTCTTTCCTGACATTTCTACTTCGGACTTTACACTTTCCATTTGATTTTTATTTGTTGTTATCCGATGTGTGTATGTGGTGTATGGTGAGTCATAGCTAAACAAATATATATTTTCTTCTCTTCCCAATTCACAAATCGAATCGCGATCTATTTACATAGGTCATTACAAATCGTAGGCAATTAATTCATTACACGTCGACCATGTGTGGTTATCGCCTGCGATTGATGCAATTTTAGTGCACAGGCGACGATTGCCGTACAACAATAATCAAAGCCTACTTTAACTGACGACCATTTGACGTCGTGCGGATAGCCACACGTCATCACTAAGGTTTACAGGTAACCTTAAACCTAAAAAAGAAGAACATACGAATCAAAATAAACAAATAAACTTCTAGAGTATAACCGGCTTAACTGTTTTGCAGTCACCGGCATGAATGTTAAGAATAGTTAAGTATAACAACTTTTTAAGTTTGAAAATAAATAAAACAGTTTGAAAGAGTTTTTTGCTCTGACTCAACAAATTTACTGGATGGTAAGTAAAACTTGAAGTAGCAGTACTTTGAAAACAGTCCAGAAATAAACTTTACAGTTAAAGAGGTCGTATTGGATTTAATAAAGTACCTAGTAACGGAGAACTATACCTTGCTTTAGATGGAAGTTTCATTCGCTTTACTATAATTGAGGAGAACATATTGTTATATAATGTAAAATATATACATATCGAGGAAGCTATGTCTGTCTCTCGTTATCATCGACATCATTACCGTTGGCGTTGTTAGTTCTTGGCCACCCATCACGAACTCAGGCTAGACTCGAACGAGCGCAGTCATGGGCTCTCATATGTCAATACTCGTCTATTCTAAACTGCGTTTCATTAATGATTTAACGAATTCAACATAGAAATACGACACATTACATAAACCTACGGCTTCGAAAATAGTGTGTTCGTAAAAAAATAATATTTTATTAAAAAATAAAGTCGTAAATGGCTCTTGAATAAAGCTGTGTGTTGCTGTGTGTATACATGCTCGTGGTTGAACATCAACATGCTTCGCTTTCGAGACTACAACCAACCAATTCTGTGAAAATCTCAGAAAGTTTGGTGAAGTGAGCTTTTTTATTTTATTTATGGGAAATCATCAAATGACCTCTCCTGCTCGGGGCGGAGCGGAAGGGCGTGTCAGACTTTTACTGTGCCACTCGTGTTTCATCACTTGCCTGGGCGACGGGGCTACGGTTTCTTTTTTAACCAACCCGCAACCCTGACCCAGGAAGCATCGGTCTTTGTGGACCCCGTGACGATGTGCTGACATTTGTTTGAGGCGCGCGTGAACCTCAACGCGCCCGCAAGCCCGTGCCTATGGTGGCCGGGAGTCCGACGTTGTCTCCCGACCAGGGCGTCTCCTGCGTCGGCTAGAGGCATGCGGGCGCTGGGATTCCCGCTCCCTAACACGTCTCCGCCTCCTCATTTGCCAGCAACACTGCTTCGCAGAAGGAGGTGACGGCCAGCCATGCACTCTTGCTCCGGACCATGGCCTGGACCAAAGTCGATCGCCGGCATGAGGACACGGCGGTGCTCTACACAAGAGCCGGGAAGACCTCCACAGCATCATCATGCTTCGCTTTCGACTACAACCAATCGATTCTGTAAAAATCTCAGCATTAAAAGTTAGGTGAAATGAACTTAGAGTGAGCTTTCAATAGTGTCAATCCATAGCATTTGTTGGAGTGACGGTTCACTCCACACACGTGAAGTGTACACCTTAGTCACCACAGTGAGGTTGTTACGGAATCACAGTGCAAAGTGCACGGCAAATGTCTATAGTATTCCATGAAAAACGAACCGTCTTATTTCCTGTCATAAACAGTACATAGAGAATGCAAGTATATAATATTAGCATAATATTTACGAGCAATCATTCTGTTGTCAACGTTTTACGGTCGTTCAAGTGTATGTACTGATGCCAAGATATTTGAATAACAACATGTCGTAAAAACAAATAAATAGGAACTGTTGCCAATGAGGAAAAAGTTCAAAACTCATTTCTCAATGTTTGTCAAATGTGAACTTGTTACTAGTTGTAACGATTTGTAGTTGTGGAGCAAAACATTATGTTAGCAGTTCATTTATAGCAAATTATTAATAATTAACTTTGAATTTGAATTGTTTTTGTTACCAATTATCACACATTATAAAAACTGCCATTTCAATATAGTACAGCAGATTGTCTTCTTTCTACGTTTCATCCTGTGATATCCAAATAGTGTACTTGCCACGGCTTCGCTATTGCTACGAAGACGTAGCACTTTGCTACTCCTGCTACGACGTTGTAGCAATTAGGTTATTTGATTTTATCTTTTACTACTACGTTACTTTTATCTTTTTTTATTATTTTTAAAACATACTTTTTAATTTAATATAATTAAATAACACTGAAGCTACATCTAAATACCACGGTAACGCGCATATTTTCCGTTTTAGTAAATAAAGTGTTTTAGAGAAAGTTGTTGATTCACCTAGGTTCCTAAATTAGTGAGATAGTAGTATCTCAGTGGGCAGGTACCGTTCTTAGGGATTATTAAGTACCGGCCCAACATAACTACCCACACATGAATTACTGCGGTACTCGGTGACGATTAGTTTGCTAGTTTACACTATTTATTGGCTATTTTCTGTGAAGTAGGTAGGTAAATAACTAAGATATTAGTAAGTACAACTCTAATACTTACCTTTGTAAAATTAGTATTAGTCCTATGGCTTATAATATTCTTATTTTGATTATAGCGGTATTAAAATACTGGGAAACTTGAAAATTTATATGAGGCAAGGTTTTAAACACATCTCCCTGATACATTTTACTCTACAATAATTCACTGCATGGAGAACATTTCTAGAAACTGCTTCCCTCGAATATAATATGCATAAAGACAATGTACTATGAAATGTAACAGACACAGGAAACGCTACACACTCGAAATACTTAGTTGTAGTTTGATTATAACATGATCATGAGTGTAGCGTCTGAAGTACATATACATATATACTTAGTAAAATCGTCTTTATTATATAAATCCTCTTATTTTATCACAAGCGCTTTCCGTAAACACGTGTATTTCCTTAAACCTTGAAACGTTGGAGTAAAGAAGAAAATAATTCGTCATAACTACGGTGAATATAAAGGACGCCATTGAATGTCTAACTAGTATCAAGGTAAACTAAATAAATACAGTCAGCACAAGATGTTAATGCCACAAATGTAAATACACTACAGTGGCGAAGAGTCCATACAAGCCGATTCCCACCGGGTTACCTTTCAAAAATCAGTTCCATATTCATACCAAAGTATTTACATTCTATTTCATTAACAAAGTATTATTAATCAAATGCCTGCGCGATTTACAATAGCAATAGTAATTCTTAGCAATACCCTAAGTATCACATTTCATTTTATAGTCGTAAATTAATCAGCGCTTCAATTTTTCGTACCTAAATTACATTGAAGGTAACTCGACGAATTACAGCTTATCTCGGCCAACGTTTTACTATGAGGCGAAAAGAGACAGAGCGTGTCAGACCATCTCTTTTCAATGCTCGCTAACCGTCCGTAAAATTTAAGGAAAGATAGGCTAATGGCAACCGGCTTGCAGTTCTCTCCTCTCCTCTATTAGAAAGAGACAAAGAAACCACTCAAACCACGGCACGGGAGAAAGGAAACACGACAAAATTAAAAAGAATTAGCGTTATAATGAAATCCTTCGCAAGTCATATTCTTTTTATTTTGGCATATTTTCGTGTTTCATTTCGTTTGGTTGAAAATAAATTATTGTTAGAATGTGACATGTGTTGCTATACCACTGGTGCGTGATAATTTTTTTTGTTATATTTTAATATTTGTGTTATTTAAACTGTGACTGATTCTGTAAGGTAATTTAATCGCAGATTTGGTTAAATACTGTGGATTTTGTTTGTTATTATGGCTTATATTATTCTACCGGCAATATTATTCTTATCTGAAGACCTCCTCCAAGATATCCTGCAGTAGGTAAGTGTTTAAGTGTTTATTTTTTTGGACCGGCTTCCCTTTGTCAAAATTTCACCCTTCGCCACTGATACACTACTAACTATGTACACAATGTATTTCAATTCGATTTATAAGACTTCAAATTGATTTCTATGACAAATAAACCAACACAGTTGCGTGAAGAAGTAGTCTATAATTATACCTAATATTAATATGTAAATGTAAAGATCGCGCGAAATGGAGGAGAATGTGCAGGAAAGCGGACCAGGGCTGCAACGCTAAAGCCGCGGATGCAACCGGGATGAACGCGAAAGATGATGATGATTAATGTGTAAATGTTTTCACACAAAATATGAATACCGTCCATGTTATCATTTTTGATAATTTACTTATCAGCTTTTAGTTGTTTACAATCTGTGACAGACAAATTAGTACCGACTATACCATCACCCCTCACATGTCCAGTCTTTCTAGCCATCAAGATCAGAACACAAGCCATATAAAGTGATTCTCACAGCACTTCCCTCCTCCAGGGGCTCATAACACCTCCTTAAGCCCACCTCTCCTCATTTTTACGATTCAGGACGGACACTTTTATTCCTCCTTGCCCCAATTATGAGCCTGCACTGCCTTACAGAAGCTTTACTACAATGATTTTGATTTGATTGAAATGCTTACATTGCGAAAAGATTACTGAAAGTCGGCAGTCAACGTTTTTATGGACCACAGAAGATTTGTTCGGCTAAAGTTAGTCGAGATTTGGAAGATTCTAAGGTTTTGGACTAAAATTGGAATAGGAACAAAATTCGTTTGAAGAATGGCGTTTATGTTGTAGGGTGTCGGTAAATGATGACGTGTTTACATAATTTTGAATTTGAATTCTTCGGTGAATTGTGTGTTTATCAGTCGTTATAAGAAAGGACTACAATGGATCGCATTTAGAATTCTCTTTGCTACAAAGAATACTGTTTTATTCTTTAGACTTTAACTTCCAGATGAAAATAGGATATTCGTATTTATTTCCATTTTTCGTTTAAGATAACAAAGGCAACTGAACATATCAGCTGTTTAGCGGAGCATGGACGGTGTAAGAAGTAAACTTAAATAAGTGATATGACTTATTGTATGAACAATTTGCTAAAGTAAGTACTGAACTGTCATTTCATAAACACTTATGCTATGAAAATCATAGCATAAGTGTTTATGAAATGACGTGTACTACGAGCGCTGGCTTGAGCTGGTGCGGGAAAAGCGTTTAATTTATTTTGACCCTTCCCTCAAAAGTGGGATATTATAGGCAAATTACAAAGGATCCAAAAATAAGACGGCAAAACGAGCCTTTATAAATTAAACACATCAACAATGATGCCAAAGCTCCCAAATAATAAATCCATTTGATGCATGAAAGCCACACTTTCAGAGCCAATTCTATTTATTTCAGTCTCATAAACTTATTTCATTTTTCAACGTCTCGTGACGCATAATTTTATAGAACCGAGACCCTTTAGAATACCTTAACATCTCCGCGAACATAAATCGCGAATTAAAAAAATAAAACAGCGAGCAGAACTCTGCCAAGAAAGCTTTCACCGCAAGCATTTCTGAACATGGTTTAAATCGCTCCTTTGAGATATACAACACTACATTACCTAAATTGTGCTTTATGACTCGGAAAATAGAGTCTAATTTCGTTAGATGAGTAGTTTTGTACTTCATATGATATACGCAAAGAAATCCCAACTTTATACAAAACGCCGAATGTGTATTTTCGTGAGCCTCGCTCTGCACTCGGGCGCGCCTGCCGGATCCCAGCAGAGCGACTCGCCCGGCAGAACATGTCTTATAGTCAACTTGTTTATTGTCGAGAATTGGTTAAAGTAGTGACGTTTCCCGCATTTCTTTGATTTCCTTATATTTTGTATGGGAACTTTGTAAATTGAGTTTTTGAAGTGGAGTTGTGAAGGAAAATGTTGGTATTAGAGCAGCTTGCCTCGCGGCTGTTTGTTCAACTCACGTCCGTACATTAAATTTAAGAAAACTCCTGCTTCGTGTTGTACAAGGATTACGTTTTGTTTTTACAGCGGGTGTTGTGTGAAAATACTTTAAGTTACTAGGTGCGTTCCTTATTTGTTACTCAATGTTAACTAATTCATCTTTATTTTGTTAACTGCTGAAAAAATTAAAATGTTTTTCGTTTTGATATTAAAGCCATTTTAACATATTCAACTGATAAACATAAAAATATCCCAACGCCGTGCGGACGACAAGCTCTTATTGCTAAAAGGCACAACTAGAAAATAACCTTTTAATTAGCTTCAATAAAATGATAGTGTACGTGTTACCACTTGTTACTATTGAATGTAACAACTGTGCTTTATAATCTTAGCCTCAAGAATCTTTTAGCCTCATGATGGATTTAAAAAGAATAAAAATAATTAATCCTTTTCTAAATTATGTACTTGAGCCCAGTACGTAAGTCTAAAAAACCAACCGCTATCGTCCAGTCAATGTATGTTAGACTTTTTACTCGAAGTTAACGTCGTACTTAAATTTTATGCTTCGGTATCTCCTCCTGTGCGATATGAAAGGTGTGCAGCTTTTAATAGGCCATTCTCCACTTAGAACGACCAATGCCTAGGGGTATGCGCGCTTTAGCCGGCTTATAATGCTGTAATTTTTAATAATTTTGTACTTTGTTTGTTGCAGTTTTGCTCCGGATGGAAGAATGTTTCTTGAAAATCTGTTAAACAAAGATTTTCTTTGCTATTTCTGTGGTGAAAGAAAGTTTTGAAAAAACTCTGAAGACAATTCTCGTTCGAAGATGGCAAAAGGTTTGTAGCGGTACCTACAGCGCTACATGCGAACAACGCGTCATACTGAGGTCACGCGAATCCTACATCTCGCAAGCAAAGTTTACTGTACAATTAGCACGCGTACAAGTTCACGACATCAACCGGCGGGCAAGTGCCGGTCTGTCAACACCAGTCTGGTCGGAGGATCCTCTCTTTTCTATGGAGAAAGAGTGAACTTTAAAGTTAACAGTAAAGTTCACTGTGGAGGTCCACAGGTTTATCGTATGATTTCTCATTTAGTACATTTACATTATCAAACTCGTTGGTTTTTAAAGTGCACATTTTCATTGAAACTCAGTATTACATTTTCCTTTTTAAACATTTTCGTTTTCTTTTGTATAAACTAATTCCTACATAATCACCCAATAAGAAAACACATAAAAGTAAGACGTTCAGCTTCCACTGCGCCGTATCACCGGACCATTAGTGAGCCGCTCCTTTTGACTGGGTGATGTATGGCGCGCTTGATTTATGTGCCTCTGGACATGAGAGCGTTTTGTTGTATGTTCTCAAGGATTCCTCCTGTCCTGTTAATTACTCGACTTTGTTGATGCTGTCTATTGTCTTTTGTGCCGATTTTAGAAATCTTTATAGAAAGAAACAGCTATAAATGAGAGAGAACCTATTTCTTATGTTTACTAAGAATAGGTGATATTATTCAGAAGGTGCACTAGACACACACTACACACACACTACACTAGAGTGGATGTGTACCCACACCACCCACTCTAGTGCACCCACTCACTGTGTGCACCCACTCTAGTGTTAGAATAATCCATGCACATACTTTGAGTTAGCAGGGCCTGAGAATTTTCTATACTGATAGTCACTAACACTGGCGCAGGCGATGTTGCAGGTAAAAGCAAGCATGAATAAATCCATACTAATATTATAAATGAGAAAATATCTTTGTCTGTCTGTCCAGTTTTCACGCCAAAACTGATCAACCGATTGTAATAAATTTTGGTACACAGATAGTCTAGAGCCTGAAAAAGGACATATGCTATATAACATCCCGCTATGACCAATAGGGGAAGAGCAGCAACAAAAAACGTTGCGGAAACAGGAGCAAACGCGGACGTATATATTGCTCCCATTATTTTGACAGGCGCTTATTTTATATCACCTGAGCTCTTTCGGTTTGAAGCTTACGCGGGTGAAACCGCGGGGCGCAGCTAGTTCTTAATAAAGCTTATTTAAAACTAAGAAGCTGCCATTTGCACTATCTAGAAGAACATATCACTATACTAATAACTCATTTAGTGATACTAAGTGATCATAATGGTTGCCAATGTCTTGTACGATGCTCTGTTAATGTTTTGAGATATGAGTAATGGAAGGCAGCGATTGTATGAAAACGGAAATGAGATATAGAAAGGGGAAATATTTATTGCCCAGTTAGCTGATTTTTTGTCAGTCCTTCCCTACAGAAACTGTCAGACGCCAATTTCATTACCGAATAAAAATTAGGTACCTACTGATTAGAAACAAGCCCATAGTAAAATCATACAAAAATAATTGCTGGGAAACTTTTACAAACCTGCTTTCCTAATAAAACGACTGTAAAAATTGAAATCATATTAATATATTATACTTCAATATTTCCGTAACCAAAATGGAAGTTATGGTATAGTAAAAGAAAAAAAGATCACCAAGGGTCAAGTGTCTTTTACCCCCGATATACAAAAATATGCTTGGCGTTTGTGAACTATGAGAAGGCCTAACTATGCTTGGCGTTTGTGGACTATGAGAAGGCCTACGATTCGATTGAGACTTGGGCGGTGCTACAGTCTCTCCAGCGGTGCCAAATTGACCATCGATACATTGAGGTGATAAAGTGTTTGTAGAAAAACGCCACCATGTCAGTCCGTCTCCAGGATCGGGACTCGAAACCGATCCAACTGCAGCGTGGAGTGAGACAAGGAGATGTCATATATTATCTCCTAAATTGTTCACTGCTGCGTTGGAAGATGTCTTCAAGCTCCTGGACTGGAAAGGACTTGGCATCAACATCAACGGCGAGTACATCACTAATCTCCGTTTCCTAGATGATATCGTGGTCATGGCTGAGACCCTGGAAGACTTGTAAATGCTCAATGACCTCAGCAGAGCTTCCCAACAAGTGGGTCTAAAAATGAACATGCATAAGACGAAGATCATGTCGAACTCTCATGTCGCACCCACTCCAATAATAGTTGGTTGCTCTGCACTCGAAGTTGTTGACGAGTATATATACCTGGGACAAACAGTCCAACTAGGTAGGTCCAACTTCGACAAAGAGGTGTCTCGGCACCTTTATCCAGCTCGGTTGGGCAGCGTTCGGGAAGCTACGCTACATCTTATCGTCGTCCAAGATACCACAGTGTCTCAAGACTAAAGTCTTTGACCAGTGTGTGTTGCCAGTGATGACTTACGGAACTGAAACGTGGTCGCTCACAATGGGCCTCATATGAAGGCTCAGAGTCACACAAAGGGCAATGGAAAGAGCTATGCTCGGATTTTCTCTGCGTGATCGAATCAGAAATGAGGAGATCCGCAGAAGAACCAATATCACCGACATAGCTCTGCGAGTCACTAAACTTAAGTGGCAGTGGGCAGGGCACATTGCTCGTAGAACCGATGGCCGATGGGGCAGTAAGGTTCTGGAGTGGCGGCCACGTACTGGAAGACGCAGCGAAGGGAGGGCCCCAACAAGGTGGACCGATGACCTGGTGAAGGTCGCGGGAAGCCGATGGATGCGGGCAGCACAAGACCGGTCATCGTGGAAAGCCTTGGGGGAGGCCTTTGTCCAGCAGTGCACATATAGGCAGGAAGAAGAAGAAGATACAAAAATGCTGTAAATACAATACACGTTTAAATCGTATCTCTTCTTACTTATACCACGTCACCTCTCAATATGGTGAAGGGATAGTAATCATAGCCGCATTAATCTGCACCATGCTGTTAATACGCCGCTCGATAATAAGCTCATTTGAGCCTCCTCTAATTAAATCATTGTGTGTGCTACTATCAGTGTGTTTAGCTGTGTATTGGATTTTAGTAGCAATTTGTAATTGTCCTCAGGTGATAAAAGTCTGTTTTATGTCATTTATTGCCTTTGTATATATTCCTATGACTTTTATGTCATTTCTCCTCACTAATAAGATATTAACCATAAGGTGATGTTATGCCTGTATTTAAAGAAGAGTTAGCCAGAGGTTTGTTGAGGTTAGGTCGTTGACGTAAAAAACGTCTGACAGCCTCCGTGGCGTAGCGGTAGCGAACGCGGCCGCTGTGTAAGGAGGCTTGGGTCGATTCACGCGCTGTGCAAATTTTTGTATGCATGAATATGAATATTTGCACTGGTCTGGTCGTGCCGCGGAAAGCACGTTATGCTGTCGGTCCCGGTTGCCTGAGAAAGGACATAGGCTACCTTTTATTGAAAAAATTGATATTCCGAGGGAAATCTAAAAAGAGCGTTATAACCGAATTCCAGGCGGGCGAAGCCGCGTGCGGAAAGCTAGTAGTTTGATAATTTAAAAGAGTGTCCATGGAGTTTCTTGCCCGTTCTTTTCCATAGGTACCTACTCTTTGGAATGGGCGACTAGCTTCATCTTACTGACTGACCGACCTTCTGACAATTCAAGAGTGCCTGTAACTGGTTTATTTGAAATAAATGCTTTGATTTTGATTTTTTTTTTATGAAATATCGTCCCCGTACCTACGTGTTGAACTTTTGTAGGAAACAGTTGTTTTTTTCGATTTCGATAACTAATGAATTTTTTTCTGTGGAGTGAGGTTCTATAATCAAACTTAAAGTTGTTATGTATTTCAAATTAACTAATTACAGGCACTTTTGAACTGTGAAAGGGTCGGGCAGTCAGTAAGATGAAGCTAGTCGATTATTCCCAAGTGTGACACATGGAGAAGAACGAGTAACAAACTCGACGGACGCTGCTTTAAAACATAAAGTTGTTACAAAATTTATAATCATTATCATATATCATTCATGTTTAATTTATCCATGTGAGTAAGTACGATGCATTATTAACCATAAGGTACCTGTATTTCAAGAAGAGTTAGCCAGAGGTTTACCCTTAAAAGGTGATAGGGTCGTTGACGTAAAAAACGTTTGGCAGCCTCCGTGGCGTAGCGGTAGCGAAGGCGGCCGCTGCGCAAATGTTTGTATGCATGAATATGAATTTTTGCACTGGTCTGGTCGTGCCTCAGAAAGCACGTTAAGCCGTTGGTCCCGGTTGCCATACGAACATCTAATGGCAGTCGTTACGGGTTGTTGGAGCCCTCAAAAGTTCAACAATTGGTCTAACTGCAATGTTTAGATATCGCCTCTGGGTTGTGAAGGTCAGACGGCAGTTGCTTCACGGAAAATATCGAAGTTTAGCCAAAATCAGCACTACACAGCGGACTCCAGACTCCAAAGCTGTAAAAAGCGGGATTAACGCTGAGATGATGATGAGTAGTAGTACTAGTACGAAGCAGAAAGACGTGTGTACAACATTATTTTTTGTTTACGCGAAACCTGAAACACGTGTCCAGTATTTTTAAGTAAACAATCTATGTACAAAATTTCAAAAAGATATGAAATACCACAAAGTTATGAGCTTGTTGTCCTAACAAAAATATGGCCCACGCTTCGTTTGGACGTGTGGACTGTGGCGTCATCTGAGCGCGGCCATGCGCACGCGTAAGCTGCGTGGCGTGCTCAGTAACCATACTGTAATCATTTTTAAACGTATTTGTGAAAAAGTATAACATGGTGTAAAAATGATTGGAATCGATTCGGTTGCTTATTCTGAACAAACTATATTCAGGTTACGCATAAACAAAATGAACGTTGTATATGTTAAAAGCGTCCGCTACAGAAAGCATAAAAATAATTCAGAAATTAAAACACACACGCCACCACCAGGTATTCACAGCATGATATACTCTCAATCGCCAGGGCAAACTCAAGTCAATTAAAGACGTATTCAGTAAAGCTTTATATTAAGTACATACATAGTGCTTATACTTGTGCAATTATACAAAAGTATTAGTCTATGTAGCAGGTCGTTGTCTCCATCCACAGTATAGTACCTTCACATACATCTCGGCAGTTATGTTTACGTCTCTCATTTAATAGCGGCGAGCTTAATGCCATTAACAGGAATGATCATGAATCGGCTGCTACTAAAAATCTACTAAAAAATCCTGACGGCAAAATTCAATACCACTTTGTCTGACCAGAGAACGGAACCCAGAACCTAATATTCAATAGTAGCAATCGGGATCGCTAGGTCAATCTTTTTCTTCCTTATCCGTAAACAATGGAATAAATCCCTGTTCCCGCTGAATGGCTCACCTCTTCTCTTCTTGTTTCAAGTAATTATTTCGCTTAGATTTACTAACATAAACCGATAGTATTTCGATGCCGGTATTAAGCCCTGACTAGATAAGGGTCGAGCCTATCGTCGTTAATCAGGAACGTTCTAATCTCAGACTGAAGCCGGAATTGTGCCGTACCGGGTTGCAGTAATAACGTTCTGTACCATCAAGCTGGAACCTCTATATTGTTGTTCTCTTGGAAATATTAGCCATGGTATCAGCAACGTTCCATCATCATTGGTAACTAAAAGTGCATGTGTAGCATTACAGGTATACTTGGGTATTCTCTAAGACAACCGTATTGTTGGATTATGATCTAACAGTGTACAGAACATATTCTTGGATCAAAATCCAACAATACGGTTACGGGCGCTAATTATCAATGTTACTGTAAGAATAGTATTCGTTAGTGAAGACAATGTTTGTATTCTTTCTCCATAATTAGCTTACTGGCAGGTTATCCATTTTTAATTTATCCATTTATTTCAGGCATCAAGGCCCATATAAACATATGAAATACTATATTAACATAATAACTTAAAATACTATAAATACATATAATATAACAATAACTAATATTTACTGAGAAAGGGATATCGAAAACCTACTTCTGGAAGTGTGAAATGGGGGGATTTTGTTTATATGAAAAATCATATTTCTTGAGTTAATAAACTTAAAACATGACACACTTAAGTAGTCTAGGATTAATCTAAATAAATTATGTAATTTGCCATTTTCTATTTTTTCATACTGATTAGGGGGTTTCAAAGTTTGTAAGAAAGAAATTTAACTTGAAAATTTGTAAACTAAAATGAAATAAAACATTGCCTGTCATTCAGAAAACTTTAGACTTATGAAGTTTTGAGCATCAGGCTACGGTTTGCTTATTTCGATCATCTTACATTACTACACATCCTTATTTTTATCAAACGACTATTAAATTTTGATGATAAAAAAACACATAACTATAGAGTATTTTTAACACATTATTATAATCGCGGTTGAATATAAAGGTTAGATAAAAGAGCTTATTTTCATTTTTTTGTCTCGTACGTGTGTGTGTGGTTAGTTTGATATGAAATCCTTAGTTGGCGAGTGCGACTCGGACTTGGCCTCTTTTTACGACAGTCATTCATTACGTCACCAAGTCTTCGTTGATGTTCTGTAATTTCATATACAAGACTTAGTGTATCGTCGGTAGTAAAGTATTTACGACTTCAGGACGATTTACCTTCATTGTGAACACGCTTATATTGCACCATGTACGTATTCAATTATGGGCATTATTAGCATCACATAAGGATGTTAATGGCTTGTGAATATTGAATCAGTAATTTAGGTCGAATCTGATTGTCCTGTCACTATCTGTCCGTCATTATGTGAATGTATTGATGAACTGCATATGGTGCCTTCACAGAATAGATACAGATGGTAGACACAAATCGAAGAGTAGAATATTGCGTATTTCTCTGAGTTCATAATTTATGTAAAACAAATAAACGATCACTGCACTAAGTGGAATACCTCAGTTTACACACTAGTGCAAACCCTTTTGCGACTGGCATTTTCGATTTCAATTATTTATTCAAAAATCTATTTCTATTGTATTATACACACATTCGTTTCAAATGCACAAGTTAAAACTGACCTCCTCAATGTTGTGATTCCATTATGTACTTAGTATTGTCAATATACTTCCCTCAGGGATGCATAAGGATTAGGGATGCTTGGATTGTTATTTTCACCTAATGTGCTCAGCTTGCAGCCATCTGATGTAAGTAACCGGCTTACGATGCACTACGGAGACGAACATATACTTAGTTGATCGTCGTGAGTCAGCGTCCCCTTGTAGTCGCGATAACATACCGACGAAGTTTCCATTGTCTTGCAGTGAAGGTGCCTTTCGTCAAGTAACAATATTTGTCTTTAAATAAATAAAATAAAAATAATTTAATTTCGACGTTACAGACTCACAACAGAAAAAATACACTTATAGTCAAATTACCCTGTCTGTTACCAGGCTACCCCGTGTGGTACTGGGCATAGAATTGTACCAACCCATATCCTCCCGTGAGTCACTAAGGGAACTCTCACAAGGGAAGCGGGCAGCAGTGCTTCTCCTGTGTAATAACAAATTACTGCGGTCTTCAACCCTGCAATGCTCCCCAATGGCAGGAAAGCCTTGGGGGGGGGCTTTATTCAGCAGTGGACCTCTTTTTGTTGCGAAGAAGAAGAAGTCAAATTATACACCGTGCTATTTTAATCGTGTTTAAAATATTATGATGCATTACATTATAATTGCAAAGCGTAAGTCAGAGTCTTCCCAATTAACGCAATCTTGTTAAGGTTGCGATGTTCAAATAAAGTATTAATATTATTTGAATGATTCAAAGTTATATTTTTTTATTATTATTGTTTAGTAATCATTGTATAGATGAAGTGGGCTGTTATTGTGAGACGATTATAATTGCACGATGTATACACAACACTCAGTGCCTGTAACTGGTTTATTTCTGTATTTAGTTCACTTCTCTTATTTTTAAAGTCAAGCGTCAGCTAACAAACTTTGACGAAGTTAACAATGCACTCTCTAAAGTTGTCCATTGGTTTAATGTAAATAACCTCCTTTTAAATGAAAAAAAACTAAAGTCATTAAATTTTCTACGCCAAATGTCAGGCAGCTAAGTACCAATGTTCAACTGAATGGAGTAGAGTTGATCCCTGTCGAGTCGACAGTTTTTCTTGGATTAACTATTGACGCCAAGTTACAATGGGGTCCTCACATTGAGAAGCTGTCGGGTAGACTCAGTTCTGCCGCCTTTGCTGTTAAGAAAATTAGATAGATAACTGATGTGGATACAGCCAGAATTGTTTATTTTAGTTATTTTCATAGTCTTATGACTTATGGGATTCTTCTCTGGGGAACTTGTGCGGACATCAATACCATCTTTGTTTTACAGAAGAGGGCTGTTCGAGCCATTTATAACCTTGGTCCTAGAGAATCTCTTAGAGAAAAGTTCAAAGAGGTGAACATTCTGACTGTAGCTTCACAATATATATTTGAAAATCTTATGTATGTTCATAAAAATATCTCGAATTTTAAGAAGATAAGCGATATTCATAATGTAAATACCAGGAACAAACACAATCTTGCTTTACATCACACTCGTCTCCACAGAGTAGGCAACTCGTTCATGGGTCAATGTATACACTTTTACAACAAGCTTCCCATGGACGTTCGAAACTTACCCATTAAACGATTTAAGAACCATATAAAGGCCAAACTTTGCAAAAAGGGGTATTATAAAATCACAGATTATTTAGAAGACAAAAAAGCTTGGGATTGAGCTGCTCGCTCTGTTAAGCATTGTTAATTTTTATTAAGCAATATGCGTAATTATAAGGTAAATTATTGTAAACATTTTCATTTTTAATGTCTGGACTTGAAAAAAGACGATGATCCCTGAGTTTGTTTCGGCCATTTCTTCTCAGAGGTAGTCAGTTAGGAAATGCCGGCTTCATCTAGTTAAAAAAATAAAATAAAAAATAAACATGACGTGTAAAAGTGATCAGTGATCCTACTTGCTTAATAAACGATTTCATTTCATTTCATTTCATTTCATTTGAAATAAATGCTTTGATTTTGATTTTTTAATTATATAAAAAAGAAATATTTGTATGAAGTCCTTGAATCAAGTAAAATTGTTGTGATATACAATTAACAACAATTTTACTCGATTCAAGAACTTCACAAATATTTCTTTTTTCAGTTACAGGCACTTTTGAATTGTCACAAGGTCGGTCAGTCAATAAGATGAAGCTAGTCGCCCATTCCAAAGAGTAGGTACCTATGGAGAAGAACGGGCAAGAAACTCCATGGACACTCTTTTAAATGTTCAAGCTATTGTTACAAATATTTGATTATATCATTCATGTTGAAATCAACCGTGTGAGAACGATGCAGAAATATATTGTACGCTAAGAGCGTCCATTATGGAAAACACACAAAAATCAATTCAGAGATTAAAATACGCCGTGGCAGCTAAGAGATGACTTCTGACGGCGTCCGTTCACGAACATGACGTATGGATCAGCATCATTCAGCTCAACCATATTGAAGGGAACCTAATGACACACGCCACCACCAGCGAGACATTTAAGTGAGCATGACATACTCTCAACAGACAGAGCACAATCAAGTCAAAAAAAGACTAACCCAACAAATAAATGCCTTACAGCACATTCGTACATTGTGCTCACACGTGTGCCATGCATTTTTTTTAATTTTTTTTTTATTATAAACTAGCGCTTGACCGCAATCCTGCCAGATGGTAAGCAGTGACGCAATCGTTGATGGTAAAGCGCACTAGTTTATTAAGAGCCTATTCACTCTAGCCTTGAAGTAAGTGTAGTAAGTCAAATTGTAGTCCGATGGAAACACCGCCGCTGGCAAATTGTTCCAGTCCCCCGAATTACGCGGTATAAAGGAGGAGGCGAAACGCTTCGTCCGGATCGTAGTGGTGTTAACAACGTAAGGGTGGAAACCAGCCGTACGACGGGTCGTCCGATGGTGGAACGGAGATGGAGGAATTAAATCATTCAATTCCCTCGCACACTCCCCAAAATGCATCCTATAGAACACCGAAAGGCTGACTACTCTACGCCTGTGCTCTAGGCTTTGGAGACCATCTCGAGTTAGAAAAAAAAAATAAGAAATTGAATCTACACAATGCTAAGGTAGTTTTGTCCAAGGTTCAGTAGCTCCAACAGTGTTCCCGAATACTATGTTTAGCTCTTGTGTAGCTGTACAAGTGCCGAACACCTCTGTCAGCGATGCAATTCCGTAACGGACAATATGCTTGGCTACATAGTGTGAAATAAAGGCTCTGAATAAATAAACAATTACATATTAAAACTACAAGAGGAAAAATCAAAGAACAATCAGTGTATAGAAATCGGACGCAGCTCAAGCCCAAGCCTTTTTGTCCTCAATATAATCCTTCACACTATAAAATGCTTTCTGATGCAACTTACATTTAATGAAGAATTTGAATTTATTCAGGCTCAGATCTTGAACCACCTCTGGAAGTCCATTGGTGGCATCCGAAAAAGCCTCCTATTTTCTTGAGCCTTGTTGTAGGTACAATAAATTTGTGCCTGTTCCTAGTACTTATATTATGGACATCCCTGTATTTTTTAAACAATTTTATATTTCTATGAGCATACAAAAGATTTTCAAAAATATATTGAGACGGCACGGTCAGTACATTAATCTCTTTAAATTTTTCTCTGAGAGAGTGTCACGGACTTAATTTATAAATTGCACGAACAGCTCGTTTCTGTAAAACAAATATTGTTTGAATATCGGCGGCATTTCCCCACAACAGAATGCCGTACGATATTACGCTATGGAAATAGCCAAAGTACACTAAACGGGCCATCTCAACATCAGTCAAATTACGAATTGTTCTAACTGCGTATGCAGCAGAACTTAGTTTTTTTTGACAATTTCTCTATATGTGGACTGTCTTCAGATTTCAATGAAATGAAATGAAATGAAACCGTTTATTAAGCAAGTAGGATCACTGATCACTTTTACACGTCATGTTTTTTCTGTTTTTTTTTTTTACGTAGATGAAGCCGGCATTTCCTAACTGACTACATCTGAAAAAAAATAGCCGAAACAAACTCAGGGATCATCGTCTTTTTCAAGTCCAGACATTATGAAAATGTTTACAATCATTTACCTTATAATTACGCATATTGCTTAATAACAATGCTTAACAGAGCGAGCAGCTCAGTCCCAAGCTTTTTTGTCTTCTAAATAATCTGTGATTTTATAATACCCCTTTTAGCAAAGTTTGGGCTTTATATGGTTCTTAAATCGTTTAATGGGTAAGTTTCGAATGTCCATGGGAAGCTTGTTGTAAAAGTGTATACATTGACCCATGAACGAGTTGCCTACTCTGTAGAGACGAGTGAACGAGTGACGAAGATTGTGTTTGTTCCTGGTATGAATATCGCTTATTTTCTTAAAATTCGAGATATTTTTATGAACATACATAAGATTTTCAAATATATATTGTGAAGCTACAGTCAGAATGTTCACCTCTCTGAACTTTTCTCTAAGAGAATCTCTAGGACCAAGGTTGTAAATGGCTCGAACAGCCCTCTTCCGTAAAATAAAGATGGTATCACAAGTTCCCCAGAGAAGAATCCCATAAGTCATAAGACTAAGAAAATAACTAAAATAAACAATTCGGGCTGTATCCACATCAGTTATCTGCCTAATTTTCTTAACAGCAAAGGCGGCAGAACTGAGTCTACCCGACAGCTTCTCAATATGAGGACCCCACTGTAACTTGGCGTCAATAGTTAATCCAAGAAAAACTGTCGACTCGACAGGGATCAACTCTACTCCATTTAGTTGAACATTGGTACTTAGCTGCCTGACATTTGGCGTAGAAAATTTAATGTTAAAATTATTTAAATAAATTTATATTATTTAGTTTTTTTTTTCATTTCAAAGAAGGTTATTTACATTAAACCAATGGACAACTTATTGAGTGCATTGTTAATTTCGTCAAAATTTGTTAGCTGACGCTTGACTTTAAAAATAAGAGAAGTGTCATCTGCGAACAATACTATGTTGTGATTATCCCTCACATGATAAGGTAAGTCATTAATATAAATTAAAAACAAGAATGGACCTAGAATTGAGCCCTGCGGAACGCCCATGGTGACCACAGATCCTGCAGATCAACCCTCTGAATTCGATTATTCAGATCGAAGGTCAAGAACTCTGTCCCTTAAACCTTAATGGTACAATTTCCTAATAAGAGTATAATGATTTACGCAATCAAAGGCCTTGGACAAATCACAAAAAATACCAAGAGCATCTTGCGATTCCTCCCAGGCCCCAAATATGTTCTTTACAAACCCTTGACCCTTTGTAAAACCAAATTGTTTCACGTGCAATAAATTGTGTAAGTTAAAGTGCCTCAACAACTGTTTCAAAATTATTTTTTCAAAAATGTTGCTCAAAGTTGGCAATATCGATATTGGCCGAAAATTCGTGGCATCAGTTGTATTACCAGAACAGTGGAATTACTTTGCTTAGTTTCATCAAATCAGGAAATACACCAGATGTGACACAAGAATTACATTACATCAAGATCCTTAAAAGATTCTATAATGTCTTTAGCAGTCACAAATGTAAATTCAAAGTGATTGTCACATTCTGGAACACATTCTTTTAGTATGGCATAAGCAGAAGTGGAGGAAGAAGACAAAGTTTTTGTTGTCATTATTGGAATATAAGTAAAAAAATTCTCAAACTCAGTTGCTACCTCCAAGTCCGCCTTTATATCTTCATCGTTAATTTTAAGATGGAAATCGCGATTTTGTACTTTGGTTCTTCCAGTTTCAGAATTTATAATTCCCCAAGTTGTTTTGATTTTATTGCCAGAAGATTTTATTTTATTTTTAATGTGTATGGCTTTTGCTAAGGAACAGGCACTTTTAAAAGCTTTTGAATAATTTTTAACAAATTCTTGAAAAGTTTCATCATGGTTAAATGTTTTTTCCTGATACAATTTATACATTTTTTCCCTGCTTTTATAAATACCTGGGGTTGCCCAGTCACTAAATATAATACGGTCGCTAACAGGCAATGTTTTTTTTTATGAAAACTTTCATAAATTCACAAATAATGAGGTGATCCGGATTGGTGTGATAAGGCAATTCTTCGCCCTTTATCAACACTTTAGTTTCCACCTGCTTAACGTGAGGTAGAGTAAACTTAATGCATTTGGTTTTTTTCTCATAAAAGAGAAAAAAACCAAATGCATTAAGTCTTTATGTCTCGTAATTGATTTTCGTGTTTATTAACATTAAACCAATGGACTACTTTGGAGATCGCGCTATTTACATCATCAGTAACCTGCTGCTGACGTTTCAGTTTAAATAAAAGTGAAGTGTCATCTGCAAACAACACTATACCGTGGTTATCCTTTATTAGGTACGGCAGGTCATTGATGTAAATAAGAAACAAAAAAGGACCAAGAATTGACCCCTGTGGGACTCCCATTGTTACTAAAGATCCAGCAGATCTTTTTCCATTAACGTCAACGCTTTGAATCCACTCAAGTAAGATGTAATAAGATCCAGTGCAGAGTTCCGGATCCCGTAGTAGCGGAGTTTCCTGATTAACGTTAATTATAAACTAGTACTTGACCGCAACTTCGCCTGATGGTAAGTAGTGATGCAATCTTTGATGGGAAAGGGCGCTATTTTATTAAGAGCCTATTTATTCACTGTAGCCTTGAAGACACTTAAATTGTAATCCGACGGACACACCGCCATAGGATTTATTTCAGGATAATATTACTGTACTTTAGGTAAACAAAGTGCTCACACCGCGTGCTACTTTGACGACTACATTAATTTAAGACGTTTTCGTTCTATAAACATATTTGATTTCACTCACTCACTTTGAGCCCGTTGTCAATTGCTTATTGACAACGGGCTCAAAGTGAGTCGGTAGTTTAATTACTGGAAATTGGAATTAAGATACTTCTCCACCACTCCCCCACTATATACAGTTTAGACATGATTATAAACATGGGGGCTAAAAATACGCCAGTTTACGACGAGTTTATTACCAGTAAAAATGTTACATACGTTACAAATACAGTAGTACGGTACAGCAAAAGGTGCATTGGTTATATCTCCTGGCTCCCAAACTTGGTTTAAGTAGATTGATAAAGATGCACAAACCCAATTTTAGTTTAGTTTGTAAACAAGTGAATCAGCGCCATTTATTTACCAGTTACACACAGCTAGGGCTAGCGTATCTGTGTGTTACTCGCAAATTAATGTAGCCACCTGCAAATTAGCGGTACGTTGTATGAGATGTGTTCTGTTCACAATGTTCACATTTGAACCAACATACGTCCACTGCTGAACATATGCGTCTGGATATTTTATTAAACGGAAACTACACAGTATTATTAAGCTCTGGTAAAAAGCGCATCGGCGTAAAATGGGCTGTAAAGCACCAGAAAAAGGTTGCAAATATACAACATAGTACGGCGGCCTCAAGTGTAATGTGATCCCGGACGCGTCGCAAATTGTTAACATGCAAAAGATTGCCGAAAATCCCCAAAATATTATGAATTGTTTCATAAAAGATTAATCATTGAACTTTTCGATATGAAATTAGAAGGGCGGTCTGTCAAAGGGCAAAGGCAAACTCGACGATGTTATCGTGGAAAGTTAAATTGATACATTCTTAACAAGTTCGGTCGGAGTGTCCCGCGAGCCTCGGCTTAACTCACGGATTTGTATGCAATAAGTTTGAAGATATTGTTGACTTACTTCTTTCTTAACGGTTTTTTGATTTTGAGATGAATGTGTAGAGCAAGGAATGTGGAACGTAAACAATATAAGTACCTGGCGATATGTAGATATGTAGGGAAACTATAGCTACACATCTGCCTCACCCTTCAAGGAAGCCATCATTTTGTGATGGACATGATGAGTTAAATCTAGTTGCTTATAAAATTATTGATCGAACAAGGAGGTTATCTACTTTTACAACGAGGAAAATTTCAGTTAAATTCTTAACAAATATAAACATTACTGTTTGATCCTCATAAAACAGCAAAACCCGTACTAGTTGATCCAAAAATTTGCAGCAAAAATTGACCTATATTCACGCACTCGAAAAGCTTCATACTCTATAAACAGCTCCATCCAATTACAATAATCGCGCGTCCAGCTCCCCGCGAGTGTAACCCTTCAATAACTTTAATAATATTTTCATATCTCGGCGCCCGCCCGCGCTCCTCCATTAGGCCGGGTGCTCATAGAGTTTTTTCATAAGTTTTAATCAAAATATTCGTCCCGTCATTCACCCCGTGACGAGGTGCCTGTTTATATTAACATAATACTGCCTTATTTCCCTTCTTTCTATTGTTTATACATTATTCGTGTCCTGTGCTGCGGAGTTTTTCATTTATTAGAAATGGAAAATTGTTTCTGGGTGCTTATTAATTTTTTATTTGATGGTTGACACATTTTTTTTTACTTTCCTAAAACAATGTTGAAAAAGCAAGCATGTTGAATAATTTTCTTGATTCCTGTGTTTATAAATAATATGGGGACGCAGTATGGAAAATAATAAAAAGTAAAAAAACTAAAACCCAACTACGACAAAAAACGACGCTGAAAAAGTATAAAACAAGATTTTCAGAATACTGAACTGAACAAAGTTGCTAATGTAGTTGCAAGTAAATGGACACAGTAGACTCTACCAAGATACCTTCGTTGTAAATTGACAATAATGTCATACAATACTATTCTGAAGTATGCAATATTCACTATGTAGAGATAAATTTTAATGTTTGGAAAACCGCAGTCACACGTTATCCAAATGCTACGGTAGGTATGTAACGTGTGACTACGCCTTTCCAAACATGAAAATTACACTACTACATTAGCAACTTTGTTCAGTTCAGTATTCTGAAAATCTTGTTTTATACTTTTTCAGCGTCGTTTTTTGTCGTAGTTGGGTTTTAGTTTTTTTACTTTTTATTATTTGTACTATTTTGGTGTTAAAGTATATTTGTGGCGCATAATATTAACAAAAGTTAAATTGACGAACTAATAATAAAAAGTTAAAAAACTAAAACCCAACTACGACAAAAAACGACGCTGAAAAAGTATAAAACAAGATTTTCAGAATACTGAACTGAACAAAGTTGCTAATGTAGTTGCAGGTAAATGGACACAATAGACTCTACCAAGATGCCTTCGTTGTAAATTGACAATAATGTCTTACAATACTATTCCGAAGTATGCAATATTCACTATGTAGAGATAAATTTTCATGTTTGGAAAACCGCAGTCACACGTTATCAAAGTGCTACGGTAGGTAGGTATATGTAACGTGTGACTACGCCTTTCCAAACATGAACATTTATCTCTACATAGTGAATATTGCATACTTCAGAATAGTATTGTAAGACATTGTAAGGCAACTTTGTTCAGTTCAGTATTCTGAAAATCTTGTTTTATACTTTTTCAGCGTCGTTTTTTGTCGTAGTTGGGTTTTAGTTTTTTTACTTTTTATTATTTGTACTATTTTGGTGTTAAAGTGTATTTGTGGCGCATAATATTAACAAAAGTTAAAATGACGAACTAAAAACTAGGTAGTTAACATACGACATCTCTTTTGACTTATGTATCGGCGTATAGTAATATGTAGAGATGTCCTATTTTACTATTTCGTAGCTTTTGGATCGTAGCGCGTATAGCAACGGTTTCCGCGTATGAAGCTCCCGGTTTTTCGTAGTAGCGACGCACATTTGCGTCGATGGCACCGAATGGGTCATGAATTAGTAGATGAGGTCGTTAGTATAAATAGATTGGATGGTTTTCTAACGGTGGTAGGCCAAAACATCGGCTGCCGGCAGAAGTTACCACCCACCAGACGAAGTCTTGCCGCTAAGCAATTCGTCGTGTTCCAGCATGATGTTTGGTGAAGCTGTAGGGAGGACGCGTCTGACCAGTTGTGTTGCGTTGTGTGGCGAGTACGATGCGCCAAATATTGTTGTGTCGGGAGTTTGGTCGTGGAGAGTCTCCAGATCAATCTCCCTCTGGCACAGCATCGTTGGTCGTGTTGGTCTTGGGTTTAACATTGCATCACCTGGTTCAACTGCCGTCATCCTTGCTATTCCTAAGTTTTTTTAAGTGAATAGGCTTAATAAACTTGTGCGCTTTACCATCAACGATTGCGTCACTGCTTACCATCAGGCGGGATTGCAGTCAAGCGCTAGTTTATAATTATTAAAAAAAAACATATATTAAGAGGACCTGGGAAGATTTCTTAATCTATCTAATTCTGCTAACGATCGACTGTCATGTGGATTTTTAAGTAATTTATTATGATCCAATGCACTTATAAATAATCCCTCTATGGTTTTAACTCTACTGAGAGCGATATAGGCCTGTCCTTTAGCAAACAATGACTTTCCTAGATCTGTAACTTTTTTATCTAGAGTACAACCTTGTAATTTATGTACAGTACAACCCCAAGAAAGAATCAGCGGGAGCATTTTATTTACTGCCTTGCTACTATAGATTCAACGCAACAGAGACGTGTGCCACAAGAGCCGTTGCAGAATATTAAAGACGAATTGTCAAAAATAAGTGATGATGGATCATACTGATACAGGTAATTTTTAGAATATAAATAAATGGTTATTGATGAGTCAACATCTGTCGTTTAAATAAGCAACAATTATGAATCAAATAAATAAATGGATATTAATTTTTCGTCTCCTTATTTCATACCCCCTACCAAGTGTCGCGACCAGAACATAGTCTTTATTGACACAAGAAAAATTACTAAACCATTCGGTTGAAAAAAGTACTTTAAAATGCGCGTCCATTAGTTGGAAGACAAAAAACAGGCACTGACACAAATCAGCCTAGAACCTGGAGATGGGTTAGGGGGCACTGACATAAAGCAGCTCGGAGCCAGGAGCACGGGATGGGGGACACATTCAGTCTCTGATTGTTATTTGATGTAAGATAAAAGCCTGTTATCATTCGATGGTTCTCTACTTGACTTTTGTAATGATTTCTACTTTTTGTATTGTACTTCAGGAGTTTTGAATTCTGTGCGATGTACCAAGTTTTTATTGTTTTAAATAGAATCGCTCTCTGCATCCCATATAACACTAGGTATTACATTGATAACCATGTTACGTTCATTAATTACTTTGTATTACTTTCGACAAAGTCAAATAACATCAAAAATTTACATTTGTAACATTACACCTACCAGTTTCAAACGATACAAACAACACATTCCGAACTTCACGCTGTCAATCAAAAGTTGTTTTCAGGTAGGTAATTATCAGTACCCGCTTCAAATAACAACGTATCTAAAAGTGGCAACAATTCTGTGTTTATAACAAGCAACAAACTTTTCGATACAACTCGTGTTTATCGAGACAAGAGACAAACAGCGCTGAGTGAGTGAAATCGAAAGATAACTTCGTATTGTTGGGTCGAGACAAAAATTGGTTGGTTGCTACTGAAACTGCGGACTTGAACGAAGTGAGGAGGTAGGGGCATTTTGTACTAGAGAATAAAGGGGTGTGGCAGGGTAGTGTCATGTAACCGTTTGGTGATGCAATTTTATAGTTGTTAGTGCTAGTTTTTAAAACAGAGCAACGTTGTGTAATGAATGACTTATAATCACGTGGTGTTATCAAACATAAAGTTAAAAAAAAGCTTCTATCTCTTCCTTCTCCTTCTTCCTTCTATCTGACCTTCAATAGCAAAATCAAATCTTCAAGGCTAATCTTTATTAAAGGACCGATCCCGCCATATCTAAGTTGTAATTCATTTATTAAAAATATTTTTCAGTAGGTATAACTTGCAGGCCAAATTTAGAGTTTCTTTTATGTTTAGCATAGCAAAACTAAATTTTAACGAAAACTCAATTCTTTCATTTTCTCAAAACTTTAGACTTAAATAAATAAAGGTATTTATTTTATCTTTCCATATAATAAACTTTGTAAGAACTCTTCTATTTTCATCGCTAAGTCGGTGTTTAATGATAACTCGTGTAACTAAAGAAAACTTATGAATTATACTCTGAATTGCGCTGATGCAAAAAGACAGATAATTTGGAGAGAAATATAAACGTTACTTGTTTAAATATTTTTCATATACACTCACGCAGTTATACGATAAAGCACGAAAATATTATTCTTTTTATGTTCTATAAATGTAATCTTATATGAGTAGCGTCGTAACTTCTAGTGTAAGATGTTCTGAGAATTTTCTGACACATTTTGTTCTAGATGTAATGCGAAAATATCTGTACTTAAGACTATTGCATACATTGTGCACAGATTTAGAAGTTAATTCACACTTTATTGCTGAAACGTGTTTACAAAAACAAGCTTGCGTGTATGGTCAACGGAAACAATTTTTTTTTCTGTAGGTAGAATTGTATAAACACTTACTACACGTAAATCAAGGTTTCAAAACGAAATGGACATACTTTAACATACCTACGGATGATGATGATGATGAGGTTTCCGACCGATTTTGGCCACGGCGACCACTTCGACTCCTAGCCGATGATTCGGCGCTCATGCGCCCGAAGATGGCTTATGTAGCCTATCTATTATATCTGTGAGACCGTAGATATTCAGCATCATCATCATCTCAGCGTTAATCCCAGTCACATCCGTAGCTCTTTCAGCTTTTGGAGTCTGGGATCCGCTTTACCAGTCTAACTACTGATTTGACTAAGCTTCGATATTTTCCGTGAAGCGATTGCCGTCTGGCGTCCACAACCGGAAGGCGATATCGAAGCTTCGTAGTTAGACCAATTGTTGAATTTTTGAGGGCTCCAACAACCTGTAACGACTGCCATTAGGTGTTCGTATGGCAACCTGAACCAACGGCTTAACGTGCTTTCCGAGGCATGACCAGACCAATGCAATTATTCATATTCATGCATACAAATATTTGCACTGCGCGGGGTTCGAACCATCCCTCCTTGCGCAGCGGCCGCGTTCGCCACCGAGGCTGTCAGCGCGCCTGTTCCTCGAAGGCCTGTAAATTGAACTTAGGACCGCAAAAGAGCACCGTCAGCAGTACTGTTCGGCCGTAGAAATTATAAGAAAAAATAAAATAAAATATTGCGCAAACAGAACGTGTCGTTTGCAGTACAAAAGACGACGACAAACGTCTGTGATGTGCATGGTAAATTACAAACACAATACTACAATAATGACATCGATGACAAGACAAGCTAAAGCTTCAAGCAAAACTGAACCATCATTAAAAATGAATTCTAAATTTTTATATTTTGTCAATCGAAATCCAGGATATTTTGGAGTGTATGAATATTTAAGGAATTTATCTTTATAAACATGTCCAAAGATCCCCTCGTCACCCGTCAGACAGCAGTATAAACCTCGCGGCTGCCAATAAAAAGTTACCCGTGACGTCACGCCGCAATCACGCCAGTGATACGTCATCTATATGTGTTAGTTAAAGCGCTTTTGTTTATCTTCTAGCCGCTGCCTACTTATTTGATGGCCGGAGCCAGGTCTATAAAATAAACGCTGGTAAGCGCTTTTTCATCAAAGTAGGAATGATGGAAACTTGGAATAAATTTATTTTCTTTTTGTAGCTACTGATTTGTCTACCGGCTATATTTTGTTAGATTTACTTGGTAAGGTAAACAGCTTAAATCAAATTCAATTGTAGAAGAAGTGAAATTGTCAAAACTTTGATTGAAGAATAAAAAAGATTCTGTTCAAAAAGTTTCAATTCCTTCGTTGTCTGGTAGGATTAAGTTACCAATTAATCAAGTTCACTTACAGATCAAATTAAAAAACCAACAAAGCCTGCACGGTATTTGGTCGTTGTAGTGACGGCACCAGCGGCGCTCCTCGCACCTGTCACGCTGTATATTACCGACATTCCAAACCGGTAAGTGCTGGGTTGGTTACATGTTTACTTATACCCGAATAAGGAAAAATGTTTCTTAAAAAGAGTGACGAACTTTTTTATTTATTTAATTATGGTTCACCAACAGTTGCTACAGATATTTCACACATTACAAATACATACAAATTATTGACTTAGATCTAACTGCACAACCAATTACAGGAAAAAATTCACATGCCAAGTGCTCTTTGTAATTGAATTAATGTAATTGCTTATATTCTAACCAGTAACTAGCAACAGAACTAACACACTAATGACGTCGGACAAATGTCGATATTGAGCCAACGTGGACGTCAACCAGGTCGCTGCGTTCGTTTAACACTTTCCACATGCGAGCTACAGGTGAATTAGCACTGGACACTGTATCGCGAAGAACTTGAGCCAAATTTGATATTTGTCTATTAACTAACCGTCAAAATAACAGATATTTTTGTCATTTTTTATTATACACTTCATAGTTCATGTCCTTAAAAATGTATTAGTTGCACAAGCTTCAAATGTGTAAGTAGTATTGTTCCAGTGGAACAGCTCATTGCTTGTTTATGTCAGTTTTACAAAAAAGCAAGCAAAAGTCTCATGAAAAACTACAAAATTTCAAAACACTTGAAGAAAGAAATAAGTAGGAAACTTACAAGGCGTAAGAACCGACATGTACTTAAAGACCTCCACGGCACGATTGAAACGCATGTGAAAGTTATTAGTCATGTTGCAACATAACGGACATTGTGTAATAAACTAGTTAAAATTCATTTATAAATTTAAGTCACTTTAAAAACCAGCTAAAGTAAAGGACTTCAGATAGAGAAAAGCTATTATTCTAAAGTCGAGTTTCTCAATGTGTTTAACTTAACTGTCATAATTATAACAGTTTACCTTTTTAATTGTACTGACATAATTTGTTTTTCTGCTTTGACATTGTCTTTTTTTCTCATGAGTTTGGCGTTTCTCATCTGAGATTTCTGACGGTCTGTTGAGGTATGTATCACACACATTGAGAGGGCCTGTCCGGTCAATATATTCTATTTGATTTTTATTTGTTGCTTCATATAATTATGTTTATTTTAGATGTATTGTATTTTTATTATATTGTTATTATATTGTAATAAAATATTTAGGGATCCTATTCGACCGCCATCTTAGTTTCAAAGACCACATAAAATTACTCAGCGCTCGAGTCAGAAAACTGATTTATGTGTTTAAGAGGCTGCGTCATGTGGTTGATCCTATGGCATTGAAACAAATCTACTTTGCCTTGTGTCAGTCAGTTTCAACGTATTGCATCTCATCTTGGGGAGGAGCTCCCAAAACAATAATTAAACCTACTGAGATTGCTCAACGCGCAATACTAAAGATTTGCACTTACAAGCCTCGACTATTTTCCACGACGTTGCTTTATAAATATTGTGAAGTGCTTACGGTTAGACAGCTCTATATACTGACAGTAACTCTAAAGCAACATCGAAACATAGCATATGACCCCAACTACAAACATAGGCGTAGGAAACAAATAGTTTGCACTCGTGAACATAAACCTGAAACTTCCTTTATCAGAAGATTCTTTGTATTTTTAGTCCCTATGTCTATAATAAAATCAACTACATTCTAGACGTTTACCCCCTCACTAGGGTTCGTTGTAAAGACAGAGTTAAGAAGTACTTGCTGACCTTAACATATGATGACACTGAAAAATTGTTAATTATACCAGAGTAAATAGGCTCCTTTGGGCAATTTTTCAGATATTTTATTTTATTTTTATGTTTTATTTTTTTTTTGCTCTTCATCTTCATATTACTTAAACAGACATACCTGAGTACACTCAACTTTTCACACCAAACATGCACACACACCTACTCTAACACTCACCACCGTTTACACATTCATGCACCCTTCTCCATACATAAACACCAACTCACTTAGCTTTCCTTGTATTTGTTTTAACTGACTAAGTTTGAGCTTCTTTCACTGTATTTTGTTTTTTTTTTGTAAAACTGTTCTAACAAACTTAGTTTTTAGCTTAGTTTACTTTATTTTTTTGTATTTTGCTTTTTCATTTATCGACATAAAGCTGTTCGCGTTAGCTTAATTTCTTATATTAACTTGCTGAGAGGTTTGGCGCTGCACGCCGAGATACAGGTTTTACCTAGTTCGGTTGCAGATGCTCCTATTATGTACCGTATGTTTTTACCTATATAGTTACTATGTTTTATGTCGTTTTGTAGTTTGTATATTTATTGGTGAATAAATTTATTATTATTTATTTATTTATTTATTGCGTGTCTGTGTTGAATAAACGTGTTTTCTTTCTTTTTCATTTCATCAACTCAATACTTAAAATGCTCAATACAAAATAAAATAAAATATATACATATATCAAATTAAGGATATTTGGGTTGGCCATATAAATTAGGTACCTACTCAAACTAGCACAACAAAAACCAACAGAACAGAGAAAATAAAATGAAATCTACCTACCTATGTTATGTACTCATGTAGGTAATCATCATAATATTTCAATGCAAGCTTGCGCAAATAACATGAATATAAAACCTCATAACTGTGGTAATAACTTCACGGTATGTCCACACAAGCGAGAACGGACAACAACGGACATCAGGGACACGTTTATATAGTACGTGGCAACTGCTTATTGCGCGTGGAGGAAAAAGAACGGAACTTTTGTTTACATAACAAAACACATACCTTATGATACACTCTTATAACATTCCGCCTGTATTAAAAATTAAAATAGTAAAGCATGATATAAATGCCGTTTGCGTATGTGATTTTAAATGTTTGTGAAAGCACCCATGACAGAAGAGTACCTAATTCCTAGTGTGGGGAAAGGTATTTTTATCTTTTAAAAAGTTTTAAAATAAAATGTAAGTAAAGTTGAAAGTTACAGTCGAGTCGACATCGCTACATAAAAGCGTAGGCTGTAATATCATAGCGCACGTTTGCCATACGACGTTGTATCACATATTTGCAAGGAAATGCGACTTTCTTAAACGAATAAATATTTAATCACTTGCTAAAGCAGTTATGAAAATTGTACCGATCTGTAAAATGTATTATTATATTGTCAGTTGGCATTTTTAATGTCTACAGGTTATATTTATTACTATTGGTGCACAAATTAGCAATTTTTTGGGCAAAGCCACAAAATGCATACACAGCCAGTTTTTCTAATAAATTAATATTTTTGTGTTTTTGTTGCATTTTATTAATTATTCATTGTCAAAATTAGTTGAATTAAGGAATTAAATGTTATGTTATGTTTGTAAAATTGGTATTTATAAATGAAGACATTATTATTACGAGTAAAAGTGCAAGAAAACACTTAAAACATCGCGCTTGCGTTTCTCGGAGGATTAAACAAATGTGATATGGTATGGGTATGGTACACTGATTTAAGTGTTTGTACAAACCTATTTACAGAAAGCAGATAATTCATCATTCTACCCATAACAAATTCCGATCCGGGCCTGGAACTTAGGACCGCGAAAGAACACCTTCAGCAGTACTGCTCGGCTCCCAGCACGTCTGAAACAGCTGCCTATCAACGTTGCATTTAAATGTAGCCAGTAGCCAGGTTCTTTGTTATTTTTTATTATTATTGCTTCTACGGTTATTCAAAGGAAGCGAAATTATGTAAAGTTACTTGGCACGCTATGCGACATTTCTCACAGTTACTAATTGATATATAATTTATTGTCCTTTTTTGTTGAGTTATGTAGATCTTTTCTTAAACCGTTGTATGGTGGTTAATTAAGCTGTTTCTAATTTGTTGTATTAATAATGTCGTTAGGCATTAGCATGGTAACAATACATTCTGAATATTTTATACGATTTAAGTAGCAAAACATGTAGCTCACTTTATTGTCTTTGAATTCCATTCACAATGAATATGTATTGTACTAAATTCTTTATATATTATTATCTAATTCTTTTATTCCACAGGTCTGTTCGTGTGTGGAGTACTGCAGCCACATTCGGGCTGGTGCTGCTAAGTGTCACCTGGCCACTTTGGATTCGATGGAGAGGCGTGCGAAGAGGCTGATTGGTGACCCTGATCTTACTCGAGATGGTCTCCAAAGCCTAGAGCACAGGCGTAGAGTAGCCAGCATTTCGGTGTTCTATAGGATACATTTTGGGGAGTGTGCGAGGGAATTGCATGATTTAATTCCCCCATCTCCGTTCCACCATCGGACGACCCGTCGTACGGCGAGTTTCCACCCTTACGTTGTTACCACCACTACGATCCGGACGAAGCGTTTCGCCTCCTCCTTTATACCGAGTACATCGAGGGACTGGAACAATTTGCCAGCAACAATTTGAGTGTCTTCAAGGATAGAGTGAATAGGCTCTTAATAAACTAGTGCGCTTTACCATCAACGATTGCGTCCCTGCTTACCATCAGGCGGGATTGCGGTCAAGCACTAATTTATAATATATTATATATATATATATATAGATGATGTTGTTTAACATTTTTATTTTTCATTGGTTTCATTACCAATGTTAATAAAATTCTTAAAGATAAGAATACTATTTATTTATAATCATCAAAACTACACGTTGGGGGAAATATCGATCAATTATTTTACTACTTGTGTGAAGTGTCGAATATAAGATTCGACTTTATACAAATACTTGTATGAGCTACAAGTAGTTGTCCCGGGTGTGGCTGTTTGTGTGTGTGAGTTTATATGATTTTAAAAGCACCCCGATACAGGAGAAATTCCTAGAGAGGAACAATGTTAAAAAAAAAAGAAAATATAATCCAGGAAAAACCTTAGACACGGAAAGTATAACTATGATAATTGTGTTCGAATACATACGTACTCTGATGAAAAATATATAGTTGAATATCTACTTAGTCAGCACCCCTTGTCTGTTATAAATCGCTTTTAGCAACACCCTGTAAACGAACACTACATAAATATTTAACACAAACGATTGTTATTCAGATCGGCCGATAAAGAAATTATTATTGGTGCATTACATTCGATATGCCATAATCATCTTTACGTTATGTACCTTTAAGGGCGCTTATATGATTTACTGTTATGACCGCAGTTGTGATTATGTGTTCTGGTGTATACGAAGCCTTTTATTGGTTTTTAAAGGCATCGCGCGGTGTTTATGACGAATCCATTTATGTTTATAAAAGATGATTTTATGATCGTTCGGTCATAATGTGAACGGAGGTGTTAAATGAAGCTGTTAAAGGATTATTTAGATTGTTTTTTACGGCACATTTTCATCACGATATGGATAAAGTAATATTGTGTTGTTTTTGGCCAAGAATTAATAACATTACGCCCATTTCCGGTGTTACAGTTTTAGATGGGGATTGAGCTGATAATAAAATAATAAATATTATTAAGCAGACGATGGAGTAGAACTGTATTATTTAATGTATATGTATATTTATACTGTGTATTTTTAAATTATGAATATTTAAATTTTTTATGCTTTATAATCGACGAAATATTTTGTCCGTATTAATACTAAGTACCACTATGACCTGTGCCCTTATTTGCAAAATAAAAAATCTTATCTTATTTAATAAAAATATTGTTACTGTTTATTTTTATTTGCACAGACACTGCAGAAACACGAAAAAAAAATAGGTAAATATAGTTAAACAAACTAAAAAACATGCTTTTAAAAATGTCAAACTAAAAAGTTAAAAATAATTTTAAAAACATTAAACTAAAAAATTAAAAATAATTTAAAAAAAAAGCGTGAGGCGCTTTGTGCCATAATTTTTGTACATTAGGCGACTCACGCTTTTTTTAAAATTATTTTTAACTTTTTAATTTGATATTTTTCAAAAGTATGTTTTTTTTAGTTTTTTAAACTATGTTTATTTTCATCTGTTTAGTTCGATATTCGTTAAAAAAAAAAACGGTCGAACGAACCTATTGAAAACAGTAAGACATTTTACAGTAATGAGCCGCTCACTCGTAGTCCAAAGAGTTAGAGACGCTTGTTTGCTTGCTTGTTTGCTTGTTTGTCAATATACAAGTGAAACTAATAAAAAGCATGTAAAAATAACGATGGTCGCAACACCCATGAGAGTCACTGATGTACATTGCACAACAGTGACCACGTATCCACAGTCTAAGCGACTCACAACCAAGCTTAACGTATCAGTAAATAAGAACAATACAAATTACATTGATAAATTAATAGACGTAAAAATAAATGATAACAAGAAATCTTTTCATCATCTTAATTCATAAATTATCAAAATTATAGCCGAGCCAGTGAACCAACAACACGATACACAAATCATCGAAAATTATTAAAATACACCCGACTCATCTTAAATAACAATTGCGGAACGAATGTCCTCAGAACTAGCAACTTGAAATGCCCAAACGATTTGGAGACAGAATTCCCCCGAATACCGGGGTATTGTAGGATACTTCAGTCTCAAATTGTGGTGGTGTCAGGAACGATAGCCGTCAGGTTGTTGGTTATAATTAGGCAGCAACAGAACAATGGTTGGATCGCGTGACTCAGTTGTCGACAAATGCGATCACAGCCTAAGGCGGTTCAGACGGACGGTGACGCTCTTCGAACGGTTTTGTGTTTGGCGTTTGGTTTGAAAGCATGTAGACATCAAATATACCGGTATTAGACATTTTGATGTCTACAAAAATGACGCTTTTAAACCGTTTCGAAAGTAAAGTATATGCATGGAGTCTGTACGCACCCTTATCACAGGTAGCACTTAGTTAGTTATTGTTTAGTATGTTGCATTATTGTACATTTGTAACAACATATAAGCAAAAAATTTTGATCTCCAATGTTCTGTTGAAGCAAAAAGCAAACGCCCACTTATAGATCTTGGCTAAGTGAGCTTTTTGTCCTCGTCCAAGCCCGGCCCTGGTCAGCTTGATTACATTTCCGGAATGGGGTAATCGAATATCTTTGAAAATTAGGAACGAAGGTAATGTTGTTTATAATCGTTTTCTTCACGTTGTTTATGAGCATTGTTAGGCTTCACAGTTATATTGTAACAATTATGAAAAATTAAACAAAATTAATTAAAATTAAGTCTAATCAGAGTAGAGACTTAAATATGACCTATAAGATCTAACCAAAATTATTTCCGACCTCTAAAAGAGTTATATTGGCCTTTTTCTCAAACTTATTATAGTCAGACAGTTAACACAGAACTCAACTAGATTATAAAATACTAGCTTTCGCCCGCGGCTTTACCCGCGCTGTGTTCGGTTATATCGCGCTTTTTAGATTTCCCTCGGGAATATTAAATATATTCGGTTAAAAAAGTACCCTATTATTTAACCCGGACTTCTAACTTTACGCCTGAAAAATTTCAAAGCAATCGGTTCAGTAGTTACAGCGTGAAAGCGGAACAAACAAACAAACAAACTTACTTTCCTATATATAATATTAGTAAGATTAACTGCGCGCTGCACGTTCAACTACGTAAGTTTCGATTCTGTGACAATAATAGGATAAGAGTCCTATCGTATGCATATGTTAATTCCGGTTATAAACCACCTGTGTGAAAAAATTAATGTTAATCCTTCAAGTAGTTTTTGCGTGAAAGGTTAACAGACATCCATCCATTTATACAAACATTCGTACATATTCACTTTGTCATTTATAATAATAGTACGAAGTGGGATCAAAGATAAGTAGGTGGAATGAGTAAAGTATTTGTGCAAACATAGTTTATTTGTTTAATAACTAGTGCTTGACCGCAATCCCGCGTGATGGTAAGCAATGAAGCAATCATTGATGGTAAAGCGCGCTAGTTTTTAGCCTATTCACTAAAAAAACTTAGTTAATAGGAAGAAAGACGGCAGTTGACCGAGGTGATGCAATGTTAAATGTTAAATTCAACAACACGACCAACGATGCTGCGCCACAGGGAGATTGATCTGGAGATCCTCCACGACCAAATACCGACACAACAACATTTGGCGCATCATACCCGGTACACATCGCGGGTCTCACCAGACATCATGCCGGAATACGACGAATGGCTTGGCCGCAAGACTTTGTTTGGTGGATTACAAAAGTTAGTGGAAATTATAAATCGGTAAATTATGGATTGCAATTTCTGTTTCTTCTTCCTTAGCCTATAGAGTTCCACTGCCGGACAAAGGCCTCTCCCAAGACTTTCCACGATGACCGGTCTTGTGCTGCCCGCATCAAGCATTTCAAGGAATTCCACAATCAAGACTTATTCGGCCCACCCCTCACATCGCGTTTGATCGTTTTCGATTTGTTTCCAAGCAAGTCGATGGAAGCTACATCAACGCGTTATCGATACGATCGGAAACCCGACGCAGCATCGGACACTAATCCATCAAGTGTCCAACGTTGAAAAACTTTGCCCAATATATCCTGAAACAAACTGCAAAAATGCCAAACGTTTGACATTAATCTTGTAACATGTATATTTTTAACGTGCTTCGGGGTTTTTGTTTGCAATAATAAAAGTTGTTTGTAATTTGCAGCACTACAAATATGCTTCAAATTAATAAAATTCTACAACAATAGTCACTCACAGAGGGTTAAAAAGCGCATTTATTCATCAATCGTTTAGAGCACAACTTACACCCACACGTACCACTACCACACTACGTCGCAGCCACAAGATGTGGGCAGGCAGCATATCATGCAAGTGTGCAGAGTCATCTTAACACAGGTGCATCTTCGTGTAGTTCCGCTGTGGTTGCTCTGTCGCTAGCAGTTGTAATTAAATTCTTCTATTTATCAGATAATAACATCATTTTTTAATAGATACTAACACAACTTAAACAGTGTTAGTACATTCATAGTAATTGCTTAAAATAAAAATAAAGGGCTTAAAATGCTATGGCAAAGAGCTTTCGTTGTGGGAAGTTTGCAGACAGACGTATGCGAATAAGTCACCCACCGCTACTGTACTGTGCGGTGCTTGCGACATGGTTCCGATGTGGTCCATATCACCCACACGGATTTTGACGCTCAAATGTGGTCCGTGCGAATAAATAAATAATTAATTTTCATACAAATGAGAGCCCCACCACGAGTGATCGTTGCGGTGTGGTCACGTGATCGGACCTTAGACTCTTTCTTTATTTCTTTTTTTAAAAACGTTGCCCCACACTAGGAATTTCTCCTGTCTTAATACACAAACAGCTAGACCCGGAAAAACTACTTGTTGGTCATACAAATACTTGTTCTGTGCGGGAATCGAACCCGCGACTCGCAGCGGAGCAGTCAATAGCTTAACCTCTGCGCTAACCGTGCAGTCAGTTAATCGCAGCGTTTTGCTTCGCGTGGAGACTCTCTTACTGTAGTATCGGTACTATAATAACTGTTATTTTGGGTAATTCACGAAATTACTACATGAAGAATAAGGATAATGTGAATGAGCCTACTATTCTGTGATTTCCAGTGCTAATGGCGACCGCCCTTTTTTATCCGACCTAATAATCCTTATTTACGGAGCACCCACAGTAATATTACTTTATATATTTTTTATGACAACATGGCTATGCGTGTTGTGTGGACTGTTTATTTCTTTGTTAACCTTTTGGTTTCGCAAAGAAAAAGACTGCTTATTATTTTTGGAAAATAGCTAGCTTTCCACTTTTTGTTCTCATTATACATAACACGGGGCATTCAATTACCTGAGAATTTATTGTTACATATATTTATTCAAGCGATAGCCTTATAGAATATATTGTAAATAATCAACGATACCTCCTCCGTATGAGAGGAGACTTGTGCCCAGCAGTGGGACGATAGAAAGGTTGATGATGATGATGAATCAACGATAATATTGAAGTTTGTATTTTGTAACGTATTGAACACTATATTATTATGCTAACATGTAACAGGGACTCGTACGTGTGCAAACGTGACGCAAAATTATAACCCGTTTTTTCTGTTCACAATTGAAACAATTTCCAGAACATAAAGTTCTCCACGATGCTGCCAGTAAGTGGCTCAGCGCCACATTTGCCATCACAAACGGTCTCCACACTGGCAACACCGCAAAAATAAAAAATCACCGCGACAACCACGCGCAGATTTATTAAAATGTAACCCGTTAAGTAGAAAATTAAATCGCCCTTTTTCGAAATGATTACATTTGTGTGGACTGTTAAAAAAAGACAAACTTTTTCGTTTTAGCATTCTGCAGAGTCCGGTAGTGTAATGGGCACAATTTAAAGAGTTGGGCACGGCGGCGGTCAGAAAGCCGCGGCATCCGGGGGTCGCTTTTGTGTTTTTTGTTTGTTCCCCCTGCCCTCATACGTACTGCCTACGTACTCATACGTACTGCCTACGTAGCTTCATCGAATTATGGATGTACCTCTTCATTATGTTAAGCTTGTTCAAGAACAGTCTGTTCAACGTTTTGAAACAGAACAGTTGAAATAAAGGCTGAAATATGAGCTCGTGTCTCGCTTTCTCGTAGTTTTGTATTCATACAAAGTTTGGTTCTAAAATAAAAGAATATCTGAAATACAAATCATAGCTGCAATGCACCTTTATTCATCGTGTCTTGATTGAGTCATAGAATTATGTCAATTTATCGATGTTCAAATTCTATTGATTTCTGTATCGTATTTGTATAAAATAAAAAAGGTTACCTACTTCGATACCAACTGGAAATCTGATTGTCTCTGATCTTATTCGTCGGTGAAGTAGCGCCTAAAGCGCCGACATTGGTTAAATTCTCGCAAATCCGTACATTTGTTGGAAAAATTCTCGAAACCTCGTTAGCAACGTCTAGAGAAGGAAATGGAAACTCTCGGAGTTGATTGATGACGTTTATTTTAAGTTGTTCAATCGATCAGCTGACGGGAACTTAACGTTTTCCAAGGCTTTTTTTTTAATATATTTACAGTCAGTTTTAGAAAGTTTGAATTTGGGAAACTACGAGAACTTATCTCATTAAATGTACACTTCATCTTGTATGTTTGGAAAATATTATATTTTTTCTTACCACATCAATATTTACTTAATGCCCAGTAAAAAATAACTGAGCACTGATTGAGTTTTTCATCATCTGCTCTGCGTATTCCTGTGATGGAGTCACATTCCAGTCTGATTGGATGCTACAGAATACACATATTTTTATGGAACAACTACTAGCCACCATGTTTGCTAGCTAGTATGATTTAGCCACAACTGGGAAATACGTTAACTTTTTGTAAGACTGGCTTGAAAATTCCGACTGACTTTCTGGCGACTTGTAACGTTAAATATCCACAAGTGACAGTCAGGACCAACTGATACCGAGGCACGGGCCGGTCTTGGTATATGAAGGTCAACAGTGACAAGGCGGTGGATCCTCACTTATTTCTCCTCTTTTCTTGACTTGGTTAACGAACATGTTGTTCATTAAATCATATACGATTGATATAAATATTTTATAAGTTGCATCGGTATCATAATTAAATCAACTTCAGCTGCCAGAGACAACCCTCCCCCGAGCTCTAGTTCTGTTCTGCGCATCATACTGAGCGATGGCTGCTTTGCGTGTGCAAATGTTTGTGGTTAAATTTTCCGGGTTTTATTTTTTAAGTCGTATTAGTTGTGTCCACAGTATCACACATGTGTATGCGAATTCAATTGGCTTTTTAAGAAAACGGCCACAGCAATTACAAACTATTCTCTACAACATTGGTTCTTTTCCTAACCGATTTTGAAGCTTAAACTTGTTGGTAATTGAAAGAAAATAACTGTATCTCAGTTTTCCTATATATATCGAGGTATTATAATTTACTTTAATAATAATCATGACACAAAAAACAGGAATGATAAATCAATCATAGTTTTTCATCATCATCATCTCAGCGTTAATCCCAGTCGCATCCGAAGCTTTTTCAGCTTTGGAGTCTGGGGTCCGCTTTAGCAGTCTAACTGCTGATTTAGCTGAACTTCGCTTCCACAACTCGAAGGCAATATCGAAGCATTGCAGTTAGACCGATTGTTGGACTTTTGAGGGCTCCAACAACCCCTATCGACTGCCATTAGATGTTCGTTTAGCAACCAGGACCAACGGCTTAACGTGCTTTCCGAGGCACGACCAGACAAGTGCAAATATTCATATACATGCATACAAATATTTGCACTGCTCGGGGATCGAACACGCGCCTCCTTGCGCAGCAGCCGCGTTCGCTCCCAA
The DNA here is from genome assembly GCA_017933935.1 of Sesamia nonagrioides. NCBI lineage: Eukaryota > Metazoa > Arthropoda > Insecta > Lepidoptera > Noctuidae > Sesamia > Sesamia nonagrioides. Next base: position 668,490 of record JADWQK010000289.1, read on the forward strand.
TACGCATGGACATAGTTTTTATTTGTTGTATTTTATAAGATTCGTGTGTGTCGTCACTAAAGTCAATACTTTCTTTTTTTGTTTTTTTTATTAGTTATAAACTAGTGCTTGACTGCAATCCCGCCTGATGGTAAGCAGTGATGCAATCGTTGATGGTAAAACGCACTAGCTTACTAAGCCTATTCACTTAAAAAAAAACTGAGTGAATAGGAAGGAAGACGGCAGATGAGTGAGGTGATGCAATGTTTAACCCAACAACACGACCAACGATGCTGCGCCAGAGGATGATCTGGAGACCCTCCACGACCAAACTCCCGACACAACAACATTAGGCACATCGTACCCGGTACACATCGCAACACAACTGCTCAGACCTGTCCTCCGTACGGCTTCACCAGACATCATGCCGGAACACGACGAATCGCTTGGCGGCAAGACTTTGTCTGGTGGGTGGTAACTTACGCCGGCGGCTGATGTTGTTGCCTACCACCGAGAAAACTTACTTTAGTGACGTCTGTGTCACTATTTTGTATACCTTTCTGTGGAAAATAGGATGGACCACCATTACATTAATTTGATTGCCGATGACTAAAACCGAAAAAAAACACATTTGCCTTCCATTTAAACGGCGTAGGAAGGGTCACGAAAGTTTCCTAAATTTCGGTTTGGGCGTTTAACATAAAACACATAAACATAACGACACTCCCGCTTCCCTGAAGGATTGGGACAGAGGTGAGTCTATAGTAGGAACATCTACGTTTATAAAGGTCACTTTATTTTCGTTGCATTGAAATAGTGTAATTAAATAGTCCCGTCAACAGTGTGAGCCCTTCACGAGCTCGCAGTACCAGGAACACTAAATTAAACAAGTGTTTGTAATAACTAACTAGCAAAGAATAATAGTCGCAAAATTATTTTAACTCCTATTGTTCTATCCGTTATTCTACATATATCCCCAACAATCCATACTAATATTATAAATGGGAAAGTAACTCTGTCTGTCTGTCTGTTACGCTTTACCGCTTAAACCTCTCAACCGATTTTGATGAAATTTGGCACAGACAATTTTTAGACCCTGAGAAAGAACATAGGCTACCTTTTATCCCGGAAAAATTTGATGTTCCCGAGGGAAATCTAAAAAGTGCGATATAACCGAACTCCACGCGGGTGAAGCCGCGGGCGGAAAGCTAGTTCTATATAAGATAACCAATATCAGTCTTGTAATTTTGCCATTAACGTTTGATGGACTCACAGAGGTTTTCAGCACTAAATAAGTTTAACCTCCACAGTACTAATAGGTATCACATCATCGCCTAATCAGTGGAACAACTATCAAAACTTCCAAACACAATCACCATCAGTAGTGACGTCACACTCCGTGTTCCCGACATCTTGCCACATCACTAGATCATCAGCTAGGGCCTCCGCGGGGCGTATCCCGTGGGGTATTATCTCGCGACAGGTAAACTTTTCACGAATCGCTATATCTATACGAATAGATTGTTGTGTAAAGCGATTGTATATATTTTGGGTTAGGCTGCTTGTTCTCTGATTGTATTTGGCGGTAGAAAACAATAGTGAAATAACTAAGCATGTTATTTTTAATATCGCGGGAGCTTATCACGAATGAAAACTTACTGGATAGCTGATGAAATGTCTAGATAGGCATTTACTCAACTATTAAGTGAATATGTTTAACTAATTTATTTTTTCTTCACTTTGTCACCTTAAGAACAATAAGATTTATGTATGTACATGTCTACTTGTTAATTATGTGCATACTGAATGTAGTTGGTTACAAAATAACTGATCTAATGCCAGGTAAATAAGGTATAAAACGGAACAACCACATAAAACAAAGACTGAAAGTCTGACAATCAGTCCTACCAGAGAGTATTTTAGAGCCCAGAAAATGGGTTGGTGAGGTCAGATACCGCTATATGTAAAATTCTAGTATTTTAACTGCATTCGGTTTTTAGCTATAATGGAAGCCGGACTCAAAATATCTGACAAAATGCTAGGCATTCATAATCGTTGCTTAAAATTAACTTGTTAGTAGCACTTAACTTTAATCATCGCTTATAAATAAACACCACACAAAGTGTTTAAGGGGTTTATTCATAACCCATTATTCAAGTTGAGTGACGTGCAAACGTCAAAAATGTATGTTTAAACAGTCACTAATCACTAGTTAACTTTAAGAAACGTTTATGAATAAAGGGGAAAGATAAAAGTAAAATAAGCCACGGTTTCCGTAGATAATGGTGTATGTTATAACGTGGCCGTAGGAGCCAGGAGCTAAAGCTGTTACGGTAACTTCAGCAGGGCTGCACTAAACCGCGCAGTTTGCAACTAAAGTTAGGATCATGCTACAGCGGTATTTTTCACTTTGAAATATCTGCTGAAATATATCAACTTCAGCAGCGTAGCGCTGCGAAAATATGATATTGTGATAGCGCTGGTTTAGTTGTAGAACCACGAGATAACACGGGCTTATGTACGGTACAAGTTAGTATTGGACATTATTGAACCAGCCGGGTATAGTACATTACGATATTAGTGCGTAATGATGGGTATAACATGCGAGGCGGAATTTCAGCCCGAGCCGAAGGCGAGGGTGTAATTGAGCCGAGCATGTTATAACCAATACGCACGTATGTCGTACGACGTTTTTTAACACACTTGCGAGGAAACAGAAAAAAAAAGTATTTTATACAGTATGTTAAATAACAGAGGGCGTTCCCTTAAACTCGTTAATATATATCATTAATAGATTAAAATAAAAATATCAGCATAGAAAAATAAGCATAAAAAATCCGAATAAAAAAAAAATTCTAATTGGAAATAAATTTGAAACCTCCTGTTTTAAATCAAAATAGTAGTCGTCATGTATAAATAAATTGCGAAGTTGCCGTCTTTCATGTTCGCGTGTACAGTGTGTTTCTTTTACATGTCAATTTAAAATTTTTATTGAATATTTTCTTATTGGAAAAAAATTTAAAACATTTTGTTTTCGAATGGAAATATTTTTTTTAGCATGTATGTATGCCATACTATTTCGGGTTAACGGGAACGCCCTCTGTTAGTTAACATACTGTATTTTGTTTATTTTAAATAAACTCAATCTGTGAATGCACACTGTTGCTTTCCCGCCATTAATATTATTATTTGCCATTTCAAATATGGAACAGCGCGCAGCGCGAGTCGTGCGGCGGCGATCAGTTCCTTAATTACTTGAAATGGAAAATAATGCTGTTATGGAATTTGTATGGACTATAACTTAACTATTTGCTTTGATAACACACGCGTTTGTTATGGCCTGCTTTACATATTTAAAACCGGTGGAATTACATCAGCTTTACGAGCAAGGGTGTTTAAAATTACATAACACAATACTAGTAGCAATGGGTTTCATTTTGACAGTTCAACAACCTTTATTGCGTTATTTATATTGTTGACCAGGCATATTTTTCAAACATATGGGGCAATGGATTAGCAGTATAATTTTAATGGAAATTAAGTAGATTTCTATAAATATTCAAAGTTTTAGCTTTAACTGAACTTAATTATGTAGCCATTAAGGTTGTATTTCGATTAATTCATATTTGTTTACATTTTTGACGAATACGTCTTAAATTTGTAATTCATGGTAGCTGCAGTAAATAGTTGGCATCGTAACTATTTTTTTTTACTTTTAATGCCCACGGAATAGTAATCAAAATTGGTTGAAAGGACTGTAAAAAACATGTGTTTAAGTGTCTAATGTTATTTCAAATGCAACTTAAACAGTTAGTAGTCAAGTCAGGACCGACGCTTGTAGACTGGGGTAACTATAAATTTTAACTTCGAAAATTAATTTAATAATAAGTTAAATAAGTTCTATAAACGACTTGCCTACTATCTTTGAGAGGAACAGTCACCTATCTATTACAGGGATTTTTTTTACAAAGGTTCGAACAAGTAAATACCTGCTAAGCTGAATGTATCATCAATCGCATGTGAGTGCCGCACTTCTCGGTAGGTTCACTGCTGGAGACTGAGGGTATGGAGACTAGTAGAGCGCTACTGGCCTCTCACCTAAGGCGCGTCGCTAACACAAGGCGTCGCTCTGAGCGGCTGCTGAAGTTTTTTCAGGCGGAGACGTATATATGTAGGCAAAATGTATGAAAGAAACATTGCCGCCTACACCTTAACTCCACACAGAGACATTGCTTTAACCGCGCCACAACTGATAGCTATTTAGAGATAACCTAACACTCTTCTTAGCATTTCGATGGCTATCGAGTAGCACTTATCTTAATTCTCATCATTATCTATATAATTAACTGGTAATCAAATAACTGTGTAACTCATTAGTAAAATACAAATACTTTAGCATTTTCATTGCGCAACAAGCCTGAAATGATAATACGAAAGGTATTGTGTTTGACGATTCAACAGTATTGATTGCATTTTTTTTATGTCTAATGATGTAGAAACATTCATGGACGTTGTATGTGACAGATGTTAGGTATAAATCTTCTATGTCTACTCTATCTAACAAACATGGTGTACGGCTTGTTTGATTCATACTGCAATTGTCCAGTCTTTAAGCGCTAGTCGGAGTCTTGTGCAATCTTGTGCGAACAAGCCCTGTTTATTCGGTCGAACATTCCCGATAGCGAGCCGAGCTGGAAATATTTGTACGTTTGTCTATTGCGTCCACTCGTGGATAAATCAATGTGGAGGATGCTCAGGACTAGCTGCAGGTTAGATTTTCAATTGAAGTTAGGTAAAATGTTTTATTTTTGCAAATAATATGTTTAATGTTTCAAGTAAGAAGGAAATGAGCGTTCTCTTTTTTAAAAATGGACTTTTTTGGGAATCGGCGACAAGATTTAGAGCAATTTGGAGATGGCTTAAAAAAACAGAAGGCTGCTTCTTCTTCTTCTTCTTCAGCCTATAGAGGTCCACTGCTGGTCAAAAGCCTATTTCAAGGCTTTCCACGATGACCAGTCTTATGCTGCCCACATCCCTCGGCTTCTCGCGACCTTTACCACTTCATCGGTCCACCTTGTTGGGGGCCTCCATACACTGCGTCTTCCGGTACGTGGCCGCCTCTCCAGAACCTTACTTCCCTATCGGCCATAGGTTCTACGAGTAATGTACCCTGCTCACTGCCACTTAATTTTAGCAACTCGAAGAGCTATGTTTATGATTTTGGTTTTTCTGCGGATCTCCTCATTTCTGATTCGATCGCGCAGAGAAACTGCGAGCATAGCTCTTTCCATCGCTCTTTGTGTGACTCTGAGCCTTCGAACGAGGCCCATTGTGAGCGAGCACGTTTGAGTTCCGTAAGTCATCACTGACAACACACACTGGTCAAAGACTTTAGTCTTGAGACACTGTGGTGTTTTGGACGATAAGAAGATGTAGGATAGCTTCCCGAACGCTGCCCAGCCGAGCTGGATTCCACGAGACACCTCTTTCTCGAAGTTGGACCTACCTAGTTAGACTGTTTGTCCCAGGTATACATATATACTCGTCAACAACTGGCCGTTTAATATTATTAAAATGATATTTGCAATTCCCCTTCATTATAGGGACTATATACGGTGCTCACTGCTTATTAAACCAAAACAGAACATTATAAGTCCTCAATGTAAAATCCCGATACAAAAATCCCCGTCACCGAGATTATGAGAGTCCTATAAAAATTCAACAAAGTAAAATAAAGCATGGTGCAGACCGCCGGTAATCCGCCGACCTATACACGCGTGTGTCATCACATCAAGTCGACGGCTTAGAGCGGTACCACCCAGTTGATACATCCGACAATTTTATTCCTTCTAAAGAAAATATTTTAGGTACTTAACGAGATTATGGAAAGAAAAAATATAATTTCCGAGATTGGCACTCCACTTCAAAAGAGTAAAGATATATTTTTGCTTATTCTCGTACTAAATCGGTTTTCTTGAGTTGGTTTTAATGCGATTTTATTATGAGAAGGCAAACAAGATGTTCACGTGAGTGCTCGTACGTCGTGTATTTGATTTTATTTTGCGTTCACATGTTTAGACATTTTCGTTTGAATGCAAAAATAATATCAAATTTATTTCCACCCTGTATAATGTAACCGATATGGCATTACTCCACATTTCATTATTTCGCATTTGAAAATATGTTTTTGTATCATCCACAACGTTGCTTACAGGTGCTTATATTTCATACTTAATAATTAATGAGCTCGTGATGTTCGTGTACGAAGAATAAAAGACAGAATTTTTAATAATATTTATTAATACTCCCTTTTTCTTATTACAATTTATGTACAAGATACAAAAGAAACAAAACGAACCCGTTCAACAATCACTTGTCAGGTATTCACAGGAACACCCACTATTATTATAAACGTCATTCTGTTCAACCGTACAAATAAGTCGTCGAATTACATTTAATAACATCATACTACGCTTTAATTAAAGGAACATAGCTAGGTATATTTCAGCTACCGTACTATCGCAATATTTCAGTATTAACTACAAGTATACAAGAAGATGGAAAAAGTCAACAGTTTGCAGCGTAGCTCTAGTGGTACGAGAGCTCAATGTACGAGCGAGTAACAGTTCGCGGTACCGGTCTAGTAGTACGAGAGGTTTAATGTCCGAGTGAATAACAGTTAGTGGTGTCACTTTAGTAGTACGAGAGCTCAATGTACGAGCGAGTAATAGTTCCCGGCGTCGCTCTAGTAGCACAAGGGCTTGGTGTACGAGCGAGCACCAGTTCGCGATATCGCTCTAGTGGTAAGAAAGCTTATGTACGAGGGAACAACAGTTCGCGTCGTCGCTCTAGTGGCACGAGAGCACCATGTACGAATGAGTAACAGTTCGCGGCCTCGCTCTAGTGGTACGAGAGCTTATGTACGAGGGAACAACAGTTCGCGTCGTCGCTCTAGTGGCACGAGAGCACCATGTACGAATGAGTAACAGTTCGCGGCCTCGCTCTAGTGGTACGAGAGCTTATGTACGAGGGAACAACAGTTGGCGACGTCGCTCTAGTAGTACGAGAGCTCAATGTACGAGCGAGTACAGTTCGTTGCGTCGCTCTAGTAGTATTAGAGCTTTTGGACGAGGGAATAACAGTTCATGGTGTCTCTCTAGTGGTACAAGAGCTCAATGTACGAGCGAGTAATAGTTTGCGGCGCCGCTCTAGTGGTACGAGAGCTTGATGTACGCACGAGTAACGAGCTACGCGGGAGAATCAATTAGACACTCCGCCTTAAATAACCCCAAATTTACTCTACGCCGTAAACCTAATAAGTCTCGTGTTACGCAGCGTAAATTGACTCTGTACGGATCTAGATTAACATGGAAATTAAATTCTAGTACCTGCGATGGAAATTCAGTTTATACATAAAAGTTTTAGTGGAAAACAGTCAATAGATTCTTAATAATTATTTGTCGTTTATTTCCTAGTAATTACAGTTTGAAGCCCCTTGTCGTCAGAAATATGGATTCTTAGAACGTTTCATTAATATCAAAGTAAAAGTTTAATATAAAGGTGAAACTGTAGCTTACGTAGGCGTGTGAGGGCGAAGTTTCAGCGTAGGCTTGTTGCCCAAGTTGCCTGTTTGGGATTCTCAACACAAACTTATTTGACACTGCAACACCCACAGGTGAATCACGTATTAGTTGGGGGAGGAGGGGCCAAGTTTACGCGGTTTGTTTGTGTCAAACACAGTCTTTGGTCTTCGGAACCTGCTGCGTAATATAAACAATCAGTGTACACTCTGCACTACAAACATTTTGTGCTTGTGTAGAGTTAAAACGAATTTATGGAAATTATTAATAATTTGATATTAAAAGTAGAAATCTAAAAGTATTCCAAATTTAATTTAAATGTTGTAATTAGTGGAAAATAGGAAATGTGGTTGAGAATGTGAAATATAATAATAATATTGTTTTTAATAAATTATAATAAACAATTCTTGCCATTCACGCTTTAGAATAGATCAACGACGTCAGCACACAATATTTGGGCACAAAATAAGGCTGTCAATGTTATTCTTAGAAATATTCCTAATAAGAGAGCAAAAACGATTAATTATTCAAACATAAGTAAAGCCCACATTTCCGACAAACAGAGGCTTAAGTTAATTTAAAAAGTTGTTCTAAGAACAAAATAAGGAAAACAGTTTTTCACCACTCGAATGGTAGAACCACTAGGTACTATAATATCCAACCTTATTTATTAAACTCGTTTATTTTGTATTTACAACAATACGAAATATTTACAATGCAATCTGATATAAACTTTATTTATTCTACATTATTACGTATAGTTTACTTTATTTACAAAAAATGTTTAACATTCACTGGTTTCTTAAACAATAATTCGTCAACAAAATAACCTATTACTTTTCGAAAATAATAACATTTAAAAGAATTTAAAGAAATTATATTTCATTTATTATAAATAAATTATACAATAATACTGCCGAGTATAATAATCACAAATTGTAGTTTTGCGAAAATGTCAATTATATTTATAACAATTCCTAAATTAAGACTATTATTATAATTTAATTTTAACTACAGCTTTAGAGGGGTGGAGCTTCTGTTGTTATTTCTAATAACAATGTAAACATAATAACAACACATAATTATCACAATTTATTCCACTGTATTAATGGTCAATAGAGTATGTTGGTTAGTAAATTCCATACTAACAGTTAAAGTACTAAAAATAAATATTTCCATACAATATTCGAGTTCCGTTTCAATATTAAAACTGTATTAATTGTTTAAAAGTTACAAGTTTAAATTTTTAGCTTTAAAAAGCAAAAGCGGGAAACATTTAACGAAGGATTGTATAAAATATTCCATTAATTTAATGAATGGAATGTCATGTTTCAATGAAATGGAATGAATAATTAATTTTTTATCAAGGTGCGCTTAGACCTACGGGCAACTTCTTTGCGAAATTCTTGGCAGTTATAATGTCTCAGCAACACCCAGTAATTTACCATGCTGCCAAAATTATATAGTACCTAGTTGCCAAGAGTAACACAATTTCAGCTGCCCGTATTCTTGCATGTATAAATAAAAAACGCTCCTTGCCCCCGTGACCGGATGGCGGTTAAGCCGATCATCTGCAGACGGCCGACGAAAGCAGGTAAGTGACGATGGCACAGCTCAGCTGTGACGTGAGGTAGGACGACGCTCGGTTGCTCGTTTGCATCGCTGCTGGGTGCTCGCCTGGACGGAAGTGAAATACATTTGGTGAAGATATGCATTAGGCAACTGATTATTGTGTGGAAAAATGAGCTGGTTTAACTGTAACTCAGATAGAAAAGTAAAATTCATGATTTAAGTTTGTCATTATTATGACGAAAGTTTAAACTGATATTACACACGACTACCAGAAGATAACGCACATTGTTCGGCCCATCTTCATAACAATTTTCCAAGATTTCAGGGATCATCGGTTCACCATGCAAGAGCTCTATTCTCTTACAACACGAGGAATTCTTATGAACATCTCTTATGAGGAATTGTCAGATTCTGTATAATTATATTATTTTTGTGATCTTAGAAATCTCTTAAAGGATTTATCTTTTATATTTGTTTTATAAGGACAGCTTCTGTTTTTTTTCCTTTTCGACAGATTAATCAGTTGTGGTCGCGAATTGGGCATTTTAATCAATTAAACACAGGCTCATTACTTTGTCCACTTCAATTAACGCACTCAACGCACTCACCATTAAGCACATGCACAGATACAGATGCAGGATGAGCATTGTTGGGCACACAGGTGTAGTTCCCGGAGTCCGTGAGGGCAGCCTTGGTCACCAGCAATTTGCTGGTTGTGCCGCCTTCAGTCTTCTCCGTCTCGAGACTGATCCCACCGCGGGGGGAGTCGAAGTCTACTACTGAGTTACCGTGATACCTGGTGGAAAAGAGGAGTATTACGTATTGATACGAAACATATATTGCTGTCAGAAGGGCCAGCTACCAATATATTGTTAGGCAGTTTAAGTAGAAAGGTTTAATTTATGTATGTAGACATTTAGCAAGTTTCAAAATCAATTAGCACTACAGAGAAATAGTTCTCCAGTTAGTGGTGGTGTAAGGATTCCCCCTTACGTCGCCACTAACTGCGAATTGTAGAGAACGAATTACTTTAAATAGATCGTTTTGACTTAGTGAGATACGTAGTTTTCTCTTCTATAAAATTTTAAAATTTACAGACAGTAGGTTTAGTAGAATAGTACCGTTCTTGATTCAATACGGATTTATTTGACCTAGGTTTCTTCAGAGTGATAGTTCTATTGTTAGGGTAATATGTTATCATTGTCGTACTGTTATGAGAGCTATAAGGTCTTTAGATTCTATTTTAGATACCAAGTATAGAAGAACTTGTAAACAATGATGTTTCAATAAGTAAAAATATTTCGGGTATTTCACTTTCATATACATTGATTCAGAAGCAAACATTAAATATTCGCCAATATTTCAAAGACGAAAGAAACTAAGATAATAAACCCGTAAGGCTACAAGTAAAATTCAGCCAAATAGAAACGAAGATATTTGCAGCGTCTATAATGAACAATAATATTTACCATAAAATGGAGGCGGTGGAAGGCGGCGACGAGTGCACGTTCACTGAACACGTCAGCGATATTGTGCTGCCTTTCTTCACGTACACATCCTGCGAACCCCATATGGTCGCTGCAGCAGCTGAAACAAATGAAACAGAGCCTTCACTACATAACAATAAAGTAAACAATCCAACGACACTCACAGTACCAACACAACAAAATTCTTGCATATTTACAAATCGTATGCTAATGGGAATTCAGGGCTGATTGGTAAGGGTTTAAAATCTTAAATAATAAAACTGGCAGAATTTAAGAACTACACCTGTTTAGGGGTTTAATAATAAATGGTTTTCAAGTAATAAATGGTCAACAAAAATCCTACATCAACGAATTTTGCCTAATGTCACGTGTAACTAACTTGAACATTAATCTCATAAGACCATTGACGTAAAGTGTTCTTAGTTCTCTACTTATGGAATTTTCCAGACAATTACACTCATATGGAGATAAATTGAAGCTTAAATGTAAATAAATCGCTGGTACCTAAGTACCTAAGCTCTGCTGAAATCCTTTATAACTCTTTTAAGAGCCTACTTGAACAAGACAATAATGATGATGCAACTTTAACAGCCAAGCCGCACCAATTCCACTTCGACTAAACCTAATTTGACTTTAAAAAGTGTTTAACTTAGCATTACGGCTTTCTTTAACTTACTCAATTCCAAAGACTGGTTGACGTAACGACTGAAACGTTTATTTTTATTATGGCAACCCACCGATTTGGATGTTGGCAATAAAATTTTATTCTACTTTCTGCGGCACGGTTTTTGACAGTAATAGCTCTTCGGCCAAGTTTAGACTTAATTGCATTAAGTCAATATTTATTTTCTCCTTCGTTGAAAAGTTACGGTTCTCTTCCAGGTTACCTGCAGCGACAACCATGCATGAGTTTATAATGTACGCTACCCGATGGAGGTCAACCAACATGGGCGACAGATCTGGATTGTTTGCATGTATTATCCCGCATCGAGTTCATGCAATTTCAAAAAGCACTACGCCGCACTCCCAACCAAACACCATCTAATAATATCCAACAAAACATCTCGTGCTGTCAACGAAAACACGAAAATAAAGCCGCTACGAACAGATGAAAGTATAATGAAGTACTAATGAATAAACAAATGAAAAATGTAATTAAAAATGAAGAGAAGGATACGAAACCGGTACCTGAGGAGCGGGGCGGGGCCGAGGTCGCGGGGATGAGGGACTCATCTGGAATTCACAAGACAACAGCTTAGGAGAGGGCGAGGAATACAAAACAGCATGTGACCCTACTAGAGGTGCACTGAAAGAGTTGAACATAGTACGAGTATTAGATTTGTTAGAATTAGCGATAGAGATAGTCGTGGAATGGAAATGAGTGAACTGGAGACAGGCTGGCAAACTGTGGTGGACGCGACGACCTTGGTGCGGTGTTCATTATTCAAATCACAGTCTGTACAGAAGTCTGGGAACTAGAAAATAGGAGATGACATGATAGAATTAAAAATTGTATCTCAGATGAGTTGAGAGTTTTGTGAGAGCTTATCAATTAGAGTAGTTAAGACCCCGCCATGAATTTTAAATATGTAGAGTAGTTAGGGAGTGGTATTTCTATTTAAAATGTACACTTACCATTGTCTTTGTATACCTACAATGCATAAACAGCACATACTTATTAATAGAAATAAAATTAACCTTAAAAACCTGATAATTCTACTGATATGAGTGGATCTAATGCATTTTTTTATCATTGTTATTTTCTCAAGCTTCTACATTTTTTTTTTCTAAAACAAATGAATGCTTTAAACAATACAGTTAAGTGGCTAATCCCAGTGTCATGGGTCATATCGACATTTCAACTTAACATCATTTCTACTTTTCCGTCATTCCTTGCAGTAAATAAATTAATACAAATTATGTTGTACCAGTTGGTGAATACCAGTTACTGCGTTCTAAACTTCACGTTGTCATTTCCTATAAATTTTAATGGTTTATCAAAATAGCCGTCTTCCTAGGATGAAACCAAAATAACATGGTATTCAAAACATCAATTTTAAAACTCAATCATAATAGCTTTGCTATCCGAGAACTCTTATCCAATTTAATACTCCGGGCAATCAACTATCCATAAAACAACACGAAACAATCTCAGTGAGCCATAGTCGGACATTTTTCAACAATAACAAGCGCTATAATTGGCCGTGAGGTGAATTCGAGAGGCTCGCATGATGTATCTAGCAGCACAGCGTACACTAACAAATGGGCAACTATGAAAACGAGTCGGGTAAAAAATTGAGCTCATTTAGGCAACATCGGTTTCGGTAACGGAACGGATTTGTTCCGGCACATCACTCACGTAATCGATAATGGACTTTGAGTCCTAGACTCTGGATTTTCTGGGATAGATGGACTGGATTTTTCTTCTAGAAATGTTTGGTATAAGTATGTTGTCTAGATAAAATCGAGAAAGCAGACTTGTTACAGTCACATATATTTTGGTTCTCTGGCCTGCACACGCGACTTAAACGTAAAGTGAGTTTGAACGAGTTTTCAAACATAAGTATTTACCTATAAAACAGTATCATCAAACTGAAATTCAAACTCTTATAAAACAGTATCATTGTTGAAATTATTGCTACTAGCACAATAAGTATCAGTCATAGATTTGAATAAAGTTTCATAATGGAGTAAACGTTCTGTGCCAAACGTTTTAACATTATTCCAATTTACGTTTTATGTACTTGTGTTCGAGCTCGGCTGGTGCATGAAGGGCTCGTCACAATAGTGGCGATAAGTCCCCTCTTTGAGCAGTGATGCCCTCACCCTCCGCCTGTTGTCTCGGGAGGTTCTTGTTCCGGATAAGGTGGGAGGAAACACCAGGGTGTCACCACTATAGGGATGGTCCTGAGGATGCGGCGGAGCATACGGCGGAGGTCTGCTCGGCATGAGCGGAGCACCGCTGTGTCCTCGTGGCGGCGATCGGCGGCGTTCTTTCGCGACTGGCACTGGTTCAGACCATGATCCAGAGCAAGAGTGCATGGCAGGCTGTCAGAGGAGCAATATCTATGCACTATAAACACCAAGCCCGGGCCGACGGCGAGTTCTGTCCCACGCGTGCCTCAACGAGGTCAGCACATCTTGATGGGGTCGTGATGGGTTACTCGAAAGACAAACCGTGGCCCCTGGTGCATGGGCAAATGAAGGAACACGGGTGGGTTTTAGTCAGTAAAAGTCTGATACATTTTTCCGCTCCGCCTAGAGTGGTAAAGGTCATTTGATGATTTCAAACTCAGAAAAAAAAGGACGGTGTACAAGATTTATATATCTTTACTATGAATTTATCTATTTAATTACGTTAGTCTTCCTCGGCGTATATTTTTGTTTCATCCGAATTTGAAGCGGTAATTATAATACAGATAAGTCCTCAGGTGTCATGGATCATTCTACTCTAATATTTTCCAAATTTAGAAGCTTTTGATAGACTTATTTAAAGTGCCAGAATAATAATCTGAGGATTTAATTCTTAAAATATTGAATTGTATTATATTATAATACAATTCGATAAAAGAAAAGATCAAGAAAAGATATTATTGATTATTATCAATAATATCTTTTCTTTCGTACCAAGATGAGGCTCAGAAAATTACACTGAACTATTGTTCTTATTTTTATAAACTACTCTTAATCATAACTAGCCGACCCGTGCCCAGTTCGTTGAGCGGTAAACATTTTTAGTCGTCTAAAGGAAATATCACTCAAAAGATTACGACACGGTCGTGGTTCTATAAACAAGTCTGTTATCTCTTTAACCATTCGTTTAAATTGTAATTTGAACGAATAAACATCTAAAAAATAAAAATTAAAGTCAATTTTGAAACTCGAGACGAAAAATTTACTTTTCTTTTATAAGAATTCATAATTGTTGATAATATGACAATAAACATGACTTAAAGATTACTTTCTAATATTAAAAAAAAAAAAATATTGTTACACCATTACCACCACTACAACCAATACTTTATGTTCATATTAACGTTCTGTAATTTCTTAAATAAAAGCGCGTGATTTATGTGGTGAAATTGCATTCAGTGAATAATTTATAAAGAACAGTGAAATATTGTAGCATAGTGGCCACATCATGACCTCATCCAAACTTCTCTGACGCGGGAAACGAAAGGAGATAGGATAGGAGTTGATTAGTTAGGATAAGTTACAAAAGAAGACAATATATAATTCAAGAGGAGGCTATCATGGTCTGAGATACCTTTGCCTGCTCAGTGTAATGCACTGGCAAATTTAACAAACAACGTTCTGTAATTTATATGATGCACATAACAAAGAGTAATCTATTCTATTAAGATAAGATAAGATCATTTATTTGTATAAACACGTGTATGTGAAGCTTGAGATAATGTTAATATTAATACGGTTCAACATGTTTTGCCGTGGATGGCGTACAAAATTATTTCAGAACATTTAATTTTAATAATATTTAAATGAGAAAAAAAAAAACATTTAATATAAAATAGTCAAAACTTAGTAACACCCAATAGCAAAAAGAAAATAATATTGAAAATTGAATTACAATCAATACAGGAAATAGTCAATATTTAATTACAGCCAATATAGAAAAAAAAAAATGTCAGAATTCAATTACAGTCAACACAAAAAAAAATTGTCAAAATTCAATCAATTTAATTCCTGTCCATAAAGAAAAATGATATAATTGAAATTAAACATGTATTAACTAGTCAATATTCAAAATTTATCTTTTAAAAACTCCACAACATCTTAATAATTTTTGGACAGCAGCAATTTTCTCTTTTAAATGAACTAATATTCATTTCCTTAATGGAATTAGGAATTTGATTATAAATTGTTGGAGCCATGCATAATACACTTCTCCTTAGTAATGCTGTTTTTGCAGGAATTGATTGTACCCATAATCTGTACTTCTCGCGTTTATTTCTACCTATTTTATTATTAAAGAGAGGAAACAAATGCGGATTAGATTTTACAAATAGTGATATTTCTAGTATGTAAAGTGACGGAAGTGTTAGAATTCTGTGCTTTATAAACATTGGTTTGCAACTGTCTGTTGTTTGTAACCCAAATATAGACCGTATACAGCGTTTCTGTGCTTTAAACGCAGTCTCTTTTAAAGCCCCAAAAAATTATTCCAAATCTTAATATTGATTCAGCAAGTCCATAGTATGCTGTAAGTAGAGTATCTATGTTGACCGTTGGTGCCAATGTATAAAGAGCATAGGATGAAGCACTAACTTTTTTGCAGAGTTCAGTAACGTGGGTCTTCCAATTTAATTGTTTGTCAATGATTAACCCTAGGAATCTGGCTGTTTCAGCTTCTTGTATAACAATATCTTTGTATCGTAAATCAAATTTTAATGCATTGCGTAAATTTTCAAAGAATTTTGAGGAGCTATAGTTACAGTGCTATCGTCAGCGAATAATGACATGTGCTCCTTAGTTGACTTTGGTAGATCATTAATGTATAAAAGGAACAAAATAGGGCCTAATATACTTCCCTGTGCTACACCAAATCTGATGGAACGACTATCAGATAAGAAAATCTGTTCCCTTTTAGTTTTTATGTTAAATTTTGTAATTTGCGTTAGGTATTTGTTGGCGGTCACAGAGATACGATTTTATCAATTTCAAGACATTTCCTCTTAAGCCATAAGCTTCCAATTTTTGTAGGAGAATATTATGATCTACACAATCGAATGCTTGCGACATGTCACAATAAATAGAGCAAACTGGTAATGATTTGTCAATATGTGAAGATACTACGAATAAAAAGTCATAAACTGCCATATTGATGTTTCTATTTTTCCTAAAACCTTTTTGCTCATCGCATAGGATTTTGTTATGATCTAGGTAACCATTCAATTCTCCGTAAATATATTTTTCAAATATTTTTGAGAACACTGAAACAAGTGCTATAGGTCTATAGTTCTCCTTTAAGAGCTTATTGTTCTTTTTAAATATTGGTTTAATAATCGTCAATTTAAGGTCTTTTGGAAATGTCCCAGTTTCAATACAGAGATTTAAGATATGACACAAGTGATGAGAAATGTCTTCATTTACAGCTTTTACAGCTTTAGTCGAAATACCGTCATACCCTACACTGTCAGTATTTTTAAGATTCCTTATGATTCTCTGAATGTGACAAGGCAAACAGGGTGAGAAAAACATTGAGTTTGACTGTGAATTTATTAAAGCTGTGGATTCTTTACCCGCGCCTGGAATCAGATTAATTTTGTCGATAAAATAATTATTAAATTCATTAGCAATTTCAGTAGTATCCATTGTTAATTTATCGTTTATTTGTAGTTCAGTTATTGATTCTTTTGGAATCTTTAATTTGTTTTTATTTATAACTTGCCATGCTGCTTTACTTTTATTAGTCGCCATTTTAATTCTGTAATTATTTTGAGCCCGTTTTGTGAGATTTATTATTCTTTTCAGAAGTTTTGAGTAGGTTGAGTATTTTTTTTTTGTTACAATATGTGGGTTTCAGACTGTAGTTCCAGAGTAATTACCTTTTATTTTGGCAACAAACCTTTATTCCACGTGATATCTATCTTAATTTGGTATTAACTTGAACAGTAGTTTTAATCAGCGGAAAACACAAATTATTATATATTGTATTTGTATTATTATATGTATATATATATACATATATATTGTAACTACTTTTCGTGATTGAAATATAATAGTCAACAACAGAGATATACTATCACGGATTTGTTATTAGGCATTATTAAGCTTTATAACTTTACACTGGAAGTCAATAATAAATATTTTTCTCCGACTAACTTTAATTCGACTAACACGAAAAAGTATTTTGATTTTTCGGGTTAATATATACTAGCAGCCAACCCCGGATTCGTACGTGTGCACTTCGTTTTTAATCATTTTGGGGTAAATAATGATCAATTGATAACTTAAATACCTATTCTAATTAAAACGCCCTTGACACAATTTGCCCAATGGTTCAAAATAAAAAACTAATTTCTCTTAAAGTTATTTTTTTAGTCCCTTAGTAATTTCCCTCTAATTGGTTTTGCCCCAAAGGAAAAATGCTATTGTAACTTAATATCTATAATGTTATTATTAGAGATCGGAATTACAGCGCTTATATACCTAAATTTGAACAAAATGCCGACAAAAGAATAATGTGGATACGCCTTCTATTTTAGCTTTTGTATATTTATATGTTAGCACATACATTTTTACTTCAAAAATTACGAAACACCTTGTTATATGCCTATTATCATCATCATCATCTCAGCGTTAATCCCAGTCACATCCGAAGCTTTTTCAGCTTTGGAGTCTGGGGTCCGCTTTTACCAGTCTAACTGCTCATTTGGCTAAACTTCGATATTTTCCGTGAAGCGACTGCCGTCTGACCTCCACAACCCGAAGGCGATATCGAAGCATTGCAGTTAGACCAATTGTTGGACTTTTGAGGACTCCAACAACCCGTAACGACTGCCATTAGATGTTCTTATGGCAACCGGGACCAACGGCTTAACGTGCTTACCGAGGCACGACAAGACCAGTGCAAATATTCATGCATACAAATATTTGCACCGTACGGGGATCGAACCCGCGCCTCCTTGCGCAGCGGCCGCGTTTGCTACCGCTATGCCTATATCTGGTGGTATTTTTAGAAATGTTTATAAAGAAAACCTGTAGTGGCATGCATATTAACTACGTGTTTTCGTTTCATATTCCCTCGATATACAGACTGTAAAATAGGCGCATGATAGGTATACTGAAATTGAAATACGGAGAAAAACCGCGAGCAAGCACAGCCAAATAATGAAGATGTTGGACGTACAGGGGGCTTCAGGTGATGTACTCCTGGCGTACTGGAGTGGATGGAGGCCTTCACCAGATGTTTACTTAGCGCTATCGACTTGTCGATAAGCTCACCGGCCGATGGTGGTTTGAATTTTGGTTACTTGATGTTGTTCACAAACCAGGGTTGCGGAGAGAAAACAAAAGTATACTGACGGCTGAATGAAAAACCTTCTTGAGTTTTGTTCATTCTCCATTCCTTAATGCTGATTGGATGCTTCGCTAGGCAATGAAGTTAAAGGGAAAAATGCGAGAATATCTGAATATACTTGCTTATTGATGTATTTAATTGTTATGTGCATTAACACTTCGCATGCTGAAAGGAATATCCATATTTTTCTTCCGTCAAATCAAATTTAGCTATTTAAGCGCCGGAATATCCGGCAGACAGTTACTACGTTATTAAAAAACCGGCCAAGTGCATGTCAGACTCACGCCCAAAGGGTTCCGTACCATTGATTTATGAAATTAAAGGATTTAAGTTCTTTGTATGAAAGATTACACGGTAATAAGCAGTTTGCGATTTACGAGGTATTAAAAAAACTGCTTACTAGAACTCGTTCAAAACAATTTTCGTTGGTAGTTTTTATAGTAATGTACTTCATATGTTTTTTTCAGATTTTTCATTTTCATATTTTAGAAGTTAGAGGGAGTGGGGGGGGGGGGTTGACCAACTTTTTTCCACTTTGGAAGCGTCTGTCACGCAAACTATTCGGTTTAGAAAAAAAATATTTTAGAAACCTCGATATCATTTTTGAAGACCTATCCATAGATACACGACATGCATGTGTTTGATGAAAAAAAAAATGAGTTTCAGTTCTAAGTATGGGGAGCCCCCAATATTTATTATTATTATTATTTTTGCATCAAAATCTTAATGCTTTTCACAGAATACATCTACCCATCAAGTTTCAACAGTACCTATAGCTCTTATAGTTTCGGAAAAAAATGGCTGTGACATACGGACGGACAGACGGACAGACAGACATGACGAATCTATAAGGGTTCCGTTTTTTGCCATTTGGATAGGGAACCCTAAAAATGCGCGGGTAATGTATGATTATTTGACAATAGACTTTTAATGTTCTGGTGGCTTCGTTGTGCTATGTTTCTGCTCTTCAAACTTTTTCAGATGCACAGCAGAAACCGTTCGCATTTTCAGTATAACTTTTAGGACCAATTTTATTCATTTTTCCGATTTAGATACTGTTTTGATGATCATATACAATTTTGGGATCGTAATTTTATGCTGATTTACTACTATGAGCTTCAATTCTACTGCACGTTCTAGTTGTCTACGATTGTTTTCTCTCTGTGGCACAAGCCGCTGCAAGCGTTGAGCGATAGATTCCTAGTAGTAAGGCGCTGCGAGAGCTCGCTTGACTGTCGTTCGTGTAGCTGTGACGACCTGTCCGATTTCAATAATTCAAGAAGTAAATAAACAGTCTTGAATTAGAAATGATATATTTGGATAATAATATACAAAGGTAAAAGGTTTGATTTTGATCGGTACTTCTACCAAATTTTAAAACGTAAAAAGTAGTTATAAAGTTAAATAGTTGGAAATATGTCCAAGATATTTAGATATTCGTATAATATTGTGAAACATTTTCTGTTCTATCATCGTTCTATTGTTTTATCATCATACGGTCGACATCGACGGTTTTTCTTGGATTAACTATTGACGCCAAATTACAATGGGGTCCTCACATTGAGAAGCTGTCGGGTAGACTCAGTTCCGCCGCCTTTGCTGTTAAGAAAATTAGACAGATAACTGATGTGGATACAGCCAGAATTGTTTATTTTAGTTATTTTCATAGTCTTATGACTTATAGGATTCTTCTCTTGGGAACTTGTGCGGACATAAATACCATCTTTGTTTTACAGAAAAGGGCTGTTCAAGCCATTTACAACCTTGGCCCTAGAGATTCTCTTAGAGAAAAATTCAGAGAGGTGAACATTCTGACTGTAGCTTCACAATATATATTTGAAAATCTTATGTATGTACATAAAAATATATTGGATTTTAAGAAAATAAGCGATATTCATAATATAAATACCAGGAACAAACACAATCTTGCTGTACATCACACTCGTCTCCACAGAGTAGGTAATTCGTTCATGGATCAATGTATACACTTTTACAACAAGCTTCCCATGGACATTCGAAACTTACCCATTAAACAATTTAAAAACTATATAGAGGCCAAGCTTTGCAAAAAGGGGTATTATAAAATCACAGATTATTTAGAAGACAAAAAAGCTTGGGACTGAGCTACTCACTCTGTTAAGCATTTTTATTAAACAATATGCGTAATTATAATGTAAATTATTGCAAACGTTTTCATTTTTAATGTCTGGACTTGAAAAAAGACGATGATCCCTGAGTTTGTTTCGGCTATTTCTTCTCCGAGGTAGTCAGTTAGGAAATGCCGGCTTCATCTAGTTAAAAAAAAAAAAAAACATGACGTGTAAAAGTGATCAGTGATCCTACTTTCTTAATAAACGATTTCATTTCATTTCATTTCGTAAAGATTTCTCGGGTTCTCTATTTTTATCTAGTAACAAATCGATGCCTTAGTTGACAATGGCACTGTATACAAATTTTTTAATTTTTTAATGCTAAATTTCACGCTCTTTCATTTCCGCGCATCGAAATACCGTTATTCCTTCTCTTTCTAGAAAAATGTGGGTAACAGTTGTATTAAATGAGTTCGTGTAATTTTCCACGGATGTGGTATTATACTATTGATCTTTATTTTTGTAAAACCAATCAAGATATACTTTAAATGGTTTTATGTTTCTCAACTGCAGGAAATTTCAAAACACAAACGTATTATATACATTTTCAATATTTGCAACATTTGAAAGGGACTTGGAAATTTTTATGTGCACAAATACATTAAACCGTTTTGAGATATAGTCCGAATTGTAGAAGTGTATTAAGTACCACAATATGAGCACTATTACAAAGATATTCCCATCTATGGCTTATTATTCTTCAATGGCTATTGTTAACAATAACTGTGATGACACTGCATCGTCTGATGATGATCCAGATGAAGAGTCCATTGTTGAATAAATTTAAGTTTTGATTCAATTTTTAATTACCAATTAGTAAAAATGAATAATTGTTACCTGAAACTGAAGACTGACTTTATTAGTTTTCTTTGTTTTAATGATTCAGAAACTAATTGTTTTGTGAAATAGCTTAAGATTAGCCTATAATCGGGCTTCGGTCCTTTTAATTTCTTTGTTGTGATGAGAAATTTGTTTTATTTGATTGTGGATACAACCTGTTAGTGTTTTATAATAAAAATAAATATTATGAGTATGGATCATTGGTTTATTATTTTGTGTATTTAATGCAATATCCATAACTATTATTGTCCATCTTTTTGGACCTTGAACCAGCCAGCGGTAAAGCTGTTAAATATTTTTGAGTTTTTCACTTAATGCTGGTCAGCATAATCATCTTAGTGCACAAATGTATTTGTAGTAAAAACTCCGAATGCGTGTTCAGTAATGCTCTTTATTGTATAAACTTAAGGCTATTTACAGTACATTATTAATGTTGTGTGAGCAAATGCATAATATTGCAAACATGGAAAAGAAATTTAGATGATCCGAATAAAATAAGTAGTCAACAAGGTTAGGTTATGTTGGTTATGTGTATGGAGAGGATGTTTATTTGGCTATTTTAAAGGGCTACGTTTAATCTAATATTACAGTATTGAGATATGATAGAGTCAGTCACTAGTCTTATGAACAGACGCATTTTTTTTTTAAATGCGTCTCGTAATACTTCGATTTTCTACTGCTCGCGTCTGAATTTAAAAAAAAGTTTAAATTTCTCATCTCAAAAATGTAATTATGAATATATGAATATGAAATATATATAATAATATGAAACCTTTAACATTGTGGTGTTTGTTCATAAACAATGATTACAGTTAATTGACGTTAAAAGGTCAAACTGTATGGTTAAAGAATCGCTAATCACTAGTTAACGTTTATGAATAAGGGGGTATGAGTTTAATCGTTACATACAAAAATACAAATTTTTCTTCTTTATATTATATTAGTCTAGATGATACTTATAAATTAACTAGCTGCGCCGCACGTTTCACCCGCATAGGTTTCGATATGTTCCGCTTCTAATGGTCGCAGCGTGATGTTATTTAGCCTAAAGCCTTTCTGGATTAATGGACTGTCCAATGCAAAAATAATTTTTCAATTCAGACCGGTAGTTCCTGAGATTAGCACATTCAAATAAACAATCAAACAAACTCTTCAGCTGTATATATTAGTATAGAAAAGTATAGATTTAGTTTTAATTGGTAAAACAATTTTCGAAATCGGTTAAGTAAAACCAGAGATTCGTCGCAAACTGTAAACCTATTAGTATACCTATCTCTTTTTAAAATATGATGTTAATATACCTACATTTACATTAAACAATAAATGATATTCTATTTAGAACACAAAAAGCAGGCATATTCATGGAGATGAAAATGATAAAAACGAAAACAAAACCTTGAAAAAACATGAAAGTAAATCTATTGCTAAAAATAGAACATCCACTGGCTGTATAGATTTTTTATGTCGGCTTGAGTCGGGACAGCTAACAAAATTAATATGTTTCTCCTTTAATATAGTACTCTGCCAAACTATGTATATCATCTATATCAAGAGGTTGTCAATAAAGGAAAATTTGTTAAAAGTAGGTATTGAATTTACTCTAATCTCATAAAACAGATAACAACATCTTTCAAAATTATTCAAATTGTTATAATCTGAATAATTTTGAAAGATGTTTCTAATCTTTGCTTCATAAGTTCAAAAAGTTTGTTCGCTTAATAATGTTAACAATGTTAATAATGTTATAATTGTTGTTGCGCTGTCATCCAAGTACCGAGCTAATAACAAAAAATAACGATAACAATGACAAGAACAACCATGACAGTTGAAAATATTATAACTAATAGAAAGCGACATTTTGGCCTATGTGGCGTAGCGGTGGCGAACGAGCGATCCCCGCGCAGTGCAAATATTTGTATGCATGAATATTATGAACATTTGCACTGGTCTGATCGTGCCTCAGAAAGCACGATAAACCGTTGGTCCCGGTTGCCATACGAACATCTATTGGCAGTCGTTACGGGTTGTTGGAGCCCTAAAAGTCCAAAAATTGGTCTAAACTGCAGTGCTTCGGTAACGCCTTCGGGTTGAGGAGGTCAGACGGGAGTCGCTTCACAGAAAATATCGAAGTTTAGCCAAAATCAGCAGTTAGACCGGTAAAGCGGACCCCAGACTCCAAAGCTGCAAAAGCTTCGGATCCGACTGGAATAACGCTGTGATGGTGATTATAGCCGAGTAATGTAAGGACAATTTTTACTTATTGTAGAATCGATCTGCCATCTCAACACCTCTCCCACAAGTTTTAGTTTGTATATAATATATTTATATATTTTTGTAATACTATGTATATAGCTGTCATTGTTGTAAACTAAAGCACCTGCCATCTAATCTCTTCACCACCCGTGGTTGACTGGTAGAGAATGCCTAAGGCATTAAGTCCGCCTCTGTACATTTCTTTGTGCGAAAGTATAAATAAATAAATAAATACGATTCCATGCAGGTGAGACATAGTATATTTAAACAATAGCAGAGTTTTACTTAACGAAAACCATCTAAAAATGTTTACGGTAAGTGTCCATAATCCACGGTGTATAATTAAAAACATAAGCGGTGGAGCGTCGGGCGCGGGGCGATCCAAACACTTAGACATAGAGTTATGTTGTAGGGGCGAGTTTTTAATGTTTCATAACGATGAAATAAAATGTTAGTGACAACAACACGGTGTGCGCTCAACTTTCCGGGTCGCGGTTAACTTAAAAGGGTTATGCTTTTTATTTCATAATCTGCATGAGTGGAAGTCTGTTGCAACAGTTAACTAACTCTTCTGGGTTATAAAAGGTGAAGGAGTATTTTTTAAAATACGAATATTGGTTTATTAGTGGGTCTCAGTTTGTTTTACCTCAACAGCTAGGTACTATAATTGTGTAGCAAACATACAGCGCCATCTGCACTAAATTACATAAAATGTTGTGGTAAGTAAACTAATAAACCAAAGGGTTTTTAATGGGAGTCATTGAATGACCTCTCCCGCTCTGAGCGGAGTGAAAGCGCGTGTCAGACTTTTACTAACTAAAACCCACTCGTGTTTCATGATTTACCTGTGCACCAGGGCCACGGATCTCTTTCGACCAACCCACAGGCAGGACCAGGCTTAGAGTTTATTTAAGGCACAGCTCACATAATAGTCCGCTTGAAGTAGTAAAAACAAAACAGACCAACAGACAGGCTTCTAAGCTCGGTAGCGGCAGCCAGCTCTGATCCTTAGTAAAACTAGTTCATTGCTTCGATAGCCTCACATTCTTCAGGAAACTAACCAGCTAAAGTATTTTAACTACACTTTACGGCTTATCAGACTATGGGGTGGCAGACATGTGCTTGAACATATTCAAATATTATTAGTCGGTAAATTTTAAGTTATTGTTATTTATTTACATAAGATAAATTTACCTATTAAGAATATGGAATAATCTATATAAAAGGTCTGAAATAAAAAGTATTGATTTGATTTTTACTCAACTCTCAGATTGCCAAAATCCACAAAACAATCAGAGATAGGTTTGATAATATGTATAATTTGCCTTCCAAGGTAAAGATTAAATGAAAGCGTATCCATCTCCTTCAAAACGTGATCTTTATTTATTACAATAGACATTTATGATTTCATTTTCACATAATTTGAAAACAACACTGGTTAAGCCACCCATAACGTCGTTACGTCCAAGTATAACGTCGTTATCTGATTAATATTGGCAAATTTATTACTATTATCACAGTGAACTGAGTTACCTCGAATTTCAAAGGACTGACTGACTATAATTCCTAAAATAATTCTGAAACCATATTCCGTAACCGTATTCATTTATTTCAATTGAGACATTGAAAGGAAACGTATGTCGCTGGCTGTCCGTTGTACCATGTTGACCCGCAGGTTTGCGCGATGTACGAAGCCAGTTAAAGTTACGCTTTTCAAAGCTTACCGTCAGTCCTTCTACAGGTGCAGCCGGTAACCCACATGCTGCCAACTTCTCTCAGCGGGCATACAGCGACCTACGTGTTCAATATAATAACGCACTGAGGGTGCTGTTAGGGCTGTCGTGGCGTGGCGTGGTTTTTTGGCGTCAGGGATGTTTACAGATAATAATATTAATGATTTAACTGTCGCTCCACGTTAAGTAATAATTTTATGAATGTACATCTGTGTCTTAAATCTGTGTCTGTAACCTACTAAGTTAAGTAAACTTGTTACTAAAACTGGAAGTTAAGTAAACTTGATACTATCCTTATGAACTCTTATGAAAGTTTTCTATTCTATTTACAACGCACTTATGTTTGTTATGATGTAAATAATGATAAAGGGCATACATTTTCATAAAAATGTTCCAATTACAGCAAATTCCATTGACATAGAACTAAGGCAAAAACGATAATACAGCAAATTCCTCAGCCACCAGTTTATAGGACATCATAAATATCGTACATATTTGCAAGATAAAAGCATTTTCCTGCTACATGAGCAGGGACTGAAGAATTTCTCAGTCCATTGAAACAAAACAATGTTAGAATTTTTCCCGTATATATTTTTTCGTGAATAATCTCTGTGAGTCCCACTGGGCGGTACTTTCAAAGCGATCTACCGTGTGGAGATTGATTTGAACGCACCTACGAGCTTCACTTTGACGAGTCATGTGAGTCGCCTGTGAATTGAATGATTATTTAATTGGCGTCCTTCATGGTCTTTAAAAGGAATATTTTTATCAATATTTTCGTAATTTTTTTATATGATATCGAATATAGTCTTTAAATTTTATTTAAAAAGAAAAGCATACCTATAGAGAACTAACGGAGGTGACTCAATTCGTACAGTATTTTTTAATGATAATGCTATATGAGTGTGCTGCAGGAGAACTTGTAGCGCTACTTCTTCCTAGAGAAAGTACTAGGAACACGCACTAGGTGAGAGTTTTTGTGTTAAGTTAGTCGGTCTCCTACAATTTCGTTTGAAATTAATTAATTTCGCTTATTATCAGACTAAATTGAATAAATGACCTTGGTTTTGACATTCACGTGGAATGGAATTACCTAAACCAAAATACGTGTTTCTTCAAAATATCTAATTCATTTTCTAAAACCTTGTTGTGCAAAATTAAATTTCGTGACAGAACAAAAAAATTACATAGTTTTTGGACGAAGCAATTTGTTTAATTAACTTACTCAATTGTTCGGGCCTTGACCCACTTTATCACCAAGTTTTCACAAAGAACTCACTGACCGTTGTCATTCTAAAGATCCATAATTAGATGAAAAAATACCGTGTCGCTGACTGTTAGTAATGACCGTGCTTTATACTACATTTTCATAGACTTTTTGCAAGGTTCTTGTTAATTCATCATCTAAGTGATCCTCTTGTTTCTTCAGACTATGAGTATGTTGTCACTGTTAATCTCGTTTATTCTGTAGGTGACTATATAACATAAATACAAAAAATAATGTCTTGAACATAGGTCCGTAGCATCGTAAACTAGGTTTATACTTGTCACTTAAAACAAGTGTTCCTACATATATTCGTTACCGTGTCGTTGGTGTTTAGAAATGTAGGGTAAAATAAAAAGAAAAGGTAAATTTTTGAGTAAAATAATGAACTATGAAATTTTATAACTGACATCGTGTTTCTGTAAATTTATGTAACAGCCTTTAATATATTTATGATCCGACCAGAATCACATCAAACCAGAATAAGTTACAACCTATAAATATTCAAATCATTCCGTATCTACTAAATAATGGAAGATGTTGCACAATTTCGTACCAAAGGAGCACTGAACCGAGATATCATATCTAATTCATATAGACTGATTTTATAAATAATTCCTTTAGAATTGATTACGAAACGATTCTCCCTTAAAGATTATTTTAAATTATTCACTAAAGGACCAGACCCTTCATTTATATTGGATGCCCCACTTTGATCATTCATTAGGACAGGACAGAGATCTGATAGGAGGTGATCAATTCCTGTTGAAGCGTAATCACGATAGTATTGTATTTGTTTTGATTTTATCGACATTTCGTGTTATATACTTATCGATACTAAGTATTATAAGTGCGAAAGTAATACTTTTAATGCCTTTACCACTTATATAATATATGTACCTATATATAAACAGCCGATAATGCTCCCACCACTGGGATACAGGACTCCTGTTTGTAAGAAAATGTGGGTCATGCTAACCCAGTGCGGGTTGGTATGTACATGTACCATGTCTTCGAATTTTTTGGATATAACAAAGATATATACAGAGTGGTGCTGATAAATTAAACATCGTGTACCTCGACACATTCCCAGTCTACCCATAAAAAATCATATAAATATGTCCATTAGTTTAGTCACAGGAATTATTTTTCATTTCTCACATTTTCTACATGATGTACATGTTGATAAGAATGCGCTTACAGGTTAATGACCGCCGCATCCTGCGGTACCAAACTTTAAATATCCGACTTTGGCGCGAAAAAAGCAAGTGGATACAGGATCGCGCTGTCGCGAGGTCAATGAACCAATATTTTTAAAGGATGTTCTATTCCATTTGCGATCTATGCGATTTAGTTTGTTTGAAATTTTATTTTTTTTATTTTTGATGCTAGGTTTTTTTATATGGTTTAGGATTATTCCTATGAACCAGCATTGTTCGTGTTTTCATTTATTGTCGTATTGTCAGCACCACTCTGTAAATGAAATAAAAATGTAAAGGTGGTACGTATGTGTACATCTATACTAATATATAAAGCTGAAGAGTTTTTTTGTGTTTGTTTGTTTGTTTGATTGAACGCGCTAATCTCAGGAACTACTGGTCCGATTTGAAAAATTTGCGTTGGATAGCCCATTAATCCATGAAGGCTTTAGGCTATATAATATCACGCTGCGACCAATAGGAGCGGAGCATAACTAACTCCAGGCGGACGAAGTCGCTGGCGGCCTCTAGTATACTATATTGTAGGTACTAATACATGCAAACAAAATCATGGACAACAGCTACTTCCTTAGATATGTTCTAGTTTAATTTGATTTCGTGCAGTAAGTTGGCTTGATAAATAAATATTCAAGTATAAAGGCAGATACAAATACATTTTTTGAAAATGTGTGTGTGTGTGTGGGTAAAAGAGACGGTTAAGTATAATACGACACATATCTGTGTGCTGTATTATGCTTAATTAATATACACGATAGTTTTTATCCCGATATTTCTACGAGAACGAAACTTATACGGATGGAACCGCGGGGCACAGCTAGCGTCTTCATAAACTTTTGTTGCACATTTAGCGATTCCGCAAACAGACTTTTTAAACTTTTCGACTTTTTCCGCTAATTGACTTTTCACTTAAAAATATAAATCGTTTGCACCAATATATTTTACGGCGGATATCGGTTTTGTGGTGCATCTTTTTAAATCCTATATATGTACATATTTCTTATTTCTGATCATATTTTAGTATACAGTATGTTAAATAACAGAGGGCGTTCCCTTAAACTCGTTAATATATATCATTAATAGATTAAAATAAAAATATCAGCATAGAAAAATAAGCATAAAAAAATAGGAAAAAAAAAATTATAATTGGAAATAAATTTGAAACCTCCTGTTTTAAATCAAAATAGTAGTCGTCATGTATAAATAAATTGCGACGTTGCCGTCTTTCATGTTCGCGTGTACAGTGTGTTTCTTTTACATGTCAATTTAAAATTTTTATTGAATATTTTCTTATTGGAAAATTTTTTTTATTATTTTGTTTTCGAATGGAAATATTTTTTTTAGCATGTATGTATGCTATACTACTTCGGGTTAACGGGAACGCCCTCTGTTAGTTAACATACTGTATATATGGTATTGAACCGTCAGTTTGAAAGCTTCTGGTCGATGGATGTTGTCATCACATTTATTTATCTTCATGTTTTTAGCCGAATAGAATCGCTTCTGTGTTTCTTATATCCAGCGGATTACCGTGACCTTCACCGAGACGTCGATTCACCATAGTCTGCCATGGTATGCCATGTTCTGCTGGTATGCGGTCGTCAATCCAGAACCTTTCGATCCCATGGATCACTTCTTCTATGACCAATGCACCCATTGCAGTCATTGCCATTTAAGATTGAAACATTTCCGGCTTATGTTGGTTACCTTGGTTTGCTTACGTATCTCTTGATTTCTTCAGTCGCGATGAGACACTAACACACAGGAAAGCATAGCCCTCTTCATTGAAACCAATTTTATAGAAATATTTATTGTATAAAGTAAAGCCTCCGTAACACGAGTAATATCTTCTCAGTCACGTTCCACAATAACGTATTGCGATTGCGAGGCTTAAAATGTGAACCGTTTATAAATAACCTATTATCGACTGTTTAAAAGGTCTGCGAACTATTATAACATTGTTTTTTTTTTTTTAAGTATTAAATGAAGATTCAGTAAGTGATTTAACCACAACAGTATTCCGCACTCAAAATTTTCCAACCGACAATGGAGCGCATCATAATAGGTATCAAGCGTAAAGTTCGAGTTAGAAATACAAGCTGCGCTTCTTAACTCAAGCGACGGATGTTGCGAATAAACAGCTAGGCCTAAGTAGTTCCCGCGTAGGGAAAGCAGTGGGTGCTTTGCACAGACTGTTACCTGATCTAGTAGGACCTCGAGAAGAAGTTCGCCGCCTCTACTACGGTGTTGTCTGATCGATGGTCCTTTATGAGGCACTTGTTTGGTCAAATAGACTATCAGGTGTCCGACGCTGCAGGACCAAAATCAACAGTTTGAAAATGGCCATTCTTATCGCACGGGGATACCGAACTGTATCATTTAAGGCGGCAACTCTCCTTGCATCTTGGCGGGCATGGACGCGAGGGTGTATAGCCGAATCCGTGCCATACGCCAAAGTGGCGATGGTTTGCCAGGAATCGCTGTTGTTCGGCTCAGGCGGGAGGAACTGCGACAAGCGCTCGAGTGGTGGCGTGAGCAGCTGCAGCAGCCGCATTATTCTCATAAGCGTGTTGTTGAAGCCGTCCTACCTTACTTTGAAACCTGGATGAAAAGAGAAGAGCGAATCTCTTATAGGCTGACCCAGGTACTAACCGGTCATGGTTGCTTTGGTGAGTACCTTAACAGGATTGGGCGTGAGACCACAGCAAATTGCCACTACTGTGGAAGCAACCTCGACTCTGCACACACGCTTGAGGAATGCCCTGCGTGGGTCTCAGAGCGGCAGGTTTTGGTCGACAGGATCGGGCGAGATCTTTCTCTACCAGCAGTAGTGGGTGCTATGCTGATCGATCGAGAAAACTGGATACAAGCCGCCTCTTTCTGTGAAACTGTGATGGTCCAGAAGGAGGCTGCCGAGCGGGATCGTAGGAGAGCCGACCCCGCTCGGAGAAGAAGGCGTAGAGGACGCAACCGCCTTGACGCCTAACAAGCCGAAACCCCACCTGCTTTATCTAAGACAGGCGGGAACTGGAGGTCGATTAGAGCGGGGACTCAGTCGGCTCACTGACATGACATGTATTGTCTTGCATAGTTAGGTTCGGGGAGACACCTGTACAGTCTCCCCAGAGATGTGCCCTAACAGGCGTTGCACGGCAGGGGCTCCGGATTGGTCCTTTGAGAGGTAGCGGTGCCCCTGCTATGTGCAGATGGTGACACCGGGGGGGGTTTAGTGAGGTAAGAATCCCACACTCTCTGGTCTTAACCCCGAGCCAAGGACCAGGGGTCTTTAGGCCGAAGTGGTTGGACACATCTCACAAATGCATCCTGAGAGATAAGTAAAGATCGTCACTCACTAGACGCGTAGGGGACGATACCGCCATCGAGGTAGACCATGGCGAAGATGGTGTGACGATATGTTCTAAATGTAATGTGTTCAGAGGTGTCACAGGATAAGATGGTTTCAATGGAAAAGGGTAGGAATTTGTCCAACAATGGGAACAATGTGGTTTGACCAAAAAAAACTGACGGTTTTGAAGAGAAAGCCTGAAGTGACCTGTGCTTTGTGTAACTTTATAAGTTGTGCCGGTGTGAAGTACAGCCGGAACGCCAAGTATCCAACCAGCCATCTTGGCTTTGAATTCAATGAACCGCCCAAAGTTTGGGTTTGAGGAAATTTCAACTCCCAAAAGTTGAAAGCGGTCAGTGCACTCCAAGGACACATTCCGAAAAGCAAAATTTTAATAGAGATTCAAGCTACAAGTATTATTGTAATATTTATTTTAACAAAATAATAACATTAAAAATTGAATAGTGAAAATGTGTGTAATTTTTTTGTTTAGTACTTTTTTTTAACAAGAGCGAGTAATGAGATGAACAACGTAACAATAACAGCAGATCCTTGTTTGGAAAATAAAAAAAAACACTGGAACGTTCCTTTTATGAGTGTATCATTTTCGCTGCTCTTAGAATGAATAAGCCGTTCAATCGGATACAACTTAAACTGAATAAAATAACTGAACTAGTGCGATACAAAGACGAGGGGAGGTTCGCATGACGTAGATAGATGTGTTCCACTTTGTACCGCCGCATTAGAGCCACTACTAATATGACGAGAGATGAATGCCGGGATTACTCCATCGTCACTTTCCAGCGCGTTGTGTACGATCCCGGACTAAAGGTCCAAGGATTTTTTGTATTGTTTATCCTTGTTATAGAAGACGCTGTGGATAATGCCCAGATATGTTTCTTTTTTAACCCGGTCTTTTGATATTATTTTTGTACGCGGCGTGGTTCTTTTGTATCTCAAAACGGGGAAGTAATACTTTTATACTTATTTTGCCAGATGCAATACCAGGAAGCAAGCAGGAGTTTTTTAAAAATGTGTGAAAAACTAAAAGTACCTATGTATATAACATTAATTAATAATGAAGACAAAAGTGCATGGAGAGCTTAAGGTCGCCTTTTGCTTGTGAGGTTTTGAATTATGTTTCATGAAATAATTAGATGGCGCTGATTAGCAATGGAAATAACACTGCAAACCGTGAAAACCTTATTATGCAGAGGCACATAATAAAGGTTTTAATACCTAAGATAATTACTAAGAGATAATAAGACATTTATATTCAAATAAACATATACCTCCTTATTCATACAAGTTGCTTATAGTTAAATAATGATTAGCGATTGTTTCACCACACATTTTAGACGTTTGCGCGTCACTCAACTTTAATCATCGTTTATGAATAGACCCCTTAAACTCTTTGGTATTTATTTATAAACGATAAATTAATGTTAAGTGACGTTAAAAGGTCAAAAATACAGTATGTTAACTAACAGAGGGCGTTCCCGTTAACCCGAAATAGTATAGCATACATACATGCTAAAAAAAAATATTTTCATTCGAAAACAAAATGTTTTAAAATTTTTTCCAATAAGAAAATATTCAATAAAAATTTTAAATTGACATGTAAAAGAAACACACTGTACACGCGAACATGAAAGACAGCAACGTCGCAATTTATTTATACATGACGACTACTATTTTGATTTAAAACAGGAGGTTTCAAATTTATTTCCAATTAGAATTTATTTTTATTCGGATTTTTTTATGCTTATTTTTCTATGCTGATATTTTTATTTTAATCTATTAATGATATATATTAACGAGTTTAAGGGAACGCCCTCTGTTATTTAACATACTGTATATGGTTAAAGAATCGCTACTCACTGGTTACCGCAACTTTTATGAATAAGGGGTTATTGTTTAATTTTCTTATTTCTGAGTACTTAATACAGCGCCATCTAAAAAAAAAAAACGTATAGACCAATAATTGGTAGGTATATTAGTTAATTCGACTACAGATGGCGTAGATCATAAATGATTCCATTCTCAAATTGGCTCTCATTTTCGTATTCTTTGGTAGTTAGATCAGTAGCTGAGGTGGATAAACATGAAAGAATAACAAACCTCGAATGACAGGGCACCTGTTCGAAACCCAGTTCTCAGTCGGTCTCTTTTAAATTTAATTTAATATAATCTTTAATATATATTTATATTATTTTTATATAATATATATGTTTATATAGATATATTTTTCTTTAACAAAGGTTATCATTCAACAGAAAGATTTAATTTTAATACAATTAATACTAAGCCCTCAATTTTTTCGAAATTTAATATACTGCTTTAAGTTGCGAAACAACTTCAATATAATAAAGAGTAGGACCATTTCAACTCATTGCGTAGTGACGCAATAGTCCAGTATCTAATGGTATCGGTAAATCTTATGTTACCGAGTTCGAATCCTAGTCATAACGTGCGTTGCTTTAGACTTTATTTGTAATGTCGTAGGAGGAAGCGTGCTAGTGTATACTAACACGCTTCCTCCTACGACATAGTAATTAGCAAAAAAAAAAAAAGTTAATATTCTTTAACAAGAGATTTATATTTTCCTATCCAACTAGTATACTAGCGACATCTATGTCATCCAAGGCGATGAAACCATGTACAAAAGATTTTGGTTTGGAATTATCCATACACTTTTGACTTCGTTAGTAAGTTAAAAACCTAAGACTTAAACGAATTACTATGGTAGTACTTTATTATTTTGAATATATTTATTACAATTACATGTAACCGAGGGAAACTCTCAACCCCCCAGCCACATGTAATTTTTCTTAAGTGCTCTCAATTTTATCCCTTTACTATTTTAGCTCATTTGGTCTCGGTTTTCATTGGTGGATATGATTACCCGCTTGTGATCCGAGGGTCGTCCTGACC
The DNA here is from genome assembly GCA_017933935.1 of Sesamia nonagrioides. NCBI lineage: Eukaryota > Metazoa > Arthropoda > Insecta > Lepidoptera > Noctuidae > Sesamia > Sesamia nonagrioides. The sequence goes on from JADWQK010000289.1 coordinate 702,886, forward strand.
CCTTCGTAAAATATGTAGAAACCATTTCAATGTGCCATTATACATTCCTTTTGAGTTTACCATGTGTTTTTGTAACAAAATACGGTTTATTAAAATAAATATGATATTATTATAAAATATTTGAATGATTTTACCATGTTTTATTTACCGGCTTTTATTTATCACTCCTTCTGATAAAGAGAAGCCACGCATCCCAAGAGTGGCGACACTTTACAATGATTATGATGTTATGTAATAGTACATGACGTTTTGTTGAAGGCCTCATGAATATTAATAATTGTTCAAGTAAATTAATTTAATTTCGTCAAGTTGGTTTCCAAAATTACAGACGGTTTTACTAGGGGTAAACTGTTAACTGTCTATTAACTGTTTTTAATAGGCTGAACTAAGCTTTTCATTTAATGTTGATTAAAACTTAGGCAGACTGGAAGTCATCATATCTAATTGAGAAAAACCTAGACAGCAGATGTTAATTTTAATTTTATTTAAAAGGTTTGAAGAATGTGTTTTAGATAAATTCAATTATTTTCCAACTTAGTATCGCATTTTAAAATGCAGTAACTAATTATTACAAAGACTTTCATTTACGTTTGCTACTGGAATATTATTATATTTCCGTGAACTAAAATTGTTTAACAATTTGAAGAAATTATTTAAAAGATGTTTTAGACCACTCCACAATAATTGTAACTCTGTTTTGTTTGCAAAATATCAAACACTTGAGAACTTGAAACAATTTCGGTTTGTATAAATATAATTTTTATATAATTTGAGTTGGAAGGTTCTTATTACATCACCATTTATTGTAATAATTTATTCACAACGTCTTGCCTTCTTTATAATTTGTTCATTCGTTTCTAATAAGTCCTGGAATTAATGTTTAGAGGCAGGTGTTTGTTTCTTTAATACGTAGTATAAATATTCATCAGAACAGAATAAAATGAATTAGGCTAAAGGAAATGTCAAAAAGACTAATGAATAAATGTAACCTAAAACGACGTTTCTAAAACACTGAATTGAAATAATAATTTTCTAATAGGCAGCATCTCATTACGAACAAAACACAATCAAAAATCGGAGGTCAACTCAAACTGGTCATAAGCGCAACATAAAACTTCCAATTTAAGAAGACCTCTTAAAAATATGGCTAAAAAGTTACCTTCGACCGTTAGAATGACGGCCATGTTGATTTTGGGTTCTGTATTGATCTGGCACTCGTAGACTCCTGCGTCTCTTGGCTGCACGTAGTCTATTTTCAGGTCCCAGTCATCTGAAGGTTCTGGATGTAGAACACTGAACCTTGCGTCCCCCGTATACGTAAAGATGTGGGAAGTCAGAATGTGCAGGTCCCTTTTTCTCATCCATGATACCTAGGTAAAGAGGAAGCAGGATTTAGTTTTATATCCTGTTATTTGAAAAGTATGAAGAAATACACATACCTACAATAATATATTTACATTTCGCTGGTGGTCAAGATTTAAGGTTTATGTTGATTTAAGGTCAAGTGTTAACTTGAAATTTATATGCAATACATAAGTCAACGGTCCCGCGCCATTGGACCTCTAAAATATATCAAATAAAAATCAACGCAGTGAAAATATGGCCGTTTGTGACAAACATTTCGATACTTACAGTTAGTTATTAGCTTAAAGTACTTTCCGCTAACAAATATTGTTTTGCGATTACAAACTTAAATTTGTCGGTAGAGAATTGACTGTGTCGTAGGTAGCTATGAATGGGAGAACATTTTTTCAACTACAAAGTTATGTTTGTTCATGGGTACCTTTCATTGTGTGTGGCAAATAGTCGGTTTTATTGTTATTGTTTTCCTTGTGGAGTGTTCACACCTTATTAAACATATAGGTCATTAGCTAGGTACTTAATTTAAAGTAGTCTCAATTTTATGAATAAGTTTGCAAACATGACTGATTAATTTCACGATAAATTAAAATTAAATAACCTTTTCATTAAAACAGCACAACGTCAATCAACGTCATCGGCCTAGATTTTTCTCAATTAATTTCGTGTCGATTTTCAATCTAACCAGCTTTATGCGTAATTTAGATGGAGTACCTCCTTACCTTACCTACACAACCAAGTTACTTAGCAATACGATATCCCTTAGCAAAACTGGTTCTCAGACATTAGGGCTTCTGACGACCAAGATCCGCTAATGACATCCGGGATCGACAGCTTAATCGTACTTCCACATCAGCCATACATAAAATAACACAACATTCCAAAATGTCAATAATAACACAATTAACAAACATCAAATGTAATTCGAACTGTCAAGCTTCCTAATAACATGAATTACAAACTTAAGTCCCGAGGGTTTCAAAAACCGGCCAACTTGGCCCGAACACCACAATTTTCGAGTGAAAGTCAGCCTTAAGTTTCTGTCCGACTTTACCTGACGAATATCAATTAGAGACCACTCGTATTGCGTCGAGCCTTTCTCGTGTCTATTACAATTAGGATGAAAGTCGTTTACGTCAGTATTCAATATACTAAGGTTGATCAGGCCCCTTTTTGATTAGAAGTCCTCCAATATTGATTTGTGCAGGTTAATATTAATGGAATATGGGGCTTTTCTCACTCGTACCCTCCTTGTGTTAACAGAATCTCTTGCCAGATGGGAATAGCCTCGGCTACTGAATCTGTGGGGATTCCTACATACGTGCCCCGAAACAGTTATAGACAAGTCTCGAAGAGAAGACCTTTACGAGTAACTACTTGCCGCAACTAAATCTTATCGTAATTTCGGCTACATTTTGATTTTACTTTTTTCTACGTTTTGATACTACGTTTTGTTCTATGTGTTGTTCTAAGTTTTGATACTACATTTTGTTTTGCGTTTTGATGCTACGTTTTGTTCTGCATTTTAGTACTACGTTTTGCTCTATGTTTTGATAGTACGTTTTGTTCTGTATTTTGATACTACGTATTAATTGTGTGTTTTAACAATACGTCTTGTTCTACGTGTTGATACTACTTTTTGGTACCACGTTTTGGTACTAGGTTTTGTATTTCTCTTGTAACACAATGCTTTGTATATTTTGATTTCAATAAATCAACTTGTTTCGCAATAACAATTTCTTTATGGCTTGAAGATGAACTATACAAAAGGTTTACCTCCGCCTCATTGGCTCGAGGTACGTAATTTTTCTGTAACGCGTCTACATCACAAAGATAGGCCTATGCCCTTTGATTAAAATTACACCGACAATAAACGTTTGAATTATATTTTTAATTCAAGACCTCCCAGACTGAGAAATTAGAAAATAAATTCCTCTCCCTTTTGTTGAGTTTTTGTTTTTCTACGTAATTAGAGTAAGCTGGGGGTGAGCCCGTAAGCCCGCCCTGTAATTAAGCAAGATGGAACGTCCTCAGACTGTTTACAGCCTTTAAAATAATATAATTAAGTAACGGCTAAGCGACCGAGAGGTTTTTCTCAATTCCTCTTGAGCGCTCGCAGAAATTTGATGAATTAACCTTAGCATTGAAATGGGTCAGCCAACGTCGTTTTATATTTCCGCTAAAGTATGTAGGATATTTGTTTATTTTATTATCCTCGTCAGAGGCTAAGGGAGATTTATTCTGTCCTGCTTACGTTGTTCCCTGAAGAGGAAATGTGTAGGATTTACTATGATCATCCGGCAGTTTATGACGGGGACGGCGCTAAATGTTTATCTTCTAGAAATGTCACAGTTTATCTTAGAACTTAATTAACTTGGTTGGATGTGGTTTTGTGGAATCTAATGTAGAAACTAATATATTCATTGAACAAGAAGCTAAGAATATAATTCAAATAATATCGGTACAGACGGCAGCTGCACATCAAACTACTACAATCTGTTAAATATATTTGATAGACTTTTGACTTTATGTCTGTAATATTAAGGTTCAAGATTGATAGGGAAAAATTTAATAACAGTTAGTAGACATCTGCTAAAACTGCAAATCAGTGCTATCTCTTGCAGTTTTCGGGTGATACCTTGCAATTCAATTTTGAAGCGGATATCTTTTACTGAATGAGTTGAAATTGCATGGGTAACTATGTGACGTAGTCTAAATCCAACATGATGACATACCCAACACGGCTGACTAATTACCTGTAATGCTACAATATGAGTATCAAATAGGCTTGCTAAGAATAACTCGTCAAATAATGTGACGTTATTTGATACAATTTATGTAGGTATATGATCTAAAATCTTGTCGGGAAATTAACGTGTATGTAGAGATAAAATATTAAATTAAATAATTTGATGCGAATGCTTATTTTTAAAGTTTTATTCAATAAATTGTGTTAACTATGAAGTGCCGTTATAAGTTAACAGTAAAATTATTAGTATAAAAGTTTTTAACGCATTTAAATAAAAGCTTGTTTTATAAACGATTTTATAATTATAAACTAGTGCTTGACCGCAGTCCCGCCTGATGGTAAAAAGTAATGCAATCGTTGATGGCAAAGCGCGCTAGTTAATAAACTAGCGCGCTTTTTTTGGAGTGAATAGGCTCCTAATAAGGAGCCTATTCACTCCAAAAAAACTGACTGAATAGGAAGGAAGACGGTAGCTGAACGAGGTGATGCACCGTAAAACCCAAGAATACGAACAACGATGCTGCGTCAGAGGGAGATTGATCTGGAGACTCCCCACTACTAAACTCCCGACATAACAACATTTGACCCATCGTAAAATATAAATTCCGGAAATTTATATCGTAACACAAGTGCCAAGACCCGTCCTCCATACGGCTACACCAGCCATCATATCAGAACACGACGAATCGCATGGCGGCAAGTCTTTGTCTGGTTGGTGGTAACGTCGGCCCGAAGCCGATGTTATAGCCTACCACCGGTGTCTTGCTTTTAATTTTTGTAGCACAGTATTATAATAGACCTGTCCGCACTATTGCACAAAGAAACACGAACAATACAACTATACATAAAGGCGCGCGGTATCGCCTGCGGTGACCCAAATACCACATTTGTGCCAAATTGCTATTGAAGCTATTTTAACGAGCATCATCATTATGACAATATCAGTACATTACAAGGGTGGTTTCGACGCTGATTTTCGGTAATTTTACGACAGGAAGAATGTTCATGTGCAGCAAATGTTTGGATACCAATTTCAGTTTAAAGCAAAACAACTTATTTAGGTATATACTATGTAGCCATATCTTGGATCTTTTCGGCGATATATTCTCTAAAAATGTATATTGATATGAGTTTATAGAAAAATGACTTTAATACATATACAATAAAGTTCAGAGTCACGCTAAAATCATCTTAATTGGTATGGTAGTAGAGTTCATAAATGATTAACGTGAAGGAGGGTAGGGTCTGAATTACTGTTCACCTATACTAAATATACCACCGTAGGTTCACTGTCATTTAATCATTTGTTTGTCAAATAAAATTATTTACACAATTACACAATTACTTAAATACAGTTAACAGCTGTTTAATTCTACATATATAATTCTATTTTACCTTTGCAATGCAGTGGTTGTCTAAAACCATATCAGCTCAAGAGACAGCAATAACTTAACCCTATACCACTCAGCACACATTTCGACCCAACACAGAAACCCCATCAAAACGTGATAAAATAGAAAAAAAAAAACCAAAAAAGGGTTCGTAATCCACGCGGCCTTTTTACAAGAAAATGACGGCAGATAATCCATGCCGAACAATATATTATAATGCATCGTAGGACACGTCAGATGGCTATTTATTTTCTCGAATGGGTTAGGGAGCCCTCAACCATTAATATGGCAGCCAGTGGAGCGAACCTGAGGAGGGATATCGAACCAATGAGGACATCGACATTGAAAAATGATTTTTCGAGAGGTTGCCATGTGGTCGCGGGGCTTATGGGGCAACGATCATGTGGATTTTGATTTGTATGATTCAATCTGTGATTATGGCTGGGATGCAAAGTTTGGTTTTCTTTTCTATGGGGTGTCAAATTATAAATTGTTAGAAGTCGTTTGATACGTCTACAGTGTAAGCGACAAAGTTGATGATGATGAAGATTGGAAGTCGGATAGCATAATTAGAATTTAATAGCGGATGCCTTCACTGTTAGGACACACACTTCAACGTGGCGAGAGGAGTGAGCGGATTAGACAAGTCATATATGTCTTTGAATTTTAGGTTTTAGGATTTCATTTTGACAGTTTAACACCATTTATTGCGTTGTTCACGGAGTAAAATGTAGATTAGCAACATGCTTCAAGATTATTCAAATTGAGAATACGAGTAATAGTGCTGCGCTGGTTTCATTTAAACTTCACTGTTTTGAGAGCAGTGTGGATGAAATAATTTGCAATAAGTAAGACACGTCTTTAGCTAAAGATAGAACATGTTTGCGTTCAAACCTACGACAAACATTTCGTAAGTCGCGGTGATTGGTGGTAACGTCACGGAGAGGATAGTGTCAATAACATAATTTTATTTTTATACATTCCAGTTGATTTGCTTCGTGAACACGAGATTATAAAGATCAGATTGTGAAATCCGTAAAACAATCTCTCCCAGTGAACAGTGCTCCAGCAGATGTAAACTTGCAACAAGACAATCCATTTAGAAAAGTATCGCAGATTACAAATTCCATTACGGAGAGTACATAACTCAATAATTGCAATAACACCCGTCACTCGTCCATCTGCGTCATCACTACGTATACACTGCGTACATACACTATAGCTCAGTTACAACGCGTATGTATAGAATACAGTAATCAAGGTATTAATGACTAAGATAATAACCGCTTGGGTTAATATCTCGCTCGGCTGACCGAAGCGGATATGGCAGCGATCATTGTCCCAATAATAGTAATTTATGTTTCGGATTATGTTGATAGAATACCCTGGTCTACGTACATGTCTTATGCGATAGTTGTAAATCTTGATTAAGGGATTTCAAGTTTTGATTTAGGAGTAGAAATAGTCGAAGGAAATTGTAATTAATAGTGGTAAACGTTCCGAGGTTCAGTTTGTAATTGATACTATCGAAGTTTGTTATTTGAAGTGGACAGGGAGAGGGGGAATCGAAAGGCGATGGGAGCTGAGTGCTCGGCTTGTTGTCACTCAACGAACTGCTATTTAATCTAGGTAACTTGTTTACTGCATCTGATTCCAAACTGCACTGTATAACTGTTCTATGGCAAAAACGATTGAAAAGATTCACGTCTTTTTCATTTTTCGTTCACTGCTGAATGTGAACGTAACTTGGAAGCACCCAATTCCTCCATTTTGATTGACTGCTTTGATGTTGGAAATTTCAACTTCAATCAATGTACGTGGCCGATGGTGTAGTCTTGATATGGTGTAATTATGTTGTTGATTGAGAAAGAACTACATACAAAACTTATGTATCAGTAAGGGTGGGTGCTGGATGTACTATCAAGACCAAAGGTCGAGTTACAATGTCAAAAGATGTCAATGCCAAGCAATACTAGTTGTAGTTACGACCTTCTTCTATAATAAAGTTTGATACACACTCATACACTTTGACAACTTGCTGCCAGCTTATGATTGTTAGGTACTACTAATTTCAACGTTCACAGCATGTGTTTCGATGGCCTAGCGGATAACGCAATGATTAGCGTTTGAGGTGGTTTGAGGTGGTTCGGTGAACCCGAACCACCTCAAACGCTACCAAAAACTCTGCCTCTGGAATGCCTGAGGAAACTCTGCCTCTTAAACTAGACGATAGTCTGTATCTTGAGAAACAGTGATTCAGTGCTTTGAATATTATTTATACAATAGTGGACTGAGTCAATCTACCTGAATTATTGGTCATGATATTGACGAAAATTTGAATTTCCTACACTACGAGTGTGTATGTGTGTGTGCGAGGGGGTGTGTGTGTGTGTGTGTGTGTGTGTGTGTGTGTGTGTGTGTTAAACATGTTAATTATACGTCGCAACGAGACGGGGCCCTCGTCCTGTTGAGCGCAAGTGCCTGAAGACGATTATAATGTGAATTGTGTCGTGCGCCCAGTAATAATTTTTAAATATATTTAGGAAAAAATATAGAATGGTGTAAAAACTATTGGACTCGATTCAGTAGCTTATTCTGGACAAACTTTAATTAGGTTTCATATATAGAAAAAATAAGGTTGTATTAACAAAAAATTAAACGTATTCGACCACATCGCTAGCGGCTGAAGCTCAAGAATAACCTTAGTTCTTTGTGTTGCCATCGAATAGTATGCTGAAGTGAGGCCGAGTTGGCAGACGTGCTTTTTTTTACTTTTAAGCGATTTTGTTTATCATTGCATTAATAGGGTCTTAGGATACCAATCGAGGGAAACTGGAGAAGAGGTGAAAATCAAAATTAATTTATTTAAATAAGGTTGAGAATAAGCAGTTTATGAACGGCAAAATTACATAAGACACTTCCTAGTACTTTCGCTGGAAAGAAGAAGCGCAGAAACAAACTCCAAAGCAGCACAGCTGTCTGTTTAGTTAAAAAAAAAAACGCTTGACTGTTGTCATATATCAGCGAGCCACCCCAATATTTCGGCAAAAAGAAAAAAGTATTAAAATTCAAAATGTATACAAGGAAAATCTTATTACTTAAATAAAAGCCTCCAGTGCGTGATAGTTTACATTTTTATGCTTTGCTGGGATTAAAAAATACACAATTATATGAACGCATAACCTATAGGTGACGTCGTTGTAAGTGACGTACATGTACAATATACTTACAGTCCTATTCCCTATGTGCTTGGCCCGGCAGCGCAGCACGGCGGCCTGCCCGACCACCGCCGACACGTTCCGCGGCGACACGTCGTCGAAGAACGGCCGCTCAGCGCGTGTGCCGTCGCTGCCGCCCACGCCCGCCAGCACACCTGCGACAATGGAAACGGAAGGAACTTAAAATAAATTCTAGCTTATTATAATCTCTTAAAAGGAAGAGATTTTATTTGGAAAATTTTATTGTGGGTCGAGTAAGTGGTTTATTGTCTGCGGCATTTTCATTCTTATTATTTTAAACTTACTTATGAAAGTTATAATAACATTAGGTATTAAAACAGAAATATGCTATTTCTGATTTTTTTATATGTTGTTAGGACTACCACCAGTTGCGTGTACGGAATCGAATAGAATATAATAAATAATCTTTATTATGTACACCATATAAATTACAGTACATAAATATAAAGATTTTTCAAAGGGTGATACAATGAGCGGTCTTGTCGCTAAGAGCAATCTTTTACAGACAACCTTTGGATGAAACACTAAGAGGAAGGAGAGACAAATGATGTAGGTAGTTTAAAAAGATTGTATGCAATTTATATGTATATAAAGTGTATCATATAAGTGTGCTGCTTCGAGAGAGCTGTGCGAAAGTTTCGCACGTTTTTGGTGTTCATATTGTAAGTCCTAAGATATATAACATATTATACCAAACTTACAATTACTAATATTTTACACATTTATGAAACCTTGGCACACAAGGCGAACAACATTACAAGAACACAATGTTGTCACTTTCGCCTTACTTGGCATTTTGTATTTCTTTTCAACCAAAAATTAATCCTTAAGAAAATTTAGGCTTTTTATCTACAAAATTCATTAAATTATTATGCAAACTACGACTACCTTTTTTAAATAGAAAGATAATATTGACTCTTTATTTCGTTGCATTTTTCTTAATAACACTCTCTCACCCGCTCTAAATAAATTTTAAACACAATTAAATTATTTTGGTGACTGCTTTAGAAGCTTTATAAATAATTAAAAACTTCTAAAGACAGGATTCTGTATTCGTTTTAATGGCTTTTTCATTAAATGGGTACAAGTATTGGAAGTTGTTTTGGCCTGGGAATTAAAACCATTACCTAATTAAAAAAAGAAAAATTAGTCGCAAAACGATTTGTATGTCAACAAGCATTTTAACAGTTCCCTGTAATCAGAGTTGACTTAAAGTTGCTAATTTCCAACACAAAAAGATATTTTAAATCCTCTAAAACGAATTTGTCATTCTTCAACTAAATCATTAGTTGAGATACAAGCAATTATCCCTTACGACAAGTTGAATGAAATCTTGAAATTAACAAATAGGAGTGACAGATCGACACCTGAGCCCAACGTGATTTGCATACTGTTTGCGTTAGCAACACATGTTGGCACCAAAAGTTGGCTCAGGGCTTCTATATGTGTAGATAATAAACAATACAACACAGGTATCTTATGAATTGGTAACTTTTACATATTTTTATTTATACAAGGTGTTTTTATATACCCCAAACTCATACTCCAGGCTAGAATCAACAAATATATAAATTATTTTAAAGATATTCTTTTTTGTTTTGTTTTTTCATACGAAATAATTTGACAAAGTTACGATTTGATAATGTAAAATAGTAAGTTATATTTATCTTTGCATGCTTCGTTTACCGGCTTATCACTTAAAAAGACTCTAGGTCACAGCGCCATGATTTTTTACACATATCCTTTAGCACACGCAGCCTTGACCTATCTGATAATAATGCATCAGGTACATCTGTAAATCATACATCATAAACATTGGCAAAGGACCTTAACACTTTATATTGAAAGGAACATAAAAATGGAAACCGTATTATAATAACAAGATAAAGTTGTACCAACCCTGCATCTAACGTGACTTCGGATAAAATGGTTTAAAAATGGTATCTCTAAAAGTTTGAATTTTCATGGACAAATTTTCAATTTAGACATCCCTAGCGAACTCAATTTTACTAACAAAACATTGGTTGAGCGAGTGTCGTACGTGCGATACATATTGGTGAAACCTTGGTGCCAGCCTATGCTGGCACCAATGTTTGGTTCTATGCCTGTCACCTAACGTAGTATGTCTCAGCGGGATCTCCCAATTCAGACATGTCGCAAAATACCTACCTAAAAATACAAACATAACTTGATTATTTGAGTTACGAACATTTATTGTGTTCTACGTTCTGAGACTTGATAAGTAGAAAGCTTGGGATACCTAATTTTAATATACAATTTGTTAAGAAAACCCTGTCCGACCCGTAAGGATAGTAAAGGTTAGGTAAAAACATGACCAAATAACATATGAAATTTTACATAATCAACATAGTAACACTACTAGTGAATTTTGAAATAATCTTTTTCTCCCGCGAATAATTCCCACTTCCCCAAAATTTGTTAATTTTCAAAAAGTGACAATATTATTTTTGACGGTATAATTCTGAGCGAATAGCGATGCGACCGCGTGCCGCGTGCCCTGCCTCTCTTCGCCCGCGCCTGGATGGCCAACCGCACATGTTTTATGTTACCTGTTTTTGCGAAATACTTAATATTTATTTTTAGGGGGATATTTTTCAAGTTTAGTCCGGCTTTGTAGGCATCAGTAGAATCAGTTATTGATACCTTACAATACTTTCACGGATCGGACAGGGTTTTCTTTACATATTGTATACGAATATACCTCTGACATACCTAATAATAATCACTACATTACCGAAATATGTTTTCCTTTATTCCCTGCTTAGATAGAAGTTTACCTGTTCGGTTTAGTATAATAGGAATGAGCAACTAAGAGTGTAGTTGCTCCACCATCCCCGACAAACAGATATTATACGGACTAGCGACAAAGATGAAGGAGAACTCCAAATTGCCTGGATTTATTTATTACTGTAAGCTTGTGTCAATGCTGTTCAAAATTATTATACAAATATGAATCTATTGAAAGAGATAGCCAATTGTCTAGGCGGTGACGTATGTGACAGTTATAATGTATAGTTTATACACACAAGTTTCAATAAATAAAGTATCCGAATATGAAACAAATCATGAAAATCTACTTTCAAATTGTATTAAAAATGTATCAAAAATAAAAATGAATCAGAAAGTCCTCCATGAGGCGGGAAGGCTCCCGCCTCAACAAGATTCTGAGACAATTAACAAATAAATGTCACCGTGCTGGTATTTTGATATGCCCCGCTGTATGTTTCAACCCTTAGTGAAGTATCAATTTACTGGGAATTGTTTTCAAAGCAATTAAGAGATCAACTGTATCAAGTTTCTTACATCATGTAAAACTAAAACCTTTGCATTATCAAAACAAGCTCTACTTTTCATTCGAATTCAAATCTTAAGAAACGGAACACAACATATTATTATTGGAATGTGTCGGTGAGCGGTGTTCGTTCCCGGCTCTGTGCCGGTTACGTGCCGGCTACGTGCCGTCACACCACCGAACCGGAAATAAGAACGGAGCCTTTGCCCGCCCTCTTATAAAGGAAACACGGCAGAGCACATAAACTTGCGGTGGGGCCACTATAACCGCGGTCGGAATTGTGAGACGCCATTACGCGTGGAAAAAACTGTTAGATAACTATTTTTTATTTGAAAATAAACGTTGAAACAGCCATTTATTGGGGGCTGAGTGGTTTTGCTATGAAATTGTTGCGCGTTTACTGTTTTGTGTCTGACAATAAACGTGATAAAATAACAGTAGTATCATTGTTTTCTATAACGATTTATTATCATAGTTCACCGAAGTTATTTCATCCGAAGATCCTTCCACCAAACTTCAAATAAACATTCTTGAACGGATTTAAATTGTTAATATTGAAGTTTAAGTGACAAAATTTCCTATAATAAATAGAGCTAGAGCTAATCACTTTCTTGGTGTTTCCAAGTCGTTTTAATTTCAATTCAATGACGGGTTTGCTGCAAGCTATACTTATATAGGTATACTAATATGATAAGTGTGAATGCAAATTTATCCGTCAGTTACTTTTATTTCCACTACGATTCGGACGAAGCGTTTCACCTCCTCCTTTATACCGCGTACATCGAGGGACTGGAACAATTTGCCAGCGGCGGTGTTTCCGTCGGACTACGATTTGAATGTCTTCAAGGCTAGAGTGAATAGTCTCTTAATAACCTAGTTTTTTTACTAGTTCGCTTTACCATCATCGATTGCCTCACTGCTTACCATCTGGCAGGATTGCGGTCAAGCGCTAGTTTATAATATGTAAAAAAATAAAATAAAAATTTGCCTAGCTCCGAAAAAGACAAGAGCTAGGTTTTAGGGTTCAGTACCTAAAAGGTACCAATTAAACTTTATTACTTAGCTATCTCTGTCCGTACGTTCATCAGAGGGTCGGATGGATGGACAGGAAGGCGGAGGGACTGACGGACGGACGAACAGACCCTCTGTCAGTCCCTACGTCCTTCTGTGAGCGAACTGTACTTCATGAACCGTAATATATAGTTGAAATTTTCACAGGGTGTATTTTTATAGCCGCTATAACCAAAAATAAATAGAAAGATGAAAAGTGGTATCTATTAAAGAAATGTGTTTTTGTAGCGTTTGCCTTGTGATGTAGAACCTTAAGTTTAAAATAAATAATAATTTATTTATAACGTACTTAGATATATTTGAGAGGCAAGCAAATATTCAAAAGGGCGTGTTCCACCCGCTGTTGTCCTAGCCCCACATGATAAGTCTGTGCTGCAGTAAGAAAATGGAAATGACAGCGATGAAGTTCTTTTGTGACTTCAGTCCGCGAGTACCAAGGTTGAGTCTTTTGTCTCACGCCGCGCGCCGTGTGCCCGCAGCGCACACCGCCGCACCGGCTGAGGCTATGTGTGTTTATGTTTTTATAAATTACTACATAACTTCCTATATTGTAGGTATATGAAAATTACAAATTGGGAATGTTTCAAGCTCATTCCCATCGGGTTAAGTTATGTAAAATTAATTCATTTAAGTATTCTCTATCCAAACCCTACTTAAGTAGGGAAATTTGTACTCATATTAACTTCAAATATTGGTTTGTCAAAAGTACTTATTTATTAAAATTTTGTTTTTATTTAAAAGAGGCTCAGGCCCAAAGGCTTTTGTATGAATCTTATTGTAATCACAAAATCTTTATGTAAAGTTAACGAAAAATTCAAATAAATTACCTATCTAACATAAATTCGATGAAAAGTAATCAGATAGAAATAATTAATATTCTGAAATGCTTAGTAAGATAATACATAAATCAGTATAATTACAATTCCTCGTATAACTTCTCGTTCACTTTGTATAAAAACTCTCGACATTAGAAATTGTTTGCTCATCATGTAGGCTTTCGTTTTCTTGAAGTTATTAGTCCTGAGAAAACTCAAATAATGAGTTTAAGATATATTATATTATATTATATTATATTATATTATATTATATTATATTATATTATATTATATTATATTATATTATATTATATTATATTATATTATATTATATTATATTATATTATATTATATTATATTATATTATATTATATTATATTATATTATATTATATTATATTATATTATATTATATTATATTATATTATATTATATTATATTATATTATATTGTAATACTTTAACTTAGTAATGTAAAAAAAATAAAAAAAAATAATTGTTGTAATAATTAAGACAAAAATAATAATTAACACTATTAAAATATTTTCATCAGATTTCCTGATTGTTTAATTTTAATTGCAGTAGTAGATATTTTCTGCTTTAGTTTTTGACCACTTTAATATTAAGACAAATAATATTATATTTTAATAGATAACATACTAGAATGTTAGTTGTTTTGGATGATGATTGCAAAATACTAAAGTCAGTTCAATTAGAATTAGGTTCCAAATTCTCTAAGAAATACAGAGCCACTTTCCTAAATGATTAAACTCGGTTTGTCTAATAACACTGCAAACGCTGTAAAAGACAACTCGCAAACTATAACCACACTACTGAAAACCCAAAAAAAAAAAACTCTTCCCCAAGACTAGACCATGAAGGAAAAAACTATGAGTTAAAAACACAAAATTCTCGTCTAACCAGAATAATGACGCTGAGGGCACGGCCTCGGTTGCCAAAAGGAATAAACCACACTGCTCCACATTTACAGAAGCATGCTTCGCTTCACTTCACTGCACCTCGCTTCAAAATCCTCGCTACCGAAAAGATATATTCTAAATGGATTTAAACGAAGGTAGAAGCAACACTTTATATCGATGAAAGCTGAACAATTTTCGTGATACTAACCGTTTTCTGATATTGCATGGTGGAGTTATTGCTAAGAGTTCCGATTTGAAATGGGTGAAGCAAATGGATGAAATTATTTTCATGCGATACGTTGTGGAGTTCTTTGTGTAACTTTATGGTCATGTAGGATTCACTATTATTTCATTTACTAAGTGCTTTATCTAGATAGATAGTGTAGTCACTAAGTATTTAAAATTACGTCTCTTGTACCTCATCATCATCATCCCAGCGTTAATCCCAGTCGCACCCGAAGCCTTTTTAGCTTTGGAGTCTGGGGTCCGCTTTACCAGGCCAACTGCTGATATGGCTAAACTTCGACATTTTCCGTGAAGCGACTGCCGTCTGACCTCCACAACCCAAAGGCAACATCGAAGCATTGCAGTTAGACCAATTGTTGGACTTTTGAGGGCTCCAACAACCCATAACGACTGCCACTAGATGTTCGTATGGCAACTGGGACCAACGGCTTAACGTGCTTCCCAAGGCACGACCAGACCAGTGCAAATATTCATATTCATGCATACAAATACTTGCACTGTGCGGGGATCGAACCCGCGCCACCTTGCGCAGCGGCCGCGTCCGCTACCGCTACGCCACGGAGGCTGTCACTAAGTATTTAAAAGTACGTCTCTTGTACCTGTTTACAGAAAATGAATCGAATTGGTTTGGTTGCAAAATTCATAATAATATGGAAAAAAAAAAACAGTAGATGTTCAAAACGAAATGAAATGCTATATATCGTGTTAGAATAATGCAGTATCATACCTAGTAACTGAGATGTGCTATGCTGTGTGTAGAAGCTTACATAGTTCAGCAAAGACTAGGCAGATTAGATAGATAATTTACTTTAGATTGAATTAACAACATTCCTACATATAAGTAAAAACACTATCAAAATCGTTCAATCACCATCCATTTAATTTCCAGTAGCAATCCGAGGTAGTGCAGATCAATACAATGCTGTGTATACTCGTGTTGTGCAAATTTAGAATGTTCGCAGGCGATTTCAGAATGCTAGTTGTGTCAGTTGCACGCGATTTGGCAAAAAGTGTAGCACGCGATGCAACTAGCTTATTTCATCAGTGCTATGTTCTACTACATATGTACCTATAGAGAATTTATTGTAGCATTTATATAGCTGTTGTGTCTGTTAACAAGGGACAACGGATGGATTGAACATATTTACTATAAATTTTTCTTTATTTATTGAGTAAATATTTAAAGCGTAACTTGTGTCAATTTTCGTACAATAAACTAGTGTTAAGTTTAACATTAGTTCGTGAAACTATGACAAACATATCAGGGGTCCATCAACCGAAGGTTTAATAGCTAAATATGTGCAACGTCATGCACTACCTTATGTATAATCAGTAATATAGTGCCTAAATCAACATTTTAATGTGAGATGCTCTACAGCAGCCCCCACCAGTACTGCGACAATAGAAGTCATTTCAAGCTTTAATTTTTTCAATTTCACATTTGAAGTACTGTTTTTTCGTTATTTATTTTGTTATTGATGTACATACGATAAAATACATAAGGATAAGACAACATTAAGTACAGAATAGGTGCAAATATGCTGCTTATTTCTTAAGAACTTTCTTCCAATAGACCTACATAATGATTTGACTAAATTATTTACAAATGTTGCGTGTTAGAAAGTAAATAAAATATATATAGTGCACGAGTATAACACACGAAATGAAGCCACAGCGTTGGTTTTTAGCGACAGTCGTTGATTTGATTGCTTAAATCAGTGCCTCATATTATAAAAAATACTACGAGGAAAATTAAAAATAAGTTTAAAAAAATAAGAAATTAACAACATGTAATTTGTTGTCAGTGATGTCAGCGCGGAAGCACAACACAAATTAACTTGTGTTTGTCAGCTGCGCTGCAACTGTTTGTCAGCTGCGCTGCAAGTGTTTGTCAGCTGCGCTGCAACTGTTTTGTCAGTGCGGGTTGGTGGTTGAACATGTCTTCGGAGTTTTGGAAATAGGACATGTTAGCGTCCTCAGGATGTTTTCCTTCACCGATTTCCGAACCTACTCCCGTGAGTTTCGTAAGAGGCGAATAAGGGATATCTTACCAGGGAAGCGGGCAATAGCGCTTCGAAGAAAGTGAAACAAAATGGAAAATGAAAACTAAAGTAAAACAAGTGTGGTGGCGGTTGTAGTGGTAGATATTGATATGTGTGTGTCGGTGTGGGTGAGAATAGCGGTGTGGCGGGTAAGAACGTGTATCTTAGCTCTGCCCTAGAAAGAGGATAAATTACCGGCTGCGGCGTTTATTTATTATACGAATATGGACCCAAGAAACCATAAATATTACCACGAAAATTAGTTGTAAATTCAATTTGGCTATGTGCCAGATTGAATGTACAACTGATTTTCGTGGAGACATCGATGCTTCTTCTCTTGCCCGAGATTGTTGTAAGGTCATAACAATATTCCGAGTGCTTCTTAGTAACTCTCAGTACAATAAAAAGTTGTCTAACTTTCAGTAACTTACAAAGCTGATATAAATCAACCGTAGGATATCGTATCGGAAGAAAAGCTCTTACGAGTAATATGGCTCTTTAGGCTTCCTCCAGTTTAAAGTAGGTACATTTAAACTGCCCCGCCTCATGAAGTTAAACAAAAACACAGTAAGGATTGACACAATGCGAGATAAACAGTTTTAATTATGGAAGTGTTAGAAAATGACGAAGAGATTTTAATATACATATAAACAAGTTTAAGAATTCCAGGAGCTAAGTCCCCAATGTGGTGTTGATTTTAGTCGGCTATCTATTATAACTCCCAAATATTTGATGGTGTGCAAGCTTAAGATAGAAGCGGGTAGCTACATAATTTAATAGATGTTAAGTTGCAGTTGTGTGAGGTGATTGGTTTTCTGAGTGGTCATGAATTTAATCCTGGCTTAAGACTACTTAGATACTGCCTAAGCAAACATTACTAACAGTATCGCAAGCCACTGCCTATTGTAATACGCAGTAAGTCGTCACTGCATAATTATTCCTGATTATTACGTAACCGTACTAATACGGTAGCCCTTATAATGTACTCTAACTTGGTACTAATCATTGTTGGCGAGCCACATTACCAATGTGTGACACGGGATGAGCTGCTCACAATTATTATTCCGTCGCAAGGTTTAGTTATGGGGCTCGTCTCTAAATGATAACATAATCAAGAAACGGGTCGCGCACAGCTCTTAATAAACTAATGCGCTTTACCATCAACGATTGCATAATTGTTTACCATCAGGCAGGATTGCGGTTAAGCACGAGTTTATAATAAAAAAACGCTGCCTATGATGTACATACTCCTGGAACATAGGCCTCTTCTCGGTGAGATGGAGTGGGCCGTAATTAACTACGTTGACTCAGTGCGGGTTGGTAGATGTCGCATGTCTTCGAGATGTTTGGCTCCAGGACATGCTGGCTTCTTTACGATGTTTATCTTCACCGTTTTTGAGAGCAGTACCAATCAAATAATTTACACAAACTAAAAGAAGCTACGACATACAACTTGAAGTCGTGGACAATACCTTGCCCACGGCTGCTCCATGTATATTATTAGTATTCTGATGCATCCAGTAAGACTGAAAGTAAACACCAACATTATTAGTAAAAGTTTAGAGATATTTTGTGATCCATTGTTCCATACTGTGGGACATGCAGTTTAAACACTGCCGCAGTTTGCCTCTTCCTGTTTCCCAGTAGAATGTATCTATTATATACCAGTTTGATCTAAATTGCTGCCGGAGATTTTACTGATGCAAGAGGTTATTAAGATCGCCATGGTCCGTCACCCACTATATGTTAGGAGAGCGGTTAAAGAAGAACGCGCATAGCATTCTTCTTTACCTATAATGTTATAAATTACAGTTAGGTATCATGACCGCGTCGTTCTTCTAAATTAATGCAATGGATTCTGATTCCGTTTTTACCATATCACGACGATAATTTATCAAGCTATAACATCGTTGACACAAAAACAAATAGCAATCGGCAACTCTTTAAAATCTCATTTTCCTTTGCCACAGTTTACGTACAAAAGTCAAAAGTAAAGTCATTTACATAACAAGTGTTGCTTACATTTGTTTCCTTAGCTGGCAGAGGCACGTCACGCGACCACTTTTGTTGAACTATACCATATAGTTCGCGTTTACATAAATAGTTTCTAAATTGATGATTAACTTTTTAGGTTTTGGTAAAGCACTGCTTTATTTACACAACATGAATGAAAATGGGACACCAGTCATGGATTTACTTTTTCTATGAATCACTACACGTGTAGCAAGGGGCAAGCCACGGAACTCGTAATCGAATGATTGAGTGTTCGATGTCCCTTGGCTCATAGAATGTTAATTTTCCTTAAAGCTTTTGTTATATATAGTATAGTAGATACCAAAAGGAAAACAAACTAATAAAAAAAAATAACAAAATAAAATACTTGACAAGCTACTTAACAAAACACAAATTTTATAAAATTTGCCGTTTTTTAATAGATCATGAATTTTATTTAGGAAAAATTCATATCGGGCACTTCATAAATAATAAGTCACTTGACTCTGCAAAGTGGCTGAATTTCAGAGCTTCAGTGACAAAGAGCCGCGGGTGGACGTCAGAGGGGAAGGGTAGGGGGTGGAGGGAGTAATTACACTAATGAATATTAACAGGACACTGTAGTGGTGTACTGAATCTAATGAAATAAGATAAAAAGTGATCCTTTGCATTATAAAAATGGCAGTGGCACTTTCGTAAATTAATTTTGCTTGCGGTAGAAAAGAAAATCTCTAAACAAAATCTTGCGTGGAAATTGCTAGATCTCATTCAGCTAAATGTTGACCTAAATGTTTATGTAACATTGTGAAGTATTTTTTTACCGCTTTGTGAAATGATTATGGCATTATTCCCTTAAGAATTTTGTCGTGTTTTTGTGTTGGCGGATAAAAATACAAGTTAGGCATACAAATCGTGTTGTACAATGCTTTCTTATGACAGTGTTTTATGTAAAATATAATACGTGTTTCTTTACAAGGTGCATTCAGTTACTGCAATCGTAGAGAAACTGATAGCTGAACGGAACGGAAGATTTTTTGAAATGCTTCTGTTGATGATTCTCACTAGCTTATCAAACAATAGGACCACATATTTTGAGGCCTTGAGTTTTATTTGCACTGTTTAATACCAAGAGTCTGATAACTTTTAATAACAGTTCATATTCTCCTTGTCATTTATATGTACATAACTACATATATAAGATATGTTATTGAGGATTTTCGAAATAAACCAAAATTTGTTTCTCTGAAAATACAAAGTTTTGTTTTATTTGACAAGCCGTTACAATAATACAACACATATGGTTTACTTAACACAATTACACTTCTTACCTGAAAATACAAAGAAACGACATTTAAAGTTCACTAATATCGTCTCCTCAATTATTTTCTTTAACCAACTTTATAAGTTTTTGTACTAATAAAAGACACACAAAAACACTCTTATCCGCCATTGAAATCACGCGTCCCGCACGCTGCGCCCTCTACCAACTTTCAATGACAGTTAATTGACGCGCGAAGTGCGGCAAATTTAAACTAATGAAATATTATTTCATTACGTCTCCCCCCCTAAGAGCGAAAATGCTAAATAATATAATCTAGGTATACAATCAATACAATGCACCTACAAGTTATCTTCATATTCGTTTTCTTCTACTTCATCTTCTGTTGTGACAGGTTGTAATTTAGTTATGTGGAATAAAGTTGATTCCGTTTTTCTGTTGCCAGTATCAATCTTATAAATGGAGTTCGATATTTTCTGTATTGTCTTAAAAGGGCCTATTTTTAATTCGTCTAGCTTCTTTCTATTCATTCTATTTCCATTTTCTACATATACACTGTCTCCTATTTCAAACTCTCGCATTGTCCTATTTCTATCAAATATTTTCTTGTTATACTTATGGGATTTTATTGTATTTTCTAATGCTAATCTTCTATCAGCAATCCACTTTTCTTCCTTTTCCATTGTTTTAATTTTATTTGGTAAAATACTGACATTTGTACCATCCAGTAAATACTTTGGTGCAAATCCTGTAACAGAGTGGTCTGTTTCGTTATATTTCTGTATACATTCTCTTGCTACTGTTGTCCATGTTCTCTTGTTATTTTTTTCATTTATTTTACATCTAATTTTGTTTACTATTGTTTGATTTAATCGTTCATTCAAGCCGTTCGAGAATGGGGTATTCACAGCTGTAAAAATTAGTTTAATGTTATTCTCTTGCAAATATTGTTTAAATTCTTTCGAGTTGATACCTGGATATTGATCTGTCAAAATTATTCCAATCTCATCTGTCTCTAGTACTTTCTTTATTAGTTTTATAAAGTCACCCGCGTTCTATGTTTTGGAAGTGTCAATAAAGGCATATCTTGTGTAGTGGTCTACTAAAAGGTGTAAGTATTTTTTTGTTGATCTCGATCCTCCAAAGCCACCTATAGTATCCATTGACATTATCTCAAATGGTTTTGTTGCTGGTTCCAGTTGTGACATTAATCCAAATTTTCCTTGACATCTTGATTTATTTTTTATGCATATTTCACAGGTTTTACAAATATTTACTATATTTTTCGTTAGGTTTCTTGCTGTATATATTGGACTTATTTTTTTCTGCAATTGTCTGATTCCAATATGGCATAAATCTTCATGCACCTTTTTTATAAATTTTTTACTAAAGTCTTCTGTGAGTATAATTTTTTCATGTTTCTTTATTTTTTTTATAATAGATTTTATTTTTGTGTAGTAGATTTTGTTTCATTTCTGTTATTGTTTTATTTTTCTCTTGGTCTTCAACTATATCTTTTACTTGTATTAAATTAATTATTTTTAATAGTTCCTCCTGGTTATCTTCTGATTCTAATACGGGGTTTCGGATCAAACAGTCTGCTTCTACATTTTCTTTACCGGGTATATATTTTACTGTAAAATCATACTGAGATAGGTAATATGTGAGGTCACCCAACTCTTCATCTGTCCTGCATTTAATGTTCATGTTCTCTAGAGGTTTGTGGTCTGAGTAAATGGTGAATTGTTTACCAATTAGCCAGTGTTGCCAGTATTTAACTGCTTCTTTTATAGCTAAACATTCCAAATATATAGCCTTTTTCCGTTTTTGAGATTCATTTTTTTTTTTTGAAAAATATGCCACTGGTTTGTCTTTACCATCTAGTTGAGTCTGTTTTAATATTGCCCCGATACCCTCTAAAGATGCATCTGTAAAGATTTTTATTGGCAAGTCTTTGTCAAATATTTCCAACACTGGTTGAGAACATAAATATCTTTTTATTTGATTAAATGATTCTTCACACTTCTCTGACCACACAAATTTTTCATTTTTTCTTAAGAACTTATGTAATGGGTCTAAAATCATTGCACTTCTTGGTATGTATTCATGGTAGAAGTTAATTTTTCCTAAAAATTGTCTGATATTCTTTTGTGTCTTAGGAGTTGGAAAATGTCTTATAGAGATCAAATTGTCTTTTAGTGGTTTTACCGAATTGTTCTGGATTACATGACCGAGGTACTTTACTGTGTGTGAAGCAAAGGTACATTTCGTAAACTTCAATCTAAGGCCTTCTTTTATTATTGCCTCTAATACATTTCTTATGTGTCTTATATGTTCTTCAAAGGTGGTCGAGTATATCAGAATATCATCAATATAGTTTACAGAGTATCCTGTGAGATCGTGTTTTCTTAGAATATTGCTTAAAATTCTCTGAAAAATTGCTGGTGACGTTTTCAAGCCAAAAGGAAGACAGGTCCACTGAAAGTGGCCATCTTGTGTGACAAATCCTGTAATATATCTATCTTCTACTCGTAATGGTATTGCCCAAAATGCTGAGTTTATGTCTAAAGTGGTGAAATATTTACAATTTCTAGTTTTAATAATCAGATCATCTATCAATGGGAAAGGTTGAGCTTGTGGAACAACAATTTTGTTTAGTTCCCTGAAGTCTACACATAAGCGGGATTTTCTATTTTCCCCTTTTTTAAATGCCAGTGTCACTGGAGCAGCAAAAGAACTGTAGGATTCTTCTATTAAATTATTCTTTAATAACCTGGATATTTGCTGTTCAATTTCTAATTTATCTTCTATTGTATATCGGTATGGTCTTTTACTACAGTATCTATTTACTAGTAAATCTATGTGAGCTTCGTAATCTTTAACTGATCCTATATCATATTTGTCCTTTGCAAAAATTGTTTTATATTCCTTTATAATTTTCTCTATCTCAATTTTCTTTTCATTATCTAAATGATCTGTCATACTTACAAATTCTTCTGTTTCTATGTGTTCATTAAAATTTATTGCAAACGTTTTTACATTATTTTCTTCATTTCTGTTATCTGTGGACATTTCACCTATTTTATTTGTTATTTTCTTTTGTTCTATTTGCAAGTCCTCGTTTTGAGTTAATTTGAATTTCTTTATCATATCCAATCCGATTATAAAATCATCAAAATCTTCATTTTCTACTACATATACATCCATTTCTTCTTCTAAATCGAATATTTTAATTTTTATTGTTATCAAGCCATCTGTTTTTTTTCACACCATTAACCGTTTTCATATAAGTACGCTATATTCAAATTGTCCTTTTTTTCTTTTACTTTAATCAGTCTTGAATTTATTAAAGAGATCTGTGAGCCTGAATCATAGATACCGCTCACTTCTAGTTTATTTTCTAATAAAAGCTTGATTTTGATTAATGGTGTACTTATTCGTTTTTTTTCTCAGTATTTATATCTACTTCAATTATGGAGTTATTGTTTACATTTCGGGATTTAAAAATCTTTTCAGATTCATTTTTATTTTTCTTGAACCAACATGACTCCTCGGGATGATATCTAATTCCTTTCTCCAAAGATTCACAAGTCTTGCATGGCTTCTTCTCATTAGTTTTATTTTTAAGGAATGTACCACCCCTCATTGTGGTTGAATTTTTCTTGTACATCATACCTTCATATTTTCTTATCTCATTGAACAATTCAGTACTGTCATTGAGTTCATCCCGGTTTAACTTATTTAAGATGAACCTAGGCAAACCCGTTGCAATAAGATATATCATTGTTTTGGAGTCTATCGATTTGTTTATGTCTAGTATAAGCCTTTCTTTTTTTATAGCATAATCAATTAGTAGTCCGTCTTTATACCTGAATGCGAGTGCATATGTGACTATGTCCCATCCTCGGTTTTTAAAAGTTTCTAAAAATTTGTCTTTCCATTCATTCCATTCAGCCTTTATTGTGAGTTTTATGGCCATTGAGCTATACCAATCTAAACAAGATTTTTCTTAAAATAACCTCAATATGTCTATTTTTGATTCATCTTTTGTTATATTGAAGCGCTCACACTCTTTTTCAAAATTCTCAATCCATTGCATTGCATTGGGGTTCTTGCTTGTGAATTTTTCAATAATAAATTTCTCTGAAATATGTTTCAGGTTATGTTGATTTTCTTTCTTTGTAGTAGTTTCTAGTAATTTTTCCAAGATATGTTGCAACTTGTCATCTTTGTCTATTGGTTTTTTGGTGCTCATTTCTTCTAAATATTGATCTAAAAAGTGCATGTTACCTGCCTCATCTATGTATGTTTTCTTAAGATCTTCATCCAATTTTATCCATATTTTTCTACTTTGATGCCTTTTCTTTATGCTATTTTTTATTTTTGAGAAAGTGTTCATTTTGACAATAAATGTATGATGAATCACCGGCTTCAGCTCATCAGGTAAAACATAACATTTTCCTTCTTCTGTAAATATTGAGGTTATGGCTAATACATTAGATTTGCCATCACTTGAGGCTATCATCGTAAACTCAAATTGTAGCCGGTCCATCTTATTTTAGTAAACGAAAATGTCGTTTTATAAGATATTTTATTGAGGATTTTCGAAATAAACGAAAATTTGTTTCTCTGAAAATACAAAGTTTTGTTTTATTTGACAAGCCGTCACAATAATACAACACATATGGTTTACTTAACACAATTACACTTCTTACCTGAAAATACAAAGAAACGACATTTAAAGTTCACTAATATCGTCTCCTCAATTATTTTCTTTAACCAACATTATAAGTTTTTATACTAATAAAAGACACACAAAAACAATCTTATCCGCCATTGAAATCACGCGTCCCGCACGCTGCGCCCTCTACCAACTTTCAATGACAGTTAATTGAGGCGCGAAGTGCGGCAAATTTAAACTAATGAAATATTATTTCATTACACATATATACATACGAACGTTTTATACGTCACCTGACTGTTCTTAAATTCCTTTCACTTTTAAGTCAAAATTTCCATCATTGCCATCATTGATTTGTAAGAGACTGTTAGTTTCCTAAATAAAAATAAATAAATAAATAAAATAAAATCAGTGCAGTGAATTATCTAAAACTGATCAAAATTACTTCTAACCGAACTCGGACAGAGAAATGAGCTGCTACCGATTTTATAAATGATGAGTTGTAATATTTGCTCCATTGATTTACTATGTAAATATTATTTAGCACTGAGTATGTAGCTGATCCATGTAACACTTGCATTTATATATTTTAAATAATCAATTTTATATGATGATGGACAACTCCGGATTGGTGCAATACTATTACAGAACCTGGAAATAAAACACATTGGGCTATGGGTTTGGGTGGTTATGACAGATTGGTTCGTTACCTTCAATTATAGAACTATGTCCCACACCAGACCAATGTTATACATACATCATCATCATCATCCCAGCGTTAATCCCAGTCGCATCCGAAGCCTTTTCAGCTTTGAAGTCTGGGGTCCGCTTTACCAGTCCAACTGCTGATATGGCTAAACTTCGACATTTTCCGTGAAGCGACTGCCATCTGACCTTCGCAACCCGAAGGCGACATCGAAGCATTGCAGTTAGACCAATTGTTGGACTTTTGAGGGCTCCTCCGGCTTGTTCGTATGACAACCGGGACCAACGGCTTAACGTGCTTTCCGAGGCACGACCAGACCAGTGCAAATATTTATATTCATGCATACAAATACTTGCACTGTGCGGGGATCGAACCCGTGCCACCTTGCGCAGCGGCCGCGTCCGCTACCGCTACGCCACGGAGGCTGTCGAATGTTATACATACTTAAACACGGATAATTTGGCAGAGAGAAAGACTCAATAATGGGCCTCCGAAAACGGCCATTACCACACAGTGTCGTAGCGACAAGGGGGCGACATGTCCTGAGAACACCTCTCGACATGTTGCACAAATGGTGACCCCGGGTTGATAGTACCTTTGCTCTTGCGAATCTCCACACAAGGTGGACAATAAAGTCATGTAAAAAGGCGAGGAAAAAGACTTCTCCGGAAAGTAAAGTCCGTGGGGTGACAAATGTCCAACAGCTTGCCACATGCTGCTCTGCGGGTTCCTCGTCCACCGGCCTAGAGTTCGGAGCACGCAAGTCCCATTGTGACGTCAATATAGGTATATCGACAAGAAGTACGAAGGTGGGGTTATTATTATTACCACTGAAGCCGGTATTAATTTACATAAAGCATGGCTCTTCACACAATGGCGTGAAATGGCCACTAATCACCCTGTAGTGCCGCTGTCGGCCGCTTTGTTGTAATTATTTCTACTATTATGTTTGAGGGTTTAATTTCATTTAGTTTCTATTCTAGGTGTTTATGTGATTGTTACATTGTTCTGTGTTAATTATGAGCATAATGATACTTATCTATTATTATTTGATTATGTTAATGAATGATAAGATGTTCAATACTGGAATTTAGCTTTTAATACGAAATTAATTAAGGAGATATTAAAAGTCTTTTGTCCTTATTTATGTAAATTTGATCAAGATAACAACTAAATTTTTTTGGCTTTCAATCATTGAATCTCAGTGAATGTTTCCAGCTCACCTGTGGCATAACAATATTAAACTAATATTGATACGGCTATTATTCACCTCGAAGCTTATTAAGAGAAAATAACAAGTTCTCTGTTCACAGATGAGCTTTACGACAAACCATATATCAATGTAGTCTAAAAAAATAACATCGAGTTTCAATCTTTGAACCCTAAAAGTAAATAAAAGTAATAAAACGTGCTACAAAGTACGGGACCGCGGGACATTTGGGTTTTATTGTCGATACGCGGGCCCCTAAACATGCGCGTCACGTCCCGCCTCGATACCCTTTTATATGATACGTTACGACTCACATTTTTACGATAGTTTAGAAAACGGTTAATTGTTCAATCGATACGTTCTGTTAGGTGACGTTTTTCGTTACGATTTTGTTGCTAGGATTTTCTTTTATTGCGGAAATAAACTTATGTGGTTGTGTTTTCGGATGCAGTACTCGTCTTGTGGAATGTTTCTATCGTGATTTATTGAACAGTATTCCCTAATTGTTTAGCGTTGTATGTTCTTTTCAGCAAGTGTGTCAATGTATATGCGCGAGGGAATTGCATGATTTAATTTCCCCATCTCCGTTCCATCATCAGACGACCAATCATACGGCGCATTTCCACCCTTACGTTGTTGACACCACAACGATCCGCACAAAGCGTTTCGCCTCGTCTTTTCTACAGCGTTCATTGAGGGACTGGAACAATTTTCCAGCGGCGGTATTTCCGTCGGACTAAAATTTGAGTGTTGTCAAGGCTAGAGTGAATAGGCTCTTAATAAACTAGCCCGCTTTACTATCAACGATTGCATCACTGCTTACCATCAGGCGGGATTGCGGTCAGGCAATTGTTTTTAATTTATAAAAAAGCAAATAGGTTATGAATTGTCATGCAGTTGAAAGTAAATAAATGAGAATAATATTGAAGATACTTGGTGACTTTATTAAATAGTATCCCTATTATATAATTTGAATGATATCGTACTTAGTCTGAACGAATGAAAGAAATTGACTATTTTGATAATGGCTCTTTCACCACGTTACAATTATTATAAAACCTCCAACAGCTCCACCTCCCACACACTCAAAGCCCATATTTTCCTAACAACAACAGAAGCGTCCCGTAAAAAAAATATTTCAAAATACCAGTAGATATCAATTCTTTAGAGCATATACGTATTATAAGGCGCTCAAAGGTTTCCATGGCGACGATTATTGCATCCGCCTGACTTCGGGTCAAAGAGAACCTACTACCTTCTTTATATGGAGACTTATAACGTCTTCATATAAAGTCTTAGTTCGACCTTCTTTGAGAGACATTAGATAGATGGAAGCTGATATATAATATGAAGAAAGTTGTTTTTATTTGAGCGGTATATTGTGGTGGAAAATCTGACTTTACCGAGGGAAATATTATGATCTTAGGCTCCAATCTTTGCAATTATACCTTATCCAATTATCATTTTCTTTTTGTTTGGGATGGGAAATCTCCCGCTCTGGGCGGAGCGGAAGGGCGTGTCAGACTCTTTATTGCTAAAACCCACCCGTGTTTCTTCACTTGCCTATGCGCCAGGTCCACGGTTTCTTTTTTAACCAATTCGCAACCCTGACCTAGGAGACATCTTATTTGTGAACCCCGTCACGATGTGTGACATCTCTTTGAGAAGCGTGTAAAACATAACACGCCGTCGACTATGGCCTGGTCCTTACCGGGCGTTGAGCTGCCCACTGCTCGCCGCCCGCAGGCCCGCGCCTAGGGCCGGGAGATCGATGTTATGTCTCGACCAGGGCGTCTCTTGCGGCGGCTAGTGGCGTGAGGGCGCTGGGATACCCGCTGCCTCACGCGCTCCGTCTCTTCTTTTGCCAGCATCACTGCTTTGCAGGAGGAGGTGACAACCTGCCATACATTCTCGCTCCGGTCCATGGCCTGGACCAGAATCTGACGCGAGAGATCGCCGCCAATCATCGGCCTAGCCTTTTTCCAACTATGTTGTGGTCAGCAGATGGAACTGAATAGCATGACTTTACACGGAGTGACTGTCTATTTGACACAATCCAGTTACTGAATAATACGACACCAGGTAAGTTCCGGACTACTGACACACGTAACGACCCTCAATGATCTATGAATGACAGCCGCGACCCACGACATAAAGTGATTTACGAGGCACGGAGGTGTACCGATGTGGAGAGATGATCATCCATCCACAGACCAACTGCGGTAAGTGTAGCTTGATCTGATCGATCGACCAGTGCAGCTGTTGATTATTCAACAACGGGACCCTCAATTCTACTTTATCTATTAAAAGATGAATTCTAAAGACATGAACGTTATAGGTAGCTATGGGATTTTTATACAATAAAAATAAATTAGGCATTCATTTGTTTTGCACCCGATTTCAACAAAGCGTGAAATCTATGCCTGTGTGTATGAACAATATCTGAAATAAAATGATTTATTACTGTTATTATAATAAGCTAATGATTTGATAATCCTCTTACAACTAGGTAAGTGTTGTATGCATGATCTTTGTTTAAAATAATTTAAACTAAACTTTGGCAATTTAATAAATTATAAACAATTCAGTTTTAGATGATTAAACTGATTGCCAGAAAAGAAAAATGAGTTCGATGTTCAACTACATTCGTTTTAAACAGACTTTATTCCAATCACTCGTAGACTTTATTCTAAAATATAGAATAAATTATCTCTGAATTTGAAATACAATCTGAAAATTATCATCAGAAAGATGGCGCTAGTGCCACGTAACATAACAGCTCCACAGATTTTATTTGTTTATAAATACTATTAACAAAGATAACTCAATAAAAAACAGTGATATTTGTCTAAAATAGACCAAATAATAAGTGCAAGTGTTATCAAATAATTATAATTAAGAACAGTGCCCAAATAGTTGCATAAACTTTCAAAAATAACGTTTACCTATTCAAACTCTCAAATAAATCAATATTTAATTTAATTATATATAATAATAAAACTCTACAAGTGCGAGGATTGCAAACAAAGTGAAATAATTGTTATTTATTGCCTTCAAAAACATGATAAGTGCATAAACTCTTGTTATTAACTCATTGTAATAATTATGGTGTAAAAGTTTGAACACAATTTGAAATAAGCGCGACGTAACGAACTATTTTTATTTTTATAATTCTACATCTTATAGAATACCTATTTCAGAACAACACTTAATAGCTAGTTTGGCGCATTAATACAATGTTTGTATTGACAAACATGAAGTTGTAAGTTCGCGCCCCGCTTTCTGCGTGCTCTTTTTGTGAGTCTATAATTTGTTATTAAATTGTTCGATACTCCAAAATCCAAAAAGACAAAAAATATGGATTCAGAAAATAATAATATTACTTTTCGCAAAAATAAGCGAACGATTTCATTGAACGAAACTATCACTGAGTCACTAGACACAACAATGTTCAGCTTAGCCAATACGTCACTAGGTGGCGCTAACACCTGCTGCGAAGAACTACAGGGCCAGATAAAAGCGTTGACCTCTAAACTATTATCGGCCCATACTGACATTGACGATATGCGCAGTGAAATAAAAGAATTAAAGGATGAACTCAAAAAATGCTCCGAATTTATAACAAACCTTAAATCTTCTGCTGTAACCGAGAAACATACAAAGGCCTCATCATCGAAAAAAAAGGGTGAAAGTAATAACAAAAACCAAAAAAAAGAAATTAGAGATATGAAAGAAAATATTGCAAATGAAAATATCCCACAGAGATCACCAGTAATGAATGAAGAAGCCATATATTCCTACAGAAAAAATATTAAAGTTACCCCTAAGCCTATCACGAACAAACAAAACAACAAGATCTGTATCATTAGTTCCAATAATTGCAACAGTATATATACTGCACGTGAAAAATTACCCGACTTTGAAATTTGCCACTACATAAAACCTCACTGTGGAGTAAGACAATTGTTAGAACAATTAAAACAAAAATTGATTAATTACACGATGAAGGACTTTTGCATAGTACTTATTGGGGAAGATGACTTTAATACTACTGGAAATAATGTCGATATGATCTATGACATTAGAAATACATTGAAAGATATACTTACCACAAATATAATTTTATGTCTTCCAAATTTTAAACTCAATAATTGGTCAAACATGTTTAATTCTCGTATTGAAAACTTCAACAACTTACTATACCTTGATGTTATGACACATCTGTATACATATATACTTGATTCGAACTTGAATCTTAGTTATGATAGTGTAATGTTTGACCAAAGAACAGGAAGAATTAATAACAATGGGATAAGCACAATATTTGAAGACTTGAAACTAATAATTGAAGAAATTTCAACCACACCTGATCTTAACTGTGTAGACATTAATAATGTTACACCTACTGATCCTGCAGGAGCTGATACACACGATAATCACAACGTTCCTACTACATCCAAGCTTTTTCTCGTATAGTTATATATCTATCCTACATCAAAATATTAACGGCTTAAACAGTAAATCAGATTTATTAGCGTATCATCTTCATGAATTAGCAGTACAGAGTAAGTTTATAGATATAGTTTGTCTTACAGAACATAACATGAAGAGCGGAGACGATATTCATGTATTCGTACCAAACTTCACGCTTGCAGGTCATTCCAGTAGATATAACCGTAAGGGAGGTTCTTGTATATTTGTAAATAATAGACATAAGTTTCGTAATATAAACTTAAATGATTTCTGTCTTCCGGGCTCTATGGAATGCTGCAGTGTCGAGCTTATAGATCATAATGTAACTATAATATGCATCTACAGATCTCCTAAAATGAATATTGATTCCTTAAATACTTTTTACAATAACTTTGATGCCATACTACAAAAAATCTGCAAATCCAATAAGAAGAGAATTGTAGTCTGTGGCGACTTTAACATAGATATTCTAAAAAATACCCGTCCTACCAAGCAATTTGAAAATTTACTTCTAAACTTTAATCTAAAATTAAGTATATGTGAGCCAACTCGACTAAATAGTGGGACATGCATAGACAATATTATACATAATATACGGGGTAGTAAAATTGAAGTTATAGACTTGGCAATATCTGATCACACAGCTCAATTTCTGAAATTTTCAGTCAAGAAGACATTTATCAGCTCACATTGGTTCAAATTATATCGCGATTATTGTTCGGAGAACCTTCTAAAGTTTAAACAAACAATCCAAAGTTTGAGTTTTTCTAATGTCTATCAGTGCACGATGCCAAATGAGGCTTATAATGAATTTATTGAAATGTTTAAACTCTTTTATGACTTATGTTTTCCACTTATAAAAATAAAAATTCCTACTTCTAAGACACTCACATGGGCAACAAAAGGAATTAAGCTGTGTTGTAAGCGTAAAAGGCAAATGCTATGGACCTCAAGACTACAACCCAGTGATGAAAATACTAAAAAGTTTAAGCAATACTCCAAAAGACTGAAAAAAATAATCCATCTTACTCAAAACGCAAAAAAATAGTTATTTTATTGATAAAGCACAAAATAAAATGAAAGCCACGTGGAAGATTATAAAAACAAACAAATTGAACTGCCCTAAGGATAGTATTACAAAAATAACTTATAACAATAAATGTATAAATAATCCCCTTGAAATCGCTGAAGTTTTTAATAATTATTACATAAACCAAGTCCAGCCCATCTGTAATAATTCAAACTCAAAATTGTCACTTACTTCTAGAATATCAGAATCAATGTATATGGCACCTACTTGTCCTGATGACATATTTAGAATTATACTTCATATCACTCCCGAAGATGATTAGCAATTTACATGCAGCAGTACGTAGTATGATGCCGTCCTTGTCACACTTTAAAGACTTTTCATAAAGAAAAAGAAAAAAAAAATATTCAAATACCCGCACATCGATCCCACTCCGGTCTCACTGTCCTATGTCCATTACGTTTTTTTGTGCTGTCCGAGTCACACGCATCATTTTTTGCAAAAAATTACCGTTGCGACTAAAGTTGTTTCCAGATTGTCCAATCTGATTTTGCGTAATCATGGTGTAGAAAAGTTCACGTTCGAAAGATATTGATGATTATAGTGGTTTATTTAAGAAATTAAAGAAATTAGAGAAAAAGTGAAACATAAATCTAGATTGAGATTGCCTTCAACGTCATCCTAAAGTGATCAGGTTAAGCGTGATACTCACCAAGAGGAAGTTATTGAAAGTAAGTAGCCTAATCTGTAGTTGCATTAATAGATGTCTAGTAGGTACCTACAATGTGCAAGGGCCTGCCGCCACGCGCCGCCCGTCAGGCGCCACTCTGTCGGCCTCGGATACCGGTACGATCCTGCGTTGCCGCTGTCACAGCACCGCTTAAAAATGTTTTTTACCTACCTTTTTATTAACTTTATATAACAAAAGTTTTATGTATATCATGAAACAAGTTTTATTGGTACTAAGTATATTTAAACTAGTTATTAGATTGTAATAAGCAAAGATTAATCGAACTACAAAATGTATGTATTTGTAATTGTATGAGTAGCTAGGTATTAAATGTATGAACGTAACATAACGTCTATATTAAATCGCGATATTGTTACCTATAAATATCGCTCGGCGTAAACCGCCTATGAGCGTTGACCTACCTATTTTTTGTTTTTTATTTACTTCGGGTATAATATAGCGTCTAATTCTTATAAAAGTACTTAAGTACTTAATGTGCTCCACGTAAATCGTGTCTGAGCGTAAAGTACTTGCACACCTTGCTCCGCGTAAATCGCGTGTCTGAGCGTAAAGTACTTGCACACCTTGCTCCGCGTAAATCGCGTCTGAGCGTAAAGTACTTGCATACTTTGCTCCGCGTCAATCGCGTCTGAGCATAAAGTGCCTACTTGCATACCTTGCTCCGCGTAAATCGCGTCCGAGCAAAAAAGTACTTGCATACCTTGCTCCGCGTAAATCGCGTCCGAGCATAAATTACTTGCATACCTTGCTCCGCGTAAATTGCGTCTGAGCGTAAAGTACTTATCCCAACTTGCTTCGCATAAGTCGCATCAGAACGTAAAGTGCTTGCATAGCTTGCTCCGCGTAAATCGCGTTCGAGCGTAAATTACTTACCGAATTCGCTCCGCGTAAATCGAGTCTGAGCCTGGATTACCTATTTACATCCGCGTTAATCGCGTTGCATTACTAGAATAGCTACCAATATTGTTATTATAAAGATTTTGCTAGCTATTTGCTCTAAAAGAGAGATTCTTGATATGTTAGGAGATGATCCTTCCTTGGATAAAAGTTTTGGTGAAACCTTACATGAAGACATTGCATCCAGGTGCGAGCACACAAGTAAAGAAAAGCGAGCTGATTGAATAAAAGAATATTTGCCTCCAGAAAACTGACCTCACCTAAAAGCACCGGCGTAGAATCTCGACATCAAAGCTGCGCTTACAGAAACAATTAATAAGAGAGATGTTTACAGCCAAGGTCACCAGAATCAGCTTGGTAGTGGTCTGGCTGCACTCTGAAAAGCGATCAATATAGCTCTAAAAATAAAACAGATTTCCGAGATATCATAACGCCACTCAGTGATGTAGCTAAACTTTTTTGTGACATACTCTATAAAGAATCTCTCTCAAGACGGTTTGCCGCTATAAATACTCTAAATAAGCAAACCCGACGTACTATAAGAAATACGCAAATAGACAATTTTATATTTGGTTCGGAGTTGGCCGAACACTTGAAATCGTCCAAAACTATATCAAAATCTAGTATGGAACTACGCCCTCGTATGCCAGCAGTGCGACCTGCCATTAAAACACAGCACGCGCTCTAAGCTGGTCCATCCAGATCAGCGCGTCGAGGGGCTTTAAACGCGAGGGGGGCATCGCGGGCTACCGCCGCCGGGCCGCGAGAGTATCCGCCCCACTAGACGGCCCGACAGCCGCTGTCGCACACCAGGAGCCACACACGGTACCGCTCAAGGAGGAACTGACTTCAGAACCAGAGGTACACTCATCAATTGTCGGCAGATTGCAGTTTTATTATAATTATTGGTGTACTATTACGAATGACTCCAATATTCTGTCTTGGGGTCAAGGTTATAAAATTCCCTATAAGGAGGAACCCGTACAAAAAATAATACCTAAAAATGACCGATTTTCTTCTTGTGAATCCAAAATAATCCAAGAATCTGTACTTAAACATCTTGATCCAAAATATATTTCATTATGCAGCCCCTGTGATGATCAGTTTTTTGTCGCCCGTATTCACAGTTCTAAAACCGAATGGTGAACATCATTTTATACTAAATTTAAAGGAACTAAATAAATTCATCAAAGTGGAGCATTTTAAAATGGAGCATTACCGTACTGCACTAAAGCTCCTAGACTAAAATTAATTTATGGCTACATTTGATTTAAAGGATGCTTAGGCTTACATTTTGATAACAATTAATAATGAAGAACGTAAAAAGCTACGCTTTTATTGGAATTCACAACTTCATGAGTTTAATGTTCTGCCATTTGAGCTTTGCACTGCTCCACTTGTTTTCACAAAGCTACTAAAACCTGAATTACAATCTCTACGTTCGGACGGCTAAATGTCGGTTAATTACCTATATGATTTTTTATGTATTGGCTCTAACTACAATGAGTGCGTTGAAATGTTACTACTACAAGAGAAATATTAGAATCATTTAGACTCCTAATAAATAATTTAAAAAAGACTAGTTGACACGAAAATTCGCATTAATAACGCAGTCAGGTCTTTTTCACAAACGAAAATGTGCAGAATAAGACAACTTGTGGAATTTCTAGGACTTTTGACATCAGCATGCCCAGCCGTACAGTACGGATGGGTGTATACTAAGCTAAAAGAACGCGACAAATTCTTAGCTTTAAACTATTCTGATAATTATAATAAGCGTATGGTTTTGCCTAGCTGTCTACAGCCAGATTTTAAATGGTGGAGTGACTATTGAAACAAGCTATTCATCTATTCAAAGTAATGATTATTTACTAGAAATATTTTGCGATGCATCTCGTACAGATTGGCGAGCACCATGTAACAGCGAAATAGCTGGTGGTAATTGGAGTGCAAGAGAGATTAAAAATCATATTAACTTCTTAGAACTAAAAGCTGCCTTCTATGCGATAAAAATGTTTGCCTCTCATTTAAGTAATTGCAATTTCCTTCTCAAAATAGATAATACAACATCCATTGCTTACATTAATAAAATGGGAGGAATACAACACACTCGCTTAAACGATCTTACACGACATATGGAAATGGTGTTTTGAAAAGTCTAGAATTTTCATATTTGCGATATATTCAATCTAGCGATAATGTTGATGCAGATCGCGCTTCACACTAATAGTCCATCGATACCGAGTGGCAACTAGCTGACTACGCATTTTCTGAAATTTGAGCTAAGTTTAGCACCCCTCATTTTGATCTGTTCGCAAGCATACAGAATCATAAGTGTGACAGGTATGCTTCGTGGAAGAATGATCCGCAGTCAGAAGAAGGTTATGCATTTACTTTTAAATGGACAAACATAATATAATTTTACGCATTTTTCACCATTTTGCCTTCTTACAAAAGTTCTTTACAAATTCGTAAATGATAAAGCCGAAGGCATTATTGTGTTTTCCTACTGGCCCTCACAGCCGCGGTTTCCGTTATATCGAAAACTACTTGTGTCACAAGAAATATTTTTTGAGCCCAATACTAAGCTACTGCATTCTCCTTTCAGAGAAGCACACTCACTGTATAAGCTTTACCCTGGTGGCAGCTATATTATCCGGCAGTCGTTGATTGAACGTGGCGTACCAGTATCGTCACTAGATTTATTCATGGCTTCGCTAGCCCAAAATACATTATCTCTGTATAGTTCTTCATTAAAATTTTGGTTGGAGTTTGGTTAACAAAAATATTGAAGTTTCTGGATTGATGATATGTCTGGCAATAGAACATTTTTGTCAGATAGACATAATGCTGGGGCTAGCTATATATAGTACTTTAAATAATGAAAACTGAGTATGTGAATAGATTATTGAAAGGTTCTTTTAGACTAAATCCTCCTACTCCTAAATATGATACAACAGGGGATAGCTCCGTGGTTTTAAATTATTTAAGTGATTATTATCTTTATGATAATGTGAGCCTTAATGCTTTATCATATAAAACTGTCGCTTTGATTGCCATTATGTCAACTCAGAGAATTTCAACTCTTAGCTTAATCAAAATTAATAATATTACTGAACGTAATGATTCAATTGTAATAAAAAAATACTGACTCAATTAAATCGTCAAGACCCGGCGCTTACCAACCCCTGATCAGACTGCCTTTTTTAAAGAGAACCGCAATATATGTACAGCCATCGCATCGAAAGCATACTTAGATAAAACAAGATCTATTAGAAACACTGAGACAAATAATTTATTCATAAGTTTTCGTAAGCTTCACAGAAAAATTGGCCTTCAAACTTTATCCCACAGGGTAAAGGATACTCTCCAAAGAAGCGCTGTGGACGTGTCAATGTTGGTGCACATAGCACAAGGCACGCGGCGTACATCAGTTCAGTCTGCAGGCGGTTCGAAGGGCTGTGGGCTGGAGTAATACCTCTAATATTTTTCAAACGTATTATAATAGAGAAACTATTGAATCGATAGGAAATCGCCTTCCAAATTCATTGTTTACTTAATTGTATGAATCTTTATCCTTATTTACTATCAACACATAAACTGCAGTTTGCTAGTAAATATTGCAAATCAATTGTTTATAAATTTGTCTAATCATTACCATTTCGAAACAAAAAAGAAAAATCTGTATAAATTTTATATTACACTCTAAACATCTGCATGTAAATTGCTAATCATCTTCGGGAGTGATATGAAGTATAATTTAGAATTAAACGAACTTACCTTGTGAAGTTCGATTCTAATTATACGAAGATCACGAACCGAAGATGATTACAACAACCCTCCCGGCCCTAAAGCCCAATATTTTTCTTATTTGGTTAGACTAGCCCTAAAACGTAATGAACATAGGACAGTGAGACCGGAGTGGGATCGATGTGCGGGTATTTGAATATTTTTTTTTTTTTCTTTTTCTTTATGAAAAGTCTTTAAAGTGTGACAAGGACGGCATCATACTACGTA
Organism: Sesamia nonagrioides; assembly: GCA_017933935.1. Taxonomy (NCBI): domain Eukaryota; kingdom Metazoa; phylum Arthropoda; class Insecta; order Lepidoptera; family Noctuidae; genus Sesamia; species Sesamia nonagrioides. The sequence continues at coordinate 741,065 of JADWQK010000289.1, forward strand.
CTGCTGCATGTAAATTGCTAATCATCTTCGGTTCGTGATCTTGGTATAATTAGAATCGAACTTCACAAGGTAAGTTCGTTTAATTCTAAATTATTAATACCCTTAAAAATACCGGTAGCACAGGATACGACGAAATATGTACAAAAGTAATTAAGCTCGTTGCCAAGGAAATTTGTCCAATACTGAGTTTTATCGTTAATTTAATAATAGAAAACGGAATATTCCCAGATGCACTAAAAATATCTATTATCAATCCTGTCTACAAAAAAGAGAGTAAATAAGACCCCAAAAACTACCGGCCCATTGCATTACTCCCTACTCTTTCAAAAATTATAGAAAGGGTAATATATGATAAATTATATGCATTTTTGGAGAGCAAAAATATTTTATCTGATGTACAATATGGTTTTAGGAAGTGTAAGGACATTAATATGGCAATCTATGGACTACTTGAAAAAATTATAACAAAAATGGATAATAGAACACCAGTACTTGCCTTATTTCTAGACATGTCTAAAGCTTTTGACTGTGTAGATTTTAAAATACTTTTATCCAAATTGGAAAGTTATGGAATAAGAGGAAACGTATTAAATTTGATTGAGTCTTATTTATGCGGTAGACAACAAATAACTAGTATTATGTAGAAAAATTAATCCACGCACGAAAGTTGAATACATCTATAAATCCAAGAGTGGAATAGTTAATTATGGTGTACCACAGGGGAGTATTCTTGGTCCTCTTCTATTTCTCGTTTATATTAATGACATGCCCCGAGCCGTTCAGCATCCTATCACACTATATGCTGATGATAGTACAATTATATTTACTGGACAAAATTTACTGTCACTTGAAACTGAAATTAACCGAAGTCTTAGCCAAATAATAGAATATTTAAATAATAATAACCTCAAAATTAATTTGGAGAAAACCCACATTATGTCTTTTAAACAACAAAATGTTAACGATCCTGTTAATCTAGCTATACATTACGACAATATAGCTATAACTAAAACAAACAGCACCAATTTTTTAGGATTGTGGCTTGATACAAATATGAGATGGAGTAACCACACTGATCATATAATAAACAAATTAAATAAGTACCAATACGCACTACACAATTTAGCAAAAATTGTGTCACAGAAAGCGGTATTGACTGCATACCATGCGTACGTGACCTCTACACTACGTTATGGCGTTATCTTTTGGGGAAACTGCACAGACAGAGAACTAATATTTAAGACGCAAAAAAAATGCCTACGAGCTATTTGTCAAATCAAGGTCACGGATAGCTGCCAGCCTTACTTTACAAAATTAAAAATATTGACCTTACCATGCCTGTATATTTTCGAAACAATAATGTTTGTTAAAAAAAATATCCATCTCTATAAAACACTTCGTTCTAAGCGCCATCCAAACACACGTCCTTCAGCCACACAAAACTACATTGTATTCAAAAAGCTTTCTTGGTATGGCACAAAAATTGTTCAATAAACTGCCTAATAATTTAAAAGACGTAATTGACCAGAAAATATTTAAAAATAAACTCATGGAATTTCTAATAAAAAAGGCTTACTATTCTCTTACTGACTTTCTAGATGATAAGGTTTACCAATTTATACACTAAGGTTTTTGTATTATATAAATTCGTTGATCAGTTTTGGTATACCTAGTAATGTTTCAATTTTCCAAAATTCATAATATTTTTTTTTTTTTTTTATATTTTTGTAATGGTTCAATTTCAGTTGTTTAGAAAATTGTTAAAATTATATGACTTTGCTTTTTTCTTTTTTGTGATGTGATTGAACAATTTTAATGTAAATATTATTTCAATAAGTAATTTTTTATTATTTTTAATATTTACATGCCTTGTCAAATGGCAAACATGTAGAGCCAATTTATATTTTTTCATCCTACATATACGAATAATAATTTCTGTATGTACACACATGTTTATGCAAATAAATAAATATTATTATTATTATTATTATCAATGTCCTTAAGGTTCTTCACGTCAAACTGCTTCTGATATTTTTATATACTCTGCTGAATATTAAGGCCAAATTCAGCCATTATTTAAGCACTCAATGAACGAGTTTAAGCCAGTTAATCGCTGTATTATCACAAAGTCACAATGCTACTTAATCAACTATTTCATATTTATTATCTTTCATTTGTTAATGAGTTACATCCTTACGAAAATTATGAATGGGAAAGTGAGTTTGTTTGTTTGTTCCGTTTTCACGCCTAAACAATTAAACATATTTATATGAAATTTGGCACACAGGTGGTTAATAACCAGGAATAACACATAGGATACTTTTTATCCCGATATTTCCTTGAAATCGAAACTTATGATGATGAAATTGCGGGACTTAGCTAGTAAACAATAATCTTGACGAACATAATGATACGGACGACAGCAGATCAAGCTACCCGAAACTGCCAAATATTCCCAATCAACATTGAACCTGAATGCCTTAGAGATAAAGTACAAAATCTGATAAAGAAATCTGACAGATTGTAGTAGCTTGACGTACTGTCGTCTGTACCTATTAGTAATTGTAAACATGACTTTAATGTAATAATTATGATATAATAATCTTTTTATAATAATAATCTTTATTCAAAAACTTACATAACATTCCATCATCAGCCCCTACTCGTCCACTGCTGGACATAGGCCTCCTTCATGGCACGCCAACAAGCTCGATCCTGAGCAGTTCTCCGCCAGCCACTACCAGCCACCTTTTTGATGTCGTCGCTCCATCTCGCCCAAGGGCGTCCCACGCTACGTTTGCGAGACGCGGTCTCCACTCGAGGACCCGTTTACCCCAACGGTTGTCGGTCCTGCGGCATATGTGACCAGCCCATTGCCAGTTCAGCTTGCTAATCCTCTCAGCTATGTCGGTGACTGTGGTCCTCTGTCGGATCACCTCATTTCTGATGCGGTCCTTCAGAGAGACGCCCGACATAGCCCGCTCCATAGCTCGCTGAGCGACTTTAAACTTATGGACTAGTCTGACGGTTAGTGTCCACGTTTTGGCTCCGTAAGTCATGACGGGTAGGACGCATTGGTTGAAGATTTTTGTCTTCAAACATTGGGGTATGGGCGACGAAAATACCCGACGAAGTTTACCAAACGCTGCCCATCCCAGCTGGATCCTTCTATTTGCCTCCTTCTCGAAGTTGTTTTTCCCTAATTGCAACGTTTGCCCGAGGTACACATATTCTGAAACAACTTCGAGCGACATTCCATTTACGGCAACCGGTCCCGGAGTGACCCGTTCATTGAACATAATTTTGGTCTTATCTAAGTTCATCCGGAGACCGATGCGTTGGGAGGAGTCAGCCAAGTTGGCCAGCATTTGTTCCAGCTCTTGCTGCGTTTCCGCCATGATGACGATATCGTCCGCAAATCGCAAGTGTGAGATGTACTCGCCATTGATGTTAATGCCCCGACCCTGCCAATCCAGCGTCTTAAACATATCCTCGAGGGCATTGGAGAACAATTTGGGGGAAATAACGTCCCCTTGTCTCACTCCTCGCTTAAGAGGGATATGTCTAGTCTGCTGGTTCTGGACTTGGACGGACATTGTGGCGGCGTCGTAGAGACACCTCATCACTTGGATATATCGCCAATCGACTTGGCATCGCTGCAAAGATTCAAGAACAGACCAGGTCTCGATGGAGTCAAAGGCCTTCTCATAGTCCACAAATGCTAGACACAGGGGCTGATTATACTCTTCGGTCTTCTGTATAATCTGCCTCACTGTGTGTATGTGGTCTATGGTACTAAATCCTCCTCGAAACCCGGCCTGCTCAGGCGGCTGGAATTCGTCGAGTCTACGCGCTAGTCGGTTCGTGATCACTCTCGAAAACAGCTTGTAGACATAGCTCAAAAGCGAAATGGGTCTATAGTTCTTCAGTAAGGTTTTGTCACCTTTCTTGAAAAACAGAACCACCACGCTCCCGTTCCATGCCTTAGGAGTTCTCCCCGAAAAGAGAGCAGAATTAAATATACGCTGAAGCTCTTTTAGCACAGGCGTACCTGCAGCTTTCAAGAGCTCCGAGGTAATCCCGTCTTCCCCCGGGGCCTTCCCATTTTTAAGCTGTCCAAGAGCTACCACGATCTCGGCTAGGCTGATCTCAGGGAGGTCTTCGGTGTAGTGCCGTGTGAGAGTGGCTCTGGAATCTTCAGTGCGGGGAACTGGTTTAGGCGCTTGCGAGGTATACAGCTGACTATAAAAGGTTTCAACCTCCGCAAGTACCTCCGGCTTCAAAGTAACGACTCTCCCATCCGATGTCGTCAGCTTCGTCAGATGGCTCCTCCCAAGCTTTTGTACGAAGACTTTCGACCCCCGGTTTAGCTCTATCGCTTCCTCTTTGGAGCGTGTGTTGAAGCTCCGGAGGTCTCGCCTTACCGCTTTTGAGATGTTCTTATTGAGGGCCCTGAGTTCTGACGAGGTTGATGGTGGGTTTTCTCGTCGATCCTTCATAAGCCGGAGAGTCTCTTGCGAAAGTTTAGACCCTCTGCCAGTTCGTTTCATCCCGCAGAAATTGGCGCCTTCTTCTCGCAAGATTCCAACTACCCGATCAAGGTCCCGGTCAATGTCAACGTCGATTGCGGTTTCCAAGGCTGCGAATCGGTTCTCCAGTTTTAGCTGGAAAGCTTCAGATCCAGCAATGGTTCGGTTCAGGTTGGGTCGGAGCGTGGACCTCATCAGACGGAGACGTTCAAGCTTCAAGTTGATATTCAGAGTGCCTCGAACTAATCGGTGATCACTTCCGGTTTTGAACCTGTTGATCACAGAGACATCTCTGAATATCCGCCTTTTGTCCGTCATGATGAAGTCGATCTCATTTTTGGTCATAGCGTCGGGGCTCTGCCACGTCCACTTTCGCTGGGGCCGCTTCTTGAAAAACGAATTCATCAAGAAAAGACCCTCTTTTTCAAGAAAGTCGACGAGCATTTGCCCCCTATGATTTCTGATACCGAAACCATGTGATCCTACTACCGATTCGCCGCAAGTCTGTACTCCCACTTTAGCGTTGAAATCTCCCATGACAACGTTGAAGTGAGCCTTTGTGGTGTTGTGCAAGGCCTTGGATATGTCCTCATACATATCTTCTACTTCCTCATCCGAGTGTGTCGACGTTGGTGCGTACACTTGTATCACCTTCAGGATATACCTTTTGGTTAACTTCAGCACAAGGTACGCTACCCTCGTCGACACACTCGAGATATCGACAACGTTGTCACAGATAGATTTGTTGACCAGAAATCCTATACCTCCCTGTGATGGCTGGTCTCCCTCCCTGAAATACATAAGATGGCCTGAGTCCAATGTGACCGTATCCTCCCCCTCTCTTCGGATTTCGGACAATCCCAGGATATGCCATCTTATGTACTTCAGCTCCTCCTCTAACTGCTCGAGGTGGGCATCGAGCCGCAGCGTGCGTCCGTTATACGTTGCCAGGGTCAGTTGGTCTTGGGTTTGGCGGCCTGCCGTAACCCGAGATTCCTAGCACCCCCTGCCCTGACGTTACCATGGCCGCCGCCTTGGCCAGGGATATCAAGGCCGCCGGGAACTGGGGGCCATCGCTTTGTCGTGCCTGTCATAAAGGGTAATGGCCTACTACTACCACGTTGGCCAGACGGGTTGGTAGAGGGTTTTGTTTCGAGTTTTCCTTCTCTCGCACAGATGTTAGGTGCGTAGGTGCCTCTTAGTCGCCTCCTACGACATCCCGGGCAAGTATTGGAGTGGTGACACAATGTATACTTAGGCCGTCACCACACGGCATAGCGTAAAATCAAAACTACAAAGATATTCTTATACAATTACATACATATCTTATTGCCTAAATAACAGCTAGGTATTATGTGTGACTAAAAATATACTTAAGGTCATACAGAACGTATTATTATATAGAGAATCATGTAAAATTAGCGCCATGCCCGAGCTAGGTTTATTAAACCTGTGTTTCAGGCGCTCAATTTACATCACAATATATCAATAAGTTCGTAAGATTTAATCATGCAACGTTATGGACTAGGAATTCAATAAACGAAAGCTTTAGTTTTTTATTATGCTATCTTATGTACTATTTAATTTTATATCTTATCTAACTTTTATCTGGAAACTATTTACTATCACACTATAACTTCCAGAAGCTTTTCTGTGTCTGTGTAATTGAGAATCAATAGGTATTCCGATATTACTTGACTACATTTTTTATAATTTATACTGTATATGTCTAATAGTTTGTTGAGCTTGTTATATAAGAAAGGGCCTAAAAATACATAAAATCTATAGGCATAAGCGTGTCTCGTCTGTAGTTTTGTGCAAACCATATCCTTTCTCCTCTTGGTTGAAGGTACTGGGTCAAAAGGAAGCTCCGAGTGCAGATGAAGTACGGTATGCAAGATAAATAGTTGACGTTCGGTTAGAAGCTTGCATTCCACATAAAGCTGGTGGGTGGGAAATCTGAAAGGACGGAAGGTTGCAACCTTTAGAATAGCTCTTTGAGCACGTTCTAGAGGCAGCAGTATGGTCTTTGCAGCACCACCCCAAGAAGTAATACAGTAGGTGATAACAGATTGGCACAAAGCTAAATAAACTTGTTTTGTTAACTGGTAGTCCGCTATGTGTCGTAGGTTTTTGAAAATGTATATTAATTTACGCACTCTCGTACACAGTAACTCGATACTGCTGATAGCTGAACAGCGTCAGCACACGGCATTTCTCGCCTGGGTTGACGCTCGTGACCGCGGAGCTCCGGATCTAAGCTCAAAGAAGAGAGCCTTTAACCGTGCTGCCAAGTCCTACAAGAAGGCGCTCAAGAAGGCTCGCTTCGACCGCATCACCCATATTGGCAACAAGTTATCTGCGCAGCCATCCGGTAGCAGATCTTTTTGGTCCCTTGCCAAATCGGTTGAGGCGAACTTCTGTCGGCCCTCACTGCCTCCGCTGGTTAGGCCTGATGGAACACTGGCTCATACGGCGAGAGAGAAAGCAGGTCTCTTTGCTTCTCTCTTTGCCCATAATTCGCGTCTTGATACTGGCAGTGCTACTCCACCTAATTTACCTCATTGCGGAGCCTCAATGCCTGAGGTTCGCATTAGGAACAAGGAGGTTCTGAGAGTACTGTGTCGTCTGGACGTGAATAAGGCTAGTGGTCCGGATGGTATACCAGCGATTGTTCTTAAGGCTTGTGCGCCCGAGTTGTCTCCTGTATTGACGCGCTTGTATCACCTCTCATTCAGGACTGGTATTGTGCCCAAGTCCTGGAAGCTTGCTAACGTGCAGCCCGTGCCCAAGAAGGGTAGTCGTGCCGATCCTGCCAACTGTCGGCCGATTTCGATCACCTCCATACTTTGCAAAATTATGGAGCGTGTATTGAACTCGCGCCTCTTGGCATACCTGGAAGGTAACGATCTCCTCAGTGACCGACAGTACGGGTTTCTCCGCAATCGGTCAACTGGGGACCTACTAGTGTATGCCACTCACTTGTGGGGCGAGGCCCTCGAGAAGAATGGGGAAGCGATTGCTGTCTCCCTTGATGTCTCGAAGGCCTTCGACCGGGTATGGCACGCTGGCCTTTTGAGTAAGCTTCCAGCGTACGGCATTTCCCCTAGCCTGACTGGCTGGGTAAAAGACTTCCTGACTGAACGGTCCCTCCGAGTTGTTGTCGACGGATGCTCTTCTGAGCCCATGTCAACTAATGCCGGTGTTCCTCAGGGGTCTGTTCTCTCTGCAACTCTGTTCCTGCTGCATATTAACGATCTACTGATGCCTGGTATCTATGGGTATGCAGATGACAGCACAGTTGTAGAGAGATACCTGCCGGGTGCTCGGGCTAGTAGGGAATCAATCCGGTCCGAAAGAGAGGCCATGGCTGAGCGAACGAGTGTTGTATGCCAATCTTGTAGCATTCAATGCCGCCAAAACACAGGCGTGTCTTTTCACCGCCAAAAGGAGCCCGTTCACCTTGGCTCCTACTTTTCGGAATGTGTCCTTGGAGTGTTCCGACCGCCTTCAGCTTTTGGGAGTTGAGATTTCCTCGGACCTTAACTTTGGGCGGTTCATTGAGTCCAAGGCTAAGGTGGCTGCCAGGAAACTTGGCGTTATCGCAAAGGTCCGGCAGTACTTCACACCTGGGCAGCTTCTAATGTTATACAAAGCACAGATCCGTTCTTGTGTGGAGTACTGCAGCCACATTTGGGCTGGTGCTGCCAAGTGTCACCTGGCCACTTTGGATTCAGTGGAGAGACGTGCAAAGAGGCTGATTGGTCACCCTGATCTAACTCGAGTTGGTCTCCAAAGCCTAGAGCACAGGCGTAGAGTAGCCAGCCTTTCGGTGTTCTATAGGATGCATTTCGGGGAGTGTGCGATGGAATTGCATGATTTAATTCCCCCATCTCCGTTCCACCAGCGGACGACCCGTCGTACGGCTGGTTTCCACCCTTACGTTGTTAACACCTCTACGATCCGGACGAAGCGTTTCGCCTCCTCCTTTATACCGCGTACATCGAGGGACTGGAATAATTTGCCAGCGGCGGTGTTTCCGTCGGACTACAATTTGAGTGTCTTCAAGGCTAGAGTGAATAGGCTCTTAATAAACTAGTGCGCTTTACCATCAACGATTGCGTCACTGCTTACCATCAGGCAGGATTGCGATCAAGCGCTAGTTTATAATATATATAAAAAAAAAAATATGTTTACGGAAATTGAGATTTGTGTCAATCGTAATCGTCAATATAAATACAGTTAGTATTTTTTATGAGTGAATGTTATGAGCAGTAAGTGAACAGATAAAATTATAAAACTAGCATATTATTTGGTGGTTTTTCCACGTGATAGGGTTGTAAATTAATTACCAATTTATATATTGTGGTTCCATAAAGGCGTTTTTGCTTTAATTTGCCAAGAACATGTTGAAATATTTAATCATTATTCAAATTACCCTTTAGTATTGAGAAATAAGCTAAGTATATCTAAGCCTAGCGACCCGGTTAGTGCATTGGCTAAGCTATCGACTGCTGCGCTGCGTGTCACGGGTTCGATTTCGCACGAAACAAATACTTGTTTTATCTGCAGGTATTTTCGAGTCTGGGTGTTTGTGTATGTGAGTTCAAATGCCTGTGATTGCACCCACGATACTGGAGTAATTCCTTCTGTAGGGCAATGTGTTAAAATAAAAAAAATATTGCTATTTTATGTCGCAATTCCAGGAAATGTCGATTCTAATTTCAATAAGTATATAATATAAACTAACTGTTTTCATCCGTGCGGTACTGGGCATAGAATAGTACCATCCCATATCCTTCCGTGGGTATCTTAAGAGGCAACTAAGGGAATTCTTACCAGGGAAGCAGGAGCAGCTCTTCTCCTGTGGAATATCAAATTACTTTGATCCGCAACCCGCCTGCCAAGCGTGGGGACCTCCCAATATAATGAAAGCCTTGGGGGAGGCCTTTGTCCAGCAGTGGACTTCTATAGGCTGAAGAAGAACTGTTTTCATTTAAATAATGTCCAATGTAACGAAAGCCTTGGGGGAGGCCTTTGTCCAGCAGTGGACTTTTATAAGCTGAAGAAGAACTGTTTTCATTTAAATAATGTTCACTACACAAATGTAGGACAATAATATAAAATAACATTATCTACTTGAGTGGATTACGAGGACAGTTCATCCGAATCATAAGTAAAATTATAAGACTACTAGTTGTATACGGTAAGGTGTGCCCGGTACTGTGAGTACATTTAACACAAACGTATATTATAGTTATATATAATGGTCATAAACTGACGAGAGCGTAATAAGTTTTGATATCAAGCTAACATAGTAACTTAGTGCCTACGAGCTACGCCGTAGCGTCGTAGCTTCGTAGCGTGTAGCTACGAGCGCGTAGCACCGAGTTTCCTCGTAAACGTCAAGTATTATTTGATCGTGCGTCGTTATTAAAGGGTAATGTTATTTACCTAACTTTCATTATTTACTTTGAAAAGTGAAACAAAGTAAGTAGCTTTGTTAAATATAACTGTAACAGTGTCAACCAAAAGTCCATAAACATTCTCACAAAACAATGGCTTGACTTTTGAAATATACACATATATCATTATCTGCTACAAGTGATTGTAGTTCATAATTTCAACGTTATGTTATGAGTCAAGATGACCCAGCGCTTAGGCAAGTGCAGATCGATGCGTGAGTTCAAATCATAGGCTGTACATAGTCTTATTGAAAGATTTCAATCTTTTCGAAGAAATATAATATTCTGTATCTTTTTCGCTTTTCCAGACATTTCGTGAACTTGGAATGGTAGATCATAGAAAACCATACAAAGAATTTAGCTGTGAGGTACACACGAGTTAAGAATAGTGATTAACTAACTTAATTGGAATTAATGTTACCGTTTGATTGTAGTTAGTGACGTGTAATTTTATAGAAAGCGTTATTCTAAAAATGTAGTTAATTTAATATCGTCGGTGGGGGTAGGGTAGGTCGGTTATTTAGTATCGTAGGCGCTTAGTGGCAAGAATAGGACGATACTAGGACGCATATTCTAAATGAAACAGAAATATGATCTTGTGTCAATTGATAAACAACGATCACGGTCGACACGGTCAGTGCAGTGGCTGAGCGATCGACTGTTATGCTGCGTGTCGCAGGTTTGATTTCCGCACGGAACAAATATTTGTATGGCCTACAGGTAGTTGTTCCAAGCCTGTATGTTTGTGTATGTGAGTTTATATGGTTCTGAACGCATCCACGACAAAGGAGTAATTTCTAGTGTGCGGCAACGTTTAAAAAAAGAGCAATATTAGTACGAGGACACTACATTACTGCGTGTTATCTGTGAAATGTTGACACATCACTTATACACGTAAGAGCACATGTACTGGCTGCGCGTACGCACACTTAATAATAACATTGTTACACGTTCAAAACTTGACTTGTGAAGGACTACAGACTAATCCTACGCAAGCCACCAGTGGCTTGCGTAGGAGTTTTGAGCGTGTACTGTAATCACATACGAATGTACTTAACAGAACTTGTTAATGCTTGATACAAGTTTTCGATTTGGTTGAAGCTCAAAGATATTATTTTAAAGATAATGGTTACCTATAAAATACTATCGTTTGATTTAAATGTGTTTTGAAGTTTCTAAGAAATTACTTGCTGGAGTACTTTAAGTTGGTTAATAACTTATTACCTTCTAAGTTACTTACAGAGATGGAAAGACTTAAATAATAGTCCATAGTTAAGTAGTAATTACTAATCTAAGCGTGTAGTGTGTATGTGTGTGTTTGAATAAGTACGTATAAAGATAAAGAGAGCTTTTACTATCTCTGGTTAGGTACTTAGTTATATTTAAAATAAATTTTTGAACTCCCAATTATAACAATAATACATTTTTACTATTGATTATTATTAGTACTATGACTATTTATATTTTTTGTATTGGATATTTTTTTCTCTAGACTGTCTGTTTGAATTTTTATTTATTTGAAAACAATTTTTATATTAGTCATATAATCTTATAATACTAAATGAGTCAGTTAAAATTTTGTATCTAAATTATGACAAAATAGGTATTTTAAAATTCAAACAACATTTTTTGCAAATAAACTGAGTTACATTACATTTTGCTGAGTTCATAATTTTTGCAAGAGTCGTGTTAGTGCTGAACTTCTGATTATTAAATTTTTGACATTGTTCATTTTTAAAAATGTTCATCTCCACAGAAATATAAAATAACAAATAATATAGTCAGTATTAAAAGTTGCTAATTGAAAATATACGTCTCCACAGCAATATACAATAATAAATAATGTAGTCAGTATTAAGTCGCTAATTGCTTACTTGTTAGTGTTCACGATTTTACACTTCACTTTTGAAAAATAACATCTTATAAAGTCACCGCCATAAACACTCCACCAATCTTAGGACTCTTACGTCCTCCCATCTCTCCCCACCCTGCTTCTGTAAATCATGCTAGAGTATTGACGACATAGGGTTGCATCCGGTAGCACCTCAAACAAAGGCGGACAGCGGCAGAAGGCTGTAAATCTATACAAATAGCCACCGCAAGGATGGCCGCTCTCTCAGCCACTTTGAGAGCAGATCAATTAAAAACATCGTGATACAGAAACTGCATTGTATATTGAATCTGATGCTGAGGTATTGGTTTCGAAAATTTTGGGGCGTGTGGACAATATCGCAGATATTGGAGAAACATTCGCGTTGTTTAGTGTATGTTATATTGAAGTATGTATAAGTTAAAGCATACATCAACCGTTGTGCCATCACTCTCTGTTTTTGGAAACCATGTCTCTTATACATACAAGTATATACTATAACTGACAACTTTTATTTCTCTTGGTTGATTATATGTTTTTAAATGAAAGTTTCCGAGAATTTATCATTGATATTTAACTGGCTACCAATTTTCTTTTTAGATATAAAGAGTGATTCCCAGTGCAATTTAATAATTAGTCCCGAGTTATCGATACTTTTCATAAACTAGCTTTGATGTTATCTTAAGCAGTAAACAAAACCCGTCGAAACTTAGACATTGTTCGAACAGTTCAGTTAATAAACTGCAATAGTGGCTCGCCTTCCGCGAACGAAATTAACTTATGGCTTGGAACTTGGTGGGAATATGACAGATACTATTTATATATAACAATAGTGGCTCGCCTTCCGCGAACGACATTAACTTATGGCTTGGAACTTGGTGGGAATATGACAGATACTATTTATATATAACAATAGTGGCTCGCCTTCCGCGAACGAAATTAACTTATGGCTTGGAACTTGGTGGGAATATGACAGATACTATTTATATATAACAATAGTGGCTCGCCTTCCGCGAACGAAATTAACTTATGGCTTGGAACTTGGTGGGAATATGACAGATACTATTTATATATAACAATAGTGGCTCGCCTTCCGCGAACGACATTAACTTATGGCTTGGAACTTGGTGGGAATATGACAGATACTATTTATATATAACAATAGTGGCTCGCCTTCCGCGAACGAAATTAACTTATGGCTTGGAACTTGGTGGGAATATGACAGATACTATTTATATATAACAATAGTGGCTCGCCTTCCGCGAACGAATTAACTTATGGCTTGGAACTTGGTGGGAATATGACAGATACTATTTATATATAACAATAGTGGCTCGCCTTCCGCGAACGACATTAACTTATGGCTTGGAACTTGGTGGGAATATGACAGATACTATTTATATATAACAATGCTGAAACATTGAAATATTGAAGAAGGATTACTTGTCTCAGCGTCAAGTTTCTTCGTGGTTTTTCGAAGAAGTTGTTCCTTTTGTTCTTCATTCTTGTGTCGGTCAAAAGTTTATTACGTGAACAGAATCGTCGGTGGTTTCGGACTGGTCTTTAACATTAGTTTCTGTAACGATCTCAATCAACTATTTAATCCATCCTTTGATAGTAATATTATCGTATTAACCCATATTCGGATACAGACCGAGACAATAGAAGTTTTATTGTTATCTAGGGGCGTTTAGGGTCTCACCAATTGTTGTCTGTTTTTGAATTTAATAAATTGATTGCGGAGCTGCCATGTATGGATAAGTTACAGTTGAATACATACATATATACATACTAGTACCTTGAACATTTATTTTCCACATTAACATTAGATACACCATACACATCAAAGTCTTCCTATTGTGATAAAAGTCCCCATTCCTTCCATATTCCAATGGATCCCTCCGCGTCACATTCCCCCTACTGACAGTACGTCAACGTGAACCGACACCGTGTATTCGGGACAAGCGTTAATTCTTACGTGACCTTCTGTGCCCGTGTACACGTGTAGGGACAACAGGAAGGCACGTGTCGATTTTCTAAGCGTACCTGTAGATACCGTCTTTCTTTCGATTCTATTTTTGTAACGACTACTTTTGTGTGTCTTTTGTTACCGTCGTCTTTCTTTTGAATATAAATTCAAGGAAAATAATGTCTGTAGACAAATTGGTGGGGATGAAATTACAAAGCTGCCATTATATTTTTTTAGTAAACAGAAATATTATGTTATGGGCAATTTGAGGGAATTTGTTCAATTTTATTTTACTCAGGGCTTTGCCCACGCTGTGTCTTTTTAGATTTATATACTTATAAGTCATTAATATTTCATAAATCAATTCCTGCAGATACTTGTCGCGCAGTGGTGGCTGCCGCGAGTTACAAGATATAAGTCGTAGGTTCGAAATCTGTCAGTCGCTTGTGAAAACGTAATAGGCATGGTACAGATTTCGTAATTGTTTCAAATCTATGTACAACGTCTATTTATTCCCGATCACAATTGCGTATACAAATACTTGGCGCACAAACATTCTATCACGACAACTCTCCAAAATACGCGAGAGCTTCACTCCGACCGATAAAACTTCGCCATATTTACAGCCCATTTAAATCGACCCGTAAACAAAACACAGCTTTAATCAACACCTCGGATGCTTATCCCGGGCATAAACAACGGCTATCTTTATAGCCAATAAAACAGCTAAATAGTTTTATATCGATTGTGTGACGTCATTTGTCTCGCGCCCCGTCGCCTGCAAACAGATTAATGGCCGAATGTTTGTTTTTCTTTTTTTTTTGGGGATAAGGATAGGACTGGCTTTAATTGTAAGCTTGTACTATCATATATGTCATCGCAGTTGCTTATTGTGTGCTGGACAATTTTCTCACGGCTTCTTTGGGCTGTCACAAATATTATCCCATGCGTGGAGCTTGTCCCAACTATATCAAGGTCGGGTCTCAGTCTCAACGGATGCAGCTGAAACTGTATAATAATTTATTAAATATATCCGCTCTCTCAAAAATCGATTTGAATTGTTAATCATTTGTCAAATAGACTACTAACTAAATATGTATGTATATGTATCATTGACGTCAACAAGTGATTGTACTTAGTTCATAATTTCAATATAACTATGTATATGAGTCCGCTAGGTCACCTTGATTCAAATTGCGCCTAAAAGCTGACAGCAGGTAGATGTATCTATAAGTATATCGATAGACGTTTTGTAAATTTTACTCAATTGGAAGAAATGATCCAGAAATATAATATTCTTTATCACATTTCGTAAAGTTAGAAAGGTAGAACGCAGAAAACGAAATAAAGAATTTGGTTTTTTGTGATGTAGGCATCAAAACTATTAATTTATACAGTGAAACCTGGTTAAGTGAGACATCAAGGAACCTGCAATGTCGTTTCACTTATAGAGGTATTCCACTTACCCAGTGTCTCAGATATAAATAAATATCTGTCTCATTTACAGAGGTTTATGCATATACTTATAGGTAATCATACAAATGAATGAGTAAACAAACAATGTTATCTCAGTTACAGAGGTTTATGCATATAAAATTTACTCGCTGTCTCATGTGTCTATGATGATAAATCGAAAGAACAAATCCCAGATATAGAGGCTTACCCCGTCCCACTAACAGAGGTAATTCAGTGCCAAAGTGTTGGGACCTCAGCATGAGTTCCAGTTATGGAGGTTTCTTACTTATCCAGGTCCCACTTAACCAAGTTTCACTGTACTTATTTAGATGTTTTAGTTTAAACAATAAAACAGTATAAATATATATATATAGTAACACATATTTATATATTTGTAATTGTGTAATGATCTTTAACTGAGGTATAGTTTTAATCTGAATCGGCAACAAAATGAACACCGAAGCTACTTTTCACACACGTAAAACAACTGTTCATTATGGGATTTTGACATATCACTCGTGCTGGCATACGCACATACACTGACTCCGCGCTCGCACAGTTCATAGTAATGAAGCCCTTAGCATGCTACTGAAGTTTTGAGCATTTACTGTGAGTATATTTGGAACACAACCGTCATTCATTGGTACTTACAGTGGCTATTCTGCAAATTGCCCAAGTGTCTTAGGACCGATCTTTTGAACCATGGTTAAACTTACCTAATGTTAAAAGCAGTAAATAGTAACTAACGATTATTATTTACTTCTTTGCAATATGTGATTTTTTGAGATTTTAGTTTTAATTAACTATTATAAACTGATATAAACAATCAGCCAAACCAGGAACAACTACTTGCAGGTCATACAAATATTGGTTCCGTGCGGGAATCAAACCCGCGAGTCGCGAAACACACCACAACAGCCAATTGCTTAAACAACACGCCAGCTGTGGCGTCAAATTATTAACTGTTACATTAAAAAAAAAGACCATCTGTGATCATTATAAAAAACGGAAAATTTATCAAAAACACATTTTGATGAAATTCAACCATTAGTTAACATTTGTTTGAGTTTAAATTATTTAACAATGGATCAAAACATCAGCTCTTAGTTTTGATTAAGAGTTGATTTTTTAAACCCTAGTTAAATAATTTATTTCTTTGAGTGTACATGGTTTAGGATATACAACCATAATAATAAAATCATAACGTTTGAGTTTAAATTATTTAACAATGGGTCAAAACATCAGCTCTTAGTTTTGACTAAGAGCTGATTTTTTAATCCGAAGTTAAACAATTTATTTCTTTGAGAGTACTAAGACAATATGTATTAAGACATACAACCATAGCATTATTTTATCTGGTAAAAATAAACCTTTGCAGAAAATTTGCTATAACAACAGTCTTACTTCCTCGTTCATAATGAAAATCTGTTTGAAAGCCATCAGCCAGCACCGCGGCACTTGGGAAACTTCCCATCAACTACTCAAGTGTCAAATCCTATCAGCTCAATGAAACAACGCTTAAGACCAAAATAAATCGCGTCCCTGTTTTTAGGCGTAACATTTAAGTATAACTTAATTTTGGAGCCATTACTGCCAATGCGGTGCACTTACTGAGGGCGATAAGCGCGCGAGATTTTATGTAAATAGTAGAGGTTGCGTAGTAGAGGAAACGGTATGTATGGAAAGCGTATTGGTGTGGCTTTGCAAGGAGTATCGAAGTTATAATTAATAAGATAGAATTTATGTAAATAGAATAACACACTGAATGTACACACTTACTTAGTTATGATTTTTGTTTTAATAAAATCTGTATTATTGTTTTAGTTTATGAGTATTTCGCTTACATGCAGAATGCCGAGAATACATGAGAATACATGAAGCGGGGCCGAAAAAATTCGGGGTCGCTAATAAAAGATGTTAAAGTTTCTTAACTACACAAAACTAATCCGTAAAACTGTAAGTAAGATAACTGACTTATACATAATATAAAATATAAAACATGTTTGTAAACTCACTATTTTTATTAGAAAACTAAAAAGAGGATATAAAAAACACTTTTAACTTTTGACAACAAAAATAAACGACATACACAGTTAATCTGCGAAAAGAAAGCTCTTCTGGCATTTCAATAGCTTGTATTTTCTCTATGAGCCCGTATGGCGACGTGGCATGCTGTAAATCAAATTTCTAATACGGTTTTGGTCCATGTTTGACCATTCTTCCACTAGCGTACTTTTTAACTTACGTAAGATAGCTGCAGCTGGAGAGCGTTATTCAACGCATCTCCCGAGTTCGTCCCATAAATGTTCTATGGGATTAAGGTCCGGGCTACGAGCTGGCCATTCCATGCGGGTGATACCAGGTCTTGAATATACGGGTTGACCAAATATGCACTATGTGGTCGCACATTATCGTGCATAAAAATTAAATTTGCGCCCATATTCACCAGGAAAGGATGTGCTCATTTAGAATCTCCTCTACGTATCTGGGAGCCGACAAAGAACCATTTTATATAATCACTAACTCCATACAACTCTCTGAAGATATTCTAGCCTATATTTTTATTGAGCCTCCACCGAATGGCACGTATTCTTCAAAACACGCCTGACGATAACGTTCACCTGGACACCAATATACTCTTTGCATCCAATCATGTGTCATCATCATTCTCCTGCCATTATCCCAATTTATTTGGGGTCGGCGCAACATGTCTTTTTCTTCCATGCATCCTTATCAGAAGCCATCTCGGCAGTCACCCCCTTCTTAGCCATATCATCCTTCACACATTCCATCCATCGTTTCTTTGGTCTTCCCCTACTCTTATAGCCATCAACATTCATAATTAAGACTCTCCTCACGACATTTTCCTCAGTTCTCCGTAACACATGCCCGTACCATGACAACCGATTTCCACACAACTTTTCAGCTACCGGTGCCACATTCAGACTTCCTCTTATGTACTCATTTCTTATTCTATCCATTCGTGTAACACCACACATCCCTCTTAGCATTCTCATCTCGGCTGCATGCAATTGCCTTTCATTCATCCCTTTCGTAGCCCAACATTCTGATCCATACAAGACAGCAGGTCGGATCATGCTTTTATATATTTTCCCCTTAAGTTTAAGGGGAAAATATATAAATATATATGTATCCAATAATGTGTGAAGTAACAAAATCTAGACTATCAGAAAACAGAACCCTGGACCAATCTTCGTGTGTCCATCGCATGTGTTCTCGAGCAGATCGCAACCTGGCAACTCGAAGCTCTCTGAGCAGTTTAGGGCTATTTGCTGGCCTATATATAACGCACATGTTGTGGTGAACTTCTTGAAGGCTATTCCAGACCTAAACAGCCGTGAGATGTCGATTTCTTAAAATAGTGCTCACGATAAACCGGCCTTTTCATACAACTGTACGAAAAGACCGATTCATCGTGATCGTGGCCTATCATTCCCTGGTCTTCTGATGTTCATGCCGGTCTCTTGAAATCGCTGGCCAATGACTACGGCCGTGAATAAAGATACACCTACTGTTCTAGTAGTATTTATCTGACGCTGAGATAATGATATTTGGTGCACAAAATAGACCAGACCAAAAAGCTGTTTATAATAAGAGCTCGGTTTAAAACAAAAGCTAAAAATATTCTTTGATAAAAAATTTGAAATTAAATATATTTCAAAATTCAGAATTTCTTTTTAGGCTATAATAACTTGTTCAAATGACACCTTTTTTGAAATGGGCGCCACTTATGTATCTGCTCATAACATATTATTTATACATGTATTTATGGATCTATGAACATAACTTTGGGAGATACCGCGGTTTTTCTAAGTGAATCATTACTTTTGCGGCCCAGTGTATATATTTCTTTATTTATATGTACATACTTTCTTTATCTATTACATAACTTATTCCTGTGGAAAATTAGACTTAGCTATTTATTTCAAACGATGGGACGTCTTTACATCATTCCAGAGGTAATTGCTGAAAATCAGCGCTGTTGACGACAGGTTCATCCGAATTCACAGCGTTTTGCTGAACAGCGACCTGTTCTTACTTATACTAGTAGTTTCCATTTCTCTGTTTTTATTTCTCCACTCTGCAATTGCTATTTGGTTTTTGTTTTAATTGATGTTATGTACCAGTGTCGCTGGCGCATCACGGACAGAGTAATTTGTAATGTAAATTGTTAATATAAAATAATTTGTGTTGTCCTTTGGCCCTGGCCCTAACGTCAGGCAACCTATAAAAACAGATTTTGCTTTTAAACTAGATAGACTGCTTTTAACACACATTGTAAATAATTTTCAGTTTTATCTTTTCATTCTCGGTGATAGGCCATAACATCGGCTGCCGGCAGAAGTTACTACCCACCAGACAAGGTCTTGCCGCCAAGCGATTCGTCTTGTTCCGGCATGATGTCTGGTGAAGCCGTGCGGAGGACGGGTCTGAGCAGTTGTGTTGTGATGTGTGCCGGGTACCATGCGCCAAATGTTGTTGTGTCGGGAGTTTGGTCATGGAGAGTCTCCAGATCAATCTCTCTCTGGCGCAGCATCGTTGGTCGTGTTGGTCTTGGGTTTAACATTGCATCACCTCGCTCAACTGCCATCATTCTTCCTATTCCTAATTTTTTTAAATGAATAGGCTTAATAAACTAGTGCGCTTTACCATCAACGATTGCATCACTGCTTACCATCAGGCGGGATTGCAGTCAAGCACTAGTTTATAATGTTTAAAAAAATGATTTTTTCAATAAAATTTAACACACCATTTGTATGTTGAATTTTATTGAAAAAGCCATTTTTTTTTAAATTACTTCTTACAATTTTTTACTTACTAACCGAAAACTCATCAAAATTTCCTAATTATAGAATTGGAAATGGTATGTTATTATCCCAGTTGCAGTGCCATGTAATCCACTACACTAGACACTTTTGCACTGGCAAAAGTGTCTAGTGTAGTGTCCACCTAATTTAGATCCACGTGTATAGAAATGGGAAACACAGTTATCTGGAGGAAACCAGATGAAGTCCAGTCGAAAATCGTTAGCCATAACGAGGTGGTTAAAACTTTTTCTATCTGTTTATTCTTTCTGTTTCAGTGCACAATTAACTTTCAGTATTTTGTGCACCAAATCACTCCAGACATTGTACAGTCAAGACCAAAAGTCAAGTTGCAATCTCACAAAACTATGGCCAAGCAATACTAGTTGTAGTTACGATCTTCTTCTATAATAAAGTTTGATACACACTCATACACTTGCTGCCCGCTTATGATTGTTAGGCACTACTTACTAATTTCAACGTCTACAGTAAGTGTTTCAATGGCCTAACGGTTTTTGCCTTGATAGGCGTTCAAGGTGGTTCGAGTTCAAATCTAATAACTTGCAAAAATATTTTTTAAATGTTTATTGGTGAGTTATGAATGCTGACAACAAAAATATCTAAAAATACCGATCTGCAACTTAAAGATGATACTTTCTTTTAAGATTTTTTCTATATTAGAGTCATTATAAAAAGATGACGGTAGACTTAAAAGAATCTGAATCACTACTTCACAAAAAATATTCCGCTACCTACAATAACTATTATTAGCTACAATAACTCAAATAATATTACTTAGCTGTTGTTGGTTGGTGAACATATAGTTACCAGTTTGTGTTATTAGTTTTACTTTTTAATCAATATGCAGGCATATGCAGCAACATATCTCAAATATCATATGAAACCGGCTTTTGTGTAAGTTGTTTTTATTATTATTTATGTAAGGTGCAAACCAATCGCTTGTAGCAAGTGTGTAATAAAATTGTTATTGTTTTAGAGAAATACTGTAAGCCGTTGGAGGTCAAGGTCAAGAGGTTGGAGGACGAAGGTAGCTGTCGAGACAAGTGAAACGAAACGACAATATTTACCGTTGAATAAACTTTTAAATCGTGCGAAGAAGATAGGTTGCATTTGTGGTTTAAAAATAAATTGGCGAGGCTGGTGGAGTCTTATCGAGCTAAACAAAAAAAAAAAAACTATTTATAACAAAAACAGTGCAGAAGTGTCCTACAGAGTGTTTTAAATATATACCAATAAATATCTTAATAACGGACTCTAAACCATCTCTAAAGTAATTTAGCTAAGTGACAGTAATATGTTCGGTTGGCTTAATGGCTAACAGATGTCGCCTTTTGCAATTTCAATACAAATTACTTTTGGTAAATTATAAAAACAATAATTTCGGAATTCGATAAGAAATAAGTTCGTTTACTTTTGAACTAAGAAAGCGCTTGAAGATTATAATCTCATGCCATCAAACTCCGAAAAAAGTCACTACAGGATGGCAGCATTAGTACCATGCTATACACGCAAAAAAATTATAAATGTAATAAGCACTATTATGTGTTCTAAGTATAGATTATTTTATGATTGCAATAATATTCAGGTTAAGTTTCAATCCTCTTTTCTTTAAGAAAATGAATAATTAAGCTATAACCTCTTTAATCATAATATACGTATAATATTATAATTTTCATATCTAACAACCAAAAATGTTTTTTGTATTTTTTACCATAACAATATCATAAGTTTCTCAAGGATTACTTTTATATAAAATACTAGCTTTCCGCCCGCGGCTTCGCCCGCGTGGAGTTCGGTTTTATCGCGCTTTTTAGATTTCTCAGTGTTTCTCTACTATATTATGCATTTATTATACATACAAACCTTCCTTAAGAATCACTCTATCTATTAAAAAAAACCGCGTCAAAATCCGTTGCGTAGTTTTAAAGATCTAAGCATACATACGGACATACAGCGAAAGCGACTTTGTTTTCTACTATGTATTGATTACAATGCTGCCGTTTCAACGTTTGTTTCATTTGTTAGTATAAGTATATCTATACCGAATAATATATAACTTTATAATATATTGCATTATAATATGCTTATTGTTTTATTTTTATATATTTTTTATTATATTACCCCTATAGTAAACTAAAACATATAATAAAACCCTTTTTTGGGATAAATATTCAATAAATTTTCCTATTTGTTTAAATATTATTTGCAAACATTTTTACTTTAAAATACAAATCAATTATCATAATTTTAAATTATATGAAACAACAAAAAGAGTTGCCTATAATAAGGATCGAACCCACAATCGCTCGCTTTTGATAGCACCATTGTTAAGTGCGGCCGCTAACTCAACTTCAAATGAAGTAACGAAATTTTGCATTACTTTAAAGAAAGACGAAGACTGCGATAAAAAAATAATGCGGTAGTGTGCGTGGCCGGTTTAGCGCAGGCGACAGTAGTCTTTAAGGTGGGAATGGACTTCTACAGCTGATAGTACACATTGATTGTAGTGCATCAATCAATCAGCCTATAAAACACAATACACCACCTGGGCCCAGTGACGGTTACCATATGTAGTCTTCGATTTTTTCGTTCTAGATCATGACTATGAGTAGATAGCAGAGGAAACAAATATATATTACAGGATAAGATTGAAACTTTGTGAAGTTTTGTACATAGACAGATCTTTCGACAAGTAACTGATCGATCGACACATGAGGAGGGGTTTCTCATACTCGCCACTTTTTCTTTACTGTAGGCACACTGAGACTGGCGCTCACAAGGAGTGATCCCCGGAGTGCCGCACTAACAAACTAGCAATCGATCTACTTTTATGACACAGGTGGACCCACTATTTTATGGCTCGGCAGGTTCACAGAAACTGGATGGTTTTCTGCTTGCAAGTTTAATGTCATATCATTTGTACCACATAGTGTACATTTGTAAAAATATTTAATATTTTACATTAAATTAAGTATCATGGTTATATTTTTCTACCTATTTTTGTAACAAACCACGAAGTAATAATTAAATAATTTCTGTCCAAACTTGGCTCGGCGTAATATTAAGAAAGCGTGCCCATCAATCACCGAACATGTTCGTACTGGTTTGTAATTAGCACCGAGTTACACCCTCAGTTACAGCGATGACGCAGCTGTAGGGCGACCATGGCTTTGGACGGACATAACCGTAGGTAGAATTGTTCCCCTTTTTATAATTTTGGGAACACTAACAAAATAATCTGAAACGTAATAGGAATCTGGAAAATCAATCAATATTTATTGTACCAAAGATTGTAACCTTTTCAGAAAACAGTTTTAAATATTTTATATAATTGGTGATCACAGTGATACCCGCACAGCGCACTACCCACACATACTACTGTCCAATTTTTCTGACAAAATCATCTCTGTAGAGCCTTCATCGGTATTAGTGACACTTCATGAGTCACTACTGCCGCTATTAACGACGTATTTCAGAAAGTATAATATTCGCGTGTCACGTACACTTTAAATGCCATTAACGTGTACAATATTTTGTTGAGTGGACCGAATGAGTATTATAAATGGATGAAATATTGTTTCATGGCTGATTTTAGTGGTGAATATCAAAATAACAGCCACACTGGTGTAGCGCTAATTGGAGCTGAGTTTCTGTTTTTATTTTAATGGCAACATTTTTTTGATTTATGGAAAACAAGCAATTTTATTCTCTTTTGTTATATTTAGTGTGACTGTTTTTCCTCAACCGTGTGTTTTATTAGTGTTCACAGAAATTAAGCAATGTCAGTAAGATTTGCAGAATTTTATACAAAAATAGAAGATAATAATTATTATAAAATAATTACTGAGCACCGATCTAAGCCTATTTTTAATCAACAGCACTTCTCCTGTTATAACCAGACCGAAGTAAGTTAGAAAAGCTGGCAACCCCAGCTAATACACTTGTTGTGCTAATGCAATGAAACAGTCATTAGTAAGCGTCGACTCAACAACTTTTTGTTTGCCACCAGTTAATCGATCAGTGATTGCTTCTTGGCTTGTTGGCTCACAACTCATTAAAATCCCGTATTAATAATGAAATTATATAATATACTTTCTACATGTTCATGTTCATCTGGTATATTAAGTTTGGGTAAGTGAGCATTGGAAAGTTTTTAATTGGGCGTTTTAGGCGTCCCTTGTAGATATAGCAAAAAGTTTAATGTTAAAGTTACATTGAAATGTCTATTAGCAATTTAATGATGAAGTTCGAAATTGTTGAAGTTGTTGTTTTCATTGTTTTTTTTTTTTATTTATTCTAGTCACTTAAGGAAACATAAATCCGATAAACAAGTAAATAAAAATCTCATATCATTGCGGGTAATATTTTACTGGTTGCTGTGTATCAAACATCCAATAAGCCATAACTCGATAGAGAACCACTCACCAAAATCATTGAAATAACGTTCCGGTGATCCTCTCCCTCATATTTGGCCATTAAATAAATCTAATATTTTATGGTAAACTAACTATAGGCGCTTCCTTGTGACCTTGTAATAAAAACTTATATAATGAACAGTCCAGAGTACCAAATAAATAGGGTGTCGCAATAACAGGGGAAATATACCGCCATCACGGATAATGTGGCCATAATTTGATGCGTTCGAGGGACAATGGCCACTTTGAGCGTTTGTTCTTCGCCCATCAAAGAATTATTGACGAAGTTTCGATATTATAATTTTATTATTCCCGTTTTATAGGCGCGTTTAGTAAAAATGATCGTCGCTGTAGTTTTGTATTGGTGTACTTAATAATTTGTTTGTTCTATTGGGAAAACATGGCAATAATTTTGTTGATCGACTCACTTTCCCTTTAGTAGTATCTACGTCTACAATTTGTGGAAATTCACTGTTTTGTAAATGAGACAGTTTTCATGAGTAGAGAGGTAGGCAGAGTTTTTATTTAATACAAATTGCCATTTATTTTTTATTCTTTCCTAAGTTTTTTATGAAAATACTCTGTAATTTTAGTTTCGATATTACCTCTACAGCAACAGAAAGCGTGCGCAATACAAAACATAATTACTTTCCAGAGTGCGTGCTGAAAGCGAGCCCCCCAATGTTACACAGCAATTACGATAGTTTTACAAACAACTATTATTTAAGCATTACTCGTTGTAGCTACAATAGCTAACTCCACTTTTGCGCTCCCATAAATATAGCCAGTAGTCCACCATAAATTAAGCACTCTATAGCATCGCTTGCCCAAAATATTTAAGTGTTGCTAACATCGACGCTCGTTCCCCACGTTTTGGGGAATATATAGTTAACAGCGTTATTTATGCGCTGATTTATTTTATTTGCTCGACGTTAGTGTCTCTTTATACATTGTTGTTTATAGGTTTTTTGGATTTCTATCTTTCGCTTTCGATGGGAATCGAGCCTAATGTTATAGCGCTGCGTAACTGGATTTATTGTTTGGATCTAAAGTTATTGCTTGCCGTAAACATTCTGTTATCGATGTTCATTATTGTTTATGAGACTAGAATATTAGTCAAATAATGGAGCGCTTTAACGAAATAATCTAAAGTAGCAACCACTCGAACTCAAAGTTAATTTGACGCTTGTCACTCTGGCTTTAAAGCACATCTTAATCAGTTTCAGCGACCACAAATGATATCGTATGAGCATGTTCGTTTTGTCATCGATTGTCCTTTAACCTACCCTTAACCTTTAAATATATATGTACTTAGGATTGTAAATAGAGACAGACAGCAAATAATATGAGGTGCTCCATGTATTTATTTTAGGAATACGTCATGCTTGAAGTGTTAAATGTGGCCACAAGACTGAAGATAATATCTATACTATTCGTCAATCATAGTTTCACACACAATAGTTGTAATGCAGTAAAACTTTACAAATAAAAAAGTAAAAGCCAAATCTAATATCAATCAAATCACAAGAGCTCAACCTCACGTCACACCAAATATAAAAATAATATTCATCTCAAAAAGGATTTATCTAATGTAAAAAAATCTTTTATAACGGTTGTGGGAGAGTTAAAACAAACATAAAGAAATGTTCTTCGGAGGCTCATAACCTTTGAAAAAGGTATATATTGTAAAGTTACAGTCTGTTCGTATAAATTCAAAGGAAAACAGCTCATTTCTAACATTAAAACGCGAGAACTTGGCTTGGAAGTCCCTGGGTAAAAGGTAACAGTAACTTTGTTGGAAAGAGTTCTACTGGGTCCCGTACCAAATATATTGATAAAAAGGAAAAAATAGGGTCTGTTTCGGTACAAAGACTTTCAATTTTTATATCTGCCAATATAAGTAGGTACATATACTTGAATTTAGGTTAGGTAGGTAACTTGAATACCATTTTGGTTCTTTTCAGATATTATTTTTTAGTAATCTTTTATCGGAGAGTTTATTAGGATTTTATACATAATAAGAGCTTTCGTTAGTTACCACAAAAGAAGAGTTTAATATAATCAGTTTTATTCTGTCTCTACTCCACATTTTTATTTTATCTAGGTACATATTTTTACAAGGGATCATAAAATAACATTTCCTTCTGTGCCACCGACCCCCAAAGGGCGGACTATCAAAAAGGTGTCCCTCACGGGGTAGGTACAGTAGGTATTATGCAAAACTTGGAATTTCTCCCCCGGAGCTAATGTCCATAATCTGGCAACTTTTAATAGGACAGTCCCGAATTTGACGGCCGTTATTCAAGAAATATACTCAGGGGTGTCCCGCCATCTGTAAAAGTTTATTTCATTCAAATTATGTTGAGTTGAGTGTTTGGGCACCCTCGTGACACACAAGGGTGCTCCAGCACTCAACGAACTAAAAAGAGGAATATTTTCTAATCTATAGAAACATGATTTAATATAATATCTACTTACGTACATACTTTATTTTGATATTGTAGATATGCTTTGCAAATAATGTCAATATATTATATGACATCATTGTGTAGGTACCATTATTGGTGAATATTAATAAATTACATTAAGGTAGAGAAGAAGAAGCCCCCTTGTCGGAATTAGTGCGGTACAGCTCTGACAGGAGCCCACATGATGCTGCGTCTAGTAGTACCGACGAGGCTGCCTTTTGTGTCCAGACTGCAGTCTGGACACAAAAAGCAGCCTCGTCAGGTCAATCTTCGTGGAGTGGGGCACCACTCCACGAAGATTGAGGAGATCGTAGAGTATCTGCGCGTCAAGACCAACTGGAATTCGAGAGTCGAAAGGTCGAAAGGGAGACTTACAATACTATAAGTTGTACTTACAATATTGTAAGTCGTACGTGGTGCGTGTTCCGACCCATCATCTCGAGAAGTTCCTTAAAGAAGAGTTCTGGCCGAAAGGTGCCGTGCGATTCTGTGCGGTTTCGTGGTGAGGTATGTGACACCAGTCAGTGAAACACGACGTAATATATAACATTATCAACTAATAATATTATATATTAAACTTATAATACTATATTTAAAGTTTATATGTTAATATAGTATTGTATATTATGTTTAAGTGGGCCTTGATGCATGAAATAAATAGATAAATAAAAAATAAATTTATAAAAATGATAAATTCTATGTTTTTTTTATCCATATCCATACTAATATTATAAATGCGAAAGTAACTCTGGCAGGAAATTTGCCACAGACAAACTTTCTTCTTCTTCTTCTTAATCTTCAGACCCTGAGAAAGGACATAGGCTACCTTTTATCCCGGAAAAATTTGATGTTCCCGAGGGAAATCTAAAATGCGCGATATAACCGAACTCCACGCGGGCGATGCCGCGGGCGGAAAGCTAGTATTATTATAAACTAGTACTTGACTACAATCCCGCCTAATGGTAAGCAGTGATGCAATCGTTAATGGTAAAGTGCGCTAGTTTATTAAGAACCTATTCATTTTAGTCTTGAAGATACTTAAATTGTAGTCAAACGGAAAAAACGCCGCTGGCAAATTGTTCCAGTCCATCGATGTGCGTGGTATAATAGACAATGCGAAATGATTCGTCCCGTACGAAGTAGTGTGAACAACGAAAGGATGGGTACTTAATCCTACTAATATTATAAAGGCGAAAGTTTGTAAGTATGGATGTATGGATGTTTGTTACTCTTTCACGTAAAAACTACTGAATGGATTTGGTTGAAATTTGGCACAGGGGTAGATAATAGTCTGGAATAACACATAGGCTACTTTTTATCCCGGAAAAATATGCAGTTCCCGTGGGATACGAAAAATATTAGTCCACGCGGGCGGAGCCACGGGCGAAAGCTAGTGTACTATAAACCTTTTTATTTATTTTTTTACTATGGTTAGTCGATGATGGAACGGTGATGGGGGAATCAAGTGATGCAATTTCCTCGCACATTCTCCAAAATACATTCTATAGAACACCGACAGGTTGGATACTCTTCGTATGTGCTCTGGGCTTGGGAGACCGTTTTGAACTAAATCTGAGTTGCCAATTAGCCTCTTCGTACGCCTTTCCACTAAACTGCTCAAAGTTTAGGTTCGAGGAAATCTCAACTCCCAAAAACATATTTTTGTTATAGTTTAATACGGCAATTAACAAATTGAAATTATTATTTAATGAACCAATTTATCAACAAATACGTTTTTCATTGTTTTTTTTTCAAACGTTATAAACTAGTACTTGACCGCGTTTCTGCCTGATGGTAAGCAGTGATACAATCATTGATGGTAAAGCGTACTAGTTTATTAAGCCTATTCACTTATAATACAGGTGCTGATGCAAAGTTAAACCCAACAACACGGCCAACGATGCTGCGCCAGAGGGAGATTGATCTAGAGACGGAAAATGTTAACACTTCCTAACATTTTGGTTACATACGCGAATTAAGTCGACAAAATACAGACGAATATTAACCAATTTATAATCATTCGACTTTACGTTTGCTGCGCACATTCATGCTGACCTATGGATCTCCAAAACACCATTAAAACCGGTCTTAATAATGCTAGAACTGTCACAATAAAAGCTATTTGAATATAGATCAGTCGTTCCCCCGTAACTGGCGAAGAGTCAGCGAGGCCAATTGATAAATGGTTTCCTACACGAAGTAAAGGGGACTACATAACAGAATCACGAGTTGACATTATGGAGGTGAATAAAGGACCACTTCAGCCATGATAAGATGTTAAGGACTGCGGAACTTGGAACTACTTATCTTTTTATGTATGCCTATGTACGCATTACACAAACATAAAGATAAGTGGTCAAACTTATACGTCTTAGGCCTATTGGCCTATTGTCATGGTCTGGCAGGCTGAGTAATTTATGTTTCCTACCCAAATGTACTTTAGTATTGTTCGTCGGATCGTTGAGTTCCTAAGTTTTGAGTGGAGCGCCACGATTTCTGATGAATGCGTGCACTGACTAGACAGGTCCTCTCAAACTGTGTCGTTCATGTTCAAAAAGTTCATCTCCCCTTAGACATCGATTCTACATGGTCATTATATGATCTGATCAAGATTATATCTGAGCATTAAAATAGACCGTGACCTTTTAGTTTGTTTCGGCCTTTAGCCTTAGAGTATTCGGATACAAAAAGGCCGACCGCAACATAAATATATATGTACATATTCTGAAATATTTCTACGATCTAAGTTACACGAATCATGAAATGCAACCTAGTGACACACAGACGGATACATACACAGACAAAAGGACAGTTGACTCTTAGGAATATAGATTACTGGCGGCCGCCAGCGACTTCGTTCGCGTGGAGTTAGTTATGCTCCGCTCCTATTGGTCGCAGCGTGATGTTATGTAGCCTTCCTGGTCTAATGGGCTATCCAACTCAAAAATATTTTTTTCAAATCGGACCAGTAGTTCCTGAGATTAGTGCGTTCAAACAAACAAACTCTTCAGCATTATTATATGAGGTATAGATTAACACGTAGTGACGCCGCGTACGAAACAATATTGAAATATTACAATTTACGGAAATTAAGGAAACTAGTCTGTAGGTAACATTCTGGCTACTCATCTGTGATTTAATTTTGTAGCAGGTTACCTAGAGTAGTGCGTCCACAATATTATCTCAACTGTCTGATTCCGTGTCATACGTACCTATATTATAATCCCTAATGTACCCACAGCGTAATGACGGCGATAAAAAAAAAAAACGATAGTTTTGACAGGTTGTGTTACCATACTTACATTTAAAGAGTGGACTTTTTTTGCCCGGTCTTCTCCAAAGGTAAAATACCTTCAACGGTTTTTAAAGGGCAGCTAGATTCAGCTTTCTGCGTGGCTGAACCCTTGAATGAAGGTGTCAGCCGATGGACTTAAAAACACCGAAATTACTTGAATAAAGATTTAATTAATCAGAAATTACAATGTTAACTTAGGCTAAATCTTATGTCTAGACTTGGACGATACTAGTACCGAAGTGTTGAAATTAATTATTGATTTATTATTAATTACAATTTAATAATCGATTGCAAAATTGTCTAAAACGGGATGCGGCGTCAGCGCGATGAGGTTAGAGACACTTTTCAGGTGTAGTGAGTTCAGCTGTGATGTTCAGATTCATAGCCTGAAACGCACTATTGAATTAACCTTAGTCGGGTGGTCCCAACGTCAGTTTTAGATTGTAACTTTATAGATTTATAATTACTTATTATGTATTAGTCTACAGTAAGTTACCTTTTACGATTGTTCTTATTGAGATTTCTATTTTTACAAACTGAGACTTTATAGATATAATGAATAATATACATATAAAGTCTCAGTTTTCGTTCGTGAATTCGTGATTTATATTTTGTAATACATTTTATTTTCATTTCGTTATATATGTTATAGTTTGGGTTAAGAATATTTGAACTTGTATATACAGATATTTTCTAACTGATAAAATTTTTGGAATAGATCTTTGTTCGTTTGAAAATAGGCATTATACTGCTTTAAGAAATACAAAACAGAGTCGTTTACAAGCAAATAAGGTAAATGTGCACGTGTTGAACGCGGAAATTATACCATTTTCCGCTACCAATTGCTATTTTTAGGGTTTCATACACGGAAAACCAGAACTCTTAGAGGATCACTTCGTTGCCCATCTGTTTGGCAGTCAAGATCCTTTATTCCAGGAACGTGTGGAGGTATCAAGCCGAATCAAATATGTTGGTCTATGGTTCATAAATAACCAAGCTTCTTAGTCAACGTAATAAAAATTACAGCCATTTAAATCGCCCATTATAAGTTAGTAAGTTCCGACACGTTAAAATTTTCACCGTTCCGAAATATATGTCGTTTATGTTAGGGTTTTAAATCAAATGCTTCAAAGTATACTCGGCTATTTCATAATCACTCATGATCTGGGAGTTAATCGCAGTCGCATCCGAAGCTTTTTCAGCTTTTCGGTCTGGTGTCCGCTTTACCAGTCTAACTGCTGTTTTTATTGCTAAACTTCGATATTTTCCGTGAAGTGACTGCCGTCTGATCTCCACAACCTGAAGGCGATATCGAAGGATTGCAGTTAGACCAATTTCATAATCAATAATGTTTTCAAACTGGCCTGTAACATGAAAATTAGCTGTTGGCGCATCGACGATGAGTTAAACATTTTCGAGGTGATGACCGGCAGTAACAGCGCTGGTGTGATGCGGTTCATCATCATTGACCTCATCAACCTTTTTATCGTCCCACTGCTGCGCACAGGTCTCCTCTCATACAGAGAAGGATTGAGCGTAATCACCACGCTTGCTCAATGCGGATTGGCGATTTCAGACTCAAAGTCCAGGACGGTGTGGTGCAGTTATTAGGAACTATTTTGATACTCGCCTTCGGTAACTTATCGTTGACCTATTATCATGAAATTTGGCAAAAAACAAGGTCAAGAAAGCAATAATTTATCACATTTTTCGTTTGTATTTGTGAAGTTTCATTTGCAGTTAGAGAATTTTAACCATGAACCTATAAATTATACACAGATATTATATTACATCCTAGATTTTGTCTTGGGATATATTAATTCCAATTAAATGGCTTATTATGAAGTGTCATAGAAATTGGTTTACAACGTGTCGAGAGAATTACATCACTTCTTAATAATATGAACTATTGCTTGAGCGCGATCCTGCCTGATGGTTACAATGATCGAATCGTTGATGATAAAGCGCACTAACATATTCTTGGGCTAGTCACTCTAGCCTTGAAGACACCTAAATTAATTGTAATCGGACGGGAAGATTGCCACAGGCAAATCGTTCTAGGCCCTTAATGTAAGAGGTATAATGACGAAGCGAACTTTTACACATGTACTGTGTTTCTACCTGATAGAGTAGTTAGTTCTACGTTCTCACCCTAGGACTTCAGTTAACGAACATAGATATTGTACCTAAAACTATTCCTTAGCTATGTCAGGCATGAAATAGAGTCCCCTACTTATGGTTGGACCTAAAGTTCTGACTTAAGTTTGGCATACTTTGAGCTACTTACAAACTTGTGTGTCGGCCAACTTTCACAGTAACCCTTTATCATCACTTAACTACCTATTTTAGCTTTGTTTTTTGATTTGAGTGAGTTATATAACAGCTTGCAGCTTCATAAGTAGAGAACTACAATACCATTTAAGTAGGTCACAAGCACTAGGATTTTTTTTGGCAGGTTTAATTTTTGAAGCATGAAATTATGATTTTGCGGGATAAGCTGCTAGCGTCCGTAGGATCTACTTAAATTATTATGACCACCTTACACGTGTTCCCTGGGTAGTGCTAAACGAGCTACTTTCTAAGTGTATCTTGGACACCAATGACTGATTATAAGGGGAAGGAAAACATCTTAAAGAAACCTGGACTTTAAGTTTGAAATCGCCAACCCGCATTGAGCAAGCGTGGTGATTACGATAAATCCCTCTATATGAGAGAAGACCTGTGCCCAGCAGTGGGACGAAAACAAAATAAAAAGAAAATAGTTTTTTTTCAGATTTTTCTCATGGTGGTTACAATCAATCCTATCAACCTGTTTTGGCTTGACGTTGAATTCTGGGACAGCCTGTCATTCATTTATTTCAGCCGACGACGTCCACTCCTGTACATAGGCCTCCCACAAGGATCTTCACGACGACCCGTCCTGTGCCTCCCGCATCCAGCGGTTTCCCGCTACCTTCACCAGGTCGTCAGTCCACCTTGTCGGGGGCCTACCTACTCATCCCGGACACTCTGTATATTCTAAAAAACAAACCCTACATGTAGCAAATTCCACTACTTGACAATATCACGTCATATAAACTTTCGGAACAAATTACAAACCCACATAAATATAACTCAGCTATTTTATGGGGCTTCGTACCCAAGGGTGCCAATGGGACAGTAGGTACTACTTGTGCTGCCGTGTGTTACTGGGCCCTTTCTCCGCCACTTCTGTTTTAGATAATAATGTATGTAGCTTGAATCTTAGTAGTTAATATTCTTCACATAAGTCAAAATAAATACAATGTGTGCCAATTTGACAACGAAAACTACAAACCTAATGTTATTATGTAAATATTTGTTCGCTGATAGTTAAGGATATATAAACCCTCTACATTATATGTCCATCCTTCAGTTGAATGTTGGAAGTTATGAAAGTCTATATCGAACCTCAGAGATGGGATAATTTTGTGCCAATCGTGAGACATCATAGGCTGATTGAGATACGATGACAAATTTATATATAATATAATTGTACGAGATCACAAATTTAAGCAAAACAAAAATCTTGTCTCCCTAAGATAATCAATGCACACATTATAACACAGGTGTCCCACAAAGCTTATTAAAATTAACAGCGATGTAAAGAAGGGAGCCGTGAATGTAATGGTGTGTTTCAACTTAACTGAGCTATCATTCCAGTGCTTAATTTCTTGGATATGTTTTATTATTTGTTGTGGTTTGTGACTCCTTTTAATTAAAGGAAACATATGTTAATTAGTCTACCTACATAAAGGACAGGTAACTAATTTGTGTGCTCATGATTTTTGGGCCACAGGTTTATGTAAGTACACCTAGATTTCATACTTGCCCAGAACGTATCTAAAACATCACTACACATTATTATAAAACATAGTCACTTTC
The DNA here is from genome assembly GCA_017933935.1 of Sesamia nonagrioides. Classification (NCBI taxonomy): domain Eukaryota; kingdom Metazoa; phylum Arthropoda; class Insecta; order Lepidoptera; family Noctuidae; genus Sesamia; species Sesamia nonagrioides. The sequence continues at coordinate 775,281 of JADWQK010000289.1, forward strand.
TCTTTCCCGATGTCCCTTTGTATGATTTCTGATGAGTCTTTAAGGTGGGAATGGACTTCTACAGTTGATAGTACATTACGGAATTGTATCGCTGACAGAGGTGTTCAGCACTTGTACAGCTGCACAGGAGCTAAACTTAGTACTCGGGAACACTGTTGGAGCTGCTGAACCTTGGAAAAAACTATCTTAGCATTGTGTAGATTCAATTTCTTAGTGTTGTGTAATTGTATGGCAAACGTGTGAGCACAATGTACGAATGTGCTGTAAGGCATTTATTTGTTGGGTTAGTCTTTTTTTTATTGACTTGATTGTGCTCTGGCTGTTGAGAGTATGTCATGCTCACTCAAATGTCTTCGCTGATGGTGGCGTGCGTGTTGGGTCATTGGGTTCCCTTCGATATGGTTGAGCTGAATGATGCTGATCCATTCGTCTTGTTCGTGAACGGACGCCGTCAGAGGGGACTGGTCATCTCTTAGCTGCCACGGCGTATTTTAATTTCTGAATTGATTTTTGTGTGTTTTCCATAATGGACGCTCTCGGCGTACAATATATTTCTGCATCGTTCTCACGCGGTTAATTTCAACATGAATGATGTAATCAAATATTTGTAGCAATAGCTTAAAAAATTAAAAGAGTGTCCATGGAGTTTCTTGCCCGTTCTTCTCCATAGGTACCTACTCTTTGGAATGGGCGACTAGCTTCATCTTATTGACTGACCGACCTTCTGACAATTCAAAAGTGCATGTAACTGGTTTATTTGAAATAAATGATTTGATTTGATTTGAATCCTTAGGTATCCAATTTAATAGCAAGTAAATAAATTGTCGATTTAATAAATATCTACATCGCCCTTTATAGCATATGGTTTAAATGAATAGTTTCGAAGATATTACAGATTTAAAAATTGCGTTTACGGCAGTACGGACGTCCGGGGCAGGGCGGGAGAAGCAGGCCGCTATGTTTTTTTATTTAAGGCGGTTCCAGGGGAAAAGCACACTGCAGGCCGTTTTTATGTAGTTTTACGGAGCTATCTACTCTTTATCCAAAAAAAATATCAACTCATTAAAAACACATAAATTTTCTCCATAATCTTGGCTCCAAAATTGTAGATATTTTTTTTTTTTTTACTTAAGCATAATGTTTAAATAATTCCTTTACAACGAAACCTCTGACAAGAGAAATAATTATCAAAAACGTGCATCTCCTCGAAAAGTGAGCATTATTTAGATTGCGTTCTTACACTAATGGATAGGCAATTTCATGACGAACATTATTGTAGAAATATTTTTTTAAAACGACCAGAACAAAAATTTTATTCAGCAATCTGAGCGTATTCCCCATCATTTCTCTTGCCCGAGCTATTGAGATTCAGTATGCCACAAGCTTTCGAAGGGGGAACCGATCCGCGGTCCGCTAGCATAGCGGGCGGCGTGTGAGCGAGAAAGCATCTGCTTGGTCGCTCACGCACCGCATGTCGCATAGAGTATAATACTATCATAAAGTGTCTCTGTTATTGATGTTCATTTTGGTGTTCGTTTTTTTAACCGATTTCAAAAGGGAGGAGGTTATAGGTTTTTTCATGTTTGCGGATAACTTTACTATAATATAAATAGTAGGGTATTTGACTAAAAAAAACTAATTTGTCCGTCATTCAGATTATAGAAAAATATTGGATAGGTTTATTATATACGTTTTACATTTTGTATATTTTGTTTAATCAAATCAATAAAAATTGACAAATATAATAGGCATCAAAGATCAGGAGTGATGGCTGGTGACGTCACTGGCCGCTAAAAAGTGTAGCGTGCAGTGACGTCTTCATTTTTTGTTTATATGAAAAAAGAAAACAAATATGTGTCTAGTATTTTTTGGGTAGGCCCCCGACAAGCTGGACCGACGACCTGGTGAAGGTCTCGGGAAACCGCTGGATGCGGGAGGCGCAGAACCGGTCGTCGTGGAGAAGAGAGTCCTTGGGGGAGGCCTATATCCAGCAGTGGACGTCTTTCAGCTGAAATGATGATGATGATGATGAGTATTTTTTAGAAATCTGACTGACGGACTAATTAGGTTTTTCTAGTCAAATACCCTATTGCATAAGTTGATAAAAAATGCTATACAATAGCTTTACCGTGGCAGTTCCCGAGTGCCACATGTTTTTTTTTTAATTAGAAAGATTATATCTTCAAGGTTCTTATGTTAAGGAAATTAGGGTCTGATGTTGGAAGACTAAGGAAACCTAGGAGAAATTTAAAAAATCATAGGGGCGACTAGGGCATTTCTATGTTTTTTTCATTAATTGTTTTAACGCACTACAATTTAGTAAAGTTCGGAGTTGATGTTGGAGCCGGGAGCCAGCCGAGAGATCTCCTTAACGATTCACATCAGCTGCCTCGTGTTTGTGCTTAATAAATTTATATTGATAAGAACTTTACACCTAAATGAGTGTGATTGTCATTAAAGCTCTGATGATGAAGACAAAGGCCAGTTAAGGGAACTCCTCAAAGGTTTACAATAGTTACCTTGTGTTTGGACTTAATTCATTTATATTGATGAAAACTTTACACCCATGTAGGTTTAAATGAAGGTCTGCAATAGATCTGATGATGAAGACCATAGACAGTCGAGGGAATTCCTCAACAATGTACAACACTGTACTTTAACATAGTACAAACACTACCTACTCGTCATGCTTATGCAAAAATCAATTAAAATCAAGAGACTGAATTTAAGTTGTGTTATTTCATTGCGTTATTTCTAGAAATTTTTTTTTTTTTTTTTTTTTTTTTTTTGATACTGACCGTCACAAAGTATACACACGTTTTTGTTTGCTCGTCACAGTTTAATCTAAATATCTGGTTAAAAGTGCGAGAACAGTTACTATACTGGAGACGTGACATCATAGTGAGTGATAATATATCGTGACATATAAAAACCAGTGATATAAACAGTGAATATTGAGTTATTTAATAAGCTATAACAACACATTTTTAAAACCTACCCACATAAACTTTTTGCGGAGTGTTGAGCAAGAACACGTAAGCGCTTGCGTTTGCATGGCGCTTGGGACCTTCTTCTCGCGGACTACGTACTAAGCAGCGACCGTTGTAATTCACAGGTAAAGCGACTGGGCATTTATTAGTTTGCTCCCTGTGTGTTTATATGATACAAAATAACTTGCAATATACCGGTGCATTTATTGCTGTGCTATACAATATAATATAGTGTTTTTGTTATCGATTTTTGAAAACTATTTTCTGTGTTACTGTTGCCTTGGAGTAGCAAGATGAAATGTGCGGGATGCTCAACTTCTGTAAAGGAGAACAAAACAGTGAGATGCAATTCTTGCTCTGTTAGTTACTGTTTCGCGTGCTTAAATATGGACGCAAATAAAAGCACAAACCTAACAGCCACTCAGATAGCTGGTTTGAACTGCCCATCATGCACGAACGTGAACACTGCTCGCAGAACGCGACGTGGTGACGATACGCCTATCCGCACCTCTTCAAGTAACCAAGCCTTACGACCTAATGTTGAGTCTCCCTCGTCGGTTGCCCAAGCTGTCGGTCTCTCTCTAAGCGACATAAGTGCCCTTCTAGACCAGAAACTAGCACCTACTTCAATAGCCATGAAAGACCTTCGAGCAGCGTGGAAAGAAGACGTTAAATCAATGATAGCGGTAGAAATAAACATAGCTATGAAACAGATTAAGGAGGACTTTACAACAACTACCGATTTTATTATGAATGAGGTGAAGGATCTTCAGAAGAAGATTAGCGAAAAGGATGGCATGATTAAATCGCTGGAAAATCAACAATCGGAGTTACAGAAGGAGTGTATTACCCTTAACAATCGCCTTTCGGCTTTGGAAAAAGCTTCCCGTGGGTGTAATATAGAAATTCAGGCTGTCCCGGAAATGAAGAGCGAAAACCCAATGGAGATTTTCCTGAATCTGTGCAAGGCCATCAATGCTCCGATCTTAGACTCTGAAATACGTTCTTGTCGCAGAGTTGCGAAAATGGATACATCTACAAGCAGACCTCGTAACATATTGGTAACCGTCGCCTCATCTAGGCTTCGTGATAACGTTTTGTCTGCGTCCCACCGCTTCAATAAAGAACATCCGAATAATAAGTTAAATTCACAGCATGTCGGCATAAATGGTGATACTCGCAGGATATATGTATCTGAGCATCTCTCACCAGACACCAAACAACTGCACTTTGCTACTCGACAATTTGCTAAAGATAACAATTATAAGTTTGTGTGGGTGAAATATGGTCAGATTTATCTACGTAAAGACATAGACGCGGTGGCCATACGAGTGACAAACAAGGACTTTCTTAAAAAAATCGCTTAGTGACCAGTACTTCATTTGTTTTCATTGTTTTTTGTCTTATATAAACTTTTATATTGTATTCACTGAAACGACAATATTTGTTATCCACTTTTCACTTTGTATGACTTTTCACTTTAATACTCTCTGTTTTGTTATGCGACGCGCACACACAATACAATTAACTCACTGGATATTGCTTTTCTTGTTATTGGTACAAATGGTTGTTTTTGGCGAACCATTGATATTTGTTGTATTAAAACTGAAATTAGATATTACCTCTCTGATACGATGTTATTGCGACTTTCAACCTGTACAGTCAATGATATTTTATAAAAATGAGTGACCGTAAATTAAAGTTATTTTATCAAAATGTTAGGGGTCTTAGAACGAAAACTTTGCAATTTTACCAAAATGTACTAAACTCGGACTCTGACATAATATTAATTACAGAAACCTGGCTACATTCAGGCATCTTAGATTCAGAACTTTGTGATGATAGATACGAGGTTTTCCGCAACGATAGAGCGACTCTAACACAAGGAGGAGGTACGATGATATGTGTTAAAAAATCATTGGCAGCTAAAATACGTTCTGAATGGTCACGCTCCCAGTCAGAATATTTATGGATTACTATACCCCGAAGTTCGCTAGATAATACTTTTCATGACTTACATATTTGTATCACATATATTGTTGGAGGCAAAAGTGATCAGGCCGTGCATATCTATAATATCATTAACTCAGTATCTAACGTCAGCAAATCCTTTCCTAATGACCACATTCTCATTGCGGGAGATTTTAATTTACCGTGTATTAAATGGTCACAGTTGCATACTACAGTGACACATGAAGGTTACTCTGATACGCAATTAGCTGCTGAAAAACTTCTTAACGAATTTAACATGCTTTCTCTGAGCCAATTTAATCTTATTGCTAATCATTGTCTCAATGTTTTAGACTTAATTTTTGCAAATTTCTTTCTAACTATATGCAAATCTTCGCTGCCCTTAGTTAAAGAAGATATGGCTCATGCCACCTTGGAAATAGAGATAAGAGATATATTCATACCCTCCTTGACCAAAAATATTGTCATTAAAAAACAGTTCCACAAAACGAATTATGACATTGTAAATAGAGAAATCAATAACATTCAATGGGATAATATACTTTATGAGGGCTCTGTTGACGACGCAGTCTCGGTCTTTTATGAGTTTATTAACAATTTAATCACACTTCACGTACCGCTTTCTTATACTCATGAGAATCGTAGCTATCCTGTATGGTACTCTAGATCTCTTATAAAAATAATTAAACAAAAATCAAAAGTGCACGCGAAATGGAAAAGATTCAAGAATCCTAGGGACTATGACGAATTTGCATTTTTGCGCTCACGACAGAAAATCTTACAAAAACATTGTTATGACAATTTCATACAATTATCGCAATGTAATATCAAACGTAATCCAAAATTAATATGGAGCTTTGTACACTCAATGCGTGGCACACGAGGAAAGTCCGGATACCCACGAGCACTGTCAAACGGACACGATACTTTCGATGACGGTTCGAGCATTTGCCAAGGTTTTAGTGACTTTTTCCAGAGCGTTTTTGTTCCCCCCACTTCAATTTACCCGGAAACTGAGTTTCTTTCCGCCCCCCGAGGTGACAGTGGTTATGTTCATACATTATCGATAACCTCAGACTTAGTTCTTAAATATCTGAGAAAACTTGACCCCAAAAAAGGAGCAGGTAGCGATGGTATACCCTCCGTATTTCTTAACAAAAGTGCAAAAAGTATTTGTAAGCCATTATCAATAATTTTTAACAGGTCAGTAAAGGAAGGCATCTTTCCAGATAAATGGAAAGAGGCCCACATTATTCCAATCCACAAGAAAGGGTCTAAGGGAATTATACAGAACTATAGACCCATATCTATACTTAACGCTGCATCCAAACTTTTTGAAAAAATCATCTACGATACTATCTATCATACCATAGCTTCAAACGTCAGTGAGTTTCAACACGGTTTCTTGAGTCGAAAATCTGTTTATACTAATCTTTGTGAATTCTCAAATTACGTTATTCGTTGTATGGATCAGCGAGCACAAGTGGATGTCATCTATACGGACTATGAAAAAGCGTTTGACCGTGTAGATCACTTTATCCTATTAAAAAAATTATATACTTTGGGAATCCAAGGAGATCTTTATCGCTGGATTACGTCATACATATCTAATAGACGACAGGCTGTTGTATTGGGTGGTTTCAAATCTAATTATGTGAATATATCGTCCGGGGTACCACAGGGATCTCACTTAGGCCCTTTATTTTATAATGCTTACCTATATGACTTACATTCATGTTTTACGCATTCAAAACACTTACTATACGCCGATGACACTAAAATATACTTAAAAATTTCTAGAATTGATGATTGTCTGAAAATTCAAGCCGATTTAGATTGTGTTTCTGCATATTGCACCTTAAATAGGATAAAAATAAATGTTGATAAATGCTCACAAATGACATTTACTCGTAAAAAGCAGCCTTTTCTTTTTAATTACATGATAAACAATAAATTACTTAACAGGACCACAGAAATTCGTGACTTGGGTATAAATTTAGATAGTGAAATGGCACTAACTAGTCATATTAATATCATCGTCGACAAAGCTTACAAAAATCTTGGCTTCGTCTTACGAGTTTGCAAACCCTTTAGTGACATAGGCTGTGTAAAGATGGTGTATTATGCTTATGTAAGAAGTATCATAGAATTTGGAAGTATCATATGGAACCCACAGTACAATATACATATTAATAAAATAGAGCGTCTTCAAAAAATTTTTATAAAACATTTAAACTTCAGACAAAAAAAAAATTTTTCCACTTACAAAGAAGCATGTAAGCATTATCGTATTGACACTTTGCAAAACAGAAGAACTATGCTTGACTTAGCATTTCTTCACGATATAGTTAACACAAATCTCGACTGTCCTTCTTTGACGTCACTTATATCTTTAGTCATACCTCGATGTCGTCCTAGATATACCTTTCATAACGTTTTTCATGTTCCATTGAAGAAAACAAACTACGGGAACAACGAATTTACTTCACGAGCTATTAAAACATTTAACAAATATTTCAGCGATATCGATATTTATACCGTTTCGAAATCAAAATTTAAGTTGCAAGTGCTTGAGAGGCTGTCGACATGAATTATCCAGCAGGAGTTTTTGTGTGTGTGTGCGTGTGTGTATAAATATAAATATATATTATATGTTTAAGTGTGTATGTTTGCATGTATATATTAAAAAATAAAATGATACATTATTGTTTTAAAAGTTAAGGTCATTTTTATGTTATACTTAGCTATGATATCCTGTTACTGGCTTTTATGAATTATATTTGTTTAAGTGTAAGCATTTATGTAAATTGCTGTTGGATATCTTAATAAAATAAAATAAAAAATAAAATAAAATAAGAAATGCTCATACTTTAATTGTGGTCTTATAGGAATTAAAGTACACGAAATACGTCGTTTGCTTGCAGGCCTTTTCCAAATATGCTGCCGTCAGCGTCCAGTCTGACCGGATATTGTATTAGTCAGATATTTATTATTTTTCTGCAAAAGGAAGCTTTGTGTAAATAATATTATAGTATATATATTTGTTTCTTTTTTTTATACGATAGTTTTATTTTTTACAATTTACGTATTTGTTTTATTAAACGAGAATAATAATATAATTTCAGTCTTGCCTGAGCCCAAAAAAAACATCAAATCTTTTTTTTACGTAGGTTTCCTGTCTGCAGAAATTTATTTGACCCTGATTACGTTTTCCCTTAAAATACTACTAATACAATCTACAGAACTAACTTCCAACCCTGAAGTTACAGTCATAAGATATTTAGTTGTAAAGGTCTAATCAATACAAATTAAGTGAGCCCAAACACATGACAGTTGCTTCCGATGTGGATTCCCTTGATTCTCTGTCATCTCCATCATCAGGTCAGGCCCAAATCTTCACGGTTTTATAGTATCAGAAGCGTGCCTACAATTTTCGATAATTGGCCTAAATTTCTTAGAATTTCTATTATCGATACTGACGTGGTAACAATGAGATTACATAGGCAGCATACTCTTTCATATAAAAAAAGAATGGTCAAAATCGGTTTATTAACGATAAAGTTATCAGCGAGCACACATAAATCGAATTGAGAACCACACTTTTGGGAAATCGGTTAAAAATTAAAATACACAAAATTTTTATTATGAAGTATCGTCAACATTTGTTTCAGTCTATAATAACCAAAAGTATTTGGGCGCACCAATAAACAAAAATAAAAGTGCCATGTCTGTTACTTCTGTGGTCTATGAATTTAACTTGTATTTGTAAGTACTTCGTCCGGCAGACGGCGCTAGTAATATTTTGCGAAGTATTGTAGAGGTGGGGCCCGGTGAATGCTCAAGGTCATTTGGTGAGGGTATGACCTTAACGTTCACAGTTTTTCGGTACTGTATTTAGTATCAGCATTGCACCCGTCCGAAGCCAGGGCAGGTTGCTAGTTTAAAATAAAACTGAAATCCTAAATAAATTTTGCCAATAGAATATCTTTTTTGTCTCAATAACAACAATGACATTGTCCAGTCGAGAATATTTTGCATCAAAATAAAAATATTTCGAAACAAAAAAACAAGACGTGAACCGTGCACACAATACTGTTGAAAAAATAAACTTAATTTTGTTGTTAACTCGTCATTGCACGTTGTCAAAACAAAACAGAAAAAAATACAGGAAACCTGCATTTTTAATGCACTATTATACGCTAGGCATGAAAAACACATTTTTGTTATAGGGTCACGACAAAGTATTTCATTTCTTACACTCTCATTTCATACAATTATTTAGTAGGTAAACCTTCTTCCCCAACCTATTTACCTCTATAATAATATCGACATTGGCATCACGTGCCTACATTATACATACATAAGTCTTCGCTGCTGTGATTTGTTAATACCAACGTGATTCGAATTGCGCACGTTATTGTGGCTCGGTGAGTAATAAAGGGATCATGTACTATAAGGTTATAATTGTAATTTAATGGGTTATTATTAATGATAATAATATTTAGCTAGTATCGAATACATAATATCGTATAATTTTAGTCTAAAATTGACATTGAATTATTTTGTTTAGTTATGTGGGATTTAATTGCGTATCGGTATTCTCGGAATTTAACGGTAGTGTTTATGTGAAATTTAGTACATTTGGATAGAAAATTTATAGTACAAACAATGTGTCAGGCACTACAGGCTAGCATCAATTCTCTTTCCTGAAGGAGAGCGAGGTGAGGCCCTTGTCCAACGCGACTTTATCTCGATGCATCTGCACGTCGCGCGTCGGTTTCTACGAAATATTTCCAAAGACTGTATGTCTCACGATTGTATAAATTGTATAAGTTTTTAGCATTCGTCGTTTAATAGCGTTCATTCGTTCGTGCGTATCGAGTTCACTCTGAGTCCATTTGAGTATGCTGAATGAGTGCATCAATACCACTGAAGGCGCGAACCTTGTTTCTGTCTGATAGAAGACAAACGAACACAGTAAGTACTTTTGTCAGGCAGCGAACGAAGCGGCCTTTCAACGATTGCTTCACGTGAGTAACATTGCTGCCCAACACTCCCGACATGCCCGAATATTTATAAGTTTCGAATGTGGAGAAAGTTCTAAGGTTTGTGGAATTCGAGATTTGGGTTCCCACGCATTCCACAATCTCCCTCCGCTTTACATAAATGACTGCGCATTTGTCTACACCAAATTCCATCCTCATGGCGCTACTATAATTTTCAGTAGTTCCATAAGTTGCAAATGTTAGGGCAAAGAGTTTTAAGTTATCCATGTGATATATAACATGACAACTTATTCTTAGCTGATAGCTAGACTTGAATTCTTTCAGCAGCTTGGTTAAAGGATTCAGGGCTAAGCAGAAAGCGCACTCAAACTAGCTGTCGCTTAACTCGCTTTTGCATATGCTTCGCTCGATCCTTATCGGCTCCCTATTCATCTGGATATTTCCACATTCTGGATAACGCAGGGCTGTCCTCCATTGTCGCATACACGTCATCAGGAAGGTGCCTAAATTTTTGGTGTGAAGTCACTCTCCCATGAGCCTTGTATGTGACACCTCATAGGCCTTCTTATAATCTATCCAACATGACATGTCGACAGATCTTTTCGGGAACGACGAACCTGTCGGCTAATATAATAAAGGGCAATATCAATGAGGAATAGCTTCTTAGTAAGGGACCCGTCCCTATATTCATTTTGTGAGACAGACATGATAGAGTTGACAACAACTCAAATGGCTAAAATTAATAAATATGATACCATCATCATTCTCCTGCCCTTGTCCCAATTTATTTGGGGTCGGCGCAACATGTCTTTTTCTTCCATACATCCCTATCAGAAGCCATCTCGGCAGTCACCCCCCTTCTTAGCCATATCATCCTTCACACATTCCATCCATCGTTTCTTTGGTCTTCCCCTACTCTTATAGCCATCAACATTCATAATTAAAACTCTCCTCACGACATTCTCCTCATTTCTCCGTAACACATGCCCGTACCATGACAACCGATTTCCACACAACTTTTCAGCTACCGGTGCCACTTTCAGACTTCCTCTTATGTACCCAATTTTAATGTTCAAAATGGATGTAAAAACTTTATAGTCTATTGTCAAGTGATCGGTCCATAAGTTTTGGCGAAAGCAGTCGTATGGACCTGATTCATGGAACTAAAGTACCAAAATGGTTTTATATGTATTTTTTGAGAATTTCCTATAACGTCCAGTATTCGTACGATTCAATAAATCTTGATATTTCTATAGAAACGTTATCAGAAATTGAGATGAAATGTAATAAAAGTATTGTTGGAAAAGCTTTTTATCAGATAGACAGTTTTTTCTATTAAATACTCATACGAATTCCCATCACAAACTACTATTTATATTCTGTGAAATCAATAAATTGAGAATTCGAAAAGATCGCTCTTAGCGATAATACCGCCCATTGTGTACTGCACCGAATATTTAAGCAATTTTTTTTTTCTTACCTATCCACGTTATCACTTTATTGATTAAAAGCATCTCAAAACTAAATAACCTTCTCATATCATAAAAAATCATTTCTAGACGTAAAATTTTTTACAGGTCGCGTAACAAGCGTGCCGTATAATAAATGTGAGCATGTAGGTATTGTAAATATAAAGAGTGGTGCTGACAATACGACAATAAATGAAAACACAGACCATGCGGGTTTATAGGAATAATCCTGAACCATAAAAAAAAACCTAGCATCAAAAATAAAAAAAATACAAACAAACTAAATCGTATAAAATTGTAGAGGGAATAGAGCATCCTTTAAAATATTGGTTCAATGACCTCCGATCAGCGGGCGACAGCGCGATCCTGTAACGACTTGCTTTTTCGCGCCATTATTATTAAAGTTTAGTACCGCAGGATGCGGCGATCATTAACCTGTAAGCGCTTCCTTATCAACATGTACAACATGTAGAAAATGTGAAAAATGAAAAATAATTTCCTGTGACTAAACTAATGGATATATTTATATATTTTTTTTTATGGATAGAGTGAGAATGTGTTGAGGTACACGATGTTTCATTTATTGTCGTATTGTCAGCACCACTCTGTATCAAATCAAATCAAATCAAAAATGTTTATTTCAAATTAACCAACAGTTGGTGCTTTTGAATAGTCAATGTCGGTCAGTCCAAGAAAAGTGAAGCTAAATTGCACGTTCCAAAGCGTAGATCTCTATGGAGTAGAACGTGCAAGAAACTCCATGGACACTCTTTTAAAATCATAATATGGATTACATGTCTTCGTTATATATATCTGTAGCTTCAATCATGTAAGCACAATGTGTAATTATAAAAAATAACGAAAAGATAGAAAATTAATTAAGCCCATTGGCAGCTAAGAGATGACCAGTCTCCACTGACGGCCCCCGTTCACGAGCATGACGCGCGCATCAGCCCCACTTAGCTCAACCATTTTGAAGGGAACCAAATGACCCAACAACACGCGCCACCATCAGCAAGACATGTGAGTGAGCATGACAAACTCTCAACTGCCATGCTCGTAATGTCAAACAAGTTATATATATAAAAAAAACAAACCATAGTCCATGGTGCCTCACATTCACAAACTTGGAAAGTGCTTTTACATTATACAATACTATATTATTTGCAAAATCATGGCAGCAAAATCCCGTGCACAATTGAAATAAACAAATAAAAATAAAAAAGGAATATTTGGAAAACAACAAAAGGGGGAATGGTATCTCTTCCAAACCTACAAAATTGTCTGTGGCTGTGGAGCAGGACTGGCATTTAGCCAAGCATTTTTATCAAGAATATAATCTTCCAGTTTATAATATGCCTGTTTACACAGCGTGCGTTTAATGCATGTTTTAAATTTAGACTCATTGAGTTGTTGAATCGCTAGCGGTATTTTATTATAAAATTTTACACAGTATCCCATAAAAGAACTATTTACTTTAGCCAGTCTGAACCGAGGTTGATCTAAGTTGCCCCTATTCCTAGTACTAAAATAGTGCCTGTCACTTATCTTATTAAAAAGATCAATATTTTTCCGAACATACATAATGTTTTCGTATATGTATTGACAAGGGACCGTAAGGATGTTTATTTCGTTAAATAGTTCCCTAAGAGAATCGCGTCTGCGGAGATTATATATGGATCTTATAGCTCTTTTCTGCAGAATAAAAATAGACTCTATGTCTGCAGTCCGTCCCCAAAGCAAAATACCGTATGACATGATACTATGAAAGTAGCTAAAATAGACTAGTCTCGCAGTATCTTCTTCCTAAGCCTATAGATGTCCACTGCTGGACAAAGGCCTCCCCCAAGGCTTTCCACGATGACCGGTCTTGTGCTGCCCGCATCCATCGGCTTCCCGCGACCTTTACCAGGTCATCGGTCCACCTTGTTGGGGGTCTCCCTACGCTGCGTCTTCCAGTACGTGGCCGCCACTCCAGAACCTTGCTGCCCCATCGGCCATCGGTTCTACGAGCAATGTGCCCTGCCCACTGCCACTTAAGTTTAGCGACTCGCAGAGCTATGTCGGTGACTTTGGTTCTTCTGCGGATCTCCTCATTTCTGATTCGATCACGCAGAGAAACTCCTAGCATAGCTCTTTCCATTGCCCTTTGTGTGACTCTGCGCCTTCGTATGAGACCCATTGTGAGCGACCACGTTTCAGTTCCGTAAGTCATCACTGGCAACACACACTGGTCAAAGACTTTAGTCTTGAGACACTGTGGTATCTTTGACGACGAGAAGATGTAGCGTAGCTTCCCGAACGCTGCCCAACCGAGCTGGATTCGCCGAGACACCTCTTTCTCGAAGTTGGACCTACCTAGTTGAACTTTCTGTCCCAGGTATATATACTCGTCAACAACTTCGAGTGCAGAGCAACCAACTACAATTGGAGTGGGTGCGACATGAGAGTTCGACATGATCTTCGTCTTATCCATGTTCATTTTTAGACCCACTTGTTGGGAAGCTCTGCTGAGGTCATTGAGCATTTTGCCCAAGTCTTCCAGGGTCTCAGCCATGACCACGATATCATCTGCGAAACGGAGATTAGTGATGTACTCGCTGTTGATGTTGATGCCAAGTCCTTTCCAGTCCAGGAGCTTGAAGACATCTTCCAACGCAGTAGTGAACAATTTAGGAGATATGACATCTCCTTGTCTCACTCCACGCTGCAGTTGGATCGGTTTCGAGTCCTGATCCTGGAGACGGACTGACATGGTGGCGTTTTTGTACAAACACTTTGTCACCTCAATGTATCGATGGTCAATTTGGCACCGCTGGAGAGACTGTAGCACCGCCCAAGTCTCAATCGAATCGAAGGCCTTCTCATAGTCCACAAACGCCAAGCATAGTGGTTTGTTATACTCCTCGGACTTCTGTATAACTTGCCGCAGCGTATGAATGTGGTCTATAGTGCTAAAGCATTTTCGGAAGCCTGCTTGTTCGGGAGGCTGGAAGTCGTCGAACCTGCGAGCGAGACGATTCGTGATGACCCTAGAAAACAGCTTGTAGACATGGCTCAGGAGGGATATCGGTCTGTAGTTTTTCAGGAGGGTATTGTCACCTTTTTTGAAAAACAAAACCACCACGCTCCTGTGCCACGCCTTAGGCGTTTCGCCTTTAAGAATGACGGAATTAAATAGTTTCTGAAGCGCTTTAAGAACCGGTTTGCCACCCGCTTTCAGAAGCTCAGCCGTAATTCCATCATCTCCAGCCGCCTTATCGTTCTTAAGCTGTTTCAGGGTCATACCAATCTCGTACAGGCTAACGTCCGGGATATCGTCGGTGTAGTGTCGGGTTAGTCTGGCTCTAGGATCATTAGCCAGGCTTACAACAGGTGCGTGTGTTGATGTGTATAACTCTCCGTAGAATTTCTCCATCTCACCCAAAACCTCGGGCTTGGAAGTGACGATCCTACCATCCCCAGTCTTCAGCTTCGCAAGTAGACTCTGTCCAACAGACAATTCTCGTGCGAACACTTTGGAGCCTTTGTTCCGCTCGATAGCCTCTTTATTACAATTTGTATTAAATTGGCGTATATCGCGAGTCAGAGACTTTGAGATCTGTCTGTTAAGGCATCTGATGCGCGAAGCGTCATCAGGGGATTTTAAGATCACCTCCCGTCTTTCTTCCATTAGCCGGCGGGTGGGACCGGAGATCTTCTTCTGTCTTTTTGAATGGAGGGTTTTGTAGAACTTAGACCCTTCCGTTTGGAGAGTTTCCACAAACCTGTTGTTGTAGTCGTCCACATCTACGTATTCACCGAGGCATTCGAAGCGGTTTTGTAGTTCGATCTGAAAGCTCTCGGGGTTTTGGAGTGTTGTTTGTGGACGGAGCGTAGACTTCATAAGTCGAGAGCGTTCGAGCCTAATGTTGAGGTTCAAGATGCCTCTAACAATACGGTGATCACTCCCGGTTTTTACCGCATGGATCACGGAGACATCGTTGAACACTTGCCTTCTCGTTGACATTATGAAGTCTATCTCGTTTTTGGTCTGACCATCGGGGCTGAGCCAGGTCCACTTGCGGTGCAATGGTTTCCTGAAAAAAGAATTCATCGCAAAGAGTCCTTCCCTTTCCATGAAATCCATTAGCATCTGACCTCTGGGATTCCGATTTCCAACTCCAAATTGCCCCACTTTCGTCTCGTCCGCCTCTCGCATGCCCAGTTTTGCGTTAAAGTCCCCCATGACAACGGTGTAGTGGGTTTTGGAGGAATGTATGGCTCTACTGACGTCCTCATACATAGCCTCCACCTCATCGTCAGTGTGTTTAGACGTCGGGGCGTAGACCTGTATAACCTTTAACGAATATCGTTTTGTTATTCTCAGTACAAGGTACGCCACCCGAGTCGAAAGGCTCCCGACTTTAACCACGTTGTTCACGAGGGACTTGTGGACAATAAACCCGACACCACCCTGGGACAGCTGGTCGCCTTCCCGGAAATAGAGCAGGTTGCCAGACCTCAGGATTATCAAGTCCTCTCCCTCTCTTCGGACTTCAGATAACCCCACAATGTCCCAGCGCAACCGGCTCAGTTCTTCCTCCAGTTCGACAATCTTCTCATCAGTCCGTAGTGTGCGCGTGTTAAATGTTGCCAGGGCCAAAGGTCGTCGTTTGTGATGGTAGCCGGATCTCTGCCGGAGATTCTTAGCACCCCTTGCTCCGCCGTAACCAAGTCCGCTACCGTAGACTGGAATAGCGGAGCTGCCGGGGACTAGGGGCCTGGGCTGTATCGTGTGCATCATTGGGGGGGTTTGCCATAATCCCCACGCTTGGCAGGCGGGTTGGGGATCGCAGTGATTTTTATATTACACAGGAGAAGCGCTGCTGCCCGCTTCCCTGGTGATTTCCCTTAGTCGCCTCTTACGACACCCACGGGAGGATATGGGTTGGTACAATTCTAGGCCCGGTACCACACGCAGTATCTACATCAATAAATTGACGGATTTTTCTGGCAGCATATGCTGCTGAACTAAGCCGTCCTGCCAGAGATGTTAAATGAGGACCCTATTGTAGCCTCGAGGCAAGCGTGATCCCCAGGAAAACCATGTTTTCGACGAATTCGAGTTTCTCCTTGTTCAATACTATATCGAAGTAAGTACATGTAACATTTGGTAACGCAAATCTTATACACTTAGTCTTTTTTGCATTTAGCACTAAATTAATATCAGTAAACCAGTTTTGGACTTGCTGTAAAGCATTGTTTACGTCCTCAAGGTTTGAGCAACGCCTATTGATTTTAAAAATTAACGAATTATCATCAGCAAACAATACAATATGTGGTTGTTTTTTTAATAGATGCGGTAGATAATTTATATATACTAAAAAGAGGAACGGACCCAAAATTGAGCCTTGCGGTACACCCATTTTGACTTTCAAACCAGGAGAATTGACACCATTTAACTGAACTTTTCTATCAATTAAATAATATTTTAACAAGCTGAGTGCAAGTTTACCCAGCCCATAATGTTCCAGCTTTAAAAGTAAGGTTTCATGATTGACACAATCAAAAGCCTTTGAGAGGTCACAAAAAATCCCTATCGCATCTAGGGCTTCTTCCCACGCTGCAAATATATGTTTTAATAAAGTGACACCAGCGTCAGTCGTACAACGACCTCTGGTGAAACCATACTGTTGATCGTGGAAGATTGTATTGCTGTCAAAATGATAAAGCATTTGATTAAGCATAACTTTTTCAAACACCTTACTGAAAACAAGCAATACCGATAATTATTGGTGTCCTTATGGTCACCGGATTTAAAAAGTGGTATTACCTTACTGTATTTCATTATATCTGGAAAGACGCCTTGATCCACACACAAATTAAATATGGAAGCTAAGTATGGTGCTATGGTCTCAATTATAGATGTGCATACTTTAACAGACATTCCCCATAGGTCTTCGGTTATTTTGACCTTTATTTGCCGGAAAGCCTTTATGACTGTCATATGGTTTATATGTTTGAATTGAAATTCAACCGGACATCCTGGCAAGTTTGCTTTTAATAAATCAATCGAGGCTTCTGGGAAGGAATTTAGAGCTTCCGTTGTCCTAAGAGGTATATTGGTGAAATAATTCACAAACGTGCGAAATGGAGGAGAATGTGCAGGAAAGCGGACCCCGGGCTCCAACGCGAAAGCCGCGGATGCAACCGGGATTAACGCTGAGATGATGATAAATTCACAAACTCTTGGGCTACCTCTACGTTAGAGCTTTTGGGACCATATATACAACACCTCGCAGTGAGCCCAATTCAAAAACATGTTGTCACTCTTTTACTAGCAATCCGTTGAAACGACATATTTTACGTCGCCAATGGAAACTTAACGAATTTTTTGTGTCCAGTTGACAACTCTCCCGGATAGGCTCGCTGAACGTTTTATGTCAGCGCAGTTTGTCGGACTCCGACGAAATAAGCGCTCGCCTATCAATTCCACGTAAAATGGCCACTCCCTACTACGTTTATAACTGTTGTATTGTTTTTCACACCTCGACTGTTTTATTTAGCTTGACGAAATAACTTACTGTTTTTTAACCAAAAATTTGGAAACGATTTTAATATTAATTACTGGGGACTGAAATAACAGCCTTTTTGTAATGTATATATGTCTTATAACATAGTGAAAAGTAAATGACGTAATAATTGTTTAATACACAGTAAACCTCATTATAGAAATGACTTAAATCATTTTTCTTTACTTATTGGTAAAATATAATCAAATCTAACAAGAGATCTAGCTATTGATGGTGTGAACTTTTTCGCAAGCTATTAGACAAATAAAAAATAACTAAGACAATAACAATAATTTATTGTAGTAGGTAACATTTTGTTTGTACCCAGAATGTATGTTTTACTTTTTATTATTCCCAGCTTTGTTTTTGATCATTTCTGTTCAAGAAATTCAAATTATCCAGGGTATAAATAACAGTGCAAAATTATTTCTAAAATTAATCACAGTAGCTGTCTGAACTCTGAACCAATATAAAAAAATACGTATTATATTTTTATTTTTGCGCACCTTTTTATTAGAAAATAAAATACTATAAGATGGGACATATTGCGAACGACTTTCAGCTCATGAGAGCGTTACAGTGTCAAATGACATATGACAAGTTTATTGCCCTTTAAAAAACCCATTCAACGATGTCAATGAAGGACAAAAATCTCCCTTTTCACGCGTTCGTGGAGTCCATTATATTTTGAAGCCATTGTTTTGAGATCATTCATCTTTTTAAAATAGATGACAGTTTTCATTCTTCTTCGTTTATTTATTAATTTTCAAGACATCGTTTTGAATATTTTCTAAATCTATACTAATATTATAAATGCAAAAATAACTCTGCCTGTCTGTCTGTCTGCCTGTCTGTTACGCTTTCCCGCTTAAACCTCTCAACCGATTTTGATGAAATTTGGCATAGACAATCTTAGACCCCGAGAAAGGACATAGGCTACCTTTTATTGAAAAATTTGTTATTCCCGAGGGAAATCTAAAAAGCGCGATACAACCGAATTCCACGCGGGCGAAGCCGCCGGCGGAAAGCTAGTATCTTATAAATTCAAATTCATTTATTAATCTTGTGAACACAGGGTACAGTTATGCAGATGTTATGTACAAAGAATTTTTGTCCATGCTATGTCCCGCCAAACGGCATACAAAATATCATGGGAAGCGAATGTAGATGTCACAGTTTCATGCCATGAGTAAATGAGGTTACATGAGTACAGTTTCGAGTACATCTTCAGATGTTTCTCGCTAACTACAAATAAAATAAGGTATTGTATTCGTTTTTATTTCTCTCATTTTATACAGTAGATTAACAAAATGTTAATACTTACGTCGTTATTACTAAACTCATTTACTGTTCATCTTAAAACTCAAATTATAAACTAAGTACCTTCAAAGACAGGGAATAACAATATTCTCCCGTTTGTTATTCTGCCGGGCCCCGGGAGCGGGATCTTTATGTACCAATATAAATAGGCTTTTAGTAAGCAATGGGCTATGAATGTCCCATTGGCTTGCAAATGCCCGATCGATGTTATCACCAAACGAGGCCCGTAATCACCACAGGCTGTAAATTTCAGAGGTCATTTGGTGAATAAATATCACTTTCGTTGATCGCATAATAGGCGTCAACTACAGGTTTACTATGCGTTTTAATATTCTGGATAAGAATCGTTATGGTTTAATGACTTTAGTGTTGAGTTGTTGACTTCTTAGTCAACAATTATGTATTTGTAATCATTGCAGAGTTTAGTGTAAGTAAATACATCCATTTTCATAATATCTAAATTCATAAATGTTCTATCGTTACAGAGTTTTAAGTTCTGTTCTGTTATAAATTGAAGAATCGTTCATCCGCAATCCGTCGAGTTTTCCAAGCGAGATATTATTGTGTGGAGATAAAAATATAATTTCTAAATAAAACCTTCAGAAGGAATCCCTCGTTCAGCGAGGCAAATGACCTGTGTACGTAGCTGTCGCTTCTAAACGTTGTTTTATTGGAATAGGTAATTTTCGCTCTAATGATATGTAAATCCATCATAAATATTTGCATTTCTAAATTTGAAATTATGTACGCCTTTCCGTGAGCTGGAAGGTAACTTTTACTTAGCAGTTGGCTAGTAACACAGTGTACCCTCAGGCGAATCTACATATAATATGAACCTGTACGTACCGATACCGCAGCAAGTATACACAAGAGACAACGTTAATATTGCGCCAAAAAAGCCGCCACCGCCGGCATAATTGATGGCAAGTGAGCGTCGACCCTACATATCACGTGCTGAGCTCGATAGGAATTCAATTACGGGCTAAATTACCGCCAGTGTGCGCCGCGGTTTAAACCAATAGCTGTACGTATCATAATACATGGCATTTTGGAAAAACACGGAGTCGTGTATGTCTTGTGTTTGCTTTGAGTAAGGATTTCAAATAAAATCAAATCAAATCCTTAAAACCGACTTCAAAAAGGAGGAGGTTACTCAATTCGACCATATAGTATGTTTATTTTTTTGTGTTTCTTTATGGATAACTTCGTCGTTTCGATAATCTTTATTTTTTTCGAAAGAAGATATTTTCAAGGTGGTCCCATGATGAGGAAATCAGGGTTGATGATGGAAGACCAGAGAAATCAAGGGAAATGATCTAAAATCTTAGGGGCTAGTGCATTTGTAAGTTTTTTCATTTAGTATTTTAAAGCACTACAATATGTAAATAAAGGTCTGGAGTAGAGCTGACGATGGAGTCGGGAGACAGGCGAATCAACTCCTCAACGATTCACAGCAGCTACCTTATCTTTATGCTGTGTGTTTGTGTTTGATTAATTTGTATTGATAAGAACTTTACACCTAGATTGGTTGCGACGGTCATTAGGGATCTGATAATGAAGACAGATGTCAGTTCAGGGAGCTTCTCAACGGTTACAATAGATACCTTGTGTTTGGTCTTAATTCATTTATATTGATGAGAATTTTGCACCTATATGGGTTATAATGAAAATCTGCAGTAGATCTGATGATAAAGACCATAGCCAGTCGAGGGAATTCTTCAACGATTTACAGCATTGAAATTTGATGTATGACAACCACTACCATAATCAATCAAAATCAAGAGGCAGAAATGTAAGTTGCTTAATCGCATCATATCTAGCAATGCTCATACATTAAGTTTGGTCCCTTAGAACTTTCATGAAAATCGGTTCAGTAGTTTGGTATTTAAACCAAAATAACGGGTAAAAACAGAAGTATACAAAATTGCGTCGTTTGCCTGTTAGCCTATTCCAAATTATGTTGGCGTGAGCATCCAGTATGAGCGGATGCAGCTGAACAGGCCTTTTTACAAATAAAAAGTGTAAAATAAAAAAGTTTTTACCAATATTATTTTATTTTTCATTTTCACAATTAGTTATTTTTCATTTGGTTAAATTGTTCTAGAAGTCAGTTGTTTTATTTTTTTGTAATTATTTTTTATTTTGAATTTTTGTTCTTTACCTACTGTCAATGAAACGGTGGATGGAATGTGCGAAGGATGTTGTAGTTAGAAAGAGGATGACTACCGAAATGACGAATAATAGAGAAGGATGGAAGAAAAAGGCGTAGCACCGACCACAAGTAATTTTTTTTTTTTTATAGATTATAAACCAGCGCTTGACCGCAATCCCGCCTGATGGTAAGCAGCGATGCGATCGTTGATGGTAAAGCGCGCTAGTTTATTAAGAGCCTATTCACTCTAGCCTTGAGGACACTCAAATTGTGATCAGGGCAGGAGAATAATGATGCTTTACTGAGCATAAAGTTTCTACTTTATGCTTTCTTTACCTGCTACATGTTTTTCATACGAATTTTTCTTGTATGCCTGAGAAAAATATCTATCCAAAATCCTTTATTAATTATGTTTTCAAAACATGGACAGAAACTTTTCGGTAAGCCATTTCATTACTTGGTTTCTGTGTATTTATAAACAACAAATATAGTTTAACCGTAAACGGACCACACAAGAACAAAACTTCACCACACTTGTATCGCGCACAAACATAGAATTTAATGAAATGGTCTCATAATGTTACTGAAATCCGCGCCCACCTTATGAATATTCACGAAAATCCAGCAAAACAAGTAAATAGAAGTCGCGGTAAGTTGCTGAAGAGGGGACTGTGACGTCATAACGACGGTAGTTGATAGTTGTAGTGTCACAACCCCCCGGGGGGCTATCTCGGCGGGATTGCCGGGACAAAAACTGGGACATAGTTGAGCCATCAATAAAATATTACTGGCTTACTGTTTTGTTTCTTTTTGGGCTGAACGTTGGCAAGGGTTTCAGTTTTTGAAAACGTAGGATATTTTTGTAGTGAAAGCGTAGTTGGAATAATAATATACAGATGCCATTTAAGATTCCAGGTCAATAGAGGCTGTTCAGCAACAATCGATCACTGAATGTAATAATTTTGAAGTGCTTTCACTTCTTTAAAGACGTTGAGGACTTTTCTTAGATAGGGAAAAAGCATTCAATTCGGGTAGGCGTTACCGACCATCGCAGTGGTTATTTTTTAGATTTTACTTATTCAGTTGTTTTTAAGTGATTTCAGTTTCCACTTGTGTTGGTCAGCCTCACCACTGCCATACGTTAGTTTTTTCACTGTTCAGTACTTTTCTATTAAATCGTTTTCTACGTAGTCATTGAATAACATATGTGATGTATGATCTACCTGAAAAAATACCTAAAAAAAGCTTAAATTACTAATTGAATCATGATTTATTGTTATAAACAAACAATGACAATCAGATTATATGTCGCTGAACTGACACAAATAACACTTGCGTTCTAATGAGACATTATTTCGCTGGTATTATTGTATCAATTCACAATAATGATTTTAATTGGTTTTCCATTAACTGATTCATTGTTATAGCCAGTGTGGTAATATTTTTTTTTTTTTATAAGTTATAAACAAGCGCTTGACCGCAATCCCGCCTGATGGTAAGCAGTGATGCGATCATTGATGGTAAAGCGCGCTAGTTTATTAAGAGCCTATTCACTCTAGCCTTGAAGACACTAAAAATGTAATGTGACGGAAACACCGTCGCTGGCAAATTGTTCCAGTCCCTCGATGTACGCGGTATAAAAGAGGAAGCGAAACGCTTCGTCCGGGTCGCAGTGGTATCAACAACGTAAGGGTGGAAACTCGCCGTACGACGGGTCGTCCGAAGGTGGAACGGTGATGGGGGAATTAAATCATGCAATTCTCTTGCACACTCACCAGAATGCAACCTATAGAAGACCGAAAGGCTGGCTACTCTACGCCTGTGCTCCAGGCTTTGGAGACCGTTTCGAGTTAAGTCTGGGTCGCCAATCAGCCTCTTCGCACGCCTCTCCACTGAATCCAAAGTATCCAGGTGACATTTCGCAGCACCAGCCCAAATGTGGCTGCAGTACTCCACACACGAGCGGACCTGTGCTTTGTACTATCAGCTGTAGAAGTCCATTCCCACCTTAAAGACTACTGTCGCCTGCGCTAAACCGGCCACGCACACTACCGCATTATTTTTTTATCGCAGTCTTCGTCTTTCTTTAAAGTAATGCAAAATTTCGTTACTTCATTTGAAGTTGAGTTAGCGGCCGCACTTAACAATGGTGCTATCAAAAGCGAGCGATTGTGGGTTCGATCCTTATTATAGGCAACTATTTTTGTTGTTTCATATAATTTAAAATTATGATAATTGATTTGTATTTTAAAGTAAAAATGTTTGCAAATAATATTTAAACAAATAGGAAAATTTATTGAATATTTATCCCAAAAAAGGGTTTTATGATATGTTTTAGTTTACTATAGGGGTAATATAATAAAAATATATAAAAATAAAACGATAAGCATATTATAATGCAATATATTATAAAGTTATATATTATTCGGTATAGATATACTTATACTAACAAATGAAACAAACGTTGAAACGGCAGCATTGTAATATTTTATATAAAAGTAATCCTTGACAAACTTATGATACTGTTATGGTAAAAAATACAAAAAACATTTTTGGTTGTTAGATATGAAAATTATAATATTATACGTATATTATGATTAAAAAGGTTATAGCTTAATTATTCATTTTCTTAAAGAAAAGAGGATTGAAGCTTAACCTGAATATTATTGCAATCATAAAATAATCTATACTTAGAACACATAATAGTGCTTATTACATTTATAATTTTTTTTGCGTGTATAGCAAGGTACTAATGCTGCCATCCTGTAGTGACTTTTTTCGGAGTTTGATGGCATGAGATTATAATCTTCAAGCGCTTTCTTAGTTCAAAAGTAAACGAACTTATTTCTTATCGAATTCCGAAATTATTGTTTTTATAATTTACCAAAAGTAATTTGTATTGAAATTGCAAAAGGCGGCATCTGTTAGCCATTAAGCCAACCGAACATATTACTGTCACTTAGCTAAATTACTTTAGAGATGGTTTAGAGTCCGTTATTTAGATATTTATTGGTATATATTTAAAACACTCTCTAGGACACTTCTGCACTCTTTTTGTTATAAATAGTTTTTTTTTTTTGTTTAGCTCGATAAGACTCCACCAGCCTCGCCAATTTATTTTTAAACCACAAATGCAACGTATCTTCTTCGCACGATTTAACTTTTCACTTGTCTCGACAGCTACCTTCGTCCTCCAACCTCTTGACCTTGACCTCCAACGGCTTACAGTATTTCTCTAAAACAATAACAATTTTATTACACACTTGCTACAAGCGATTGGTTTGCACCTTACATAAATAATAATAAAAACAACTTACACAAAAGCCGGTTTCATATGATATTTGAGATATATTGCTGCATATGCCTGCATAATGCATATTGATTAAAAAGTAAAACTAATAACACAAACTAGTAACTATATGTTCACCAACCAACAACAGCTAAGTAATATTATTTGAGTTATTGTAGCTAATAATAGTTATTGTAGGTAGCGGAATATTTTTTGTGAAGTAGTGATTCAGATTCTTTTAAGTCTACCGTCATCTTTTTATAATGACTCTAATATAGAAAAAATCTTAAAAGAAAGTATCATCTTTAAGTTGCAGATCGGTATTTTTAGATATTTTTGTTGTCAGCATTCATAACTCACCAATAAACATTTAAAAAATATTTTTGCAAGTTATTAGATTTGAACTCGAACCACCTTGAACGCCTATCAAGGCGAAAACCGTTAGGCCATTGAAACACTTACTGTAGACGTTGAAATTAGTAAGTAGTACCTAACAATCATAAGCGGGCAGCAAGTATATGAGTGTGTATCAAACTTTATTATAGAAGAAGGTCGTAACTACAACTAGTATTGCTTGGCCATAGTTTTGTGAGATTGCAACTCGACTTTTGGTCTTGACTGTACAACATTAGAAGCTGCCCCGGTGTGAAGTACCGCCGGACCCTTGCGATAACGCCAAGTTTTCTAGCAGCCACCCTGGCCTTGGACTCAATGAACCGCCCAAAGTTAAGGTTCGAGGAAATCTCTACTCCCAAAAGCTGAAGGCGGTTGGTGTACTCCAAGGATACATTCTGAAAAGTAGGAGCCAAGGTGAACGGGCTCCATTTGGCGGAATATGAGTTACATTTTAAAAGGACGGTTTATAATGTACTTAAAGTTTTGACGCACCTACGTACTAAAATATACATATTTGTGTATTTTAAATTCAATGTTTTATCGATATGTTTTCCACTAAACTAATAATAATCTTAATTAAACAAGAAAGTAGATACAAAATAGTGTGAAGTCCCTGACTTCTATATCCGAATAACATTTATTTTCCTACTTTGTTTATTACAAAATGTGTCTGGCCGGTGGGCCGTGCCGAGGTGTGTCAGATAACTTATGGCCCAACGGATCTTTGCTGTGTTCTGTTTATTCGCAATTTATAAGGATGTACAAACAGTTTACGTGCTTTTTTATGTTATATGGTTAGTTGGTTACGGGCGCGGAGCCGTTGTTGTCTGACACTTGCGCTAGGTGATAGACCTGTATTACTAAGGCCAGTTCTCTCTCCCGGGAGGAGATATTACAGAATCTTATGCAAAGAGATTAACGAAAAGGGTTAGATTAGGGTAACTACCACAGAGCATGGAACAAAACCATCATCACGTATACTTTATGCAAATTGTAGTGCGAGTAAGCCGGCACCAGCTTGGTTAAAGTGGATAGTGTTGACAATGATTTCTTTTCAATACCAGCCGAGTTGTTCATCATTTCTGCTTACAAAATTAACTTCGTTGACTACGGGAGCAGAGTGCACGAATATAAATTTTGTTCAGAGGTGGTACTTTTGAAGCGTAGTAATGGTTAGTATTTTTCGGCTGCTCTCGGTACTGCTCCCTTTGGATACTGCTGTCAAAGTCACACAGACACATTGCTATGCAGAACTATATTTTAATTTCTGTTCATATGGCATAAACTTTAGAGAACATTCCGAGTGTCGAGAGAAAACGTTGGACCAATTTAAAGTTTATCTTCACGACAGCCCGTTTGGGAGCCCGGCTGGGTTAAACATTTAATTTGAAACTACGTTATACTTATATTTTACCAAACTAGTGACGTAAATGCGTTTGTGAAGTTGGTGCACAGTTCCGACTTAAAATTAAATGCACGAATACAACTGTGTCAAAATAATTAACACCAGTTAGTATTAAAGTTTTCAATAGATAAGATATTTTTATGACTCATAGTTACTCTTATGATTTGCACGTAATATATAATGTTGAATTGCAAGTATAGGTTCGCGATTCATGAAAGAATAATATTTTTATTCGGCGCACACAAAAGGCAAGTTACAAATTGTTATGTATGTGTATCCGAAGCGCACATGCAAGCGCGCCACCTACTATTGTCCCGTCGAGACCCTGTACTAATAAATCAGTGCGTTGCTAGCTACAGAGCCTTTCACTTGTGTACCCCCTTCCCGCATCCGCGTAGCTATTATACGTAACATTGGCGACGAGGATGGGATAATGAGGATGGGAAATAAAAATAATAATAGTAAAAAGGACATAAAATACAATATTGTCAAAAACTTCGTACTCAAACTTAAAATCTTACAAACAATTGTAGCAAACAGTTGTTTCGGGTCTGGATGTTTGTGTATGTGAGTTTAAATGTTTGTAAACGCACACATGAATCAGAAGGAATTGTGTGTGAATTACTAAACTATATTCAATGTTTTATGCTCGACTTTAGTAAATAGAGAAGCTATGCAATAGCTTAAAAATGACCCCTTAAATAAAAAATGAAACCCTTGCCAAGACATGTCAAAATATCATTAAATTGGTGTCGGTCATCTTGGATTTTAAAAATGACGTCATTTTCGGGATCTGCACCCCGAAAACCTCTGTCATGTCTACGAACTGATACGACGTAATAACCTAACACCCCCCGTTAGGTTATTTTTGTGATGGAATTTATGGATTCTGTCTTCACGCTCAAGCCCCGCGATAGAAGCTATACAATAGCTTAAAAACAAAAAGCCAATTGCAGAGTGGAGAAGTTAACTACTCGTGTTACCAAACCAACAACATTAAGCCGTGCGTTGAATTTGCATGAGAACAGCAGGCTAGTTACGTAACATGCTATCAGTAGCAATGGGTTTATTACGTAACATGAAATCAGTAGCAATAGGTTTATTACGTAACATGCTATCAGTAGCAATAGGTTTATTACGTAACATGCTATCAGTAGCAATGGGTTTATTACGTAACATGCTATCAGTAGCAACAGGTTTATTACGTAACATGCTATCAGTAGCAATGGGTTTATTACGTAACATGCTATCAGTAGCAATAGGTTTATTACGTAACATGCTATCAGTAGCAATGGGTTTATTCTGACAGTTTGTAGCGGTACCTACAAACGCCGCGGTACTACATGGAACAACGCGTCATGCTGACGCGCCTCTAACGTCAACGTCCCAATAAGGAGGCATGAGGAACAGAGAGTAAAGTTCACTCATCCCCCATAGCAATTGGAGGATCTACCGTCCAGACGGGTGTTATGTTTGGCGGGTACTTGTTCAACGGTTAATATTGGAAAATTGTAGTATTTTTGAAAAAAAAAATGTTGCACCACACTAGGAATGACTTCTGTACCGTGGGTTTCATCATCAACCTTTTTTAATCGTCCCACTGCTGGGCACAGGTCTCCTCTCATACAGAGAAGGATTGAGGGTAATCACCACGCTTGCTCACTGCGGGTTGGCGATTTCAGACTTCAAGTCCAGTTTTCCACAAGATATTTTCCTTCACCTTCAGTCATTGGTGTCCAAGATATACTTAGAAAGTATATATAACTTTAGAAAAGTTACATTGGTACTTGCCTGACCTGGAATCGAACCCGCGCACTCATACTTGAGAGGTTGGTGTTTCAACCACTAGGCCACCACGACTTTAAACTTTCATACACAAACAGCCAGACCCGAAACAACTACTTATAGGTCATAGAAATATTTGATGCGTGCGGGAATCAAACCCGCGACAGGCAGCATAGCAGTCAATAGCTTCACCACTGCGCTAACCGTGCAGTCGGCATTATATTGTAATTGCATGGTAAAATCTGCTTGCGAAATTAATATAAAATCCGTATCACTTCAGTATGACGCATTGTTCCTTGTGGCGTTGGTACCGCAACAAGTTCAACAGCCAGCGTTCATTGTGTGATTTACCTAGTTATGCAGACACATTTTTTGAACATATAGAGCAATGGATTAGCAATATACTTCAAAATGGTTCCAATTGGCAGTAATAGTGTGTCACGCGATCAGGTTGCCAGGACTACAACTTGAGAGGAACCTATCGTCAACAGCGCTGATCTTCAGTAACTACCTCACACGTGACTTAGTGACGTGTCATCGGGTACGATAATAAATAGTGTGTCACGCGATGAGGTTGCCAGGACTACAACTTGAGAGGAACCTATCGTCAACAGCGCTGATCTTCAGTAACTACCTCACACGTGACTTAGTGACGTGTCATCGGGTACGATAATAAATAGTGTGTCACGCGATGAGGTTGCCAGGACTACAACTTGAGAGGAACCTATCGTCAACAGCGCTGATCTTCAGTAACTACCTCACACGTGACTTAGTGACGTGTCATCGGGTACGATAATAAATAGTGTGTCACGCGATGAGGTTGCCAGGACTACAACTTGAGAGGAACCTATCGTCAACAGCACTGATCTTCAGTAACTACCTCACACGTGACTTAGTGACGTGTCATCGGGTACGATAATAAATAGTGTGTCACGCGATGAGGTTGCCAGGACTACAACTTGAGAGGAACCTATCGTCAACAGCGCTGATCTTCAGTAACTACCTCACACGTGACTTAGTGACGTGTCATCGGGTACGATAATAAATAGTGTGTCACGCGATGAGGTTGCCAGGACTACAACTTGAGAGGAACCTATCGTCAACAGCGCTGATCTTCAGTAACTACCTCACACGTGACTTAGTGACGTGTCATCGGGTACGATAATAAATAGTGTGTCACGCGATGAGGTTGCCAGGACTACAACTTGAGAGGAACCTATCGTCAACAGCACTGATCTTCAGTAACTACCTCACACGTGACTTAGTGACGTGTCATCGGGTACGATAATAAATAGTGTGTCACGCGATGAGGTTGCCAGGACTACAACTTGAGAGGAACCTATCGTCAACAGCGCTGATCTTCAGTAACTACCTCACACGTGACTTAGTGACGTGTCATCGGGTACGATAATAAATCGGGTAAGGCCGCGTTCTACTAACGTGGAGCTGGGCGGAGAGGAGCGGTGAAGAGCGGCGAGTAGTGGTCAGTGTTTTCACTGTAGTGGAGCGGAGTGGAGTGGAATGGAGCGGAGCAGAGCGGAGCGGAGCATACTTTTGTACTTCTCATCCGTTTTGATACGTATGCATTTAATGACTTAACGATGATAAATGAGGCACTGCGCGCTGATCACGCACCGCCCCGCTGTTTTCCGCTCTGCACCCCAATGCTCGTTGTCCTCCGACCCGCATCGCGGAAACGCGGGCTTAGTCAAATTTTCTACAGGAATAAGTGAAGTTCTAGATGAAGATAGTGTGTACATGTAAATAAAGAAAATATATATCTGCATATACGCGTAACACTTATAAAGTGTATTCAATGTATTCATACTGTAAATTTTATTTAAACAAAAATGGTTAGCAAGTAATTGTGTTCAGCATGGTGTGTTTCCCTATTCACATTTGTTCTATCTTAGTAATTACAACTTCGATTCTCCTTTGTATAAGCAAAGAAGTTTGCATTCATACCCATACATCATATTTTACCATAGAAAATTAGGATCTCTATGGGAGCCATTTGCGTACCGACATGGCGTCGGAAAACAACAAACATGCTTATCCTGACAAACTTCTTTTTGTTTAAAAACGTCGCTCCACACTAGGAATTCTCCTGTATTGTGGCTGTGCTTACAAACATATAAACTCATATACAAAAACAGCCAGACCCGAAACAACTACTTGTAGGTCAAGCTAATATTTGTTCCGTGCGGGAATTGAACCCGCGACACACAGCGCGGCAGTCAATAGCTTACCGCTACTACTGCGCTAACCGTCCTTACTCAAGGAAGTGAAAACAACACGGCCTTCAACGCCTGTATGCTTTCAATGCAGCCTCGGAAAATCACACAGAAGAACAGCCTCAGATAACTGAGGACTATCATTTCTCTCGTGACAATGACACGGAGAAGATCTAAACAGGAAGGAACCAATGCCACTCTCTGGTGGAAAGCCGTATTCATTGCCCGTAGGCCGTGACCTTTGAGGTGTGTAAAGAAAGAGCAGCTGTAGTTATTAAATTTTCATCTAAAACTGTGTGGTTTGTTGTATCTGCAACAAATATTTCTAAAAAAAATTTCCTCGTTTTCAGGATACTTATTGGTGAAAGAAGGTTATTCCAACAGGGTCTGACAGTATACCTGGATCTTCCCCTGAGTACTGAGGTCCGATGTTTTAATATACATAGAAACTCGGGGATTTCATAAAGTCGTTTTGACCTCATCAAAATAATGTAAATAATGGCAATCAGTATTCTAATCAAACGACTGAAATAAACCACAGTAAACAGAATAAACATTCTAATCAAACTATTGAAATAAATATTTTAATGTTAAATGGTTTTATTTCTATAATTAGGTTTATACAAACATTTTCTTTAAAACTATCTATCCACCATTGATGACTTCACATAGTTTGTATCATCATTAAACAATTCATTAAGACAGTCGACAGAGTAATATAATACTCAACTACCAACAGTTACTTACATAAATAAATAACTATGAAATACAAACAAAGAATTTTTTCTCCACAAATATTTTGGCAATCCTTTGATTCTTCCAAGCAAACCTTGTAAAGCGCGAAAGAGTCAACATTTCAACGTCTCAAATAAACGGAAACAGACATAAAGACTTAAAAGCGATCCCGTACGAATCGATATGAATATATAAAAGGTAATACAAAGACGTCAAAAGGTAAGGATGAATATTTGAGAAGTTCAGACGTAGGGAATGCTGGGCGAGACGTGTGCGGCCATTTTTATTCGATATTTTCATTTTTTGCTGCGACTTTGTGCCCGTAATTGACATAAATTGAGCGAGATGATACGGTAAGTAGGGGAGCCCCACGGCACTGACGTGGAGAGACTGCCTCGAGCGACACCTTAATGGTGCTGTGATGCACCGCTTATTGAAGCTGATGGGCTTAATTTGGCATATCGTATTAGTGTAGTGTGATATTGCCGCGGGATTAGGGGTGTAGTCTTTTTTTTTTTTTCATACCTGGGTATTATCTTCAAACTCAATGATACAATCAATTATATTTGATAATCTACCTATCACCCAATTTATCATTACTATCATAACCTTTCATACGTTAACAGCAATACAGCCCGAATGTTTGTTTTGTGTCTGAAGTTATGAAGCCAAACGGAGAATGGGTTTGAGCACGGGCACAATGCGCCAAATGTTTGTTGTGTTTGGAGTTTGGTCGTAAAGGGTCTGCAGATCAATCTCCCTCTGGCGCAGCATCGTTGGTCGTGTTGTTGGGTTTAACATTGCATCACTTAGTTTAACTGCCATCTTCCTTCCTATTCACTTAGTTTTTTGAGTGAATAGGCTCTTAATAAACTAGCGAGCTTTAACATCAAAGATTGCATCAGTGCTTACCATCAGGCGGGATTGCGGTCAAGCACTAATTTTTAATTATAAAAAAAGGTGTTATTTAAAGAATTTATTCTGTTGTTGGATCATCAAAATTTCCCACACAGTTTCATCGTATCAAACATCAGCACAGAGCTGTGAGACCTAAATCACTTAAAGCTTTACAATGACTTGGAGTTATACATAATTATCCATCTAATTCGTCCTTTATGAAGTACTCAATGTTTAGGACTGTTTTCCTAAGCTGAGTTTCTGTGACCCGACACGTGTCAGTATTATACTGTAAATGTTTCAACTTGTATACATTTGTGGTAATTTCCATTTAGTTTGAAGATTATGTTAACTTAAGAAATATTGTGAAAGTGTTTGTAGTTCCAAATGCCCGTTATATGACCACTAAACCTCATGTATGTTCTGCGGTTATTCTTAGTTAATGTTTTATGTCTGACCGATGGCCTTTTGTAATCAAATTTATGAGTTGCAAAAGCTGAAATTAGAAAAAATAGGAAATAGACAAAGAGAGTGAACTTATACCAAGAACATTAGTAGTAAAAAACTTATAAGGGAAATAAAAACAAACAAAAACAACAGAGAGAGAAAGTAAATAACACAATAAAAATAGATATACCCAATATACTTTGAAATTGTCGCTCGGAATTAAATATATGCATGATTTCCTCGCAGTGATCAAACGTTCGAATAATGTCATACTTAAATAATTATAATGAACGTGACTTTATCCGCAGTTGCGCGAACGTGTGCCCCCCATGTGACCTGAATACGTTGCCTTGTCTCAGCAATATTAACATGTTAGAAAGATATATTTTTGTGATTGCAAAAGAATATAATGCTACTATGTCAGGCCACACCTCATCACTTCCAGGGAGTACCTACTGGAGTTAAAGGGGAAATAATTTTGAATAGCAATATACACCGTGTAATTTAGTAGTCTTACAACGAAAGCCTACTTCATCTATCCAGTGACTACTAAACATTATTATATAAACAATAACTTCTTTTTTACTAATGTTTACTAAACAGTGGCCTCGATTCCCTTGTCTACAAATTAAACTAAAGTTGAGTTCATATAATCCATACTAATATTATAAATGCGAAAGTAACTCTAGTCTGTCTATCTGTTACACTTTCCCGCTTAAACCTCTCAACCGATTTTGATGAAATTTGGCACAGACAATTTTTAGACCCTGAGAAAGGACATAGGCTAGTTTTTATTGAAAAATTTTATATTCCCGAGGGAAATCTAAAAAGCGCGACAGGACAAAAGATTAATTTGTATTAGGTTAATCCTGTCAAACTAGTCGGCGCCTGACGTAAATTCACGTATTGACTTATTTGGTCGCCATGTTTTTAATTACGTCTAAAATGTCAAGCGAAATATTTAATTCGACAGGACGAAACTAATATCTTTATTATCTTCTGCTTTTGTATTATTTATGTGTCGGTGTAAAATGTCAAGGGAAATATTTAATTCGACAGGACGAAACTAATATCTTTATTATCTTCTGCTTTTGTATTATTTATGTGTCGGTGTAAAATGTCAAGGAAAATATTTAATTCGACAGGACGAAACTAATATCTTTATTATCTTCTGCTTTTGTATTATTTATGTGTCGGTGTAAAATGTCAAGGGAAATATTTAATTCGACAGGACGAAACTAATATCTTTATTATCTTCTGCTTTTGTATTATTTATGTGTCGGTGTAAAATGTCAAGGGAAATATTTAATTCGACAGGACGAAACTAATATCTTTATTATCTTCTGCTTTTGTATTATTTATGTGTCGGTGTAAAATGTCAAGGGAAATATTTAATTCGACAGGACGAAACTAATATCTTTATTATCTTCTGCTTTTGTATTATTTATGTGTCGGTGTAAAATGTCAAGGAAAATATTTAATTCGACAGGACGAAACTAATATCTTTATTATCTTCTGCTTTTGTATTATTTATGTGTCGGTGTAAAATGTCAAGGGAAATATTTAATTCGACAGGACGAAACTAATATCTTTATTATCTTCTGCTTT
The DNA here is from genome assembly GCA_017933935.1 of Sesamia nonagrioides. Lineage (NCBI taxonomy): Eukaryota > Metazoa > Arthropoda > Insecta > Lepidoptera > Noctuidae > Sesamia > Sesamia nonagrioides. Next base: position 809,539 of record JADWQK010000289.1, read on the forward strand.
TGTATTATTTATGTGTCGGTGTAAAATGTCAAGGGAAATATTTAATTCGACAGGACGAAACTAATATCTTTATTATCTTCTGCTTTTGTATTATTTATGTATCGGTGTGAAATAAAATAGAAAGAAAAGGATGCACTGAACTTAAAATTGGTTTAGTTTATTAACAAGCCGCCGGCAGAAGTTACCACCCACCAGACAAAGTCTTGCCGCCAAGCGATTCGTCGTGTTCCGGCATGATGTCTGGTGAAGCCGTACGGAGGACGGGTCTGAGCAGTTGTGTTGCGATGTGTGGCGGGTACGATGTGCCAAATGTTGTTGTGTCCGGAGTTTGATCGTGGAGAGTCTCCAGATCAATCTCCCTCTAGCGCAGCATCGTTTGGTCGTGTTGGTCTTGGGTTTAACATTGCATCACCTCGCCCAACTGCCGTCATCCTTCCTATTCCTAAGTTTTTTAAGTGAATAGGCTTAATAAACTAGTGCGCTTTACCATTAACGATTGTATCACTGCTTACCATCAGGCGGGATAGCAGTCAAGCACTAGTTTATAATTATTAAAAAAAAAGGGAATTGGCGCCAATGGATGGAGATGAAATGCGCTGTGTTTGTTACACGAAGAAAATTCCGGGGTGTGTTATAAAGAATTAATGATACAATACTGCTGTCGTTAAATAACAAGCTTTTGTTTTTTAATAAGGCAATTTAGCGATGACACATACTAAGGACGATTTTTGTTGTTGATTTTTGACTATTTCAAAAATATGCATAAGTTTCAATGGATGTACCATTTATTTATTTATTTCATGGTTAATTAAAACGGCACAATACCAATTACATCAATTAACATAGACACAAACAATTACATTGATTATCTTAAAAACTACTACTAAAACTAATATGGCACGGTAGATTCTCTCGCATACTTTCATCACAGAAAAGCAAACATACACGCATGAGCGTATTCCATTCATCCGCAAACACGTCACATTCAGGGTTGGCTATCAGAAGGGCATTCAGCACCTTTAAACTACGACAGACCGGGGATTCAGCTCTGGGTACCATTTTTGCTGGGAGTTGCGCGAACTTTTGTGCCTGCGGCTTTGACGGTGACCAATGTATTTTTGAGGCACAAATAGTCGGCAGAAAAGTCCATGGAGCTCTGCGCAGTCTATCTCTAAGAGATAATGGTAGGTAGGTACCATGTTCTTTTACTAGTGATTTAAGCAAAAGAATCATAATTCATAATTATGCATTCATGGACATCCATAAAATAAAATATATCCAAGTACACGGCTAAGAAAAGCAGCTTTCATCGGGGATCTCAATTGTTAATGGAAAACGAGTTATAACGGTTTCCATGAAAGATGACCCAGCGAGTTCAGCCGAGCATTAGGATTTATAAGCCTTTCACTGTGGTCCTGCGTGACTTTCAGCAATAAGTATTATCGTTAACAGCAACGTACATTTACCTCGTGCTGATGTGGCACAATCTTTTCAATACTGTTGCGGTTTGAGGGGTGTTGACCGGCAATTATTTTTTGAACTTTATAAACTAGTGTCTGGCCGCGATCACACCTGATGGTAAGCAGTGATGCAAACATTGATGGTTGAATCTTCTCGTATTTTTTTCTTGTTTTTCTTTTTTTTATAAAGAGTCTCTATAGAATTGTTGTTATATAAAGCTCGTAGAAAAAGTGTACCTTCGTGAATTCCTAAAATCCTTGTAAATCAGGGTTAATTTAAATAAAATTGTTTTCCTTCGATTGTTTTCGTTTCACTTAATTAGAACTAAAAGGGTTACTACGGATATTTTTAAACAGGAGGTGTTGATGCTTTCTGGAAGGGTCACTGCATTCTCCTATCAACCCCAGGGTCTCAAAGCAGGGAAAACAAACATGCAAAGCACTAACCTGGATCCAACAGGACAGGAAAAGAGGAATCACCAACGACGGGGCACACGCCGGCCGGTCAGCTATCTTCTTTATGTGGACTTGATGCTGCTTGTTCACTGCCTACACTCGTCAAGCACAGACACACCACTAATATGGAAACTGAGGGTTTATTTGGCCAGTGAAGCCCTTAGAAAGTCAGATATTCGAAATTATTTAGAATAGACGCGGCGTTGTATGCGCTGAGGCCGCCATACTCCTTTCTGTTTTTTTTTTTCTTGGCACTCTTGAGAGAGGCGCCACCAGCACGAGTTAAGAGAAGCCCGCGCTTATTTAAATCGTCGTTGACGCAACAAGGATGGAAAATGGAAATGCATGGATAAATTATTAGGATAGTTAATGCTTACACATTTCCCCCCACCTGAAATCCACAAGGGTTTCAAGAAGAATGCGAAAAATTAAGAGTGAAATCAGCAATAGCTGGACTATGAGCTACTGCCGAAAAAATGCATAAAAATCTAGTTAATAAGTGTAGATAATATGGAGACTTATTTTAAATAACCTAAAGACAGTGTGTACTTATACTCTAGTTAGGTATATAAAAGGAAAATAAACTAATTAATTGGTAAGGGACAAACCTTTACCACCGGCCTACGAAACGTCTTTCCGTTAGCAGTTTGGAGAGTAACGACTCTAACTACCTGGTCTGAACCTGCATGCACTTGCACGATACGAGCCATTTTCCAAAACATCGGCGGAGTATTAGGTTCGTTAACTATAACTATGTCATTGACTTTGATATTTGGTTCAGGCAAGAACCATTTGCTCTTTTGTTGCAATGTGTGAAGATAATCGCGTTGCCATACGCGCCAAAAGCTTTGAGTAATTTTCCGAAGCATCATCCAACGAGATCGAGGACACGAATTATCACTTATCGGTTCTTCGGGCAAGGCTACTAAAGGACCTCCCGTTAGAAAATGTCCTGGAGTTAGAACGTCAGACTCTGAAGGATCCGTAGATAGAGTACAGAGTGGACGGGAATTTAATACAGCTTCTATTTTAGCTAATATGGTAAAAAATTCTTCTAGAGTAAGAACTTGAGCTCCAACTACTCGCTTCAAATGATACTTTGTTGATTTTATACCACTTTCAAATATTCCGCCGAAATGCGGTGCTCCAGCTGGATTGAATTTCCAGGTAATGTGGCGATTCGCTAAACCATTTGAAATTTCTGGATAATGCTGATGAAGCAGATTCGCAACCTCATTTAAATATTTATTCGCGCCTACGAAATTTGTCCCACAGTCTGTTACTATTGTATGGCATATGCCACGACGAGAGACAAAGCGGTCTAAAGCGGCAAGAAATGCTTCAGCACTCAATTCTGTTACGGCTTCTAAGTGTACAGCCTTTGAGCTTAGGCACACAAATAAACATAAATAAGCTTTGTAAGTTTTTGCGCCACGACGGCGACTCTCTTTAATGATAAAGGGACCCCCCAGATCTATTCCCGTGGTACTAAAGCAGCGAGCTGGTTGAATCCTGGCTGCAGGTAGCTTGCCCATCATTGGTTGACAAGCAACTGGATTCACTTTAAAACATTTGACACATTTGGATAACACGGTCCGTATCAGGAGCCTTAATCCGGTTATCCAAAATTTTCTTTGAATAAAAGATTGTAAAGAGCGAGGGCCACAATGCAAATATTTTATATGGAAATATTCGACTATCTTTCGAGAGATAGGACATTGTTTAAGTAACAAGAAAGGGTGTAACGCAGATGGCGACAGTTGAGCCTCATCGATGCGTCCACCTACTCGCAAAATACCATCATCGTCTAGGAAAGGTGACAGCTTTTGAATAGATTTTACACAAGGTTCATTTTTACGCACCCGGTCAACTTCCGAAGTCATGTAATTATCTTGACTGAATTTAACCAGCACTTTCATTGCTTTTTCAAGCTCAGCACTACTAAGAGGAGAGAGATTTCGGTCTTGCCTGGCCGTTTTAGAGTTAGAAACAAAACGATTACACCATGCTACCATTCTTTGAATTTTTGTAAATGAAGAATGTTTAGAAATTAAGTTCAAAAGTGGATTCTCATCATCCGTAACAAGAAGACTTTTACTTTCTGTTGATTTAAGTTCAGGCAAGTTCTCCTTCGGAAGTAATACCTGCCTTTTAGGCCATTGCTCAGGTGATTCTTTCAGCCAAGAAGGCCCTGTCCACCAAAGCGGGTGATCTAGAATCTCTGGACATGATACTCCGCGGCTACAACAGTCGGCGGGGTTATCATTTGTTGATACATAGTACCAGCGATCTCGACTAATTAAATCAGTTGTCTGAACCGCACGATTGGCTACATACATTTTTAGTAAATGAGGGTCAGTGTTAAGCCAAGACAAGGTAGTGCTGCTGTCTGAATAAGCTCGAATGGAATCGATGGAAATTTTATCTTTAAGTAAATTATACATGTGTGATAGAACTTTTGCTAGAAGCACAGCTGCGCTTAGCTCAAGTCGATTCACCGTTGTTGGTTTTAAGGGGGCAACTCTAGATTTCCCTATTAACAAACTGGTCGTGGTTACATTACCGGGTTCATTGGTAACTACACAGATATAAACACAACAACCATAACCTTTCAAAGATCCATCACATAAGCCAACTAAATGTACTTGAATAGGATTCGAAGGTATGATTAAACGCGGGAGAGTAATATTTTGTAAATCGGACAAATTTGCAGCTATTAAATGCCATTGTTTGACTAAATTTTGGGGAATAGTTTCATCCCATGATAAATTTAAACGCCATAGATCTTGTAGCAAAGATTTAGCGGCAAAAACAACAGGACAAATCCATCCAAGAGGGTCAAAAATGCGAGCTACCAATGAGAGTATGGACCGTTTTGTGAATTTCCATTCGAACGAGTCAGCAAACGTATAAGAAAAGGTATCGTTAACAGGATTCCAACGAACGCCCAATATTTTGACAAACTCACTTCCCGATTCATCAAAAGATTTGGAAGTTTGACAGAATTCTTGAGGGATATCTGTCAGAAGACGAGGATCATTAGAGGTCCATTTCCGTAGTTCAAACTGAGCCTTTGATAGTAACGATATAATATCGTTTCTTAATGCAATAGTTTCTTCGAGAGAAGATCCGCCAGAGGTGATATCGTCCATAAATGTCTCCTCTCGGATAACCTGTGCTGCACGACTAGAATACTCAGCACCGTGGTCTTCAGCAAGTTGATGAAGTGTTCGAATGGCTAAGTAAGGAGAACTACTAACTCCGTACGTAACGGTATTGAGTTCGTATTCCTTTAAAACCTCAGTTGGGTCATTACGCCAAAGAACGTGTTGATAACATCTTTCTTGCGGTCTTATCAATATTTGTCTATACATGCGACGAATATCCGCAGTAAAAACAACTTTGTGAATTCTGAATTTTGTGATTAGATCAACGATGTCTACTTGAAGTTTTGGACCCACATGAACAATATTATTTAGTGACAGGTCACTCGAAGTCCGACTACTAGCATCGAAGACCACTCGTAATCGTGTCGTGGTACTCTCAGGTCGGATTACACAATGGTGGGGAATTATATAACAGTCAGTAGACGAGGACTGCACTGGCTGCATATGTCCGAGATCCTCGTACTGTTGCATAAATTCTTTGTATTCAGTTTTTAACTCATTTTGACTAGCAAGTCTTTTTTCCAAATTTAGAAAACGATTAAACGCTTGTTTATATGATTCTCCTAAGGCTGGAGCATCATCTTTAAGCATAATTGGTACAACATAACGCCCATCGGAGGTGCGATACGTGCCTTCTTTATATTTTTGTTCGCATATTTCATCCTCGGGACCGGAAATTTTACATTTCGGCGGCTCCTCGGACTCCCAAAACCGTTGAACGATCTCGTCGAGCGCACTAGAAGACGCGACGAGGAGCGTAACGGGTGTAGCCGGAGTTTTAGCTACCACGTTTTGAAGAAACTGACCACTTATCACCCAGCCGAATACACTAGAGCGTGCGCATGGAAAGCCCGGGCCTGGACTGAAACGTGAGCCAGTATATATCTGGTCAAAACAGTCTACTCCGAACAACAGATCGATCGGACCGGATTTATCAAAGTCCTGGTCGGCGAGATCCAGATGTGTAAACTTATCCTTGACGATTGTCGGCAACGACACCGAAGGAATCAGGGATGTGATTTTAGGTAGAACCACTAATTGAATATCAAACTGAGGAGTGTCACTCAATCGAGGTATTATTGAACCGAAGGTGTGACCTTTAATGCTACACACATAATTTTGACCGATGCCACTTACATTTAATTTACATTTCTTGATATGTAAACCTAATTGTCGCGCACAGCTACTTGTAACAAATGAATCCATCGAGCCACTGTCAATAATTGTACGGACATACTGCCACGAACCATCCGATCGCTTCAAACGAACTACTGCTGTACTAAGAATTTTTGTGGTAATAGGTTGATTTGAAATGTTTGACTGGGTAGCACCAGTTAGAGTAGTGTTCATATCGGGATGCTGGGATGAATCCAGTTCACTAGTATGAGACAGTAAATTCTTATGCTCTTCATGTAACAAAGTATTATGCTTTGCATTACAAATGAAACATGTTGACTTAGATTCACAATCGGTAACAGTGTGACCCGGCCTTAAGCAGTTTTGACATAATTTTAAATCTTTAACTAATTGTTGTCGCTGTGTCATATTCATAGAATGCAATTTACTACAACGGTAGATTGAATGATTTTCATTACAACACACACAAACAATCTGACTAACTTTATTATTATTGTTGGAAGAAATTAGAGATGATTTTGGTTGACGCGATAAATAATCTTTATTTGTATTAGGCCGATTTTGTTTGCTTGTAGAATTTGATGATGGAATATTAACTGGTTGGCTAACTTCTAATACTTTTATGTAATTTTGTAAATAAGTAATGAAGTTATTAAATTTCGGAATTTCTTCAGTGTTTTGTAATTCAAACCTTTTTTTTTGTTTCTGTATCTAAAGGCCTAGACGCAATGTAAAATAAAATAAATTCGCATAAATCAGCAATACACAAACCGCGCAAGGCATTAACGCATTCATAAAGTGTGTTAGATAACTCAGATAAGTTAGACAAAGATGGTTTTTGTATGGGATTAATTTTAATTATTTTTTCTAAATAAGCTGTTGCAAGAATACGCTTGTTGTCATATCTGTCCAGTAAAGTTGCAAAAACCACTGAATAATTTGCCGATGTCACAGGCACGCCCTTCGCTAATGTCAGTGCATAACCAGATAAACATGACAGCAAATAGTGAAATTTCTCAGTGTCGGATAATGAACTATTATTATGAACAAGTGCTGTATAACTATCTTTAAATGTTTGCCACTTTTCTATATTACCATCAAACTTTGGAATTTCCAGCTTAGGCAACTTCACTTGCGAACGCACGTGACCTTGACCTAATTCCGAGCGACAGCCGCTGCCTGCGCTCGCATCGAGGGAATCCGCAAACTCAATAACATAGTAATACAACTCATCGAATGACAGTAATACTTTATGATCGATAACAAACGAAGGGTTAAGCTTTAATTGCAACTGGTTAACATCATCGTTGCATTCCAAAAATCTATTACGAATCTCGTCAATCTTTTTGTACCTAGCTCGAAAAGCTGCAAATTTAGTTTTAGTTTCTTTAACTGTTCTGGCTAAATCGTAAAGTATCTGCATACTTTTAAACTCATATTCCCGCCTTTTAATAGCGGTTATTAATTCCGCTTCGCTCATAGTTCACTTGGTATACGATATCCGCACGCTCAAAAGGATAAAAGTTATAAAAGTAGGTAAAACGGAAAAAGCGTAAGCCGGTAGGTAGGCAGCAATGCACGCGCGAACGTATTGACTGACGTAACGCGTCATACAAAATTACGCAAATGAAATACAAGCACACACGTCTTAAAGTTATTTGTTAGAATATAAGTTTTGACTTTGAGGTAGTTCAAAGCTAATCCGTCTCCCGCCGGAGACAAGTACTACGAGTGTAGGTACCTCGGTACTAAATTCGAGAAACTTCGAACTCACGTTTTTAAAGTAATTTATGCAATTTGTTATTGAATACAAATAAATGCAGCTTATTACAAGGGAATTAACGAGGTATGAATGTACGATTGAATAGTCAATCGGTCTCAAATAGGAAACAATAACTAGGTATCATGGAATGACCTAGGTTTTATTTAGACACTTAGAACTTGAAAGGCAAATTGAAATTGCCTTAAGTAGGTAAGTATACAAACAAATTATAATTGGGATTACGTATTTAACGTAATAACGAGAATGGAAAGATTTAATTTCCGATAGTAGGTATTTTTGAAATAACTACGCGAGGAAGATTCCTCACAGGAGGCACCATAATTAATGTTGATGCTTTCTGGAAGGGTCACTGCATTCTCCTATCAACCCCAGGGTCTCAAAGCAGGGAAAACAAACATGCAAAGCACTAACCTGGATCCAACAGGACAGGAAAAGAGGAATCACCAACGACGGGGCACACGCCGGCCGGTCAGCTATCTTCTTTATGTGGACTTGATGCTGCTTGTTCACTGCCTACACTCGTCAAGCACAGACACACCACCAATATGGAAACTGAGGGTTTATTTGGCCAGTGAAGCCCTTAGAAAGTCAGATATTCGAAATTATTTAGAATAGACGCGGCGTTGTATGCGCTGAGGCCGCCATACTCCTTTCTGTTTTTTTTTTCTTGGCACTCTTGAGAGAGGCGCCACCAGCACGAGTTAAGAGAAGCCCGCGCTTATTTAAATCGTCTTTGACGCAACAAGGATGGAAAATGGAAATGCATGGATAAATTATTAGGATAGTTAATGCTTACACAGGAGGCAATTCTGTGAATATATTTGTAAGCGGATGTTGCCGTTGCTGGGGAATGTGACGTCACAGGCTGGCTTACCAAAGCCACAGTTAACGGTTTTTTCAAAACAATTTTATTTCTGAAGTACTCATTATTCATTCTCGGTATATCGACAGCTTTTGATAGCCACACCTCGTTATAATGATACATTCAATAGGTACACATAGTGTTCAAAGAAATATTATTTTATTTGATATGCCCAACCTCAAACACAATTATAAATGCTGTCTATAATGTCCAATACCTTTATCTAATGACACATCAAAGAAATAAATTTGGAGTACCCCAGGGTGCTATAGTGTCTCAGATACTATTATCGTTTTTATTACTTTTTATAGAAATTATTTTTATATTTTATAACTAAGTTATTTTTGTAGGTCTGAACTTGTTTTGTGTACTCCAATCTGATGTAATTTCTTGTTTTTGTTGCATTTACTCGTTCACTCCCATTTCATCCATCACTCCCACTCGTTTCTTCCCATTTGTGAACACGACTAGTTAAAGAGTCGTCTTCGTTTTAGAGTGGTTGCCGGTTGGTTGTTTCTCTCAAGTAGTTTATCATCCATGTTTGCTGTTGGAGTGGCCTTTGTTTAATGAACGCATACAAGTTTTCAGTTCTCTATAACTCACAGGAAATATTTCAAATTGATTTATGATGTGATTTTCATAGAATAACTTTATTTTATATTTCAAAAGGTTGTAAATGTTTACTTGTAAAGCTTACTTACTTATGTACAGAAAAGAAAGATGTAATGTTTAGAGGCCATTTTTGCATAGAGGTGAACAAAGTGCAACACTAGAACGTAAAAATGTTAGTTACGCAATAAAACGAATCAAAATTGCTCTTAACGAAGTGGACTAGCAGACTGTGGGTTTTTATTAAGGGAAATATTGAACCAATTACCACATTTATGTCCAAAACTGTCCGAAAATAGGTTTAACCTATAAATATTGTTACGGGCTAGGGGGTATTAAAATGTCGGTTAGAGATTCCGAAGTTTATTGGCAACGAAGGTACAGTCGATCGTAGGCAATGACAAGAAGAATGCAGCTGACGCTGCACCGAAGTCTTCCCTTACGTCCACCAAGTCCGTGTCGTACACCTACAATAACACTACCGATGTTACTTCACGTAGTCCTCAAAGTTCTCGTCACGGTTATCGCAGTAGGTATTCTCAAAGATCGCTTCTTAATTATCGCTTGTTTTGCCTCGGTAGTCGAATGCAGACTGACTGACTGCTGGCGTTACGGCGCTTTATATGTATAGATCAGCTGATTGAACATCCCAGATTCGTCTAGACGTAATAATAATAGCGCATAATTTTGAATACATTCCGCAGGCACCTACAGTAATTCATCGGAGAAGAGTTTGTAGAAATTTCGATGTCGACACTTCTTTAACAATATTGATGAAACCTGTACCATTCGATAGGTCACCCTAGGTCTAGGAATGCGTTTTTATATTGTGCCTCTACAATGCCTAGGTCTCGATATATAGGGCTTAAGAGTTATGTACTGCATGTCAGGCAATATTGAACCTTATGCCATCGACATAAGGTGCATTCGTAACATTATGTAGAATGGCATAACACATTAATCCAATATCTAGAATTTAAATATGTAAAAACTTATTTTATTATTTGGATTAATTTTTTGTTTCCATGTAGAGCAGTGGATGCAGTTGAACGTGAGCAATACAATAAAGAGCACTACTTGGTAAGCAAAGTCAATACCAGGTTATTATACAGATTAACATTATCCGATGCTATAACAATACAGTTGCGACTGCGAAATACGGAATAAATATGAGATGTATTACGATAATAAAGTAGTACGTAAGTTTTATAGACGACTCCGCTTGGAGTGCAATTGTGGTAAGTGGCAAACCACAGAACAATTACTATCGTGTCTACTACTTATTCTGTCGTCTGCATATTGAATGAAATTATAGACAACAGTGATGGCACCTGACATGTATCCGAATTCTATGAACATTGACGATCGACTGTCACACGGAGCGGACGTACGAATTGTCAAGAATTTTAATATTTGCGAAGCAGTCGTCTCGTTTTAAAATACAGTCAATTGTGTTGTGTTGTGATTATCGGAACAAGTCTCTTCGCTATTTAGGAAACAGAAACCGGTTATCGACGGCGCGCTCGCGCGCTGTCGATCACTATCGCGCCGGAGGAGATTTTCCATATGAATGAGGAGAATCCAGTGGACGATGTGGACATTGAATCTGATAGTATGGATGAAGAGGACCGAACAGAAGGAGCTTTTCAACAAGGCTACAATGATCAGAACTTACACAATACCGAAGAACTTGGTTTGAATGAGAATGAAGAATGGACAAGAGTGAGTAAAAATAAAAGAAGGAAAACAGAAACGATAGATGTTAGTATGGAAAAATATTACGCACTAGCCAAACTATTTGATGCACAAAACGTTTTAGAAATCACCCGAGTGAAATTTATTAACGCTTATAAAGTGATTACCAGTTTTGATGACGAAATCAAAGCAGAGCTGTTAATAAAATGTCAATTCCTAAAAGAAAAAGAATGGAGGATCGAAATGACATGGGAAGTTACTTCGACATATGGCATAATTAGGAATATAGGCATTGATTTATCTGAAACGGAGCTCTTAGAATGCATTAAGACCTACAATGAAGCTAACATTCTGTCCGCGAAAAGACTTAATCGCCGAAATACTGAGTCAGGTTGAGTACCAAGCGAAAGTGTTCGGATGTGCTTTGAAGGCGGCTTCCTCCCTCAATATATTAAGATTTTTAATTTAAGAGTTGCCGTGGAACCATATGTTTTTCCGGTAACGCAATGTTCCCGATGCTGGCGCTTTGGACACAGGATGAATATATGCTCATCATTCAAAGTTATTTAGCGTAAATGTGGTACATATCACGATGATCGTGAGTCCACCATATTTAAGTGTGTAAATTGTGGAGGCAATCACATATCTTTAGTGAAAACGTGTCCAGTGTACTTGAAGGAAAAGAAAATCACAGATTTGATGGCCGAATTTAACTGCACATACCGCCGTGCATTGACCATGTATGTTCCGCCTTTTTCACTACAACCTGTTGATCAATATTCTGTTGCAAAATTTAGCAAAAACCAGCAAACAGTTAGACAAAATAAATCACCATTCCCCATGTCATATTCAGCTGCAGTAGCTAATATGCCTATGCAAACCGATAACAGTCGAGATAAAACAAATTATTATAAAAATAAAGCTCCTAAACGTAAACAGCGGAGTCCATCGAACCAATCTAATGAAGAGGAGTCGTTTTTGTTGGAGGGTCAAACAGCGCACATGGAGTCGTATAAGTTTGCTGAGATGCGCGCGACTACTGACGATACTCGGCGCAATAGAGTTGGGACCAAAATAAAATAATAGTAACGATTTTACTGTCAACAATAACTTAGATATAGATGAGTGCACTAATCAACCAAATACAGAGTCATGTTCTAGTAGTAATTCATCGGAAACGATAATGAACAAAATTAAATTGATTATATTTTCAAACAGGTTTGCAATAAACCAAAAACTTAAAAATATTGTCAGAATAACTATAGAAAACTGTATTACTGCTATTAAGGAATATGTAGAAAACTTCACTGACCTGTCTATATATAAAAAGATATTTGAATCAATTTTTAGTTCAAAATATGGCTAATAGTAACAATAGTACTAGGACTATCATGATTAATGTATTGCAGTGGAATGCGCAAAGTTTGTCACCAAAACGTTTATTGTTTGAGCAACTATTAATTCAAAATAAAATACATATAGCTGCAGTGAGTGAAACCTGGTTGTGTCCTGAAAACCGACTGGTGGTAAACAACTACAATATATTTAGGAATGACCGAGAGGATAATTATGGTGGAATTTGAATTTTTACACATAAATCTATTTAAGTTGAAGTATGTCGTTTGGTACATCCTAATGAGGATGTTCAGATATTACACGTTAAGGTTTTCAACTGCAGTCATATTGACAATGTAGTTGCTGTTTACTGGCCTCAGTACACACAATAAGAACTGATTGGGATAATTTATTTTCTAGATTTAGCAGCAAAACCTTAATATTAGGCGATTTCAATGCGCATCATCATACATGATCATATAAAACGGACGCTAAAGGCTCTCAAATATACGATTCCATATCGGATAGCAACGTTGTATCCCTTAATGATGGCACCTACACTCGAGTTAAATTAGTAGCGGGCAATGTGCAACAAAGTTTTTTTTTTTATAAATTATAAACCAGCGCTTGACCGCAATCCTGCCTGATGGTAAGCAGTGACGCAATCGTTGATGGTAAAGCGCACTAGTTTATTAAGAGCCTATTCACTCTAGCCTTGAAGACACTCAAATTGTAGTCCGACGGAAACACCGCCGCGGGCAAATTGTTCCAGTCCCTCGATGTACGCGGTATAAAGGAGGAGGCGAAGCGCTTCGTCCGGATCGTAATGGTGTTAACAACGTAAGGGTGGAAACCAGCCGTACGACGGGTCGTCCGCTGGTGGAACGGAGATGGGGGAATTAAATCATGCAATTCCCTCGCACACTCCCCGAAATGCATCCTATAGAACACCGAAAGGCTGGCTACTCTACGCCTGTGCTCTAGGCTTTGGAGACCAACTCGAGTTAGATCAGGGTCACCAATCAGCCTCTTTGCACGTCTCTCCACTGAATCCAAAGTGACCAGGTGACACTTGGCAGCACCAGCCCAAATGTGGCTGCAGTACTCCACACACGAACGGACCTGTGCTTTGTATAACATTAGAAGCTGCCCAGGTGTGAAGTACTGCCGGACCTTTGCGATAACGCCAAGTTTCCTGGCAGCCACCCTGGCCTTGGACTCAATGAACCGCCCAAAGTTAAGGTTCGAGGAAATCTCAACTCCCAAAAGCTGAAGGCGGTCGGAACACTCCAAGGACACATTCCGAAAAGTAGGGGCCAAGGTGAACGGGCTCCTTTTGGCGGTGAAAAGACACGCCTGTGTTTTGGCGGCATTGAATGCTACAAGATTGCCATTGCCCCATTCGGAGACTGCCTGCAGTGCAACACTCGTTCGCTCAACCATGGCCTCTCTTTCGGACCGGATTGATTCCCTACTAGCCCGAGCATCCGGCAGGTATCTCTCTACAACTGTGCTGTCATCTGCATACCCATAGATACCGGGCATCAGTAGATCGTTAATATGCAGCAGAAACAGAGTTGCAGAGAGAACAGACCCCTGAGGAACACCGGCATTAGTTGACATGGGCTCAGAAGAGCATCCGTCGACAACAACTCGGAGGGACCGTTCAGTCAGGAAGTCTTTTACCCAGCCAGTCAGGCTAGGGGAAATGCCGTACGCTGGAAGCTTACTCAAAAGGCCAGCGTGCCAAACCCGGTCGAAGGCCTTCGAGACATCAAGGGAGACAGCAATCGCTTCCCCATTCTTCTCGAGGGCCTCGCCCCACAAGTGAGTGGCATACACTAGTAGGTCCTCAGTTGACCGATTGCGGCGAAACCCGTACTGTCGGTCACTGAGGAGATCGTTACCTTCCAGGTATGCCAAGAGGCGCGAGTTCAATACACGCTCCATAATTTTGCAAAGTATGGAGGTGATCGAAATCGGCCGATAGTTGGCGGGATCGGCACGACTACCCTTCTTGGGCACAGGCTGCACGTTAGCAAGCTTCCAGGATTTGGGCACTATACCAGTCCTAAATGAGAGGCGATACAAGCGCGTCAATACAGGAGACAACTCGGGCGCACATGCTTTAAGAACAATCGCTGGTATACCATCCGGACCACTAGCCTTATTCACGTCCAGACGACACAGTACTCTCAGAACCTCCTTGTTTCTAATGCGAACCTCAGGCATTGAAGCTCCGCAATGAGGTAAATTAGGTGGAGTAGCACAGCCAGTATCAAGACGCGAATTATGGGCAAAGAGAGATGCAAAGAGACCTGCTTTCTCTCTCGCCGTATGAGCCAGTGTTCCATCAGGCCTAACCAGCGGAGGCAGTGAGGGCCGACAGAAGTTCGCCTCAACCGATTTGGCAAGGGACCAAAAAGATCTGCTACCGGATGGCTGCGCAGATAACTTGTTGCCAATATGGGTAATGCGGTCGAAGCGAGCCTTCTTGAGCGCCTTCTTGTAGGACTTGGCAGCACGGTTAAAGGCTCTCTTCTTTGAGCTTAGATCCGGAGCTCCGCGGTCACGAGCGTCAACCCAGGCGAGAAATGCCGTGTGCTTTCGCTGTTCAGCTTGGACACAATCGGCATTGAACCATGGGCGAGCCGAGCCACCGACGGGCACGTCATTGAATGGGATAAAATACTCCATAGCTTGACGCACCACATCGGTTATAGCGTCCGCACAGCTCGAAGGATTGTCAGAAGAGAAGCAGACCTGCTGCCAAGGATAAGACGCAAAGAAGTGGCGCATCTCATCCCAATCCGCTGACCTGTATCGCCACATTCGCCGTTCACCACGAGAGTCGTGATCTGGTGGGGAGAAGGACGTTACAGACTTCACCAGACAGTGGTCTGAAGTTCCCAACGGTGAGGAAACCGTTACAACACATCTGTCCGGATCAGTGGTCAGCAGAAGGTCCAAACAGTTGGCAGTATGCCCAACTACATCAGGCACCCTAGTCGCTTGCTCTACCAGCTGGGAAAGGCCCATAGAAAGCGCGAAGTTTCGCGCTTCTCTCCCAGCGTGGTCGGTCCTCTGGTATGGGAAGAGCCAGTCCTGGTGGCAGGCGTTGAAGTCCCCCAGAGCGACGAACTGAGCGTCAGGGTGCCGATGCAGCGCATTGTCAGCAGCCTCACTGAGGTGGTCAAATAAACGAGTTGTCTCCTGATCACCGCTGTGCGATCGGTAGACACAGGTGTAAACAATTTTGTCCACACCAGTGTCAACCAACAGCCATAGGGACGAGAAGTGAGGGTCTTCGAGGTGACGGAGGCGCCGGCAACAGATGTCATTGCGGATATACACACAGACCCCGGCACGCTGCAGGAAATGATGCTCCAAAGAGTATCCCGGGTAGCCGAGGTACGCCGCGTCAGTCGGACATCTGATCTGGGTCTCCGTCAAGAAAAGTAGGTGTGGCTTTTCAGTCTCAAGGTGGTGATGTACTGCAATGAGATTGGCGTGCAGACCTCGAACATTTGAGAGGTGCACTTGGAATGAGAGGACGTGCGCCCGCTGTACACATCTACTTTTCTTTATTAACCTTTTCATAAAAAAAAATGAGTGAATAGGAAGGAAGACGGCAGTTGAGTGAGGTGATGCAATGATAAACCCAACAATGCGACCAACGATGCTGGGCCAGAGGGAGATTGTTCTGGAGACTGCGGGGACGCCCGAACCCCCCCAGGGATCGCCATCGGGTCCTCTCGTCCGGTCGCCAACCGGCACGATGGGGCCACCCGGGGTTTTTTCGTAGTTGGCAGGGCAGCCTTTCGTATGTGGCTGGCACACTACTTGGCCCCCAACTACCTGCGGTCGGCCAGCGGAGAACCGTGCTTCGGATCCCGCTACCCTCCACGAACAAACTCCCGACACAACACCAACTGGCGCATCGCACCCGGCACACATCGCAACACAACTGCTCAGACCCGACCTCCGAACGGCTCTCCCGATATTTCATTCTCCACTTCCGATATAGCATGTTTTTTCAATTGGCAGGTGACAAGTGAATCTTTGGGAAGTGATCACTTAGTAATTAAGATATCTTTCCCTATGTCGTGTGATCCTAATTATTAAAAAAAAACATCGTAACTTTAAGAACACCGTCTGGAGCGCCTATAAAACAAAACTAGAAGAAAAATTTTGTAACTTCAATTTAACTGAAGACTTACAACTGACCTATGATAATTTTGTTAATCATGTTAATGAAGCTGCTGACGCGCACATACTTTTATTAAAGTTAATCTAAACCCAGCTAGCAGATTCGTTCCGAAACCCTATTGGACTCCCAATTAAAACACTTAGTCGCAAAAAGGAGATTAGCTCTGTCAAACTTCCGAAAAAATCCTTCTCCTTCAAATCTGATAATACTGAGAGGGTGTATTAGTGAATCCCAAAAGCATATACGTAAGGCATCATCAGATAACTGGCACAAATTCTGTGATTCTTTGGATGAGGTTTCAAATACTAGAGAAATGTGGTGGAAGATGAAATTGTTAAAAGGAAATATAGCAAATAATAATATATTTTTTGATAAAACTAAATGTGAAATGCTTTTGAATAATATGTGCCCTGCCTATGTCAGTCCCTGTAAACCAATCTTCAGTTCCAACAATACAAAGTTGGAAGTCCTCATAACGTTACATGAATTAGAGACATGTATTAAAAACAGTGATAGTGCGCCGGGGTGTGATAACATATCATTTTCTATGATGAAACATTTACTTACCTATAAACAGAAAAAGCATTTTAGTCGATCTTTATAACAAATTTCTAAATACTGGTTTTATTCATACTCAATGGCGAGATGTCTGCGTATTACCAATCCCTAAACCAGGCCGAGACCCCACGCTAACGTCATCTCTGCGTCCTATTAGCTTAATGTCCTGCGTTTCTAAAGTGTTCCATTCAATTATTAACAGAATATTGGAGTGGTACTTTGAAAATAATAGTTTTTTTTCGGCCGACATGGTAGGTTTTAGCAAATCTAAATCGTTTTTAGATATTTTGGTTAAGCTGGTCACAAGAATACAATCAGGTTTCTCTCAAGATTTGACTACTTTAGCGTGCTTTCTGGATATAGGTAACGCGTACAACAATATTAATATTTGTTTATTACTTGAAATTTTGGATGAAACTGGCTTTAGCTTTAGGATATGCAATTATTTGTGGAATTTTCTAACATTTAGAATTGTTTTTAAATTAGACAAGAGCATAGTTTTATCAATCGTCATACTGGCCAAGGTCTAGCACAAGGTGACCCTCTATCACCCCTATTATTTAATGTCGCAACATATTCAATTTGTAAGCTCATACAAAATGTACATGTTTCTGAATATGCAGACGATTTTGTCCCGTATACTTCAGATAAAAACTTAGAAAGTGCCCGTAGCTCTCCCCAAGCTTTATTAAAAATTTTAGTAAAGATATTAAAAATGTAGGCCTAAGGTTGTGACCTACAAAAAGTAAAATGTGTGTATTTCAAAAGGGTAATTAGAGAAATCGTATTTGCATTTCTATAAATAATGCGCCATTACAAGAAGTAGCAAATGTGTAGTATTTAGGTATGTGGTTCGATCGTTTGCTTAGATAGAATAAACACATTAATGAGTTATATGAAAAAAACAAATAAATTCTTAAATATTTTTTTTATTTTTAACATTTAAACATTTAAGGAAACTGTATATATCGATTATCAGAAGTCGATTGGATTTTGGTAGTTTTGTATATGGTAATAGCTCTCATTCAAACTTACACAAATTGGACAAGCTGCAAAACCAAGCAATGCGTATATAGGTGGTTTTGTTAAAAGTACTCCCATTCACACCATGAAGAGTGAACTTTGTTTACAGCCTTTACGAATTCGTCGAATCTTTCTCGACTTGACTCAACTTGACGAATCCAATTAATCACCAAATTATAGGTATAAAACAGGCTAAACGATACTATCATATAATCCATCTTAAAAACATATATGTTCACTATATTTAGAACAATATTCAGCCGACTATAAATTTTTTCCCGACGGCTCTATGCATACATCAGGCAATATCAATTATAGGTCAATGGGAGCTGCATTTTTTGATCTACAAATAAATTCATCTATAAAATTCAAAATTTCCTTCAGGGTGTCCATCATGTATCTAGAATTAATTGCTATTTTGGAAGCCTTATCCTACACAAAATCAGTTGATTCTGACAAAGAAGATGTTTCATTTTGGGCCACCACTATGTACGCTATATAGATAAAAAGGAAAAAAATAGTAGCTTTTCATAAAGGTACTACTAAATTAATTTGAATAAAAATACAAGTATATATAATTAATTATTTGAAACGTTTTTTAGTGAGATAACCCTTTATTAAGGTAGCCATGATACTTTTTATGCCGTTTGATTGGCGACTTTGACAGTTCTCTTTTCCCGTTGTGTTTGTGTCGAGTGTTGATTTGAGTTGATTGTGTTTATTTAATGGGCCGTATGTTCGGATAAAGATAAGATAAAGATAATTTTATTTTGCAAACATGGGTAAAAAAGATGACAAAAAATAAATGTATATACAACGTGTAACAAAAAGGGTATATACATAGCAAGGGCATGGCATCTTTAGAAGATATCAAACGATATCGGAAGGGTTTCAACTCAAAATAAAATACTCAAAAAATAGGTACCAAATTTTTGATTACGTGTGTTTCTTAAAATCAAATCATAACAAACGTGGCAGCACACTACATACGTTAATAACTACTCGTTACCCGTCACGTTACTTGCCAAAATCCGATAAATGTCTTCAATATCTCTGTGCGACTAGTATGATAGTAGCCTATCACAGGCGGTGGTTTTCCTCATAACTTCCTAACATAAAGAGATAGGATTAAAAAACCCTTCCAATATCGTTTGATATCATGTAAAGATACCATGCCTTTGTTATGTATATACCCTTTATGTTACACGTTGTATAATGTTCAGCCATGTTTTACCATTTAGGCATGCAAATTCTTTTTTTAAACTTTCAACTTAAAACTAGTAAATAAAGTTTAGGAAAATAGTTCAAAAACTACATTATTCTAACTTAAAAGAAAAATATTTTTCAGTAAGGTACTCACTTATATTATAGTCCGTTTTCACGACTAAAAGGCTTCGGAGTCTTTTTTTAAATAATTTTAACGGAAACTCTTTCCAGCTCTTTGGTAACTTAATATAAATAAGTGGAACCATGCAGTAGACACTTTTGCGCATAAGTGCTGTCTTAGCTAGCTCTTGACATAGCAATGTATTGTCGTGTCTATTGCGCGGAAAAATGTCAGCTATACATCTGAAACGACTCGGAATTCATGTTTTGTTTTATTCGCAGTCATATGGTAGATAATGTAGTTACGATAGCCTTAAATACATGACAAGTCAATCAAATGTCACTGTTAAAATCTTATTTCGCTTATTTGCACTCCTTGGCCGAGTTAAATTGAATCTGTATAAAAACTAAGCCAAGATATAGGAAATTAACATTAGAAACAGTTAAATATATCGTAACTATACCTAGCATTAAGTGTACAATGTGCTGGCCCAGGCTCCATACATTTCTGAAACATCTCCTGTTATTTTGACTGACTCGATAAGTTCTTTACTGCATGTGGCTCGCTGTACCTCTTATTTAAGAGGCAACCCAATAGCTTACAGTATTATTAAGGCAATATTTGAGCTGAAGGAAAATTCAAAAGAAGTTATTCTTCAATGGATTCGTTCACATATTGGGTTAACAGAAAACGAAAGAGTGGATAAATTAGCAAAAGAGGCTTCTTGTGATGGCGTAGCTATTGATATTTATCCGTACTTTACCTACTATATTCCTCTTGTTAAGGAATTTTGTTATGAAATGTGGAATATACATTTTGATGAAAGATCTGTGACGAAGGGAATCTGGTATAAAACACTACAAACCGAACCTTGGAAAGTGCCGTAGTATGAGCAATTAACAGTAAACAGAAATATGTTAATCACTGCGTTTAGACTTTTATCTGGACACATTCCACTTAATAAATTCGCTTTTTTAATGAAAAAGGTCCCATCCCCACTTTGCGCGAAGTGTGGAATAGTGGAAGACGCCTTTTATATTATGATGGAATGTGACCGGAACGCGGACATCTGACTTGAATTAAACGGATTAAGTTCGAATGAGGTTGGAGCATGCAACAGTATTTTTCGGGCAGGGTCAGTTTCCCAGTGTGTGGAAGGAGGGGAAGCTGGTCCTGCTCAGGAAGGAGGGGCGCCCCGCGGACTCGCCGTCCGCGTATCGGCCCATAGTGCTGCTCGACGAGGCGGGCAAACTTTTTGAGCGTATAATCGCAGATCGCCTCGTCGGCCACTTGTGCGGAGACGGGCCGAACCTGGACGACAACCAGTTCGGTTTTCGTCGGGGGCGTTCCACCATAGACGCAATCATGCGCGTGAGAGCCCTGGCGGAGGATACGGTATCCCGGGGTGGGGTGGTGTTGGCAGTGTCTTTAGACATTTCCAACGCCTTCAACACCCTACCCTGGAGCTGTATTAGGGAGGCCCTGAAATACCATCGGGTGCCTCCCTACCTCCGCCGCATAGTAGGGGCTTATCTAGAGGATAGATGCGTCATATATCGGGGACGTGACGGTGCCGGTCGGCACCAAATGTCGTGCGGTGTTCCACAGGGATCGGTCCTGGGACCGCTCCTGTGGAATATCGGCTACGACTGGGTGCTGAGAGGCGAGCTCCCGTCGGGCGCCGACTTGACGTGTTATGCGGACGACACGCTTGTCACTGCCCGGGGGAGCTCGCACAGGGAAGCGACGTTGATAGCCACGGCTGCGGTGTCACAGGTGGTGACCGGCATCCGGCGCCTGGGCCTGGAGGTGGCCCTTGACAAGTCGCAGGCCATGGTTTTCCATGGCCCCCGGCGTGCGCCGGCGCCGGGATCACATATCGTGGTCAGTGGTGCCCGGATAGCTGTCGAGTCCACCATGAAGTATCTGGGATTGGTGCTCGACAGCCGATGGGAATTCGGACCCCACTTCCGGCGGCTGGCGCCCAAGCTGATGGGTGCAGCAGGCGCGCTGTCAACATTGCTTCCCAACATGGGGGGCCCGAGTGCCGCCTGTAGGCGGTTATACGTGTGAATCGTGCGGTCTATGGCCCTGTATGGGGCCCCTGTGTGGGCGATGGACCTGACGGCCGGAACACTCGCCATTCTGCGCAAGCCGCAGAGGGCAATGGCCGTCAGGGTCGTCCGCGGGTATCGCACGATTTCCTACGAGGCGGCCTGCGTCCTGGCCGGATCCCCGCCCTGGGACCTAGAGGCGAAAGTACTCGCGTCATTATACCGATGGCGCGAGGAAGAGCGGACACGGGGCTCCAGTCCGGCGCAACGGCAGATCGAGCTGCGCCGAGAGGAGCTCCGTCAGGTCCTGGTGGCGGACTGGCGGCAGAGGCTTATGCGCCCTGCCGCCGGCCTCGCTACCGTCGAGGCGATCCGGCCAGTACTCGACGACTGGCTCGGGAGAAGGCACGGCTCCCTGTCGTTCAGGGTGACGCAGGTGCTGTCGGGGCACGGCTGCTTCGGCAAGTACCTGTGTCGCCTAGGCAGGGAGCCGGACGCTCGGTGCCACCACTGCGTCCAATGCGGGGAGGATACGGCGCAGCACACGCTCTCCGAGTGTATAGCTTGGGAGGAGCAGCGCCGTGTCCTCACAAATGAAGTAGGAGGCGACCTGACGCTGCCGGCAGTAGTGCGGAGGATGGCCGGCAGCGCAGAGTCGTGGGACGCGGTGGTGTCCTTCTGCGAGGACGTGATGTCGCAGAAGGAAGCTGCGGAATGGGAGAGGGAGATCTCAACTCTCTTCCCGGGCCGCAGAAGACGCACCGGGCGCCGAAGAAGGGCGGTTAACGCCCTCTTCCGCCCCCCATGAATGGGTCCAGGGGCGAGGGATATGGGGAAGTCCCCGCCCCCTATTCGATGGACCCCGCGGCGGAGGCGCGCGCGAGTGTCAGCGCGCGCCTCTGAGGCGATGCACGGGGTAGCTTAACACCCCACTACCCCGTGCCGGAGACGAGGCCCGGACAGACCAGGCCAGCACGAGAGTGTGGGGCTGCGGAAGAATTTAGACTCCCGCGGCCCCACGCGCGCTTGTGACAGAAGAGACACCGGGGTGGTTTTAGTCAGTAAAAGTCTGACAGACCCCGTCGCCCACCCTAGGGCGGCGGACATCCTATGAGGATTTCCACCCCGAAAAAAAAAAAAAAAATGCAACAGTATTTTAGCATTTCCTTTATCTGATAAAGCAAGGATGCTTTACAAAATAGTTGAGGTTGGCTTGCGCCGTCGGGCGGAGGCTCGGTGACGAAAGTGTATTTGATGTTTTTTTTAATTTGTAATTTGTACTTAGCATGTAGCTGCATTACAGAGCGACATTGTCATATGTGACAAAGCTCTCAAAATAAAGATTATAAAATAAAGAATTCTATGAAGGTAAGGTTGGTTGCTAAGGTTCATTAAGGTTGCCATCAACAAGTAAAGAAGAAAAAACATTGAGTCGCATATTTTACTGAGACAAGATAAAAGGGGAAAAAATTCTGTTAGAGTAAAGAAATAAACACAAGCAGGTTGATTTACATTTGATTTTTCTCCTTCAAATCTAAATTCTGTGAAGTATGAAATCACGTCGATAGCTATGAAAAGGTCAACAAAAGTACTCCAAGTTTTTCTATCATATCTACTGACCCTCAGTACATACAGAATTTGAAATCCAATTGATATTACGTATTATACAGTTTCCGAAGTCGACAGAAGCCGTAAAATGTAATTCGAAAACTTGATCGGATCTCGAAAGTCATTTTTGTAAATCCCACAAGAACACGCTGTGAACCTTTTCAAAGGCGTTTACTAAAATAAATCGAATTCAATTTAATTGGTAAAGTTGGCGGTTTCTTCAAGTTTCTCACGAAATTAGCGAGAATTTCGCCATCGTATAATAAATTAAGAGCTGAAACTCAAACAGAAGCTACCGGCGATATCGAGTATCGTTTTGTGAGCTCGTAAAAAATATTTTGTGTAATTATTTGAGTGCTGCGAGCACTTCGAGCGCATCTCTCGTTCTTTGTGAAAATACGAATAATAGCGTTTAACGGTATTAATAAAGGTGAAATGTCTGTATAATGAAGGGGAATTGATAGAAGGTACGCATGCAGAAACTATAAAAAGTATAAATGACGAGAATTTATAAATACCTATTATGAATTGGGACGTCAATATAATATTGGGACGTCAATAGAATATTGTATAATGTATATCTTTATCTCTTTATTATGTATACCATATACAACGTGTAAATTAAAACGCACTTTGTGAAAGTGTTGGTCCAGAATCGTTTACTGAATTGGTTTATATCATTTTTAGTATAGTTATTTTTTTTATCCCAAAAATAATTAAAAGTATGCATATTATATATTGTCATATTAACCCTGCTGTATTCATTGCTGCATTGTATGCATACAAATTTAATCATTCATTACAAAATAAAGAAAAAAATAACCCCTATTTCAGGAACGTTAACATCATCGTTCTCCAAGAATTGGTCTAACTAATTTAATAAATAACAATGCATATACATGTTAAATTAAAAATTCATTGTATGTGTTATGATTATAATACTGTTATGGGCTAGGGGTACTAAAATACCGGTTAATAGTTACGAAGTTTATTGGCAAAGAAGGTACAGTCGATCGTAGGCAATGACAAATAGAATGTAGCTGACGTTACACCGAAGTCTTCCCTTACGTCCACGAAGTCCGTGTCGTAAACACACAATAACACTACAGATGTTACTTCACGTAGTCCTCAAAGTTCTCGTTACAGTTGTCGCAGTAGGTATTCTCAAAGATCGCTTCTTAACTGTCGCTTGTTTTCGTTGCGCCAGTCGAATGCAGACTGCTGACCGCTGGCGTCACGGCGCTTTATATAGATCAGCTGATCAATCATTACAGATTTGTCTAGACGTAATAATAATAGCGCATAACTTCGAGTACATTCAGTAGGTACCTACGGTAATTCATCGGAGACGAGTTTCCGGAAATTTCGATTTCGACACTTTGCTTACAAAATTATTGAGACCTTCGATGGGTCACCCCAGGTCTAGCAATGCGTTTTAATAAGGTACCTCAACACGTAACAATACTCTAAATAGGGTGTTTGAGGGTGTGCATTACATGTTGTAGATTACAGAACATAAATAAGCTTTTACAAAGGGTGACAAATTCACTGAATTAATTCCAGTTTTTACTTTTCCCAGAGAAACCACAAAAAAATACATGAATTTATAGGTTGTAGTGTCCAACATAGGCACCATACGAGCGCATCGCACTCCGGGCCGCCGCCGCACGTCGTCACAGTGCGCAACGCACTGACCGGTCACCAGGGGGCGCGTGCGCCGCTTGCGCTGGGCTGCCGCCGCTATAAATAAATGCGATACCACAGGCGGCTTTTGCCAGCGCTGGCAACCGTAATGAGGTGTAACCACATCCCTGCGCTGCGGTCCATATTCTCCGTTATAATATAAGTTACTCTATGGGTGCATTGGGCACTGGCCGTTGGAAGCCGAGCGTTTGGCGAGCCCGAGTAGCTCCGAGCGCGCGTAGCTACGTGATACGTTCCCGAGGATACGGGAGTGCCCGGTATGGAGCGCGTCTGTTAGTCACACAGCCTCGTATCTTCCACCACCTATGTGATCGCTGAGACCCTATTCAAGACGATATTTTAAAATGAATTTTATTGATGACCTCTTAAAAACGAACATAGTTTTTCAACTATAAACAAGTCGCTGATATACATCGCTCCCTTATTTTTTGTCCTAGGTGGGAAATCATCAAATGACCTGGATAGGTAATAATCAAAGGGCCGTGGTTTCTATTTTGAACCAACGCGCAAACCTGACCCAGGAGGCAACGGTCTTCCTGGACCCCGTCACGATGTACTGGCATTTCTTTGAAGCGCCTCCAGATCCTATGACGGCATACATCGCTTCCTCAAACAAACACTTAGTAGTGTGCTCAAAATGAAAACAGCTCGTAAGACTTACTCGTTGGTACGTATGTAATAATCTAGATTTATTTACAATAATAGATGACGTACAAACAAACATTATTCCAAGACATAAAAGTACACTAAACTTACCAACATGTTGGCTAAAAATACACTCCGATAGTAGCCTTATTATGACCATATAAATGCACAGTAAGTTACCTGAAACAAAAAGAATTTAAATAAATATAACATCTTCATAAATAAATTAAAGAAAGAATTAAAGAAAATAAATGCATCAAAACTTCTAAAAGGAGTGATTTAAGTAGTTTACAGGACAAACTTGATTTCAGAGTACCAAATCCCCCAGTAAAATTCGTATATGCATTATCTATACGTAAAGAACAGTTCTATAAAGCTGTAGTAATCAAACAGTATAATATAAGAAACTGCACTCATAAACAAACAAAAAATACACTAACATCTTGGTTACTAAATTTGTCATATGATAAAGCAGAAAGATTATTACGTAAAACGAATCTAGTGTTAGTAGTAAAAAATTAAAATAAAATATGTATGTAATAAAATTGAATAATAATAAATAAAAAGATATAAGTAGGTACATAGTTCTTAACGTGAGTATAAACCTAATACTGGACATAACGAATGACCAGCCTATCTGCAATATCAGGTAGAATTCAGTTGGTACAAAGAACAAAATACTCATCTAACATTTTTTATCAAAATTGGCTTATTTATATGCGGAATGTGGAAAAAAGATGCATAAATATCGGTATTTTTTAAATTTGTGTTAACTAAATAGAACCCTGTAAACCTGGTTATTAAATAAGATGCTTCTGCATAATAAAAAAAAAATACTATGATAAGACATTTTTGACGCGTATTAAGTTGAAGCGTCTTTTCTACTTAGCATTGCTGGTTATGCGGTGGTTATTTTTTTCTCTTCCTTTTAATTTTCTCTGTAATTTTTATTTAGATTTCTCTGTGACAGAATCGCAAGTTAAATAATTATTTTACTATCATGTATATTATGACTCGTTCAAGTTAGTTGTTGTGCTTCTTTTATTGCTACATAATTGTTGTTTAAAACCGAATGTCGCGTCAGTAAATTAAGCTGCTGTAGTAACTACAGATTTAGTTCCAGCTTTCTTCTTCAATCAGATAAGAATTAGACAAATATAACGTTGTGACTCGTAAATAGTTAAAGATAAGATTCATGAACGTAGCTAATATGCCTTTTCTAAGCTATTATTTGCTAATAATACTAGATCTCAGGTTAGGCTTCATTTTTTTTTTAATTATAACTAGTGCTTGACCGGAATCCTGCCTGATGGTAAGCAGTGATACGATTGTTGATGGTAAACAAACGTAGCCGGCTAGTTTATAAAAAGCCTATTCACTAAAAAAAACTGAGGGAACAGGAAAGAAAACGGCATATGAGCGAGGTGATGCTATGTTAAACCCAACAAAATGACCAATGATGCTGTCTGGCACAGCCATAGAAAATAAGAAATAGCCAAGTTGATTGTCTTAGTTTTTCCAAATCCAATTTTTTCGTTGAAAAGAATATTATTTTATTCTAAATATAAATTGCGTTCTTTATAAACATAGTTTTTAATTATTTTTGAGAATATTGGTATCATTGAAATATTTGTATTATTTAAAACTATTTAAAATTATTTGGTGACAAACGGTTTTTTTTTTAATCTGGCTTGAGGCCGTTGAGCGAGGTGACGCAATGTTAAGCCCAACAACACGACCAGCGATGTTGTGGCAGAGGGAGATTGATCTGGACAATCAACTTGGCTATTTCTTATTTTTACATACTGTTATGACAAATATGGAAAAAACACTCCAGTGTGTGCGATATTTTATGACATGACTCAGGCATTTGATTGTGTGCAACATAATATTTGACTAAAAAGCTTGACGCTTATGGCATACATGGAAATGTCCTTGAACTCTCAAAATCTTATTTAAACGACAGAAAACACGTAACGGATTTAAGCAGAATTAATATTCACACCAAAAGAGAAGAGAGCTTTCTATCAAATGAACGAAACGTTACCTCCGGGGTTCCACAAGGAAGTATAAGTACTCGGACAACTACTTTCTACATTTCTATGTTACGGGTTTGGTTTGCGCCCTTAGTCCTTCCAGCGGACCATTGTGCGTGCGCCATGGCGGCCGTTGGCGGTTATTCCAACCAGCCCACCTCCCTCCAGAAGCCCATTAAGTCTCCTGGCTTGTTGCGAACATCTGTGTAAGATCTTGATGCCCTTATGGTTTTACTTCTAATTTGGGTGACTTCTGTAAATTCGAAGAGTACATGCGCAACTGTCTCATCGGCCTCTATGCAGGGTCTGTACAGAGTGCTGACCGTTAAATCCGTTTTTTCCGTTTTTTAGATATTAAAGGCGTTCGCTGCGTTAAGCGGGCGTGCGTCGCGGGTGCTCTTCACGGGGACCCGCGCCTTGCTCTGTTGCAGACAAATTTAACCCGTCGCGAACGTCCGCAACGGTCTCCCACCTCTCGCAGCGCCGCCAGTACAATTTTGATCGTGCGGGTGTACAGTCGATACCCTGGATTATTTGTTCTAATTGTTTAGGCCGATCACTGGCCACCCTCGCGGTGCGGGGGGAGAGGTGGCGCCGCCACTACGATCACGCGCCATCCGAAGCGCGTCATTCGAACAGAGAACTTTCGACGACTACCTCTTGTTAACGCACTACTGTATTTACTAAATTGTATATTGTAATATTTAATTAAAGTCAAGAAAATTGAAGTATTTGCATAATTTGTCTCCCCATCTTCACTACCTAACACACCAGAGTCCAGGCTTGGACAATTTGGTGCCGTGACCAGGATTAAGGAAACCCAATTTTGGAACGTATCTGGACTGCAGAAGGAAGCATAAGGTTTCACAGGACCGGAGAAAGTAGTATAAGGGTACAGGAAATACTAGAAGAGAGAGTATTACCAAGAAGAAAAACAGAAAACCGTTGGTGAGTCCGTTCCTTTTTACCTCCTACCTACTTGTGTCCAGATTGTGCGGTATATTTGAGTAAATTGGTGGATTTCTCGATATTCTGGTGTGAATTTTAGAACCTGGGTATAGTTATTCAATTAATAAACACAACGTAATATTTTCGTATTGTCGCAATGTCTCAGACTAGTGGAAAGGTTTCAGATTCAATTAAAAGAAGAAGTTACATTAAGGGTAGATTGACGATTTTTAAAACCTATTTAAATGAAATAAAGGCTTTGGAAAGGCTATCTGACCAGCAGATCTCGGAATTGAGATTAAGGTTGGCCAAATTAGAGAAATGTTTCTCCACCTTTGATAATTTGCAATCGGAAATCGAAATTGATTCGGAAAGTCCGAGCGAACAAATGATGATTCGTTCGGAGATCGAAGGGCAGTTTTATTTTCTGATATCGGAAGGCCAGTGTATGTTGGAAAAAATAGAAGAAAGTAATTTAAAACGAAAAAGTATAGCTAAACAAAATTCGAAGCATTCCGATAGTTTTGAAAGTGCTGATTCATTTGCCCGGTCGGTACGATTGCCGATCATTAAGTTACCTACATTTGGTGGAGATTATTCGCAATGGTTAGAGTTTAGGGACACCTTTGAATCCTTAATCCATAAGAATAATTCAATCGAACCGATAAACAAATTCCATTATTTGCGATCGTCGTTGGAAGGTAGTCCAGCATTAAGTATCGAGTCGGTAACATTTTGCGCGGACAATTACAACATCGCTTGGGAATTATTGTGTCAAACTTATAATAATAAGCGTCGGTTGATTAGTAATCACATGAATTCCTTATTTGGTATAGAAAACGTAACTAGGGCTACTGATAAGTCTTTGCGTTCTATGATAGATACTATATCTAAGAATTTAAAGGGCTTAAAAACCTTAGAGCAGCCGGTAGAATACTGGGATACAATTATTATACATTTAGCAGTAAGTAAACTTGATAAAAAAAACCAGTACCAAGTGGAAGGAGCACAAAGGCTTATTGGGGGAGGTCCCTACCCTCGAAGAATTCTTTAAGTTTCTGCGTGATCGAGCTGAGATATTAGACACAGACAAGCCGAGTACGAGTAAATTGAGTAAATATGGAAGTGAGAGGGCATCTAGTTTTGTCTCGTCGTCACAGCCTAGTGAAAAAAGTAATCGTAATTATAATTGTGTCGTTTGCCAAGAAAATCATCGGTTATTTGAATGTGCAAGGTTTAATTCTATGAGTTTAGAACAAAGAAATGAAGTTGTCTGGAAACATAAACTATGTATAAATTGTTTTAAACCAGGTCATCGTGCTTACAACTGCAAGGCAATTAGTTGTAAATTTTGTAAACACAAACATAATGTATTACTTCATAGAAATAAACCTCAAAGCACGGACGGCGTAGCGAGTTCCCATGGTAATGGCTCAGGTGAAGCAACGCAGTCAGTATCGTTCGGCGTTGCGCGCCCGGACTCGAACTCGCCAGCGGCGTCGACGCAAGCGACCGCCTCCGCTACCGTTGAGCCTACGCGGCTTGCGCCGGCGGCGAAGGAACCGGTTTCGTTATCTGCTACAACGACTCGACACGTTCTTTTGTCCACAGCGCTCATTAATGTTGTGAGCAAAATAGATAATAAACATTATGTGGCGCGCGCATTACTGGATTCCGGTAGTCAAATCTCGATAGTAACTGAATATTTCTGTAAATTATTTAGGGTTATGTTGTAATCGTAGAGAGGAAACCCTGACCGTATAAGGAATAGGAAATACTAAGTTAAAGTTAACAGAAAGTTGTAAATATAAGTTTAGCTCAATAAAGAATGAGTTTAGTGCAGAGATTAATTGTATGATTGTGCCAAAAATTACGAGTAAGTTACCAAATGTAAAGGTGAATATAACCAATTGGAATATTCCCGGTAACGTTGATTTGGCCGACAGTAGATTCTATGAGCCGTCGGAAATAGATATATTAATTAGGGCGGACATGTTTTGGAACTTGATAACCGGCCAACAAATAAAATTGGGTAAGGGTCTTCCCACCTTGCTGCATTCAAGGCTACGTTGGCTTGTTACAGGTCCAATTGACATTCGTAATAGGTCAAACAGTGAAGTAAAGTGTAACTTAACAACCGGTTTAAGTGAACAAATAGAAAGGTTTTGGAAGGTAGAGGAATTATTTGACAAAAATATAACATCCAGTCACGAAGAGGATTTTGGTAAAAGGCATTTTTTGGATAATATGTATAGGACAATGGATGGTACATTTTGTGTTAAAATTCCATTTCACACTTCTCCTGGAGTATTAGGGGATTCTTTAGGTATAGCATAAATGCGTTTAATTAATTGGGAAAGAAGATTAGAAAAACCATCGCATTTAAAGACATCGTATATTGAATTTAATAGTGAATATCGAGTGCCGAATCATTTGTTAGTTACGAAACGTAACGTACTATCATGTATTGCTAAGATCTTTGATGCGTTGGGTTTATTATATATTTGTATTTTTTTTATTTGTTTATTTTTTATATTTGTGATTAAAGCCAAATTAATCATGCAGAAGTTATGGTTATGTAAATTAGGATGGGACGAACCCATAGGGCATGACATTCGAATTATGTGGGATAAATTTGTAAATAGTATAAATTCGTTAAATTGTATAGAATTCCCTAGACATGTCATGTGTAAAAATGTATCGCAAATTGAAAATTCACATGTTTTCCGATGGACCAGAGTTCCTGTCCCGAGAAAGTTCCGACTGGCCAAAGGCAAGTAGTGTAGTAGATGATAGTGTATTGAATAGCGTCTCACTAGTTGAAGTTATGAATGTCAGTACAAAGGTCATTTTGGAACAAAGGATAATTAAGTTTGAGCGTTATTCTAGTTTAAATAAGTTACAACGAGCGATGGCATATGTTCTTAGGTTTATAAAAAATTGTAGATTAAAGGATAAGGAATGTCGAGTTGTGTCTCGAGTTTTAAATGCTGATGAGTTGAATCATAGTATGATTAGTCTAGTGAAATTATCACAACTGGAGTCATTTCCTGATGAATATAAGTTGTTAGTAAATAAGAAACAACTAAGTTGTAAATCTAAGATTTTAGCTCTTACCCCCTTTCTGGATTTAAATTATTTAGTAATCCGAGTTGGAGGTCGAATACGGAATTCGTCCTTACCTTATGAGAAGAAGCACCCCTTACTGTTAGATTCTAAATATCGATTATCATGGCTTATCTTCGAGAATAGTCATAAATGGTTGCTGCATGCTGGGCCACAGCTCATGTTATCGGCGGTACGAGATAATTACTGGGCCATTAATGCCAGAAAGGTGGCTAGGAATGTTTCGAATAATTGTATATTATGTAAACGATATAGAATTAAGTCTATAGCTCCTATAATGGGCAATATCCCTAAGGCGCGTCTAGACTGTTCAGGGACGGTTTTCGAAAACTCGGGGGTTGATCTAGCTGGTCCTTATTTTATTACTGATAGAAAGGGTCGAGGCTGTAAGATAAGCAAGTGTTACCTTTGTGTGTTTGTTTGTTTTACAACTAAAGCGCTGCACTTGGAGGTTGTAAGCGACTTAAGTACTGAAGCTTTTATTTTATCCCTTAGAAGATTTTGTTCCCGTCGTTCCAAACCTAGTTTGATATATTGTGATAATGCGTCAAATTTCCTTGGAGCTAGTAATGAACTGAATAGATTTTTTGTAGAAAACAAGGATTACGTAAATAAATTTTGTTCTGACGAAGGTATAAAATTCTCATTTATACCTCCTTATGCGCCTAACTTTGGAGGCTTGTGGGAAGCTGGGGTTAAGTCGGCTAAGTACCACATTAAACGAATATTGGGAGGTAGGCATTTAACTTATGAAGAGTTATCCACTTTATTTGCTCAAATAGAAGCCATCTTAAACTCCCGACCTTTATTCCCCATGTCTTCTGATCCTAATGACCTCCAACCTTTGACCCCCGGACATTTTTTCGTCGGTAAACCATTGGTGGCTCTGCCCTCACCTGTATTGACAGACATACCCTGTAACCGACTTCGAAGATATGAACAATTGGAGCAATTACGACAGCATTTCTGGCCCAGATGGCAGCATGAATACATCACAGAACTTCAGCATCGTACAAAATGGCGACAACCTGGAATAGAGCTACGTGTCGGAGATATGGTCCTTATTAAGGAAATCAACCTGCCTCCGCTGAAGTGGAGTATTGGACGTATACAAACGTTACATCCTGGCAATGATGGTGTAGCACGAGTGGCAGATGTAAAGACGGCTCGAGGTATTATTCGACGAGCGTCCATTGTTGGAGGCTGCTGAAGAGCACCAGTTGAAGGAAGGACCTTCAACGGGGGGAGGATGTTTAGGCCGATCACTGGCCACCCTCGCGGTGCGGGGGGAGAGGTGGCGCCGCCACTACGATCGCGCGCCATCCGAAGCGCGTCATTCGAACAGAGAACTTTCGACGACTACCTCTTGTTAACGCACTACTGTATTTACTAAATTGTATATTGTAATATTTAATTAAAGTCAAGAAAATTGAAGTATTTGCATAATTTGTCTCCCCATCTTCACTACCTAACACACCAGAGTCCAGGCTTGGACACTAATTATAAGGACTAGCAGTAGTGCGTAATTACATAAATTGCTGATTTAATATAGATCTATATGGTCCTTTACAGAATATGATTTAAATGAATATTTTCGAAGATATTACCGATTTAAAAATTGGAGGGCGTCGCGTTAGCGACGAGAGTGGCGGGCCGCTGTTTTTTATCAAACGTTCAGTTTTCTGTAGTGTATTTAGTATTAACATTGCACCCGTGCGAAGCCGGCACGGGTTGCAATATCTTATATAAGTATAAAATTCTCGTAAAATATAAAAATACAAGCTACCTATAAAATCACATGCCACTAACGAACAGAACGTTCATTCCGACTAAATTATTTAGTAAACTATTCCTAAAATCCTAACTCATCTACCTCACAAGCATCTAGATTATTTATTTGGTTTTCTAAGATCAAACTTCTTAAGTTTACGAAATATCTGAAAAATAAAATATTATTTTTCTGTTTCAGTACTTTCAATCGAGTAAAAACTTACAAAAACGATGTACTGCGTGTGATTTGAAATCACGACTCACTGATTCTCGCATCTATCTGCACACGATGAACAAAGATGGCCCAGTGGTTAGACCACGGAGCCATTCTGGATTATAAAATCAAAATGAAGTCAAACTTTCTTACTTTCTTTCTAATTTTTTTAGTTCTCTTGTTGACGTATAGGTATACTGCCTTTTTTGTTTGGGATGGGAAATCATCAAATGACATCTCCCGCTCTGGGCGGAGTGGAAGGGCGTGTCAGACTTTAACTGACTAAAACCCACCCGTGTTTTTACTTGCCTATGCACCAGGACCACGGTTTCTTTTTAACCAACCCGAAACCCTGACCCAGGAGGTATCGGTCTTCGTGGACCCCGTCACGATGTGCTGACATCTCTTAGAGGCGCGCGTGAAACACAACGCGCCGTCGACTCGGGTTTAGTCCTTACCGGGTGGCGATCTGCCCTATGCTCACCGCCCGCAAGCCCGCGTCTACGGTGGCTAAGAGTTAGAGGTCGTCTCCCGACCAGGGCGTCCCCTGCGGCGGCTAGTGGAGTGAGTACACTGGGATTCCCGCTGCCTCACCCGCTCCGCCTCCTCCTTGCCAGCATCACAGCTTTGCAGAAGGAGGTGACGGCCTACCACGCACTCTCGCTCCGAACCATAGCATAGACCAGGCTATATGTATATTGCCTTGAAACTACATAGAAAGACCAATGTCAAATTAAACGTCAACCCATTGCTTTATAAGTTTTCGTGATAGACGAAACGTACGAAAGCTGGCTCAATTGATATCAACTAGTTTGGTTAGTAGTCACCTCTAGTACATACTCCGTGCGCCCTTTTGACGGACCTTAGTTCAGCCTTGCACGCAAATACTCTAAGTCATATGCATACCTTTGCATGGCAAAACATGTTTGTACAAGTTTGATAACCCTTCTATGTAATTCCCGAGGTAAGTAACTTGTAGCAGAATATTCCTCCGTCATATCTGTCATCTACGCTAAACATTGTACGCCGAGGTGGTACAATCCAGTTATCCAATATTCACATCGCGATTGTGAGGGAAACTTCGGAACGATTTCATAACTAGTATCTGTATTATCAAAGAGTTTTGAAACTGATGAACTATTGTGATTCGTTCTTGTTTCACTCCGGAACATTGATGAGTATTATTTATGATAAAGAGTTTCAACACTATTTCAATGTTGTGACAAAGATTTCATCTTGGTAATGTTACAGTAACTATACAAAACAGGGGCAGGAGCGGTGTTCTGTGTTAGTGAGAGATCTTGTTTTAATAATAAGAAAAGTTGTGAAAAGCCCATAAAGTTGTCGAGGAAAAATAACATTACTTAAATTCAGACCGAACCAAATCCGAAATAAAATTCCGAGACAAACAAATTTTGCATAAGCTCAAGCATAATTTTGTCAAAAGAAACAAACATGGCCCGAATTTATAGAAAAATATCACCAAAACGTTTAAAATGTAGGAAATGTGCTAGTCGAGGTACGCGGACAGCCCGGACGATTAGGCATAATATATTTCTTATTATATGAGCACAAAGAATCAAGGTCAACAAGATTTGGGGCATTAATTCCACAATACTTCAAGCCATGTCCAATAAAAAAAAAAGAAAATTCCAACAGAGCACATTTTTTTCTCCACTCAAAGTTATTTCTGCACTATTTGTAATTTTTTGTTTGTGTTACAATTTTGTTTTCGCATGCTATGTCTACCTATCATTTCATATTGCTTAAACAACGTTTGTATCTTACTTTTATGATTAAACTTAAAAAGTGTGGCATGACATTAAATAAATAATTAAAAGATATATATTTAATTTTTGTTCATACTATAAGTCATGGCTGTGTTTGAAAATGTTGGTAATCTTGTTATAGGTGAGCTCATGACTGTTATGTAAAGTTAAACACAAGCACTGCTCTCTAAAGTTATTATACACAATGTATACACAAGCTGTTGGTATACACTGTACTTATGTACTATACTTCGACTGCCCCTAAGTACTGTATCGAAACTGAAATTTTAGGTTTTTTTTTTTATTGCTGCAAAACATACCTTTTTTAGTATATTTTTACACTCTAAAAGAAATTAAGCTATAATATGGCTTTTATCCATATTTTGTACTGGTATAATATCGATACTTGACAAATGATCCAGCCTAAACGATCGAATGTTCACTATCGGTACTGTACGCGGAGGCAAGAAGCGTGAAAGCAGGACGAAACTACCCATTTCGTTACTGTACAACGCGACCCTTGCCCGCGCTTCGTTTTGATTTATGTGATGATTTATTGGATTAACATTAAAAAAAGCTCTAAGTAACTGAATTTTGAGCTAACTTATCACTACTCGATATATACTATGAAAAGTTCCAGATTCGCTTAAGTACCACGTTAAATTTTTTGATTGAGGTATCGAATGTGACTGATTCGATATTATTCGATGATGTTATTTTAATTTTCAATATCGAATCTGCCACATTCGTTATTACACACGGGTACATTATTTAATGACTCTATCGAATATACCACTTACGATAGTTTCAATTGGCATAATTTGTATATTTCGATACTTGTTATTTATTAAATTCCAGTAAAAGTGAATTTTAGTGGTCTTCCTTTTTTAAATATGTTAAATAATTTTATTTATCATTTTACGATGATATTGGTTCCTTGGTAGTGGACGCTCTTGCTCAAATGTTACTGGTTCGATCCCTGATTAGTGCTTTGCATTTGTATGCATGTCTACATGTCGGTTCGCACTGGTGAAGGTATTAACTATGTATTATAATAAACATATATAATTTAAAATAGAAAAGTATAGTTAGGTCTTATGTGAGTTTATAGGTACATGTACTCCTTACCGATATTCAGCTATGGCGGCTAATCTCAATGATCAGCCATCGATGCAGGACATATTAGTGATATCTACTTTTTAAATATATCTGACTCATTACAAGGTAAAGGAAAACCTTGAGGAAACCTGGACTTTAAGTCTGAACTGGCCAACCCGCATTTTGCAAGCGTGGTGATTACGCTCAATCCTTCTCTATAGGAGAGGAAACTTGTTAACCTTTTTGTTGTCCCACTACCGGCGTAGTGGGAC
This sequence comes from Sesamia nonagrioides, assembly GCA_017933935.1. Taxonomy (NCBI): domain Eukaryota; kingdom Metazoa; phylum Arthropoda; class Insecta; order Lepidoptera; family Noctuidae; genus Sesamia; species Sesamia nonagrioides. The sequence continues at coordinate 846,405 of JADWQK010000289.1, forward strand.
AATAAAAAGGTTGATGATGATGACACACGGAAAAATACCAGCGAGCTTTATTTAGGTAGATAATAATTTGTCGATGTATCTGGAGTGGGAAAACCTTCATCTTTATAATAATGCCGCCCAAACTTTACGCCAGTATACCGATATTATTAATAAAAACAGGAATATAGCATTCTTCGTGCCCAAACAGAATTTATGCGACAAGTTACAGTTACAAGTTTTCCAATGAAATTTTTTTAATTGATGAACATAATATTAACGCTCATAATTTATACATATATGTAGAGTAAATCAATTGCTAGAGATTTTAAAAATAAAGATAAAATGTTGTCACAAAATGCATCGAAATTAAAATATGTGGTACATTTAATTTTCAGAAAATTTTGAATTGTCCTCATGTACCTAGGTCTATTCAATTATAAACGGAAGCTATCATTGTATAATTTTACTTTGTTTAACCTTAGAAAAATAGAAGGAACGTGCTTTTTGTGGACAGAGTGTACAGGAAAGAGAAGGTCGAATGAACTAAGTAGTAGCTTACTTCAATTTGTTAAAAGAAAAGTAGAAGAAGGTGCTAATGATTTTTTCTTTTGTTCTTATAATAGTCCGGGAGGCAGCGGCTTTTTAAACAAGTCATTTTATGCCGGCTGATGTTAATATAGAAAACAGAATGCATGTGGCTTATGACGAAATCGATCGTCAGCTGGTCCAGTTGCGGTGGATGCGAGATTGGGAAGCTGCGGAATACATTAAAAAATAAAAATCTGAAAAATATTTTATACCACATAAAATTTTTTTCATGTGTTATTGACATTGATTACAATTAAAAGAAAGTAGTCAGCTGCACGACTGAGGGTGGATTATGCGTCAGCTGAGCGTACGAACTAGCCAAAAAAAAAAATGTATATTTTCTGCCGATTGAAATTTTTTGACATGATTTTAGACATTTACAGAAACTCGATATTGATAATCAGCTGCATATGCAGTGGGGGAAAACACGTCAGCTAGAGCAGGAATGTATGAATTATACAATGCTACATTCCTGCTCTAGCTGACATGTTTTCCGCCACTGTATATGCAGCTGATTATCAATATCGAGTTAGTCAAACGGCATATTTTTTTTTTTTTGCTAGTTCGTACGCTCAGCTGACGCATAATCCACCTTCAGTCGTGCAGCTGACTACTTTCTTTTAATTCTAATCAATGTCAATAACACGTGAAAAAAATTTCATGTGGTATAAAATATTTTTCAGATATTTTTTTTTACGTGTGCTATGGGTTCTCATAGCAAGCGCCCCCGCAGGTGCGTCAGCTGACCTTCACTTTCATTATTAGGAACAGTTTCTTCACTAGTACTGTGAAGTAAAGATCGGCATTAAAACACTAATCAAAATAGCCGCTGCCTCCCGGACTATAACTCAATCGAATAGTATATTCCCTTTACATGTACCTAGTCAAAAAATATGAAATAAATATCACTCTTTGCTTTTTAGAACCAGGGCATACAGAGAACGAGGGCGGTAGCGTACACGCTCTTATTATATATCCTATATATACTCCTGTTCAATGGTGTGTGTTGGTGTAAAACTAACGGAACCCCTTACAATGTAGTACAAATGACTCAAGATGACTTTTTTTGAATTTAAAGGCTTACTGGATGATCAGAAATGGAAAAAAGATACGAATGAAAATATGAAATGGAAAAATATTAAAGAAATCAGTGTGTGTAAAGAAGATCCAAATTGTTTAAAGTTTAAATACAACCTGAAAGATAGCAGCTCATGTTAAAACACCGAAATAGAAACGAGAAGTCGTGGAAGAAGGAGAGAAGATGTTGAACTTAAAAAGTCGTATACTTGAGTAGGACTCATAGGAGTATGACAGTTGTTGACAACTGCCATTACCTGAAGCTAAATATAAGGATTTGATTCATTTATGTAATACAGCAGCCTTACCCAAAGAATAATCAGAATATTTTCAAAGTTTAAAATATAGTTCGGCCTCACCTGAAGACTCCGATGATTAAAATTAAACAATTATAGGTATTTACTCGTATATAATTTGGTTTTCATTGAAGAATTTCATTATGTTAATTACCCGTTACATTATATTATTTACCTATTATTACATTTTTATTTTTGTAACATAAAAGGTTTATGTTGTTTTATTTCATAAAACAATATTATTTCTTTGAATATGACATTTAGCTGGTTAGTTTAGGTAATATTGTAAAACAGTACTCGTTTGTATTACCAAACTTTTATTTATTCTATGTGGAAATAATTAAAATGTTTTATCGTTATTGACAACAATGGCATTTCGAATTACATAATTTAAGTATATTTTGATCTTACTATGCCAAATAGAACTTGGTCTGTTATTGTATATACACACAGATACGCACAGATATACGCACAGATCACACAGATTGAGCTAGCACCAAAGTAAGTTCGAGACTTGTGTTATGGGATACTAACTCAACGATACTATATTTATAATAGATACCCGTCTTCCTTCCTATTCACTCAGTTTCTTTGAGTGAATAGGCTTAATAAGTTAGTGCGTTTTACCATCAACGATTGCATCACTGCTTACCATCAGGCGGGATTGCAGTCAAGCACTAGCTTATAACTAATAAAAAAAAAAAAAAACATATATAGATAAACATGACAGCCTCCGTGGCGTAGCGGTAACGAACGCGGCCGTTGCGCAAGGAGGCGCGGGTTCGATCCCCGCACAATGCAAAAATTTGTATGCATGAATATGAATATTTGCACGGGTCTGGTCGTGCCTCGGAAAGCACGTTAAACCGTTGATCCCGGTTACCATACTAACATCCAGTGGCAGTCGATACGGGTTGTTGGAGCCTTCAAAAGTCTAACAATTGGTCTAACTGCAATGCTTAGATATCGCCTTCGGGTTGTGGAGGTCAGACAGCAGTCGCTTCACGGAAAATATCGAAGTTTAGCCAAAATCAGCAGTTAGACTGGTAAAGCGGACCCCAGACTCCAAAGCTGAAAAGCTACGGATGCAACTGGGATTAATTCTGAGATGATGATGATGACATATATAGATAAACATCCAAGACCCAGGACAAGCAGGAAAAGATCGTTTTCCTTCATGACCTGGCCGGGGATCGAACCTGGGGCCTCCACGCCGCAGGCAGGCGTGTTGACCGCTGCGCCACGGAGGTCGTCTTCCACGATTGTAATTTTTGATATTATTAAACTTTAGTAATAAAAACTTATTTTTATTTTGTTTGCTACCAGTTCATTCCTTAGTTATTTATAGGTATAATATCGAAACCTAAAAATTATTTCCATGTATTTAATCGAATATGACACTTTCAATATTTTTCTCTTTACTAAGCCCGACGTAACATATCGAAAGTAAGTACAGTATCGAAAAGGGCAGTTTCGATTTTTCTTATTATTTGTTGACCGTAATAAAGTATCGAAACTAGCTTTTCACAGAAACTATCAATAAATTCAATGCTAGGTCTTATGTATTTCTTAATTACAACCATTTTAGTATATATGTGAAATTAACTGCAGTTAGCTCAATAGATGCAAATTTTATACGCAAAATAAACTTCAAAGTGCTCTCCTGTAAAGTGCCAATTTTCCATTTCGATACTATACTTAGGGACAGTCGACTTTATAAAAGGATGGCATCTTTTTTTAAATGAGTTAAAATGGTGCTTGTGGTGATCCCGTCTGACAAGAAAGAGAAAGAGAGAGAGTGATAGAGAAAAAGTGTGTGAGAGAGAGAGAGGGGGGGGGGGAGAGAGTACAAAAGAAAGTTTATTTTTACTTTACACAAAAAAGCAAAATATGAAAAATGTCTTAGGTACGTTCCCAAAAGTTGAACAAGTACTTTAAACTCAACAACTCTCTTCATCTCAGCGTTAATCTCAGTCGTGTCCGAAACTTTTTCAGCTTTGGAGTCTGGGGTCCGCTTTAACAGTCTAACTGCTGATTTTGGTAAAATTTCGATATTTTCCGTGAAGCGACTGCCGTCTGACCTCCACAACCCGAAGGCGATATCGAAGCAATGAACCTAGAGAAATTGTTGGACTTTTGAGGGCTCCAACAACCCGTAACAACTGCCATTAGATGTAATGGCAACCAGGACCAACGGCTTAACGTGCTTTCAGAGGCACGACCAGATCAGTGCAAGTATTCATATTCATGCATACAAATATTTGCACTGTGCGGGGATCGAACCCGCGCTACCTTGCGCAGCGGCCGCGTTTGCTACCGCTACGCCACAGAGGCTGTCGATTTGTTAATGTTTATAATATTTTTGATAATGTTAATATTTACTTTAAACTCAACAACATTGTAAATAAATTGCAATATTAAAACTTAGCTTAATTTATTATTAAACTATACATGATTTCACAAAGAATAGTCTACAAAATCGTTGTGAAGTACATGGACCATTAGACAGCAGCAAATCCCCACTTAAACACAATCTTGAATTGTAAATCCTCTGTCGTTTCGTGTAACGACCACTACATAGTATTGGTGCACTGTTCACAATTGGATCTGAATACATTACTTGTCTGCATCGTTTTATATTGCGGACTTTTATGGACGGGCAGAAATGTAAAGTGAAATCTAGCCGGCTGGTACCAGCTCGTAATTCTTATGACTAACTTGATAGGGAAACTTTTTTTCTTTACGAGGGTGCATTGGCAAGAATAATGTATGTAATTTTCATGCGAAATTGTGGTGATGAAGGAAACAAGGGTGCTGTCTAAAATATTAATGTAGGTATAGGAGGTGATGCCAAGGATTGAACTCACATATAACAAAATAGTATGCAAGTTTCACAGTATATTCCCAACGATCAATAAATGTCAGCAATTGCTATTTTTAGGAATAATTTAGCTTTGAAATATTTTGAAATCTAAAACAGCCAAGAAAATAGGTTAATGATAAACTTTTACGGCTTACCAATATTTGTTTTCAACGTTCAAGTTAAATAAGCTCCGATTTTTCTGGAGCCAGATAATTTTCTCGGAGGAATAATTTTAAATTTTTGACAGTTCTCTCATACAAAATCTGTCAGATGCCAATTTTATTACACGAATAAAAGTTATCTGGAGAAGGTAAAACAACCCTTAGTTGAGAAAATTATGGACCACAAAGAAATAATGGTGTTTGTACAAGTTACGCTAAACAAAGCTAAAGTTTGAAAAGTAAACTTACGTCAAATGCCTACTTATCAACACAAACTAACAAACTGGAACAATTTGAAAATACAGTAATTTATATCACAAACGTAACTCATGAAAATAGTCTATAAACATTTATGGTAAAATCATTTCATATAATTTAAATCCAACCAAAAACATTCTGTAAAAAAATGCCAAGCCTCGCTAGAGCTGCTGGTTTATCTCTAAAAAGTAATGAAATCTAGACAAAGCCGTGCCAAGTTGAAGGTTCCTTATTGCGATTTCTTCAATATTATTATAGTTAATATTGTGTGACTTGGCCGTTGAACATTATACGTTAGTGCGTTTTTGTTAACACGTAATGTTATATCTGTTATAACTACCTATGTTTGTTATGTGAGGATAATAGCCCATACTGGTATTTGTAATTGGATTTAAGACATTGTGCAACACATATATTAATCATTGACAATGATGATTTCTATGAATGATTAGTCCATCTGTACTGGAAATAACTTTTTTGCTGTTCGTTTCCGGCTCGTCTATATATAAGTATTTTTGAAATGCGCAACTTTATCAAGCCCTGGTTACTGAATCAACGTTTTCCAAGTGGCAATTTTCCATGGTCAATGGGTAGCGGTTCTGGCGACAGATTGGTGCAATGGTGTCATGGAGCACCTGAATTTGTAGCCTTGTATACCCTTCAACGGCCAAGTCACACAATATTAACTATAATAATATTGAAGAAATCGCAATAAGGAACCTTCAACTTGGCACGGCTTTGTCTAGATTTCATTACTTTTTAGAGATAAACCAGCAGCTCTAGCGAGGCTTGGCATTTTTTTACAGAATGTTTTTGGTTGGATTTAACTTCTTTTTGTAGAAGCGTATTATATTGATTTTATTATTTAACACATTTTTTTTTTCTTTTTAGAAGTAGTTATTACAAATCTTCCTTTTCTTTTTTCCGGTTCTGATTCTTGTACAGTAGCAATAGTTTTATGTATTGCCCATTCGCGTGGCGTGCGTGGTTGTATTCAGTGATCGCTGAAGCTTGAGTTTTTATACTCTTGAAGTCAACATTTATGTTTACTTCTTCAATCAATATGAGGTGCGCCCAATGAAAATTGTTTACTCGTGAAAGCGCCATATAAGCTTGGCCACTAGAGAATATGGAGGTGCCGATGTCCATTTTTTAGAGTTAGAACTTGGCTCTTGTGAAATGTTAGGTCATACGCCACACAGATTGGGAATTGTTGTCTGTACAAGTATGCCCGGGGTATGATCTCAAATTATAACTTACATAATAAGTAATAATTCGTGAATCAAATTATAAGCAAATTTAACTAACAATTGTTTAGGCTTTATTTGGTCTTCCGGGTCCCACCTCACTTTTTGTACTAGCCTGTCGAACCATTAACTAAACCAAACATCAATGTTTCTCTTAAGCATTACTTTAGCTCCCTGTTCAATGATTATAGTTTCTTCCAGTCCAGCAGTCATCCGCGCATCATCCTCATATTTTTGTTAACAAGCCCGGGCTTTTATTATCATACATTTTGAACAATCCAAGGAATTTTTAGCAATTAACTTTATCTCGGATTGCGGGACTGCTTTGAATATAGTATTATGCATACACATATTTCTCGAAGGTAGTAAACAAACAGTACCTTCTGGTACGTCCCTCAAACATTGGGTAACATATTTCCATTAAACATTCCTTCATTAGAATGCGAGAGCAGAGGTATCAATCGGTTAGGCAGTATATCTCTGTCTGATTGAGTTGTCAATCCTACTTTGGTTCTTTTTGACATCTGAACAAACGTAGAATCATCCAGCGATCTAATATACAACGTAAGATCATTGTTTAAAAAAAAATCAGTACAAAAGATTGGAATTTTATTTATTTTAATAATTATAAACTAGTGCTTAACTGCAATCCCGCCTGATGGCAAGCAGTGATGCAATCGTTGATGGTAAAGCGCACTAGTTTATTAAGAGCCTATTCACTCAAAAAAACTGAGTGAATGGGAAGGAAGACGGCAGTTGAGCGAGGTGGTGTAATGTTAAACCCAACAACACGACCAACGATGCTGCGCCAAAAGGAGATTGATATAGAGACCCTCCACGACCAAAATCGTACCCGGCATAAATCGCATCACGACTGCTCAAACCCGTCCTCCGTACGGCTTCACCAGTCATTATGCCGGAACACGACGAATCACTTGGCGGCAAGACTTTGTCTGGTGGGTGGTAACTTCTGCCGGCGGCGGATGGCAAGGCCTAACACCTTTCTAAGAGGATTAGTTTTTTAAACAGCTACTTTTCTCTGACGACACCCTAATTACGTAACACACTATTGATATTAACTGGAATCATTTTCAAGTATATTGCTAATCCATTGCTCCATATGCTTAAAAAATGAGTGCTCAAAAACGTTAATAACGCAATGAATGTTGTTGATCTGTCAAAATGAAACGCATTGCTACTGATGGCGTTTTACGTAATTACACTACTGGTTTGAGTTGCAAAAGATCCTCAAGCACTAAAATATGTTTTTTGCCAAACCAACCATCTTCTAGATTAGAAGAATCAAACACTTTGCATAAACGAAGATTTATGTAGGTTAATTAGATATCATAGACAGTTCACCTAAAATAAATATTTCGATAGTTTTTAAGTAAGACCTTAAGCGGGTATCACCGCCACTCGTAAGTCCAATGCACTATAAGTTGAAGCTTTCTAAATACATATGATTGTGGTACTCTAACTTGCGCTTGACTGCAATCCCGTCTGATGGTAAGCAGAGCAGTGATGCGATCGTTGATGGTAAAGCGCGCTAGTTTATTAAGAGCCTATTCACTTTAGCCTTGAAGACACTCAAATTGTAGTGTGACGGAAACACCGCCGCTGGCAAATTATATAAATACTAAATACTACTAAATTTAGCTGAAAATTTACAAACTTCATTGGACCTTATATCTATAATAAGATAAATAAAGCAATCAATATCTACCCTTTAACGAAAACTCAATGTAAGGAAAAGGTTACAAAATTATGATTATACTGAGTTAATACTACATATACCACAGTGATTGACTATTTACCACATATACACACCCTCTTACATTCATACACACATAATCATATCACACAAACAGAGGACACACGTACTGCTCAGTGCTTATTCCTAATTTAATCTAATTTTAAGATAATTTATTATTTCTGGTAAATTATAAAAATGTTAATTTTATTTGGTATGATGTTATTTTATTTTATTTCATTAAATTTAATTGATTTATTCTATTTTTGAACATTTACAAAGTGTTGACTGTACTCAATGGCTACCTACTTAATATATCTAGTGTCTACTTTTTAAGGGATTGGGCGCTGATAACTGAAACACAGGCTTTTGCCTAGTTCGGTTACAGATGTGTAATCCGAATGTAAAAATAAATTATAGCCTATAACATATTTTCTGTAACAATGAAATAATTTCTGAATAAACGTTATTATTATTATATAATTGTTCCGGTCGGTAAAGAGGGAGCAAAACGCTTCGTCGTTGAATTAAATCATGCAATTCCCTTGCCCGCTGATAGAGCAGCGGTGGACTAGTAGTATCGTCCGCGATTTACAAGTTGTAGGCCGTAGGTTAGAACCCTATCAGGTGCTTTAATTTGTGTAAATTATTTCATCACTACTGCTCTCAAAACGGTGCAGTGAAGGAAAACGTCGTGAGACAACCGGCATGTTTTAGAAGCAAAAACTCCGAAGGCATGTGACATTTATCAACCCGCACTGTGCCCGCCTGGGCCGCAGTGGGCCGTAATCTACACGTAGATTACGGCCCACTCTATCTCATCGAGAGGAGGCATGTGTCCTAGGAGTGGGAATATTTTTGGCGGTTTATATATTCCTGATTTCTGTCTCAATATGTCAAAAACGCATCCAATTTCTCTAAAAGAAAAGTGTGTCTGTTCCGCTTTCACTCCGTAACTAATGAACCGATTTATTTGAAATTTTGTAGACACAAAGATAGAAGTCCGGATTAAATAATAGGGCAGTTTTTATCCCGGAAGAATCGATATTCCCAAGGAAAATCTAAAAAGCGATATAACCTACCTAAAGCTAGTGGATTATATTTTGACCAAATTTTGAGTGAAATTTATTTTAGGGTAATTTGTTCATTTCATTTGTGTAATGTTTATGTTCGAGTTGAAAAGTTAGTAGTAGTTAGTAATCGTTCGACTATTTCTTCGTGTAAACTAAAAAGTATAAAAGCCAGTCTAGTCTTATCCACAGTTTAATTATCAAAGCAGAAGGGGAGGCATTTCCAGCAGTGGGGCGCTCTAAGCTAGATTAAATTAGAAGATATATTATGTGTCCCACTACGCTGGATTTTTGCAATGACAATCATATTTTTTTTTATGTAGCAATAGTAGATTTGATTATAGATTACTGAACGACGAACATTTCTTCCTTCTGATCTAATTCAAAGGTTACTGCAGACCATAATTTTAGCCCATATAGGTGCAAAGTTCTCATCAATATAAATGAATTAATTCCAAACACAAAGTAGCTACTGTTAAACGTTGGGAATCCCCTAACTGCCCTTCGTCTTCGTCATAAGATCTCTAATGACAATCCCAATTTATCTAGGTATAAAGCTCTTATCAATACAAATTAATCAGGCACAAACACAAGGTAGCTGCTGTGAATCGCTGAGGACTTCCTTCGTTTGTCTCTCGACTCCATCATCAAATCTACTTCAGACCTTCATTATAACCCATATGGGTGCAAAGTCCTTATGAATATAAATGATATAAGTCCAAACACAAAGTAACTACTATAAACTGTTGAGGAGTACGCGGGACTGAACTTTGTCTTCATCACCAGAGCCTTTATGACAGTCACATCCCATCGAGGTGTAAAGTTCTCATCAATACAAATTAATCAAACATAAACACAAGGTAGCTGCTGTGAATCGTTGAGGAGTTCTCACGACTGTCTCCCAGCTTCATCATCAGATCTACTCCGTACCTTTATTAAATTGTAGTGTTTTCTAATACTTATTGAAAATACTTAGAAATGCACTAGTCACCCCTACGATTTTTGAAAGTTACCCTTTGATTTCTCTGGTCTTCCATCATCAGATCCTGACCTGGTAACTATTGGACCACCTGGAAAGTATACCCTTTCAAACAAAAAGAAATTTGAAAATCGATCCAGGCGTCTTAGGGTAATCGGTGAACAACCCTACATAAAAAAAAAAAAAATATTACGACGAATTGAGAACCCGCTCCTTTTTTGAAGTCAGTTGATGAAGCGGCCCACCAAGTTGAATATTTTATTGATGGTGGTACGTCAATCTCTACTAGTTTGGTTGGGCTCTTCAGCTTTATAATCAAGGTCACCAGGTACTTCAGATCTTCGATTATTCTAGTTTTTATATTTTTCCCTTTATGTGACCATTAAACCCTGGCTGTGTACCAAATTTCAGCTCTCTGAGTTTATGGGAGTGAGTGAGTGTCGAAAACACGGAAATTTACTTTCGCTTAACTTCAGAACTGAATGATCTACAGACTTGAAATTTGAGATTTGAAGTATGTTAATACAGCTTACTGGATGACCAAAATTTCAGCATTCTGGTACTATCCAGAGGTTCTTAATTAGGGACCTGAAAATGCAGCGAAATGGTTCGGGTAAAGAAGGTACGGCAGTGTTTGCTTCGCGCTCGACTTGGCGAGGGCACTCCCGTGCCCTCAGATGTATTTATTTGATGTTATATAAAATACACGATCTGTGAAAATTGTAACTATCACGGTTTATGAGATAAAGCGAAGGATAGACGGACAGTGGGGTGTTAATAACATGGTCCTGCTTTTACCCGTCGGGTACGGAACCCTAAAAAGATAGTAAAATGTTAGTCTTAAACAAAACAAAAACCCGTCATAATAATCCAAATAATAGCACAAAATGACTCGAATCTAAACTTCAACAGTATCACTATCTCAATAATGTATCCAGCCTGGCCACGGCTCCCGTGAGAGCGTCACAATAGCCCCGATATTCTATCATAGGCAGTAACCACCAGACCGCACGCCATTCAGACGTAACGGCAGCGCGGCGGCCATTTGTCGCGCAACATTATCTCCCGCCGGTGTGGCCTCTCCTTTATCTCTAATGTGCACTATTATGCGACGTTACTCAGCTATTTGTTGGGATTGCATTTGACTGATAGCAATTGTTCGAGGTATGAGGGTTTGGGGTGGCTGATGGGTATTATTTGCTTGATGGATGTGAAGTATAATAATATTTTCTTCTTTTCTTGCCCTGAATGTGCATCAATAGTTCATTGTCTGCTAGTTGAATTTGTACTCCACGAAATAAGTACATTATTTGTCTCGTATGTCATTAAACATTTTGTGTGTCAGGTACGGGTTTGTAAATGATGATACATGGGGTTGTCACATAGCCTATCTAATTTATGTATTGTAGATTATAAATATTTATTTGTATACTTATAAAAATAAACGTATTTGTTGACGCAGCAATCTAATAAAAAATGTAAATCCTCGTGGTTCGTTTCGTTAATTTATGAAAATAACTTACCAAGGATTTCTGTTACAACCTCGGATTATAAAATAAGGTTAATTACGATTTTTTTCCGTTAATTACAAATTGAAAAGCAATGGCTTTTCCTTATAATTATTAACTTTTCTTATTTCAAGCAAATAATTTGTCATTTTTCTTTTGGATTGTAATTTTAGGCATTTCATGATGGTGTGTAGAGCAACCCAGATGACTATTTATTAATTTATATCTAATAATTTAGTTATCCATCATTAAACTGCAGGCTTTTAACTAACGGCCTGAATGATATTCAATCAATCATAGTCATCAGGTTGGAACTGTGAACAATCACGAGCAAATGGGTTAGGTTAGAACTGTGTATGGACGACAGCGGGTCAGCTATCCTGCTAAATATTCCCAATCAACCTTGAGCCTAATAATATATAATACATCTTTAGAGATAAAGTTGAAAATCTAATAAAGAAATCTGACAGATTTTAGTTGCTTGATGTGATGTCGTCTGTACAACCGCATGCGAGCGGAGAGAATGAAGCGAGACTATCATTACTTCCAGAGGTCAGGTGGTCAACTAAACTGTGAAATAAACCAATTGAATGGCATTGTATATTCAGTAACCTCTAAAACATAGTCACGAGCACCCACCTACTGTTACCATACAACTTGCACATGTCACACTGAGAGAGACCACTACTGGAGATACGGTTAATTTATTAATGACCTATGGTTCTTTCCTTCCTTTTCATATACACTTAACATTTTAAGTAAGCTTACTACTAGGAATTTATCTATTATTAAGTGCCAGTAAGGAAATTAGGAGATGTTGAATCACCAATTAGATTGCGAGCATTCAAATTGGAGACTTGGGTTACTACAGAACCTCGTTATCTAGTCCCGCGTGGTTTCAGAAGTTAGTTTGTAAATCTAAGAATAAATTTATGCATTTGATGAACCGACATACGTATCCCATGACTCCATTTACATAATCATGCTAAGACGAAGAAAACGTGAAACATGCATATTTTCATGTCCCGAAATTCTTCGTAGATATTGTAATGAATCAGGGCATTGCCTTCAACGTTTAAAGATAAATTTGAAATTCAAATCACACGTTTGTTTTTTACAAGGTCTGAACATACGAGAATTATTTTCGAGATTGTTATTCATGTGATATTACCATAATAATTATTACAGGCAACAACATTGCCTTCAGAACGTGCAACTCACATTCTGAATACTTTGTAAGAATGACAATCATTGCTAGTGTTTCAAGAGACCCTTGGTGGCCTAATTCCCAGAAACATTACCTTATATGATAAATGAAACGTACCTTTTATGGAAGTTGGGATACTTTCATGAAAGGTACGTTTGATTTATGACGATTTGTTAATGCATAGTAGACTGAATTTGTGCAAAAAAAATGTTGAGATGGGTAGATACTAGCTAGATTCAACGAAATAGCTCCATTTAATAAATTAATACATATATATTTCTAGAAATACGAAAAATGCAAAGTCGGTAAAAATGTGGGCTTCTAAAATAATCTAATCCAATAAACTTCTAACATAGCCTATCGACAATTTTATATTAGTTTTGGCAACTTAAATCTGTCATTAAAATCAACTAATACAGACTATTATGCAGTTATTTTTAATACGGATATAATTATGTTATATGACTAAATCATGCATACTCTTATATTATATTATTAGTGCTTATAGGAAGGTCTGAAATTAGGTTGTACAATGACAGTGCGCCACTGAGGCCGAAGCCCCGGGCAGCCATGTTCTGCTTGCAAATAGTGCTCCGGCCTAGCCCCCTGGCTCACGTGGAGATAGATACCGTGGAACCGACAGTTCTTACTTTTAGGTGGAAAACAGGTAGCCCATGTGATAGTAAATGGTCGACCCCACGTCCATGTCTATAGCCCAATGACTTCTGTAATCCCAAAAGCAAAATTCAAACGTGAAAGGTGTTATGTGCCTGCAATTTCACGGGCACTCAAATGCTTCAATCCTGATCAATTACGGCAGTGGGAATAGGAACGATATTGATAATGGTTTTCCAGAGGAGTTCCTTTACAAAGATATCTACTTCCTATCCTTAATAAATAAGTAAATCTCCAATAAACGCTACACGGCAAGGGCATTATAGCTAAGACCAATAAATGAAAAATCCGTTACAATTACAACAAAACGAAGATATCTATACTAATACATATATGAAGCTGAAGAGTTTGTTTGTTTGTTTGAACGCGCTAATCTCAGAAACTTGCAACACGCTGCAACTAATAGGAGCGGAGCATAATTAACTCCACGCGAACGAAGTCGCTGGCGGCCGCTAGTATTATATAAATTACATCTCATAGTCATCACCCCGTATACAGTTAGGACAGCATCCAGTGTAACATACGTCGGTGTTCATTGCTCGTTTTCCTTTAGAAGAGGCTACTACACTAACGTTTATAGTAACTGCGTACAATGGAACCAGTTTGTTTCGCTAAAAATGTCCTCGCCTGCTAGAAATTGATGTTTTAAGCCAGCATTATGGAATTGCATTAAGTTGAGTTATATCTTCGGAAATGTGAGAACTTTCTCCTTCGTAGACGGAAGGAAGAACGCTGTTGTGCTTGAGCTGATTTTATATATAAAAAGTTATGGCAGTTAGTTTTTACGGTGGCGGCCTGGCTTGATTATGAAATGGCAGAGTTTTGGTTTGCTGATAGAGCCCAGAAAACATTGTGTTTCGTTAAAAGAATTTTCTTCGTTTTATCCATTTTCAACTTTAAAAAGACTAGATAATCTATTATCTCTCCAAAAGGTACAGAAATAATCTGGGTTGCATCACAGATTTTTTTCCACAAAACTCTCTAGGTACCTTTCCTGTCTTTTTAGTTTCTTTCAAAAGGTCGCAGAACCCATTATTAGCATTTCCAAGCAGACCGACGCGCCTCCGTTGCAAATAAAATATCGAAAATACCAAGAGTTACAACCTAATCCTTTTATACTAAACTGGATTTTATACAGAAGACGTATGGTTTAATTTCCGCTGGCAATAACTTAAACGAGTGACGACTTTAATGGGCAGCTTCGATTCAAAGTATTTTTACGTTATTAAACTTGGTTAGGTACAATATTGAATTTGAAGAGGAACTTGAGAGTTCAAATCTATTTTCTAGTTTAGATAAATGTGATCCGCGGAGCTCATTTGAATATAGGATTAAAAGTTTCGTAATGCCTCGAGAAAAAACCAGAGTCTGTTAAGGTTTTATTTTTAATCATAAAGCTGATTTCCGGGATAAAATGGACACAGAAATAATATCAGTAGCTGTTTATTTATTATTCGCAATTTTTTTTCTTCTTCTTCAGCCAAGAGGTCTACTACTGGACAAAGGCCTCCTCCAAGGCTTTCTACGATAACCGATCTTGTGCATCCCGCATCCAATGGCTTCCCGCAACCTACACCAGGTCTACAGACTAAAGTCTTTGACCAGTGTGTGTTGTCAGTGATGACATACGGAACTGAAACGTGGTCGTTCACAACGGGCCTTATAACAAGGCTCAAAATCACATAAATGGGGAATGAAAGAGCAATGCTCGGAGTTTCTCTGCAAAATCGGTTCAGAAATGAAGAGATCCGCAGAAGAACTAAAGTCACCAGCATAGCTATTCGAGTCTCTAAATTTTTTTCTTACTGGTATAGTATTTTTCTTGTCTCATGTTATAATTCCGACTTACGTTTGCTTAAAATAAAAATGTTTGTTCTATTTACCATCATCAGACATACCAAGGCCTTTTTTTTTTGTTCTGGATGGGAAATCATGAAATGACCTCTCCCGCTCTGGACTAAACGGAAGGACGTTCAGTCTTTTTCTGACTAAAACCTGCCCGTGTTCCTTCACTTGCCAGGGCCACGGATTCTCTTCAACCCGCTACCTTGACCCAGGAGGCAACGGTCTTCGTGAACCCCGTCACTATGTGCTCACATCTCTTTTTTTCGTGCGTGAAACACAACGCGCCGTCGATCCGCACGTGGTCCTTACCGGGCGGCGAACTTTCCCACACTGGTGACACCCTGGCGTTTCCTCCCGCCTTCCCGCCCGAACAGGAACCTGAAAGGAAGGTGAAGGCGCCGTGGCGCCCCTCTACTCTAGCCACTCCTCAAAGAGGGGGGTTACCGCCGCTAAAGTGGCGTGCCCAGACATACCAACCCCTGACACGCTATATCCCACTGCGACTTAACAAAATAAAAACCGATTCACAAATCGTGATGATTTGTGAATCGGTTTTCGGTTCGCAAGACATGGGTAGTATAACCAGTTCGAATATGATCGACATCGAATCGATAGGACACTCGATGGCGCGTTACTCAATGTATTCCACGTCACTCATAAACCCTCGCCGCCGACTCCCGACGCGCCCGCCGCCCGCCGGTCCGCGCGACCCCGTTCGCGAATTGTATTGTCACTCCACATTTCTGTCTATTCAAAGGGTTGAATATGTTTTGTGTCCGACATGAAATCGTTTTGTTGGAAATCATTCGACACGTAATAACTGTTACGTTTGATTGGACTCCAACGTTGATAATGGAGCGAAAGGGTTGTGACAAGAGATACAATTATCCTCTTTTTTGAATTATCCTTTTCGTGTTTCAGATTCAGGTGTATGTGTAAATGAATGTTCAGGTATATCCAGAAATAGAGTGTAAAGTTCACTTGTCCTCCATAGAAAAGAAAGGATCCTCCGACAACATGGGTGTTGTGTGCACTAGTTGATACCGTGAAGTTGTAATCGTGCCGCGCTGCTTGCGAGATACAGGTTTTGCGTGACGTCAGTATGTTTACATGCGTCATTATAGGTATCGGTACTTCACTTCCTTTCGGGTTCAGGTTCTGTTTGTGTTCGGTTAGTCAGGATCGATTCAGTTCGTCGGGATCGGTCCGTTTCCGGATCGTCGGGGTTACCAATTTACCAGTTCCACAGGGAGTAAAGTTCACTAAAACAAAGGGAGAATACCTTAAACCAGACGGGTGTTGTGTCTGGCGGGCACTTGCCCACGGTTGATGTACTGAAGCTGCATGCGTGCTAGTTGCATGGCAAATTCAGCTTTGAGAGAGAATTAGTGTAACGTTAATGAGGCGCGTTGCTCGCATGTGGCGTTGTAGGTACCGCTAGAAATGTTTGTTTTGCTTCGAATATCGCAATAACAGTGTCCATTATTAAACATTTTGTAATACTTCGCATTTCAACAAGCTTACAATAAGCGACGACGAAGAAAATTTATTGGCCGTTCAATATTGAAGCTCTAGGTTATCAATCTATGAATATCATGATGACGTAAGTATGTAGGTATAATTAAACAACCACACAGTAACTTTTGTTCTGCCTACAATGAATTATTCTTAGCTAAATAAAACCCGATTAAGATAGTTCTATATACTTACTTCATCTCGATATCCATCGAATCACACAAAACCTTCAAACCATCGCGTTCCAAACTAAACAAAACTGCTTGTCAACTGATCTGGCGCCGGCTGCCTCGTGCCATCGGCCGTCAGCTGTCATCGCGACACGGTGGCCGGAGGGATCTGACGCGACCAAATTGTGCCTGTCAGGCGGTCATAGCGAATACTTGGCTGACAATTAACGTAGCGGTTGTAGGGTTTGCGTCACATAACGATTTAACTGAGTAACGAGTTTGACACTTTTTTGATTTGGGTTTCATGGATTTTATTAGTGAAGGTTTATTTTTCTCAATAATTTAAATGTATTTTTGATTACTGTAAGGTATTTTATCTTCGATCAAAAACGCACAACTAAAGTTACATATGTCGTTATTTAAATGATGTATGATCCACACTTATCAACAACAATATCGTAATATTGTTGGCGAAATTTATTGGATCATACTTGATTTATATGGTGCAGTGTGCCTTAAAAAATTCTGGTAATAACTATCGTAAAAATTTAACGAGGAATTTCGTTTTTCACCAAGTATAAGAGTATACTAATATGTACCTATTTTCGTAGATTTTTTTAGTAACACTGAATTGGTATTGTCATAGTTATTAAAATGTTCGGTACTTATGATTGTGTCCTTATAGTCTGAAATCGTTAATAATGACAAAAAAACTACTTTTAGTAAAACTATAAAATATTTAGTTTAGATTAGCAGTCAAAGTCAAGATAGTAGCAAGTTATCACAAAAATATCACAAATCATTCAAACGTACAACACAAGGAAACACAATTCACCCCTAATTAAATTACTGAAACAAACATCCATTCAGTAATACGACAACAAGCTATCGTAATTAATCTTTAACATGTCCATTCATCGTTACACGCTTTACTTAACCTTATCTAAATATAATTTATAAGGGGAATTAGGGCTTTATTATTATTCAAATAAGGTTGAAAATGTATTGGTAATTAGGGGGTGAGCGTCGTTTGGTTGGGTGGTGGCAGGATATTAATTGTATTCGTAGCATCGGAGCTGACGGGTTATTGTTGCGGCGTCAAGGCGTTTTGTCGCGCGCGCCGCCGTCGCGTCAGTGTCGCTGTCGCCGTGTCGCGCGATTTGATTCATGATTAATTGTGACGCCGTAACGATGTTGTTTAGTTCTTAATGAGTTGATGAAACATCACCTTCAGGAGGTCGTTAGGAATTACACACTGAAAGAGCTTCATATTCTGTAGTGTGTATAAGTAGTTCTCTATTAAAAAATTGTCGAAGTAATTTAGAACTGCATTTAGAAATTATAACGGAAAGTACTTTGATCACGGCACGCGGCAGTCAAGAACAATGGATTAGTACTACTCGCAGGTGCTCGATCTCAGATACGAGAAAACGTGAACACAATATTAAAAAGGAGCAAAAAAAAAAATACAAATTGCGCAGTGTTTGTAAAAAAGGCAGCGATAAAGAAAGACACCGTGACGGTACAACCACAAAACATTGTTTTTCTCAAACGAAAAGCATCGATTGCACAAAAGGTGGCAAGCTTGCTATTGTCCCGCACTATTATCCGACGACCTGGCTCACGCCGACTGTCTACCAATGTTGGAATACCACAGAAATACCACTACTATCAACAACTTTAAAAAAAAGCACAAATGAAAGCATGTCTAACTTTTCAGAAGCAGATGTTAAAGAAACATTTTGTATTCCCGATGAAATACCTAGCGTTCTGAGCACGGAATAGACATAATTCGAATCAAACTTTACTGTTCTGAGCAGTACCACGCCCCTTACCCCTCGCTCCTAGCCCCGTTGCCTCGTGTTACTGCGCAGCGACGCGCCTCATGTATCAAGTCGTCATAAAATTTGAATCCGATTGTACATGAAGTTTTTCAATCCAATCAATGGTCCAATTAACTGTTAAATTTGATGCAAGTACCTATAATTCCTTTTAGCTGCGTCTAGCAAAACAAAGATAATAATATTCAATCTACTTCTAAGAAAAACACGTTCTAGGTATTAGTAGACTTTTCAATTCGAGGTAAAATATTGTATTATTTATTTAATGGGAATGCATAAATGAAATAATTTCATAACAGTTTACTATTTCAAAATAACAATTATTTGACCTTTGTAAACATAAAGTTAGTCCTAAGGATATTAGTTATGTGTAAGTTATGCGAGTATTTGTCTGATTCTTAATTACAGTTGAGCTTCTCACTTTATATGCAGTATGTCATGTTTGGCGCGTGAACGCTTGAGAGCGATTAGCTGCAATCTATGTGATCTTTGTTTGTAGGCGGCCTTATTTGCCTTAACTACCTACTACCTGGTTTTACTCGGTACGCGGGAAATTATACATTTGTTGTTATGAAGAACCGATTCCGGCGCTGAATACATAAGTACATATGGAATGATGATTGTAGGCACTTTGCATCTATGTACGTCATACGTGTCGCTATTCATGTACATAACCTTATTTACTTGTAATAACTATTTATTTTATTCGGATCATCTAAATTTCTTTTCTATGTGTGCAATGTGCATTTGCTTACACAGTATTAATAATTTACTATAAATAGCCTTAAGTTTATACAATAAAGAGCATTACTGAACACGCATTCGTAGTCTTCACTACAATGATTGGTAATTTTTTGATGGAAATTAGGCTATATTAAAGACTTTTCATTGAAATCCAAAACACGTAATTTCAAGCAGGTATGAGGTATAATACACAACTCTAAATTCAAAGCTGTACGTGAGTATGAGTAGTGAATGCGTCGCAACTGCTTCTCAGTTGACGCCGAACAAAGCCGCGTAGACTGCGCTTGGCACAATACGACGCTGTGCGCCCCGCAATCAGGTCACTTCCATTCACTGTACGAACGTGGAATTAGCTGGAATTTGCTTACGTTTTCATTATGTCGTCACCTGACGATTCATTTTGATAACGTCACAGTCTGGTTTCAGCCTCAATCTGTCAAAACCCCCTACATTTTGACATTGACCATCGCAGAGATGAGATTACGACTAGATTTTGAACGTTTTCAATAACGAAAGGTCGTCTTCTGTATCTGGTCGTTTATATTGCATCGAGGGTAGTCCTGAAGCCACTTATACAGAGTGCCAGAGATTAGTGTTTCTATCTATACTAGTATATAATCTATATCTTTACTAATATCTATCGTTGGATAGCCTGTCAATCCAGGAAGGCTAAAGGCTATATAACATCATAATGCGGACGAAACGAAATAAATTAATACGTAGTAATTAATTTTGAACAAAATTTTCCTTGACATCACGTAATTTCGATTAACATCTTATAAGATACTACAATTTTAAAATAAATAACTCTTTTGGGGTTTAAATAAAATGTCCAAATAACTAACTCCACGCGAACGAATTCGCGGGCGGCCGCTAGTTATTGATAATGATGATGATGATATCAAAAATGGTAAACGGTCAAGTGCTTATATCAGAAGAAAAACGTCGAAATAAAAACATCTACTAATCACATACTCACAGCGGAATCTTAGTCGTACGATTCCGTTGGTACTTTTTCTCTATTACTTTTTATTTATTAATAAAAAAATACAGAACTGTCGTATTCTCGATGTGGTGCACCTTATAAGGTGCACCACATCGAGAATACGACAGTTCTGTATTTTATAATAATAATGCGTATGATTATTATAGAGTGCACAACATCGAGAAAGCTTTCTAAAAGAGGTAATCCAATCAGTTTTATAATACAACTTCATCAAGTTAAAACTCCATTTACCAAAAGGCAGAAAATAGACACAAACAAAGTGCGTCTAATTTTATTTATATTTTATCTCTTCAAACCAAAACATTTATTCTATTTTTCTCTAACTTAAGACCATTGAATGATACTTTTTAGGGCTGAGAATTCTTTTATACTTCACAAATGAAATAGTTCGGCTATTTTTAGTCAGAACTTAGTTTCAACTTTTCGAATTACATTTATATAGAGGCATCTTTATTTTTTTTTTCTCGCCGACTCACTTATACAAGGACAGTATTAGCTTTAGGAATTATCAAACAGGTAACCATATTTAAACAAATTGATGCGAAAGAATTAAGTCAACATACACGTATTCTTTTAATCTAGAGAAAACGCTATTGTGGTGGTACGCAGGAAACAAAACTGGGCTTCCAAACTGCATTAAAATACATAGTTTGAAATATTGCTCGACTACTGTTCTATCTCACGGAACGATTTGTCTGGAGTTTTATGAAATGTGAGGATGTAGAATACAATACCTACACATTTGATGTAGTCAGGCGATAAATACACAGTTAAGTTAATTTTTCTCTTGGCTCGAACGTCTTGCGGTTTTTTTCTCAATGCCTCACCTAAATACGACTTAATGTAAACCGTAACCTCTTAAAAATACACTTAAAAGACCTCTAGTTGTGTCATACAATACGTTGCCCGAATATATAAGAAAAGCAAAACAACTTCAACTTAAAACTTAAAAAGGTATTAACTAGCAAATGCTATTACAGTGTCAACGAATATTTAAAAGATAAATCATTGAAATACTTAAGTCAATAATTATAAAAATTTTAAATATATTATTATCATATTTTCTCTTTAGTGTGTTTAGAAAAAGTTAGATTATAAGATACGTAGGTAAATAATAAAGCCTCTTCTCCACTCATGTCTCATTTGTTGTGCCCGACAGGTTTCATGATTGTTTTTCACCTAAGCCTATATTGTGAATGCAATAAAGAATTGAGTATTACAGGGATACCTAAAAGGGAAAATATTCAGAACTAGTTGGTGAATTTCAGCGGGTTGATTTTTAATGATGATATTCTCGCTCAAGAGAGTTAAGTGGAGGATACTTCTCGTAATAAACCATTTGTGACTAGTAACTTACTTGTACATAAAAATAGTTGGCGAAAAAGCTAAAAGGAACTTTTATGCCCTAACTAGAATATCCAAAGTAACGTGGGGTCTATCATTCCTAACTTTAAAAACTATTATGGAGCTACCTACTTAGGATGTATGTATTATGGTGCACTTGTTTGGGCCGATAGGGCCAGCATAGGGGCAGCGCGACGTAAACTGCTTCAAAACCAACGTTTGGCATTGATATTTTTATGCAATGCGTATAGAACAGTCAGTACTGAAGCCTTACCCGTACTGGCAGGTGTACTTCCAGTCGATCTTGAATTACAGCGACGTGCTTCAATGTACTACTCCGCGAGGGGGGAGGCTATGGACACTAACTTTGTTACACAACGCGATCTTAATAGAATTTCTAGATTATTTAAACCTCAGACTGACGTCTGGGAGGCCCTCTCATCCGAATGGCAAAGTTGGTGGGAAAATTCCATCAAGGGCCGGACCTCCATCTGTTCTTTCCATCCGTTGGCGATCGGCTGGCTAAGACATGGCTGGAGGTTGACCACTGCGTTGCCCAATTTCTCACAGGTCATGGCAACTTTAAAAGTAAACTGTATTCTTTGTCTTGTTCCTTCGCCTTTGTGTCAGTGTTCTACAACAGACTGTGAATTTGAACATTCCGCACATCACATCTTGTGAGAGTGTATTCTTTGGCAGAATGAACGCAATATTATGTTGGATAGTGTACAAGTTACATCCGGAGTTGTTTATTATACGGACCTTGTAGAAACTAGAACTAATTTCCGTGCGTTCAGGCGCTTTTGCCATATCTATTATTGGAATCAATTGTAACAGCACATACCTACTTAGGGGCCATTAACTTAATCAAATTTTATTCCGTGGTGCTTGGCAATCTGGGTTTCTCCCAGTTGCAATAATGTCCCTTTGTGCCGATTGGACTAGTTCTGTTCTGTCTCCTGCTTGTTATGGAGGGAAGTTGAAAAAATATCGGTCTCCACTGTTGATTCTAGCTTTCAGGAGTTGCAGTGGGTTGGGAACAGGGTGGCGGGTTTGGCCCCAAAAAAAAAGTTGTATATAATTATGTTGATGAATTTATGTGGAAACCTGTAATTAGCTAATTTAGCTAGTTACGAATGGTTGCATGGATCAATTGAATTTTTGTAATTAGTCTGTAAGCTTTCTAGAATAAAAAAATATTGCTTTGGTGATAATATACTCAGACAGAGACAAACCATCATAATTACAACTACGCTGGACAATTACGCAACACAGAACTGGTTTAATAGAGCGTTCAGCCTACACGACTGAAAATCACGAAACAAGTTATCACCGCACCGCATTACTGAAAGCAGTGCCCACTAATCACAGCGCGGTATCAATGCGGCACATGTGCCGTACTGCATCTGTGCCGTGTCGTGCCGCGGCTGTGCCGCGCGTCATCGAGCCACCTTTGTGGAGTCATTGGCGCTTTGTGACGTGACGTCATCGCTTTGTGCCCGCCCCACTTGCAAGCGTTGCTTTTCCACTAGTTCGCTATAGAAAATGTTCGCGATAGTTTCTGATGGATGTCGATGGATGGAGGAGTTTTGAATTGATTGTCTGTCTGTGTGCCAGTGATGTACTCGTCGTTACATTTATGAGTTACGGCTCAACAACAGACTCAAATCAGTTTGCGGCATAATGTATGTGTTTCTAGTTTTTATATTAGAAACAAATCAAATTATGTCTTCCGCCCATGGTAATGATAGCAACACGCTGTCAAAATATCAGAATTAAAATGTTGTATTTAAGATAAGACACAAATATCCGGAAAAAATCTCTATGTGATGGTGAAAATTGCAAAGTGTATATTTCATATGTAGTTCCGAAGAACTAATCGGTCATAACACAGTGTGGCCATGACGATGATGGCGTGTTACAATTTTTTCCTATGTTTAATAACATTAAACCTTATTTGTGGTTAATAGTCAATTAAAGTTTGTGTGACATTGTTAGTAGGTACCATCGCCCCGCGCGTCTTATTATCAAGAGGTGTTTCTTACCAGTTTCCAATTTTTTTTTTTTTTTTATTTTGTTGCAAACTAAGTAATTTTCGGCAAAATTATTTACTTTCTTATTATAACAGACCGACAATAACTTTTTAAGACAGCTGTCCAATTGAACGTGTCTATAAACGTACTGCAAACACTATCTAAAGTAAACTAAAGGACAACTTGAACGTTCACTTGTTTTTATTTCTCCTCGAGTCATTTGCCACGCTTGCAGTTTATAGATATCTCTCTGCAACAAAAACAGTATTTAAAGCAATACAATAAATGTGAATCGGTTTATCAAATTCGGATAAAATAAATGAAAATGCTACGAAAACTGTTTGTAATATTCTGTTTAGAACAACATCTCTACGTAACATAATATCCCGCCTATAATCCAAAAAGGGTTCGACAGGGGTGTATTTATACTATAAAATCGTTTCGCTAGATCTTTAAGCCCGAGTCTATTGCCAACTTCCGGGTAGAAATTCAGAGTTCTGGCTACGTATAAGAAATACTTCAATATCCATTTACTTAGTAAATTAGAGAACCCATTTATATGTTAATTTGACAGATATTTTTATAAAAAATGGCGCAGGCAATAACAAACTACAGAAAAGAGAAAATAATTTTCATCCCACCCAACTAACAAAACAATCAGTTGTCACTCCTATGACGTCATGAAATCCCGTCATTTCCAATACACGCCATCATATCCCTGACTTGCACTATTATTCAAACCAGTTCTCACTTCTCCAATAAATTATCAACCTTAATCCGTTACGACACAGTTCAAAATTCTTTGAGCGAAGGAATGTAGTGGTTCAGCTGTCAGATTGTTGTAAACGTCATCAAATGAAGCCGTAGTCAAGGTTCCTGGGATGTAACGTGAAACATTTCTCTCAAAGAGGTGCTTTCACATGGGAAACGTTTTGTTTCGTTTTGATCTAAATTTTGGGACTAATCCTTTTGGCGCAGGGTTAGATGGAGAAGTGGCGTAGGGATCTTTAGAACATAATTTCCGTTTATCAAAACGGAACAAAAACTCAAAACTCAAAACTCTGTTAGGTGGATTTCTTTAAACTATCAAGTATAAAGAAATCCACCTAACAGAGTTTACATGAAAGTTAATGTTCACTTAAGCATTAAAGTAGAAATTAGTTTTATGTATTTTATTGTTGTATTCTGAGATAGCTATAGGAAATTCAAATAAATTGTTGCAGAAAGTCAAATTGATACAATAATATTTTCCATAATTGCACATCCACTACATAAGCAATATCACACGTCTTCTAAATATCACTCCACAGTGGCATTAGGAAATCATATATCTCTCAAATATTGAAGATCCATCTCTCAAGATGAAACCTGCTTGTGACGTCGCTCGACTGCCGCTGACTGACATAAGCCCGACACGTCACAAATGACAGCACGAGAGAGATAGAATTGATCATGTAACTGACAGCTCCGTGGATTAACAATTTAGCACTGGGACCTTCTCCTGTCTATCTTGTCCAGTTTCTACATAATTGACAAGGAATTTAATTTTGTAAGTTAAGTGTTTTATTTTTAAATTTTTAGCTAAATTACATAGTTTTCATGTTCAAAATATTTAATTTATATAATTCTAAACGGAAACTGAAAACTCAGAAGCAATTGCATGATTCCGATTGCCCATTTCGTATGTGGAGGATCCGGTAATGAACTTCACGAATACTCTTTTAAAAAACAATATTTTCAAATTAAAGAGTTAATAGGTATGGGAGAACAATGATGTAGGCTTGTTATTAAATACCTACCAGGCTATACTAATAACTTAACTTCATAATCTCGGAAAATAGTTTATTATGGTATGATCCTTTGTTCGCTCAATATACGTTGCCATTAGAAACTATCGAAACTTTTTTTTATTTATCTATCTACAATTGCAACATAATATTTTAACAATAATACAAGCAACACATCAAGTACAATACAAAACATCAACAACAAAACAATATGATGCGACAGACATTTTCTCGGTGGTAGGCAACAACATCAGCCGCCGGCATAAGCTACCACCCACCAGACAAAGTCTTGCCGCCAAGCGATTCGTCGTGTTCCGGCATGATGTCTGGTGAAGCCGTACGGTGGACGGGTCTGAGCAGTTGTGTTGCGATGTGCCGGGTACGAATATGCCTAATGTTGTTGTGTCGGGAGTTTGGTCGTGGAGGGTCTCCAGATCATCCTCTGGCGCAGCATCGTTGGTCGTGTTGTTGGGTTAAACATTGCATCACCTCGCTCAACTGCCGTCTTCCTTCCTATTCACTGAAATTTTTTGAGTGAATAGGCTTAATAAGCTAGTGCGCTTTACCATCAACGATTGCATCACTGCTTACCATCAGGCGGGATTGCAGTCAAGCACTAGTTTATAAGTATTTAAAAAAAAAAAAAAGACACAACATGCAACTTCTGGTAGTAAGTCGAAAAGATGTCGGAGCTAATTCTTTTGAGGCACATTAGGATACATCATTTATAGGAATCAATCTACCTACACCTATACATATCTGTATTTTCCAATTTAAAGTCGGTTGCTGGAGCTAGAGCTTACCTTAGTAGCTCTTTCTCAATTTCGCGTTAGATATGTTCGTTGACAAATCCTTCTGCACGTAATATAGAAGACACATCCTGGTCGCAGTTTACTCTCCGACAATATGCGTTAAACTATGAGTGTATGCCGCCACCACGTAATGTAGCTGTGATTGACACCGCCCGCATCGGGACTCGTTTGTGCACAGTGCACCGCCACTCTGACGCGCTGCCCAGTTAATTTGTGTGGCGGTTTGCAAAGGGCGACATGTTAGCGATCAAGATGGATTCAGGTTTTTTGACAAAAATCTGAGAAGCGGAGTAGTTTTTTTTTATTTAGTTTAGTTCTGGGTTAGGTTTACCTTTCGCTTACCAACTTGGGTATTTAATCTCCAGCTTGTATAGCGTAAAATGGAGATGAAATAAATACTATTTATTAAATTGTGTGTTTGTAGTTAAAACCGTTATATGATTGTTTAATTAAATCACGCAAGAGAGGTAGCCTTGCTGTTTGAACCCTAATAGGCGCTTTACTTTGTGTAAATTATTTCATCTCCATTGCTCTCAAAAAACATCGTGAGGAAACAAGCATGCCTTAGAGTTAAAAACTTCGAAAACCTACATACATACATACATATGACATCTACTAACCCACACTGGCCAGCGTGGTAGATACGGCCCACTCACTCTCACCGAGAGGAGGCCGCCGTCCCAACAGGGGAACGTTATAGACTGATTATTACGACTTTGAACGTGAACGCAAACAAAATCTTATTATGAGATAATCAATTTACTATGTCGTTGTAAATAAGATCCGTAATTCTAATAAACTAGATCACAAATAAAGGTCATGTCTTTAATTTAAACCATCATGTTTAAGGTCATGTTTGTGGTCATGTTTTTATTTTAATTTTTGTCTATCGAATCAAATATATTATGTACAAGGAGCGTTTAAAATAATTTGATTTGAATTGAACAAGCATCCGGAAAAATATTGCATCATAATTATATTTAAGCAATGCAACAGGAAATATTTAGAGTATGAACTGTGCACAACACAGCTAATACAAGATGTCATTTCACGGGCACCATAATACCTTCCGCTCATTTTGCAAATATCCTTCTAATATGCATACATATGTATTAGTAATTATGCCAGGTAAGGCTCTACTCTGAATATGCATTATGTTAATGTATGTTAAAAATTCCTGTACTTACACACTTTTACTGCTCACGAGAAAGTCGGAATATGTTACGAATATGGACGACGAATATTTAATGTGTAATTTTGGTACCTGTCTAGGTATAGGATAGCTTTTGGGTGGATTCGAGGAATTATTTCACTATTAATTTATTTTTCTTATGAGTTGTCATACAAGAAGGGCTTTTGCGTAATATAATTAAGGCTTTCTGTTCTTATGGTATGCTTTCAAGCCGTAACTACAAAACCAATTTTCTTGAATTATAGCGGACTGGTAGTGGCACTTAGGAAAAATAAATAATTCATGAGGGTTCGTTTTCACGTAGTATTTATTATAGTTTTGTAAATATTTTCTATGTTAAGGATGGGTTTTCACACTTGGCCTAAGTGTGTAAACCGATTCTAGTGAACCATTGTACTTGGTACAATGTCTTGTTTCTAATTAAAAACAAGCTCGGGAACGTAAGACGTTAAAGTCTCCCTTTATTACCATAACATCATTAAAAGAGCAATTGAATTATTTTATGTCTTCTAACTTTGGAAATACATTACCTAATGACCCAATTTGCAGTTTTGAAGTCTTTGCCAAAATCAATATTTAATTTAGTATAAATGAGCATATTCCGATGACACAAGGACACGATATGAAACAAGTTTAAATAAACCCAAACGAAACTATTCACGAAATTGATTTGGACACACGTAACGAGTAGAAATGTGATTAGGCCAGACCACACAATATCGGGTCCTGGATCCAGGCCAAGTTTTAATGAGTCTACTAGTAAATTTTACACGCAACGGAATAACTAACGAGTAAAATAATGCCACACGTAATTTTGCTGGTAGTAGTTCTGGCGATCTCTGTTCTGTGGTTAATGTTAAAGTGACTGCTTTTAAACTGGAGTTTAATCGGTTATTATGACTGCATAGTGGAGATAGTATACTACTAATGGCTTTTCTTTACTTAAATAATATAACTAACGGTTCAAATATATAAATTTTGGTTGAATATTTGAACTTTTACTGAAATGCAACGCAGTATCAATTCAAACTTTCTTTTATTTTCACTAGCTTTCCGTCCGCGGCTTCGCTTGCGTGGAATTCGGTTATATCGCACTTTTTAGATTTCCCTCGGAAATATCAAATAATTCAATAAAATATTTTTGTCCTAATAAAATATTTGTATTTTGTATTATTACAATCTATTCTTCTAGGTACAATCGTACCAACATACCTCGAATCTCGACTAGAAATCACAGAAAGATTGTTGGCTAAATGTCTGTAGGTACTACAGCGCGGTGCTGGCCTCCCTTAACTTATTATGGTGTTACAAAACCTCAGAGAGATTGACACAAATCCATACTATACTTATCCATACTAATATTATAAATGCGAAAGTAACTCTGTCTGTCTGTCTGTCGGTCTGTCTGTCTGTCGGTCTGTCTGTCTGTCGGTCTGTCTGTCTGTCTGTCTGTCTGTTACGCTTTCCCGCTTAAACCTCTCAATCGATTTTGATGAAATTTGGCACAGACAATCTTTAGACCCTGAGAAAGAACATAGGCTACCTTTTATCCCGGAAAAATTTGATGTTCCCGAGGGAAATCTAAAAAACGCGATATAGCCGAACTCCACGCGGGCGAAGCCGCGGGCGGAAAGCTAGTTAATATTATAAATGCGAAAGTAACTCTGTCTGTCTGCCTGTCTGTTACGCTTTCCCGCTTAAACCTCTCAACCGATTTTGATGAAAGTTGGCACAAACAATCTTTAGACCCTAAGAAAGAACATAGGCTACCTGTGATCCCGGAAAAAATTGATATTCCCGAGGGAAATCTAAAAAGCGCGATATGACTGAACTCCACGTGGGCGAAGCTGCGGGCGGAAAGCTAGTTTACTATAATTAAAATAACATATTATTTTACAAAGCTGGTGAATGTCAATAAAATTTATCTAACTTAATTATCACCATATCACATTAATACATTTTACGCTTACATTTATATTTTTGTACATTTTGTTATCACCATCAGATGACAAAGCAACTCTATACCATAACATCACGTCTCCTTTCACCCGAAGGTCAGACAGTCTATCTATACTTTGAACAGTACTGATTCCGTTTTCAACATAATAAACGTGATAAACTAACAGCTTGTTCATATCTGCTCGTAAATAAACATCAGTTCTGCCTGTGGGCACACGTCGAGCCTGTAGTCTGTAAGTACCTTCGTACATTAATTCAACGACAATCAACGGAAGGGTATAAAATTTACACAAGTACTAAACGTCACTAAAAGGCACCTTTGGAATCCATCCCAACTCACTGTTGACATGTACCGATCTGCATACAAATTACTCACATTCACACTTAGAAACCACTGGAAAATCATCTGTATTACCGAACTGTAAAGCACAAAATGCTTTGAGGTTTGCCCAAACTTATGTTCCTGAGACTTCGCAGGTATTTCATAGGTAAGTTGACAGATGTTGAGTTGAATTGCTTTTATACTATTTGCTGAAGATATTTCTCGTTAAAATTGGAATTTATTTTGTTGCATAAGAGCAACAAAAGTTAGCACTAATTGGCCTAGACTCTGACTGTCGAGCAATTTGTAAAGATTATATTTTGTGCTCCGGAAGGCCGTGGTTCTATTTGGACCAGTAAAATTTGTTTGCCTTTCGAATGGAGTAAGTCATTCCATCTAGCTAGCATATTTCATCTAACTGGCATGTTTCATCTAGGTGGCATGTTGCATCTAGCTAGGTTAATCTAACGATGTGTCGAGAAGGGAGATTCTAAAACGTAGATTTCAATTTTTTATAAACGAGATATCATTTGATGCAATATACGGTGCATTTTTAACACAAGTTTACTAGCAGTTTTATCATTTCTACGTAAAACATGAAATAAATAACAGATAAAACCTTTAATATAAAACATCAAAATGTTATTTAATCAAGAAGCATTATTTTTGCAAACGAATAAATGAAAACGTGGACGTAG
Organism: Sesamia nonagrioides; assembly: GCA_017933935.1. Lineage (NCBI taxonomy): Eukaryota > Metazoa > Arthropoda > Insecta > Lepidoptera > Noctuidae > Sesamia > Sesamia nonagrioides. The sequence continues at coordinate 877,334 of JADWQK010000289.1, forward strand.
ATATTACTGTCAGTAGTTGAAATTACTACATTATTTCACTGAAACCCCACAGTTGTAAAATTGAGGCCACGTCCGTAGTAGTAATTGAGTTTGTTTAACATCACTGACCGAATGTTTGTATGTCCTCTACGCCGTAGCACTCGTAGCTTCGGAGCTCGTAGAGACCGTAGGCCGTAGCGTGTAGCAGCTGCGCTATTTGGCCTGAGCTAAATACATAAACTTGATGGATTTGAACCATTACTGTAAATGTTAACAAGATAGACACTTGTTCCGCATTCGACAAATTTGGAGGCATAATTATTTTGTAATGTTATAAAAGGAGTGTTTAGATGTACCAAAAACTGTTTCTAATAATAAATAACAAAAAAATTAAAGGTATTTTGTAAACAACACTAATATAGAATTAAAATAGGCACTACTGTATTAGAACGTTTTTAAAACAAAATTATAATCCTCCAATTCTTAATTATTAGACTAACTACAAAAAAATCCGCGGTTCTATTAACGCGTCAGCTTCAAAATCCTACATACATGGCAACTGGCTCAGCCCTTTATTTGTTATAAATATAATCAGATGATGCTGACAGCTGATACAATAAATAAATTGTGTTGTTACAGACAAAGAGGACATCATCTCTCAACAACCTTCAGTGGAAGAGTGATGAATAGAACACTTACATATGTGTGGCATGCGGTGTAAATATTTGTACATTCATGCTCATTGTTCAAACCGCTACAAAACAAGGTACCTATCAACATAGCTCTTGATTTGTACGGGGCTTTTATTGGTGTTACTTTTGTTGTTAATTTCTTCCTTTATTGAGGAGTTTAAATAGACGCCACCATAAAGCGTCCATTTAGATGGAGAACTATTTATTGAGTTTAAATGGTTCGTCGTTAGTGAGTGCAACGTTTTTCAGTAGGATTGATGTGAGTTTTCTGTTGCTTACGGCAACTTTATACATTTTAAACGTTAAATATAAATCACTAACGCAGGCAGAGTGACGTATAGGGTTTCTTTAAATTGTAAATTTGTTGGTATTGGTGTTGATTGCTGCAACCATTTATACATTTATAGTACGACATATGAATCAAAGGTTTTGTGACAAGCGAGTAAAGTCGATATGACACATATTATATTTTTAAATTAGAGGAGAATTAATTAGTACAATGTATTTTAAATAAAAATAAAAAAAATGTGATAACGGTCATCCATAATCCATCTGATGTTTTAAGCACTATTTTTAACGTCAAATTTTGTCGATATCAAAGTTAAATTAAATTTCTCAAATAAAATATTTTAATGATACAGTTTAATGAAGCCAAACATTTTTATCGCGACTCCAATACATTAAACTGTTGGACAGTTACAATCCGTTTCGCATGAATATTAATATAAAATGATACATTATCTGTCTTTTCGTACAAATAAATATGTATGGCTACACTAGATTTTGTATTTTTCGTACATTTATGTATGTACGAAAATACGGAGTTTTCAGGAGATATACTGAAACAGTTAGTTGGTAGAATATTATGTATATTGTTATGTATTATACGTTTGGCAAAGGACATGATTTTATACTCCGCTTAAATATGTTATGAATAAAACTGTCTCCAAGGGAAACAAAAGTAGCACAACAACGTGCTTGGACATCGTGCTGGTTACAAGAAAACTTATTTTTACAAACACTATGACGATAAGTATTATATATTGGTAAATTTGAGTATAGTTGTAGGAGGTAGGGATTTAGAATCCAAGTATAATTGAATTCTAGGTATGATGGTGCAAATATCTGTTCTTAATTAAATCCAAGTTTGATCGGTAAAGTACTGAAACAAGAGTTGTGAAAGTGTCCCTTAGACAGAAGTTATAGCAGTTTATGAACCGGTTTTGAACGTCGTCCAAATTATTTGCTCTATCACGAAAGTCCCGAATGTAGGTAGTTAGAAACTTTTGGGTCTATTATTATCAATCTAAAACTTTTAGTTTTATTATTATTAATCTCAAACTTTTAGTTCTATTATTATCAATCTCACCCTTTTGGGTCAATTATTACCAATCAATCTCACACTTTTGGGTCAATTATTACCTATCAATCTCACACTTTTGGGTCAATTATTATCAACCTCAAACTTTTGGATCTATTATTAACAACCTCAAACTTTTGGGTCTATTATTATCAATCTCACACTTTTGGGTCAATTATTACCTATCAATCTCACACTTTTGGGTCAATTATTATCAACCTCAAACTTTTGGATCTATTATTAACAACCTCAAACTTTTGGGTCTATTATTATCAATCTAAAACTTTTAGTTTTATTATTATTAATCTCAAACTTTTAGTTCTATTATTATCAATCTCACCCTTTTGGGTCAATTATTACCAATCAATCTCACACTTTTGGGTCAATTATTACCTATCAATCTCACACTTTTGGGTCAATTATTATCAACCTCAAACTTTTGGATCTATTATTAACAACCTCAAACTTTTGGGTCTATTATTATCAATCTCACACTTTTGGGTCAATTATTACCTATCAATCTCACACTTTTGGGTCAATTATTATCAACCTCAAACTTTTGGATCTATTATTAACAACCTCAAACTTTTGGGTCTATTATTATCAATCTCACACTTTTGGGTCTATTATTATCAACCTCAAACTTTTATATCTATTATTATGAACCTCAAACTTTTGGGTCTATTATTATCAATCTCACACTTTTGGGTCTATTATTATCAATCTCACACTTTTGGGTCTATTATTATCAATCTCACACTTTTGGGTCTACTATTATCAATCTCACACTTTTGGGTCTGGCATTATCAATCTCACACTACTGCCTATATTCCACTTGTTTCGGCAATCCCATGTTGATTGTCAGATAATAGGTATTATGACTTTATGTAATGACTTGGTAAATGAAACTATATAGATATTTGAGAATGTACTTATATAAAATTCATATTATTTACATAACAAAATTTGATAAGGACGGCATTACAATTGATTGTGTGATAGGTATTTACTGTATTAAATACATAAGAGGCATTTTTACAGGTGCAGACGAATTCCATACAAGTCATGTTTCAGTTCAATGGGATATTGGATAGGTATATGATTCTGATCACTTTTTAAGATAGAATATCTATACTGACTCAAAATCTTTTCTTTATTAGTTCAATCTCAGAATACTATCTACGTACGCTATTTATTGTTTGACGACAAATTCGCCATATCTAGGTATGGTACTCCTTTGACCTATACGTTATTTTCTATTCTCAGCCCGGTTTAAACAAAAACCCAACATTAAAAAAAAATACTTAACATTTACAAGGAAATTTTCCCTACTCCTTGCTTAAAAATATAACAAATAACCTCAAGCTCGCCGCTCCAACTTAATCCGGGACATAAAAATCTTATACAATTTTCAGCGCAGGCATCTCGGAGGAAAAAATTGTAAAAGAAAAGGGATAAGAAAGATTCAATGTAACAATTAGTGGCTCATGTTGCCGGTTGCACGGACCGCTCCAGGCTATAGAGTAGTATATACTGCTATTCCACATATTATTTTATTTGATGGAATAAGGTTATTGAGACTTAAGTGTCGATATTCATATATAAGTAGTTATTTTTATAATAGTAAAAAAACTGTTCAGGCTGGACTAAAGAACTGAATTGTGTAAAAACAAATAAAATAATAATATTTATTTATTTATTTTGACAAAATTAGTCAAATGGTTAGTACAACAATAACTTATACATGGATTCAAATATTTAATTGAAATAAATGTCTTTTTCAAGGGTGGGAAACTAACATCTTTCAACTTTAAAGTTCTAGTAGGTATTTACTTTAAATACAAATCTTTTATTGTTGATCTTTATTGCAGGCAAATATTAACTTTAATTTTTAATAATAGTTTAGTTGCAAACAAATGGAGCCAAAGTCAAGAGAACGGCATTCATCATTACAATTGCATAGTAGAGGTTCAACCAAGTAGAAATATTATTATAATTCCCTTAATTTCTAAAGTGTTGCCATTAACTTGGTAAAACAATCGCGGTACAAAACACATGCTCATAAATAAACACTAACGAATTACTTACTGTTATCCATTAATTAAATCATTAAATACATGGAAATGTTGCAATTATCGTTCTGTTTTTGATAATAACTGGCGTCGGACCGCGCTAGATACAATTTATACCAGTTTTAATTGTCGGATGGTGCGAGTACCGCGGTAGGTATAACGCTATAGTTATCGTAACTGCCGCAGTAACAGTTAATGTGAATCGTAACGAGTTTAATTGTCACTTTTGTTGAAATTAACACTTCGCTATCTCATCAGATTATCTATATTATTATTTAATTTCTGGTGACTCCGTCTTGGTTTGTCCCTTTTTTGGTAATTATTTAAATTCTACCATTATTGGATGAACAAATTGTGCAATTATTAATTAATTGGGTCATTTCATAATATAAAGCTTACCCCATGTCGTTCTTGAATTTACATATTAAAGCTGTGAATGTGATACCTTTCTCATGACCTAAGTATTATTAGTAGAAGTGAACCATCCATTAGTTTGAATAGTGTAAATAATTAATCATTTAAATCCTTCCATTTTTCATGCTATATTATTTACAGAAAAGGACTGTTCGAGCCATTTACGACCTCCGTCCTAGAGTTTCTCTTAGAGAAAAATTCAAAGAGGAGAGCATTCTGACTGTAGATTCACAATATATGTATATTTGAAAACCTTATGTAGGTATGTACATAAAAATATATCGAATTTTAAGAAAATATGCGATATTCATAATATAAATACCAGGAACAAACGCAATCTTGCTGTACATCACACTCGTCTCCACAGAGTAGGCAACTCGTTCATGGGTCAATGTACCTATACACTTTTACAACAAGCTTCCCATGGACATTCAAAAATACCCATTAAACGATTTAAAAACTATATAAAGGTCAAACTTTGCAAAAAGGAGTATTTTAAAAAATCACAGATTAATTAGAAGACAGAAAGCTTTCTTTTTTGTTTTTTTTTTTTTTTGTTGGGATAGGAAATCATCAAATAACTTCTCCCGCTCTGGGTGGAGCAGAAGGGCTTGTCAGACTTTTAATGACTAAAACCCACACGTGTTTCTTTGCTTGCCTGTGCGACGGCCAGGGCCACGGTTTCTTGTTTAACCAAACCGCAACCCTGACCCAAAGACAATAAAGCTTGGGACTGAGCTGCTCGCTCTGCTAAGCATTGTTATTACGCAATATGCGTAATTGTAAAGTAAATTATGTTTAAACATTTTTATTTTTAATGTCTACACTTGAAAAGAGACGATGATCCCTGAGTTTGTTTCGGCTATTTCTTCTCAGATGTAATCAGAAAGTGATCAGTGGCCCTACTTACTTAATAAACGATTTCATTTCATTAATTACTAACGTAAAAATAGTATTTTTGATATATAAATTTGCTTGTACCATTTAAAATTATAAGTGACCGTTGTATAACTAACAGTCTTTACTTTAAACCACAATTAGGTTCAGTTTACACAATTTTAAATATTTTTTATAACTTTTTCAGTACATTATCTTCTTCTCATAGAAGATAATAAGAAGAAGGTAATGTATTTATCTAAGTATTAGTCCGCTAATGCCAGATTATTCCGTTTGTATAATCGGAATACAACCGTAACCAAAATTATGGTTGGTTTTGAAAAAGTTTAATCAAAACAGCAGTAAAAGCAAACTTCTAAATCGATACAAAAGATTTGATAATAAATTTTAGTAAAATGTAAATTGTAAATATACAGTTTTTCTCATTGACAGAAAATTTCTTATTTCATATAATATACTTTTGTATATTATACTATTATATATACTTTACTACTACTACTATTACTATATTTGTAATTTTTTTCACTTTAGGTAGTATTTTTCTTATCTAAAATTTTGAATATTAGTATGGGTTGTTTTTTTTTTTATAATTATAAATTAGTGCTTGACCGCAATCCCACCTGGTTATAAGCAGTGAAGCAATCGTTGATAGTAATGCGCGCTAGTTATTTACTCAAAACCATGGACTAAATAGGAAAGAAGACAGCAGTTGAGGAGTGATACAACGGTAAACTCAACAACACGACCAACGATGGTGTGACGAAACTCCCGACACAACATCATTTGGCGCATCGTACCTGGCACACATCGCAACACAACTGCACATATCCGTCTTCCGTACGGATTCACCAGACATCATGCCGGAACACGACGAATTGCTTGGCGGCAAGACTTTGTCTGGTGGTAACTTCTGCCGGCAGCCGATTTTATGGCCTACCACCGATATCAGAAATGCGTTCTCTCGACGACTGGACTGTAGACTTATTAATGTTGTTGTGTGTTTAAAGTGTTATTTATTCGTATAAAAATGTGTCTTTGTTCTGCTGTAGTACAGTCACGAACAAAAGTATGAACACGTCTTTATTGGAAAACGACTTACTTTTTATTTAAACTATATTATATGTTGTTACGAACACAACATTTTCGAACACGTAGGTTTATGCTACTATATACCATATTACATTGTTACATTCATGGCTTTTTTTTTTGGGGTGATGTTATGTAAAATTCTTACACTTTTTTATAATAAGAACCTTCTTCATTTCCACTTCTTGCCTTCAAGAACTCAGGAGTCAGGTGGCGCCACCTAATAGTCCATGACCCACATCTCACACAAGATAATGACTTAATACGCTCCGTAATGGACCCACTAATTATTTCGACGCCCATAACTGGACATTTACTGTCCAAGGGGGGAGGGGGGAGGAGTAGTACATGGTCTATTATTGGGCCACAATAGACAGAGAACAGTAAAACATCTTCATATAAACGAGCCGCTCTCGGTTTGAATGTATGCGTGCGCGCCGAGCGCCTTGTCGGTACGCGATTTCACGCACACGCTGGCATAATATAGGATGGTATAGGATGGCGGTAATACGGGCTGTGCCGCGTGACTGTGAGCACGCGCGTAAATTACATGACCGCTCGCGTTCGTCAATTCTCGTCGGCCACTTACCATAATATTAATTATTACGAGTATCATGACTTCAAAAGGGGAAAAAAAATATTGTAGTGTTTTCGGGTGCCTCAATAATGATTTCGCAAATCCGGACTTATCATTCTTCATACTTCCTACTGAACCAGAAATGTAAGTACCTACAACTTAAATCTTATTAGAAAATGTGATATATGTATTGTTTGTTTCACAGTTTATTTGCTTTATTAAGAGCGTACCCGAGTCGCATTTTTCCATATAATTGTATTCCCAGATTTACTTCCTGACTACTATGTTTAAAGTTAAGTTTATTTTAAGAAGCCCAGTTTTACTATAAAACAGAGGATTGAGTACGAAATATCGTTTAAGTAAACGTATTTGTCGAGTATAGTGTAATAAGGACAATTTCACAATAATCAATATTGCAAATTACTATTTTTTTTTCTATTGTCTTATGTGTTGTTTGATCCAAATATGGCGTCTTAATCATATTATGATTAAGTTAATAAAATTATAGTAAAATGTGACCGACTAACGCTTAGGGTTGCGTAGAATTTTATTTATCGAGCGGCGCCTTTGTTGCATTTGAGCTAGCTGTTGCTATCCGAATATATAAACAAACATTACACAGTACCCATATTAACAATCATTATAATTGTACCTCAGAAACTAATGAGGCTAAAAAGGTTTTGCGGTTTTATTAAAGTAAGGTATCATTTGTTAAATATTCGCTACCCATACATAATCTTAGCTTTACTAATGTCTACTTTTTCATAAGAACTACATATTTATTGTTTACGTTCTCATGTTTTATATCATTTAAGCATTAGTTATTAGCTTGTGAATATTATTGTGTTAGTGTTAAATTTAAGTACTCATCACTTACAATCTTCTCTGATAAGAACCAGTTATATCGATTTCCCATATCACACATCACTTAAAATTTATCATTATTTACGATCTTTAGAATATAATTTAGTGTCACACTTAAGTAGTCTTAAAAATTTTGTCGGTATCAAATTTGTAACTTAATATAATAAATGTTATGTGAATAAAGGCTTTTTATTTTTACTAAATTTATAAATTGGTAAAATATTCAATCATAATATGCTTTTTATTCTCTAAATTTAGATCAAAGTGACAACCCTAGGGTTCAACGCAAAAGTAGGCAAATAACTCTGCGGGCGGCCTTAGATAATCTACTGTTCTCTGTCTACTGTGATTGGGCACCCTGCACATGTTTAGCGGGTATCTATTAATGCGGTGGTAGTAAATGTTGAACGTTCTAAATTGATTGATGATTGAGGTATTTGAAATAGAGCTTTGAAACATGTAGAGTGATTGTTGGTCGTCAGCAGCGGAGGCGTGCAGACGATCATTACCTTCGCTGACACCGCTACGATAGGTATACATTTGGTATACCTATCGAACCGTTATCGTGTATTTTAAATAATCTTATAACTGTGACTGAACCGCCAGTTGTGTCAAAGCTGATCTTACCTCCTATATACTTACAACAAAATATAGATAACACGCAATAACTGATACGTAAATATTCTACAAAATGAACGAAACATCTTTAAATTAACTATTTACATGCAAAATAAATATCAAAAAACTAAATAGTTATTGCTTTACAAACGCACTAGAGTAACTCTTTTACCTTCACTACGAGCTCTAAAACATAGTCCGCAGCTCCCACAGGAAATTCCTCGCGTTAATTTAGTCTAAATAAACACAAAACCCCAGTGGGTTAGCACAAAAACGATATAAAATGTTCACGTGAAATATATACACTATTTTTTAGTTATTTAGTAGTGAGAATTAATGTTTTCTAGCAGGATGCCTACATAAATTTGATGTTTATTTGACGTGAACTCTTGATGTAAAAATAAGCCGGGCAAGATCCCAAGAACCATTTCTTTATCTAGATATGTACTTATTGAGTCATAATGATTGAAATCTATAAAAATATGAAATTAATAAACATCATCCTGTTTTCTTCTGAATCCATCTCGTATCGTCATGTAGTCTATACAAAAAAAAAAAAAACAACAATTTGCACTCTGGGTATGCCAGCAGAAGTAAAAACTTGAAATTATTATTATAATTGTGCATTTGATTAATCCTTTGGAATGGTTAAGGAATAATTTGGCACGAATTGCTTTATTTATCAGTATACAAGTATTTTCGTTTCTGTGGAAAAAAACAATATTCTTTGATTGAGCTATAATACACATATTATATGACAATTTATATTACATAAAGACCAGAGTAGGCATACATATTCGCCGCGCGGTAGAAAGAGAGGGTATTATTTTCTCTGCTACCCACTCAACTCTCCTTCAGTCTTACGAATCTTCGATCAGGTCACGTATCCTGACGCAAGGTTAATATTTGACCCATATCAAAAAGTGCATAACGACACTAAAGTTTTTATTTCAATACAATATAATATCAAGACCGCCGTCAATGACAAGCTATTGAAGCAATTTTATTTCGTTCGCCCTTATTTTTACCCGACTACGGCAAAGCAAAAGGAGGGTTATGATTTTGACAGGCTATGTATGTATGTATGTATATATGTATGTATGTATGTATGTATGTATGTATGTATGTATGTATGTATGTATGTATGTATGTATGTATGTATGTTCATCTGTTCCCTCGTAACTTCTAAACTACTTATCAGAATTTGACAAATGACATATCATTAGAAGCTTCTTAATTGTCCGCTGGTTATAGGCTATATGGGGTTTCACAAAATTTACTGTAGCGCCCTCTAGCGGACAAAACATACAGAGTAAAAAACTAAAGTTAAGATAAATATGCCGTGTTTGATATCATTTGAAAGCCCTTTACTTGTACATTTTGAATATATATATATTGCTAGCATTTGCGTGTGACTTTACCTGTATTCATGGGCTGGTTGCATATAATTCACATCTTTCGTTCATAGCTTCTTTACTACTTATCAGAATAAGACCACTGCATTACCATTAGAAGGGCCTTGATATTCTGTTAGTTATGAGCTATAAAGCTTGTCACCAAATTTAGTATTGCGCCCTCTAGCGGACAAAAAGTTCTATGTTAATATAAAATTAAAATAAATATCAATGTTTGGTATCACGTGAAAGAGCTTCACGAGTGCTTTATGCTTGTACATAATTACAAGAATGCTTTAATGATGTTAAATATGAGCGATAAGAGTAAAGCGCGGATCACGGGAACTGTGAATCGCTTTATGCAATGTAGAGCAGTGTGAACATTATTAGAATATGTAATGCACTAATGAAAACGACATAAGCTGGAAGTAACTCCACGCGGTGAAGGCGGAAACAGTTTTATAACTGGCTAAATCTCCCATAAAAAGGCCTCTGCACTATATGCCTTCGGGCTTATGTTGTTATATGTGCGTGTAGATGTAATATGTCAAGTACCTAGTTTTTAGTTCATCAGTTTAACTTTTGTTAATAATATGCGCCACAAATACACTTTAACACAAAATAGTACAAATAAAAAAGTTAAAAACTAAAACCCAACTACGACAAAAAACGACGCTGAAAAAGTATAAAACAAGATTTTCAGAATACTGAACTGAACAAAGTTGCTAATGTAGTTGCAAGTAAATGGACACAGTAGTAATGTCATACAATACTATTCTGAAGTATGCAATATTCACTATGTAGAGATAAATTTTCATGTTTGGAAAGGCGTAGTCACACGTTGTCAAGGTGCTACGGTAGGTAGGTATATGTAACGTGTAACTACGCCTTTCCAAACATGAAAATTTATCTCTACATATTGAATATTGCATACTTCAGAATAGTATTGTATGACATTACTACTGTGTCCATTTACTTGCAACTACATTAACAACTTTGTTCAGTTCAGTATTCTGAAAATCTTGTTTTATACTTTTTCAGCGTCGTTTTTTGTCGTAGTTGGGTTTTAGTTTTTTAACTTTTTTTTTCTCCTATTTATTAGCTACGACACTAAACTACCAAGTATCAAAACCCTCATTATACTACGCGTATATATATATATTTTAAAAATGAAAATAATATTATGTGGTTCAAAAATACATAGTTGTGAAGATATGCATGTTATCTACGATACATCAAACCAAATTTATGTAGGTACATATATTTAAAGCTGATCTAATGCGGAGTTCTCATATTTCACATACCTAAGGGTACTTTTTTTTCTTTTTGTTTTAATCGTGACTTATTAAATTATTTTCTGTGTAAATTGAAAACAAAAAGTAATATAATTGAAACATATTTCATTATGCTGGTTGATTCTTATATGGTCTTATCATATCCGAGAGTTGTGGAATAAAAAAACAGCTTGTATAAATATTTTATAAACTACACGAAACTTACAAACTTTAACTCAATCATGCAGTAAATTTCTTCCTTCTTTTACGCACCCCGACATTAAGTGAAGAATTACCTCTTATAACTTGTGGGGTAGTTAAAAGGGTGTATTTTCAGCACACCCGAAGTTTGCCGAAGTTGACCGAGGTCGGGTGAAGTCAGCCTTGCTGTACCTGCAAACCGAGGCTTGGGTGCACTTTAAGATTTGCTCTGACGAAAATTGTCTTTAAGATGTGAGATGTTTGTGAGGTTTTAATGCGTTTATAATCTAGCCGCTGGAGCTTAAGAAACTTGTTTCAAGCTATGTTAGCTATTATTATTCATTTTATTCCGAAATTGATTGAGATTGGTCAAAGATAACTTAGAAACTAGAATGTATCAGTAGATAATTATTAATGAAATCATTCATATAGCACAACATGTAGGTATTTGCAACCACAATAAAACTGAGCGGACACAGCGCACAGCTAAACATATTGCCGCGTTACGCCAGAGCTTAAGAGCGCATAATTGCACCATTTAACTCCCTCATAGCACTCGCACTTTAATCAAATAACGCAGCATCAAACCACCCCTTAATTTATCGTGTGACCAATTATATAGGGCCCATACATAAATTTGCTAAGTGTTCAAATTAGTTTTACTAACTAATTAATGCAGTTCCAATAGGTATTTATTATTCGATTGATTTATGAAAGTTTAATTAATATCATGAGCTTAGTGTAATAAAGTCTGTTTTGTCGTTAATTTGATGATAGAATTGTATTTGTGTATTTGATAATTATTTTAATTGCTTTTGCAAGTTTATGCATAAGAGCACGCATCCGCGATAATGATAGAGATAAGTGAAATATTCATATCTATTTGATTTTGTGGATAGTTTAGCGTACTAGCTGAGGTTTGGTGAAGTAAACTCTATGTGGTTATCAACATGTAGCATTGTATACCGAAAAACATCTACAAAAATCACCATGACCTCCAAACCAAACTCATAAATTACATCCCTAATAGCATTCATACCGGTTATTCCCCGATTTCCCTCCCAAACATTATCGTCATTAGTTTATCCCCCATTGCTATCATTCAGTCGTCGGAAATCGTGACAAAGGATCTTATGTTAAAGTTAGGCGCCGAGGGGCGTGGCCTACACTTACTTTCAATTGCCAGCGACTTGTATTTATGTGCTGTGTACTAAATAAATTCAGTAAAAGTGGTATTTGTGAGGACATGTTCCGCTCACATGGAATTAACTTATGTTGCTGGCTTGTTGTTTGTTTGCGTGAGCGTTGGTTTGATAGTCTGTGTTTCGGGAACTTGGATTTGAATTTGAATTTAGAGACGGTGACTTTTCAGTCTTTTTTTTTTTGCTATTCAGGCTGTGTCCGGAGACTGAGCTCCAAGTGGAATACCTCGTTTTGTTATCTAGCCTTTTAACAGAGGCCTCTCAGTAGGAGTACACTAATTTATTTATAATTCTTTAGTTTAGATTGTCCTGCATATCAACATGTTAACATTTAAGCACGACAATATCAAAAATAACATCAATTTCATTTTCATTGCCAAGTTATAAGTAAAATTCCAAACCTGTTATGAACAAAATTACAAAGATATTTTGTGTAACACAATACATTACGTCTAAATGTACACACTTTCTAAGAAAATAAGAATTTTTAATAAAATTGTTTAACACAATTGTTAGCACTTAGTAAACAATTTCCATATAGCGGAACTTTGCATCATTTCAACGTAATAGGTTGTAGCCGAGTAAAGGCGGTAACAGACGAGATACGGCCAGGTCCCGCCCGGGCTTTTTATTAAATTGCTTTAGCACACCCGGTCCTCGTGAATACAGTATTTTTTACTATAATGTATCGGCTCAGAAGGTGCAGTCCATAAATTATGTGATAGATAACAAGCATGATCCCGCGAACTATATCGAGCGAACTACAAGGTGTTTGGATAAAGGCCCTACGTTGGTCCCAAATCGAGTCTCGTTGATAAAATTGTTTATAATGAATGATAAACAAACCTTCAGGCAAGCTGGCAGGTAGTTTTTCCGGTTTTCATCTTGTAAAATACACAGTATATATGTACAGATACGAATTCCTTGTTAGAACTTCTAGCTCCTGCCTGCATCGTGGCCCACCGCACAACACACGTGATTTCTTTAGTGTGTCTCAGCAATTTGGTGACTTTTGTTATTGAATTTTTTATAAAATGCCTTTCACACTTTAACGGGGAGTTTGTTATGTAATGTGGCATTCTTTGTATCATGTCGTTGAGCACAAAGCTCGTAGGTGATGATCTTATCGAACATTTTAGCGTGGGATTCAGGAGTGGTACAAATATAAATTTCTCTCTCGCACTGTATAAAAGTTAGCAGTAGTTACCTTTAAATTCTGCATACCCAACAACCGGAACTGTAAAAAGACCAATCGATTTCCAATATCAATTGTAATTTTAACGTAAACGCTTTGACTAATTAGTTATAATTATTTGTGGCACATAATAATCGTGAAAATAGATTCGTGGAATATAATATTAGGGGATAAAGTATGTAATTGCCGATTTGTACTGAAAATCGAAATTGTTCATTTATACGTCACACGAATTCTACATCTCGCAATCAGAGTTTACCGTGCAACAAGCATACATATAACTTCCCAATTTCAAACATTGTGCAAGTGCCCGCCAGACATAATGCCCGTCCGTCTGGTCCTAAGATCCTCCTTTCTCTATAGAGGATGAGTGAACTCTACTCCCTGTTCCTCATGCCTCCACAAATTTTATCAAAATATTTGCCATTCTTATCTATCTATACATTGCTGCCATGTAATAGGAAGGTCATTTATGCCTTTGCGATAGAACTCTGAGGATCTAGACTGCACAAACTTTGTGGAATTATTTTGTACTGCCTCCTGGAAAGAAAACTTCTTGTCACGTAGATAATCCAAATTAGGAAAAAAATGGTAGTCCGTTGGGGCGAATATGAAGAATGATGAATGGTTTCAAACTGCAGTTCCTGAACAGTCATAGTGGTTTCTCATGCTGTATTAGGTCTCGCATTATCATAGAGCAATACTGGTGAAGATCGATCCGTTGACCATATTATTTTGACAATGTAACTAATACAATCAGCGCAACAAAATTATAATTCATTCCTCAAATATTATAATTATAAAATATGATATTTATTCTTGTACCTCATGGGGAAGTGCTCGAGTTCATATATTCTGATTTTATTTCATAAACTTCTAATACTGCACGCTTGTTGCATAAAATAAACTGTTTGTCGACTTATGTTATGAGAACACGGTGTCATCCTTTGAGCCAGATTTTATGTCGAGTAATAGTGTGACCAGTAGCATGCAAGCAGAAAACCCATTTGTAACAAACGTGTAATATGAAGTCAAACTTATTATTATAACTTATGATTATTTTGTGTTGCAACGGAACTCACTAAACGAAACACTGTCGAACTACAGTGCTATGTAGTTAGTATTGAAGTTGATCTGGAATTATGTCTACAGAAATTAAGTACTGGTCATATTGTTTAGCTATAAACAATTAAAGTATTAACAGCCACCAGTTCGGTGGCTGTTAATACATTTTTAAAAGATTTTAATGATTTGGAATCGTATCTGACCGATTTGGCCCGAGTAGGCCCAAGTTAAGAAAAGTTGGAGGCGTATGGGCGAGAGAGAGAAAGAGTGGGCCACAAAACCATGATGTTTCTAGCCGGCTCTTCTCCAAACGCCCAATTGGAGCCCTGCATTTAGCTTTCGTAAGTGTCAATTTAGGTCTAGTTTGATTGATAAAAATGACACAACACAAACGATTATCATGCATGAAATTCGATGGTTATCATAAGGAACAAAATGACCTTAAATGGATTTACTGCATTCTACCGCACAGTTACATGTAAATTGTACAACCCACACAACATGCTCTTGCGTGCTAACACCTACAGGAAACGAGTTTTTAAAAGCGCTGAATTTTTCACACAAACGTTCCGAGAAATATTACGCAGTAAGCACATGCTGCTCAACACCCGCGGTAATGAACAATACATTATTAAAGCGATCATTAAGGACGTGTAATGGAGAGTTATAATGTACAATATGGTACGAGGACATGGCAGTACACACGACATACTACATATTAGGGAGGTTTGATGATGATGCGTTGCGGTCCACTAAAACTAATTCTCCTGAATTTATTTCGGGTATAATATAATAATTATATATCCTACTTAATCCTATCATACTTCCTATCCCACTAGTTTTAGTATGGAGAAGGCGGAGCTCGTGAGGCAGCGGGAATCCCAGTGCCCTCACGCCACTAGCCGCCGCAGGAGACGCCCTGGTCGGGAGACGATATCAAACTCCCAGCCACCGTAGGCGCGGGCCTGCGACCAGGCCCGAGTCGACGGCGCGTTGTGTTTCACGCGCGCCTTAAAGAGATGTCAGCACATCGCGATGGGGCCACGAAGACCGATGCCTCCTGGGTCAGGGTGGCGGGTTAGTTAAAAAAGAAACAGTGGCCCCGGCCGTCACACAGGCAAGTGAAGAAACACGGCTGGGTTTAAGTCAGTAAAAGTCTGACACGCCCTTCCGCTCCGCCCAGATCGGGAGAAGTCATTTGATGATTTCCCATACCAACAAAAATAAATTAGGGTATATTATGATATTCTTAATACGTGCTCGCCATCTTTGGATGATTTCAAAATAAAATACTGTAAGAATTGTTACCAAGACGTTATCGTTTGCCTTGGTTTTTAGAATTCAAATGTGTCATCGCACTACGTTTAGTGCGATGACATATTTGAATAGTTTGTTTGAGTAGTTATTACTTCACGTTACATGATAATATTACGGTAAATCTCTTCGTCCATCGTAGAAGTATTGTTAGTTGTTATAACCTTACAATTTTTTGACACAAGGGTCTCTCTAGAAGTGCTGTTTTATTTCAAAAAAAATTTACTGATCGAAAGCTATTGTCAATCCCATGGCTATAGGATATAATTTATAGAATAGTTGACTTTATCGTGAAGGAAGTTACTAGCAGATGCGTAACGGATCCATTCATACAAAATCATAGCAACATGTTGCCTGCGGCGAGAACATTCCTTGTCAAGCCGTCCACGAAGTGTTGACACATTCGACAGATAGTGAAAACGAGGTCAGCGACCTGCCTGTCCAACAGTTAGCGGAACTACACGCCTTGCTTCAGAAATGTCTAACAGACCGTGCGCGGCGCAGACATATCGAAACACGAATATGTACGAGAATTGCGTGCATAGGATATTGACAAATGGTGTTTCTGGAATTCATAATTGCTAAGATTTCTTTTTTGTTCCGATCCCTCATTTGGTGTATTATGCTCTTCAATTATAAAAGGAAACAGTCTGGTGGGTGAAGAATCTGACTGAATACTGAATTCACATGCATGACAGCCTCCGTGGTGTAGCGGTAGCGGGCAAAGTGGCGCGGGTTCGATCCTCGCACAGTGCCAGTATTTGTATGCATATATATATGAATATTTTCACTGGTCTGGTCGTGCCTCGGAAAGCACGTTATTCCTTTGGTCCCGGTTGCCATACGAACATCTAGTGGCAGCCGTTACGGGTTGTTGGAGCCCTCAAAAGTCCAACAATTGGTCTAACTGCAATGCCTCGATGTCGCCTTCGGGTTGTGGAGGTCAGACGGCAGTCGCTTCACGGAAAATGTCGAAGTTTAGCCATATCAGCAGTTGGACTGGTAAAGCGGACCCCAGACTCCAAAGCTGAAAAGACTTCGGATGCGACTGGGAATAACGCTGTGATGATGATGATGATGATGACTGAATTCACATGCAAACTCTTACCGCGTATTATTCGTTGACTACTAAATTAAAATGTCAAATAATTCATTTTTAAGAAGCTTGTAATTTTATTCCATAATTAATAACGGTAATCTATATCTATTTACTAATATTGTAAGGACCCTTGTCCTTACAGTAACCCCTGAAATTCACTGGCTCACCAATACCCTTGTACCGCAAGCAGAACACTTCCAACCTTGACCAGAGTCATTAACAGACTGCCAGATTGACATTGATACCTCGACTACGAGTGTACATGAGACAATGTTAGTATGTGCCTTTTATGAGATACAAACACTACATATAAAGCTGAAAAATTAGTTTGTTTGTTTGAAAGCCCTAATCTCAGGAACTACGGGTCCGATTAATCCAGAAAGGTTTTAGGCTCTATAACATTACGCTGCAACAAAAAGGAGCATAACAAACATTTAAAATGTATGTTGTATATTATCCATACTAATATACAATATGTAAAGAAAACCCTGTCCGATCCGTTAAGGTATTGTTAGGTATCGATAACTGATTCTACTAATGCCCACAAAGACAAACTAAACTTAAAAAAAAAAATCCTCCTAAAAAACTAAATATTATTTCGCAAAAAGAGGTAACTTAATACATGTGCGTTATGCAACCCCTTTCCACGGGCGCAGGGCGGGGGGCGGGGGGCAGGGCACGCGGCACCTGTGACGTGGTCGCGTCGCTATTCGCTTATAATAATACCGGTGTTGTCACTGTTTTAAAAATTACCAAATTTCGGGGAAATTGGAATTAATTCCCGCGAAAAAAGGATTATTTCAAAATTCATTAGTATTGTTACTATGATGATTATGTAAAATTTTATATTATATTTGGTCAAGTGTTTACCTAACCTTTATTATCCTTACGGGTCGGACAGGGTTTTCTTTACATATTGTATAAAGCTGAAGAGCTTGTTTGTTTGTTCTTTCGCGCTAATCTCGGGAACTACTGGTCTGATTTGAAATATTTTTTGTTTGCGTTGGATAGCCCATTAATCCAGGAAGGCTGTAGGCATATAACATCACGCTGCGATCAATAGGAGCGGAGCATAACTAAACAACGCGAACGAAGTCGCTGGCGGCCGCTAGTGATCTATATATGTAATAATGTATCTATAGAAATTGATAATAAAATGTTCAAATAACTAACTCCACGTGAACGAAACCGCGAGCGGCCGCTAGTAACCACTAAAAGCACATAACATTTCCTTCACAAATCCTTTCTACGTGAACAGTAAAAAGAATCTGAGCAACTTATTAGACATACGATTGCCTACACAAATATCTGCGAGGACTCCATTTTGAACCGTTTCTATCTTAATCGCTGTTTTATTTACTGAACATTTTTATTTGTTTCAAGAGTCTCCTAATGGACGTTGACCCGGCGACCTCTGGACGAATGTTCTCAGACAGAAACAAATGAAAAAAAAAAACCTTTTGTTTTAACAGCCTAAGCCCAGAGACCGACTAATTTTTATTACGGATCAAACAATGTTATAAATTCCTTTTTTTTTTAAAAAAAAAAAAGATCCTTGCGTACTAACGTATCCAAGAATATAATATGTTATGTTATAACTTTGGGCTCGTTACTGCACTTTATATATATGAGATAAATGTAGTTTATCTTCAAATAAAAATATGTTATTATCTCTTTAGCACGAGACAGGGAGGAAGAAAAAGGGGAGGCCTTTGCCCAGCAGTGGGACACCTAGTAGGCATAAAAAAATTAACTTCCAGATCGAGTTAGTATTATTTTTCATGTTTTGAGATACGTTTTCTTTTACTTTTGCAAGAAATATTTCATTACGGCCCCATGCAGCCGGTTCTAATAATCGTCGTTCCTATTTTAATATTATATTATTATATTATAACAATCAATGATTGGGTACTCATACATAGTCCACAAAATACCTACCGTTGAACAAGCAATCAATGTAGACATAATAATAATAATTTTCAATAGATTACATACATTATTTGCACTCAATCAATCTAAAATCATCATTACGAAACGTCCTGTACCAACCAAACAAAATAGTTTAAACTCCCATATATATAAGCACACAGTAAGCAAAGTAAACAATAGAAATCTGTTTATGTGTGTAAGCGTTCAGAGTGTTTACATATTAAATAACGTTTTAGCAAATATCGCGCTCCATCTCCGGGACTATAGTGTTGTGCCAAATATCCCGAGGTACCGTGTATGCGCATAATTTTACGTGTTTTTGTCGACAGCGATGTAATATGTTGGTATAGAAACGTAAAGTGACATCCCTATTTGGCTTGCTCTAGTGATGTCTTAGTTGTAAATCAATGTTTTTGCTGAAACGGTTGTCAAAGGAAGATACGAGTTTAGATGCTTGTTTAATTAACTTTTGAACTCTACACGCAACTAATCGCAACAGGAATCGCTTGAAACTTTGACAAAACATACAATTTGGCGGTTAAAATACATAAAATCTCCTCTGAATATACTAATAATTTTGTTCAGTCATCAAAATAAGAACACCCTTGTAAGCGTCGCGCTGTATAATCTGTTTAGAGCTGAGTTAACATTCTGCGCACTTTCAAAGAGAACTGAAGGTTGCGGCCTATTAGGTAGTTCGCGAGTGATGGCCTAAGAACATGTCATTACTCCGGCACTACTGCCTACTACGACATTATTCTGGTACGTGATTTCAACAAGCTTTTACATACCTCCAGTAGACGTAGCTCAGGGTTAATAGTTCGGAAATAAGGGGAAATCGTAAGCATCGGAGTATCCTTTGCCAACAAGAAAACTTTAGTGAGAACACACACATCTGACGTCCACTTTATATTTTCATTTCATTCAAACGTATCGTATGATGAAACATATATTGTAATTTTGATTAAATCGAGTTCTTTACAAACACAAAGTCAAACACTGTGCGCATCTGTGTCTGTTGTTCAAAAACTCCGTATATTATTACATTATGTTGGTACGTTCATCCTACTACGGCGCGCTCCGTATTCCATTTATTAAATTACTTTTACTTGGTATAAATGACTGAGTAAACAAGTATATTTTTTGCTTTGTCAATTTTACGCGGTGATATCACAGTTTCAATACTGTGAGCATCCAAAGAATGTTTTAAAACAAAAATTAAAACATGTCTTTTGTTAGTAGTGAGAACTTGTTTGTGATAAAATATGCGGAGATTCTAAAGTGCGCTAAAATTGTACAGAACGCTGTCTACTTAGTGAAACAGTACTTTATTTAGTGGTACTTACTTTATTTTGTTGCTTTTGAATTTTCATTCTCTCACCCAGACAAAAAATTTTAATGTAGTACTTACCTACTTTCTCCAATTTTTCAATTGCGGTTTCCGTTTCAGAGCAATGAAAATCCCAACAAAATCCGTTGGTTAGTTTTTGTGTCATGCAACAAATGGTAGAAGAAGTTAAAATGAGGTGGTTTCGGTACAATCCACATATACCTACACCGAATGTTCTCCAAAAATCCGTGTTTATAATATTTACGTGTTACAATGTTGCCACTCTCAGCCTCTTTTGCATATTCTCGTTTTAGAAGGTATTAATTAGCTTGCAATATTTGTTCGAGTGAATATTTGCAACTATATTTTGAAGCAGATATCATTGCCGATTGAGCTGAAATTTTGTATACATACCTACACGTACACGTTCAGTTCCAATGACAAAGCATGAAAAAAAATCAAAGCATTTATTTCAAATAAACCAGTTACAGGCACTTGTCAAAAAGTCTGTCAGTCAGTAAGCTGAAGCTAGTCGCCCATTCCAAAGAGTAGGTACCTATGGAGAAGAACGAGCAAGCAACTCCATGGACATTGGACACTCTTTTAAATTATCAAGCTATTAATACAAATATTTGATTACATCATTCATGTGGAAATTTTTGACAGCCTCCGTGGCGTAGCGGTAGCGAACGCGACCGTTGTTGGTCCCGGTTGCCATACGAACATCTAGTGGCAGTCATTACGGGTTGTTAGAGCCCTCAAAAGTCTAACAATTGGTTTAACGGCAATGCTTAGATATTGCCTTCGGGTTGTGGTCAGACGGCAGTCGCTTCACGGAAAATATCATCATCCCAGCGTTAATCCCAGTCGCATCCGAAGCCTTTTCAGCTTTGGAGTCTGGGGTTCGCTTTACCAGTCCAACTGCTGATATGGCTAAACTTCGACATTTTCCATGAAGCGACTGCCGTCTGACCTCCACAACCCGAAGGCGACATCGAAACATTGCAGTTAGACCAATTGTTGGACTTTTGAGGGCTCCAACAACCCGTAACGACTGCCACTAGATGTTTGTATGGCAACCGGGACCAACGGCCTAACGTGCTTTCCGAGGCACGACCAGACCAGTACAAATATTCATATTCATGCATACAAATACTTGCACTGTGCGGGGATCGAACCCGCGCCACCTTGCGCAGCGGCCGCGTCCGCTACCGCTACGCCACGGAGGCTGTCAAACATGCACTCCTACAATATATATATTAAATAAAAGGATATGCTAAGAATACCGTGAAAAATAATGTGGCGTCAATTTTAATCCAATATGGCGAACTTCTAAAACTAGAAAATGAATTTTGAAATAGATATCTTTAACCAATTGTATACATGTTCAGTTCGGATAACTATGCATGGTAAGTATTGTATTTATTTATAATTGCATAGAACACTTAGTGAGCACTATTTACTATTTACGCTACCATTTGCTGGTTGCGTCTTTCATTGACGCTGGAGACTGAGATTTTCAAATAAATGTCGCGTTATTAGAAAGCCGTCAGGGGTTGCCAACTGATCGACAATGTTGTCACAGTAAGCTGCGTTACGACATATCATGTAATAGAATTTGTGATAAGCTCCACATTGAGATCACTTACGTCATGCTGATATTGACATCATAATTAGAGTAATAATCGTAAGATAAGTAGGTAACAATATATGTATAATTATGGAAAGTGACCTGTCCCGGTTCCAAAAAACCTATTCAATGTTACCATAAAACTCTATTTATATCTCTTACGATATTTGAGTTATACAGAACATATACAGACGCTCTTCCACCACAATTTGCAAAAGTACTACCCACTTCATTCAATTGACATCAATTCTGCAAAATATACTCAAGAGAGTACCCATAAACAGGCGAGCCATTTCCTTTTATTCATGAACTAGCAGGAAATTAATATTAACACGGAGTAACTCACACGATCGTCTTGAAAGAGCACTTTACTCATAAAACCATGTGTGACTGTCGGGAGCTAATGTGTCCAATGTTCAGTAAATGTGTGAGAACAGGTAGTTAGCTCGATGTACTTCGACAGGGTGGTGGTGGGCGCGCCAGGTGTAGCGAGCTTGTTGTTTGTAGTACAGAAGGTTTATATAGAAGGGTCATATGATGGCAAGGTGTTTACGTACTTTAATTTTTTCAACAAAAATATTATATTCTCTGACAATGGTGTACGAATATTTGGAATCGAATCAGCAATTATAAAATTTCCCCCTACATACATACAAATACAGATATTGTACATGTTCGTTATACAACTTTATCTGCGTGAACAAAAAACATACACGCACACCCCCTGCGCCCTGCGCTGCTGACACGAAACAGTAGGAGCAGGTATACATTTTCAAAGTGATAGAAAGACACAGAGATAATACTTCTTCGTCTTACAGTTTTTTGATCAGGGCACATGTCCTAAAGTGAGCTTTACATTTCTAACCACAACGTCCCTTAAGAAATTTACACTTCAAAAACAAACAAGCTCTTCAGCTTTGCCTCAACTACATCCTGCGTTGGCGACTTCATTCATTCTCCTGCCCTAATCCCAATTTATTTGGGGTCGGCGCAACATGTCTTTTTCTTCCATGCATCCCTATCAGAAGCCATCTCCGCAGTCACTCCCTTCTTAGTCATATCATCCTTCACACATTCCATCCATCGTTTCTTTGGTCTTCCCCTACTCTTATAGCCATCAACATTCATAATTAAGACTCTCCTCACGACATTCTCCTCAGTTCTCCGTAACACATGCCCGTACCATGACAACCGATTTCTACACAACTTTTCAGCTACCGGTGCCACTTTCAGACTTCCTCTTATGTACTCATTTCTTATTCTATCCATTCGTGTAACACCACACATCCCTCTTAGCATTCTCATCTCGGCTGCATGCAATTGCCTTTCATTCATCCCTTTCGTAGCCCAACATTCTGATCCATACAAGACAGCAGGTTGGATCATGGTTTTATATATTTTCCCCTTAAGTTCAAGGGGAATGCGGGAGTCGCAAATTGTTCCCGTGACCTGCCGCCATTTCATCCACCCAGTGTTAATTCTGTGCTTAACCGTCCGATCTATTTCGCCATCGCTTTGCACGAGTGAACCGAGATACCGAAAGTCGGAGCAAATTGGTAGGAGTGCGCCATCAAGCGCTATGGCTGCAGAAGTGGAGAGACTGCCGAAATCGCAGAATATATATTCGGTTTTGGTTCTGCTGATTTTCAAGCCAACATTCTCCAGCATCTGTTGCCATTTCTCCAATCTGCTCTGGATCTCAGGTCCATCTTCACCGACGAGAACAATGTCATCGGCGAACAGCATGCACCAGGGTGCCTCCTCCTGGATGTCCGACGTAAGAGCGTCCATAATCAACAGGAAGAGGTACGGACTTAAAGCCGATCCCTGGTGCAAGCCTACCGCCACACTGAACTCGTCGGTATTGCCAGCAGCCGACCGGACGTAGTTACGAGATCGACTGTACATAGCACGAATTAACTCTACATACTTCCCAGGCAAACCTTTCTCTTTCAGGGCCCACCACAGCACATCACGAGGTACCCTATCATACGCTTTCTCCAGATCAATGAACACCATGTGCAAGTTCTTGTGTGCACGACTGTACTTCTCGCACACTTGGCGGAGTGCAAAAGTGGCGTCTGTTGTTCCTCGACCTGGCATAAACTCAAACTGGTTTGTGGTAATCTCACTCTCCTCTCGCAATCTTTTCTCAATCACTTTCTCCCATACCTTCATACTATGTGACATGAGCTTTATCCCTCGATAGTTGTTACAGTCATGTACATCACCTTTATTCTTAAAGATGGGCACTAGTGAACTATTGCACCTTGCCTTCTTGTGGGATCCCTCCTTCATGCAACAACTTATTGAAGAATAAAGTCAGCCACATACATCCATCTCCTTTTAAACACTTCCATACTTCTACTGGTATATCATCTCGGCCCATAGCTTTTCCATTTTCCATACCTTGAACTGCTATTCTTACTTCATCCATGCTAATTTCTCTTACTAAACCCATATTCTCTTGTACCTCTTTGAGCACGCCACTCCATTTATTCTCTTCGTTCATTAGCTTTTCAAAATAAACCTTCCATCGCTCTTTTATTTCGTCATCCCTGGACAGAACCTTACCAGCATCGTCTTTCATACATTTGATATTACTTATATCTCTCGTTCTCCTTTCCCTTGCTTTTGTAATCCGGTAGAGCTCCTTCTGGCCTCTAGGGCTGTCCAGTGAGTCATACAACTTCTCCTGCGCCTTAGCCCTCGAAACTGCTACCGCCTTTTTGCCTTCCTCTTCCATTCATTATAAATCTTCTTCTTGTCTTCTTTTAAACTATCATTCCCGTTTTCTACACCTTGCCATTCTTTAAAAGCTATTTTCTTTTCTTTGAGTATCTTTTGCACATCTTCATTCCACCACCATGTATCCTTTTCTATCACACCTTTCCCTTTGGATTCTCCAAACACATCTTTAGCTCCTCTCCTTATATAGTCCGCCATCTCTTTCCAACATTCATTCACAGATTTTCCTTCCATATCCCCCATTTCAATCATCTTATCTACCACTTGGCTCTTAAACACACTAGCATATTCCTCTTTTTCTATCATACGCCATCTAGTTTTGGGCGAGGGCCTTTCCTTGTTCTTTCTGGATGAGACACTGACTTTTACCTCCATTATTAATAGTCTATGTTGTGAGACTAAGTCTTCACCTGGTAGCACTTTACAGTTTTTGACACTTTTAAGACTGTTTCGTCTTACTAAAAAGTAATCGATTTGTGTCGTGTGGCGGCCGCTTTTATAGCTTATGAGATGCTCATTTTGTTTTTGAACCACGTATTTGTTATTGCCAGGTTAAAGGCCGTAGCAGCTTGCAGTAGTGTCTCACCATCAGTGTTACGGTCTCCGTATCCCCAACCGCCATGCACTCTTTCATACCCATCCTTCTGCTTTCCCACATGCCCGTTAAAGTCACCCCCAACATACACTTCTTCACTATCTTGCACATCCATCATCACACAATTGAAGTCCTTCCAGAACTTCTCTTTTATACTTTCCTCACACCCTGACTGGGGTGCGTACACACTAACTATATTAACAACCATACTTTCCACAATCACTTTAACAGCTATCACTCTATCACTCACTCTTTTAACGTCCACTACACATTCTTTCAAATGACTATCTAAAACTATACCCACACCATTTCGCTTATCATCGCTTCCACAGTAATAGAACTTATATCCTTCTCCTATCTCTCTTGCCTTCGCACCTTTCCACTTCGTCTCTTGCAGACACGCAATGTTCACCCGTCGCCTTTTTAAAACATCTGCTAGTTCCCTTCCTCTTCCAGTCATTGTACCTACATTCCAGCTCGCACATCTCAATTTTACTTCTCTCACATTCCGAGCTTGCCTCTTACGTCGCACGCGCCCGTTCTGGTGCGACAACCCTTGTCCATTTCCCACAGAAGCCGGGTGCTGCCCCTGAGCGTCGCCTGTGGGGTACGCCCTAGCCCTATCGCGCATTCTATTATTTACCTTCATGTTGCTTGGGGTTTTGGCAAAGTTTTACAGTCGGCCACCAGCCTACACCAACCCTCCTTGGGAATGCTCTTGTTGGTGGTTTACCCGCCACCGCGCGGAAGTTAAATGGACATCCCGCCATTTTTCGGTCGTCAGAGCCTCGTTAGTGAGCAGCAGGGTGCACCGCGTGCAGGTGAGGTTGACGTTTGGGGAGTCTGGTTGTTGTGCGCTCCCCCTTACACCCCTGCGTTGCGCCCTGCGTTGGCGACTTATTTGCCATAAATGTAAATAATTTGATTATTGTATTAATTTTTGTGCAGCACGGTGGACCTTCACTTTAGTTAGCTAGAACCTAGGTATTTATAATTTTTTTTAATAAACGAACTGTTATTTTTATTCAGTAATTATATTGTAAATATTGTCGATTAGAAACTTGTTTAAGCAGAATAACATTTCCATTAACTTGTTCTGTGTGTTACAAAATAAGTTAGTTACTTTTTCCTTGCACTACCGCCCATAGTATCCCAATTAAATGACTTTAGTCAAGCAATATAAACACACGGTACCATACAATGAACAAATAGCCCAAAGCTGGCTGCCTCACAACACTGCCGGCAACTAATGGTGCGGAACGCGGCCTATAAAATAGCTTGCCATGGTTGAATGTGAACATACTTGAACTAATACATCCTTTTATAAATATTTATTTTGTTAAATGTGGTGCAAAGAATGCTTTTAATTACACCGTTAGGTATCTATATTAATGTTTTTATTCTTAAATTGTAAAGTTTAACAGACACCTTGGCAAGTTTGGTCCTAAGTTCACTCCAGGGAGTTTACTCTTCCCTGAGGACACGGTGGAGCATACGGTGGAGGTCTGCCCGGCTTGGATAGAGCAGCGGCGTGTCCTCGTGGCGGCGATCGGCGGCGATCTCTCGCGTCGGACCCTCGTCTAGACCATGGTCCGGAGCGCTAGTGCATGGCAGGCCGTCAGCTCCTTCTGCGAAACAGTGATGATGGCAAAGGAGGAGGTGCAGCGCGTGAGGCAGCGGGAATTCCAGCGACCTCACGCCACTAGCCGCCGCAGGAGATGCCCTGGTCGGGAGACGACATCGAACTCCCAGCTACCGTAGGCGCGGGCCTGCGGTCAGTGAGCAGTGGGCAGCTCACCGCCCGGTATGTGCCAGGCCCGAGTCGGCGGGGCGTTGTGTTTCACGTGCACCTCAGAGTCACTTCGTGACGCGTCACTTCGTGACGAGGTCTACGAAGACCAATGGCTCCTGGGTCAGGGTCACGGGTTGATTAAAAAAGAAACCGTGGCCCTGGCCGTCGCACAGGCAAGTGAATAAACACGGATGGGTTTAAGTCAGTGAAAGTCTGACACGCCCTTCCCCTCCGCCCAGAGTAGGAGAAGTCATTTGATGATTTCCCATCCCAACAAAAAAAGGGAGTTTACTCTTAAAGCCCGAAAAGCATTTTTTTTTTTCTGAGCTGACGGGCGTTTCGTACTCCGTATCATCTGCTAATATGATAAAACTTATATATAGGTAATTATTCTGAATGACGACACAACTTGATAATTTTTCTTATTCTCGATGTCATTTGACCGTCCGATAAAAATGATTAATCGAGAGTAGGAGTCAGTCCGATGCATTGCATTACTTTTGGACTGATCTTTGTTGACGGAATAAAAGAGTAAACCTTTGGACTGTTGCAGTTTTATTTCGATTTGACGTTTCCGATAGCGCCAAGTTGGCGTGGCAACCATCTTGGCTTTGAACTCAACAAACCGTCTAAAGTTTAGGTTTAAGGAAATCTCAACTCCCAAAAGCTGAAGGTGGTCGATGCACTCCAAGAATGCATTTCCAAAAGCAGGAGCCAAGGTGAACGGGCTTCTTTTAGCGGTGGACAGACATGTCTGAGTTTTTGGCGGTGTTGAATGCCTCAACATTGAAGAATTCTATAAATATACAGAGTAGTGCTGACAATACAACAATAAATTGAACATTGTGTACCTCAACACATTCTCAGTCTACCCATAAAAAATCATGTAAATATGTCCATTAGTTTAGTCACAGGAAATTATTTTTAATTTTTCACATTTTCTACATGATGTACATGTTGATAAGGAAGCGCTTACAGGTTAATGACCGCCGCATCCTGCGGTACCAAACTTTAAGAATAATGGCGCGAAAAAATCAGATCGATACAGGATCGTTCTGAAGCCGATCGGAGGTCAGTGAACCAATATTTTTAAAGGATCTTCTATTCCGTTTGCAATTTTGTGCGATTTAGTTTATTTGAAATTTTCATTTTTTTCTCATGCTAGGTCTTTTTCTATGGTTTAAGATTATTCCTATGAACCAACATTGTTCGTATTTTCATTTATTGTCGTTTTGTCAGCACCACTCTGTATAATGGCCTTTTATATCCATGGTTCGATGAGATTGTGTTTATAAAGACGTATAAGTTAGTCAAAAGCTGTAAAATAAGAAATCTGTCTACTGCTACTTGCCATTAAAAGGTCGTTAGCCTCAGTTTCATTCAGTTTCTTATTAAATTTTCCAGACAGCTGGACTTTCAAAGAACAATCAATAAATAATTAAAATGAAATCACTCTATAATGTCGGCTGAATTCTACTGTGAAACACCAATTTATTAATTACTTTTCACCTTTTGATGTTGGTAGTAACATAGGCGCTTTTCATTGTGTGCAAAATTTTCGTTTCATGTTTAATCATTAAATTACATTGAAGCACTTGAGAGTTGACTGCACAGAATATAATTGCCCTACACCGTCAGCTGAATGCTTAATGAATCTATTGCTTGAAAAATATTTTATTGTTGTCGAAGTAGAAAGTGCTCACTGTTTCACATTATTCTGTTTGCAATATTTTCCTTATTTAATCATTTACGAACTATAGACGACTAATGTTTTTCCCCGAATCAATTCCACCCAAAGCGTTTTCTATACGCGTTCATTTTCTTGAAAAAGATCTGATAATTCCGACAGAACAATTTCCTTTTATAAATAGATGACTGATAACTACACACATGCTTGCTGAGATGAACTCAAAGGTGCCGCCGCGCCGTGTGTGGAGGTCCTTTGATCTCACTGACCCGCTTCTCAACGGCGAACTTCAATGATATTATCTCGTTTTTTATTTCGGTTTACGACGTCAAATGAATAATAAAGAACTTCGGAAAACCTCTAGTATTTATTTTTAAATATCCTTATCTTATTATTTATTATTATTACAGTTATTTAGAGCGAAAGATTTTTCTAGTGTTATTTTTTCATCTACAAAACATCATATTGTTGCGGTGTTTCCTCGGCGTCGCCCACGTGATTTCTCCATGAGTATCAATCGCAGCACTAAAACGCCTATATTATTCTTTTTTTATAATTTATAAAGTAATGCGTGACCCTAATCCCGCCTGATGGTAAGCAGTGATGCAGAAATTTAAAAAATAGTTTTTGTTAATTCCCATTATAAGATTTCCTCGAGCAATCTAAGCATACCTATTCCCACATAGTATAGAGGACGGCACACTAACGAACACTTCCCAGTGCTCATCTCCAGATAACTTCAGCCTCATTTCAAATCGTATTCATATCGACGTCCCTGTGGTTTTCTCGACTTACAAAACTTTCTTTGACGTTGCTTCGCCAAATAATTTTCTATACAAAAAAGCTAATCTTGCTCGCATTTTCCCTTACCTTTTGTTTTACCGATATTCATAGGTTGTTTACCTGCGTCATGTACTGTAAAGTACAACGCGTACAACGAATGTGTTCGTGCAATCGTCCTTTTCATTTGGCGCGGTCGGAATTTAGAAAATGCTATTGTGTTTTTACACTCTCAATTCTGTGTATTTATTGGTTTTTTAATTTGATTGTGTGTTTTATTGTTTTGGCAATCACAAGATTTCAAGCATAAAGGTATCTAAGTCTAGGTTGGTAAGGTATCTAAGGTAAAATTATTTAAGGAAATTTATTTTAATAACGTACATTTGTCACTTCTTGTTGTCTTTGGTATTTCATAATGTAAACTATATTCTGAAATAATAATAATAATAAGACAACAACTACTCTGTATGAGAGGAGACCTGTGTCCAGCAGTGGGACGATAAAAAGGTTGATGATGATGATAATGAACAAAAAGTATGATCAGGTCAAGCTTGTGATTACTGCTGGTAAAGAAGGCAGTCACACGTTGTCAAAGTGCTACGGTAGGTAGGTATATGTAACGTATGACTACGCCTTTCGAAACATGAAAATTTATCTCTACATAGTGAATATTGCATTCTTCAGAATAGTATTGTATGACATTATTTTCAATTTACAACGAAGGCATCTTGGTAGAGTCTACTGTGTCCATTTACTTGCAACTACATAAGCAACTTTGTTCAGTTTAGTATTCTGAAAATCTTGTTTTATACTTTTTCAGCGTCGTTTTTTGTCGCAGTTGAGATTTAGTTTTCTTACTTTCTATTATTTGTACTATTTTGGTGTTAAAGTGTATTTGTGGAGCATAATATTAACAAAAGTTAAATTGATGAACTAAAAAAGATGTGAATTATATGCAATCAGCCCATGCATACAGGTAAAGTCACAAGCAAATGCTAGTAATATATATATTCAAAATGTACAAGTAAAGCGCTTTCAAATGATACCAAACACAGCGTATTTATCTTAGCTTTATTTTTTTACTCTGTATGTTTTGTCCGCTAGAGGGCGCCACATGAGATTTTGTGAAACCCCATATAGTCTTTAACCAGCGTACAATTAAGACGCTTCTAATGATATATCATTTGTCCAATTCTGATAAGTAGTTTAAAAGTTACGAGGAAACAGATGAACATACATACATACATAGCCTGTCAAAATTATAACCCTCCTTTTGCTTAGCCGTATCATCATTCTCCTGCCCTTATCCCAATTTATTTGGGGTCGGCGCAACATGTCTTTTTCTTCCATGCATCCCTATCAGAAGCCATCTCGGCAGTCACTCCCTTCTTAGTCATATCATCCTTCACACATTCCATCCATCGTTTCTTTGGTCTTCCCCTACTCTTATAGCCATCAACATTCATAATCAAGACTCTCCTCACGACATTCTCCTCAGTTCTCCGTAACACATGCCCGTACCATGACAACCGATTTCCACACAACTTTCAGCTACCGGTGCCACTTTCAGACTTCCTCTTATGTACTCATTTCTTATTCTATCCATTCGTGTAACACCACACATCCCTCTTAGCATTCTCATCTCGGCTGCATGCAATTCCCTTTCATTCATCCCTTTCGTAGCCCAACATTCTGATCCATACAAGACAGCAGGTCGGATCATGGTTTTATATATTTTCCCCTTAAGTTTAAGGGGAATGCGGGAGTCGCAGATTGTTCCCGTGACCTGCCGCCATTTCATCCACCCAGTGTTAATTCTGTGCTTAACCGTCCGATCTATTTCGCCATCGCTTTGTACGAGTGAACCGAGATACCGAAAGTCGGAGCAAATTGGTAGGAGTGCGCCATCAAGCGCTATGGCTCCAGAAGTGGAGAGACCGCCGAAATCGCAGTACATATATTCGGTTTTGGTTCTGCTGATTTTCAAGCCAACATTCTCCAGCCTCTGTTGCCATTTCTCCAATCTGCTCTGGATCTCAGGTCCATCTTCACCGACGAGAACAATGTCATCGGCGAACAGCATGCACCAGGGTGCCTCCTCCTGGATGTCCGACGTAAGAGCGTCCATAATCAACAGGAAGAGGTACGGACTTAAAGCCGATCCCTGGTGCAAGCCTACCGCCACACTGAACTCGTCGGTATTGCCAGCAGCCGACCGGACGTAGGTACGAGATCGACTGTACATAGCACGAATTAACTCTACATACTTCCCAGGCAAACCTTTCTCTTTCAGGGCCCACCACAGCACATCACGAGGTACCCTATCATACGCTTTCTCCAGATCAATGAACACCATGTGCAAGTTCTTGTGTGCACGTCTGTACTTCTCGCACACTTGGCGGAGTGCAAAAGTGGCGTCCATTGTTCCTCGACCTGGCATAAACCCAAACTGGTTTGGGGTAATCTCACTCTCCTCTCGCAATCTTTTCTCAATCACTTTCTCCCATACCTTCATACTATGTGACATGAGCTTTATCCCTCGATAGTTGTTACAGTCCTGTACATCACCTTTATTCTTAAAGATGGGCACTAGTGAACTATTGCACCATTCTTGTGGGATCTCTCCTTCATGCAACAACTTATTGAAGAATAAAGTCAGCCACATACATCCATCTCCTTTTAAACACTTCCATACTTCTACTGGTATATCATCTGGGCCCATAGCTTTTCCATTTTTCATACCTTGAACTGCTATTCTTACTTCATCCATGCTAATTTCTCTTACTAAACCCATATTCTCTTGTACCTCTTTGAGCACGCCACTCCATTTATTCTCTTCGTTCATTAGCTTTTCAAAATAAACCTTCCAACGCTCTTTTATTTCGTGATCCCTGGACAGAACCTTACCAGCATCGTCTTTCATACATTTGATATTACTTATATCTCTCGTTCTCCTTTCTCTTGCTTTTGTAATCCGGTAGAGCTCCTTCTGGCCTCTAGGGCTGTCCAGTGAGTCATACAACTTCTCCTGCGCCTTAGCCCTCGAAACTGCTACCGCCTTCTTTGCCTTCCTCTTCCATTCATTATAAATCTTCTTCTTGTCTTCTTTTAAACTATCATTCCCGTTTTCTACACCTTGCCATTCTTTAAAAGCTATTTTCTTTTCTTTGAGTATCTTTTGCACATCTTCATTCCACCACCATGTATCCTTTTCTATCACACCTTTCCCTTTGGATTCTCCAAACACATCTTTAGCTACTCTCCTTATATAGTCCGCCATCTCTTTCCAACATTCATTCACAGATTTTCCTTCCATATCCCCCATTTCAATCATCTTATCTACCACTTGGCTCTTAAACACACTAGCATATTCCTCTTTTTCTATCATACGCCATCTAGTTTTGGGCGAGGGCCGTTCCTTGTTGTTTCTGGATGAGACACTGACTTTTACCTCCATTATCAATAGTCTATGTTGCCTTTTGCTTAGCCGTAGTCGGGTAAAAAGGACTGTAGAAAGTAAACAATATTTGTATTACTACTAAAATATATATTAAACATATAAAAAAAACAAAAGTATTGTAGTATCGTATTTTGTAAATAAATATATACGGATAAATCACACAGATTGAGCTAGCCCCAAAGTAAGTTCGAGGCATGTGTTATGGGATACGAGTTCAACGATACTATATTTATAATAGATACATATATAGATAAACATCCAAGACCCAGAACAATCAGTAAAAGATCATTTTCCATCATGACCTGGCCGGGGATCGAACCCGGGGCCTCCACGTCGCAGGCAGGCGTGTTTTCCGCTGCGCCACGGATGTCGAATAACAACACTCAACAACACCAACGCCATCTCGCGGCGTCACTATCTTTCTCACTCACTCATGTCCACTTATCTAATCTCTTGCTTATTTTATTGTAATGTGCAGGCTGACCTAATAAGCAACTACTATGGGCAAATAAAATAAGTTAGCCATTGAATTCAGTTGTGAACACAACTGAGAATAACTGTACTAATTCAGATCTAAAATTTAAAATACAAAACTTTTGCGCCAGGTCTGGGTTTTTTTGACCATTCTCCTTTATTTATATTCTCTGAAATAGGAACAATACTTTAAGGTCATACTAAACCGACTCTGCTCCGACACCACTCCCACCCAACACCGCCCTAAACTAAGACGACTACTCGTAGTCCACGCGGCGACAGCTAGACTAAAAACACTCGTACAGCTTTGTTCATATTAAACCAAAGTATGCGGTTATTGTATTACTTATTTTGCAAACGTACATCTTGAGAAACTGCAACGATAAAATTTAAAAATAAACTTTATTGTTTCTAATTTTATTTAAATTGTTATGAGCTTTTTAGGGTTCCGTACCTCAAAAGGAAAAAACGGAACCCTTATAGGATCACTTTGTTGTCCGTCTGTCTGTCTGTCTGTCTGTCTGTCTGTCACCACGCTTTATCTCAAGAACGCGTGGACGTATCAAGCTGAAATTCACATAAAATACTCGGATCTATTGTCCCTTTAAGCTGAGAAAATATCAAACTTCTAAGCCAAGCCAATCAAAAGATACAGCCGATTATGTCGATATTTTCAACAAATTTTCGACACTCGCAAAGGAATCAAAACCTACAGGATACTTCCCGTTAACTCAGAATCTTGAAAATTGGCATGAAGCATTGTCATATAATGCAAATATAGGAAAAATTACGAAAATCACATTTTTTTAGTTATATAATATAATAAACATATTTTAATAAAATGGAACTTACTACCTTATTTCTCACGAAAGAATATAGTTATCAAATTGAAATTTATACTAAATACCTAGGTCTATTGTCCCTTTAAGCTGTGAAAATATCAAACTTCTAAGCCAAACCAATCAAAAGATACAGCCGATATGTCGATATTTTCAACAAATTTTCGACACTCGCAAAGGAATCAAAACCTACAGGATACTTCCCGTAAACTCAGAATCTTGAAATTTGGCATGAAGGATTGTCATATAATGTAATAATTTTTTTAGTTGTATAATATAACAAACATATTTTAATAAAATGAAACTTAGTACCTTATTTCTTACGAACTAATAAAGGTATCAAATTGAAATTTATACCAAATACCTAGGTCTATTGTCCCTTTAAGCAGTGAAAAAATCAAACTTCTAAGTTAAAGCGATCAAAAGATACAGCAGTTTATACCGACACCTTAGACGAATTTCCGTCACACGCTAGGGAATCAAAACCTACAAGCAAAGACAATAAAATTATATTTACAATAGACAGGATATCACGAACAAAATCCTAAGCCAATACTTTTATCGACTTGGTTAAAAGTCGCTCAGTCTAGTCTGCGCGTCAGGACGTAATTTGTGTCCACCAAGAATAAACATTTTCTAAGGAAATATGCCATGTTGCGCTTTGTGTTACTGTACATCTCGTTATAGTAAAACGACTGGACCTAACTTCGGAATGTTTTTCTATGAATTATTTATATTTCGTCTGCAATTCAAATTTAAAAAAAATCTTATTTCTAGAAAATTTTCCATTATTGTAATAAGCGCCCTCTATTGTTGAGTAGTTTTACTATTTTCTTGTAGAGATGGAGTAATGTTGTTTATCGATTTAGTTATCGATAATACTTATTAAGATGAATACATTTTGTTGTATTTTATTGAAATTTAAAATATAGCTAAATAAACTTAAAATATTACTATGTTTCAAGTTTATTTATTATTAACTCTATTTAAACATAATCGTATCATATTAATAAACAAAATTGAATGAACAATTACTATTCATTTATCTAGGTTTTTGTTATTTTTGGTTTCCGAATAAAAATAATGTCGTAGGGAAAAAGTGGATACGATTTGTCCAGATAGACCGTAGAGAAGAAAATTGGCTTCCGTCTCATTCGCTTTGGAAAGACTTGTCGATCAAATTTAAAAAAAGAGAATCGGTACCTTGTATTAGAAATGAAATAGTAAGTTATTAATTTCAGTACTTTTTTACTTAACCGTAAAAATTGGAATAAAATTTACGGTTAAGTGGATAAGTACATAGATTACTTAACTTATTTATAATGAAATATATTCATAAAATATGTAGGTACGTATATGTAGTACAATGATTGCGAGCTACTTTGTGATTTTGAGGATTCCGTACCTAAAAGGTAAAACGAACCCTATTCATGAGACTTCTCTGTTCGTCTGTCCGTCTGTCACCAGGCTGTATCTCATAAACCGTAATAGCGAGACAGTTGTAATTACCAGAGATTCTGTTAGTATTTCTATTGCCGCTATAACAACAAGTACTAAGAATAAAAATAATAAAATATTTAAGGGGGCTCCCATACAACAAACGTGAATTTTTGCCGTTTTTTGCTCCATATTAATAACGGAAATAGATAGACGCTTAAAATATTCACAGAATATTTGGTTATATATTCAAATTACAAATAAATAATTAAAATAAAATAAATTCTGAAGGCGGGCTCCCATACAATAACCGTGATTTTTTTGCCGTTTTTAAATCGAATCGAATCTTGTAAAGGTCTTGCTCCAGCAGACTACCATTTTTGTCGTGATTTGGACAATTATCTACGTGACAAGAAGTTTTCTTCCCAGGAGGCAGTTCTGCTTTCACACAGTTTGTGCAGTCTAGATCCTCAGAGTTCTATCACAAAGGCATAAACGACCTTCCTATATATTGATTATAAATGAATTATTTAAAAATTAAAAAATAAGCAATTTTTTTTTTTTTAATACTTATAAACTAGTGCTTGACTGCAATCCCGCCTGATGGTAAGCAGTGATGCAATCGTTGATGGTAAAGCGCACTAGCTTATTAAGCCTATTCACTCAAAAAAATTCAGTGAATAGGAAGGAAGACGGCAGTTGAGCGAGGTGATGCAATGTTTAACCCAACAACGCGACCAACGATGCTGCGCCAGAGGATGATCTGGAGACCCTCCACGACCAAACTCCCGACACAACAACATTAGGCACATCGTACCCGGCACACATCGCAACACAACTGCTCAGACCCGTCCACCGTACGGCTTCACCAGACATCATGCCGGAACACGACGAATCGCTTGGCGGCAAGACTTTGTCTGGTGGGTGGTAACTTATGCCGGCGGCTGATGTTGTTGCCTACCACCGAGAAATTATTTAGATTTTCAGTAGTAATCGGCAATTTTAAACTTTAACGCCTATTATATTAAAAGAATTATATAAATAAGAAACTTGTAAACTTGAAATTACCCATAATTATTCTGCTTCCTATTTTTTTGTTATAAGCTATCATAATGCGAAAAAACATCGTCGTAGTAACTTCTTTGAATATTATCGATAACTTTATATCGAAATGATACAAACCCTACCATAGTTTTTTGCATTGCCATTTAAAAATATTTGCAAACAAACGTGTAAAAAGAATAATTTTGCTAAAAACGAAATGCAAACGATAATTGCAAAACAAAATGCGCTTTATGGCCTAAAAGGTCTATTACACTCAAAAATCGCAATAAACTGAGCGTTAAAATAATTCGTAAGCATAAAACATCTAAAATGCCAATAGACGGTGTCACGGTAAATGAATAGTAGCGAATAAAATTCTAAAACAGTTTTTGTTTGTACAAGACAAGTTTCACTTAATTTATTTACTTTTCAATATTTATTTACCCGATTTGAACTATACTAGGGTATTAAATCGGATCTGGCAACATAGACCACACTGGCCACCTACCGGGCAATAGCTGAATATATTTTATATAAACTTATTTCATTTTTACTATTTGATGTCCCCAATTGTCGATCTAATTTTGCTATATTGTACTAGATGGCGGAACTGAGCCATAGGATCACAGTTTTTCTATGCCATTTTGACACATGCCCTCTCTATATATCTTAAATCTCTTTGCCTACAAGGTACTTCCCGTGAACTCAGAATCTTGAAATTCGGCACGAAGCAACGTTATATTATAGTACAGACAGATAAAGGAAAAATTGTGAAAATGATAAATTTGAAGTTACATAAAATATTAAAATATTATTTTTGCTTACATGACATAAAATATTTTTTTAATAATTATAAACTTACTACCTACCCTTTTTCACATGAACGCGTAGAGATATTAAAGTTGAAATTCATATCAAACACTTCTTAAATCTAATTGCCTCTAAACTGTGAAAAATTCTAAATCAATGCTAGTATTATAAATGCGAAAATAACTCTGTCTGTCTGTTACGCTTTCCCGCCTAAACCTCTCAACCGATTTTGATGAAGTTTGGCACAGACAATCTTTAGACCCTGAGAAAGAACATAGGCTACCTTTTATCCCGGAAAAATTTGATGTTCCCGAGGGGAATTTAAACAGCGCGATATAACCGAACTCCACGCGGGCGAAGCCGCTGGCGGAAAGCTAGTACGTCATAAATTGTAAACCGCTACGTTTGTACGGCGGAACCCTCGGTGTGCGAGTCCGACTCGCATTTGGCCGGTTTTTTTATTATTATATAATATTCGTCATCATCTACACATATGCTAAATGCAAAAATAAAAATAATAAAAAATAATGCAAATGTTTAGCGTGAAAACTCTAAAACGTAAATAAACAAACGAATTTACGATTCAATGAAATCTCACACGTAGGTATTTGTTCCCTGTTATTATTTCAATTCTAAAGATTTCATTTAACTGTGTCTGATCCTATAAAATATCGCTTTACTGGGACGGCATCCATTTTGTTTTCATCGTTCTTAATGAGTGACATAGATATTTTGCTTCCCATTTAAAGAAACAGCAAAAAAGAAATACAATAAAACTGAAAACCTACGCACAGAAAATAACCATGAGAATATAACAGAAATAAAGCTTGGTTTAGAGTCCAATGTTGGAGGCCTTATCCGCGTCGCAAGAGGTGCTGACTGAACGGCACAGCCCCATAAATGTAGTGTACGAGCCATTGTATGACAATAAAAAGCATCCTTTTTGTATCGCTGCGTCCTCGCTTTTATTCCCTTTGTTTCCAATTCCGCAGTTCCGGATAAAAATATTCTCTGCAAGCCAAAATCGCTGTACCTCGTATACTTACCATATTCTCAATAAAAAATCACACTGAACAGGTTTTACACGATTCATTCCATTCGATTGACGCCGAATGAAGAACGCTCAGTATCTAGTTCGCATCCATTCACTCGTGCGGATTCCGCGGGACACTTTACTGTGGGAATGATCCGCTCCGATTGATATTACTCTGTGTCAAGGAATATTTTTTGGTCGTCCTGTTCATTGTTTATGATTGATATGTATCACATGGTTTATTGCGTAACAGTCATCAGAGATTCACCAAATGAAAAATGTTTGAGTTTGTAACCCGCGTGTGCTGGAATTTTAACTTGGGAACTTTTACTGTGAAATTGGTTATACCAAGATAATTGTGTTTTTAGCAGGTGATCGTGGCAGTTATAAAATAATCAAGATTTTGTATTCTGACTCTTTTGTAACTATCGATGTTATACTTGTTGAATAGATAATCCACGTTAGCATTAGTCTCTTATAATAATAATATGTTTCATGTTTTAAACACTCCAAACTTCAGTGCAGCACATACTATATTAAATTTTTCACGCTGACTTGAACAGGTGCTGCATACTTACATAACTATCTGTCATCTTATCATCTCCATATACTAATACCTTATATGAATACAGTAAAATTCACGAATCTCACAATCCTTTACTATAAACTTTGTTACATACTCCCGTTTACTAGAGTTTTATGTTAAACCTCTACTCCAGTATGAATCCTCTTTTTCCATCTCATTCAGAACGCGCAATAGAATGTGTTTTTTGAGATATTTCCATTCTGGATAGTGGGGTCTTTGTTTTATTTCCCGAATAGAATAAGTTATTGCCGGGGTTTAAGGGAATATTTTAGCGAGATTCTCAGCGAATATCGCAAGCTGTTTTATTTGTTAAACTTGCAACTATTTTGTTAAAAAACTTTTAGGGGTTGAAATATTTATACACGAGCTCAATAATATTATTTTAGTTTTCTCTCTCTCTCTGAATAGATTTAACAAAAGAGATGTAACAAAAAAAAAAACTAAACAAATATCATTTTATACGAAAATAACTTTCAATCCTACACAAAAAAAAAATCAACCTTATAACTTCTTGCAGTTTTATACTTTTTTGATAGTCACTCTGAATTAAAGTTAATTACTATTAAAATAAAGTTAATATTTTTTTTACATTAAATAATATCCATTTGAAATTTGAATAAACATAAAGTTATTGAACTTTATGTTTATTCGAATTTCAAATCATCCTTCACTCCGTCTGGCCTGGCTGAACTTGCAATCTAGCAACAATATATTCAATTTTATCTTTAGAGTTAACAAATTGCGATTTCCTACCAAACCCACACCATATTCACAAGTAGAATATAATTATATAGACAGGTGGAATAATTCGTTCATATCACTTACCTCCGCTGGGTATTGAAGCTGTGGTGGCGACACAGAAGCAGTACAGTAGCAACGAGAGCAGCATCTTGGTTGTCATGTTACCGCAGGTCGTGTTCAAGTCCACCTCATCATCACTGACTCCGGAGCCCAGGTCGGCGGCTCACTTCACTTTCACCTTCATTGTGAACGGTGGCAGTTACATCACTGGGCGAAGTTAGCTCTGCAACGAGGAGAACAAACAGCGTTTTAGATGTATGTTTTTATCAATAATAAATAATTATTAGCAGTTTTGTTGAGATGTGTGCCGGGTACGGTGTGCCAAATGTTGAAGTATTGGCAGTTTGGTCGTGGGGGATTTCCTTCTGGCACAAATTGTGGGTTTAATATTGCACCACCTCGCTCAACTGCCGTCTTCCTATTCACTCAGTTTTTTGAGTGAATAGGTTCTTAATAAACTAGCACACTTTACCATCAACGATTGCATCACTGCTTACCATCAGGCGGGATTGCGGCCTAGCATTAGTTTATAATTAAACAAAAAAAAAAAAACTCTAGTAGTAGTTCCCATATAATCTCCAATGGGAACGTATAACTGAAACGAAAAAGTATCCTTTAGCGCCCGAACGGCGGTGAGGTGAGGAGTCCGCCCAAAACGAAAAAGTATCCTATGTTAACTCCGGTCATGGTTTAGACTTGAACAGGTTAGATACAAAGTTACTGTCATATTTTAAAAAAGATGCTTAGATTAATGTATTTGGACTGCCGGTAGAAGTTACCACCCACCAGCCGACCTGCCGCCTACCGTCTTCCTTCCTATTCTCTAAGGTTTTCTAAGTGAATGGGCGTAATAAACTAGCGCGCTTTACCATCAACGATTGCATCACTACTTACCATCAGGCGGGATTGCAGTCAAGCGCTAGCTATAATTATTAATATATATATACGGGGTTATATATATATATATATATATATATATATATATATATATAACCCCATGCCAAGGGGAGCGTAAAACTTTCTATGCGTTTTTTACAATTAGTCAAATCGCTCTTGACCTAGGTCTCAGTGGGTCAATAGTTTGTAATGTTGTAACCACATTTTAAAAGACAACTCGTTACGTCATGAATTAGTATCAATCCTTAAGTTAAAGGTCATCGCATACAGCACCGAATGGGCATCGCCTCAACAAGCGTCAACTCATCGTCGGTTCATTCGGTCGGTTCGTCAATCAGGTTTCAACCCAGTAGCTACAAGAATAAAAAGAAAAGCGATGTTCCCCTAGACTATTCATAAAAAGATTATAGTGTTACGAACATGGAATATATTATGTTATTAAATAGTTATTTTCTCAAACTTGAAAACGTTATTTCACAAGATAATCGCTTTTGAAGTTTGCGTATCCAAGTATAAAGTACTTATGCTCGTGACTGTATCTTTCTAGCAGGGCCTTACTTATGTAGCCGCAGTTATAAGTAAAAATTTCAGTAAAAATAACGATCCTTAGATTATAATTAGAAAAATCAGTTGAGACTTAAGTCGAGGCAATCTCAATCCTTTCCGGTACTTATACATGTGCGTTGACCTTAACAATGGCACCCCATCGCTGACCGCAGAGCGTTCGTCTGCACTAGCACTCGATGCTAACCAGAGAGTAATTGATGACACATACGCAGCATTCCTTCGATGTTCACGTGGTGGGTACGTACTAGTGCGTGGCTTGTGTTTGTTCAACCGATACCCGGATGAAGAGGTCTTAGTCTTAATCAATGTTTGCTCTGATAACAATTTAGTTAACGGCTTCTAAGTAATGTGTTCTCCGTCTCTAATATGTAAGTGCAATTTATACTATCGTGAACTTCTCCTGTAGGATTTGACTTGTTTCATAATAAGCGCCTCTACTCGTCAGGATAGGCAGACGTGATGGAAGTACAATATTTTTAATTTCGTTCAGCGACTTTGAGCACTTTTGTTGATTGGGGGAAAAGTATTGAATTAGCGTGAGTATGACGGACCCGACACCATGATAGTTTTTGTTTTTAAGTCTTTGTGTATTCTGTGTATTTTAATGATTTCAGTTTTCACTTCTGTCGGTCATTCCCACGACACTGCATTTTTTTTTACGTTAGTTTGTTATACTGCTGTGCAAATGCCTGCCCCAAATCCTTCTACATCTGAGGGCACGGCAGTGCCCTCGCCAAGTCGAGCGCGAAGCAAACACTGCCGTACCATCTTTACCCGAACCATTTCGCTGCATATTCAGGCCCCTAATTAAGAACCTCTGGATAGTACCAGAACGCTGAAATTTTGGTCATCCAGTAAGCTGTATTAACACACTTCAAATCTAAAATTTCAAGTCTGTAGCTCATGCAGTTCTGAAGTTAAGCGAAAGTAAATTTCCGTGTTTTCGACACTCACTCACTCATGATCATCAAAATAGAAGTAGTACTTCCCATAAACTCAGAGAGCTGAAATTTGGTACACAGCCAGGGTTTAATGGTCACATAAAGGGAAAAATATAAAAACTGGAATAATCGAAGATCTGAAGTACCTGGTGACCTTGATTAGAAAGCAGAAGAGCCCTACCAAACTAGTAGATTGACGTACCACCGTCAATAAAATATTCAACTTGGTGGGCCGCTTCATCAACTGACTTCAAAAAAAGGAGCGGGTTCTCAATTCGTCGTAATCTTTTTTTTTTTTTATGTAGGTGTGTTCACAGATTACCCTAAGACACCTGGATCGATTTTCAAATTTCCTTTTGTTTGAAAAGGTATACTTTCCAGGTGGTCCAATAGTTACCAGGTCAGGATCTGATGATGGAAGACCAGAGAAATCAAGGGTAACTTTCAAAAATCGTAGGGGTGACTAGTGCATTTCTAAGTATTTTCAATAAGTATTAGAAAACACTACAATTTAATAAAGGTACGGAGTAGATCTGATGATGAAGCTGGGAGACAGTCGTGAGAACTCCTCAACGATTCACAGCAGCTACCTTGTGTTTACGTTTCATTAATTTGTATTGATGAGAACTTTACACCTCGATGGGTTGTGACTGTCATAAAGGCTCTGATGATGAAGACAAAGGTCAGTCCCGCGTACTCCTCAACGGTTTACAGTAGTTACTTTGTGTTTGGACTTATAT
Source organism: Sesamia nonagrioides (assembly GCA_017933935.1). Classification (NCBI taxonomy): domain Eukaryota; kingdom Metazoa; phylum Arthropoda; class Insecta; order Lepidoptera; family Noctuidae; genus Sesamia; species Sesamia nonagrioides. Next base: position 920,757 of record JADWQK010000289.1, read on the forward strand.
CATTTATATTCATGAGGACTTTGCACCCATATGGGTTATAATAAAGGTCTGAAGTAGATTTGATGATGGAGTCGAGAGACAAACGAAGGAAGTCCTCTGCGATTCACAGCAGCTACCTTGTGTTTGTGCCTGATTAATTTGTATTGATAAGAGCTTTATACCTAGATAAATTGGGATTGTTGATTAGAGATCTTATGACGAAGACGAAGGGCAGTTAGGGGATTCCCAACGGTTTACAGTAGCTACTTTGTGTTTGGAATTAATTCATTTATATTGATGAGAACTTTGCACCTATATAGGCAAAAACTATGGTCTGCAGTAACCTTTGAATTAGATCAGAAAGAATAAATGTTCGTCGTTCAGTAATCTATAATCAAATCTACTATTGCTACATAAAAAAAAAAAATGATTGTCATTGCAAAAATCCAGCGTAGTGGGACACATATATCTTCTAATTTAATCTAGCTTAGAGCGCCCCACTGCTGGAAATGCCTCCCCTTCTGCTTTGATAAAAACTGTGGATAAGACTAGACTGGCTTTTATACTTTTTAGTTTACACGAAGAAATAGTCGAACGATTACTAAGTACTTTTCAACTCGAACATAAACATTACACAAATGAAATGAACAAATTACCCTAAAATAAATTTCACTCAAAATTTGGTCAAAATATAATCCACTAGCTTTAGGTAGGTTATATCGCTTTTTAGATTTTCCTTGGGAATATCGATTCTTCCGGGATAAAAACTACCCTATTATTTAATCCGGACTTCTATCTTTGTGTCTACAAAATTTCAAAGAAATCGGTTCAGTAGTTACGGCGTGAAAGCGGAACAAACACACTTTTCTTTTTTTTTCATAAATATAGAGAAACTAGTTTTCCGCCCGCGGCTTCGCCCGCGTGGAGTTCGGTTATATCGCGCTTTATAGATTTCCCTCGGGAACATCATATTTTTTCGGGATAAAAGGTAGCCTATGTTCTTTCTCAGGGTTCAAAGATTGTCTGTGCCAAATTTCATCAAAATCGGTTCAGAGGTTTAAGCGGGAAAGCGTAACAGACAGACAGACAGACCGACAGACAGACAGACAGAGTTACTTTCGCATTTATAATATTAGTATGTTCATCAAAATCGGTTCAGAGGTTTAAGCGGGAAAGCGTAACAGACAGACAGACAGACAGACAGACCGACAGACAGACAGACAGAGTTACTTTCGCATTTATAATATTAGTATGGACTAGTATGGATTGGATGCATTTTTGACATATTGAGAGAGAAATCAGGAATATATAATCAGCCTAAAATATTCCCACTCCTAGGACACATGCCTCCTCTCGATGAGATAGAGTCCATAATCTACCCGTGAAGATTACGGCCCACTGCGGCCCAGGCGGGCACAGTGCGGGTTGATAAATGTCACATGCCTTCGGAGTTTTTGCTTCTTACACATGCCGGTTGTCTCACGAAGTTTTCCTTCACTGCACCGTTTTGAGAGCAGTAGTGATGAAATAATTTACACAAATTAAAGCACCTGATAGGGTTCTAACCTACGGCCTACAACTTGTAAATCGCGGACGATACTACTAGTCCACCGCTGCTCTATCAGTGTGCAAGGGGATTGCATGATTTAATTGAACGACGAAGCGTTTTGCTCCCTCTTTACCGACTGGAACAATTATAATATAATAATAATAACGTTTATTCAGAAATTATTTACATTGTTACACAAAATATATTATAGGCTATAATTTATTGTTACAATCGGATTACACATCTGTAACCGAACTAGGCAAAAGCCTGTGTTTCAGTTATCAGCGCCCAATCCCTTAAAAAGTAGACACTAGATATACAATATGTAAAGAAAACCCTGTCCGACCCAAAAGGATAATAAAGGTTAGGTAAACACTTGACCAAATATAATATAAAATTTTACATAATCATCATAGTAACAATACTAATGAATTTTGAAATAATCCTTTTTCCCGGGAATTAATTCCAATTTCTCCGAAATTTGGTGATTTTTAAAAAAGTGACAACACCGGTATTATTATAAGCGAATAGCGACGCGACCACGTCACAGGTGCCGCGTGCCCTGCCCCCCGCCGCCCGCGGAAGGGGTTGCTTATCGCACATGTATTAAGTTGCCTTTTTTTGCGAAATAATATATATTTTTTAAGGGGATTTTATTTTTAAGTTTAGCCTGTCTTTGTGGGCATTATTAGAATCAGTTATCGATACCTAACAATACCTTCACGGATCGGACAGGGTTTTCTTTACATGTTGTATGTAGGTAGCCATTGAGTACAGTCAAAACCTTGTAAATTTACATGTTCAAAAATAGAATAAATCAATCAAATTTAATGAAAAAAAAGTAAAAAAACTAAAACCCAACTACGTCAAAAACGACACTGAAAAAGTATAAAACAAGATTTTCAGAATACTGAACTGAACAAAGTTGCTAATGTACTTGCAAGTAAATGGACATAGTAGACTCTACCAAGATGCCTTCATTGTAAATTGACAATAATGTCATACAATACTATTCTGAAGTATGCAATATTCACTATGTAGAAATAAATTTTCATGTTTGGAAAACCGCAGTCACACGTCTAAGTGCTACGGTAGGTAGGTGTAAGTAACGTGTGACTACGCCTTTCCAAACATGAAAATTTGTGTATGTGGTAAATAGTCAATCTTTTTTTTTTTTTTTTTATAATTTATAAACCAGCGCTTGACCGCAATCCTGCCTGATGCTAAGCAGTGACGCAATCGTTGATGGTAAAGCGCACTAGTTTATTAAGAGCCTATTCACTCTAGCCTTGAAGATACTCAAATTGTAGTCCGACGGAAACACCGCCGCGGGCAAATTGTTCCAGTCCCTCGATGTACGCGGTATAAAGGAGGAGGCGAAGCGCTTCGTCCGGATCGTAATGGTGTTAACAACGTAAGGGTGGAAACCAGCCGTACGACGGGTCGTCCGCTGGTGGAACGGAGATGGGGGAATTAAATCATGCAATTCCCTCGCACACTCCCCGAAATGCATCCTATAGAACACCGAAAGGCTGGCTACTCTACGCCTGTGCTCTAGGCTTTGGAGACCAACTCGAGTTAGATCAGGGTCACCAATCAGCCTCTTTGCACGTCTCTCCACTGAATCCAAAGTGGCCAGGTGACACTTGGCAGCACCAGCCCAAATGTGGCTGCAGTACTCCACACACGAACGGACCTGTGCTTTGTATAACATTAGAAGCTGCCCAGGTGTGAAGTACTGCCGGACCTTTGCGATAACGCCAAGTTTCCTGGAGATATTGATTGCTTTATTTATCTTATTATAGATATAAGGTCCAATGAAGTTTGTAAATCTTCAGCTAAATTTAGTAGTATTTAGTATTTATATAACTTGCCAGCGGCGGTGTTTCCGTCACACTACAATTTGAGTGTCTTCTAGGCTAAAGTGAATAGGCTCTTAATAAACTAGCGCGCTTTACCATCAACGATCGCATCACTGCTCTGCTTACTATCAGACGGGATTGCGGTCAAGCGCAAGTCAGAGTACCACAATCATATGTATTTAGAAAGGTTCAACTTATAGTGCATTGGACTTACGAGTGGCGGTGATACCCGCTTAAGGACATACTTAAAAACTATCGAACTATTTATTATAGGTGAATTGTCTATGATATCTAATTAACCTACATAAATCTTCTTTTATGCAAAGTGTTTGATTCTTCTGATCTAGAAGATGGTTGGTTTGGAAAGAAACATATTTTAGTGCTTGGGGATCTTTTGCAACTCAAACCAGTAGTGTAATTACGTAAAATGCCATCAGTAGCAATGTGTTTCATTTTGACAGATCAACAACATTCATTGCGTTATTAACGTTTGTGAGCACTCATTTTTTAAACATATGGAGCAATGGATTAGCAATATACTTCAAAATGATTCAAGTTAATATCAATAGTGTGTTACGTAATTAGGGAGTCGTCAGAGAAAAGTCGCTGTTTAAAAAAACTAATCCTCTTAGAAAGGTGGTAGGCCTTGCCATCCGTCGCCGGCAGAAGTTACCACCCACCAGACAAAGTCTTGCCGCCAAGCGATTCCTCGTGTTCTGGCATAATGACTGGTGAAGCCGTACGGAGGACGAGTTTGAGCAGTTGTGATGCGATTTATGCCGGGTACGATGCGTGAAATGTTGTTGTTTCGGGATTTTGGTCGTGGAGGGTCTCTAGATCAATCTCCCTTTGGCGCAGCATCGTTGGTCGTGTTGTTGGGTTTAACATTACACCACCTCGCTCAACTGCCGTCTTCCTTCCTATTCACTCAGTTTTTTTGAGTGAATAGGCTCTTAATAAACTAGCGCGCTTTACCATCAACGATTGCATCACTGCTTGCCATCAGGCGGGATTGCAGTTAAGCACTAGTTTATAATTATTAAAATAAATAAAATTCCAATCTTTTGTACTGATTTTTTTTAAACAATGATCTTACGTTGTATATTAGACCGCTGGATGATTCTACGTTTGTTGAGATGTCAAAAAGAACCAAAGTAGGATTGACAACTCAATCAGACAGAGATATACTGCCTAACCGATTGATACCTCTGCTCTCGCATTCTAATGAAGGAATGTTATTGGAAATATGTAACACAATGTTTGAGGGACGTACCAGAAGGTACTGTTTGTTTACTACCGTCGAGAAAAATGTGTATGCATAATACTATATTCAAAGCAGTCCCGCAATCCGAGATAAAGTTAATTGCTAAAAATTTCTTGGATTGTTCAAAATGTATGATAACAAAAGCCCGGGCTTGTTAACAAAAATATGAGGATGATGCGACGATGACTGCTGGACTGGAAGAAACTATAAGCATTGAACAGGGAGCTAAAGTAATGCTTAAGAGAAACATTGATGTTTGGTTTAGTTAATGGTTCGACAGGCTAGTACAAAAAATGAGGTGGGACCCGGAAGACTAAATAAAGCCTAAACAATTGTTAGTAAAATTTGCTTATAATTTGATTCACGAATTATTACTTATTATGTAAGTTATAGTTTTAGATCATACCCCGGGCATGCTTGTACAGACAACAATTTCCAATCTGTGTCGCGTATGACCTAACATTTCACAAGAGCCAAGTTCCAACTCTAAAAAATGGACATTGGCACCTCCATATTTTCTCGTGGCCAAGCTTCTATGGCGCTTTCACGAGTATAAAATTTTCATTGGGCGCACCTCATACTGATTGAAGAAGTAAACATAAATGTTGACTTCCAGAGTATAAAAACTCAAGCTTCAGCGATCACTGAATACAACCACGCACGCCACGCGAACGGGCAATACATAAAACTATTGCTTCTGTACAAGAATCAGAACCGGAAAAAAGAAAAGGAAGATTTGTAATAACTACTTTTAAAAAGAAAAAAAAAACTGTGTTAAATAATAAAATTAATATAATACGCTTCTACAAAAAGAAGTGAAATCCAACCAAAAACATTCTGTAAAAAAATGCCAAGCCTCGCTGGAGCTGCTGGTTTATCTCTAAAAAGTAATGAAATCTAGACAAAGCCGTGCCAAGTTGAAGGTTCCTTATTGCGATTTCTTCAATATTATTATAGTTAATATTGTGTGACTTGGCCGTTGAAGGGTATACAAGGCTACAAATTCAGGTGCTCCATGACACCATTGCACCAATCTGTCGCCAGAACCGCTACCCATTGACCATGGAAAATTGCCACTTGGAAAACGTTGATTCAATAACCAGGGCTTGATAAAGTTGCGCATTTCAAAAATACTTATGTATAGACGAGCCGGAAACGAACAGCAAAAAAGTCATTATCAGTACAGATGGACTAATCATTCATAGAAATCCGTCTGTACGTCTATTTTTTATTAGATAGGTGGTCGATTTGACGCTCCAAAAAGAACAGAAGTCATCATTGTCAATGATTAATACATGTGCTGCACAATGTCTTAAGTTCAATTACAAATACCAGTATGGGGTATTATTCTCACATAACAAACATAGGTAATTATAACAGATGTAACATTACCTGTTAACAAAATCGCACTAACGTATAATGTTCAACGGCCAAGTCACACAATATTAAATATAATAATATTGAAGAAATCGCAATAAGGAACCTTCAACTTGGCACGGCTTTGTCTAGATTTCATTACTTTTTAGAGATAAACCAGCAGCTCCAGCGAGGCTTGGCATTTTTTTACAGAATGTTTTTGGTTGGATATCCATTTCTAGTGCCAGTTTGATCTAAATCTTGCATTAACTACGCTTTTAGTTAGTTTCAATAAAAACAAAAGAAAAAGTCGCTAGCTATTCTATTTTGTCCCTGCGAACACCCCCCCACCCCCTCGTCAGAATGTACCTAACATTCTGACGAGGGGGTGGGGGGGTGTTCGCCTTAATACAAATTACGCTTATTAGAGAGCATCTATCACATTAACACCCAAGATTAATGTCAGTTATATCATGGGTACGATTTTAGACACTAATTTTAAACAAGCTAAGCTCCATCCATATTAAATTATATCCAGGTTAAAAACAATGGATTGGGTAGCTAGCCAAAGTTAACTAGTTAAATTTATAAAATGAGGTTCTGCTCAAAACACGTTTTCGAAAACAAATCACATTTGCACTATGAAAAGTTAAATAACGAGGTAGTGCATAAAATTGGGTCGTATATTCATCACATAAATCAGTTTAGAAATAGCTCGTGTTATTAATTGCAGATGTTAACAAGCATATATACTATATACTCATGCAAACGTTAGACAAGTTATATAAAATTCATCTCCAGTCAGTTCAGTCAGTTTGTTCGAGAATGTGACCACTTCCCGACTGCCTTCTGCCTCCTGTAGAGGGAGCTTATCCCAGAAGAGCAAACTAAAATAAACCTCGATTGCCCTCACTCGGTCTATAGAAACTCTTTACTCCACTCCTTCCTTTTTGTTCGGCTTGCGACATTGCACCTCTAGTACCTATCAATAGTAGATAAAATTTTATATCAGCCTAGACTTGAAAAGAGCTGAATAATCGTTTCCTTGAACTAGGACGTGTAGAGTGAACAATGCTCCAGAGAGCGGAGTTATATCTATACTCTATACTAATATATAAAGCTGAAGAGTTTGTTTGTTCCTTTGTTTGTGCGCGCTAATCTCGGAAACTACTGGTCCGATTTAAAAAATTCTTTTTGCATTGGATAGCCCATTAATCCAGGAAGGCCTTAGACTATAATATAACATCACGCTGCGACCAATAAGAGCGGAGCATAATTAATTCCACGCGAACGAAGTCGCTGGCGGCTGCTAGTATAATATATTATTAAATGAGCACTGATTTGGCACCGGATAAAACCATGCCAACAGTTTTTAGAAGATAATTTCAGAGACACGAGTGGCTCGTATTTGGCGACCGACACTCTTGCTGAGGTTCAACGACCGAACTAAATAAATATAATGTTGCTAGCCATCTTTTGATAGATATCAAATGTTGACGATATTGTAACGTAATATGACACGTAATATGAAAGTCTTTAATAGTAGAGTTTTTGCTCAAGGATATGTTTAATACGCATAGTTAAGGTTAATAATGTGATTAAACTGGGTTTTATAATTTGCAGAATATAGTAAAATTTTGAGTTCAAATGTGAAAGGTTAGAATGTTGACAAGGAACGGGATCTAAATATCGCGGTCTCTAACTCATCATTATCATCTCTGCGTTTATCCCAGTCGCATCCGAAACTTTTTCAGCTTTGGAGTCTGAGGTCCGCTTTTACCAGTCTAACTGCTGATATGGGTAAAGTTCGACATTTCCCGTGAAGCGACTGCCGTCTGATCTCCACAACCCGAAGGCTACATCGAAGCATTGCAGCTGACCAATTGTTGGACTTTTTGAGGGCTCCAACAACCCTTTAACGACTGCCACTAGATGCTCGTGTGGCAACCGGGACCAACGGCTTAATGTGCTTTCCGAGGCACGACCAGACCAGTGCAGATATTCATATTCATGCATAGAAATATTTGCACTGTGCGGGGATCGAACCCGCGCCACCTTGCGCAGCGGCCGCGTCCGCTACCGCTTCGCCATGGAGGCTGTCAATGGCGGTCTCTAACTATCATTACTAATCTCGGTGTAAATTGAGCAACATTCCCCGGGTGAAGTCACTCATTATGTGTGTTTCTAATTTGTAGTCTAAACTTATTTTCTCCATATTTATGTTCGTGTTTCCTTATATGGATAACTTATATAAGTTATCCATAAATAAGTTTTTCAGTAGGCAAAGTCCTGATTTAGAATTCTATTTCATTAGAATTTTATTATTCTAAATCAGGACTTTGCCTACCGTCACTTTTGAAAACGCTTAGGCAATTTATTGACAGGAAATAAAAAAGTATACTTGACGTAACCTTAACTATTAACTTTTCAACTTATACCTAATAAGTATGTCTCGTCCAATTAAGTTTAAATTATTCAACAAAACTGAACTTGATCAAGAAATCAAATTAACACTCGAGGAACCAACAAATACAAGGTTCCTAGTCTATAATATTACAATAGTGTCAAAATTGTCGACCCTGCCTCAAAATGTTCGAACAGTGATCTCATAATGATCGATTTTGACAAGTTTCGTAAACTACTAACAAAATGGCATCATTATGACTTTCCAGTGGTCAATCACTGACACTCCACTTCATATTAATAAGTGTCCAAATTGAGTAGTAGTCCAGTCATTTTAGGTTTTATCTACGGAAAAAATCCTAGTGAGCTGAATTTTTGTATACACCTTTATTATGACATTGTAATGAACATGTTGTGAAAAATCGACTAGGGTATATGCCGTCCGGTATACAATACCGTATGTGAATTGTAAGCACATTCTAGCCTCTACTTCAGAAACGATTAATTCTACAGAAAAATGCAAGAAACATTTTTTGTAGACAATTTCACGACAAACAATCTTATAATGAGCTTTATTGACCTCTGAGCAACAGATCGCAAGATATTTGCGATAAACTGATTTTCGTGACCTTTTGACCTTCATAACTTTTTTAGCCGGCACGATATCAATGTCGATCTTTCACATCTTCATTACAATGTCATAATAAAAGTGTATACAAAAATTTACCTCACTAGGAATTTTTCCGCATATTGGGGTTTAAAATAGCTAAAATGACTGGACTATAGTAGCTTAAAGAAAATTATTGAAACTAACGGGGTTTATAATAATGACAATTAATACGGCAATGTAATTTTATTACCATTCCATTACGGACGTCGGAACGGTAATTAATTGATCGATCATTATAAATTTAGCAGATTCCGAAGTTTTAAAACAATGACAATGGAATCGTGTTGGAATGACATATCTATAAAAATAGCAGAATGGAGCCCAATTCTAGTGTTGAAAAAATAAATACTTCGTTTAGCTCCAGCTCAATACGTAGGTATTGGTGAAGACTTGTCAGTTATCTCAAATGATTATACCCTGAATTACTTAGATGGTAAAACAGGGAAACTATTACAGTGTGGTTTAAAAAACTCTCGCTTAGGTAATCGAATCACATCGAACCTTTTTCTTTTTTTTTTTGACAAGTAGGAATACATAGACGAAAAATTTAACACTCATCTAATAAAACAACTCGTTTTGTAGTGCAGAACAGAATAACTACTATATTTCGCAAAATATGTTACCAAGCCATCACAGATGGCAGCACAGTTCACAGATAATATAACATATTAGATATTAATACTTTTCTACACCCCCACTATATCTAACAATGTTATACTGATAAACATTTAAAATAAATACAAAAGAAATCTACTTAATTAATATGCTGAACCCCCAACTTATCTAATAAATAATAATGCTTTTTAGAGCATAAGCTCGTCGTAAGTAAGTTAGCTGGCATCTCAGCTGATGGCATATATTTAACATTTACAATATTATTACTTACACAGTCTCTACAAAAATGATAACGGATATCAATGTGTTTCGTTCTTTTATGGAAAATAGGATTTACAGTTAACTTTAATGCACTCTGGTTATCATTATATAATTCAATGGTGTATCTTTTCTGAGTAATTTCAAATTGTAAGTTTCTTAAATAGAGGGATTCTTTACAGGCTTCAGTTAATGCCATGTATTCGGCTTCAGTACTTGACAGAGCGACGGTGTTCAGTTTCTTTGTCTCCCACGAAATTACACAACCTGACAAAGTGAAACAGAAACCCGTGTAGGATCTCCTGTCAATAATGTTCCCACCCCAATCAGCATCCACAAACCCTTCAATGACCGACTTCCCATCTGCAGAAAATTTTAAGCCATGATGTTTGGTCAATTTTAAATATCGCAATATTAGTTTAACATATGAACAATGCTGTTTGGTATAGGAATTGTTAAATTGACTCAAGAAGCCCACTGCAAATGCTATATCAGGTCTGGTAAGAACCGCCAAATACATTAAGGAACCTATCATTTGCTGATAAGGAAACACTTTGTCTACATTATTCTCATCTTTAGACGCATGCAACTTAGTCTCCATAGGAGTTTCAATAGGTTTACATAAACTCATATTAAATTTAAGTAACAGCTGATCAATATTATCTTTTTGACTTATTGATATTGTTTTCTCAGATTTATTTATTTTGACATTTACTCCAAGACACTTCCTAATTTCACCTAAATCTTTAATTTTGAAATTTTTAGCTAAAACATCTTTTAAGTGCTTGGTTTCTTTGTTATCATTAGAAAAAATAAAGAAATCATCCACATAAAGGGTGACAATAGTTTTTAACTTATCCTTTGTTTTTAAAAACATATATGGTTCTAGCTTTGACTTAACATAGCCAATTTTTAACAAACATTCCTCTACCCTCTTGTACCACACTCTTGAAGACTGTTTTAGACCATACATAGACTTTTTTAATTTAAGAACTTGACCTTTCTGTACTGTCTCTGAAAAACCCTCAGGTATTTGTATGTAAATATCTTCCTCAAGAGTTCCATACAAGAATGCAGTTGTCACATAAAGATGTGTTATTATATCAAGATTAAGTTGAACAGATAGAGCAAACAAAAGACGCAACGTGGTATGCCTCACTACAGGGGAAAAAGTGTCAGTATAGTCCACACCTTGCACTTGTGAAAAACCTTTTGCCACTAAACGTGCATGAAACCGAACACTATTATCACTATTATATTTTTTTCGTAGCACCCACTTACATTGCACAACTCTACCATCTTGAGGAGGATTGCTCAACTCCCAAGCATCATTTTCTTTGAAACTCTCTAACTCTTCAGCCATGGCTATTTTCCATTGTTCCTTTTCAGGTCCAGCTAGAGCATCTTGAAGTGACAAACCTGTCACATCATCATATGCATTCTCATCTGCACAAAACCTGCACTGAAACCTGTCTGGTTGTTTCCTCACTCATGTAGGCCCTTGAGATCTGATCTCCGGGATCAAGTTCAGAATCACTAGGTTTATATGTCTCATCATTCACATCCAGAAAAGTGTCCTCCGAGCTGTCAGATTCCAAGTTTGCTTCATCGATCTTAACTTCTTCTTCCCCCACTGAATCAAAACTCTTTGATGAAACTTCTATCTGACATTCAAATTTTGATTCCTGCTCAACTATGGCCACATCTCTACTAGTTAGAATTGCTTTAGTTTCTGTATTGTACAGACGGTATCCCTTCCCATTTTTTGATTTCCTGTCCCACTTTTTGCGCTTCTCTTTAGCTATATGGACCATTGCGGTACTGCCGAAGATTCTGATGTGACTTATATCGGGTTTACATCCAGTCCATATCTCATATGGTGTGCTATTTCCCAATGATGCGGCCACGCTTCGATTCTGTAGATACACTGCAGTGTTGGTGGTCTCAGCCCAGAATTCTTTTCCGAGGTTGGCATCAAAGAGTAGGCATCTCGCCTTTTCAACAATTGTTCGATTGAACCGTTCGCACAAACCATTCTGCTGTGGAGTGTAGGGGTTGGTTCTTTGATGTATAACACCAGCACTTTTTAAGTAGTTGTCAAACTATTTATTGCAGTACTCTAGCCCATTGTCACTCCTTAATACTCCTCCTAGTTTGATTTTCCACTTGGGCTTTGAATTCCTTGAATCACTTCAAAGCCTCATTCTTGTGTTTAAGAAAATAAAGAAACACCATTCGACTACAGTCGTCAACAAACAATAAGAAGTATCTGGATCCACCTATGGATACATTTTCCATAGGCCCACATATATCTGTATGCACAATATCTAGTAGGTTACTGCTTCTCTGGCTGGTACTCTTGAAGGGTAAACGACTCTGTTTGCCTTCACAACATGTGGCACATGAAGACTTGCCAACATCCACTTTATCATCAAAAGTCACACCTTGTACTGCAGCCTTCATCTGATTCAAGTAATCTATATTAAGGCGTCCTAATCTGCGATGCCATGTAATACCAGATACAACTGATGCAGCCAAATGTTCCTGGTTTAGTAAGTTTACTTTGTACACTCCATTTTCTGATAATGCTGTAGCTACTAACTCATTATTTTTGTTAAAAATTGAGCAACGACTATCAGAGAATGTAACTTTGTTTCCTTTGCTTATGAGTTAGCTGACTGATAGTAAATTAGTCGCCAAACTTGGGACGCAATAAACATCTTCCACCATTATGTCGTAATCAATATTACCAGTTGTAGTCGTGATCTTGACAGAACCGACAACTTTTCAATGTTCGCAACTATAATTTCCTTTTTCTGTTCATAAGACGCATTCATTAGCCAACTTTCAATTGCTGTGAGATGTACACTAGCTCCGGAGTCAATATATCATGATTTTTTATTGAAATTACCGCTCAGGAACACTGCACTAAACGCATTAGAATGCATACGGGGTTTTTCCTTGCAATTCGACGCGATATTCTCGTATTTCTCGTTATTTGTACATTGGTTTCGATAATGGCCTTTTTATTTACATCGATAACATGTCACTGTTTTGACGTTTGACTTTGACGGATCGACAGTGCTACCAACATTGACATTTTTTCTTGGCGCCATTTTATTTTTCTTAATACCAATGAACTTCGAACGAGCTGCAAATGCGCTTGCGCCGCCAACTTCATGTTCTTCTGTTGATGACTCCATGTCTAACAATTTTGACTTGATAGAATCGGCTGTAATGCTAATACCTGAATGCTCAATGGCCATGATCATCGGTGAAAACCGATCTGGCAATCCTGTTAATAGCAATGAACCTGTCCACTGGTCATTTATTTCAAAACCCGTGCCACTTAATTTCTGAGCTGTGTCAATAATTTGTGTCACGTAGGACGTCACTGAACTGCAGTTTTCCAGTCTCATCGAAATTAGATTCCGTAACAGATTTATCCTTCTTGAAAAACCGTTGTCATCGAATAACTGTTGTAGTTTTTCCCAGAGTTCTTTCGCTGTTCTTACACTTTTCACATGTACGTATAAAGGCGGGTCGATTGTCATAATTAATTTAGCCCGCGTTTTTTCATCATCTGCAGCTCCTATGATCACTCCTTCTTCTGGTTTTACACAATGTTTCATGACTTCAAGGATTAGGAAATTCTCTGCAGCGAAGCACCGCTCACTGTAGTTTTCCCGGCCGCGTAACTTCGGTACATTAACCAAATAGTTGGTCGCCATTGTGATTCGGAATAAAAATTTTATTCCACGAATGAACCACCAATCTTCCCTACACAGTGAAAACGCGTGTCGTTAAAAGTCTTTTACATCCTCTCACTCTTATCGTATCGTCCGTCGTCGAACACTCGTATCGTCGCGAAATTCTTGTTAAAAACTGCTTTTTACTAATTTTCTGGGCACATAACCTTTAATAAAACAACTCGTTTTGTAGTGCAGAACAGAACAACTACTACATATTTTGCGAAATAAAGTAGTTGTTCTGTTCTGCACCACAAAAAAAAAAATCTAATAAAACAACTCGTTTTGTAGTGCAGAACAGAACAACTACTTTATTTCGCAATATATGTAGTAGTTGTTCTGTTCTGCACTACAAAATGAGTTGTTTTATTAAAGGTTATGTGCCCAGAAAATTAGTAAAACTACTTTATTTCGCAAAATATGTTACCAAGCCATCACAGATGGCAGCACTTAAGAAAGTTCACAGATAATATAACTTAATAGATATTGATACTTTTCTACAACTCATAATGTACTTTATTATAAACCTGTTCTAGACTATTTAAAATAACAGTTCTAAAATTTATTTTTATCTCAATGAATCCTCTTCCGTCTTCTTTTTTTCTGACTTTTGCAACATTCATTTGATCAGCGTAATGAAAAACAAAGTTTAATTATATTTGGAATGGGCGACTAGCTTCATCTTACTGACTGGCAGACCTGCTGACAATTCAAAAGTACTGGTTTATTTGAAATAAATGCTTTGATTTTGATTTTTTAATGTAATCGTAGCGTAATTCATTCAGAGCAGTGGCCCTGGCCGTCGCACAGGCAAGTAAAGAAACACGGGTGGAAAACCCACCCGTGTTTCTTTGAGTCAACAAAAGTCTGACCGCCCTTCCGCTCCGTCCAGAGCGGGAGAAGTCATTTAATGATTTCCCATCCCACCAAAAGGAAAAGGTGTTGTCATAGATGTGAATAATTAGAAATATGAGCAAGCTGCTATTAACTCTTCTATTTTATCAGTTTCATAAGCACTCAGCGTTCTCATTTGTGCATGAACCAACACGAATATTAATTCAGATGTCAAAAACTGCAGGTTTGTCCCTCGTCATCGATGTAATGAGTCAAAGCCTACTTAGTATTGTAGCATAAACAAGGGAGATGATCTATAAGGTTATGTTGTCAGCTCCGTTACTCGTTGTTTACAAATTACATAATACCTATTGCATTTCAAATTATTATATTATCAAATAATAACATATCTTATAAATAAAAAAATAATAACAATGTCAAACAATATAAGTCAAACAAGAAAATTATGATGACCGACATCTGCTTCCAGAATCCATACCCTCAGTCAAATTGATCGAAAATATAAAATCCAACAACAAATGTCAGTCAAGTCCAGCCAAATTATACAAAGCGCCCCTAACGGTTCCCGGTGCAAAAGTGCCCGCAACGCTTGCCGCATTGCCACGCTGGATGGCGATGGCTAACCTATGCACCAAGAACGAGCCGGAGCGGGAGTCACCCGTTTTGTCACGGAGTCTATGCCCTATCTCACTAATGAGCTTCTTGGCCTCAGTACACCAACTTCCCAAGGTCTCCACAGCAATAGGTACAAAGTGGTATTGGTCCGCCAACGGCGCATACTTCACCCTCTTCCTTTCAGCGGCGTCTTCAGCTGCCGCCGACGGTGAAACAACCGTGCGACCAAGATGGCTAGTGGCCACAGTGTTGACGGAAGTTGCGACCCATATTAGGCACTTGCCATTTTTCCAGGACACCAGGGTCAGGCCGTCCGGCCTCTTGCCGTCCGTCCTGCACAGCCCCGGGGGCTCCATCTATCGACGCAAACGCCCTCCGCACAATATCGTTGATTGCATGGTGACGCGGAAACCTCCCTGAGCAACGACGACAACTCAAAGCGTGATGGCCATCGGCCTCAACCATGAAACCGCATGTGTATCTATGGGGTTCACACACCTTGCAACCCAGGCGGAGAGCCATTGCCACACGCAAAGAATCATCATCAAGAAACGTGCCCAGATGAGGCGAAGGAAGCGCGTGCAACCATGCCCCTGCTTCCGGCTGTGACACTGCCTTGAGTCTGGCTAAATCAGCCCCTGATAAACCCATCAACATCCGATCCTGAATCGAATTAGACGAGATATCATCCCAGGCGCGCTGAACATGCGCCGCGTCAGGACTCGCGGCACCCATGCTGAGCACGGACCAACCCTTCCTGGCATCTAGCATAAAAGGGATGTTTGCCCCGACACCATTTGAATTAAAAATTACAGTGACGAGATCAGCCACCCCATGCGCTGATGCCAGGAATGCCGGCAGGCCCACATCACGCACGCAGCGCATCCCAAGACCCCCGTACCGGATAGGAAGAGATGCCTGCCTCCACTGGGCATCATTCATGGACACATTCAAGATCGACTCGACCGTTGACTTTAAATCACAGTCAAAGAACATACCTCTCTCGGCCAAAGCCAGGTAGGAGCGGTCCGCAAGAGATACATAACTTTAGGCAAGGCAAAACAATTGCACAATAAGGAAACCGCTACGTGCGCGGAGAGATCCTTGAGACACTCCCGAGCATTGAGGAGAAGCTGTTTACGGGAGGAAATGGCTTCTGGGACTCCGTAAAGAAAAATGGGAGAACCCAAAAGGGAGAAAGAGAGGGGAGAAAGTTCCCTGAGGCCAGGCAGTTGTCAAAGCTTGAGAAGTGTCCACGAGCTCCAACGCCACAGGAGAAGAATTCGCACTTAGAGGGATTCACCTCCAAACCCAGTCCCCTCAGTTGAGGAACAAGAACCTCCAAGTCCTGGAAAACTTCCTCAGGTGACCCACCAATAATGCCGTCATCAAGGTACCAAAGGTTCAAAGACGATTTCAATCCAGAGATGACTTTGTGGATTGCTAAACTAAAAATGAGTCTAAAGGATCTCCCTGCTGCGCACCCACCCGAGACAAAATGAGACTATCACCGAAGAATAGATTAGAAGGAGAGTAATACACCTGATAAAGGAAGGGGTATAGAGAAGGAATCCTCTCCTTGACTTCATTTAAAAGAACGTCTCTCTCTAGGGTGTTAAATGCATTGCGAATGTCGAGCTTCAGAACCACGCAGTCCGAATGTCTAGGGTCCATGACGAACGCACGCGTCGCATGAATAGCGGCCTCGCACCCTAAACGCGTCCCGAAACCTAATTGATACGGCTGCAAGTGTTCAGCCATAGCTACTCTTACGGAATGGCATGCCAACTTAGCCGTCAACCTTCTAAATACACTACCGATGGCTATTGGTCTCAAACCTCCATCCTTTTTCTTGAGTGCGCATAGGGAAGCACTATACAAATACGGACAAACAAAAGGATTAAGCTGACCACTCAATAAAAAATTTACGAGCTTTGTCAAGCACTCCAACAAACGTCGCCAACTTTACCCCGCAGAGCTTGATGTTAGCTCCTTCAAGTGTCCTGGACGAATTCCATCCAAGCCTGCCGCAGAGCCACTATAAAAAGAGCCCAAAGCCCACGCAACGTCCTCCACCGACGCAAACACCCTAGGAGATGACGAGTCCGGCGCCGACGGAAAATTAAGCGGACGTGAAGGGCCTGGGTGCTTGGCCATTAGGCCGCTCAGCGTGTCAGGGTCGTGTCGTGCGTATGAGTCGTCAGCAAGCAGCAACCTAACTGCCCCTCGGAGGTCTCCCTCGAACACCTTAGACTCAATAGCTTTCCGAATACTACGCGACTTAGGCAATTATGCCCCGCAGCGCGGCTCATCCCTAAACTGGCCATCATCGACTGACTTGTAGCGGTTATGTATTGCAGCGTAAGCTAACCCCGCCGCTTGAGCCAGTTGCGTCCCGTCCGTGCGCTGGAGTTGTATCGCGCACATTTGTTATTGAAATTATAGATTCGTGTTTTTGTGATACTGACTTTCATTCCGATAAGCAAATGAACCTTCTGACACTTCAGTGATTAGTGACCCCTTTAATTCAAGTAAATATACCCACAAGACGAGTTACGGTGAAAGACTCAACATTTGCCTTTACCTTTGCAGTAATGTTACCAGGTGCACTCCTCAAAGGAACTCTCAGTCCATCAAACGCAAAATAGAGGAGCGCGCCCCAGTCCTCCACACTATTATAGCTAACGCACTTATCAATAATATCGCACAGCTTGCTCGCCGCCTGGTTTCGCGCACCCTTAGGTACGTGTTTAAGCACTGGCGTACTCACCTTTAATGTTTTAATTATTTTTCGTATCGTTTTCGTAAGAAGATTCAAAGTTATTGCTGATATTAAATATTGATTATAAACAGAATTCCCCGCTATGAATACTGTTTTCACAATCTGACAGTAAAGTTCTTGAGAGCACTGTTTGTTTTTTAACCCCAATATACTTCTAGGGCATCTTTGTCGTATTAGTGATTTTACTGAACGACTATTGACACAAACAATACACCTTGCTAATTGTTGACCACACCACTTCCACTACTTTTTGTCTAACTTATAATACTATTTCTTTTTAATTTTATATACAAATACGCGGGTCATGCAACCAGCGCCGGTGTTGCCAACGTTCAGTACATACCTATTTATAATACTAACAAAACTTTAGAGAAATTATATATTATATACTCACGTTTTGTGGACCCCTGCTTTTCGTGAAGTACTGCAACCCAAAGATAGTGGAAGGGTCCTCAAGATGTGAGAAGCAAAAGCAGACGAGAAGAAGATCAAAACATCGAGGACAGGTACAACTAGATCGACAAACGGAACTCAATGGTGAATAAAGTATCATGTGCCAACCGTTTTATGATGATGTAGTTTGTATTTATAAACATTAGGACTTCAAATTCAGTCTTACATTTATTGTTTTACATTATCATTTTATGATTTTTACATAGACGTATTTTGATGTAGTTTATTTCTTTGTCATGAAAATATGTACAGTAATAAAAATAATTTTATTATAATAAGTTTGGTCCACGTATTTGCTTTTTGGACGCGACTTATAATTATTGGCAATGCATTGACACTGACACATAGCTTTATTCCAAGCGTTCTATGTATTTTACATTTAGTTTTAAATTAGATGGGGTTTGAGTCGGATTACTTTCATTTTTATTTAGATTCATCTACATAAACAAAACATTTATTTTCTACACTACATAATGACGTTTACATGTACATTGACATTACTTACGTAAGAGCTACACTCTACAATCATAGTACTAATGAAATAAAGGTAATTAATTATAATAATACTTATAATTTATTGTCTTTAATAAGCTGAGGTGCAGCTGTAAGTATCGGTCGGTAGCATTAACCTTTCGCTTAAACTCTACAGATCCATAAGAATAGGTATGTTAGTACTTTGAAATTTATGTAGGTAACTTGTTAATTTCGTTTTAAGTGGCTAACTATCTCCTCATCCCTTGTTCTTTTATCTCTTTGAATTAAAGTGTACTGTGAGGTTCAAATCGTAGGTATATATACTTCTAATACAATTAATATATAATCTCACACACAGTAGGATATCATTCGAGGAATTACCAATTACTAAACTAGAATAATAGGGAGTCTTAACAATGGTAGGAACTTCGACCTTCCGTGTGCCTACTTGCGATTTCGGAGAAACGAAGTAAATAGATCAATTAATTAACGGTTCTAACACATAGATAGTGAATCTAGCTTCAACATGGATGCTTTCGGAACCTTTGTGCTGGAGGAAAAGATATCGAGTGATTTAAACGTGAATATTACTTATACCCAAATGGATGTTGCTGTATTGTTTCTTTCACTTGACTGAAACTAATTATCATCAGGCTATACAGTATGTTAAATAACAGAGGGCGTTCACTTACACTGGTTAATATATATCATTAATAGATTAAAATAAAAATATCAGCATAGAAAAATAAGCATAAAATAATCAGAATAAAAAAAAAAATTAATTGAAAATAAATTTGAAACCTCCTGTTTTAAATCAAAATAGTAGTCGTCATGTATAAATAAATTGCGACGTTGCCGTCTTTCAAGTTCGCGTGTACAGTGTGTTTCTTTTACATGTCAATTTAAAAGTTTTTATTGAATATTTTCATATTGAAAAATTTTTAAAACATTTTGTTTTCGAATGGAAATATTTTTTTTAGCATGTATGTATGCTATACTATTTCGGTTTAACGGGAACGCCCTCTGTTAGTTAACATACTGTATAACTAAAGCCTAAGCTAAATCTTGATAGCAGCAATACTGAATAATTAAAAAAATATACTCATTAACGATATTATTACACAGAGGTTAAAAAATATTATTTTTAGGGTACCTACACTTAAAAATAAAAGTTTATCATAATTATGTAACAAAAAAAAAAACCGTCCGACCTATAAGGATAATAAAGGTAATCACATGACCAAATGAAATTTGAAACTTTAAATTCTGATCATAGTAAGAATAGTTATGAATTTTGAAACAATCTTTTTTTTTTCGCGATTTAACTCTAACTTCCCCAAAATATGGTAACTTTTAAAAAGCGACATCACCATTTTCGACGGTATTATTGGCAGCATTTTGTTCGACTCATTTTGATCCGTCTGTGATGGAGCCGACCGGCGCGGCAAGCTCTTACGACCGACCTCAAAGTAATAACTTGAGATGTAATATTTTTTGCGTAAAAACAATTTTCATCGCTATTAATCGAAACTTGTACCTGTTTTTTTTTTTTTTTACTAATTATAAATCAGCGCTTGACCGCAATCCTGCCTGATGGTAAGCAGTGACGCAATCGTTGATGGTAAAGCGCACTAGTTTATTAAGAGCTTATTCACTCTAGCCTTGAAGACACTCAAATTGTAGTCCGACGGAAACACCGCCGCGGGCAAATTGTTCCAGTCCCTCGATGTACGCGGTATAAAGGAGGAGGCGAAGCGCTTCGTCCGGATCGTAGTGGTGTTAACAACGTAAGGGTGGAAACCAGCCGTACGACGGGTCGTCCGCTGGTGGAACGGAGATGGGGAATTAAATCATGCAATTCCCTCGCACACTCCCCGAAATGCATCCTATAGAACACCGAAAGGCTGGCTACTCTACGCCTGTGCTCTAGGCTTTGGAGACCAACTCGAGTTAGATCAGGGTCACCAATCAGCCTCTTTGCACGTCTCTCCACTGAATCCAAAGTGGCCAGGTGACACTTAGCAGCACCAGCCCAAATGTGGTTGTAAAAAGACAGATAACCTAATGGTAAAAGTATATACTTTTGTTTCATTTACGATTAATTACTAATAAAATTATTATAACACAAGTATTAGTAAACAGAAACGAGAAGGTCTAATGCAATGCAATTCTAGTAAAATATTACAAACAATGTAAAACATTTCAACGGTCAATATCATTTTTGGCATGTTATTTCTTTGTGGCAAAGCAAGTTCTACATTTACAGCAGTGTACCTAATTTGCGTACTAAAAAAGTACTAAAAGTACTTTTTTTATTTAAAGTACTAAACAAATCCATACGATGTTGAATCGAGAATAAGAATAAGATTCTGAAATATTAAATCGATAACAGTTAGGAGTAAATCGTATCGATCGATCCATCAATATTTTGAGTACTTACACATCTCTAGTCAAAGAGTACCGCCACTTGCTTGCTTATTTCTGTGAAATAAAAATCAGGTTTACATTAAATTATCAGTTTTGCGTAAATATTGCTTCCGTGTAGATTTTTCGTGTTTTGTGTGATCATGTCTTTTTCTAACGTAGAGTATTTTAACATGCTGATTTATCTGGATAGCAGTGACTGCAATTATGCAGAAGTTCGTAGAGACTGAGATCCGTTTTGTACCACGGTGCCGTCTAAACGTGCGTTCCAACGTTTGCACAATCACACAAGGATTACGGATAAGCGATGCGACCGCCAGCCCGCTGCCCTACTCCCCGTCACCCGCGCCCCTCTGTATTGCTATGTAATTTACCTCCTTTTTTAATCGACTTCAAAAAGGAGGAGGTTACTCAATTCGACCGTATATATGCTCGCATAACTTTGTCGTTTATGGACTGATTTTAATATTTCTTTTTCTGTTGGAAAGAAGACGTTCCCAAGGTGGTCCCATGATAAGGATATCAGGGTTTGATGGTGAAAAACCAGAGAAAACAAGGGGAACTTTCAAAAATTGCAGGGGCGACTAGTGCATTTCTTAGCATTTTAATTAAGTATTTTAAAGCACTACAATCTAATAAAGGTCTGGAGTAGATCTGATGATGGAGCCGGGAGACAGTCGAAGGAACTCCTCAACAATTCACAGCAGCTACCTTGTGTTTGGGCTCGATTAATTTGTGTTGATAAGAACTTTACACCTAGATGGGTTCTTACTTTCATAAGAGCTCTCATGATGAAGACAAAGGCCAGTTCCGGGAACTCCTCAACGGTTTACAGTAGTTGGACTTCATTCATTTATATTAATGAGACCTTTGCACCCATTGGGTTAAAATAATGGTCTGCAGTAAATTTGATGATGAAGACCACAGGCAGTTGAGGGAATACTAAGGTACGGGTAAAAATTAAAGTAAACAAAATTACGTCATTTCCCAACTATATTTGCGTCAGCTTCCAGTCTGAACCGATGCAACTGAATACATAGTACTTTTAACAACTAAAAACTTTAAAATAAAAACTTTTTTACAAAAAAAACAACCGACTTCCAAAAACCACTACAAAGTGGTTTGGAAGTCGGTTGTTTTTTTTGTAAAAAAGTTTTTATGCGAAATAATATTATTTTTTAGGGCGTATTGTTTTTAAGTTTAGTCAGGCATTAGTAGAATGAGTTATTGATACCTAACAATACCTTCACGCATCGGACAAGGTTTTCTATACATATTGTATATCTTTTGGGTTTGTGGTTAGTTTTTAAGTAAGCTTACTAGTGTCAATGTTAAAACCTAAAATAATCTTGAGGTGTCAGTAGCTGAAACGCTTTACCTAAATTTCGCTATTTGTCTACCAAATCTGAAATGTTTCTAATAAGGTAAAAGTATTTCTTTAGGTCATTGTGCAGACGAGTATTTTTTAAGTTTGCTGGTTTATAATGGTTTTCGCCTAAATACGTAGCTGTTTGTTCGTTATTCACTTGTCGGTGCTTCTGAATGCTATCTTACACCGTTTTGCTGATTTTTGTTTTTATTTGTTATGCTTGTTTTTATTTTAATATGTATTAATATTATGTGAATACATCTCAATAAATAGATGTTGTATATCGCTGCTTCTATGAACCTATTTCTTATAAAGCTAACGCGAATCATCTTTGTTTGTTTGTTATTATTTTCAAAGATATACTCTTTTATTTGCTCCTAACTTGTTAAACCTTACGGCGACTTTACATAACACAAAGGAATACCAAGAACGAAAAAATTGATCGTAAACCAATGAAACGTCCATTCGTACATTCGAAACAGAACATTACCTGCCCATAACATTATCAGCGCCATAAAGATCCTCGTTGTACCAAATACGTACAGCAAATGCGAGCAATTTACTTTATTGCAGTCTACGTATCACGGCCAACACTCCGTGACCTGTCAGCGCGGATAGCTGTACTCGTTTCTTCTCAATGTAATCCGTACTCAAAGGAGGCAGGGAAGGTCAATAAAATTTGGTTGTAGATATAGGTTTCGCGAGCTCGTTCTGCGACAATTTTTTCAAGCCAAATTCGGTGCACGAGATCTCTATTTGTCAAACATGCCCCAGGGGACGCGTCGTGGCACGAGCTTACGACGAGTGTCGCCATCACGCCGTGTTAACGAGAACTCTGCAATGGTGTGACGTCACCATAAATTTTGGCGATGTTACGCCTAATAACATTATATCGTGCGCCTAATTTTCTGAGTCTGTTTAACGTTAGATTTTAGCTCTCCCTCAGAGACTGCTAACTAAACTCTCACGCGTCGTGTCAAAATTTACTATTAAATATTGCGTTTATTAAAAAATATTTTCTCTTTTACCAAAACATTTCATTTACATATTATCTGCGTAGAATAAAATAATACCAAGTCTCAAGTCTATTTTTCATGTATCTTATTTATATCTACAATTTCAGTTTTTCTTTAACGTCAGAATTTAAACAGTGTTTTGTAAAATATTATTTTCTAGCAAAAGCGATGTTGTATTTATAAATTCTGCGAGGAGCAAGTGCTCCTCACAGAATTCAATTTAAATAAAAAAAAAAAAACAGACGCTACTTCTAGGACCTTTATTAAGAACAAAATGCACAGTTTGATCGGTCAAACAATTTGTTTCCGGCAGAGAACGAGGTTCTCCTAATTAGTAGGTAAATGAATGTTTTAGTGGAAATAGTTAGAACCAATGTCTTCTTACGTTAACTTTCATTAGTCGGTCTATCATTAAAACTTCTTGACCTCGCTCATCAGACTCAATTGGTTGCTACCAGCAACTTCTGAGGGTTATATTACATTAAACTTGGTGAACCCTCAAATTCATGAACGTGTAATTTTGGAAATTGTGCCCTATCCGAAGGAGCCAATACGAATGAAGTACTACTTTTTTAACTTGTCTACAAATTACAAAATTTATTTTGTAAGCTAAATTTTGTAATTTGCCTATACTCTAGAAATAGCCTATACTCATAGTAGCTAAAAGTATATACCTATTTGCTATTTAACACACTTTTTACTTAGTGTTCAAATCATTAAAACTCAATTCACTCATCATTTTAAAACAACCAGACCCAAACAACTAGTATCAGCGGAAATTCATTGGCTATGTTTAAATTTTCTTTGTGTTTCGACTAATTTCAATATTATTATCCGCCCGACTAAGTTGATTGTCGAGAGGATACACGTCTTAAAACAGTGAGTACAGTAGAGTTTCCGTTGGCTTAGTACAGGGCATTAATATGTCAAACTTCAAAGCCGCAGTACCGCATCCTTTGTCGCAGCGGAATAATTAACATAGTTTACGATCAATTTAGAATTCATCTATAACGCACATACGCTGAATCGTTTTCAACTGAATACTGTGCCTGTTTACGATGAAGATTTTCTATAAGATAATTGAAAACTTTGCCAAGACATTCTGTGTATCGGTATATCATAGAAAACTATTTAATACTGACGCATCGCTCATGATTTTATTAAAACTTAAATGTTTTATGAAAAATATTTTGACATGAATAAAGTTTGTAACGTAAAATGTGATCTTAAATTTTTCTTGTTTTTTTTTTTGTCTTATTTATGACAGCTACCCTTAATAAGATATGTAGACCTTCTCTAAAATAAATTAAATTACTTTGTGAACATTTTAAGTACTTTGTTACTTAGATACTTAATACACATTAAATAAATCAATCTATCAGTCAATTTTCGAACTGTATTCGAAACAATATAGCAATTAGCTGACATTGAAGTGAACCTTGTGTCTGAAACTAATACCATAATTGTATAGTGAGCTACATTGATGACCGGCGGGAGAATTGTGCGATGACCTCCTCAATCCCTACCTAATCTCTATCCAGATTACAATCCGACCGACCTATTTGTACATTAAGTGGGCCTCACCCATTCGTTTGAAGAGGCTCGTGATTAAATCGATCCGTGAGTGAGTTTGGCACTAATCTGACGATAAATTTATTTTGATCAGAAACTTGTTGCAAACACGTATAAATTGTTCATTTATTGTGTTTTGAGACACAATACTTGAACAATCGCAGACTTGGATTCATTTTCTTGTGATAGAGCACGCTGTGAACGTGAAAACTTTGTAAATAACAACAATTTAGATGGGAATAAAAATGTTTACTCTACTGATAGGTACCAATAGTTTTGCTTTCATTAGGGGAAAAGAAACTTTTACTTTTTTCATACTTCAATAATTGTCATTCCATTGTCAGTAACTCCTGCATATTAAAAAAACTTGTAAAATCAATTTTTGCTAACGTATGAAGAACTCTATAAATCCGCATCTTTTGCAGCTGTGCTATGCCACCAGACCAGTCAAATGATATTGCGAAGCTTAATGTCCCGACACGGTTGCGCTGAGTCGGACGCGTGCCAAAGCCAGATTATTGTTAGTCGCCAGTGGGTCTTTGTACCACTTGGCACTAACCCCATCCACACACTGTTCTTTATTTTATAACTGTCAACACTATAACTACTAACTATAAACACAAACTAATTTATACTAAACAAAACATTCTTATATCGGTGACAAAACATTTGTATGTATTTTCAACATTAAAACCGGTTTTCTACATAAGCCTAACACTCGTAAAAGCATTCGCAGATACATAAAATATGAATGTCATATTTTATTATTACAAAGTAATTAAAAGCCACACCAAACGTGTGAATAAAACCATTAAAGCAACAAGAACACTTCACTTTAGCGGTGTCCTAGCGTTCATTAAAGGGTGGAGTACCTCAAGGCAGCGTAATGGGGCCGCTACTTCTCCCCCTTGTTATCTCATACGATGCCTCCTTTGTGTGACCGTATTGTATACTCTGTTACTTGTATCTGTCCTGTTAGTTTCAAGCTCCACCTGCAGCGATCGTTAGGGCCACACGGTTACCGCATTGTTTGTATTGTACAATTAGTTTAACTGAACTATTTTGAGTTTGTAAGTTTAGTGGTACTTCGTCTGTTTCAGTTACAGCTTTCGTTTTGGTCATGTTGTTGTTTGATGATTGTGGTCCATATTTGCATTTCAAAAGTCCGTTTGTATCTATATTGCTACTTTTTAAATTATGTTATGATACAGAGAGATCTCTTTATCTGTTATAATTCATACCATTACATCCATTACCATTTACAACCAAGTAGCAAATTTGAGCAAAACTTTTTCATACCTATTTCTTTATGTATATGGACGTAAATAAATATGAAAAAGTATTGCTCTTACTTGAAAATTATATAATTAAATGAATTGATCGCAAACTCGGCAAACATTTTCCTACTATTGATACTACTTCATCTACCGGGTTCTC
The DNA here is from genome assembly GCA_017933935.1 of Sesamia nonagrioides. NCBI lineage: Eukaryota > Metazoa > Arthropoda > Insecta > Lepidoptera > Noctuidae > Sesamia > Sesamia nonagrioides. Next base: position 947,459 of record JADWQK010000289.1, read on the forward strand.
CTCTGTATTTACTTTTAGAAATTACTCATAAGCAAAAATCCGGGTTTCATTCATAAATTTGTTTCAATATTCATCTGACCCCATCATTCAGACCGCTGCAGTATTAATCCGATTACAATGTACGCACAAAACACGGAATAAATCTCACCGCTATCGGAAATTCCATCAGCATTTCATACATTTAACATCTGTTTCCATTTCATTGACCGGTGCAAAGAGCATTATTTCCAACCGACGCAGGCATTAACACTGTAGATAAAATAAATAATTTCCAAGGCGCGATAGAAAAGATGATGTCAATAATTTATTATTTTCGTTTCCTTTTAAAACGATGCCATTAGCGTTCCGTTGAGTGCTCCCCTCTCCTGCTCGAATATTTCACTTCTAAAGGGAATTTTCTAGAACAACCTCACCGTTACCGTGAGGATGTCTAAATTTTATCTTGCATTAAATAAATCGGGCTTTTTTTGCGAGTGGTGCTTATCAAATTTCTGTGTCTGCCCGCAAATGGCGAAGATAAATGTATGTTTCATCGGATATCAAATTTTCGCTTCCAAGTCTAGAAGTCTTTCTTTTGTCGCTGGTGTGACTAATGATGATGAGTGTAGCAATTTTGTCATCGTTTTTTTCATATTTTGAAGCCACATCGGCAAACAGCTCCAACGAGTTATGAAATTCTTGCGACAACACGGTGTGACGCAATTGTATGAACCAGACGAAAACGTTTTACGATTGACTTCCTGGACCACATTCAATGCTCGTTTTAAATAAAATGGTATTACTTGCAGAACTCTTTGACTATAAAAAAGGTTAAAGGAACGGTTAAGTGAGAAATTTGTACAAGCCACTCAAATGGCCTATATCTGTCGTAACTGCATTATCCGATAGAAGCTCAGCCACTGAAAGAGAATCCAAAGTGGCTCTAATGAGAGCAACACAAAGGCTATCAAGTAGTACAGTGAAAAGGTCGCGGTGACGTAACCGCTCTGTAGTGCTTCTTATAAAACGTCGATTACCGTTCAAGCGTTCCCATTGTAGTAAACCCTAAAATGGCCCGAGGCTGTCGGTAGTGCGTGCGACCATTATCGCGAGCTCTTTTTGTCCCCTCGTCCCTTTTTTGCTCACGGTCCCGTGTAAGACAGATACGGAATGGGTAATAATTGGAGTTAAAACCTTTTTTGTTGGTGTCGTTTTGGATTTTAATGCGATTTCGGTCCTTTGAACTCGTTCGTTTGATTTAATTTCGAAAGTCATTAGCTTGTATCAATTGTTGTGTGGTGTATGAACAATTACATTCCTACGCGCTTCGTTCAATGGATGTACCTTTTGAAATCATAAAATTATTGAAGATATTGTTAACGCTTTTGGGCTTAAAATGAAATCAAAGCCTTTTATTATAACGATCATTTGATGTGTCTATTCACTTAAATTACATAATAATTTTTATCTCGACGCTCATTCACTAGTCGTAAAGTTCGTGATTTTTCGAAATTGAATTTTCATCGATGCTGTTACGAGCGCTCTTAGCTTCATTTTGCACAAAATGAAATTTGTTTGATGAAGTTAGGAGAAAATATCGCGAGGCAATCTAAACGAAAACAGAATTAGAAAAATAAAACGTGATTTGGATCGCACACAATTTTCTGAAGCAGATAATTCACCGCATTTTTATAGCAGGAGAGGAAATTCAACTGAACTGCACAGATATCATGGGCATGCTTTATCTAAACAAAGATCAACAAAACGAATATTTGGATTGTGAACTCGGGCTTATCTGCTCCGTTTGTAAATGAAGTAAGGCTCGCTGTAAAATAGGATTAAAGAGCCTTAGCTAAATTTCTTTGGAACCATTTTCTTTTACGTTTTTTTACGGCCGAGTTTTGTAAAGAAATACGAGTATGTGTAAATGGAAGTATAGGGTGCACCTCATTACTGGGACGCCCGAGCAGCGGCGGGATGAAGGTCAAATTAATTTATGACTTAATACAACGGTGCTTTGTGCCCGCCGCGGTAGAAGTGTGAGGCGAACAGCCAACAATCGCGAGCCCAACAGGGAGATGTTGTACTTAATGAATTACGAAAATTGTCGGGCCTCGTGAACATCGAACACCCGTTAAATGTTTTTCTTGCTAATAAAATGGTAAATATTGCTGCAATTTGTTTAATTTGATTTCGGAGGGAGATATTTCATATATGAAAGCTTTTTCTCTTAAAGACTACCTTTTAGATCTTATTCAAGACAGAACTGCAAAAGCTGTATTGATTATTTTGTATATATCATCATCATCATTCATCATTATCAACCTTTTCATCGTCCCGCTGCTGGGAAATGGTCTCCTCTCATACAGAGAAGGATTATTGTATATTATTAAATTCTTTTTGTATGTACTTTTATTAAATTCTTATTTGTATTTTTGCTGAGCGAAAATTCCACTAAGAATATTATCCATGCAATCTTTTAACAGCATCTTAGTCATCGCCCAGCCTCTGAGTAGCCCTGCCGCTTACCACTTGCGCCGCCAAATCTTTCATCTCGGATAAACAAGAGTGAGTGCCGGCAATTCTTAAAGCCGACCAACGGAGATTATGAATTTAATTTTTTGGTTTAAGGCTACCTGTAAATGAGAAGTAAAGTCTTATTTTGTAGTATCAACGTATTGACACACTACTTTTCACCACTGCGGGTAAATGGTTGATTTTTGAAAAACCTACTGTCGTATTTTTTATAGAACCGGATTTTTAATTCAGCCTTTAATATTGTTACAAACTATTTTAATTTGGGTTATTTTACGAAGTAGAAATTTAGATGGCCTGATCGTGTTAACATTGATACTGCGAGGGTAAGGTAAGACCTTGCCTGGAGAAGTACTATTATAGCGCCACATGAACTACAGAATATCAACCACACACTCATATTTCTGCCATATTGCTGTGTGTTACGTTACAGACACCTGAAACATTTTAGCTTTGTGTCTAGAGTGAATAATATTAACTATAAGATAACTTTGCTGGGTGTCGCAGATGTGCCGGTGGCGGTAATCACTTATTATCAGGCGCTCCCTTGTCTATCTTGAATGTCTATATTCATTGAATAAAATTGCAGCATTCATACTTATTCCAAACAGATACAAATCTGAATCCACTTAAACGACTCCTCAAATTTTAAATATTGAAAAGTATATCTATAAATTGTCCAATTAGATTCTTAGAAATCAGCATCACTACTCTACAGGGAGCATTCTGAGAGCATGAAAATTTTCTGGAAATTCCAATTATAATAATAACCTAACTACCTATACCTGGAGATCATATCGCCGTAGCACTATAATGACTTTGTAATAGAGCTTCGTAGTTCAGTAATTCCTTGTGGCAGCCCTGGCTGTACGCTGTAGGTTTAGTGCCAGAACGCACCGCACGGCGGCGCGGCGGCGCTGCAGTCGCGCTGCCGCTCCGATTGTACATAAGTAAACGTTACCTTGTTTACATTGCAGCGAGCTCTGGATGATAGTGTTTAGTATCATTGTAGACTACAGATGAAATATGTTTTGAAACTTGCTGTTTACGAATTGTTTGTGTAATTTTTAAGTTGTTATATTTAATAGTGCAAGCGAGTTGCATTATATCGCTGCCTTATTAAAAAAAAAAACACTAAAATAACTATACAACTACGTTAATACCTTATAAAGTTAGTGTTTTAGTTTTAACCTAGTGTTTGCGTCGGACTACAATTTAAGTGTCTTTAAGGCTAGAGTGCGACTTCAAGGCTAGGCTCTTAATAAACAAGCGCGCTTTACCTTCAACGATTGCATCACTACTTACCATCAGGCGGGATTGCGGTCAAGCACTAGTTTATAATTTACTAGCGGCCGCCCGCGACTTCCATCGCGTTTTTTTAATATGCTCAGCTCTTATTGGTTGCACAGATGTTATAAAGCCTTCCTACCTTTCCTATTTTAAACAACAATACTAAGCTCAAGAGTGAGATGGCTGAAATGCATAATCAGCTAATTACCATCAGTGAGGAACGGGAGAAGCTTCAACGTACTGTAGACAGCTTTGACTAGTGTAGCAATGAGTTTGATATCACACTCAAATGCAACACTGAGCTAAAATCTAGGTGAAGAGAAAGCCCAGGACACCATCGACAGGCTGGAGGGTGCTAGCCGGAGGCTCCAAGCAGCGCAGACCTATGCTCTGTTTGATGAACTTTTTTTGAAATGAAATCGTTTATTAAGCAAGTAGGATCACTGATCACTTTTACACGTCATGTTTATTTTTTATTTTATTTTTTTAACTAGATGAAGCCGGCATTTCCTAACTGACTACCTCTGAGAAGAAATAGTCGAAACAAACTCAGGGATCATCGTCTTTTTTCAAGTCCAGACATTAAAAATGAAAATGTTTACAATAATTTACCTTATAATTACGCATATTACTTAATAACAATTAACAATGCTTAACAGAGCGAGCAGCTCAGTCCCAAGCTTTTTTGTCTTCTAAATAATCTGTGATTTTATAATACCCCTTTTTGCAAAGTTTGGCCTTTATATGGTTCTTAAATCGTTTAATGGGAATTCAAATATATATTGTGAAGCTACAGTCAGAATGTTCACCTCTTTGAACTTTTCTCTAATAGATTCTCTAGGACCAAGGTTGTAAATGGCTCGAACAGCCCTCTTCTGTAAAACAAAGATGGTATTGATGTCCGCACAACTTCCCCAGAGAAGAATCCCATAAGTCATAAGACTATGAAAATAACTAAAATAAACAATTCTGGCTGTCTCCACATCAGTTATCTGTCTAATTTTCTTAACAGCAAAGGCGGCAGAACTGAGTCTACCCGACAGCTTCTCAATGTGAGGACCCCATTGTAACTTGGCGTCAATAGTTAATCCAAGAAAAACTGTCGACTCGACAGGGATCAACTTTACTCCATTCAGTTGAACATTGGTACATAGCTGCCTGACATTTGGCGTAGAAAATTTAATGAGTTTAGTTTTTTTTTCATTTAAAAGGAGGTTATTTACATTAAACCAATGGACAACTTTAGAGAGTGCATTGTTAACTTCGTCAAAATTTGTTAGCTGACGCTTGACTTTAAAAATAAGAGAAGTGTCATCCGCGAACAATACTATGTTGTGATTATCCCTCACGTGATGAGGTAAGTCATTAATATAAATTAAAAACAAGAATGGACCTAGAATTGAGCCCTGCGGAACGCCCATACGCCCATGGTGACCACAGATCCTGCAGATCTCTTGCCATTAACATCAACCCTCGAAATTTGATTATTCAGATAAGAAGTCAGAAGGTCGAGAGCTCTGTCCCTCAAACCATAATGGTACAATTTCCTGATAAGAGTATCATGATGTACGCAATCAAAGGCCTTGGACAAATCACAAAAATACCAAGAGCATCATGCGATTCCTCCCAGGCCCCAAATATGTTCTTTAGCAACGCCACGCCCGCATCTGTAGTTGAACGACCCTTTGTAAAACCAAATTGTTTCACGTGCAATAAATTGTGTAAGTTAAAGTGCCTCAACAACTGTTTCAAAATTAATTTTTTAAAAATTTTGCTCAAAGTTGGTAATATCGATATTGGCCGAAAATTCGTGGGATCAGTTGTACTACCAGATTTGAACAGTGGAATTACTTTGCTAAGTTTCATCAAATCAGGAAATACGCCAGATGTGACACAAGAATTAAAAACAATTGCTAAGAAAGGTGCGATAACATCTATTATTGAAGCTACAGTGTATACTGATAAACCCCAATGATCGGCAGTTTTTTTTACATCAAGATCCTTAAAAGATTCTATAATATCTTTACTGGTCACAAATGCAAATGTCACAATCTGGAACACATTCTTTTAGTATGACATAAGCAGAAGTGGAGGAAGAAGACAAAGTTTTTGTTGTCATTATTGGAATACTAGTAAAAAAATTCTCAAACTCAGTCGCCACCTCCAAGTCCGCCTTTATATCTTCATCGTTAATTTTAAGATGGAAATCGCGATTTTGTGCTTTGGTTCTTCCAGTTTCAGAATTTATAATTCCCCAAGTTGTTCTGATTTTATTGCCAGAAGATTTTATTTTATTTTTAATGTGTATGGCTTTTGCCGAGGAACAGGCTCTTTTAAAAGTGTTTGAATAATTTTTAACAAATTCTTGAAAAGCTTCATCATGGTTAAATGTTTTTTCCTGATACAATTCATACATTTTTTCCCTGCTTTTGTAAATACCTGGGGTTGCCCAGTCACTAAATATGATACGGTCGCTAACAGGCAATGTTTTTTTTGTGAAAACTTTCATAAATTCACAATTAATTAGGTTAAATAGTACACTATACGCATGATCCGGATTGGCGTGATAAGGCAAGTCCGGTAGCTTTTCAGTTAAATTATTTTTAAATTGTCCTAAACGATTTTCATTTATAGGAACAAAACTCACAAGTTTTCTTTGAGCTCTGACTTCACTTTTCTGAGTAAAAGTAACTAACTGGCCACAGTGATCAGAGTCTAACTCGTTTATAATTAAATGGTCAGAAGGTCTTGAGTTAGTAAAGATGTTGTCTAAACAGGTGGCACTCGTGGCAGTTATTCTAGTCGGCTCAAAGAATCTTGCGTACAAGTTATAAGACTTAAATAATGACATAAATTTGTTAACTGTAGCTGATTTCTCTAGAACATTAATGGGTTAACTGGTTGCATGCATTAACTGGTTGGTACCACTCCGTTGCATTCTGCCAACTCAATCTTGGGCAACATAAACTGTAATAATAACATTGAGACAATTGATCTTACTTGTGATAATAGTATGAGATCAAGCCCTCAAGTAAAACTTGTAAATAGTAGTAAAAATAAGTTAAAAAAATACATTAAAATTAATTAAATGATTAGAAAAACTCAGAAATCAATTAAAAATAACAAAAATACTTTTTCAAAAAGCTTCAATGTATTAATAAGTTCTCAACAATTAAAAGAAACAATTAGTGGGCATAAAATAAAATTAGAGAGCATTAAAAATAATTGTGCGATAGGGCGGTAGTTTTCCATTAAATCTCTATTTTCTTTCTTAAAGAGAGGTTTTACTATCGATGTTTTTAATGCAGACGGATAGACACCCGCGCTTATACTTAAATTTAAGATATGACTTAGATGTCCACATATTTCCGCTGCTACATTATTTATTGCTTTGGTGGCGATATCATCATAGCCCAAGCTGCCTGTATTATTTAATGACATTATAATTTTGTGTATATCTAGTGGTACACTTGGTGCCATGAACATAGTTTTGTCATTCCAGTCTAAATTTAAACATTTGGGATTACTGGCAACGTATAGTTGTGGTTGGATTTTGTTAATGAAATAATCATTAAACGCCTCCGACATTTGACGGGGACATGTTACTAAGCGATTATCTAGTTTAATTTTTTGTATGTTTTCTTTGGGTAAATTATGTTTAGCACGATTAATTATTTGCCATGTACTTTTTGTTTTGTTTTTCGATGTTTTTATAAAATAATTATTTTGTGCCTTTTGCGTTAAATGTATTATCTTTTTAAACAATTTGGAGTAGCTTTTAAAACTAGTTTTATTTTGATTATTTGGGTTTAATCTACACTGCCATAAAAGTTTTCTTTTTTTTTTCTACTGCACACTTTTATTCCATGAGACAACCATTTTGGTTTTTTTATTAAGTCAATTTTAATAAGTCTTTTTGGAAAGCACAAGTTGTATATTAATTGGAATATGTCAATGAATTTGTCATAAGCAATATTAGGATCAATTGTTTCATAAGTTTCCGAAAAAGAAAGATTACTAATATAATTTTTAAATTTTGCTAAATTGTCATTGTTATAGTCTCTTCTTGTCATGTACCAGTAGTTTAAAGCGTATAATGTCTGTACGGGACAATGAAGAAGCTGTGCTGTATGGTCAGATAATGCAAATTCCATAACATCAGTCTTACATGTTTTATTGAAATTATGAGCAAAATTATCTATACATGTCAGGCTAGCCATACGAGTGGGTTGTTTTATTACCAGCTTTAGATTATAGCCATTTAATAGACATTCAAATTCATTACTGAATCTATTCTGTTTAAGGACATCTATGTTAAAATCACCACATAATATGACATTCTTGTAATGCAAGCGTGATATTTCCCGCAACATTGTTTCCAATTTATCCATGCAGTCGTCAAAATTGTTTACATTTGGTACCCTATAGATATGGGGGGTTTAAAAAAATACAGCAAAACAGCTTTGAGCGGTTTATTAAAATAAAAACTCTCAACACACAATCACTTTGGAAAATTATTAAAATCGGTACGTCTTCGCGTCGTGTTCCTCGTCGTGCCCAATCCGCCATTCGTCTCCTTTCTCCCTCTCACATCCGTCCTTTCACTCGCGTTGTTTGGATACACACCTAAAACATCATTTACTCAATCTATCAAACATTCGGATACATTCCATTCCCACATTCGGCCGTCCTGCTCTTAGTCTGTCCTCAGACTAAACACATGAAAATAAATCCTAAATACTACAAAACTACAATGTGGATCTTATGAGATATGTTTGAGAATGGTAACAATATAGTAAGTACATAAAAACAATACAAACGTGGTACATCTTTAACAATATTGGTTACCTTACACTTAGTACACTAGTGTTTACAAAAATCAACATAACTTAAATGTTAAACATACTGAAAATAGGAACATTACGGTTATCAATCATTCATCCTTCTATACTTAAAATATAATGTTTTAAAATTAAACATACCAATTCATTATTCACTCTCTCTCACTTGAATAGTCAGGCCATGGTTTCATATGGTCTGCTGATGCTGTAGTTCTGTGAGGACCTTCCGCTTGTGAGTCAGCCTTCTCAACATCATACCTATCATTTCTTTTCACCTTTGCCACCTTGTAAGGTCCCAAGAACTTCGGCTTGAGCTTGAGGCCTGGACCAAATTGAGTCCTCTTCACTGCAACAAGTTCACCCTCTTTATACTTCCTACTTCGCTTTCTCTTCTTATTGAAGCTTCTTTTATTTTCCTCCTGAATCTTTAATATTTGTCTTTTAGCACTCTTCCTAAGTTCTTCCCGTATTATTCCTTGATCCAACCACTCTTGGATCTGCTTATCTACCTCGGCCTGTTCCCTAGGCGCTATACGCCGTGGGCGCTGAGCCACAGGTATATCATCTTTCAGTATGATCTTTAACTCGATGGGAGCCTCTTTGATCTGCTGTGGGTGGTATGTGTCTATCAACCTGACTACTTCTTCTCGCACATTCCAGTCCATCACATGACCTACAACATCAACAGAACATGCACAACAATCCACATCACGTAACCAATCATTCGGTTTCATCCACACAGATCCATCTTTCATAACCGTAGTTACATTTTGTAAAAATTCGTGACCAATTAACACTTTGAATGGAATAGTGTCTCTAGGGATAACGTGAAACACAACATCACGATACGTATATCCATCGATTTCAATATTAGTACAAATTTCTCCGATTGGAGTAATTTTTGTAAGTCCTAGCCCGGTAAGAGTTATAACACATTCACTGTTACACACAGGAGACCCTGTTTCCTCGTAGAAGTCCAATCTGATCAGATTCACGTCGCTTCCCGAATCTATTAACGCGTCAGTTATATCTCCGCACAATAACTTCACACACTTTATCGGTTTTGTTGAAATACCGGGTTTGTTTACGTCCAAAACGTCAACGTCGCCGCCATGACACTCGTCGTTCTCCATATTGGGTTTCGAGCCAATCGTAGAAAGCGCAGAGTGGCCAACCTTACAAACTCGATTGTCGCTCGTCGCGCCCCCTAGCGCCGTTGTGACGAATGTCCGCTTCGATTGTTGCCGCTGGGTTTCCGTACTCCTTCCGGAAGAACTTGGAACTGCCGGCGCCGCCGATGATGATGATGATGATGACTTTGATCTCACAGGGCAATTTGGGGAAATATGTCCAAACCCGTTGCATCTGAAGCACTTCTTTCCTTGATTCTTGTGCGGGCAATCTTCACTCCTATGATTTTCCTCCCCACAATTGTAGCACCTGTATGATGAAAACCCTTCTTTCTTCCGAATATTACGATTAATATCTTTTCCTTTTTCATGACTCCGGCTCTTGTCTTTAATCATCTCATAAATTTTTAATTTTTCTTTTAACTCTGAGTAGCTCGTAACGCCATATAACATTATCTTATTGATTTCTTGGTCTTGAATTCCGTCGATGATATATTTGATGGCTACGTAGTCCGCCATTTTGCCTCTTTTGCCCAGCTCCTTCATAGCAAACATATAGTCGATACATGACTCGTTTGACCTCTTTTTCCTGGCACTCATCATCTCGTGGATAGTTTTTGCATCGATCGCGTCTGGAAATTCTTTTGAGATAGCTTGCTTCAGCGATTCCCAGCACTTAAAAGCCTTTTCAGAGCTCAGCCACAAAGCCGCTGTTCCCGCCAGTGAACGCCGCGCAACCAACAATCGCTGCGTCTGCGTCCATTCAAATATATCAGCGTTGTCATCGATATCTTGTATCCACTTTGTTACAGGGTATGCCTTGTCCCTACCGTCGAACTTCTTTATGACGTCTTGCGCGTAGTGGAATGTGGAACGCGTTGGCCAGTCGTGTCCACCATCTTCTTCGTCACACGATTGAGTCCGTCTTTTAGCCATCGTAACCGTCGTTAAACCGTGTAATCGTTGTAACCAGCAAGGTCTTATCCACATTCACTGCCGCGCCACACAGGTGCTGCGGTCGCGTTGTCCTGTAACCGGCTTTTTTTCGTTTCGTCTAACCGCCGCGGGCACGTGCAGCTCCCGCCCGTCGTTATTTGCTGATTTTCTGATCCCGGACGAGCCCCCAAGTTGTGGGGGGTTTAAAAAAATACAGCAAAACAACTTTGAGCGGTTTATTAAAATAAAAACTCTCAACACACAATCACTTTGGAAAATTATTAAAATCGGTACGTCTTCGCGTCGTGTTCCTCGTCGTGCCCAATCCGCCATTCGTCTCCTTTCTCCCTCTCACATCCGTCCTTTCACTCGCGTCGTTTGGATACACACCTAAAACATCATTCACTCAATAATAATAATAATAATATATTTATTTTGCTTAAAACATGGTATAAAAGGTCTTACATACAAAAATGAGATCACTCATGTTTAGCTTAAAAATAAAGCATGCAAAAATGTTTAGCACAAGAAAGTGCAAGCGTTGCGTGTGCATGTTGTCAACGTTAGTGTTCTAAGTAGTCCTTAATACTATAGAAATTATATTCATTCAACCACTTATGCAATTTAAATTTAAATATTCTAGAATTTAATTCTTTCAATGTCTTTGGTAACTTATCATACACACGTACACACATAGCTACACAGTTTTTATTATATTTAGTACACCTAGGCAGTTCGTCAAGTACAAGCGTATATTGGTCACGCCGACTTCGCGAACACACCTCTTCTGCTGTTTTAAATAATTCTTGGTGTTTCTTTACAAACATACACAACTCATAAATATATAATGACGGCAACGGTAGCAAACCAAGCCTCTTAAATATTGGTTTACATCATTCATCATGATGGGATTCCGTATAAGGCGCGTATACACTTTTTTTGTGCGATAAATGCCCTGTTGTGTTCCGTACTATTTCCCCATGTAATAAGTCCATACCTCAAAGAGGACTCAACGTAAGCTCGATAAGACATTACAGCTATTTTTATATTAGTTACACGTTTAATTTTTCTAAGGGCATATACAAATTTATTTATTTTATTGCACACGTACTGAACCTGCGCCTTCCAGTCTAAATATTCATCTAATACTGTACCTAAAAATTTGGTTTGTTCTACGTGTGTTATTTTACGTATATCCATTTTAAAATTAAATTTATTATTATAATATTTGTTAAATTGTATGTATACGGATTTGTCAAGATTTATAGATAAATTATTATTATTCAGCCAATTAATTAGAATGTCAATAATATTATTTATGTCAGTTTCATGGTCAGTAATTGAATTATATTTTTTGTCAGCAGTTACGATTATAGAAATGTCATCGGCGAATCTATCAAACATTCGGATACATTCCATTCCCACATAGATACAAGCTACAATTATCTTATAAATAGTAAGCTCTATGGCACAGCATTCAAATACACCTGGAGTTGAGAGATTGGATATTTTGGATATATCCTTTGATTGTATACCATTTTTGACTAGGATAAAAAAAACCTCCTCTTCTTTGCTGCTTTCTACAGTAACATGAAACTAAATAGTAATTCGGTACATGTAATTGGTTTTGGAAACCTTCCATGATGAAGTGTTCTGTGATACACAAGACTTCTACATTAATTTGCTTTTCAGATAGGTCATTCAAACATACAGTGAGATCGTGTGATTTATTTATCAACCCAGCAATATTTTGATGCATTATTTTGACATATTTAGTTGATAGTAATTTATGATATTTAACATGCAAATGAGCCATACGTGAATTAGTTAATTTGTCGTCAATACAATTAGCGAAAAAATTGAGTACTATCATTATTTACTGTTGAATTAGTAGGGCTTATCAAGTTTTGATAATATTCTATGTCAATTTGCAAACTTTCCATATTTTTTTAAAAAATATGTATAAGTGCCCTTCTAGTAATTGCACCTGTGTCATTAGAAAACATGTCATAACTTAAATAAGAATTTGTGTCAAAATAATATGCGTATGACCCACCATTTATTTCCTTAAATAAAAGGTTATTGAATATCTCAACCTTATAATTGAATATAGTAGGGGATTGATAAGGGGTGGCTCCCTAATAATTGTTTGTAACAATTTCAAATTTAAAGAACGGACTGATATTGTAAGCCTCTCTGTTAAGCGAGTTATTGAAATTGCTTGCATCAAGCTTGAGCGGTTCATTGTAATAAGTGTCTACATGCCCCCCATGTGCTTCCTATGATATTTTTGAGAAATATATGGAGGAAGTTTTATTAAAGACTTGTCACAGTAACAAAACAGTTGTTGTTTGTGGAGACTTAAACATTAATGTTCTAGAGAAATCAGCTACAGTTAATAAATTTATGTCATTATTTAAGTCTTATAACTTGTACGCAAGATTCTTTGAGCCGACTAGAATAACTGCCATGAGTGCCACCTGTTTAGACAACATCTTTACTAACTCAAGACCTTCTGACCATTTAATTATAAACCAGTTAGACTCTGATCACTGTGGCCAGTTAGTTACTTTTACTCAGAAAAGTGAAGTCAGAGCTCAAAGAAAACTTGTGAGTTTTGTTCCTATAAATGAAAATCGTTTAGGACAATTTAAAAATAATTTAATTGAAAAGCTACCGGACTTGCCTTATCACACCAATCCGGATCATGCGTATAGTGTACTATTTAACCTCATTAATTGTGAATTTATGAAAGTTTTCACAAAAAAAAAACATTGCCTGTTAGCGACCGTATTATATTTAGTGACTGGGCAACCCCAGGTATTTATAAAAGCAGGGAAAAAATGTATGAATTGTATCAGGAAAAAACATTTAACCATGATGAAGCTTTTCAAGAATTTGTTAAAAATTATTCAAAAACTTTTAAAAGAGCCTGTTCCTCAGCAAAAGCCATACACATTAAAAATAAAATAAAATCTTCTGGCAATAAAATCAAAACAACTTGGGGAATTATAAATTCTGAAACTGGAAGAACCAAAGTACAAAATCGCGATTTCCATCTTAAAATTAATGATGAAGATATAAAGGCGGACTTGGAGGTAGCAACTGAGTTTGAGAATTTTTTTACTAATATTCCAATAATGACAACAAAACTTTGTCTTCTTCCTCCACTTCTGCTTATGCCATACTAAAAGAATGTGTTCCAGAATGTGACAATCACTTTGAATTTACATTTGTGACTGCTAAAGACATTATAGAATCTTTTAAGGATCTTGATGTAAAAAAAACTGCCGATCATTGGGGTTTGTCAGTATACACTGTAGCTTCAATAATAGATGTTATCGCACCATTCTTAGCAATTGTTTTTAATTCTTGTGTCACATCTGGTGTATTTCCTGATTTGATGAAACTAAGCAAAGTAATTCCACTGTTCAAATCTGGTAGTACAACTGATCCCACGAATTTTCGGCCAATATCGATATTACCAACTTTGAGCAAAATTTTTGAAAAATTAATTTTGAAACAGTTGTTGAGGCACTTTAACTTACACAATTTATTGCACGTGAAACAATTTGGTTTTACAAAGGGTCGTTCAACTACAGATGCAGGCGTGGCGTTGCTAAAGAACATATTTGGGGCCTGGGAGGAATCGCAAGATGCTCTTGGTATTTTTTGTGATTTGTCCAAGGCCTTTGATTGCGTACATCATGATACTCTTATCAGGAAATTGTACCATTATGGTTTGAGGACAGAGCTCTCGACCTTCTGACTTCTTATCTGAATAATCGAATTCAGAGGGTTGATGTTAATGGCAAGAGATCTGCAGGATCTGTGGTCACCATGGGCGTATGGGCGTTCCGCAGGGCTCAATTCTAGGTCCATTCTTGTTTTTAATTTATATTAATGACTTACCTCATCACGTGAGGGATAATCACAACATAGTATTGTTTGCGGATGACTCTTCTCTTATTTTTAAAGTCAAGCGTCAGCTAACAAATTTTGACGAAGTTAATAATGCACTCTCTAAAGTTGTCCATTGGTTTAATGTAAATAACCTTCTATTAAATTAAAAATTGCATTGAATGATACGAGGATACGTACGACTGCCATGAGCTCAAAATATCAGGGTCTATTATTTACTGGAAGATTGAACACTGCTTTGCTTAAAAAAAACATTATAGGTATGGCACCAACTATATTTAATAAATTACCAAATAGTATAAAGGATCAGCCGGTTATAAAATTTAAGAAACTCCTGTCATTGCTTCTGACAGAAAAGTGCTATTACACTGTTACTGATTTTATAAATGATAAATTGTAATGTTTTTTTGTAATTGTAATGTTTTTGTGATTGTAATGTTTGCTCTATTTTGTTCTAATTATAAATATAAATATGTAAATAACTTTAGACTTAGCATGATCTCATTTTTAATTTGACTATCTCGGATTATAAATTATATAATAAGTGACCCCTCTGAATTTTTGTATGCCAAAAGGCAGAATGTACTGGGACTATATCTGACGAAAACACCTATATTGTAACACCTGCATTCTAGACAAATAAAGAAATTATTATTATTATTATTTAAAAAAAAAAACTAAGTACCAATGTTCAACTGAATGGAGTAGAGTTGGGATCAACTCAACTATCGACTCGACAGTTTTTCTTGGATTAACTGTTGACGCCAAGTTACAATGGGGTCCTCACATTGAGAAGCTGTCGGGTAGACTCAGTTCTGCCGCCTTTGCTGTTAAGAAAATTAGACAGATAACTGATGTGGATACAGCCAGAATTGTTTATTTTAGTTATTTTCATAGTCTTATGACTTATGAGATTCTTCTCTGGGGAACTTGTGCGGACATCAATACCATCTTTGTTTTACAGAAGAGGGCTGTTCGAGCCATTTACAACCTTGGTCCTAGAGAATCTCTTAGAGAAAAGTTCAAAGAGGTGAACATTCTGACTGTAGCTTCACAATATATATTTGAAAATCTTATGTATGTTCATAAAAATATCTCGAATTTTAAGAAAATAAGCGATATTCATAATATAAATACCAGGAACAAACACAATCTTGCTGTACATTACACTCGTCTCCACGGAGTAGGCAACTTGTTCATGGGTCAATATATACACTTTTACAACAAGCTTCCCATGGACATTCGAAACTTACCCGTTAAACGATTTAAGAACTATATAAAGGCCAAACTTTGCAAACAGGGGTATTATAAAATCATAGATTATTTAGAAGACAAAAAAGCTTGGGACTGAGCTGCTCGCTCTGTTAAGCATTGTTATTGAGCAATATGCCTAATTATAAGGTAAATTATTGTAAACATATCAGAGGTAGTCAGTTAGGAAATGCCGGCTTCATCTAGTTAAAAAAAATAAAATAAAAAATAAACTTGACGTGTAAAAGTGATCAGTGATGCTACTTGCTTAATAAACGATTTCATTTCATTTCATTTTTGGATGAATGGGCTATCCAACGCAAAAATAATTCTTCAAATCGGACCAGTAGTTTCTGAGATTAGATGAGACTTCAAAACTTGCAAATTTATATAAAATATGGTAGTTTATCATTCTATAAAAAAAAATCATTTTGGAAAATTCATCTTCTAACTTAATTGTGTCAGTATATCTGCTCACATAGTTCGTAAACTCCTAGACGAGCAACTACTAAAAGCTACGGCTTTAGTAATGAAACGACGCTAACTGCCGCTATCGCTTCAAGACGTCTTACGCGTTAAGAAGTCTTATCAAGACTTAGAGCATCACGTAACTTCCCCCACACGTGACAACTGTGATGCTACCTGCAACTACAAGCCGTATGGCCTACAAAGATAAAACACCTTATGACTGAAGTTATGTTAGTTACGTGAACCCGATAGTTCTCGCTGCGATCGAGATGTAGCCTTTCAAGTTCTGAGTCGTGGTGTTGTGGTGAGAGTCCGTACAATCTGCCGCACGCGCCAACTCGATCGGTAATGTGCGCTCAATCTTACAGCTAGGGTTGCCCTGAGACATTTTCTTGCCATACCCAGTGAGCCCGTAGATTACACGAAACTTTGATTATTAACAAAACATCGGGTGTGAATTTGTAGATGACTAGTTTACATAATTTCCTTAAAATATGGAAATGTTTCGTGATTAATAGGAAGCTATATGTTGGTTATAATAATATCGTTCATTTGTAGTTAATAGCGGAGTGAATATTAATTAGTGTTATATTAAGAAGTAGTGATTATTTATGGCTTTAGAGACCCGACTTTATTCGGGATTACTTGAGGCCGAGACAGTACCTGTTCGGTTCATCCGGTAAACAATGTGCCATTAGAACAAACCATTTTATTATGAACATAATCAATTTGCTGACGACCGGATCTCTTGAAGTAAAGCCGTTTGTTTTAAGATATTGCTGTGCTAAAGTAGAATAACCCATGACATCTTATTTATAAACTCGCTGCTTTGCACACCTTCACAAAATAACTCATAACTTAAGTGGACACATAATATCCTTTCAGGTGTCTTCTCGCATCAAATACACACAATTTAGGGTTCACCGGAGCATTACAACTTAGTGTAGTGACACATCTGCGGAACGTACGGTGCCGAAGTGTCAGTCGAAATATTCAGTTGTTATGACAAACCAAACAAACGGTCATAACGCGGCGTCTTGTTCAGCGCGCTACGCGACTGAAAGTTACGTGGCGTCATCGTCAGTTTGTCTGTGTCGACAATTTATGGTGTGCGGTTTTTGTGACGTACCTGAATTGCCCAGAAATATGGATTTAATTAGAATATTAGCTATTATAGAGGGCTTAGAAGACGTTGCCGCTCTTCGTTACCGCTACGCGCGCGATGCACAACACACGCAGAACGTTCAGCTACGCCCGCCGAACTTTCGGTCGCGAAACGCATCGCTCCGCCCGAAGGAAGGTTAAGACCTACGCCGAACGCGGCGTAATTGCGGCTGATGTGTCATACTTCATCACTTTCGGCGCGGTACGTTCCGCAGATGTGTCGCTACAGCCACGTGGCCGGCATAGCGCTGAAGTCGCACAGCACACGCCCGGCACATAGCGGGCATGCAC
Source organism: Sesamia nonagrioides (assembly GCA_017933935.1). Classification (NCBI taxonomy): domain Eukaryota; kingdom Metazoa; phylum Arthropoda; class Insecta; order Lepidoptera; family Noctuidae; genus Sesamia; species Sesamia nonagrioides. The sequence goes on from JADWQK010000289.1 coordinate 965,265, forward strand.
GTCAGTCGCAACCAATATTTAAAAGGATTCCTAAAAAGAATGTTCCCTGGAACATTATTTTTACGAATGACCTAACCTGAACTGACCTTTTACGAATCCTGATTCCTAAAAGGTTATTCTAATTAATCCTCAAAAGTCTCCAATGTTTAGAAATACCGAAAGATCTGCTCATCTGCCCCCAGTGCAACAGGAAAAATCACAATAATGAAAATGTCTGATTGCGCATTGTTGTATAATTAAAGGGTTGTAGGTTTTAAATCCATTATATTTTATTTTAATTTGTGACGTTCAAAAGTGCTTATTTAAATTAAGTACTTTGACTTTGAATAAAAATACGTTGTAGCTGTTTGTGTCAAATAAAACAGGTAGGTATATCAAATTGTACAAATACACTATCTAAAAATATCTTCAACTGTTGAAATCTGAAATAAATTTAATGACTGTATAAAGTTACGAACTAGAAGCTCTGGCCTACCATCCCTAGACTAAAATCTTAATTTACGTCGTCCACAATGCCGTGACGTAGCTATTTTTTATGTGAACGTACAATATGACGTTTGTAATACATCACGACGTAGCTTTGTAAAGGCGTCGCTCCTTATATTATTACAGGTCCTCGGATATTTTTCTAATTCAACACAAAGGTGACACTACAATCCCGGATAAGAATAGCGTTTGTGGAAGCGCCTTAATTCGGATGCCTTCATATAAAGGTATGATTTAGTGGCCGGGAGCACTATTTATCACCTTGACTCCAGCACCGGATACCCGGCAACTCGGAGCGGTCCAACTTCAGACTTGAGTTACTGTCCTAATTAAAATGCATGCTACACTGTTCCGTATAAATTATCATATGATTATTAACTTTTTGTTTTAATGACGAAGAACTCTTTATAGGGTCGTAACTTTACGGGGTTCTAATGGGTTTTGTTTTATGTCGCCTCTGGGACGACCGGACTTTATTGTCTGTACTGTAACGAAAATAAGTAATAATCGCTGTCCTCTTTCAAGAATTCCCCTTTAGTAAATCTGTGGCAGAAATAGCTTCATAGGTCAGACAGAATTATTCTCTGGCGACTTAGTTAACGACGCCTAGAGGACTGGAAAACATAATATTTTGGTCCAATTTCTACAACTTTATTGCAATTTTATTGTAAACTCGAAGACTGAAATCTTTTTTATAAAACAAATTGGAGACGCGACAAAGAATTCCTCCTCAATTGTAATTTGTCGATATTTGTTTGAGGCGCCGCGGAGCGAGCAGTACGGAACAAATCATAACGATCGGCAAAAGCTCACCAACAATTAAATGAAATAAAAACAATGCTCCGTCCCGCGTCCCGCGCCCCGCATCCCGTGCGCGCGAACATTTCTCGTTAAATCGTCACGGTTCATAATCCCTGGTTAACGGGATTGATTGGCAATCTCTTTAAGCGTGTGCACAGCGAGTTGGAGCCAACAAATTGTTCCGCTCCTCGCGCAACAATAATTGCTTTATATTGCACAGTTAAAACAATATTTGTAATACATATTATGATACAACGTGTTTGTTCATTTCCTTTTAAATTATGTGAGTTATGAACGCAAGAGATTTTCTTGATAGACACTTCTTTTTGGTGTGGCATTCTTATTCTATATTTCCTCTAACAAACTAAAAACCTGTTGTGTATGTATATTTTACGCGGTTTCTACTTCATAGCGTTTTGATTTGGTAAAAAAAAACTTATGTTAAAATAATTCTTATTATTATAATAAGTTTAGTATGATAATTCATTTTCGAGCGTATCTTGAAAGGTTTACACTTCACATCACATAACAACTTGGCCTGTTTGCTGAAGTAAATATTCCCCCGCTACAACCTTGCACTTGCACCACACTTAGCCGCGTTAAGACGCGTTTTAGCCGCGTCAAATTACGGATGATTGATGCGCCGGCCGCTGCCAAACCGCCGCGCGCCGCGCGCCGGCGGCGGCCGTGGGGCTTTATGGTTCAATGTAATCACATACTCTTATTCCTTGCGTGATTCGTACTTCTGTCATCATAGTGCAAAATAGAAGAGTTTAAGTTATGTTGGGAATGTTTCGCAGTGAACGTTATATAAAGTTATACCTTTGTAATTTTCAATCCTCGATACTAAGTTCCTCTAACAAACTAAAAACCTGTGGTGTATGTAACTCCACTATGTATAGCATCGTGTACATAAACAAGGCGATCACTTGGTGCGTTTAATTCCGCCGTACAAACAGTCGCGCCGCGAGTTTATTTGCAGGCGCACGATATTGCGCCGACAAGCGCGTTTTATCGCGCGATCCCACACAATTTGTCTTCGGGATTCATTCTCTACGATATTGGACCGCGGTTTATCGCATCGCCGAATTTACGTGCGTTCGCCTGTTTATACTAACACCCCTTAATATTTATCCGTCTTTATTCCCGCATCGATATTCTAATGGAATGTTTTTTGTTTATTGAATGCAGTAAACGTTTTACTTGCTCGGAGATACCTTCACGTAGTAGATATTAAAAATATAAAAGAAGAACAGCCTTTTTTGATGTCCGTATAAAGATATCTGCTTGGGTAAGTCACAATGTGCAATATTTTAGGCAAATGCCCAAAGTGATTGCCCGTTGCTTAAGATATTACAAACACAAGATAAAGTTTGCGGAATAATTTATCCGGAACATGAATTTTATTTAAGTGTAGCATTCAGGAGCCCTTTCATGCTGTTGGGAGTTTATTAATAAATAAAGTGTAATTATTTGCTGAAATACTAGGCATAGAAATAAAAATGGGTATGAAACTTTATTGTCTGGATATAGAGGATATTTCATAGTACGGAACACGCTCGCTGTGCGGCCATAGGAGTAGATATGTACGCACCAGGCATTTGTATGAATTCTACGGGAAGTGAAATGCTGTGTTACTGTGTACGTGGTGCGCTCCGCTTCGGTGAAATGTCCTTTTGGATAAAAGAATTCGCAAAAACATTATGATCCTATTACATATTGATATCCCCATTTGGTTTCAGGGACAAGTTACCTACTAAATTAAAAACCTAAAACTATAGAAATATACCCAACACATACACCATCTGCTAGTCTGACATGACCCTTACAAAATGAAATGTAGCTAAATCATATATACCAAGAATTAAATAAAATTGTAGTAAGTATGAAGACCGATGTGAGAAAAAATCGGAGTATACCTCGCGGATGCACCGGAAAAGCACAGTTCATCAAAATGTCAAGTAGTGCCTGAGTTTGACTCTCGACTGGACCTGATGTGTGAGGTGACGGATGTTAATCAGTTTTATACTGCAACGTGACATATGGATGCGTACAAAAATAAAATAATTACGTTACTTATAAAAAATAGTAACGAATATTTAAGTATGCAGGTATATGTATAAATACGTTTGTGTAGTGGGAGTTGAGTGACATGCAAAAAATAAAATAAAAATTAACCTACTGATATATATATATATATATAATGACACGACCGCATTTTAGTTATTCTTTTATATGTACATAAATAAATTAATCGAAAAGATGAACCTACGGGGTATTCCCTGCATTCCAACAATGAGACTGTATAGTGTTTATTACATCAAAATTTGGCCAGCACTTACCGACAGGAACACGAGTAGGTACTTAATTCATACGATTGATATATTCTTTCTTTGTGCTTCTGTGAGGTACTGCTGAAAGCGTTGTCTAAAAACGACCATGGTGTTAATTGCTCTAATCGCTAGTGGCAGATTATTCCATGTTTTTAATTGCATTTTAAATCACTGCCCACCATCACTGCTTACCATCAGGCAGGATTGCGGCCAAGCGCTAGTTTATAATATTATTATTATTTTATTTTAAATATGAAGTGTCTCTTTAAAAGCGAAGTCACGTTACTTCTAGGAGGAATTTTATAACAAAACCGAGCCGAACCGTTTTGGACTATTTGAATGAGCCGAACTGTGCGAGTCAACAGGCGCGTGGCGTAGGCATCTAGGCAAAATTATAGAAAAGACAAATGAAAACAGTACAATGAAACGGAAGAACAAGGCGAAGGAGGCGGCTAAGTGCTGGATTTAAAATGGTTGTGGGCTGGACACGTCCAACCAGTGACAGACGACAGATGGATAAAAATGACCACGAACAGACAAAAAACGGAAAACTTAGACCAGGTGGACCACACAAAATATGGAGCGATGATATTGCAAAGGTAGTCGGTAGAACATGGAGTAGTATTGCATCTGATAAAACAGTTTCGTAAACAGATGGAGAATGCTTTTATCATTATCGATAGCGGTCCTTCTACCACGAAGTCATCGTCATCTACCTAACCTTGTATCCAAACGAGTTGAGGTCGGTATCCGGTCTCACCAGATTTAGCTGAATACCAGTTACAGGGTCATACGATACCCCTTTTTTGTTTGGGATGGGAAATCACCAAATGACCTCTCGGGCTCTGGGCGGAGCGGAAGAGCGTGTCAGACTTTTACTGACTAAAACCCAAACGTGTTCCTTCACTTGCCTGTAGGCCAGGGACACGATACCCCTTGGTAAGACATATTGTCACACTGAGATGATATTATTTAGTCACGGGACTTGTACATCATGAAGTTAGTTCAAGTTAAATAAGTATTAGAAAATAAGCGTGTTAGGAAAAAAATATCGGGGAGCCCCACCAAGTCGAGCGCGAAGCAAACACTGCCGTACCATCCTTTACTCGAATCATTTTCCTGCATTTTCAGGCCCCTATTTCAGAATTTCTGGTTAAGACCAGAATGCACCACCAGACAGACCAATACCAGTATGGACTATTATCTCACTTAAGAAGACACAACACATCAACAAACAGATTACAACATAAAACTTACATACGTTATAACCAAAATATAAAATGAAACACAAAATCGATCACCGGTCTCTGAGACTATAGTTTGTTGCACACATAAGCACATCTAGGTACACAATAATTTACTCAAAAAGTAAATAATCACTACATAAGTGGGTACCTTGGTTTCTAATGGGCCAGCCGTATCAACTTGTTTGTAGATGTACTGTGTAACTACCCACACTTTGGTTTTTACTTTGTGTATCTGCATGCTTCGTCACTAGACGATATAATTTGTACATTAAATGTTAAATCTCATGTAAGTATTATGTTCTTTTTGAGAAATAAAGTTTCTTTAAACCTAAGAAGCATAGGAATAAAACACTACGTGTAAACAAAATTGAACTGTACCCACTAACATAATATATAAAGAATGTTACACACAACATTAACAATAATAACAAAAAAATTACAGTAGGTAATGAAACTTATACTTGGCACGACTGTGTCTAGATTTCATTACTTTTTTTTTAGAGATAAACAAGCAGCTCCATCAAGACTTGGCAAGTTTTTTACAGATAATTTTTGGCGGGATTTTATTTTATTGTCCTCTATTTTTTAATGAGTTATGAGTCCAGATAGTTTTCTTTATTTATATTATTGAAATATTTTAAACTGACGGGACTTGAAAAGTAATCTTGGTACCCTAAACAATTTTATTAGGATGTATAACTTAATATGTATGAGAACAAATTTAAAGATCACAGCTAAATTATAAGAGTGTACTTAATATGTTTTCTTGAATATCCCATGTGGTGTGTTACACGTTGGCTCATTCTGTGCTGTTAATTACTTACATATATTAATAGCTGATTTTTCAATCCTCAGATAAAAGGTTCAATAACTATCTAAAGAATAAAATTATTTGGCTGTTTATCAGATGAATAAATGATCACCGGTTTTTCAACTGTCATTTATTCCATTGATAACTATCTGACACTGCAACTTCAAAGAAGCGAGACAAATATATTGCCTAGACAAGCATTAGAGCAAGACAGATGTTTTTCTACAATTTCTGTCAATAGCGTCACCGTCACACGTGACACGCGTCTATTATTTTTAGGTTATGTTGTTTGGTTTGTGTGGTTTTTAATTTAATTTAAGTGGGTTATAATGGAATCTCAAAAATTGCACAGTCTTTTTTAAAAGTCTGAATCTTCGATGAAATTGTATGCATTTACATATTCATTTATTATGGTCTCTTCTTCGATAGCCAGGTCATCAATACTATCGAAAATATCCATTATAATAAGATTATATCTAAGAAACGAAATCAAATTAATTCTAAGTTTTCTAAAAACGAACGTCAAATTTCAAACTATCAATCGAATAGTGCCCTAACTGGTGAATGAAGCGGCAGATAGATTTATTCCTCAGGTAAACGAGTTATTCGTCAGATATTATGTCTTATCGGAGTATTGAAAAACTTAACATCTTGCTATCTGTCGAATAAACCTTATCTACTTGTTTATCTAGCGATTGAAAAACCGGCCCTTAATCGCAAGTCGTGAGTTACTTCGTCGCATAGTGATCGCGAGTTATCGAATGACTTCGACGTGTACTTAGTGACTCATACGTCACGAGCTGTAGAATGGCTTCATCGTCAATTTTAAAATCAGTAAGTTGGCGCAATGCTCTAGGTCGCATGTCATTTCATTACTAAATGATGTGACGTTGTTCAATTCTCAAAAAAATATGTTTTTGAAGGAAAAAGAAAAGTTTTTTTTCTTTTATACATGATAATTAGACATCTAAAGCAAAATTAATAGTCTTTCATTCAAATGAAAAGTTGAAAATCAGGACTTTTCGCAGGATAATACCTACTTACATATATTATGCCCCGGAACGCCTGCCTACACTTTTTCTTAGTTCTTTCGCTGAAACTATCAAAACTCAGCTATCTTTTTTTAAAAAAAAAAAAGCTTCACAGTAGGTATAAGGTAGCAAAACACATTCAAATTAAGGGCACAGAGCATCCATTAAAAAATATTATAACTACACTCAAAGTCACAAATGATAAACCAGGCCCTTCATTACCTATAATAAAATGAGTTATTCTTCCTAGAGTTATCTTCTTTTTGTACTTGACATTGTACGTATTACAACTACCTACATCAGTTACATACAACAACATCACATGCATGATGAAATCACGACTATAAAGAAAAGCATCTTCACTCCTTAAATAGTTATTTTGCACTTTTAAATCAGATATTCTCGTGTTGATTTAAAGCACATTGTAAGGAATCCCACTCGAGTGCTTATCGTATGAGCGGCCTGAGAGCGACGCTAAGTGCTCACCTGTCACGGAGGGTTACCGGTGCTCGGGGAGACTAGGTCAAGCGTTCTGTTCACCACGCCACGCTCAGGTGATTAATGAAATGTCATCTCACTATTTGGGATCTCAATGATCTTATTAAGTTTCCTTAAACTCAAAAGTTATGGGTTCTCTTTGTTTAAACAGTCAAACGCGATTACTAATATTTTAATGAAGTCAGAATAAAAGTTGGTTAAATAAAGAAAAGCAAATAAACATTTCTTTTTCTACTAGTTTTGATAGCATATGCATGTTATTTAATAAATTTAAAGTGTTTTTGTTTAATTTGTTGCCATTAAATGCATTTCTTTTGGTTTATTTCTTTAATATATATAATATAGCTAATCAAGCTGTTAATTGATATATCACAATTTTTTTTTTTAAGTTTATACTATTATAAGTGTACGAGAACAATGATGAGCCACTATAAAGCACAACATACCAACACCATCCAATACAATAACAAGTAAACAAAATCGAGCCACTAACCAGAGCTGGCAGATTATGCTCGGGCGACAAAACCCTACATAGTCCTAAATAGTGGCCCATTGATTCGGACTCCGGCAGACCTTCATAAACACTCGCCCGCTCCCTTCTAATTAAGCGCCTGATTGTAATTGAAAGGGTCCATTCTCTGATATTTGAACAACAATTCTTGAAAGGGATTAAGACGAGCTTTGCGTATGTACTGTGTGGGTCTTTTTGTGTGGATCCTATATGGTAGGCCCGACCAATGCGATTTGTGTCAGGCAAAAGGCGCACGCGTCGCCTTTTTCCGTCTGTCGCTCCGGAGTCCGCAATTCCGCATGTCTCGTCAGTTGTTTTGTCTACAAGACGCGTGTTGCTCGTGAAGTCCAATGTGTGCATTCTTCGATGCACACATTGGACTTCATCGTAGCATCTTAATAATAGACCAATGAAATGAAATGAATCGTTTATTAAACAAGTAGGATCACTGATCACTTTTACGCGCCATATTTTTTAAACTAGATGGAGCCGGCATTTCCTGACTACCTCTGAGAAGAAAAATCCGAAACGAACTCAGGGATCATCGCCTTTTTTCAAGTCCAGACATTAAAAATGACAACGTTTACATTAATGAACGTGATTAAAAAAAAAAAAAACATTGTTTTAAATGTCATAATTGTAGCATAATTACGCATATTGCTTAATAACAATGCTTCGCAGAGCGAGCAGCTCAGTCCCAAGCTTTATTGTCTTCTAAATAATCTGTGATTTTATAATACCCCTTTTTGCAAAGTTTGGCCTTTACGTAGCTTTTAAATCGTTTAATGGGTAAGTTTCGAATGTCCATGGGAAGCTTGTTGTAAAATTGTATACATTGACCCATGAACAAGTTGCCTACTCTGTGGAGACGAGTGTGGTGTACAGCAATATTGTGTTTTTTCCTGGTATTTATATTATGAATATCGCGCATTTTCTTAAAATTCGATATATTTTTATGTACAGTAAGGGTCAAAAGTGGAGGACCATTTTTGACACTTATTGTTATTGCAATAATGTTCAAAAGTGGTAATACACTTTTGACCCTTGACTGTAAATAAATAAGATTTTCAAATATATATTGTGAAATTACAGTTAGAATGTTTACCTTTTTGAATTTTTCTCTAAGAGAATCTACTAAGGTTGTAAATGGCACGAACAGCCCTTTTCTGTGAAACAAAAATGGTATTGACGTCCGCACAAGTTCCCCAGAGAAGAATCTTATAAGTCATAACACTATGAAAATAACCAAATTAAATAATTCTGGCTGTATCTACATCAGCTATCTGTCTAATTTTCTTAAGAGCAAAGGCGGCAGAACTAAGTCTACCCGACAGTTTCTCAATGTGAGGAACCCATTGTAACTTGGTGTCGTCAATAGTTAATCCAATAAAAACTGTCGACTTGACAGGGATCAACCTGCCTGACATTTGGCGAAAAAAAATTAATGACCTTTTTTTTCCATTTAAAAGAAGGTATTTTACATTAAACCAATGGACAACTTTAGAAAGTGCATTGTTAACTTCGTCAAAATTTGCTAGCTGATGCTTGACTTTAAAAATAAGAGAAGTGTCAATGTCAGTTAGGACCCGTTTTGTAGACTTCATCCTCGGTGGTATACCGGTATTGATTTGAGTAATAAATACGAAGGAAACAATGTACTCGTATAAAGAAAAGAAACACATAACAGGCCGACATCAAATTATATTACTTACAATGACAGAGCTAGGAGCGAGCGGTAAAATGCTAAATTGGAAGACACGATGTAAAACGATTTCAGTGCTGAGATGGGAACATCCATATATCTGTACACATATAGGAACACTATTGCGTATTATACTGCCTGATCTGGATGCTTCAGCTAGGCTACAGAGAACAAACGATTTTGAAAGAATATCTAAATGCGCTAATACTTTGAAATAAATAAAATATTTTTGAACACAATATTATCAACCTTACACCATTTCCATAAGGTTTCAGTAATGAGCCCAAAAGCCCGTTGACATACATCATGGCCAATTAATCACACAAACCAAAGGCATAACTCCAACTGATAGTCAAGTCACATTAAGTTCACCTCTCTCGAAGTCTTCCATTCATCGTGAAAGGGAGCAGGCACAAAGATTTGTAAGTAGAATTAATTTGGTAAGATAACGCCATCCCCGTCATCCTCGGGTGACGAGAGGGTGACGAGAGGGTGACGGGAGGGGGCGAAATGATTTATGTCGGGTTGAGTCGAAAGTTGGCGCGTTATGTCAACCGGTGTATGCAAGTGTCGCCGGTTTAATTTGACAAACGTGGAGTAGTTAAACTGTGTGTAGTATTACAGGATGTAGTTGGAGTTTGTTCGTATTAGAATAGCGGTATAACTTTGGAGTTTCTTATTGATAGTTACATTATATTTTATATATTTATCCTTTGTTACAAGAGGTTTATGTTTTATGGGTGAATACTTTTACACCTCTGCTTAAGTCTTCGGGCAAATTGATATGATGTTATTATATTCTGTGATAGGAGAGAGTTTAGGTTACTTTTTTTACTTATTGTGGTTTTTTTCTTATCAGGAGTACATAACAAAAGTTCGATGAGAGTTTTTTTTAGAAGGATTACATACATTGCACGCGATGAGGCATGGGCAGGCAACGGCAATTTCCAAGCGGCGTCGTATTTTATTAAATTTGTATGAAAAAAAAATACCGTGTGCGGGTACGTGCGCGCTATCCGCATCGCGCAGCATGTTATAGTGCGTGACCATCTTTTTTTTTGTTTTGGATGGAAATTCATCCAATGACCCCTCCCGCTTTTGGTGAAGCGGAAGGCAGTGTCAGACTTTTACGGACTTAAACCCACCCTTGTTCTTTCACTTGCCTGTGCGCCAGGGCCACGGTTTTTTTTTTAACCAACCCGCAACCCTAACCTAGGAGGCATCGGTTTTCGTGAACCACGTCACGATGTGCTGACATCTCTTAGAGGCTTGCGTGAAACACAACGCGCCGTCGACTCGGGTCTGGTCCTTACCGGGCCGTGAGCTGCCCACTGCTCACCATCCGCAAGCTCGTGTCTACGGTGGCCGGGAGTTTGATGTTGTCTCCCAACCAGGGCGTCTCCTGCAGCGGCAACTGCCATGAGGGCGCTTTGATTCCCACTCCTTTACGCACTCTGCCTCCTCCTTTGCCAGCATCACTGGTTCGCAGAAGGAGGTGACAGCCTGTCATGTACTCTCGCTACGGAACATGGCCATGACTAGGGCCGGACGTGAGAGATCGCCGCCGATAGCCGCCACGAGGAGTTGCTCTACCCAAGCCGGGCATACCTCCATCTTATGCTCCACCGTGTCCCCAGGGCGGTCCTCACAGTAGTGACACCCTGGCGTATCCCCCCGACTTCTAAGGAACAGGAAACTCCTGAAACAGCCGGGTCCAGTGAGAACCTGCGTCAGGCGGAAGGTGAGGGCGCCGTGCCGTGTATATATATTGTAGCGTGCCAAGTGCGTGACCACCTTAGGCTACCAAATTTTTTAACCAATAGGTACAAGAATCATAAAAAGTACCAATTTACTTGAAATGCATATCGTTAACATGCAATAATTTCATATGATAAATTAAACATTGAGTAATAACGAAACCCATTATTATTTTGTAGGAAACTTCTGTCATTGATTATTTAGTATAATTATTGTGAAAATTAATTCGATATATACAAAGATACAAACAGAAAACAAAAGAAGCCCTGAGATATCGCTCTCCTGATTCTAAAAGGAGAAAAGTTTCTAAATAGCTTCCCTGAACGATGAATATAAAAGTTTTCTTTAGGTACCTACATATATAGACCGATGATAAAAGCTCCCATATTAATATTTCACTTATAAGCGGACCAACAAATTGTTCCAGGAGAATTATTTGATTATATCCTCATGCTTCATCCAAGGATATTAACTGGGGGGGATTAAAACAAAGGGGTTGTGCTACAGGTGCGCAGGACAACGTACAGGGAAAACAGAAGTATTACATCTAATCGGTGTGTAATTGTCAATCCTAACATTCCTATCCAAGCAAAAACGAGTATTCGATACTGCGACTGCAACTTAGAAGGCAAGACATAAATGTTGATGGGTGCACATAAATCAACATATTATAGTGTTATTTTACATCGAGTGCACACATCGCAACACAACTCAGGCCCGTCCTCCGTACGGCTTCACCAGACATCATAACGGAACACGATGTGACATGTGGTCGGCTTCCAGTCTCACTAAATGCATCTAAATACCAGTATTACACGTGAAACGACTGTCGATCTGATCTCCATTGCCAGTTGGTGGGTAATGCAAAGATCTAGGAATGACAGCCCGAACTAACGGCTTAGCGAGCTTCCCATATCAATTATTTGATGAAACGTACAATATTTATGTGTGTATGTTTGTAATTGTGTATAATAAATGTGCCAACATGTGATGTTAGCTGAGCAAGTTTGAACTTAAAGTGGTGCATTCCTTTGCATACAGTATTTGCAGTGTGCATTATCATTGCAGTTGAGAGTAGACAGAACTAAGCATTATCAGATAAGTATCATTAGTGCTACTGTTTCATCATAGTTTTATCCAGTCAGAGGAAAGATACAGGTTAAGTATAATGTCTTTTGTCCCATATTGACCTTTTGTGCGTGGCTATGAGGTGACTGAGGTAGAACGTGGGTGGTTTGTTATAAATGTGCGTATTTCGTACGGCCGGCCAAATCAATCGCGGCGAGGTCGCGCCCGGGAGCCACTCCACGCAGAATGGAAAGTATTGGAGAATATGCAACTTTCGGTTACCAGTAAGTATATACCCAGTTTTTTATGAGAATGTAAGTTTTGTGTGTGGGTTTCATGGCGGTGTTTAGATCAGAAGTCTATTGTTTTAAACTGCTTAGCCGGTGGTGGTGTGGTTGTGAAATGAACTATACCGTGTAATCTGTATGTTATATCAATAATTTTTTATTTTATTTTTGTTACATTTAATTGATTAATTAAAAAAAAACGTGCCCCACATCCAGATCCTAAACAACTACCTGTAGGTTAGGTCATACAAATATTTGTCCTTTGTCTGTTGTCAAATGAAAAATATTTAGTGAATAATAACCAAATCACTAAATAACAAAAGTGGACATAATACCTTCCAAGTTGTATGTCAGAGATTAGTATGACTCTCATAATCAACTGGCTAGCTTATTCCTAACTCTGTAAAAGTCAGCTTCTAGGCTAACTTAATGCAGCTAAATAACACCAACCAATAATCTACCAATAATCACTGGAATGAACGAGTTACCTCGCTGGAATGAACGCGTCACCTCGCTGAAATGAACGAGTCACCTCGCTGGAATGAACGAGTCACCTCGCTGGAATGAACAAGTCACCTCGCTGGAATGAACGAGTCACCTCGCTGGAATGAACGAGTCACCTCGCTGGAATGAACGAGTCACCTCGCTGGAATGAACGAGTCACCTCGCTGGAATGAACGAGTCACCTCGCTGGAATGAACGAGTCACCTCGCTGGAATGAACGAGTCACCTCGCTGGAATGAACGAGTCACCTCGCTGGAATGCGACCGCTCTCCCGCTTCCCCACGCGGCGCACCGCATTCGCCGCAAGTGCTGAGTACCGTAAGCATTTTAGTTACAATTGTCTAAATAGAGTTTAAATCCCCTGTTGTTATTTCTGTTTCTGTGGAGATTTAGCTTAAGTTAAGTTTGTTTTTTACATTTTTGACGCGTTAGCGAAGCCTGTTGGTTGCACCAACATTATATGACACTCCATCAATTTAATTGCAAAACGTCATGACTAAAATGATCTAGTATTATGACGCTTTATCATCAAAACGACCTTTTATTAACATGAAAAAATATGTAATATACCTATATAATGTAATTTATATTTTTTACAAACGATACCCTCCGAATGGCGTCATTGAGCGAAGTACACAGTTAACTCGCGCGAGTTTTACCTTTGCAGGTTACGCCGTAGCACAGTATGGACTACGCCGTAGCCCAACGCGTAGCACTGCTTAAAACACATAGCGCGACTACAGGATTTCTATCAATCTTTTCCTGATTCCGTGTTCCTTCAACAAGTAAGCGGAATCGGATTATAGTCACAACATTACAGACAAAATAAATCCGGCTGGTATTTGTTCCGGAAACAAATACCAAGCAAGAACTAACAAATACAAACGATTTACAATTTTTTGATATGGTTTTTTTTTTTTTTTACTTTGAAAACCTGGCAACTTTGGATTCAGTGGAGAGACGTGCAAAGAGATGATTGGCGACCTTGATTTAACTCAAGCCAGTTTCCAAAGCCTAGAGCACAGGCGTAGAGTAGCCAGTCTTTCGGTGTTCTATAGGATGCATTTTGGTGAGTGTGCGTAGGAATTGCATGATTTAATTCCCCATCTCCGTTCCACCATCGGACGACCCGTCAGATGGCGAGTTTCCACCCTTATGTTGTTAACACCACTACGATCCGTACGAATCGTTTCATCTCCTCTTTTATACCGCGTACATCGAGGGACTGGAACAAATTGCCAGTGGTGGTGTATCCGTCGGGCCACAATTTGAGTGTCTTCAATGCTAGAGTGAATAGGCTTTTATTAGACTAGTGCGCTTTACCTTCTACGATTGCATCACTGCTTACCATCAGGCGGGATTGCGGTCAAGCGCTAAATTATAATTTACTAGCAACCCGCCCCGGCTCAGTGCTGATACTAAATACACTACTGACTACAGAAAAACTCAAAATCAAAATCAAAGCATTTATTTCAAATAAACCAGTTACAGGCACTTTTGAATTGTCAGAAGGTCGGTCAGTCAATAAGATGAAGCTAGTCGTCCATTCCAAAGAGTAGGTACCTATGGAGAAGAACGGGCAAGAAACTCCATGGACACTCTTTTAAATTTTCAAGCTAATTTTACAAATATTTGATTACATCATTCATGTTGAAATCAACCGTGTGAAAACGATGCAGAAATAAATTGTACGCCGAGAGCGTCCATTATGGAAAACACACAAAAATCAATTCAGAAATTAAAATACGCCGTGGCAGCTAAGAGATGACCAGTCCCCTCTGACGGCGTCCGTTCTCGAACATGACGAATGGATCAGCATCATTCAGCTCAACCATATTGAAGGGAACCTAATGACCCAACACACACGCCACCATCAGCGAGACATTTGAGTGAGCATGACATACTCTCAACAGCCAGAGCACTATCAAGTCAATAATAAAAAAATATTATTTAAAAACAAAAAACCCGCCTGCATAAAACTCTAACGAACTGAAAAAGCAGAAACAAGTTGAACAATCGCAGTTGGGGGACTGTTCTATGGAATACTTGTTTATCTAGCTAAGAAGTCCCCCAACTGCGATTGTTGAACTTGTTTCTGCTTTTTCAGTTCGTTAGAGTTTTATGCAGGGGGTTTTTTGTTTTTAAATAATATTTTTTTATTTCCATCTTTTTAGTTTTCACAAATTATGTTTATAATAGCAAAAAAATGAAAAAAATGTTTAATTCTTTTTTCATCGTTCTTTCATCTTTTCTTTTTAATATCTAAAATTTTACTTTATTTCTGGTGGTTTGATCCTCGTCCAAAATTTTAGTCACATTTGATACTGGTCTTGGAAAAGCAAATCTACATGTCGTACTCTTCTTAAAACACGTGTGTGTGTGTTTATGTGTTTGCAGTTTTATGACTAAATCGTGCATTTCTTTGTCATACTCTGGATCTGGAATGTTACAGGTGACTACTTGGTCTAGAAGTTCTACGCCTTGTGGACTATCGAAGGCATGCATTTGTTCGCACCACACAACAATGTGCACGTGAGGGCTTCCACGTAATTGAAACTCCACACGCCACCAAAAGTCTTCTACACATTTTCCAAGCAATGGGTTTTCTTTCAGCTTGCGCCGTTTAAATAAAGCGTTTACGCGGATCATAAACTGCCTTGATAAAGTGACCGGATACTGTTGAACCAAACGTACCTTCTCAGAAAATGTAAGCTCTTCTACGGAAGCATTAGGGCGACCATCGGCAACTAAAAGGGCTTTTAAAACATCAGGCCAGTTTAAATCATTGCACGAAAATGTCAAATACCAATGTGGAGGACCTAAATTTTTTATCATAGCTAAAAGGTCTGTATAAGCTTTGTGCCAATAAGATAAAGTACCACGAATATTGCGCATCATCAAATGTACATTCTGTACTACATCGTTTGGTTGTGCTCCATTCTGGCGAAGTTTTGCACAAACTGATACATTTTGTTGAGTTTTACAAAGTTCTACTACTGATAATGCATAAAAAGGGTATTCATTATTTTGAAATCTTAATTCATTGCTCATTATTCTCATTTGATAGTAATCAAGCGGTGTGATAGAAAGTGGTCTGCCTTCCTTAAGACCATTTTTTCCATTTGGGAATAATTTCATCCATGCCAGTTCTTCAGCTCTTTTTTCTCTGAAGATACTTACGGGTGGTGCTGTCTTTCGTTTTAAGTTATGAATAGGAATCGTTTCATCTTCCTCGTTTATATCACGTAAAACTTCATTTAAAGCCGGAACAGTGGAATCTATGGCCATAAGAGATCTAACAACTACCTGACCATCGTGAATATGCTCATTGAATTCAGTCTCTGTAAAGGTTGAATTTGTAATATTTTCATGATCCAAGTCCATAGGTAAACCTCTTTCCAAAGTTGGTTTGACAGCAGTAATAGAATATTGCAAATCTCGTTGTTTCCGTACTCCTAAAACAATGGAAAGACGTTGGCACAAACTCTCATTATTATTAAATTTCATGACCATAGCTATTCCATTTGTGCCAGCAGGATAGCCTTTAGGGCCTCGAGAATGAGAATCAAATAAATAGAATTCATCCTTTAAATGCATAAGAGCAACAGATATCTGAGTTTCACATGTAACGATTCGATTATTGCGTGTCAAAAAAAGGTTTTCTAATCCTGCAATTAATCCATTTAAATAACCTTCTATTATTTTATTTGGTTCCCTAGGATTGATAATTCCAATAACCACATCAGGTTGTATTTCTAAAGATAACTGTGATGAAGCTATGTAAATTAAAGGCAACAACTCTTCAGTATTCAGGTACTGTGGTTCATTAGGTAAACTTGATAAACACTGAATAAAATATGTGTTTCCAGTTAAAAGGATCCGAGCTACATCAGGTGTATTCCATTGTGAAACAGAAAGAACTTTAGAGTAAGCTACAGCCGTAGCAGCCATGGCTGTGCATTGACGCCTACTCGAATTCCCGAATCTGTCATTACCTTGATGAAATGTCCCACGCAAAATAGTCTTATCGTCATCTCCCTGTTTAAAATGAGTTTGCGGAGTTTGGATGACGTTATTGTCGCTCTGAGATTGTAATATTGTTATAGCTTGTAATATACTTTGATGCAATTCTTCATCACTAGTATCAAAATTAACTTGAACATTTCTATATAAATGATTATTTTGAGTTAGCGACCTAAGCGCGTTTTAATTTTTTTCTGTATCTACACTGTATCTTCTATTTCCAGTTATGTTTTCAAGGTTTTGGGTTACAATTACAATGCCCATATTTATTCCACATAAAGGAAGCTGTTCCGCTACCTCTTCAACTTTTTGAGCGAACAGTATGGCTAGTCCCTTGAAACCCTGCTGACCATAGCGACCTAGACGTAAAACTTGTATAAATGGTTTTATTCTCGAAATCAATCGTATTTCAATTTCAGAAAGACAAGCAAGTTCCTCTGGAATAGGAAAAACGATCATATTGTTCCAAATTGCATTTGTGGGGCACTGATTCTTTGTTATTTTACTTGCGCATCTGCCACAACATGTTATACGTTGAGGTGCATTAGAAGGTAGTATAGTCAAACTTGCAGTAACGTTGATATTACGACGTTGTTTTGGATACAGTAATTTTGTGCAAGCATAGCATGGTACCTCAGCTATTTGCAAAATTTCTGCCTCAAAATCATTAAACAGCTGTCGTCTGGCATGATATCTATTTCTCATAGCAGACAGTCTATCTTCACGCGAAAAGGGAGACAACTGAGTGTAAGTTTGAGATATTTGGCGTAGTCTAGTTAACCGAGAAGTAGGGACTCGTTTTGCCGACTTTGTGAATTATACTCTCTCATAGAATCTAGTCTAGCTTCACGAGATGAAGGAGACTCGTTTTGCAGTTTTTGAGAATTATACTCTCTCATAGGGTGTAGACTTTGGTGTCTTTTAATTTGAGTTTTATTGCGTTGCCTGATTGTTTTTCGGCCGTTATTTTCTTCTGACACCCTTTTCTTTTCCTCTTGAGAAAGATCACTGTATGCTAACTTCATTCTATCTTTCATTTTATCAAGGCGTATTTTACGTGAATTAGAAGATTCTGTTTTAGTTTTCTCTTTCGCAGCCCTAGCTCGTTTAGTCTTGCGATATAAAGCCATTTTATCGAAATAAGTTTGAATTTACAACACAAAGTAACAACAAATACAATTTTTCTACACCACTTATCTATTTTACATTGAAAGATGTTTTTAGTCAGAATTCATTTTTGAAATATGATTGATATAATCTGTCAGTACAAAAAAACTATAATATATGTATATTCAATCAAGGAGTATGTATACACTACAACCAACTACAAATTGTAGTTAGGTACTGACCTAACTACAATTTGTAGCTATACCTTATACCACCGGACAAGTATAGTACCTATCGTAGGTCCTGGTAGTAAAATATATTCGTTTTCCTTTTTTTTATTTATTGCATTGGCCGATATTCGGGTTTATTTTATCGTGTTTGTGATCGTTGTTAAGCGAGAACAATAAAAATGAAGCTACGTATAAACAATTAGTTCTATTAATTTTGCTATATCTGAGCCTGTTGTTGGAGATAATGTTGACGCCACAGTTTCTACGAATTTCAATTTGCATAGTACTCCGTTATATTTATTATAATCAGTAATTAAAATCCTTTATTTAGATACCCCACTCGATATCCTTGGTAGAAAAAACATTTAATTCTTTTTTTAGTTCTATTTTATATTAATTTGTATACATATTTAGAATATAAATTAATATAAAATAGAACTAAAAAAAGAATTAAATGTTTTTATATACATATTTAGAATCAGTGTTTAAAATCCTTTATTTTGATACCCTACTCGATATGCCTGGTAGATTTTTTTTTCATTTTACCTCACAATATGGCGTCATACATCCGTCATTTTGTTCTTTTTTAAATGTCACCTATCTAGTAGCAGTTGGGAAATTAAGGCAAATCTAACGATACCTCAAATGTGAAAATCCGTTCAGCGGTTCTGGAGATACTAGGTAATAAAGAATAATACATACAAGATAGGAGCTAAAAACATAACCCTCCTGGCAGTCGGGTAAAAAAGACTAACCCAACAAAAAAATGCCTTACAGCACATTCGTACATTGTGCTCACACGTTTGCCATGCAATTATACAATATTAAGAAATTGAATCTACACAATGCTAAGATAGTTTTGTCCAAGGTTCAGCAGCTCCAACAGTGTTCCCGAATCTGTGGAAAGTTTAGCTCCTTTGTAGCTGTACAAGTGCCGAACACCTCTGTCAGCGATACAATTCCGTAACGTACAATATGTGTAATACAGGCTTTGAATTAATAACATAAACAATTACATGTTAAAACTACAAGAGGAAAAATCAGAGAACAATCAGTGTATATAATCGGACGCAGCTCAAGCCCAAGCCTTTTTGTCCTCAATATAATCCTTCACACTATAAAATGCTTTCTGACACAACTTACGTTTAATGAAGGATTTGAATTTATTCAGGCTCAGATCTTGAACCACCTCTGGAAGTCCATTGTAAAAATGTATACATTGGCATCTGAAAGAGCCACCTATTTTCTTAAACCTTGTTGTAGGTACAATAAATTTGTGCCTGTTCCTAGTATTTATATTATGGACATCACTGTATTTTTTAAACAATTTTATATTTTTATGAGCATACAAAAGATTTTCATAAATATATTGAGACGGCACGGTCAGTACATTAATCTCTTTAAATTTTTCTCTGAGAGAGTGTCTCGGACTTAATTTATAAATTGCACGAACAGCTCGTTTCTGCAAAACAAATATTGTTTGAATATCGGCGGCATTTCCCCACAACAGAATGCCGTACGACATTACGCTATGGAAATAGCCAAAGTACACTAAACGGGCCGTCTCAACATCAGTCAAATTACGAATTGTTCTAACTGCGTATGCAGCAGAACTTAGTTTTTTTGACAATTTTTCTATATGTGGACCCCATTGAAGCTTAGCATCCAGAGTTATACCCAAGAATACTGTGCTGTCTTCAGATTTCAATTCTTCGCCCTTTATCAACTGTGAAGTTTGTATAAAAACACAGCGACCCGCTGCTCCCGCCCCGCCCCCGCCGGTCGGTGCCATCATAAACGCAACGCCCCGCAGTTTTTAAAAAGTATCAAGCTATAACTGAAGCCCAAGCAAGACTATGTAGGACCGCTGCAACTCGTGTTTTGCAATTACTAATTAGGTTTAAAGTATGAGCTAAACTTGTCGCACATATGCAACGTTTGCTTAGCGCTAACTTTACTCTAACTAATACACGAGCTCGGAGCTTTTAGCTAGATTACTAACAGATAAACGCGTTTTATGACATTATGAAAATATTAGAACCGTCGTCGAGCTTACGCCATGCTTTCTGTATGTAGTTAGAAAAGTAGGTGTGATAATATCTGCCGCATTATATTATTCATAGTTTATTATTTGACTATTTGTAAATGATTTGGAGTAGTGCACTGCAAGTAACTGACTTTAGAGCGTTTCGTACATGTTTTAAGATATAACAATTATTATATCATTGATAATAAGAGGGGTTTTTCCATTTACAGACATACATTATATGAGATGAATGGGTTGATGCGTACCAAACTTTACTTCAAACTTATGTTCTAGTCAAATGAGATTTGGGTAACTGTAACGCAAAATGTTTGATGAAATACATGAGTTACTCCCGCGTTCACTCACATGTGCACCCTCCCTATGTAAATACATGAGTTACTCCCGCGTTCACTCACATGTGCACCCTCCCTATGTAAATACATGAGTTACTCCCGCATTCACTCACATGTGCACACTCCCTATGTAAAACAATTCCTCATCTAGTTATATACATAGGTACAATGTGTTCTAAACAAAAGGCATCGGCTCGATCCTAACACCGACGGTCCCCAGAACCGATGACCCTCATTCTTTTACGAATTACTTTTCGATCCCATGCCAACATATATGTAACTACATGATTTTATGTAGGTATATTATAATCCAAAGAGTGGGTATGTAGTCGACCGGACGTCGGTCCATGACTGTGTTGGCCTAGCGCAGTACAGAGTTTCAATAGAATAAGAGCCCAGCTTATACTGGAATTTTTACTATTGACGTGGGTGTTACATGTAGATGTATTATTATTATATTTGATGGCGAATACTCGAGGACGCGAACATAATCAGAATATGCACAGACTATAAAACTGGCCTTACTATGTATGTGTTGCTATGTTTACAATAAAACAAGTCACGCCTTCTTTATTAATTGTTTTCGAAGGAAGAAGTCGGGGTGTGTGGTATTTTCACCTGAATAAAATCACCCTGGTGATCACCATCTCAAGTATGAGTGTGCGGGTTCGATTCCAGGTCAGGCAAGTACCAATGTAACTTTTCTAAAGTTATATGTACTTTCTAAGTACATCTTGGACACCAATGACTGAAGGCGAAGGAAAACATCTTGAGGAAACCTGGACGTTATAAGTCTGAAATCGCCAACCCGCATTGAGCAAGCGTGGTGAATACGCTCAATCCTTCTCTGTATGAGAGGAGACCTGTGCCCAGCAGTGGGACGATAAAGGTGATGATGATGATGATCACCATCTACACATAGGAGTGATTCCGGTGCCTTTTAAAAGACTAATTCCAGAAGCGCCTCCGCACTACGTCTGTAAGGCAAATCCCTGGGGAGAAAATAGGATTCTCTCCTAGAGCTCGCTGTGCAAGTCAGCACGTCACCACTATGACATTGTCTTCCCTAGTGTCACTTAATGGGTGAATAGAGACCTGATTTTATACTCCAGCAACTCCAAATGTCCACCTAAGCGCGTTTCGGCGTATTAAGCGCCAAGGTGGTATCTTCGGCTGCCTCCTTCTTGACCATCACGATCTCACAAAGGAGCCTACTCTTCGTCTGGCATAGCCCTCACTACTGCCAGCAATAACGAAGGCCCACACAGAGCATTCCTTAATGGTTGATGAATGACTGTTTTTTTTTTTATAAATTATAAACTAGCGCTTGACCGCAATCCCGCCTGATGGTAATCAGTAATGCAATCGTTGTGGTAAGGCGCACTAGTTTATTAAGAGCCTATTCACTCAGCCTTGAAGACACTCAAATCAAAGTCCGACGGAAACACTGCCGCTGGCAAATTGTTCCAGTCCCTCAATGTACGCGGTATAAAAGAAGAAGCGAAACGCATCGCCCGGATTATAGTGGTGTCAACAACGTAAGGGCGGAAAGTCGCCGTACGACGTGGGTCGTCCGACGATGGTGGAACGGAGATGGGGAATTAAATCATACAATTCCCTTGCACGCCAGAATATATCCTATAAAAGACCGAAAGGCTGGCTACTCTACGCCTGTGCTCCAGGTTTTGGAGACCGTTTCGAGTTAAATCTGGGTCCCTAATCAGCCACTTTGCACGCCTCTCCACTGAATCCAAAATAGCCAGGTGACATTTCGCAGCACCAACCCAAATGTGGCTGCAGTACTCCACACACGAGCGGACCTGTGCTTTGTACAACATTAGAAGCTGTCCTGGTGTAAAGTACCGCCGGACCTTTGCGATGACGCCAAGTTTCCTTCGAAGTTAGGTTCGAGGAAATCTCAACTCCCAAAAGCTAAAGGCAGTCGGTGCACTCCAGGGATACATTCTGAAAAGTAGGAGCCAAGGTGAACGGGCATACGGTGGACGGGTCTGAGCAGCAGTGTTGCGATGTGTGCCGGGTACGATGTGTCAAATGTTGTTTTGTCGGGAGTTTAGTCGTAGAGGGTCTCCATATCAATCTCCCTTCAATCTTCATTCATCCAATCTTCATTATAAATGTACATCATCTTTTCTCTTTCCAAGTGAAATCACAAGCATTAGGATCACTTAGTTCAAACGTATGAACAAAAGAATAACACGCATTAAATACAAGCCAATTACGTAGCGTCCCATTCGTTCGGCGTCTATTTACAACTAATACAACAAAGAACAGACAATCATCTCCATGTCATAAGACCGACGCTGACCGCACTTGACTCACTGCTACACGCCCGATTTATACCTACCCATATTCAAACACGGCCAGCGTAACTAGACCCCTTCACTTACATTCTCAAGCCCCCTACACCCCCGGTGACACACATCGCGGAGAGGAGCGGCAGATATCATTACAGTGGACACGCTTAGAGAACGTAAGGTTTTGTAGGATTTTCCCTTTTCGCTTTCACTCAATAATCCCAACAAAAGGAATACTTGAAGGGTCCAACCGATGGGGTTTTAGCAAGAAGTAGAAAATTGATACGCTATACATATAATTATATGTATAGCGTATCAATTTTTACAATTCTAATTGTTAATATACAATTAATTATTAAAATCGGCCAGTACATAGTTTATGAATAGAAAATTAAAGCGCGGCAATCAAGGAGCTGTCAGTAGGCTAACCTGAGATTGTAAGTACCGTAAGCTTTTAAACACTTGTAAAATGTTCTATAAGTACTTAAAAAGTTACTTTGGTACTTAAAGATTTGAACCGATTTGTTTTTAAGAAAAATGTGGCTTAAGATTTATATTTCCCGTTTAAAATTTTAATTTAGATCCATCAATACGACGATTAAGTACCAGACTAGTAAACAAGAGTATTCTATAAACTTTGTTTAAGGCATGATTATGGGCCGCTTGTGTCAAGCGGTTGGTTAATGTAATAAACGTACGTCAAAACAACATTAGGTACGTGCTCGTCGTTGTTTGATTTACGACAAGGCCATAATTTTGTTGTTTGGTAATTTGAAAGCTGTGTTTGGAATTTAGTTAGCGCCATTTTTGACGAATACGTGAGCGTAAAGTGGACGAGAAACAATGCACCCTAAACATATGAATTACCGTATTGATTAAACACTGAAATATTTCGCTATAGTCAGTCTATCTGAAAAGAGTGCCATTATTATAAGTACTCTCCAAGGACTACGTATTATATCTATTCTGAGACATCAAATAAGCTTCATTAAAGTTGTCAAGGACGAACTAGTATTAAGTGCGACCAATTATTTGAAGAATAAATTTGTCTTGTTATTTAGATTTTATGCGAAATAACAACTAAGAATTGAACTCAGAAGTAATAGATGAGTAACTGTTGTTAATTTCGTGGTTATAAAGTATCAATCCTTAAAATTACAAAACTTAAGAACCAAAATTACCGTGTCCTACAAAATCTAACTAACCGTTACTACATTCATGTAACCCACAATGGAAACAATGTCACATCCGACTAATATAATATCTAAAAGCTCCACTACTGACTACAATTTTCACCCGGATGACCCGGTTAAATTAAACAGCATAAGAGGTCCGGTATTCCGCACATTTCATTAGGCCGGGTAATACCGGGTAAGATAATGTTCGTGTGTTCGCGGTGTGTAAATTTATGTGCGGTTCATGTGCGTGTGAGTTGTGACGTCATAATGAAGAGGTAACATATTACTTTTGGCGGATGTTTGTTAAGGACCTGTTTTGGGCTTATTATTCCTTGTCGAGGTAGAGAAAAAGAGGTTGAAGGAAAAATCTTACTCGAAATAAATTCTTCTAGTGAAATGCACATCTTTTTTTTTATGTACATCTTTAATTTTACTTTGAATCTGTTTGAGTATTATTGGCGGTCGGTAACCGTTCATCCTTTTGTAAAGCTTCATTTTAATTGATAATTTATCTTCAAAACAATAGTGAATTAATTTATGAACCTCAAAAGGAAGAAAAGGTAACCAGTACATTATATTCTCTTTAAAAGTAAGACATTTTTTTTATTTTTATGCAGCAAAATATCTTGAAAGCGAGACTTGGCAAAGTATCACAGTGAGGTTCTGTACAAGTTTCCGGCTCCGTTTCTTCGTTTGGGGAGACTGTCGCCGTACATTTCGGAACAAAACGTTAAATCACAGGAATACTCGTTATATCTATAATAGCTGTAATATTTTATTTTGTATAGGATAGTTTCGCCCGTTTCTGGCAAAAATTATCGCCAAAAATTGCATAAAGTTTAAAGATATCACTACGAAAAACTACAGTTGCGTTAAATACATATATATAATAGTAGATTAGTAGCCGAGGGCTGTAAGGCATCAATTGCAGCCCGAGATATTTAGGCGCACGAGCGCAGCGAGGGCGCCTATAGTCCGAGGGTGCAATTGATGCTTAAACCCGAGCTAACTACTCTGCTTTACATCTCGATTGTGAGGTAAGTAGAAAAAAACCGACATTACAAGAACAAAACATTTTATTTGTTAAAATTTATAGTGAAATGAGAACAATTTTCAAATACTAGGGACAGGTGTTTTTTGGGTATGTTAATAGTTTGAGATTGTGATATTTGTTGGTCATGGACAAAATCTGACGGGATGAAGCTTTCAGCGAAGTTGATGGTTGTGGATTATCTTTTGCGAAATATGTTTCATTTTTTGATAGCCGTTATTTTTTTATTAATTTTACTTTTATTTTGTATGGAGTTTTCAATGTAACCTTCAGCCACCTTGCTGGATTTCCACCCACCGTGCCTTTTTATAGTGGTTAAGTGAGCCCCAGCATCGGTTAAAAGTGGAGCCGATGTTCTCCTGAAGCAATGATCTGTGTACAATTCCGGGTTTGCTAACTTTAAATAACTTGCGATTTGCTTCGGCATACTTCTGATACTATTTTTCCAATAACTTGTTTGTAGCATTTGCCTTGGTGGTACTTCAAAAAAAAATCGGTTGGTGTTCACATTTTCAGGTCGAAGATTTCTGTATTTTTGTACTAAATCAGAGAATTCTTGAGGAACTACAAATGTTCGGTCAATTTTAGTTTTTGTGTTCAGTAGTTTGATTACTAACAACTGACCCTGTTGTTCTATGTTCTCTATTGTTAAATTTGTCAATTCAATACCTCGGCATGCACCAGTTATACAGAAGCTATGAACCACCTAAAACAAGCGAAATATAAAAATAATTTAGTATGTTTCATAGGATTGTAAGAAATTAAAAGATAAATGATAAAGTATTCGATTATGAGATTTTTTAGTTTTACGTACCTTAACAGCTAAATATATGTCATCAGGGGCTTCATTTATGAATGTTTTCACGTCTTGCGCTGTAAAAATCTTTGACGTTTTACTTTTGTGTCCAGCTGATGGTCTTTTTAGAAAAGCTGATAATTTTAAAAAGTTCTTGATATTGATGTCGTGTTTAGTACTCATAGTTGCTTTTAACATTGAATAAATACACCACAAACTAGATGGCTGCAGCTTTTTTGATAGGACACTAAAGTATGTTAAGAATACAGTCTCAGATAGAGACTTTACCCGTTTTTCTTTTCGCCACTTCATGAACTCGTCGTAAGTTTTCAAATATCTCTCTTTAGAATTTTCAGGCAAAATATTGTTAATTGCTGCTTCAGCTTACATTTTTATTGAATCGGGAGTGCAGTTCATATCTTCATCACTTGCAGAACTCATGTTTTTTTTCCTAATTTACACGTAATTATTAAAAAAAACCCCAAAAACAAACTATATTAAATACATTGATATAATATTAAACAGATATGATATGCTCTAACAAATTAACCAAAATAAATGTGCCGATCGGAGCAACAGCACACACATGCAAATTTTTTATTCTGCGTACATTTCACACGTTGGTACAGTGTGAGTGAGATGGGGCGCAATTTATAGCATTGAGAAGAAAAAGATGTCTAGTGTTTGTCGTTTGCGCTGTTAGTGTTTGTCGTTTGTTTTTACGAGTGTATCGAGAGTGACAAAAGCGAGATACTGGACTTACCTCCTTTTGTACGCTTCATTTTCGGTGTGCTAGTGACTTATCTACCTTAGTTTAATATTTTATCAATGATTAAATGTAAAAGTTTTCCATTCCCGCCTTTTTTCATCTGTTTTTGTAATTATTTTTTCAAGAACGAAATTGAGTTTCACCGTTCGATATTTGAAATTGATGACTGAGTACCCATACGAAGACAAGGCTGAATAGCGAAGCGATCTCTTTTGTCATTGGGCTGAATGTATGAGATGTCTATTGCCAGTATGATGGTTAGATGTACGCGAACTTTTTGAAAGAGTGAAGAGTTTTTTTTTAATTACTTACCGCCCTAGGGCTTTTCTAGCTACATTATTACCCTAGGGCGTTAATTGGTTACTTACAAGCCCAAATTGGGGGTAATAAGGACCTACTTACCGAATATGAGAGACGTGAAATACATTTATAGAACCAGTAAACCCTAGCCTGCAGTACGTTAAGACCAACCTGTACTATAACATTACAAAAACAAGCTCTTAACTATAGCAGGGCTCACTTGCTGAAAAAAAAAAGAAAAAGCCTATACAATATTCTATATGAAACTATACTCTGTTTTTTAATCTCGTAGACTAAATTGACACATGCAAATGTCAAATTTACATTATTAATTTTGTATTATTACGTTTTTAATAAGTACCTGCACATTATTTCAGGATAACTTATTATAAAAAAACGATACTTGATTTTATGAACGCTAAGTTTCGGCAATAATTAAGAATTGCAATAAACTGCCAACACTCGTAATGTCAGTTTAGTCTACGAGATTAAAAAACAGAGTATAGTCAGCATCCTACTAAAACTTTGATAGCCTCCGCGGCGTAGCGGCCGCGAAGGCGGCCGCTGCGTAAGGAAGCGCGGGTTCAATCCCCGCGTAGTGCAAATATTTGTATGCATGAATATAAATGTTTGCACTGGTCTGATCGTGCTTCGTAAAGCACGTTAAGTCGTTTGTCCCAGTTGCCATATGGACATCTAATGGCAGTCGTTACGGGTTGTTGGAGCCCTGAAAAGTTCAACAA
Organism: Sesamia nonagrioides; assembly: GCA_017933935.1. Lineage (NCBI taxonomy): Eukaryota > Metazoa > Arthropoda > Insecta > Lepidoptera > Noctuidae > Sesamia > Sesamia nonagrioides. The sequence continues at coordinate 993,193 of JADWQK010000289.1, forward strand.
TTGGTCCAACTGCAATGCTTCGATATCGCCTGCGGGTCGTGGAGGTCAGACGGCAGTTGCTTCACGGAAAATATCGATGTTTTAAAATCAGTAAAATCAGCAGTTAGAGGTAAAGCTGACCTGAGACTCGAAATTAGAAAAAGCTTTGGATGCAACTGGCCCTATTAAAAACATTACGTGCGACCGTGTAACACCTAAGGAGCCCACAGTCGATGCTTTAGAGCACAAACCAGATAAAAAGGCAGCCTTCTTAAGCTTTTCGTCATTCCAGCTTCTGGGTTGGTCCGAAATAAAATACTTTACCTGGACCCTAATTGCGTCACACACTGTCGATGACAAAATCAAAGCTATTAAAACAGACAGGGTTTGCCCCAGTGCCTTGCGGTAGTTATCAAGTCTATCTATAAAGAAATATTGAAACCCAGACAAATAAAGTTTTTTATTGTATATAATCTTCATTTTGTTTAAATATTATCTACAGATACCAAAATTGTTTGTTCTCCCACATGTTTGGGTTCCTGGCTGTTTGCCTTCTCCGAATATAATGTATTATCTCGGTCTGTGATACTCTAAAGATACTGAACGCCCTTCTGACAGCAATCCTGAATGTGATGTGTTTGTGAATGAATGGAATGACATTATGCATAAATGTCTGATATTATGTGAAAGTACGTAAGAAGTCCTCTGTTGTATGTTAGTTTAATCGCTGTTATTAGACTATTTCCAACGTTAATGGGCTTTGAGACTACATAGTTGTATCTCCATGTTATTTCTCAACTAAATACTTGAATATGGTTTTTTTTTTATATATATTTTATAAACTAGCGCTTGACCGCAATCCTGCCTGATGGTAAGCAGTGACGCAATCGTTGATGGTAAAGCGCACTAGTTTATTAAGAGCCTATTCACTCTAGCCTTGAAGACACTCAAATTGTAGTCCGACGGAAACACCGCCGCTGGCAAATACGACCTTTACGATGACGCCAAGTTTTCTGGCAGCCACCTTAGCCTTGGACTCAATGAACCGCCCAAAGTTTAGGTTCGAGGCCAAAAGCTGAAGGCGGTCGGTGCACTCCAAGGATACATTCTGAAAAGTAGGAGCCAAGGTGAACGGGCTCCTTTTGGCGGTGAAAAGACACGCCTGTATTTTGGCGACATTTAATGCTACAAGATTCGCTTTGCCTCATTCGGAGACTGCCTGTAGTGCAGCACTCTTTCGAGTGCTGCACTACACTCTTCTTTCCATAGCCTCTCTTTCGGAATGGATTGATTCCTTACTAGCTCGAGCTTCCGGCAGGTATCTTTCCACAACTGTGCTGTCAACTGCATAGATACCGGGCATCACCAGATCGTTAATATGTAGCAGGAACAGAGTTGCAGAGAGAACAGACCTCTGAGGAACACCGGCATTGGTCGACATGGGCTCCGATGAGCATCCGTCGACAACAACTCGGAGGGACCATTCAGTCAGGTAGTCTTTTATCCAGCCAGTCAGGCCAGTGGAAATGCCGTACGCTGGAAGCTTACTCAAAAGGCCAGCGGGAGATAGCAATCGCTTCCCCATTTTTTTCGAGGGCCTCGCCCCACAAGTGAGTTGCATACAGTAGTAGGTCCCCAGTTGCCCCATTGCGTCGAAACCCGTACTGTCGGTCACTGAGGAGATCGTTACCTTCCAGGTAAGCCAAGAGGCACGAGTTCAATACACGCTCCAGAATCTGGCAGAGTATGGAGGTTATTGAAATCGGCCGATAGGAGTTGGTCGGATCGGCACGACTACCCTTTTTGGGCACGGGCTGCACGTTGGCTAGCTTCCAGGACTTGGGCACTGTACCAGTCCTAAATGAGAGGCGATACAAGCGCGTCAATACAGGAGACAAATCGGGCGCACATGCTTAAAGAACAATCGCTGGTATACCATCCGGACCACTAGCCTTATTAACGTCCAGACGACACAATACTCTCAGCACCTATATATAACTTCAATTTGGTCTACAACAGTAGGTACTCTTGCAGATAGGTATACTATATATATATTATATTAGTGTATTGATAGATAACCAATTAGGAAGAAATGGTTTATTTTTATGTTTCTGTTGCTTGGTTAGTGAGCCTGCAGTATAAGGTCTTTCGAGTAAAAATAAAGATAATATAAAACAGTTTCTACGAAGGGCATTAAAGATTTGTATTTAAGTAGCTCTGATGACAAAATATATTCAACAAAAACCCTACTTAAAGCAAAACGGAAGTAATTAAATAATGTAGTATAGAACCCGGGCGCGCTATAAGAGTTTACGCGCGACCGCCGTTGGACGGCGAAGTAATCCGCGATCATCCGGCGGCTGGCGTGTTGGAACGCGACGCGCTGTGAAGCACGACACCCAGCACACACTTACTGGAAATATCAACCGAAAATGTGGTTCTGTATTTTTTTTTTTAATTTCCTCTAATTGACAATACATATTTTTTTTTTTTACCTGAATGTATTATTACGTTATAAAAAAGTAAATCAAACACTAGGACCCATTTTTTTTATGTTATGTATTTTTCATTCATAATATCAACATTGAAATTCGGTGTATTCTAAAAAGACGTAAGCGTCAAATTTACTGAGAACTAGCCATAAAAAATAGACTTTTAATGTTTTTGCCATAAAATATTTGCTTCGCTATGAAAAAAACAGGTGTCTAGATGTCAACTGTATTATCGTTGTCAACTTGTTTAACTCGTTGGCACATATACTTGTATTTATTTAGTTAATTTACAAGTGTTATTCTCCACATTGTTTTGTTATTAAATCACCATGAACATTTCTAAAGGATTTCTCATAGCCGATAGCAGACATTGACATTGATATAAGTGACATTTCACGCTGAATGTTTTTATCTATAAAACATTTAAATACTTAGGCGAAGGTGACTACTTCATTCTACTAGGTACTATTATATATTAAAATGTGATTTCAATTTATTTCCTCAGAAAAGAAGAAATAAAAAACATGATAAAAATATATTTCAACTCAGGATACGAAAATGAAGAAATTGTATTTTTGTTTTAAGGTATCTGTTCTGAAATATTGTCAATTAGCAATTAATGAAGTATTTTTTAAATATATTGTCTTATCTATTGTGTCTAATTTATACTATTGCCTAATTATGGATAATTATAATTATCTACCACAGAAAAAAAAGTGTTGAGCAAAATTTCGTTATTTTGATTAATAATACAAATGTACACATAATAGCCTACACTTACCGTTGACATCAATGACTTACTATGTACATAAATCAATAATTTCAAAGCAAACAATACACTGCATCATGATTTGCTAATCCAGTGTTACTAATTATGTACTACCCACTCATTGTGTTATCCCAATCAATAGATTATTACTAGATATTAACATAACATTAATGGCTAATGCAACGCTCGTAGACCTCTTAGATTCTTCTTGTTAAATAATATATAGAATTCTTAAACAATCATATTAAATGCGTAAATGGGTTTGAAAATGCACTAAATTTAATGGCTGCTGCGAAATTCTAATTTCAAAATACTTTAAAAACAATATTGTTATGACAATTTTGGAGATTAATTTAGGCAAAAAAATATCAATTAAAAAACCGCACGATGGCTTCCGTACTATTGTCTATTAAAATCACTTCGTATGCTGGTTCCCGCCCTTGAATATAAACTTAATTCTGTTTTAATAATTGCTGTTGTAACTGAAACAGAAATCGATCATCTTAGAAAAAATTAAATGCCTAGCTATCACGGTTCATGAAAAACAGGCTGGTGACACACAGGCAGACAGCGGAGTCTTTGCATTAGGGTTCAGCTTTAACCGGTCAGATAAGGAAACCCTGATATTAATTTGATATTGACTAATTCCTGAACGCCGATAATTGTGGTTGAGTAAGTGAAAGGTATATATATTATAAAGGTATACATAGTATATATATTTTAAGCAGATAGTTTTAACAGGCACTGCTAACATTTGGTTGACAACCAATGAGGGAATTTATTTAATTAGCCAAAGGGCGAAAAATGCAACGTTAGATTTGTTGTACAATTAGGTTGGTAGGTATGAAGGAATATAACCTAAATATAATGCCGCTGCTCTATTTATGTATGTGTTGTATGTATGTGCTGTCAGTCAATAGATCATTGTTTAACATCATGCACATGTCGTGCGCAAGGTATGCCAAGGTTGGCCATAAATACTTGTTCAGTTCCCACAATTCATTCCATACACGCATGCCACTACTCATAAAACCTACCCATAGTTATAAATCTTTTCAACAAAATGGCGGAACACGTCCACTAACTAGACGCACACTTCATAAATCGTGGCCAACAATAGTTCCAGCACTCCACGTTAAAACGTACACTCGGCAAAATTAAACATACATTGTGAGCTCAAAAGTATTTAATAAAAACAAATATGGAATATAAGAGGAAATGAAAAGCGAATGAAAACCGTTTCGTAAGTGAGCGTCACTAATCGCTTAGCTTCTGGCTCGAACGGCCTTAATGTTGCATTTGTTTTAACTTGCCAACATTGGTCTTTTGTTTTACTTTGTTCTGTTAAGATTTTACAAACGAGAGATTTATTGTAACTGGACTTGAGGAACTTTATAAATGAAAATAAATTCCAAAAAAAAGCAACCGACTTCCAAAAAACACTACAAAGTGAAAAATAACTAATTTCGGAAATCGGTGTCAAAAACGAATAAACAAAAACCAAAGACACCGTTCCGAAATTAGTTATTTTCACTTTGCAGTATTTTTGGAAGTCGGTTGTTTTTTTTTTTTTTTTTTTCGAAAAAAGTTTTTTGTTTGCCAACCGTCCTGACCGATACGGTTAGTCTGTGAGGCTTGCCATGGGGCTCTTTAAAAAACACTCCTCAGTCCGAGGACTGGAGTTTACGAAGGCAAGATAATTCCCTGCTAAGAAAACTCCGATAAGTATATTCTACACACATCAAAAACTCACTAACATCGTTTTCTATGATATTCAAATACAATACCTATTTAATATATATCACAATATGTGAAATGCATGGGGATATTATGACATAATTAAAATCTGAATAGGTATAAAGGTGCTGCTTACTTCTTAAGAAATTTCTTCCATCTGAATACTTCGTCTGAAAAGATACTATTATTTGTGTGCGGTGCTGGACCAGTCCTAAAGGCCGCGAAGTATGAGTAGTGTGCAGGTGGAACCCAAGCAGACACTTTACTTTGTGTAAATATTTTCATTACTTACAATAACTGCACTCAAAACTGTGAAGGAAAACAGGGAGGAAACCGGCGTCTCCTGTCCAGAACCAAACCGCACTGGGCGCGTGTAGGGGCTATTACTGACTCCCTCATACAGAAAGAGAAAGCCTGTGACACAAAAAGGAAAATTATATTCTAATTTATGTACTGATCTCCGAATAATACCCACATTTATTAATGTAATTAATAAATACATGGGACCGCATATTACTGGTATTATACTCAACAGGTTGATCGTTCATACTTATGAATGTGATCGATATATTGTCACGTAGCAAAAATATAGCGGCAGGCGACATCTCTTGGTCATGCGACCCTGAGCTTGCTGAATTGTCTCATGTGGATTCCCTGTCCCACTCCGACCCGAGACGGATTGAGTCAGGAAATCGACTAGGTAAGTTAGGAGATTGTTTTTTCATATATTTATGACACAGGGTAATTATAAAATAAATTTGTAATTGTATCCATTTATTGTTTTATTTAATGCTCCTAGCTACCAAGTATTTACATAGTTAAATTTACTGTAACTGCCGGGTGAAGGGTGAAATTAGCCACCCAGAGTTTTATAGTGTTACAATATATATATAATTAATGAAATATAAAAAGAAAGATGCACTGAGCTTAAATTTAATTAAGTTTTTGAATAAGAGAATCGGCGCCAATGTAAACTTAGCTAATTATTTGCAAATTATTGACGAGCCGAAAGTGTTGGAATGTTATTAGTGCTTGGTTTTGCTATCCTAGATCTTTGTAAATATAAATTAGTAATCAGGTGTAATAACAACTGCACTTTGTTGAAGGCAATGTATTCATCATCATCATCATCAACCTTTTTATCGTCCCACTGTTGGGCACAGGTCTCCTCTCATACAGAGAAGGATTGAGCATAATCACCACGCTTGCTCAATGCGGGTTGGCGATTTCAGTCTTAAAGTCCAGGTTTCCTCAAGATGTTTTCCTTCACCTTCAGTCATTGGTGTCCAAGATATACTTAGAAAGTACATATAACTTTAGAAAAGTTACATTGGTACTTGCCTGACCTGGAATCGAACCCGCGCACTCATACTTGAGAGGCTGGTGTTTCAACCCCTAGGCCACCACGACTTAGACACTGACAGACACAATGTATTATCAGAAATAAATCTGCAAAAAACTACAATTACATTGTGAACTAAAGTAGGTGCGGCCAATAAGGCCTGTCGGGTAATAAGGCCTAAATTACAAAAATACAACTTGAAATTACCGCTAATCACTCATGGTCACAGTCGTAGGTAGCTAATAATATTATATTGGGGTCCCAAACGCTGCACGACTCGCTAGCTTGCTTGCTGTCACCAGTGCTGCTCATTCATCCTGGTCAACGGATGGTTAGTTTAAAATATAATACGGCAGGAAATCTAAACGTAAGTATTTTTTGTAATACTATATTTTTACACATAATTTTATTATTTAATTGTTAATTAGTTCATGCTTCAGTAGACTGTGGTGTTAGAATAGTATAATATAAACTGAATTGTTTTATTTTTAACTTTTCTTTGCAAAATTGGCCAACGGTTATTAAGGCATACAAAATTCGTGTATAGGCCTTATTATACTTTTTCATCATGAAGTGACTATTTTTCAGCTTTTTTTTTATTTTGTTGTTTATTGTTTTTAGGGCATATAATAACAATGCCCCCGAAACGAGCATTGTGGTCCGAGGAAAACCTGGAAGCCGTATGGGCAGTACAGTGTGGACGGCTGAGCACGGTAGTTCTAGTTCCAACGGTGATGAGGATTATATACCGCTGGCCCAATTTAAAAGAACAGCGTTTAAGCAGCTCATTCCAACCACAGTTAAGAACACTGAAAAGACACCAACAGTAAGAAGAGAGGCCATCCATTACAGAGGAACTCCAGTGACAAAAACCTGTTCTACAAAACGAAATAGAAAAAACACCAGAAAAAGAAAAAAGAATAGAGATAATATCAGCACTAAAGAAAACCGTGAGAGTTGCTACTGTCACGGATGTAAGCAGGACAAAAAGGCTACTATGAAGCAATGTTTTAAATGCAGAAAGTGTTATCATGGGGAGTGCGTTGGTTTGTCAGAGGCGGACATTTGCAATTTTGAGTGTCCTGAATGAAACTAATAAAAAATTGTGTTATTTTTAAGTCTGAACACTGTAATTATTTCTTAATTATTAATTATTGATCTCAATCTCTAAATATAAGACATATGTTTTGTTTAGTTTTGTATCTTAAACTCTTAGGCCTTATTACCCTACCATAGTTTAACTAGGCTAAGATATAGTGTTTTTATAAATACTTTATTTTGACTATTTTTTTGGAAAATCCTCCGGTTTTTTATTTATAATGGATGTTAATTGATATAAATGTTTCATAAACATTAAAATGTGTTGCTTCATGTTAATAGTTTTTATTTTTTTTCAATTCGCGCTTAGCTAGGCCTTATTAGCCGCACCTACCTTACACATTAAACTATCGTGCAAAATTACAATTTAGTTAAAATTGTAATTTAAAAACACGTATCTCAAAAACGTATTACATACATGAAAACAGCTATACAATATATTGCGTAAACATTGTTTACCGCAGTCTAGAATTTGTTAGTGAAAAACTTGGATGTTTTCAAATGCTTGTACCTTTTGTAATTATTTAACTCTCAGTATATTGTCCTTTTCTATTAATATTTAAACGACGCATCAGCATGGAAATGATTTTTTTGCGTATTTATTTGTAAATATTTAGTTGTTTGGCACACACACTTACTATTCTGAAACCAATAAAAGTAAAACAAAAAGCGAATTGTGAAACTACTGCTGTATAATTTCCAATTTAAAAAGTTTTACTTTTTCACACGAGTATCGATTTTGGAGAAGTTTTTTAATCTGCCTACAGATTGTGTTGTATCTGCGGAGTTTATTTCAGTTTCATCCAATGTTACTTGTTAAAGATTGTTTTATATAAATGATAAATGAGTTTATTATGTATGTTTACATAAACATTTTTACATATCAATCATATTCTAAAACTAGTTGAGGTCGGCGTTTCTTAACTGACTAGACTGAGAAAAAGTATTTAAATTGACTGAGAATCAGCACTTTTTGAACGTCAATATTACATAAGACAGTCTCCCAAAACGCCCGCCCTCCACACTTCCTAGTGCTTTCGCTGGGAAGAAACTTGATCTTGGGACATATTAATCAGAGCATTTTTTTTTTAATATAAACGTTAGACAATTTAGATCACAGCAATGACTGAGGTGATCTTTTGAAGAAATAAATACACAAATTTAGAGGAACTGTCAAGTAATAAAAGAAAAAGAACACAAATTATAATGAATTCGTAAATTATTATGACGATGTTCTAATATAATGGGAATTACATATTGAGAGTGTCCAAGTTCAAGTAGTTGAGGCTTTATGTAACTTATGGCCTTGATAAACCAGGTAGATGTTGGAAGGGAACGTAGAGCGCTGAAAGTCCGGTGAAACATATTGGATAGTAGCTTTGAGCGCTGTAGCGGGGAAACTCGTGCAGTCTGTGGACCTCAGTGGGCTATCTACCCCCTGCGGGTCCAAAGTAATAACGGGTTCAGGATTTTGATGCGGCTTACGTCGAGGGCTTCCACGCCATCTACAGAGTTTGGTAAAGCATTGAAAGCTCTATCCTAAAGACCATTGCGGTACAAGTCTCCTGTATTAGTTGATATTTTTCAAAGATGTACATATTTCGAACAACAGCCTTGTCTTCAAATACAAATAAGTTTACTAATACAGGTATAAGTTATGTGTTTGTGATGCTCGACTAACCCATGTAGATGTTGCTTATAATCTATAAAGATATAAAATGCTTCTCTATACAACTTACGTTTAATAAATGATTTGAAGACTCATTTCTACGATGGCTGCTCAGCACACAAATAAAAAAAACCTACTTTAATATTTTTTGTTGTTTCACTCTCGAGAGCACATAATTAAACTTCTACAAACAACCCGAAAATTGTTATAATAACTCAAATGAGACGAGTAAATTGTAGCAGTCTGTCTGCGCGCGGTTGGCCCCGGGCACGTCCGATATGTGCCACATTACCCACGACTTGCGCCATAAATAAAACAAACCCCATTATAAACGTGGTCTGAGTATGGATACAAATACACAAACTAAGAAGTTAATATGGAAGTCGCATTGACTTGATGTGTAACAATAAAGAATTGTATTGATGAAACCTCAACAAAATGTTATATGTATCATAAAAAAGCATAAAACAACCGCAGTAATTACATTATAATAATAATACCTTATACAGTAGTAAGTATATGCTTTCACATAAAAAATAAACATCATCAAAATCGGTTGCTGTAAGAAATGGGTCAAGGTTTGGCCCAGTTTTGACAACGGTGAAGCACCAGCAATCTTTCAATCCTTCAAAAGTTCTAAGGTAACAAACATTTAAGAAAACAGTCGAATTGGAAACCACCTTTATAAATTCGGTTAAAAATTGTTAGAAATTCATTAAAGTTGGAGACAAACTCGTGGGGATGCTTCAGTGTGTACAGGTACAAGATTAGCAAACACAACATCGTACGGTTATTTGGTAATACCCCAGATTATACTAAGGATAACGTCCGCCATTTTATACAAAAACGAGCAAGCAGCGGATCCTAATAAAGAAGGTAAACATTAATTACCTATTATTTACCGAAATCATAATCTTTTGAGCAATCCCTAGCTCTCAAATAAGATTAATAATGATTTACAAAAGCAACTTGTACCAGATTGTTTCTAGAGATATTCGCTTAGAAACTCTCGGAATAAGGTTACCAGCTCTCAGAGTCATGAACGAGAAGTATAGTATTTATATACCTATTTATTTCTCAGTATTATGTATCTCAGTTACATTGTTTACTCACACTAACAATGTTGGTGAAATATTAAAAGCTATGTACAGACGACAGCACATCAAGCTACTATAACTACTACTACTCCTATACTGTCAGATTTCCTTATTAGATTTTCTTTCAACTTTATCTCTAAAGCATTAAGGCTCAAGGTTGATTGGGAATATCTGACAGCTTGGGGTAGCTTGACCTGCTGTCTTCCGTACATGCAGACTGGTTGTATGGTACCTATATTAAAAATTACGTAATTATTTATAATGTAAAAATATTTATAGTGAAATTCAAATTTCGAATTCGTCAAATTGTCGAAAATAGAAAATCATAATGTCGAAGAATAAATCACAATAGCAAAATATAAACCATACAATCAAAATAAAATAACAATTACAATGACGACGAATCTGTAATATTGTACAAGTACCTACGTAAAAATATGATTTAAAAAATGAAATGAAGAAATAGAAATACATGTTTAAGAGGCAAGCAGACGTTTTATATCTATACATATAATAAAATCGTAGAGGTCGAATGTCTGTACAAATGAAAAACATGCTTAAAACGAAGTCAGGGTGATGTAAATAAAAGGAAAATACAAAAAAAAAATTTTTTAGAATTTCTTATTTCTCTGTCTGTTTGTCTGTTTGTCTGTTTGCACGGGCTAATCTTCGAAACGGCTGAACGGATTTGAATGAAATTTTGCATGGTAATACCTAATATCCCTGGTCAACATCTTAGATAATTTTTATTTCGGAATATTAAAGGGTTCCCGTGGGATGGTTAAAAAACCATTGTTGAAAATCACAAAATCACGGAAGAGTCCATGGCGTCATTTAGCGTCAAGTAAAAAAAGTTTAACATGCAGCGCTGTCTAGCGTCGAAAGGCATTGTTTTTGTAACTACGTTACCTATCTGTTTATATTTGAAAGTCATTCTGTGATAATTCCTATTATTTCGTAAATAACCACAAAGTGCATTTTCAAAAGAATATATATTTCTATCGGCGAATACTTTCACGGTTTGTTTCTTCACAATGCCTAGAAAAAGGTCAAATCTTTCTCAGTACTTACTCGAGAGAAGCTAAAAGATCTAGGTTGTTTAGATCCCAAGAAAGTAACGATGATCATGAGGCAAGACTTACTGCGACTCGACACCGCCAGGCTACTGCTCGCGCTATGGAAAATCCTTCTCAGCGTGAAGCCCGACTAACAGCTGATCGGCAACGCCATTCTTTATCTAGAGTCTCAGAGACGTTTATTCAAAGAGAGTCCCGCTTAAGCTCACAACGCACACGCACGTCTACTTTTCGGTCGCAGGAAACCAGTATAGAAAGAGAGCTACGACTAACAGCCGATCGTGAACGTCATGCGTTGTCGCGAGTCTCAGAAACGAGTCAAGAACGAGAGGTACGTCTAACAGCTGATCGCGAGCGCCATACATTATCTTATGCCTCACAAACTTTTACCCAACGTGAGGAACGCTTAAGTAACGCTCGATATCGTCAAAATATTATTAGTGCTTTAGAAAGGGATGATCAACACCAGCAACGATTAGAATTGGCCAGGGAAAACTATGAGCTTATGCGCCAGGATCGTGAGGATTCGTTACTAAGAGAAAGAGAGAGAATACATGAAATAAGACAGCATGAATCAGAAGAACAACGTCAAGCACGCTTGGAGTCCGATCGACTTCGACACTTACTCAACAGAAGGTCGGTTTCATCTGAAGAGTTTGACCTTGATTCTGACGAACAATACCCCTGGACAGAAAAAGAAAAAAGTGGGTTTGCATACTCACCCAGAATTGATTATGCTTCATTTTCATTTGTGGGTGGAATGATTACTATCGAGATGCTTGCCGAGCCCGAAATTTACTCGAAGATGACCAGCATTAAGATGACGCCCTAGCCGATGCATGCATCAGTGATTGTCCACACCGCTTGCGTCATTTATTTGATGTATTACTGGTATTTTGTGGTGTTTCAAATGCTGAGCAATTGTGGCAAAAATATCAAGATAGACTAGGGGAAGACTTTTTTAGGAATATAAGGCAAAATATTGACGGTGACCTTAACCACAGATTACGAGATATTGCTATCAATCAATGCTTAGTAGCTGTACAAGATTTAGTTACATCTATGGGTGGTGATTCTCTCCCTCAGTATGGTTTGCCAGCGCCGACCATAGAAGGGGAACGTATTAATAGAGAATACGCTGCAGAAATAAATTATGATCCAGCTGAATTAGCTGAAACGTTACGAACCGGAGTCCACAGTCTTACTGAAGAACAGCGCACTATATTTGACCGAGTATGTCACAGTGCTGAGAATGCTACAGGAGAAATTATATTTCTAGATGCACCTGGTGGGACGGGAAAAACATTTCTCACTAAAATAATATTGGCAAAATTACGAGCACAAGCCAAAATAGCTCTTGCTGTAGCGTCGTCTGGAATAGCAGCCACTTTGCTACCCGGCGGTAAAACTGCTCATACAATGTTTAAAATCCCCATAGATTTGGACATAAGTGATCATCCTGTATGTGGTATCTCTAGAAGCAGTGATAAAGCGAAAGTTTTACGCGATTGCTGTTTAATTATCTGGGACGAGTGCACTATGGCACACCGAAAAGCTGTAGAAGCAGTTGATAGAACTCTCAGAGATATCCGTCAAAATGACCAACCTATGGGTGGCGTAACGATGCTGTTTTGTGGGGATTTTAGACAAACGCTGCCAGTAGTACCACGAGGAATAAAAGCCGACGAGTTAAGAGCATGCTTAAAGAGCTCAAGTCTTTGGCGACACATCACAAGGATGCACTTGACGGTGAACATGAGGGCGCGAACAGGAGGTAACACAAACGCTCAGGAATTTTCTGATTTGTTGCTGAAAATTGGCGAAGGAACATATCCGGAAGAAGAAGGGGAAATTGTATTATCTGAAAATCTCTGCCACACTGTTAATTCAATTGAAGAACTTATTTCCTCCGTATATGGTGAAGCAAATCAAATAACAAGTCATGAGAACTTATGGCTTTGCGAAAGAGCAATTTTGACTCCGCGAAATGACCAAGCAGTAAGAATCAACTTGGATATACTCAACCATGTTGAAGGAGAAGTAGTAGAGTATAAGAAGTAGAAGTAGTATAGTAGTAGAGCTTCGTCATCTATCAATAGAGTAATGGAGCAAGATGACGCTACCAATTATCCCGTTGAATTTCTTAATTCTCTGAGCGCTCCCGGACTTCCAGCTCACAACATTACTTTAAAAATTGGCGTCCCAATTATTTTGTTAAGAAATCTAAGTCCCCCAAAATTATGCAACGGGACAAGGCTGAAAGTTATTTCTCTGCAGCGTAACATTATAGAAGCGGAGATTTTGTCGGGATGTGGCGCCGGTCAAAGGGTCTTTATACCACGAATTCCACTGATTCCCAATAATTACCCTTTCAATTTCAAACGCGTACAGTTCCCAGTGAGCTTATGTTACGCTATGACCATAAACAAAGCCCAAGGCCAGACGCTGCGTGTTGCCGGCGTAGATCTCAGCGTCGGCTGTTTCTCACACGGCCAGCTCTATGTGGCTTTCTCCCGTGTGAGTCAACCAAACAAACTATTTGTTTACGTTCCAAACCAGACCACATCGAATATTGTTTATAAAGAGGCATTATAGTTATAAATAGTAGTACTAGCTAGATAATATTTTCTGTTATATTTTACTACAATAAAAAATAAAATATAATACAACTTAAGTACTCTAATTTTTATCCCGCTGTGATATTACTTGTAATCCACGCGTGCGAAGCCGCGGGCAGCAGCTAGTTTAAACATAATATAAATTGTTAATGTATTATAAATTGTAATTGTCATACGACTGGCATTTCTATTGTATAATTGCCACTTCTGAGCCGGTACTAGTAATTTCCTGGCATTTTTGTTGTTCAGTCTTTCGGAGACATACAGAAATACATGAGATTAGTATCTCACAAATACGTTTTTTTTTTCGACTAGGAATACTCATTTTACATTCACTGAGGTACCCCAAATCAGAAGGCCGTAACGCAATACTTAAGAAATATATCCATGATATGCATTCTAACAGCATTTAGGATATTTTGTTACTGGATAGTTCTAATGTGCGAAGAGCACATATACAAACTTATCAAGTTCAATTTGCAGTCGATTATTTTACTTGTGTGTATTACTTTAATTATGTCTAATAGTTGGAACTGAACTTTTTAATCTATCTTCTTTACTTAATATTCATTTTAATATATGTATAAAAATACACACACACACACACAACAATACAGCTACTAACTGTTAGTTGGCTCCTGTAACACAGGTATATCACCTAGCACAGGAGTCAGGGACTTCACACTTATTTGCACCAATTTTTTGTGTAAGAAAGATTATTATTATTATTAGTTAGGTATCAATTTGTATGTCAGTTGTGTACGAGCACTTAATAGTCAAAGCAGCGTCAGTAAATTGTATAATATTTTTAACAATTCTTGCTATCATTAATATAAATATTTGCAGACCCAGTACCTTCCCTGCTGGGTATCAGAACCATATTGAGGGAAATACATTCTGATTTATTCTTTCTCTCTGATATTTTGAGAATGGAGTATTTGACCTAGTTTCAGATCTCTGCACTAGTTTCAAACTTGCGAAAGATAGAGCTTTGAGAATCGTTAAACTTGAACATTTAGATGTGTACCTATTTCAGAATTAGTCATAAATCAAACAGCTTTTTCACTTGTACCATCTATCAGTCCAAATAAAATACTTGAAACTGCGTGCAGTAGGTACCGGCGCCATAGGTTGCCGGAGACGATTCAACAAATGCCACCACTCTTGAATGCTTACCCTGAAACAAAATAAAACCTTTATTGATATACACAACAAATCATCAAATCACACAAATATTCCCAAGTACCCAAACAGATGACACAAAGTTCCAGCCAATCGGCGCACATAACGGAATAAGTTGCTGTTGCTCGGCAGATAGCAACTAAATAACTGTAGTTAACAAGTATATAAAGTAGGTGGTTATCGCACAATGGGCGTTTCAGTCGTTAGTGATATAGGTGCGGCCCGTGCTGAAAATGTGAGCCGATAAGTTAAGGTAGCGGACAGACTGACGGGCGGAGCGGGGGCGGGGAGCAGTCTGTTGTGTCCAATGGAAAAGTTAAAAAGAGGCGATAAAAAGTTGAATGTTGTGTGCTTTTGTTGACATAGAATATTTTACGTAAGTTATTTTTATCGATTTAAGACGAAAACTACTTCAGCTAATATTTAGTTGGATGTTAAAGCTATACAATCCATGGTAGCCTTTAGAGTCTATTTGCAATAGTAATCCATATCTAGCCAATTGAGTCACGTTACTTATTACGAGCTACTGATTAGCATACTTATTAAACATATGGGTCGTTATGAAAAATAAGGCGATTTCTTTCATATTCTCAGTGAAGTCTATTCCCCCGCTCTCGCTCCGCTTTGAACACTTCTCTAAATCGGTTCGGATTTTCCCTACGATATCTAAAACCGAGCCTGGCAATTAGGATAGTTTGCGACCGCTCCATTGCCAAATGATCTGTGAGTTTTAACTATGTGCCGATAGCGGTAGGAGCCGGGCCCCGGGCCTGGGCCTGGAGGCCACCCGTCATTACCTACAAACTTTATACCAACATTATTTACACTCTCGAGTAACGCTCCAAACCTGATGGAACAGATTTTGTTCGTGAAACTTTGACTTTTTAAACTTTGCTGTTATTTTAATTAAGTTTATGTATTAGTAATATTTTTACAGTAGCTAATCTCGGAAAATTGGCAGGGTGATATATTGTTAATTTACCGCTTAGCGAACAAAGTTTTGTTACCAGTTTTAATGTGCCTATGTACTGCCCGGAATTTACAGGATCGGTACTCACTACAGGTAACTTTCTGTTCGTGCAACTGAGTTTTGTTAATTCATCTCGTTCTCTCCTTTCTGTAGCATAGTTCTCTTAATAAGTATTAAAACTAGTTTGATGATCTATCACTATCTACTAGTTGACTCCATGTCGTTTGACGTGACGTTCAAGCCACGTGGTCGTCACGGTGGCGAGGGATTACTTGACAAATCAGGACGAGGAAAAAACTTAGATTATTCAGCAGATTAAGTTCGCTGGTATAAGATATCAGATAAAAGAGGACAGTGATAAATAAGATTTCCTTAAGGGAAGCCAATTCGTGCAAAGTGTTCTACTAAAAATAAAAGTTGGTTTATCCTTCAGAAATAACCTCACAACATTACCTTCAATCTTTATCAAATAAAGAGCAACTTCATCTTGTCCACGTATCCTGAGATCAGTGAACTGCTCATCATTACGAGAGTCTTTTATCTTGTGAGCTTCCCTCCAATTACGTGATTCCTTGTGTTCAAGACCTCACTCCGTGTAATGTTAAAAACCGGTACATTGTATGATTGTAGGTAGGTACGTCACGCGCGCAGGGGTCGGAAAATTGAGGTCATACGCAACTCATCTTCAGGTCAATTAAACCCTTAACGGATGTGGTGATAACCCAAGTAGGTGGATGTAGCAGAACTAGAGTCATAGCGGCAGATGCTGGGGAATATCCGATTAAGCACTGACACCGACCCTGTCTTTACGTGTTACTCTTAAAATTTGCTTTAATTGTTTCCAGAACCGTGGATTAGTTATCACACTCAGAATCCCCTTGTGAGCACTTACACTTGATGTATTAGTTATCAGATTGTCACAAATCGCTTCATCCGTCGCCTCAGACCATCCCTGCCGTTGCCGCGCACAGTCACCAACAGTCAGCGTATATCGCACGGTGAGAGCCGCTTTGTTAATTTTTGATGAATCGGATAGGTTAGAGTAGTTTGCTGCCTTTAATAATATACCGCTTTACACGCTGACATCGCAATTTATGTTGGAACTCCGCTGAAACACCGCTCCGCTGGTTTCATGAAAAATTTTAAACTACGTACAGACTAAAGAGAAATAAAGAGGTATACTAAAATCTGGAACTACGAAGGATTAATAGTTATCTGTAGTAGTTTATTAGGCGTACTCTCGTAAGTCAAAAAATGTAGAGTAACTTTGGCAACGTCAGAGGAGGACTTAAAATTTCCTCATCCAAGATTCTTTATAATGAAAGGTAGGATATCACCTTAAGGTAGACTGGTAGAAAATGCCTAAGGCATTAAGTCCGCCATTGTGCAATTTTTTTCATTGTGCATGAAGTTTTAATAAATAAATAAATAAATATCAGGACTGGCCGCAAACCGGAATTTTGGAACCCCCAATTCGGACCTAGTTTTTCTGGTGGTTTCGGAGAACAAGTGGCAACTAGTGTCGGCGTCAGCAATGATTAATGGAGCTGCTGAGTTATCTGCGCTGACCGAGGAGGGTGTCGGACGAAAAATCATTAGTCTCGACTGAGTCGGGTCTCGTCGCGAAAATCATTAAGTAGGGACAAAAAATCATTAACTGCGAGGCTTTTGGCAAAAACTAATGTAACATTAATGGCGTGGTCTCAAGTCCACGGGAAGGATCGATGATAATTGACTTACGTATTTATATTTTTACTTCAACTTTTTATAAATTGTGAATACAAAAGATGGGAGAATTTTTTTAAATAAATTTCGGTTTCATTGTTACTGATTACCATAGGTCGGAATAGGTAGAGTGAATTGGGGTCATTGATCGGAAACGTATATATTAATATGGACATTACTCCGCATTGGTTGATTATTAAAATAAAATGTTTAGATTATATTAAGTCATAGAACCGTTTGATTTGGCCATACCCTTCATTAGAGTTCTTTTGAGTGAGTAGGCTTAATAAACTAGCGCGCTTTACCATCAACGATTGCATCACTGCTTACCATCAGGCCGGATTGCAGTCAAGCGCTAGTTTGTAATTTATTTATAAAAATAAAATATTGAAATGTATTACTTAATGCTAAAGTAATGTATAAGTAAATAATAAATTAGTTTAGTTTTGTTTCCTTCCTTTAAATGAATTGAGTGGTAATAATGTCACTACCAACATTAATAATATTTACTTGGATTCGGAATTACATTCCGGGAAAATGGCTTATCCACGTTCTTCTTTCTGTGAACATTTATGATACAAGTACCAAAAATCACTCTACCTATTCCGACCTATGCTGATTACGGAAACGTCGTATCTAGAGTGATGTTTTGCGCCCTATTGCGTTCTAAGCTAACGCGCATGCCTGTATAAAAAAAAAATACCAGAAAGTAAATTCTCGACTATTATGTATACTCTTATAGTTTGGATACTTTTCTACCGATAAAACTTCCAATGTTGACAATTACATCCAGGTAAGTCATGTAAATATGTCTAGTTTTTGTGAAAACATTGTACGCTAACCTTGGCTGCTATCAATGTAAGCCCATTATTCTTAGATTAAACCTCAAAGCACCACTCCATGCACACCCTCCTAATTCTATCGCAATAAGTTTTAATGATAGCACTCATACGCCGCTCAGCCCGACAATGGTGCTGATGGCACTGATGTCGGTCCATTTTCCGCGTTGTTGGCTAATGGCACGTCACTGTCCACAGTCCGTCGCCATTTTCAAATAATTACGCACAATTGCGGAGCTTTCCGTACTGTATCGTTGTAATACTCCTGCAGGTACACGCTTGCGATCGATTTTACCGTAAGTGATGGTTTATTGTTAAAAAATTTCAATTATCTTCCAGACATAATTTAACATCTAAGCCTTATTAATTTAAAATTATTCTATAAACGTAAGTTGTGCGAGAAAGCTTTTTATACCGTTAAAGAATATGTCGAGGACAAAAATGCTTCGTCTTGAGCTGCTTTTAATTTTGCAGACGGAATGTTTTTTATCAAGTAAAGTCACGCGCGCGGCTCCACCAGCAGTCGTGGCTGACGACGACGATCCGCACGCTACGACAAGAGGTCACTTAAATGACTCTGCTCCAACACCGCCCAAAATTAAGGCGACTGCTAGCAGTCCACGCGGAGACGGCGAGCAGACGGCCAGCTGTCCACCCGTCGACTCCTCTAGATTTTTCTAGCTTTCGTCTTTTTTACAATGCCCTGATTCACAACTGCATAATTGCATAGCACACGTGTGAGCAATATGTACTTATTGTAAAGCCACTATATATACTGGATACGTCTTTCATTGACTTGAATGTGCTTTAGTTGCTGAATGGCATGCTCATTCTAATGTCTCCCTGGCCGTGACGTGTATGTTGGATCATGGTTGAGCTGAATGATGCTGATCCACACAATATCATGTTCGAGAACGAGCGTCTTCAGTTGGGACTGGTCATCTCTTAGTTGCCACGACTTATTTTAATTTCTGAATTGTCTTATGTTTTCACGACAAAAGCTTTTTATGTGCGATGTGCAACATGTATGATGAAATTACTTACATTAATGTTTCTGACACCACAACGGTCCGAAGGA
The DNA here is from genome assembly GCA_017933935.1 of Sesamia nonagrioides. Taxonomy (NCBI): domain Eukaryota; kingdom Metazoa; phylum Arthropoda; class Insecta; order Lepidoptera; family Noctuidae; genus Sesamia; species Sesamia nonagrioides. The sequence continues at coordinate 1,012,864 of JADWQK010000289.1, forward strand.
AGCGTTTCGCCACGTCTTTTATACCGCGTACATCGAGGGACTGGAACAATTTGCCAGCGGCGCTATTTCCGTCGGATTACAATTTAAGTGTCTTCAAAACTATGTAGAGTGAACATTTAAAAGTGAACATTCAACTTTACCATCACCGATTGCATAGCTGCGTAGCATAAGGTGGAATTGCGGTCAAGCAGTAAAATTTATAAAAAAAAAAAACACTTTGGAGTGGGCAACTACCATTTTCTCCCTGCTTGACTTACTTCTTGATAATTCAAAAGTGAAATACCAAATTGCTTTGACTTTGATGTGGATGTGTACCTTGTTAATTCCAATGAGCTCACACTCTATCGAATGCAAACACGATCCTGAAATGAAGTTTACTGACGACGGATCTTTTCCGTACAATTTGATCAATAAGGGACGCAAGAGCACAGTTTCACCTCTCTTTAATAACTTCTGTGTACTCACCTTGAAATAGGATTTCTACGGCTATTCCCTACTAATATTGAAATACATCAGACAATAATTATGGTAATTATGTAATGGAATGAATGAATGTCATTCTTTAAGGAAGCAGCAATGAAATGCTGAGGTTTGGGTCGATAGTTTTGAAACGTCTTATTATCTATCTATTATCTATATATATAAAAATGAATTGCTGTTCGTTAGTCTCGCTAAAACTCGAGAACGGCTGAACGGATTTATCTTATCTTGGTCTTGAATTATTCGTGGAGGTCTAGGAAAGGTGTAAAAGGTGAGAAAAATACGAATAACTGCCGGGAAAATCCTCAAAACAGCATTTTTCTATTTCCCATACAAACGTTTTCTAAATAAAATGGAGAGTCAATTTGTAATTTATTACCGCTGCATAAAGTTCAAATTCGCGTGCGCGTTAGAGGATCTAATATCGCGTTCTGATGAAACTCAACAAAAGTAAAAGTGAATCGCAAACGCGACAAAATTGCATAGAAAGTACCAGGGTCGCACAAAAGTGTAGAAGTCGAAACAATGAAGCTCATTCATCATTATTAATCTAATATTACATGCATGAAGTTTTATTTTGCCTACTTTGAGGAGTTGCAAGGTACCAGGGTCGCACAAAAGTGTAGAAGTCGAAACAACGAAGTTGATTCATCAATATTAATCTAATATTACATGCATGAAGTTTTATTTTGCCTACTTTGAGGAGTTGCAAGGTACCAGGGTCGCACAAAAGTGTAGAAGTCGAAACAATGAAGCTCTCATCATAATTATCTATGAAGTTTTATTTTGCCTACTTTGAGGAATTGCAAGGTGGGTCGCATAAAAGTGTAGAAGTCGAAACAATGAAGCTCATTCATCATTATTATCTATCTAATATTTATTACATGGATGAAGTTTTTTTTTGCCTACTTTGAGGAGTTGCAAGGTACCAGGGTCGCATAAAAGTGTAGAAGTCGAAACAATGAAGCTCATTCATCATTATTATCTATCTAATATTACATGGATGAAGTTTTATTTTTCTTTATATATATTATTCTGCTGTACGTGTGTATGTCATTGAACTCCTCCTAAACGGCTTGACCAATTTAAATGAATTTTTCTGCATGCGTTTGAGTGTTGCCGTGGATGGTTTAGATTCACAAATCAGCCCGGCTGATGGCGCCGATTGCTTGAAAAAGCATGTGATCTCGGTAACGTTATTTCTAATTCTCAAACAATTTTGTGCTACCCTGGTACCTAGCACCTCCGCAAAGTAGGCAAAATAAAACTTCTTCCATGTATTATTATCTATAATTATTATACAACATATTTTTCAAGAATGGCTGAACCGATTTTGTTGAAAATTGGTAGGAAGAGGTAGCTAAGAACTGGGAGAAGGACATAGGATACTTTTTATCCCGTTCCCGTGGGAATGAATGAGCTTCATTGTTTCGACTTCTACAGTTTTGTGCTACCCTGGTACCTTGCACCTCCTCAAAGTAGAGAAAATGAAATTTCTTCTATCTATTTAATGTGATTTAATGATGAAATGTTACAAGCCGATTACAAGGTGAAGGAAAACATCTTAAGGAAACCTGGACCTTAAGTCTGAAATCGCCAACCCGCATTGAGCGAGCGTGGTGATTACGCTCAATTCTACTCCTTATGAGAGGAGAACTATGCCCAGCAGGGGGACGATAATAAAGGTTGATGATGATGATGAGTTTCATTGTTTCGACTTCTCCCCTACACTTTTGTGCTACCCTAATTATCCTAATTTAAAAAGTAAAAAATAAGATCATGTTATATTGTTGCCTTTAAGGCGGAACAAAGTTCGCCGGGTCAGCTAGTCTGAGATAAATTATACATGTACAACAACTGTTAACACAACTCAATTTAAATATTGGTGTTTATTAAGAGGGCAATAACTAGCCCTCGTTACCTTAACCACATTTTGTAAATGTTCTGTTCCAACATGGCATTTAGCTTTTAGCAACACTCACTAATTCGGTCAGTGTAGGCGCTCCACGTGATGTCCATACATCAGCTCGGGATAAAAGCGGCGCGGGGGGGGGGGTCTGCTGGTGGTGAGGAGAGCTCGCTTGCAACACGTGCCCGACTCAAATTAATCATTCCTATGTCGTATTAGCTACCTGCCCCCAACCATGCCTCTGTCATTTTAATTATATCAAAGACTTTCTTTTTAGGAAAATTAATTTTCGGCATAATTAGGGATACGTTAAAAATGCGCGATTATTGGAATTATGAAGTGATTACGTTAATTATAACATGAAGACATTTAATGATGTTATCTCGTGCTAGATGGATATCATAGGTCAACGGGCAGGAATCTGTATAAAGGTCAAGAAATTAAATTGTGTAAAAACATAGATGAATGTCTCACTAAGAGAATTACAAAATGCACAATACACATAAATAAACTTTGAATTCTAGTTATCTATAGCAAGAATTGCCCTATTATAACTGTTATATCTTGATATAATAGTTCACTATTGGGTGAACGTAGCTTATAATTTGAAGTAACAGTGCCAAACCTCGGCAAATAAGAGCCATTCGTTAACATATTTGTTTCGCGCACCGGTCGTGATATACTGGTACTCAATTACACTTGCGTCCTATTAGGTGGCAAAGTAACTTTAAACTTTTAAAGGTCTGAGTAACTGCAAAGCTGTGTAATATAATATTGCCGAGTTAAATAGACGATGTCCTGAGGGCGTGGCGGGGCGGGGCCCGACTCCGCGATTCGGTGGATTTATATCAACAGTCGGTTACAAATCTTGGGTGAGCCACATTCGAAATACAGTTCACTTTGTACAGGATTTACGTTTATTAAGCGGGCTTAAGATGCGATACGTTCCTCACAATCTAGAGAACAAAGCGCCGCTCAAAAAGTAGTTATGTATCTGTTAATTGGTCGGGTGATAATGTATATAACCCAATATTTAATAAAGTAAATAAATAATGTAAAAGCAGAAAGTCTAGTAGGTACACACATTTATAACAGTGCTCGTAAAATTCCCGTCGCTACTTCACTAATTTACTAAATAAAAACAAAACTTTAAGTAACAAACAAGACACAAAGGAAATCTAATTCAAATGCGAGACATAGAAAGCCAACGGATAATGAAGAACAACAAGGAAACGGAGAATTGAAGAGTTAGAGAAATTGATGTTATTGAAGTTCTGTACAAAATGTTGGCAACTCCCGGCTTATTATATTAAAGAACTTGAAAAAAAAAACAATTTTGTAAACAAATACATATTAGATACCACATGAAAAATACATCTTATTATTATACTGAAGGCATCGCCTTTTTGGGATTAGCAGGCCTCACATATCTAGAAAAAGGACTTTAAAAAGTACAGGTTTAATTTGGTAGTATTGGGAATCTATGGATTTCTAGATTGAATTTCAGTCTTCGTCAAATATTGGAAACATTTGAGCAATTTTCCGCAATATTAAGTAAGCTCATTCGTAAAAAAACGGCCAAGAGCTTGTCGTGTCAGGCTCAGTGTAAGGTTTCGTAATTAGTCATACGTCACAATAAGTGTTCCCACTTCAGAGTTAAAAAACTGGGCTCTTTGTTACATTGAGTTGAGTCAGGAATCTGTAAAAACGGGCCCACGAAGGACGGTGATAACTGAAGAAAGATTTATAGATTTCAACTATACACGGAAAATTCGAAAATATATTTTCATATCAGTCCTACCACGAATAGGTAAAAGGGGTTCTAACATTGACTGATAACCAGGCAATGCAACTTTAAATTTCTACGGCTAAATAAATGTCGCTTACCCGCATTGTCTGTGGATCGGTTATTATATCCTGCAAGTGTTTAGATATTGTACGTTATGGACAATGAACCAATTTCAATGATAACGAGAGATTAACCAAAAAGTTGCGAACCAGAAATCCGAATATTTAATAGCCGTTACCCCTCTTAAGAGGTCGGATCGGGTATGGAACTGAGGAAAAAACTTAATAGCGCGAAGTAACGTAAAGTACAGTGCGATCTCTCTCGGGTTGAATTTTCGGTGATAATTTTGGATTGTTTTGATAAATCTTTTTTGTTTGCAAGTATATACGTTCAGAATAGCAAAATATGTATGTATATTAAAATAGCAAATATATGCATATACGCTTAATTTATAAACTTTGTTCAGAAATAATTTTGTATATTTTTTTAAAAACTATTTGACATATCAAGTTCAAAATTATTTTATTAAAGTTTCTTTATAAAATTTAACTTTTGTGATTTTTCCATATTTTTAAACTAAGTTATTTCAATCGTCGATCATTTCCGAAAATATTAACAATATCAAAAAAACCGGCCAAATGCGAGTCGGACTCGCACACCGAGGGTTCCGCTGTACAAACGTAGCGGTTTACAATTTATGACGTACAAGCTTTCCGCCAGCGGCTTCGCCCGCGTGGAGTTCGGTTATATCGCGCTGTTTAAATTCCCCTCGGGAACATCAAAGTTTTCCGGGATAAAAGGTAGCCTATGTTCTTTCTCAGGGTCTAAAGATTGTCTGTGCCAAACTTCATCAAAATCGGTTGAGAGGTTTAGGCGGGAAAGCGTAACAGACAGACAGAGTTATTTTCGCATTTATAATACTAGCATTGATTTAGAATTTTTCACAGTTTAGAGGCAATTAGATTTAAGAAGTGTTTGATATGAATTTCAACTTTAATATCTCTACGCGTTCATGTGAAAAAGGGTAGGTAGTAAGTTTATAATTATTAAAAAAATATTTTATGTCATGTAAGCAAAAATAATTGTTGAGTTGTTACCTGTCTAGTTGTCCAAAACAGCGATTAACTCAGGGTTATATTGAAGCACGTATAAAATGTATTGAAGATTACTGGAATATTTTCACCAATGCACATCAAGACTTGTTGAAATGTACTCCAAAGGAAGCTCGACCGCAGTTAAGTTATTTTACTAAAGATGTATATTATTCCACCGAAGAACTTTTTTTGAACATGAAAGCCGACTTAAGAGACATGTTAATAAATTTAAGTCGCGTCAGTTCAGACCCAACATACGCCCCGGTTCAAGAAAAGATACCTTCTTCTTCTTCTCAGATGAAATTACCGAAGATCGAGTTACCTAAATTTTCTCATAAATATGAAGAGTTTCCTACTTTCCAAGATTTATTTACCTCAATGGTACATAACAACCCGTCCATAAGCAAGGTACAAAAATTACATTATTTAAAAACAAGTGTCACTGGTGAAGCAGAATCGTTGTTGAGACATATACAAATTACGGAGAATAATTACGATCAAGCATGGGAACTTCTCAAAGGCCGCTACGGAAATAAACGTCTCATAGTCTCCTCTCTATTGAAGCAATTATGTAATCAAAGGAAGAATAACACCCAATCCGCAAGTAGTGTAAAAAGTATTTTGGACACAACAACCGAGTGTTTAAATAGTTTAAATAATTTAAACGTGCCAACGGATTCCTGGGATCCTTTAATAATATTTCTAGTGGTGCAGAAGTTGGACCCAGAGTCCCACAAAGAATGGGAAGAATATGCTTACAAGGAAAATTGCGAAACATTACCTACCTGAACGAGTTTAAAAAATTCCTTGAAGCTAAGTTCCGTACCTTAGAGATGGTGACTCCAAATACTTCTACATACAAAGAGAGGACTACTACAGTGAAAGAGCGTTCATATCACACGGCGACGAATACAAACGACAAAACTTGCATTATGTGCAAAGAGAAACACACACTGTGTCATTGCAAAGAATTTGCAAAGATGGATCCAACACAACGAAGTCACTACGTGACTAACAACAATTTATGTTACAACTGTTTGCTACCTGGCCACAGGGTATTTAAATGCCGTATACCTAGTACATGCCATGTGTGCCACAGGCGTCATCACTCCCTACTGCACGAACAGAGGTACGATAGCGGTCGTCAGTTAGGTCAATCAGAGAACCCATCACAACCTAACGTGACGGCACATACACGTGTAGAAGAGCAAGAGAAGGAAGAAACAGTGATCGCGTCTAATTATGTGAGCAAGAAGAGACAGCAAACAGCCCTTTTAGCAACTGCAATGGTAACAGTTAAGAGCAAGACAGGACAAACCATTGCACTAAGAGCACTTGTTGATCCAGGCTCTCAGGCCAATTTTATAAGCAACTAGCTTTCCGCCCGCGGCTTCGCCCGCGTGAAGTTCGGTTATATCGCGCTTTTTAGATTTCCCTCGGGAGCATCAATTTTTTCGAGATAAAAGGTAGCCTATGTTTTTTCTCAGGGTCTAAAGATTATCTGTGCCAAATTTTATTAAAATCGGTTGAGAGGTTTAAGCGGGAAAGCGTAACAGACAGACAGACAGACAGACAGACAGACAGACAGACAGACCGACAGACAGACAGAGTTACTTTCGCATTTATAATATTAGTATGGATAAGGCGGCTCAAATATTACATCTGGAAAGACAACCAGCTAGAGCGACTGTGGTTGGGGTGGCTTCTACGAAGACTGACATCAAACAATTGGTTGAAGTTTATATAGCACCAAGATGGGATTCAAATAGGAACTTATGCATACAGGCTTATGTTTTGACCAAGCAACTTACCTCTAACATTCCACAACAAACAATTGCTGTTGGTGATTGGAAACATTTGAAGGGAATTACGCTGGCTGATCCGAAATACTTTCAATTAGGATCAGTCGATTTATTGCTTGGTGTGAAAGAATATTCCAAGATCATAGAAGACCAGATTGTTAGAGGACCTCCTGGAACACCATGCGCACAGAAGACTACACTAGGCTGGATCTTGTTTGGTCAAATAAACACACAACCTGAAGAGTCTATAGTAGTCATGCATACACAAGTAGATATAGGCGAAATGTTGAAAACCATCTGGGAGATTGATAGAGATACTGAAAGAAAACAAACAAAAGATGAGAGATTGTGTGAAGAAATATATACAGACACACACAGAAGAGATGAAACAGGAAGATATATAGTGACACTACCATTTAAGTCTGAGAACAGAGAATGTCAATATGGAAATACAAGAAACATAGCAATGCAAAGACTTATGAGTTTAGAAAGAAGATTCAAAAGGCAACCTAAGTTAAAAGAAGAATATGTTAAAGTTATAGAAGAGTATTTTAAATTAAATCATGCAGAAGAAGTACCTATAGAAGAGTTAAATAACAAGGGTTTCTACTTACCTCACCACGCTGTCTTGAGAGAAGATAAAGAAAGTTCAAAAACGCGTATCGTCTGGGACGCGTCATGTAAGGGAGACAATGGCGTGTCATTGAACGATGAGTTGCTGACAGGACCCGTGCTCCAGGACGATCTTCGTAGCATCATTATGAGATGGAGAATGCATGCTGTAGCATTCACAGCAGATATAAAGATGATGTATAGAATGATACTACTTACCAGAAGAGATGTAGACTTCCAAAGGTTTCTGTGGAGAAAAGATCAAGAAGTAAAAGATTACCGTTTACTTACCATGACATTTGGAACCGCTGCAGCACCTTACTTGGCCGTCAGGACGTTAAGACAGCTGGCTCACGATGACGCTGAAAATTATCCTCTTGCTGCTAATGTTACACTTACGGATTACTATGTGGATGATATCCTTTCAGGGAAAGACACCGTAGCTGAAAGCGTAGAAATAATGAAACAACTGAAAGAGATGATGCAGAGAGGTGGTTTTGAACTTAAAAAATGGTCATCGAATAGTGTCGAATTTATTTCCGCCGTTGAACCGCAAGATAGATCATCCAACGCAAATGTGGATCTGAATGTAGATGGCACTGTCAAGGCCCTTGGTATCTCATGGAATTTAGGCACAGATCAACTTGAATACAAACTCAATCTTGCTGAAAGTGGGTCAAAGATCACAAAACGGAGTATTCTGTCCGACGTGCAAAAATTATTTGATCCGCTTGGCTGGATTGCACCGAGTGTTGTCATGGCGAAGATGTTGATCCAAGAGCTTTGGTTGAATAAACTAGATTGGGACGAAGTTGTTAGTCCGTCATTAACTGAGAAATGGAAAGCAATACGTGTAGATTTGGAAGGAGTAAATAGCATAAAACTCAATCGATGGCTACGAACTAAAGAAACTGAAAATGACAAGATTCAACTGCACGGTTTTTGCGATGCATCGCAGAATGCTTACGGCGCTGTGGTGTATGCCAGAGTCATAACTGATGAAGGAATCATAACTGAAATCATCGCTGCCCGAACAAAGGTTGCACCATTACGAGCAATGTCTCTACCAAAACTCGAACTGTGTGGAGCGGTCCTGCTTTCTAAATTACTACACCATGTTTCAAGGGCGATGAGAATACAACCTTCACAGATTTATGCCTGGACAGACTCATCAATAGTATTGGCATGGCTGCTGGGTGACCCTAATAAATGGAAAACGTTCATTGCTAACAGAGTGGTAGAAATTACAGACAAGACAGATAAAGATCGATGGTTTCACGTGCAGTCACAGGATAACCCAGCAGACATTGCATCCAGAGGCATGCTACTGTCGGAATTAACTCAATGCACCATGTGGTGGAAAGGACCACAGTGGCTAAGAAAAGACAAGATCAATTTGATTAGACCTAATAACAATCATACTGATTTAGAAGCTAAGAAAGACAAAATAGAAGTAAACCTGAAAATAGACAATCAAGAAGAGAAACATTTAATAACACAATTTGAAGATTTTGAAGATTTAAAGGAACTTACCACAACTATTGCATACTGCATTAGATTTTTGAGACTTAAGAAGACTTCAACAACAGAGGAGATACTTACAGTTAAAGAGATTGATAATGCACTACAGAAATCTATACAAATCGTACAAAGAGAAGAGTTTGAAGATGAAATCAATGCACTACGAAATAAATGTCAAATTAAGAAACGAAGCAGTTTAAAATCACTTACTCCATACTTGGATGAATGCAATATACTCAGGGTGGGCGGAAGATTAAGACATGCTGATTTAAGCCATGATGGTAAACATCCTATCATTCTTGGACATAAAAACAAACTTACTTCCCTCATTGTTGATGACGCTCACAACACACAAACATTACATGGTGGAGTACAACTGATGATGAGCTGCCTACGAACGAAGTACTGGATTATCAGGGCGAAGTCTTTAGTGAAGATGCACATCCATAGATGCATGATATGTGCACGACGCACTGCAACAGCTCAGAAGCAGCTTATGGGAGACTTACCCAAGCTTAGAGTAACACCTGCGAGGCCTTTTATCAACAGCGGAGTGGATTTTGCCGGCCCTTTGCAAGTTTTATGGTCCAGAGCGAGAGGTGCCAAAACCAGCAAGGCATATATTGCAATATTTATTTGCCTGTCTACTAAGGCTATTCACCTTGAACTGGTTGGAGATTTAACTACTGAAGCCTTCATTGGTGCCTTCAGACGATTCACTGCAAGACGAGGCAAATGCTGTAACCTATGGAGCGACCAAGGCCGAAACTTCGTAGGGGCAAATAAGGAGTTAGAACAAGCATGGAAAGGGGCAGATTTGGATTTTGCTACGCAGATTCTGAATAAGTTGGTCTATGAAGGGACCCAATGGCATTTTATTCCCGCTTACAGCCCAAATTTTGGGGGTTTATGGGAGGCGGGAGTGAAGAGTATAAAGCACCACCTTCGACGTGTACTTACCATCAATTTGACCTTTGAAGAAACTTCAACAGTGCTCTGTCAAATCGAGGCATGTTTAAACTCCAGGCCTTTATGTCCTATAGATGACAACGACATTGATAATCTAGACCCACTCACACCAGGCCATTTTTTAATAGGAGAAGCTCCAGTGATGATTCCCAGTGCCAACGTAGAAGATATGAGAGTAAGTAGTCTATCCAGGTGGCAACATTTGCAAAAGATAATGATAGATTTTTGGAGAAAATGGCAAGAAGAATATTTGACAAGGCTACAGCAGAGACCTAAATGGTTAAAAACAGAGAAAGAATTTGAGAAAGGGAATATAGTGCTAATAAAAATGGATAATTTGCCACCTGCGAAATGGGCACTTGGTCGTATAATAGACAAACATCCGGGAGAAGATGGTAAAACAAGAGTATACAGCGTAAAGAGTGGTGACAGTGTTGTGAAAAGAAGTGTAACTAAGTTGTGTGCATTGCCTGTAGATACTGAGTAGTTAAATTTAAAGTGTAAGATTGAAATTGTTAGTTTAAAATTTAAAATTTGTTTGTTGAGATATAACATGATGTTTTTAAGATAATTTAAAAGAACTTACAGTTCTTTTGGTGGGCGGTATGTTGAGTTGTTACCTGTCTAGTTGTACATATATTGCAAAGCGCCCGACCAAGTTAAAAGCATGTTCATTATTTTTGTAAGATCAGTCGCATAAATACACTCGTACAGAACACACAGTGTTTTATTCCGAAAATTTCTCAAGCTAAAGTGAACCCTAAGCAAGTGAACAATAATATTTTAATATTTTATGTAACTTCAAATTTATCATTTTCACAATTTTTCCTTTATCTGTCTGTACTATAATATAACGTTGCTTCGTGCCGAATTTCAAGATTCTGAGTTCACTTGAAGTACCTTGTAGGCAAAGAGATTTAAGATATATAGAGAGGGCATGTGTCAAAATGGCATAGAAAAACTGTGATCCCATGGCTCAGTTCCGCCATCTAGTACAATATAGCAAAATTAGATCGACAATTGGAGACATCAAATAGTAAAAATGAAATAAGTTTATATAAAATATATTCAGCTATTGCCCGGTAGGTGGCCAGTGTGGTCTATGTTGCCAGATCCGATTTAATACCCTAGTATAGTTCAAATCGGGTAAATAAATATTGAAAAGTAAATAAATTAAGTGAAACTTGTCTTGTACAAACAAAAACTGTTTTAGAATTTTATTCGCTACTATTCATTTACCGTGACACCGTCTATTGGCATTTTAGATGTTTTATGCTTACGAATTATTTTAACGCTCAGTTTATTGCGATTTTTAAGTGTAATAGACCTTTTAGGCCATAAAGCGCATTTTGTTTTGCAATTTTCGTTTGCATTTCGTTTTTAGCAAAATTATTCTTTTTACATGTTTGTTTGCAAATATTTTTAAATGGCAATGCAAAAAACTGGTAGGGTTTGTATCATTTCGATATAAAGTTATCGATAATATTCAAAGAAGTTACTACGACGATGTTTTTTCGCATTATGATAGCTTGAAACAAAAAATTAGGAAGCAGAATAATTATGGGTAATTTCAAGTTTACAAGTTTCTTATTTATATAATTCTTTTAATATAATAGGCGTTAAAGTTTAAAATTGCCGATTAGTACTGAAAATCTAAATAATTGCTTATTTTTTAATTTTTAAATAATTCATTTATAATAAATATATAGGAAGGTCGTTTATGCCTTTGTGATAGAACTCTGAGGATCTAGAGTGCACAAACTATGTGAAAGCAGAACTGCCTCCTGGGAAGAAAACTTCTTGTCACGTAGATAATTGTCCAAATCACGACAAAAATGGTAGTCTGCTGGAGCAAGACCTATACAAGATTCGTACGCCATTATATTTAAAAACAGCAAAAAAATCACGGTTATTGTATGGGAGCCCGCCTTCAGTATTTATTTTATTTTAATTATTTATTTGTAATTTGAATATATAACCAAATATTCTGTGAACATTTTAAGCGTCTATCTGTTTCCGTTATTAATATGGAGCAAAAAACGGCAAAAATTCACGTTTGTTGTATGGGAGCCCCCTTAAATATTTTATTATTTTTATTCTTAGTACTTGTTGTTATAGCGGCAACAGAAATACTAACACAATCTCTGGAAATTACAACTGTCTCGCTATTACGGTTTATGAGATACAGCCTGGTGACAGACGGACAGACGAACAGAGAAGTCTCATGAATAGGGTTCGTTTTACCTTCTATGTACGGAATCCTCAAAATCACAAAGTAGCTCGCAATCATTGTACTACATATACGTACCTACATATTTTATGAATATATTTCATTATAAATAAGTTATGTAATCTATGTACTTATCCACTTAACCGTAAATTTTATTCCAATTTTTACGGTTAAGTAGAAAAGTACTGAAATTAATAACTTACTATTTCATTTCTAATACAAGGTACCGATTCTTTTTTTTTTTTTAATTTGATCGACAAGTCTTTCCAAAGTAGATAACTTCTCTTTTAAAATGCATTGAGCATAATTTCGACGAATGAGACGGAAGCCAATTTTCTTCTCTACGGTCTATCTGGACAAATCGTATCCACTTTTTCCCTACGACATTATTTTTATTCGGAAACCAAAAATAACAAAAACCTAGATAAATGAATAGTAATTGTTCATTCAATTTTGTTTATTAATATGATAAATAAAGAAAAATAAAAAAAAAAGAGTAAAATAGAGTTAATAATAAATAAACTTGAAATATAGTAATATTTTAAGTTTATTTAGCTATATTTTAAATGTCAATAAAATACAACAAAATGTATTCATCTTAATAAGTATTATCGATAACTAAATCGATAAACAACATTACTACATCTCTACAAGAAAATAGTAAAACTACTTAACAATAGAGGGCGCTTATTACAATAATGGAAAATTTTCTAGAACTATTTAAGATTTTTTTTAAATTTGAATTGCAGACGAAATATAAATAATTCATAGAAAAACATTCCGAAGTTAGGTCCAGTGGTTTTGAGGGGGTCCAGGTTCCCGTCGAGGTGCACATCAAGTACCTCGGCCTGATCCTGGATCCCCGTTGGGATTTCGAGGAGCACTTTAGGCTCCTCGCCCCGCGGCTGTGTTCTGTCGCAGCCGCCCTCGGACGGCTCCTCCCCAATTTGGGGGGGCCGAATTCGGCGTGCCGTCGGCTGTACCATGGTGTGGTGCGGTCGATGGCACTCTACGGAGCCCCGGTGTGGGCGGAGTGCCTTTCCCGGCGCATAGTGGCCCTGCTGCGGAAGCCGCAGAGGATCATCGCGACACGGACCGTGCGGGCGTACCGCACGGTCAGCCATGGGGCTGCCTGCGTGCTCGCGGGCACGCCGCCGTGGGAGGTCGATGCCCTGGTTCTGTCCCAGGTGCATCGACACCGTGTCGCGGCCCGGGAACGGGGGGAACGACCCGCCTTCGAGGAGGTAAGGCGGGTCCGAATAGCGGCTCAGGGGGAGGCCCTGAGTCGGTGGAGGGAGGCACTCCGCACACCAGCTGCCGGCCACCGGACGATTGGAGCGATTCGTCCGGTGTTGGAGGGATGGGTTGGGCGCCGGCATGGCAGCCTCACCTACCGCTTGGTGCAGGTAGTGACCGGACATGGGTGCTTCGGTCACTACCTGCACCGTGTCGCCCGTCGGGAGGAGTCACCGCGGTGTCACCACTGTGACTCTCTCGACGACACGGCCGAGCACACCTTGGTGGAGTGCCCGGCCTGGCGAAACGAGCGCCGCGATCTCGTTGCGGCGCTCGGAGGCGGAAGCCTCTCCCTGGCAACCATGGTGCGAGCCATGGTTGAAAGAGAGAGTGCATGGGAGGCTGCCGCCTCCTTCTGCGAGACCGTCCTCTTGCAGAAGGAGGCAGCGGAGAGGGAGCGGGAAGAGAATGCTCTTGCCGCTCCCATCCGGCGTAGACGGGCGGGGCGAAGAAGGCGGGGGACGAACCCCCGTCTCCTTTAGCCCCCGAGTGTGACCAGCGTGTGTGGGTAGCTCCCGCATGCGCATTGCACTGGTCACCACGTCTGGGGATTATCCATTCCCGGGTAATCCTCCCTAGGCGCGGAAACCGGCCTACATTAGGCCGGTAAGCCCTGAGAGTGGCCCGGAGTCAGATCTTCGGGCCGAGCCCGGGTCACTCTCAACGCAGGGCTCGAGGGAATAGTGGGTATTCCCGGCTCCGGCCGGGCGAGTCCCACACACGCCTGTCGCCTAGCTAGCGGCGGGTACGGTGCGTAACGCATTTTCACTCGTATAAAAAAAAAAAAAAAAAAAAAAAGGTCCAGTGGTTTTACTATAACGAGATGTACAGTAACACAAATCGCATCATGGCATATTTCCTTAGAAAATGTTTATTCTTGGTGGACACAAATTACGTCCTGACGCGCAGACTAGACTGAGCGACTTTTAACCAAGTCTATAAAAGTATTGGCTTACGATTTTGTTCGTGATGTCCTGTCTATTGTAAATATAATTTTAATGTCTTTGCTTGTAGGTTTTGATTCCCTAGCGTGTGACGGAAATTCGTCTAAGGTGTCGGTATAAACTGCTGTATCTTTTGATCGCTTTAACTTAGAAGTTTGATTTTTTCACTGCTTAAAGGGACAATAGACCTAGGTATTTGTTATAAATTTCAATTTAATACCTTTATTAGTTCGTGAGAAATAAGGTAGTAAGTTTCATTTTATTAAAATATGTTTATTATATTATATAACTAAAAAAATGTGATTTTCGCAATTTTTCCTATATTTGCATTATGTGACAATCCTTCATGCCAAATTTCAAGATTCTGAGTTTACGGGAAGTATCCTGTAGGTTTTGATTCCTTTGCGAGTGTCGAAAATTTGTTGAAAATATCGACATATCGGCTGTATCTTTTGATTGGCTTGGCTTAGAAGTTTGATATTTTCACAGCTTAAAGGGACAATGGACCTAGGTATTTGGTATAAATTTCAATTTGATAACTTTATTCGTTCGTGAGAAATAAGGTAGTAAGTTCCATTTTATTAAAATATGTTTATTATATTATATAACTAAAAAATATGATTTTCGCAATTTTTCCTATATTTGCACTATATGACAATGCTTCATGCCAATTTTCAAGATTCTGAGTTTACGGGAAGTATCCTGTAGGTTTTGATTCCTTTGCGAGTGTCGAAAATTTGTTGAAAATATCGACATAATCGGCTGTATCTTTTGATTGGCTTGGCTTAGAAGTTTGATATTTTCACAGCTTAAAGGGACAATAGACCCGAGTATTTCATGTGAATTTCAGCTTGATACGTCCACGCGTTCTTGAGATAAAGGGTGGTGACAGACAGACAGACAGACAGACAGACAGACAGACAGACAGACAGACGGACAACAAAGTGATCCTATAAGGGTTCCGTTTTTTCCTTTTGAGGTACGGAACCCTAAAAATGATTTTAGTAAACATGTATTCAATTTTAAATACCTATCCAACAGTGTATCACATGATAGGGAGATATCACTCCCCACTTTACGTGTATGGGGGGTACCGTAACAAAACAATTTTTTGCACTTTATCGGTGTGATTTTTATACGTGTTGATACCAAATTTCAGCTCTCTAGTGCTAACATCGTAACGTCATTGAGAATATCCGCGGACGGACAAACAGACATACATACTTGCCAAAACTATAAAGGTTCCTATGTAGTTGACTACGGAACCCTAAAATATAGTTGAGGGCAAAAAATAATATCTTAAAAGTGTTTTTGAGTCACTGGATTAGTGAACAAGTTTATTACAAGTTTGTCTCAAATTTCAATTTGGTATGAACTTTAATATAAATAGGCCCATCTCAGTCTTTAGGGATTAGAGCTAGAAAAGACTAATAATTTTACCCATCAACGAAATTGTTTTAGAACTACTTTAAACTTAATTTCGTTGTAGGTATTTTCATTGTGTGATGTTCATGACCCGCTTACGAGTGTAGCCTCGTATATAATGAGAGCGTGATCGCGAGGAAGGCTTCCGGTACACGACTCACATCCGACACGTTATGACGTCACCCACTGTTCAAACTGTTCTAACCTTGTTTGTAGACTAAGTGCTCTCCCTTTTATTGTTATTTAAATTCAATAACAACTTCTTCGAACTGTCAGTGGGCGCAACATTGAATTTCCATCAAGTCATCGATTAGAAGCCACGTAAACTGAAAGTTAAACGAAAAATTAACAAGTACAAGGTTCATTAACGTCTGTCTTTTGTAAAGTTCATTGAGTTTAGTAAGAAGTGGAACATTTGTGAAACTCGTGCCGACGTCAAGCTCGCCTTCTTCGGCAACTGCTTTAATTGTTTAGCGATAAATCGGAAGGAATTTCGGTGAATAACTCAACTAATTTTCCTCTCGAAGTTAAAGCGTAAATTGTAATGAGTAAAATGACGCCCGTAGTTCCGTTCACCTTTATTGAAATACGGAAAGTTGTCGTGTAAGTACGGAAATCGACGTTGGGTTATTTTATTTTCCTTTGCGCTATGCTAGTTCTGTACACTCTAGAACAGTATGTCAGCACTGAGAGACAAATTTATACACGTTTTAGACCTTCATAGCTCATTTTCGACTTTCTTATTTTAATCCTTCTTGCGTGAATGACCAGGAAATCCAGTCGAAACAAAAGGACAACACAAAAAATATCGCCATAAAACAAAGGATTGAAACGAATCAATAAAGATTGCATGCTGAGATTACAGAAAATGTGGCTTTATAAAATAGCAGAGAATCGCAGGGAAAGTTGTCAAATCTGAAAATACAAAAGCGCGGGTTATAAAAAGTTAACTCGACGACACTCGAGTTCATATGGAGAAAGTTAGTGGAACACTTTAGCAAATGTGCCGATTTCGACACCCCAGGCCGCACCCCGTACCCCTCGCCAACGAAATAACAAAAAAGTTTTTGACTTATTGGCGCATGAGGGTCCCGGTTTGGCGTAAACATGTTGGATGTTTTTTAGGCAGCATTTAGGCCAACTAGTTTATAAGTTACAGACGTTTACGGAATGAGATCAGGCCAAGCGTGAAGTAGTTGTTTGCGCACAGGAGCATACAGTAACATACTCATAGTTTTGGGGAGAGTTATTGAAAATCAGCCAATTGTTCCACGTCAACGGTTTTACGGTCATCTGTACAAACTCTAGGGACACACTCAACAAACTCGTGCGTGTCAATACGTTGACTTATTGATTTCAGATCTGTAGTCAGTTTGATCCCTAATAAACAAATTAACTTTGGAAATGTTCGTATGATTTTAGATCAACATAGAAAGTTCAGTTAATAGATTTTAAAATATTACTACTACGGAACATATTATGGTAATGTGTCTGGAATGAAGCTATAAGGTCATCTGGAACAAATCTTGCAGCTGAAATAAGGTATACTAGTTGAGGACGTAAGAGAGCGCCGCAAGTGGGCCCGATCGCGCAATGTTGAGCCAACCCACAATCGTTTTGTATTGATTAACCTAAACGAGCTATTCAGCCGGCAGTACAATACTCGAGTAAGCCGACCTCTATTTACTAAGGAGCTACATTATCAATCCCATTACCTTCGACTTGAATGAACTCCTGAGGCAGTTCTATTACCCTTTTGTAGTTGACGTCATCCCATAATTCTTGAACTTCAAACAACGTCTCAGTTTCTGCATACTTGTTAATTAACGAACTAATTGAAACATTTTTAACAACGCCCAGTTTAACTTGATTAAGCTCTGAAAATTCCTCGTCGACCGAACTTTGAGATCCATTGTCCTATCTGCGAAGTTTGGCTCGCTATAGAAGAATCTACCCGGTACTATACAGAGTGAACTGTCTGATATTATACAAGTTTCTAACTCCTTAATCACTATTACTGCAACTTTTTTTACTGAGGAATTCAAAGAAACCGTCTCTGTTTCTGATTAAGTCTAGATTTTGTTTGGAAAATATTCGGGAATCTTGCCAAAATATTAAAAATATTTGCTAGATGATGCTAAGTTATAGGAAATTATCACCTTGAAATTGAATATAGCATAGAATGAAATAGTGTGCTGAAATTCGTTGTTAGAGGCAGTTAACCTGCATCCAATCACTTCTAGTGGCTAGTAAGGGCGCCGCCTTTTGTTTTACTAGATGCGTTAAATGACTTTGTCTACACGGCTAGTATTCAAACGTTTAATACGATTCTGTATCGTGTGCCGTTCGGCTTACAATTCAGAATCCTGCTACACTTGTAGCGAATATTTCAGTACACAACTATAAGCAAATAAGACACCATTCATTTTATGCATAAAGCTCCGAATAAGCTTCAGGTGCAACTTTAAAAGAATATGTTTTCTGTTCTGTGAATGCAATTTCAACCCTATATCTAAGTAAATAATAACAATGTCAATTAGAATTACTGAAATTTCAAAAAAATCATGATTTAATGCATTATTGTAGTAAACGCAAAAATAAGATGCCTATTATCATTATGAGACTAAATTGCTATTGTCTCTAAGCTACCAAGCAAAACATTACTCACTCTCTTACTTTGTCATCCATTCTGGTAAGTTCAATGACATTAAAAAAAAAACTTGCTGTATAACTGTATAACTATGAAACGCGCGATGGGATTCTAAGAGCAATCTTATGATCGTGGATTAAAAATCCAGTTATCTACATATAGTCAGTGCTATAAAACACCAAAATTATTATATAAATTTCTCAGTGTCTCCGTCCAGTCACCGGATTCAATTTGATTCCCACTTATTCTCAAGAAGCCAAATACTTCGTCTTCAATTCAGCTCAGTACTTTTTCTGTAATCCAGTGAAACAATCCCCAGGCACAGATTCACAGTGTCGTATCTAATTGAAATCGCACAGCCGTTCACCATCTTCCCGTATTTAGGTAAAATGACTATTTAACAATTCGCCGGCGCGATCATCAATCATGCGAGCGATTAACGCGGCAAGGCGATAACTCACGGAAAGCCAATCGTTTAGCGTGGTAGGGGTACTGCAAGGGCCGGTATGATTCATGTGATGCTGAACATAATTTAGTGGACGAAAATAAGGTCCACTTTGCTAGTTTTGTAAGAGGAATATTGCTTGTTTTCTATAGTTGGTATTTGAGTGTTGCGCTGATATTTCCCTTTCGGAAAAAAAGATTTGGCAAATGTACCTACCTGCACTTGTACAGTCATGCCAATGAATTAAAAATGCCTTGCCTTTTTATGTTTCAAGGCTGCATGGAGTATTTTATTAGCCGCTTCTTCTTCTCAACGAAAGCACTAGGAAGTGTCGACGGTTGGCCGTTTAAGGGACTGTCTTATGTAATATTGAAGTTCAAAAAAATTTTTGATTCTTAGCCTAATTTGAATAAATGACTTTTGATTTTAACTATGGTTCGACAGATTCAATCTCTCTCAGCTGTTTACAAATTTGTTGTTATTTTTGTGCACTCAATTGTAGTTATTGCAACATTTTCACCCATATTTGGGAACAAATCGAAAATAAAGCACTTTTTCGCACAATCCCAAAACATCTTAGATGATTTCGTTAGTTCCCATCAATCAATCCACGTACAATATTTCAAACGGCACAATCATGAGGCGAGTGCCAAGTGTGTCGCGACACGTTAGAGACTCGCCCCCTAGCGGCTGCGCGCGACAACCATTGTTCAGTGACAGGGAACCCATCTCATTTGCGTCGAGTGTGGCTGCCACTGATCTACGCTGAATTATCTTTTCAATAATGAGCTTTATCTGTGCGGCTGATAGTTTTGTTAGGTTATTGTTGTGTGTTGGACAGAAGTTCACAATTATAGAATCAAATATCGGTATTTGTGTGTTCTTCGGTACAAAGTAAAATACAAATTTGTGCTGTGATTTTGCTGAAGAGTTCTTACAATATTCATATCTGTAGGATAGCACAACACCATGAGCCAAAACTTACTACTGATTGTACATCGTCTGAGGGTATTACCTTTACAGATCATAGTGTTTTTGAAATTACATTACATTCGACACCATTTAGTTGTGACTGTGATCGAGGTAGCTGATAACACTACAGGCACGTCATGTCTATAGATCCGTGCGTATATCCGATATCAGACCAACTGATTGAACAAACAGTCAAACATAACTCACGATTTGATTGAATCTAGATTTCTCCCACTCCTACAGTTCTCCTGTCTCACCCTCGGATACCTAATAACACAATTTAGTAACATGTTCCCTTCAAATTACTGCTGAACAAACTTTGTAACAACAAAGTTGAAATAAAAAGGCTCCTTAATATCGGAGGGTATATCGTCTTTGCATATGCGTGCTTCAAAGAGCGAGCAAATTGAGTACGAAAGAACGGAAATTAAAGTAACAGGACTTTCTGAGCGAAGCTGATGTACCGCGGAGCAGACAATACTGGATGCGGTATTAAGTGATTAACTTTACTGTCGTGCGTTATCGGTCATTTCTCATAAAAACGTCCGCAAGCCCATTTGGTAAAATTGATACATAAAGGAATCATGTTAGCCACTTTGCGCAAGACAAGGATGTCTTGCGCAAAGTGGCTAACATGATTCCTTTATGTATCAATTTTACCAAATGGGCTTGCGGACGTTTGAAATTTAGGGCGATCTCACTACATGCTGTCCTAGCATGTAGTGAGATCGCCCTAAATTTCACTCACACGAGCGGCCCAGGCTACTGCAGCTGTCCACGGCAGCTTTTGACTATACGGTTGCATTACCTCGAAAGGAAGACTAAAGCTCCGGTCTCGTGGAATTTTTGGTTCATCCAACCTCCGCCTCCGATACAATCCATCGCAACGAATCGCCTGCCCGTGCTTTTACTTCGTTTCACTTAGCTTAACTTTCTTTCTTATTTCTGTTCAACTTTGAGGAGTTGTAATGTGTTCTTTAAATAACTTTCTCAAAAATTAGACTATCAATGAAATGAAAAAATATCCCAGTCATATCAGCCTAGTAAGGGCCTCATACGAAGGCTCAAAGTCACACAAAGGGCGATGGAAGGAGCTATGCTCAGAGTTTCTCTGCGCGATCGAATTAGGAATGAGGAGATCCGCAGAAATTTCAAATTCACCGACTTAGCTCTTTGAGTCGCTAAAGTTAAGTGGCCGGGGCACATTGCTAGTAGAACCGATGACCGATGGTGCAGTAAGATCGCGGGAAGCCGATGGATGTAGGTAGCACAAGACCGGTATGGTATATACTGGATAGAAAGGCTGAGAAGAAAAAGAAGGTCAGACCAGTAATTCCAGAAATTAGCGCGTTCAGAAAAACTCTTGATGTCTATTAGTATCAACAACTTGACAAACAATCGTAAACCAGAATTACGAAGAGAAAGAGGAACTAATTATTTACAACGTCAAAGAATGAAAACTCGAACCAACGAACCACGACGACCCGACCACCATCCGACGAGAATCGACCACTAACCATTTATGTTACCTAAGATATAAATACCGTGATCCAGACAAATGACGAATTTGCACAACACCATCTACGAGTTAAACAAAACGTCTACATTAAATAATGTGCAAAATGGTGGAATGTAAGTTTTATTCGTGAATACCATACCTTTTTATAAATTTTCCGTTATCTCATACACTATGTATATAAACAAATTGACATACTGTAAAGGCAAAATTTTATGTCTATTACTGACTGGACTACCTGACACGGACAACATTTACCACACATTCTTTTCAGTATAATTTATAATACCTACATATAACTGTTAGGTAGATCATGCAAATATTTCTATTATAGGAGATATTTCTTTCAAGTAACCATAAATTATAGCTTATACAAAGCACTCGCGTAATAATATGTAGTTTTTACCATTGAAAACATTTTTAAATTCGGTTTATTAACTCCAGAAATTATGGCCCTACATACATACAAACAAACAAACGTCCAAAATCAACGTCTTTATAATATTATATAGAAATAATATATAAGTATAAATTATCATGTTCTAAAATGGAAGCCTTCCACCAGTGTCTCCTACCCCTTATGATAAGCGGTGATATGGTGGACTTAGATTGACGGTGGAAAAGTGTTTAGCAGATATCCTATTTATAGAATAAACAATTAAATTTCAGTGTTTAAATAATCACATCAAAGCACTTAATTTGTAAGTATAACTCAAATTGTAACACCAGAAATACGAAATACGACGAGCCCCTTTCCAGCGGCTTCAAAAAGTTTATAATTTTTTGGGCTTGGTACAACTTTTTTAAAATAAGATACCCTCTGCTTTATTATTAGACATGCCTTACAATGCCTTTAAAGCACAATTAAAATCCAATCACTATTCAAAGGTAATACTATTCTTTCAACAACGTTTTTCTCAGTGGTAGGCCACAACATCGGCTGCCGGCCGAAGTCACCACCACCCAGGCAAAGTCTTGCCGCCAATCGATTCGTCGTGTTCCGGTATGATGTCTGGTGAAGTCGTACGGAGGACGAGTTTGAGCAGTTGTGTTGCAATGTATGCCGGGTATGATGCGTCAAATGTTGTGTCGGGAGTCACCTGGCACAACTGCCGTCTTCCTTTCTATTCACTCAGTTCTTTTGAGTAAAGGCTTAATAAACTAACGCGCTTTATCATCAACGATTGCATCAATGCTTACCATCAGGCGGGATTGCGGTCAAGCACTAGTTTATAGTTATAAAAAAATACAACTATTTAAATAACAAGAATAGCGGCGCTCTGTTTAACTCAAGACCATGTTTGGGTTCTTTCTCCAGAATTAGTGACAGGTTATATGAGTTTAAGTAATTGTCTATCTTTTAATATTATATATTTTTTTACAATGCACACAAATGTGAGCTGTGACACCATTTATGCCTGTAAGCTTTAAGCCTTAATTTGAATAAATGAATTCTGTTTTTTTTTTTTTTTTTAATATACCTACCGTAAATACGTTTTCTGGTTTACGTTTTATTTTATATTATTTCTGGATCTTCGACAAAAAAATAATAATAACTAAATATTACATATAAGTTAATGGACGACAAAGTTGGTAGGTTTTTCCTTGTTATTACGTGAGACTGGACACATATTTTTTTTTTACATTTTCATGGAAAGCTTTTGGAAAGCAGAACAGACGGAGATATCCATACTATACTAATGTTATAAATGCGAAAGTAACTCTGTCTGTCTGTCTGTCTGTCTGTTACGCTTTCCCGCTTAAACCTCTCAACCGATTTTGATGAAATTTGGCACAGACAATCTTTGGACCCTGAGAAAGAACATAGGCTACCTTTTATCCCGGAAAAATATGATGTTCCTGAGGGAAATCTAAAAAGCGCGATATAACCGAACTCCACGCGGGCGAAGCCGCGGGCGGAAAGCTAGTATAATTATATTTTGCTATCTCTTAAATTTGTTTTTAAGTAAACCAGCGAATTTTGATATTCGTACATACTGCAGCTGCGCAAGACGCCGTGCCCATCTGACACATGTCTCCAACCCACTTCACCCCGTTTTCATTCAACAGCGTGACAATTTCGTATCGTCCTCTATTTGTTGCATCCTCAGGAAATTAAATTGTCCTCCGTTTCCTTTGATAAAAACATCCGGGATACAAACACATTCAACTCTGACACAGTTATACCTTTAATGACGCAGACTAGGTTGTCACATTTCTCCTGTATCGTATGCAGCGTTTAGGGTTCCGTAGCCAAATTGCAAAAAACGGAACCGTCTGTCCGTCCGTATGTCACAGCCATTTTTTTCAGAAACTATAAGAGCTATACTGTTGAAACTTGGTAGGTAGATGTATTCTGTGAATCGTATTAAGATTTTGATGCAAGAGTAAAAAAAGATATAAATATTGGGGGCTCCCCATACTTTGAACTGAAACTTATTTTTTTATTTTTCATCAAACCCATTCGTGTGGGTTATCTATGAATAGGTGTTCAAAAATGATATCGAGGTTTCTAAAATATTTTTTTTCAAAACCGAACAGTTTGCGTGACAGGCGTTTCCAAAGTGGAAAAAAGTTGGTCCCCCCTTCTAACTTCTAAAATAAGAAAATGAAAAATCTAAAAAAAAAAAACATATGATGTACTATAAAAACTACCAGCAAAAATTGTTTTGATCGAGATCTAGTAAGTAGTTTTTTTTAATACCTTGTATATCGTAAACCGCTTATTACCGCGTAATCTTTCATACAAATAACTTAAATCCTTTAATTTCATAAATCAATGGTACGGAACCTTTTATGCGAGCAGTGGTAATCCAGTGGAATCAGTCGCGACTTACAAGTTGTAGGTCGTAGGTTCGAACACCATCAGGCGATTTACTTTGTGTAATTTATTGCATCACCATTGCTCTCGAAGCGGTGAAGCAAAACATCGTGAGGAATCCGGCATATCCTAGAGCTAACAACTTCCATGATATGTGACATCTACCAACCCGCACTGGGCCAGCATGGTAGATTATGGCCTACTCCCTCTCATCGAGAGGAGGCTCCCAACAGTGGAAATAATATAGGCTGATTATATACACGCCTTTTGTGATATTATAATACGAAACCCATACAAATCAGTTCCTCGTGGACGCAAAATCAAAGGGTTCAAGCCATGCCTTGACCCACCAAGAGAGATAGTTGAGCCCTAAGTGATGAATATTTCGTAACATTTTCTTAGGGCACTGATGTTAATCTGAATTTTCTTACCCATAAACTGTATTGGAGTTAACAATTACCAATTGCTTCCAACAGTGCATTATCACTTACGTCCACTAGTTCAGTATCAATTGCGTCTACTAGTTCATCATTAGTTGTATCCACCAGAATATTATGAGTTGCTTCATTTAGTTCATTGTCAGTTACCTTCACCAGTTCATTAACAGTTACGTCTAGCAATTCATCATCAGTTGCTTCCACCAGATCATTATTAGTTACGTCCACCAGTATATTTATCAGTTAGGTCTACCAATTTATTATCAGTTACGTCTACCAGTTCATCATCAGTCGGGTCAGCTAGTTCATTATCAGTTGCATTATTTCGTTCATTATCAGTGAATTCCACTGTAATTATTAGTCGCCTCGATGGTTGTGTCTACTAGTTCCATGTTATTTTGACATATATTATGTGGTTTTGGATGAATACCAATATATATCATAAATATCTAGAAAGCTCTATAATGAACGTCGCCAATACCACTGCCCACCCACTAACCGCACAAAATCCGCTTCTTACTTAAGATCTTGCATCATGCCATCAGTTCACCTCAGATTACATAGACGACTAGGGAGCGACATATATTCTCGTCAGAGAGGAGGTGACAGTGAGAAGTTAACTAGGAAGAGACACTAAGTAATGAAGCGAAGAAGCACTGCAGCGGTAAGAAATTTTTAGAAAAACATTGTTTCTTTGGATTAAGGAAGTGAAGTGTGTTGCGTCAGGATTTTTTTTTTTCAATATATAGAAAACTAGCTTTTGCACAAGAGAAAATACTGGCACAAGCCATCTTAAGTTCTATACACTGGTGCAAGGTCCCTAGGAAACCTATTGAATCTACGAGAACTTCTTAATGAAAAAACATTTCTCTTTCTTGGTCTTTGTGCTAGGTATATTCACGTACTCCCATCAAATTTGTGCGTAATGACAGATTACCAAAGAGTTCTCCTGTGATCTCCTCAGTCAATGTAGCCATTTACAATACCCAGCAGTACACGGAAGTATAATCTATGACACGTAGTTTTCTCCATGAGATGAAAAAGATAGAATTATTAAAACGGCATTTTAGAGCAACCTGATTGTTATGTGCCGAGATTACAGATCATACCATAACATCAATGAATTTAAAATACGGAGAGTAGGTGTATTAAAATTAAAGGATAGAGGCAGCTATATTTATATGTGTTTTCAAATTACGAATTATTTTCTGTTGTTATATTTTTATGACTAAGGGCCAGTAGCGCTACTCGTGTGTTAAATTAATGTCACCATTATAGCGCCACATTGTATTTATACATGAAAACTCTTGGTGCACCTTAGTAAATAAAAAAAAATATTGTTTACTTGAAATGATGGTGGAAGCCGCGTAAAAATCCATTTCGTTTTCTAAGAAGAACGTCGCGTTCACACAGACACTTTATACGAGAAGCGACTTCTGAGTCTAAGTTGTGGTTACCTGCAAATAGTTTCAGTACCTATTGTCTCATGAAAAACAATGTGGAGTGTGATGTATTCTAATCGTTTACCGGTTCAAGAAAATAATGTTATTTATACACAATTTAGTTTTATTTGTTTTATAATTGTAAACTAGTACTTGACCGCAATCCCGCCTCATCAGGCCTGCATCACTGCGTATCATCATACGCAGTGGTGCAATCGTTGATGGTAAAGTAGGTACGCTAGTTTATTAAGAGCACGAGAGAGTTTATTAGTCGTGGGTTTCTCGGTTTTCAGGACTTAAAATATGCTTGTAAAATGGAACTTCTCCTCTATATTTAACATGTGATCGAAGATATAGAGAGCACCGAAGTTAAATAGTGTCAAGGTTTAAGTTAGCACAATAAGTTAGCGGGCAGCGTATAGACGGTTTTATCACGTCTTCCATCTGTGCTCTCCAGGACTTAGTAGTTCTATGTTTTGACCTAATTACTTCTGATTCGTTTTAAAGGTTATTTTCAGTTAACTACATTTATAAATTAACGTCCATCTTACATTACGATGCGTATTTTTTTTTTATAAATTATAAACTAGTGCTTGGCCCCATTCCCGCCTGATGGTAAGCAGTGATGCAATCGTTGGTGGTAAAGCGCATTAGTTTATTAAGATCCTGTTCATGGAAAACAAGGCGTTATCTGAGAGCTTTCATTCATAAATATCAATCAACTGGTTTAGACGGAATTGAACGTTTGACTCAAGATATTCCGCGTGGAGTTGTCATTATACAAAATGTGATTATTTGCCGGGATGAACTTAAATTGTTAGACATAATTATGTAGCTAGGTTATGTTGATATAATATGGTGTCAAACAATAGGTGATGTGGCTTAAAATTATCATATCATAATGGAACAGCCTGCATATGTAAGCACGTGGAAGACGCAATTGAAGGTATTCTCATCTTGTTAATAACCTGGAGTTTTGATATTTTTATATGAATATAAGTAGGTATACCCATTTCCAATATCATTTTGTAAAAATGGCCTCGATCCCCACATTGTATGTACAAAAAATGTTTTAGTTATGTAAGCAATCGCCAAGATTTTTCCGGGACCGTTCTCTTCAGTATATTTATATAAGTAACTTAGCATGTTTAACTTTGTATCGCTGGACTCGATATACTTCGCCAAACGACCTCTTTTGTCATAATGACGTTCTTTACTGTTGCCAATATTCTAATATTTGAGAAAAAAAATGTTGGAATATTAAAGACGTGAAGGTTGCGAGCCACTTCCAAAATATTATCACTAGTTTTAGGTGGAAATAAACAAATCAACACGGGTTATATCTGTTAAACAGCATTAATTAAACAAAGTGTCAGCACTAGTGGGACGATTTCAAAGATAATCTAACTCGTGCCCCTATCCTGAAACTACAACGACTCGCACTCCAAACGGTTACTCTGATCCGAGCACTATGCTATACATCGCTAGCTATATCCGATCGCCGGAGTAAATGTGTCTTGTTTACTCGGAAATGGACTTTGTTACGTATAACTTTATTAGTGGAAAGTTTAGTTTTAATGGAGGGCAGTAATCTTGTCCTGCATGCTTTAACATCTGCTTTGTAATGTAAACTCTGTTACAGTTCAATAAGGTCGACAGTTAGTTGCAGGAGTTAACACTTTGCTGGATTCTTGAGCAATTTGGGGCGCTTATATTGTACAAGTATGTGAGCGGTGATACTGTTTACTGCTACTGCTACTACCTTTAAGACGTAAGCCTTGATGATAACAACAAGTATGATATTAACTAAATGCGAAGGTTCAAAGTATCTCTTATATCTTTCGTAGTGTAAGTCGAATTTAGTGAAATGGTAAATAGAGGTCTTAACAGCGCAAGTAATGGGTACTTATGTTTAAAAAGAATCGCTAGTCAGGTGTACTAGTGAACACAACATGGGTATTTATAGATGCTTGCACGAAGTAAGGAAGGTTGTTTCGGAGAAATACAGACATCTGCTAACTCGTCGCCCGTTAAGGTCCGGGTTCAAGTCAACGGAGTTTTGTGTCTCACGCACGCCTCGAAGAGACGTCAGCACATAACGACGGGCTCCGTTAGGGCTAATGTCGGCCAGGACGATGAGTTATTCGAATAATACCGTGGCTTCTGGTACAGGCAAAAGAAGGAACATAGGTGGGTTTTAGTCAGTAATACTCGGACACGCACTACCGCTCCGCCCAAACTGGGAGAAGTCATTTGATGATTTGCCAACCCAAGAAATAAGTTACAGGCCCGACAACAGCCGTTTTAATCTGTGCAAAGCTAGATAGATAAAGACACTATCATCATCATTTACCTCGACTAATGACCGTAATAGGACACCAATTATTTTTTTCTCTGTCTTCACAGTGAGATTTATAGTGAAAGGATCTTACGAGTAGATAGGTCTCGTTTTATTGTAAATATTTCTAATGTTGCTAAAATCATAAGAGTTTTGTTATGATTGATGTTTTTTTTTGTCTTCCATTAAATGTACATATTTATATTTATAGTTGGTATATGTTAAAATATCGATCCAATTTTGCACCTTGGCGGACACTATTAAGCTATTTTTATCAGAAGAGAGGATGAAGACGTTAGAAAATGTTAGAAAAAAATAATATCATTAAAATAGTAACTTGGACCTTTATGGAATTTATATTTACAATAGATAAACATTAAATTGAGTAGGTATAGACGACAGCACGTGAGGGTGTGCCGGGCTCTCACCGGCTAAAACCACTGGAGCGTTCCTCTTCTTGCCTATAGCCGGGGGTGCGGGGCCTGGTTTGCCATTCACCGCATCCCCGGCAGGCCTTGACCCGCCACGCGCGAGATCGGCGGGTCCCTCTTCCTCCCCTCCTTCCATCAGGTGGGCGTGTAGGAACAACCATTACACGCCTACTCCGGTCGAAGAGCCTAAGCGGATCGACCTCGGCTTCCCTCCTCCTCCGGCCAGCGCGCCGTCGGCGGGACGGGAGAGTGCTCAGTGCTTCCCTCTCCCGTTCGGCCGTCTCCTTCGCGGAGATTGCCTCCTCGCAGAAGGAGACGACCGCGTACCATGACTCCTCGCTGTCGACAATGGCTCTGACCACGGCCGGCAGCGAGAGGTCGTTTGCGCCGATCGCTGCGGTGAGCGCACGGCGCTGCTCGTCCCATGCGGGACACTCCTCGAGGGTGTGCCGCGCAGTGTCCTCTGCCCCGCCACCGCAGTGATAACCGCCGGTGTCGGCTCCCGACCGATACGACACAGGTAACTGCCGAAACACCCGTGTAGCAGCCCATCTGCTGTCGTCCGTATAACAAATGAGATGATGCATTAAAAAATGAGATCTATAGAACTCGATACCAAAAATTGATAATTAATTCTTTGTTTTTACTTGTGACTTGGATATATTTTTTTCATTTAAAGCAAGCATAAAAAGTTTTCAGCAGCTCGTATTCAGACCTATCAGTTTTTCCTCGGAAAGCATACACGACTTTTCGTTTGCTATCTGAACATTTTCGCGGAAAATGCCTAGACATGACTCGGATGAAAGTACATATTTTTGAGAGGTTATGATTTTATTTTTTTAAGAAAATTGCAATGAAAACGAGACAAAAATGTTCTTTCATTGATATTTCCGTAAGGACTACTGAATGAAATTAATATTATTTGGATAAAGCTATTTTCTTTTATTTTTCGTCAGGGTCATTATAATGAAATGAAATCGTTTATCAAGCAAGTAGGATCACTGATCTGAGGGCACGGGAGTGCCCTCGCCAAGTCGAGCGCGAAGCAAACACTGCCGTACCATCTTTACCCGAACCATTTCGCTTCATTTTCAGGTCCCTAATTAAGAACCTCTGGATAGTACCAGAATGCTGAAATTTTGGTCATCCAGTAAGCTGTATTAACACACTTCAAATCTAAAATTTCAAGTCTGTAGCTCATCCAGTTCTGAAGTTAAGCGAAAGTAAATTTCCGTGTTTTCGACACTCACTCACTCATGATCATCAAAATAGAAGTAGTACTTCCCATAAACTCAGAGAGCTGAAATTTGGTACACAGCCAGGGTTTATTGGTCACATAAAGGAAAAAATATAAAAACTAGAATAATCGAAGATCTGAAGTACCTGGTGACCTTGATTAGAAAGCAGAAGAGCCCAACCAAACTAGTAGAGATTGACGTACCACCGTCAATAAAATATTCAACTTGGTGGGCCGCTTCATCAACTGACTTCAAAAAAAGGAGCGGGTTCTCAATTCGTCGTAATCTTTTTTTTTATGTAGGTGTGTTCACCGATTACCCTAAGACACCTGGATCGATTTTCAAATTTCTTTTTGTTTGAAAGGGTATACTTTCCAGGTGGTCCAATAGTTACCAGGTCAGGATCTGATGATGGAAGACCAGAGAAATCAAGGGTAACTTTCAAAAATCGTAGGGGTGACTAGTGCATTTCTAAGTATTTTCAATAAGTATTAGAAAACACTACAATTTAATAAAGGTACGGAGTAGATCTGATGATGAAGCTGGGGGACAATCGTGAGAACTCCTCAACGATTCACAGCAGCTACCTTGTGTTTACGTTTGATTAATTTGTATTGATGAGAACTTTACACCTCGATGGGTTGTGACTGTCATAAAGGCTCTGATGATGAAGACAAAGGTCAGTCCCGCGTACTCCTCAACGGTTTACAGTAGTTACTTTGTGTTTGGACTTATATCATTTATATTCATGAGGACTTTGCACCCATATGGGTTATAATGAAGGTCTGAAGTAGATTTGATGATGGAGTCGAGAGACAAACGAAGGAAGTCCTCAGCGATTCACAGCAGCTACCTTGTGTTTGTGCCTGATTAATTTGTATTGATAAGAGCTTTATACCTAGATAAATTGGCATTGTCATTAGAGATCTTATGACGAAGACGAAGGGCAGTTAGGGGATTCCCAACGGTTTACAGTAGCTACTTTGTTTGGAATTAATTCATTTATATTGATGAGAACTTTGCACCTATATGGGAAACAATTATGGTCTGCAGTAACCTTTGAATTAGATCAGAAAGAAGAAATGTTCGTCGTTCAGTAATCTATAATCAAATCTATTATTGCTACATAAAAAAAAATGATTGTCATTGCAAAAATCCAGTGTAGTGGGACACATATATCTTCTAATTTAATCTAGCTTAGAGCGCCTCACTGCTGGAAATGCCTCCCCTTCTGCTTTGATAAAAACTGTGGATAAGACTAGACTGGCTTTTATACTTTTTAGTTTACACGAAGAAATAGTCGAACGATTACTAACTACTACTAACTTTTCAACTCGAACATAAACATCACAGAAATGAAATGAACAAATTACCCTAAAATAAATTTTACTCAAAATTTGGTCAAAATATAATCCACTAGCTTTAGGCAGGTTATATCGCTTTTTAGATTTTCCTTGGGAATATCGATTCTTCCGGGATAAAAACTACCCTATTATTTAATCCGGACTTCTATCTTTGTGTCTACAAAATTTCAAAGAAATCGGTTCAGTAGTTACGGCGTGAAAGCGGAACAAACACACTTTTCTTTTTTTTTCATAAATATAGAGAAATTGGATGCATTTTTGACATATTGAGACAGAAATCAGGAATATATAATCAGCCTAAAATATTCCCACTCCTAGGACACATGCCTCCTCTCGATGAGATAGAGTGGGCCGTAATCTACCCGTGTAGATTACGGCCCACTGCGGCCCAGGCGGGCACAGTGCGGGTTGATAAATGTCACATGCCTTCGGAGTTTTTGCTTCTAAAACATGCCGGTTGTCTCACGAAGTTTTCCTTCACTGCACCGTTTTGAGAGCAGTAGGTAGTGATGAAATAATTTATACAAATTAAAGCACCTGATAGGGTTCTAACCTACGGCCTACAACTTGTAAATCGCGGACGATACTACTAGTCCACCGCTGCTCTATCAGTGTGCAAGGGAATTGCATGATTTAATTCAACGACGAAGCGTTTTGCTCCCTCTTTACCGACTGGAACAATTATATAATAATAATAACGTTTATTCAGAAATTATTTACATTGTTACACACAATATATTAAAGGCTATAATTTATTGTTACAATCGGATTACACATCTGTAACCGAACTAGGCAAAAGCCTGTGTTTCAGTTATCAGCGCCCAATCCCTTAAAAAGTAGACACTAGATATATTATGTAGATTGTAGGTAGCCATTGAGTACAGTCAACACTTTGTAAATTTACATGTTCAAAAATAGAATAAATCAATTAAATTTAATGAAATAAAATAAAATAACATCATAGCAAATAAAATTAACATTTTTATAATTTACCAGAAATAATAAATTAACTTAAAATTAGATTAAATTAAGAATAAGCACTGAACAGTACGTGTGTCCTCTATTTGTGTGGTATGATTATGTGTGTATGAATGTAAGAGGGTGTGTGTATGTGATAAATAGTCAATTACTGTGGTATATGTAGTATTAACTCAGTCTCTTCGTAATTAAGTTTTTCTAAGTATTTTGTAACCTTTTCCTTACATTGAGTTTTCGTTAAAGGGTAGATATTGATTGCTTTATTTATCTTATTATAGATATAAGGTCCAATGAAGTTTCTAAATTTTCAGCTAAATTTAGTAGTATTTAGTATTTATATAATTTGCCAGCGGCGGTGTTTCCGTCACACTACAATTTGAGTGTCTTCAAGGCTAAAGTGAATAGGCTCTTAATAAACTAGCGCGCTTAACCATCAACGATCGCGTCACTGCTCTGCTTACCATCAGACGGGATTGCGGTCAAGCGCAAGTTAGAATACCACAATCATATGTATTTAGAAAGCTTCAACTTATAGTGCATTGGACTTACGAGTGGCGGTGATACCCGCTTAAGAACATACTTAAAAACTATTGAACTATTTATTATAGGTGAATTGTCTATGATATCTAATTAACCTACATAAATCTTCGTTTATGCAAAGTGTTTGATTCTTCTGATCTAGAAGATGGTTGGTTTGGAAAAAAACATATTTTAGTGCTTGAGGATCTTTTGCAACTCAAACCAGCAGTGTAATTACGTAAAACGCCATCAGTAGCAATGGGTTTCATTTTGACAGATCAACAACATTCATTGCGTTATTAACGTTTTTGAGCACTCATTTTTTAAACATATGGAGCAATGGATTAGCAATATACTTCAAAATTATTCCAGTTAATATCAATAGTGTTTACGTAATTAGGGTGTCGTCAGAGAAAAGTAGCTGTTTAAAAAACTAATCCTCTTAGAAAGGTGGTAGGCTTTGCCATCCGCCGCCGGCAGAAGTTACCACCCACCAGACAAAGTCTTGCCGCCAAGCGATTCGGCGTGTTCCGAATATAATAATAATGACTGGTGAAGCCGTACGGAGGACGGGTTTGAGCAGTTGTGATGCGATTTATGCCGGGTACGATGCGTGAAATGTTGTTGTTTTGGGATTTTGGTCGTTGAGGGTCTCTAGATCAATCTCCCTTTGGCGCAGCATCGTTGGTCGTGTTGTTGGGTTTAACATTACACCACCTCGCTCAACTGCCGTCTTCCTTCCTATTCACTCAGTTTTTTTGAGTGAATAGGCTCTTAATAAACTAGTGCGCTTTACCATCAACGATTGCATCACTGCTTGCCATCAGGCGGAATTGCAGTTAAGTACTAGTTTATAATTATTAAAATAAATAAAATTCCAATCTTTTGTAATGATTTTTTTTAAACAATGATCTTACGTTGTATGATTCTACGTTTCTTGAGATATCAAAAAGAACCAAAGTAGGATTTACAACTCAATCAGACAGAGATATACTGCCTAACCGATTGATACCTCTGCTCTCGCATTCTAATGAAGGAATGTTTAATGGAAATATGTAACACAGTGTTTGAGGGACGTACCGGAAGGTACTGTTTGTTTATTACCGTCGAGAAATATGTGTATGCATAATACTATATTCAAAGCAGTCCCGCAATCCGAGATAAAGTTAATTGCTAAAAATTCCTTGGATTGTTCAAAATGTATGATAACAAAAGCCCGGGCTTGTTAACAAAAATATGAGGATGATGCGACGATGACTGCTGGACTGGAAGAAACTATAATCATTGACAGGGAGCTAAGTAATGCTTAAGAGAAACATTGATGTTGGTTTAGTTAATGGTTCGATAGGCTAGTACAAAAAGTGAGGTGGGACCCGGAAGACCAAATAAAGCCTAAACAATTGTTAGTAAAATTTGCTTATAATTTGATTCACGAATTATTACTTATTATGTAAGTTATAATTTGAGATCATACCCCGGGCATGCTTGTACAGACAACAATTCCCAATTTGTGTGGCGTATGACCTAACATTTCACAAGAGCCAAGTTCTAACTCTAAAAAATGGACATTGGCACCTCCATATTTTCTCGTGGCCAAGCTTATATGGCGCTTTCACGAGTAAACAATTTTCATTGGGCGCACCTCATATTGATTGAAGAAGTAAACATAAATGTTGACTTCAAGACTATAAAAACTCAAGCTTCAGCGATCACTGAATACAACCACGCACGCCACGCGAACGGGCAATACATAAAACTATTGCTACTGTACAAGAATCAGAACCGGAAAAAAGAAAAGGAAGATTTGTAATAACTACTTCTAAAAAGAAAAAAAAACTGTGTTATATAATAAAATCAATATAATACGCTTCTACAAAAAGAAGTGAAATCCAACCAAAAACATTCTGTAAAAAAATGCCAAGCCTCGCTGGAGCTGCTGGTTTATCTCTAAAAAGTTATGAAATCTAGACAAAGCCGTGCCAAGTTAAAGGTTCCTTATTGCGATTTCTTCAATATTATTATAGTTAATATTGTGTGACTTGGCCGTTGAAGGGTATACAAGGCTACAAATTCAGGTGCTCCATGACACCATTGCACCAATCTATCGCCAGAACCGCTACCCATTGACCATGGAAAATTGCCACTTGGAAAACGTTGATTCAGTAACTAGGGCTTGATAAAGTTGCGCATTTCAAAAATACTTATATATAGACGAGCCGGAAACGAACAGCAAAAAAGTCATTTCCAGTACAGATGGACTAATCATTCATAGAAATCCGTCTGTACGTCTATTTTATATTAGATAGGTGGTCGATTTGACGCTCCAAAAAGAACAGAAGTCATCATTGTCAATGATTATTATATGTATTGCACAATGTCTTAAGCCAATTACAAATACCAGTATGGACTATTATTCTCACATAACAAACATAGGTAGTTATAACAGATATAACATTACGTGTTAACAAAATCGCACTAACGTATAATGTTCAACGGCCAAGTCACACAATATTAACTATAATAATATTGAAGAAATCGCAATAAGGAACCTTTAACTTGGCACGGCTTTGTCTAGATTTCATAACTTTTTAGAGATAAACCAGCAGCTCCAGCGAGGCTTGGCATTTTTTTACAGAATGTTTTTGGTTGGATCACTTTTACACATCATATTGTTTAACCTAGATGGAGCCGGCATTTCCTAACTGACTATCTCCGAGAAAAAATAACCGAAACAAACTCAGGGATCATCGTCTTTTTTCAAGTCTAGATATTAAAAACGAAATAGTTTACAATAATTTACAAGATTTAAAAAAAAAAACAGTGTTTAAAATGTCATAATTGTAGCATAATTACGCATATTGCTTAATAATAATGCTTAGCAGAGCGAGCAGCTCAGTCCCAAGCCTTATTGTCTTCTAAATAATCTGTGATTTTGTAATATCCCTTTTTGCAAAGTTTGGTCTTTATATAGCTTTTAAATAGTTCCATGGGTAAGTTTCGAATGTCCATGTATTGAACATGTGCATCCCATGAACGAGTTGCCTACTCTGTGGAGACGAGTGTGATGTACAGCAAGATTATATTTGTTCCTGGTATTCATATTATGAATATTGCGTCATCATCATCATTATCAATCTTTTTATCGTCCCACTGCTGGGCACAGGTCTCCTCTCATATAGAGAAGGATTGAGCGTAATCAGCACGCTCAATCAATGCGGGTTGGCGATTTCAGACTTAAAGTCCAGGTTTCCTCAAGATGTTTTCCTTCACCTTCAGTCATTGGTGCTCAAGATATACTTAGAAAATACATATAACTTTAGAAAAGTTACATTGGTACTTGCCTGACCTGGAATCGAACCCGCGCACTCATCCTTGAGAGGCTGGTATTTTAACCACAAGGCCACCACGACTTGCGTATCGCGTATTTTCTTAAAATTCGATATATTTTTATGTACGTACAAAAGATTTTCAAATATATATTGTGAAGCTACAGTCAGTATGTTCACCTCTTTGAATTTTTCTCTAAGAGAATCTCTAGGACAGACAGGTTGTAAATAGCTCGAACAGCCCTTATCTGTAAAACAAAGATGATATTGATGTCCGCACAAGTTCCCCAGAGAAGAATCCCATAAGTCATAAGACTATGAAAATAACTAAAATAAATAATTCTGGCTGTATCTTCATCAGTTATCTATCTAATTTTCTTAACAGCAAAGGTGGCAGAACGGAGTCTACCCGACAGTTTCTCAATGTGAGGACCGCATTGTAACTTGGTATCAATAGTTAATCCAAGAAAAACTGTCGACTCGACAGGGATCAACTCTACTCCATTCAGTTGAACATTGGTACTTAGCTGCCTGACATTTGGCGTAAAAAATTTAATGACCTTAGTTTTTTTTTTTTTTCATTTAAAAGAAGGTTATTTACATTAAACCAATGGACAACTTTAGAGAGCGCATTGTTAACTTCGTCAAAATTAGCTAGCTGACGCTTAACTTTAAAAATAAGAGAAGTATCATCCGCGAACAATACTATGTTATAATTATCCCTCACGTGATGAGGTAAGTCATTAATATAAATTAAAAACAAGAAAGGACCTATAATCGAGCACGGCGGAACGCCCATGGTGACCGCAGATCCTACAGATCTCTTGCCATTATCATCAACCCTCTGAATTCGAGTATTCAGATAAGAAGTCAGAAGGTCGAGAGCTCTGTCCCTCAAACCATAATGGTACAATTTCCTAATAAGAGTACCATGATGCACGCAATCAAAAGCCTTGGACAAATCACAAAAAATACCAAGAGCATCTTGGGATTTCTCCCAGACCCAAAATATGTTCTTTAGCAACGCCACGCCGGTTAGCCATCTGTAGTTGAACAACCCTTTGTAATACCAAATTGTTTCACGTGCAACAAATTATGTAAAATAAAGTGCCTCAACAACTGTTTCAAAATTAATTTTTCAAAAATTTTGCTCATTGTTGACCAGTTGTGCTACCAGATTTGAATAGTGTAATCACTTTGCTAAGTTTCATCAAATCAGGAAATATACCAGATGTGACACAAGAATTTAAAACAATTGCTAAGAAAGGGGCGATAACATCTATTATTGAAGCTACAGCATATACTGACAAACCCCAATGATCGGCAGTTTTTTTACATCAAGATCCTTAAACGATTCTATAATGTCTTTAGCAGTCACAAACGTAAATTCAAAGTGTTTGTCACATTCTGGAACACATTCTTTTAGTATGGCGTAAGCAGAAGTGGAGGAAGAAGACAAAGTTTTTGGTGTTATTAATGGAATATTAGTAAAAAAAATTCTAAAACTCAGTTACTACCTCCAAGTCCGCCTTTATACCATCATCATCTCAGCGTTTATCCCGGTTGCATACGCGGCTTTCGCGTTGGAGCCCGGGGTCCGCTTTCCTGCACATTGTCCTCCATTTCACACGATCTTTAGCATCCTGTGTAAAAGCTTGTTGGCACGCATGTCGTCTCTTACAACGTCAAGCCAGCACTTCTTTGGTCTACCCCACTTGTTCCGGCCCGGCGGAGGCGCCATGCCAAGACATTTGTTACCCACGTAATATGCCGGTTTGCGTAAGACGTGGCCGTACCAGCGTAGGCGACCCTCCTGCAGTTTGTCTGCAATGTAACGGACACGAAGCCTGCCCTGGTGCGGGAGTTCCTCATGCGGTCTTTCCGCGTAACTCCACACATCCACCGCAGTATATTCATCTCCGTGACACGCAGCTCCTGTTTGTGTCGCTCAAGTACAGGCCACGCCTCACTGCCATACAGGAGAACAGGTCTAATGATGGTTTTATAGACCTGCCCCTTAAGCTTAACCGGCATTAAGGGGTCACAAATGATACCTGTCACCTCACGCCATTTCGCCCAAGCTGCGGAAATACATGTCCTGACGTCGCAACCAATGACGCGTGGAGCACAGACCCCAAGTATTTAAACTGGTCCGTGCACTCGACCATGTCTCCGCCTATGCGCACAGACATGGGGTCTGTCGTGTTGCTGGCCAAGTACACGGTCTTCGCCACGTTGAGTTTCAGACCTCCGTTCTCAAACGAGTCCTTCCACGCATTCACACGCCGCATCAATCGTTCCCTGTCCGCGTCCGCCAGCGCGAAATCGTCAGCATACATAAGTTGCCAGGGTGGCTGCTCATGTGAGTGTTTGATGCTGTCCGACAAGACGTCTAATATCACGCTGAACAGAAACTAAGAACGGATTCCTGGTGGATGGGAATGGATCCGACGGTGATGGGAAAGGGTTTAGTGTTGCCAACAGCGGTCCTAACAACGGAATCGGAATTGAGGTACATGTCTCGAATTATGTCAACATAGGCTTCAGGTACCCCTTTGGAACTCAGTGCCCACCAGATCACCCTGCGAGGGACACAGACGAAAGCCTTCTGCATGTCTAGAAAGAGCATATGCAGAGGCGTGTTCTTCAATCTGTATCTCTCCATGGTGCATGTGCATGGTAGTGCGTAGATAGGGTCCATGGTTCCGTACCCTGGTCGAAACCCGAAAGTCGCTTGCCACGTTTTGAAGAGGACTTTCTTCACCTTAGTCTCCCTTTGGACTGTGTCGTCCCACCACCAGGTTTCCTTGTCACGTTTATGGCCACCCTTAGAGACGCCGAGTACCACCCGCGCCGCCCCCGTAATAGCTGTTTGTCCCTGTCCCAGTGGTCTTGCACAGGTTCTCCGTCGGTACTGACGCACTTGTCGCCAATAACCGACGCAAAATCCTGAGACCTGTTTTCATCAAGCAGCCACCACGGTATCTGGCGCCGGCAGTCCTCTACACGTCTACGTTGGGCCTTTACCCAGAGGTCCATGACAAGGAGACAGTGCTGTGCAGTGAGACTCTCACCGGGTATGGCTTTGCAGTTGGCTACTTTGCCGATGTGGTGCCTCCTAGTTGGCACCGCTGGAGAGACTGCAGTACAGCCCAGGTCTCGATCGAATCAAAGGATTTTTCGTAGTCCATAAACGCCAAGCAAAGGGGTAGGTTATACTCCTCGGTCTTCTGTATAACCTGCCGCAGCGTATGTATGTGGTCTACTGTGCTAAAGCCCTTTCGGAAGCAGGTTTGTTCGGGAGGCTGGAAGTCGTCAAACCTACAGGCGAGACGATTTGTGAGGACTCTCGAAAACAACTTATAGATATGACTCAGAAGTGAGATGGGTCGGTAGTTTTTCAAAAGGGTTTTGTCACCCTTTTTGAAAAAGAGTGCCACCACACTTCTGCGGCATGCCTGTGGCGTTTTTCCCTCGACTATGATGGAATTAAATAACTTCTGAAGGGCCCTAAGGATCGGTTCACCACCCGCCTTCAGTAGCTCAGCCGAGGCCGAGCCGGTAATCTGATGAGATTACCTCGTCGGTATAGTGGTCGCAAGCGCTGATGTGATTACCTCGTCGATATAGTGGTCACAAGCGGTGATGTCATTACCTCGTCGGTATAGTGGTCGCAAACGCTGATGTGATTACCCCGTCGCGGTCGGTATAGTGGTCGCAAGCGCTGATGTGGTTACCTCGTCGGTATAGTGGTCGCAAGCGCTGATGTCATTATCTCGTCGGTTTAGTGGTCATAAGCGCTGATGTGATTACCTCGTCGGTATAGTGGTCGCAAGCGCTGATGCTGAGCGTGAGGTTTCGGATTGGGCAAAGTGTGGAATACTTACCTGACGAAATGAACAAGTCTTAAATACAAGTACTGTCTAACTCTTTGCGGAACACAGGCGTGATTTTATGTTTTGTGTTATTGTAGAACAAAGCGATAGCTATTAACACGTAAATAGATATTCGGCACAAAGACAATTCTCTCAATCTCCAGTGTAGGACAGTGATACATAAGGGTGCGTGCACAGTAAGCCGTGGTCATCCCTCATAATCTCGCGGCAGATGGCCGGGCCTCACGCTCGCTCCATCTCCCCACCCGACCTAATTCTCATAGATTTGCGAAAATTCTCCAAAGAGAACAGTAAGTATCATTCGATACAGTAAAGTGAAATACCTTGTACTATAATGTACGAGAAGTGAAATACCATGTTACGTAAGTGTGGGAAAAGCAAAGAAGATTCATATACTTTTTTCTTAATAATGGTCGCTTTCAGAAGAAAATTAGTTTACACATGATCGATCAGCACTGAGTAGGATATGAGCTATGCACCTCC
Organism: Sesamia nonagrioides; assembly: GCA_017933935.1. NCBI lineage: Eukaryota > Metazoa > Arthropoda > Insecta > Lepidoptera > Noctuidae > Sesamia > Sesamia nonagrioides. Next base: position 1,053,791 of record JADWQK010000289.1, read on the forward strand.
TGCTCCTAGACCATTCACAGTAACTTAACTTCCGACAGCTGCAACAGCAATCTTATTAACACAACAACAGAGGCACCTGTAATTTTGATACATTGAGGTAAATAAAAAAACCTGGTCATCATTATAGACTGTTCACAAGTAGGCTTATAGAATTAATGGTATCAAAAATTATTAACTCTTATAGTTTAAGACTGTAATTTATGCTTGGTCTGACCTTTAGTTATGTACAATTGATGTTATGTTTTTCTATGAACTAACAAGTCACCTTAACAAGTACACATTTATTATATAGATACGCACACAGCGTATCTTGAAGGAGTCTAGTAGTAAAGTTCCACACAAAGGTGGATTCATTAGCCTAGAAATAGAATATATATGTGTTTTAGTAAAATAAACCATTTGCTATTGTTTGAACAGTACAAGCTACCATTCACTCCTATTTTAGGTATAATGACTTTGGTTCAGTAGCTCGATACTAACCCACTATATTAAGTATCAGTCCGCTCTCATGTTGCTCTCGTTCCGTTTGACATCCGAGATGAGTCGATTGACGCGAATTCCGATTATGAGTGGAGTTACAATGCCCTGCCTCAGTGATGAATATCGAGTAATCAAATACTCGCAAGGATCGGGTTCTGGGTGGTAATCGATAGTCCTAGGTATCAGGTTCTATGTTAGGGGTTTAATTTCCGCACTTAGCCCGTCGAGAGGACCATTGTGCGTGATCTGGTTGTACGTGGGTGATGCGTCTGTGTGACGTATAGGGGGTGGTAAGAATTATTTAATTACTCATCACGGGGTCATTCTTCTTGATCTTGTCATTTTTAACACTTTTAATCTTTCTCTTTCTGCTTTAGACAAATGGTCAAAGCACACAATTTTAATTTCAAGGGTCATGGGGACTTGGTACATAATTACGGTTAACAAAAATTATGTTAACCTATCTATCGCCATGTTTGCCTTAAACCTCTTTAAAACTCAACAAAATAAAGGAGCCCAAAAGCCTCAACTTAAAATATTAGCAGGTTTCCTGCGCACTTGGTAAGCTTTGCCAATTGCGGGTACTAACAGACAGCGTTTGTAAAGATTCGTCGCCTTCAATATCAGGCGCAGTTGCAGCGAATCGAATCGCGCCACGCTGACCTATTTCTTCAATTGCCATTGACTCTTGTAACTTGTCACTAAATTCGCAACTAACTACTTGGAATTTTCTTTCATTTCTATATTATCAGGTTTAAACGGTGGGGAATATTTTCTGTAAGAGTTAAAAAGATTTTGAAAGGCCTTAGGTACTTAATACCTAACTGGGAAAATGAATGTTCCTATTAAAATAACGTTATATATTCACTTTGGTGACGTAGGTAAGTAAGTACTATTTGTACAAAAAACACGTTCACCTGAATTTAAAAATAACCAACAAGTCCCTAAATACTGTACCTATTACTAAAGAAATTTATTGCTATCCTACCAGTATTATTATAAATACGATTATTTATATGTAGGTGTGTGTAGATGGATGTTTGTTACTGTTTCACGTAAAAACTATCTGTATAGCAAATTTCCTCGGCACCCGTGCGACTCGGAGGAAATTTGGTATAAAGATAGTATAGCAGGATTAAGATTATAGGATACATTTTATCTATATATTCCCGCGAGATCGAAATTCATGCGGGAGAAGACGTGAGGCACAGGTCGTGCTAAATAAAACCAAAATGTCGAATTGAACATGTGTGTTATGTTTGTGTATGCCCCTGACTCGTCTAAAGAACAATAAATGATGCGTTCATTCATTTTGCCCTTCAAGAAAAAAATTAGTACTAATATTATAAATGCGAAAGTATCTCTGTCTGTCTGTCCGGCTTTCACGCCAAAACGAATGAACCGATCGCGATTGTAATGAAATTTGGTACAGAGATAGTTTAGAGCCTGAGAAAGGACCATACGTACATACATACCACACATAGGCCATATAACACCCCGCTATGACCAATAAGAGAAGAGCAGTAACAAAAAATGTTGCGAAAACGGGAGAAAACGCGGACGTACATATTGCTCTCATTATTTTAACAGGCGTTTATTTAATATCAACTGAGCTCTTTTAATTTTTTTCGGAATGGACTACGGCTTTGAAATTTGGCATAAATATTGTTTATTGTTAGCCGTATGCTTGCTATCATCGTGCACTGACTAAAATATTTGAAATAAGTAAAAAGCATGTACAATAATAATATTGGTGTTCATTATATGTATATGATTACGTTTACGCTTATTCTTGAGGTCTAAGGAATAAATTGATATAAAAAGAAATAATAACTGTAACATAATGAGCGAGAGAGAGATAAAATTTGCCTTTAAGAGGATGTCATTTAGTCGTCCGGTTTAGAATATAATGTTTTGTACGTGTAGATAATTACATACTTATCCAATAGATGACGTTATGCTGATGACGCTGTTTTCGAAATCGCGCTCTTAAGATTTTCTGGGGAATAATGATCCTTGCACCTTTTCTCTGATATTTTTTTATTTCATATTTGTCTATAATAATAATAATAATAATAATTTCTTTATTTGTCTAGAATGCAGGTGTTACAATATAGGTGTTTTCGTCAGATATAGTCCCAGTACATTCTGCCTTTTGGCATACAAAAATACAGAGGGGTCACTTATTATATAATTAATAATCCGAGATAGTCATATTAAAAATGAGATCATGCTAAGTCTAAAGTTATTTACATATTTATATTTATAATTAGAACAAAATAGAGCAAACATTACAATCACAAAAACATTACAATTACAAAAAAACATTACAATTTATCATTTATAAAATCAGTAACAGTGTAATAGCACTTTTCAGTCAGAAGCAATGACAGGAGTTTCTTAAATTTTATAACCGGCTGATCCTTTATACTATTTGGTAATTTATTAAATATAGTTGGTGCCATACCTATAATGTTTCTTTTAAGCAAAGCAGTGTTCAATCTTCCAGTACATAATAGACCCTGATATTTTGATCTCATGGCAGTCGTACGTATCCTCGTATCATTCAATGCAGGAAATAGGTGCATATTAGTTTTTACAAATACAGCCATTTCTAGAATGTATATACTAGGGAAAGTTAGAATGTTGTATTTCTTGAAAAAAGGAATGCAACTATCTGTAACTTTGAGACCAAAAATGGCTCTTATGCACCGTTTTTGAGCTTTAAATATAGACTCCCTTTCAGAACAGTTACCCCAGAACACTACACCAAACCTTAAAACAGAGACCACCAAACCGTGATACGCAACCATTAATGTATCAACGTTAACTTTCTTGGACAAACTGTAGAGAGTATATGCAGACGCACTTAATCTTTTGCAAACTTCCTCAGCCTGCGTTTTCCAAGTTAATTGACTGTCAATAAATATACCTAAAAATTTAGTCACATTTACGCTATCAATCGTTTGGCTTTTATAATTAATTTTTAGGTTTAACGGTAGAATTTTTTGATAGAAATGCATTATTTTTGTTTTGTTTAGGTTTATGATAAGATTATTATCATTAAGCCAGTTTATTGTTAATTGTAGACACTTATTTATTTCGTCTTCATAAAAGTCTTTGTTGAGGCAGTCTACTAGGATAGTACTGTCATCGGCAAATAAAACACAAGGGTATGGGATATGTTGTGGCAAATCATTTATGTACAGTAAGAATAATAATGGTCCCAAAACGCTGCCCTGAGGAACGCCGAATTTTATTTCTCTAGGGCCAGATGAATATTTAACCTCACGCTTTGATTTGTCGCAAACTTTAGAGATTTCCGTATATTGAAAACGTCCACTTAGATACGACTTTATTAGACGTAGAGCATTCCCTCGTATACCGTAACTGTTAAGTTTGGCCAATAATGTTTCATGATTCACGTAATCAAATGCTTTGGTCATATCGGTTAAAATGGCACAAATTGGTATTTTCTTATCCACATTCAGCATTACTCTATTTATTAGATCGTATATGGCCATATTTATATTTTTATTTTTACGAAAACCTTTTTGTTCCTCGCATAATATATTGTATTTCGACAGAAAAGAATAAAACGATTCATATATAACTTTTTCAAAGATTTTCGAAAATACGGGTATTAACGCTATTGGTCTATAATTAGACATATCTTGTTTATTTTGTTTCTTATGAAGTGGTTTAATTATTGTGATTTTAAGACTATCGGGGAATATTCCAGCGGATATGCTTGCGTTAATGATATGGCTTAGAGGGTTAGCTATCGTAGAACTGACAAATTTTATTACGTTTGTAGAAATACCGTCATATCCATAACTCTTCCTGTTCTTCAAAGTTTTGATCACCCTTGTGATGTCTTGAGGGACAACAGGGGCCATGAAGATAGAGTTAGGGTTATATGTAATCTTTACAGTATTTTTAGTTGAGTTCAGGGGTGGAACAGGGATCTGATCAATAAAAAAATCGTTAAATGCTTGAGCTATTTCGTTAACCCTAGTTAATGTTAAACCATCTTTTTTTATTCTTGTTATGGGTTCACGTATAGATTTCGTACTATTTATTATTTGCCACGATGTTTTAGATTTGTTTCTGGAATTCTTAATTAGATAGTTGTTCTGTGCTTTCTGAGTCAATTTGATGATTTTTTTAATTTTTTTGGAGTAATCTTTAAATATCGTTTTATTTTCACTAGTAGGTTTAAGTCTTTGTTTCCAGAGTAATTGGCGTTGTCTTTTGCTGCAGATTCGAATACCTCTAGATACCCACTTGATCTTTTTTTATATCTATAATTTCGTATCTTGGTGTCTTTGGTTGGTTTGATTGTTTGTCTATAGTGTTGATGTTCGTAAAAAATCTCTTGGTGTCATTGGTTGGATCGATTGTTCTAAGGCTCTGGAAAACTCGAACGAAAGTTTCTTTTATAAAACCGTACTTACTTAAATGTGCTCATATTTTATCAAGCATAACACTTTTTAACCCTTATTTTCTCATCCTAAGCATATCCAAAACACCAACCAACGCACAATAATTAAAAATATGATATTTGATGTTTCTTTCCCGTGCTAACCTTTAAACTCGGTAAAATTAAATCCTACTAAAAAACTGTGAGGATGTTTGAATGTTTGTTGCTCACGGAAAAACTACTGAATCGATTTTGAGGAAACCTTGCAGTAATGTAGGCATTTATCTTGGCATTCCCACGGAAATGGGAAACACCACGTGCTGAAAACTAAAATCAACGCGGACTGAGTCGCGGGCAACAGCTAGCAAATAAATAAAAACTCATCCACTGTGTGATGGAAGTGATGGACTTTGTGAGCAAAACCTCATTAACTATATATATGTCTATGATAAAAGGCAAGCATTTATACAATCGTTGAAGACTTAAAGACACTTAAATTGTAGTCAAACAGAAACATTGCCGCTGGCAAATTGTTCCAGTTCCTCAATATACACGGTACGGGACGTCCGATTATGGAACGGAGATGGGGGAATTAAATCAAGCAATTCCCTCGCACACTCTCCAAAATTGTATCTTATAGAACACCGACAGGCTGGCTACTCTTCGCCTATGCTCCAGGCTTTGGAGACCACTTTGAACTAAATCTGAGTCACGAATTCGCCTTTCCAGTGAATACAAGTTGCCAGGTGGCATTTTGCAGCACTAGCCCAAATGTGGCTGCAGTACTACACACACGAATGGACCTGTGCTTTGTATAACATTAGAATCTGTAAAGTGTGCAATAACACTGGTTCCTGGCAGCCACCTTGGCTTTGGACTGCGAGGAAATCTGAACTCCCAAAAGCTGAAGGCGGTCTATGTATTATCATAACCATCAAGCAGGTCTTTGTGTGTATATTTTTTGAAATGTTAATTTATTTTGTTATTCAATATTTATTCCATAAAAAGGCAGAGTTCGATTGATACAGACAACATGTTTAAATTAAAATAAATATACTCATTGGCGCTTCACTAGGATCGTTTGTAAGTTATGTAAACCAGGACCTATAACTTATTTATATTGTATAATATGGTCGAAATGATGATTCATATATATTAGGTATCAATCTTTTCTGTCTTCAATGACCTATTTTCTCTAGAGTTCTTACAAACACTTTTACAAATCAATCATTTTTTTACTAAGATCATTTTGGCGTTCTGAATACTCTGAGAAGAAAGGTCGAAACAAACTCAGGTGTCACGATCTCTTTAAAGATCCAGACATAATCGTGATCAAATCATATGAAGGCGATGTAGAATCGATGTCTGAGATAGTCTTTTGAGGAGAAATAGATTGAATAGATTTGTGCAGTCAGTGCTAGCATTTATCAAAAATCGTGCAGTTCATGAGTACTTCAGAAGTTAAAAAATTTGACGAATAGTTCAAAGAAAGGACATTTATGTACGTGTGACAATAGGCCCCATAAATTACTCAAACAAGCAAATCACGATAAAACCAAATAAGAAAGAACTCGAACTTCTCTCGGTGGTAGGCCACAACATTAGCCGCCGGCGTAAGTTACCACCCACCAGACAAAGTCATGCCGCCAAGCGATTCATCGTGTTCCGGCATGATGTGTGGTGAAGCCGTACGGAGGACGGGTCTGAGCAGTTGTGTTGCGATGTACGTGCCGGGTACGATGCGCGAAATGTTGTTGTGTCGGGAGTTTGGTTGTGGAGGGCCTCCAGATCAATATCCCTCTGGCGCAGCATCGTTGGTCGTGTTGTTGGGTTTAACATTGCATCACCGCGCTCAACTGCCGTCTTCTTTCCTATTTACTCAGTTCTTTTGAGTGAGTAGGCTTAATAAACTAGCGCGCTTTACCATCAACGACTGCATCACTGCTTACCATCAGGCGGGATTGCAGTCAAGCGCTAGTTTGTAATTTATATAAAAAAAACATAAAAAAGTAAAATAATAATGACTTACCATAGCCCTCATATTAAAAAGAAATTATAATAAAAATATTTATGAAATGCTTCACAACGTAAATGTCATGTCATTAGTAAATATATAGCATAAGTACAATAAAATTGCAAATACAAAATCAATATTACCTGTGTAAAACTATTGGAACAGCTCAATATAACAAGCCGTTTTGTCAACCATATGGCATAATTTTCGTTTTATTCGATTCGAATTTATTAAAACTTAGTTCTTGAATGTGGCTAGGAAGTTTAATATAAACACGTATACATTGGCATCTAAACGAGCATCCTACTTATTATCTTGAGCGTGGTTAACGGCATAACTTTATTAATTAAGGTAGAAAATATAAACATCACCAAACCACTGTACACTACGCTTTAATCTGAGCAGCAATAGGGTATATGACTAAAAAAAAATCTAATTAGTCCGTCAGTCAGATTTCCAGAAAATACTAGACACGTATATTTTGTTTTATCAAATCAAAGAAAATAGACAAATATAAAAGGCATCAAAGATCAGGAGTGGTGGCTGGTGACGTCACTGGCCGCTAAAAAGTGTAGCGTGCAGTGACGTCACACGAGTTTTCAACGCGATATGTCGTCTTCATTTTTTGTTTATATGAAAAAAGAAAAAATACGTGTCTAGTATTTTTTGGAAATCTGATTGATGGACTAATTAGTTTTTTTTTTAGTCAAATACCCTATTCTTGTCATTTTAAAAGTCTCATCTTGGTTTCAATCGGTCAATTATACTGCCGTCATAAGGAAAAAAGACGCATCTAACATTTTTTCCCTTTTGAATCTCCTTCAATCCTTTTGAAATCCCAAATTGAGTTAGATGCATATTCTGAATCTATAAAAAAATGGCATACACCACTATTTTTATATTTCGCATAAATTAAACGTAACCCTATAAATCTAACTGTTAAAAAAGACGTATCTGCAATGTGAATCAAATATTACTAAAATGAAAAGACGTTTCTGACGTACACTAAGTTGAAAAGACGCATTTTAGTAGAAGCGTCTTTTTTGTTTTCAAAATATTTAATTCATCATAAAATGAAAAGGCACATCTGCATCGTCATAAGAAGAAAAGACTTTTCTGTGTAGATGCGCCTTTTTAGCTTAGTATTACAAAAACTAGGCAGGCGCAAGTGGCAGTAGGGTCTCTTCTACTTAGTATTGCTAGCTGTGCGGGGTGTGGTGGGGCCCGCGATGTGGGAATAGTGCTCTTCAGTTGCGTCCAGGCAGTCAATGACAACAGGAGAACAGAAGCTGTATCTGGGGCAGCTGATCCAAATCGATAATTCCGGCTTCAAGGACGAGGTGTTTCGAGGGATAGGACTCGGCTCGTTTGGGAAGCTCCGTAGTGTCTTCTCATCCAAAATACCTCAGTGCCTAAAGACAAAAGTCTTTAACCAATGTGTGATATCGGTGATGAAATATGCATCTGAAACGTGGTCCCTCACTATGGACCTCATAAGAGAGGTGTTTCTCTACATGATCGAATCAAGAAAGAGGAGATTCGTAGAAGAACTAATGTCGCCGACATAACCCAGCGGATTAGAAAAGCATAAAAATATTAAAATATCATTAAAATGGAAATGTAAGTAAAAACTTATTCGCTTAATACCTGGGGCTTTTATAATGGGGCAAGGGCAATGTAGGGTGTTAAAGAGGCTATGGAACAAAGGCTCGAAAGCAATCGCAAGAGATGTGTCTGTTGGACGGAGCCTACTTGCGAAGCTGAAGACTGGGAATGGTAGGATCGCTTCCAAACCAAAGCTTTTGGGTGAGATTTAAAAATTCTACGGAGAGTTATACACATCAACACACGCACCTGTTGTAAACCTGGCCAATGATCCTAGAGCCAGACTAACCCGAAACTACAACGTCGATATTCCGAACACCAGCTTGTACGAAATTGGTATGGCTCTGAAACAGCCCAAGAACGATAAGGTAACTAAAGATGATGGAATTACGGCTGAGCTTCTGAAAGTGAGTAGAAAATCAGTACTTAAAGCGCTTCAGAAACTATTTAATTACGTCATTTTCAAAGATGAAACGCCTAAGGCATGGCACAGAAGCGTGGTGGTATTGTTTTTCAAAAAAGTAGATAATACCCTCCTGAAAAACTACAGACCGACTGAGCCATGTCTATAAGCTGTTTTCTAGGGTGATCAAGAACCGTCTACGCTCGCAGGTTCGACGACTTCCAGCCTTCCCAACCCATAGACCACAAACATACGCTGCGGTAAGTTATAAAGAATATGACACACCCATAAGCTTAGCGTTTGTGGACTATGAGAAGGCCTTCGATTCGATCGAGGCTTGGGCGGTGCTACAGGATGAGATGATATGTGGTGAGTGTTTGTACAAAAACGTCACTATGTCAGTCCGCCTCCAGGATCAGGACTCGAAATCGATTCAACTGCAGCGTGGAGTGTGATAAGGAGGTATCATATCACATAACATGTTCACTGCTGCGTTGGAAGATGTCTTCAAGCTCTGAACTGGAAAGGACTTGGTATCATCATCAACGGCGAGTACATCACTATCCACCGATTTGCAGATGATATCGTGGTCATGGTGGAGACTCTAGAAGACTTGGGAAAAATTCTCAATGACCTCAGTAGAGCTTCTCAACAACTGGGTCTAAAGATAAACATTAATAAGATGAAGATCATGTCGAACTCCCATGTCGCACCCACTCCAGTTCTAGTTAGTTGCTCTGTACTTGAAGTTGTTGACGAGTATATGCATACATATACCTGAAAAAACAGCCCAACTAGGTAGGTTAAACTTCGAGAAAGAGGTGTGTCGTCGAATCTAGCTCAGCTGGGCAGCATTCGGGAAATTACGCTACATCTGCGTCGTGTGTGTAGCCAGTGATGACATATGGAACTGAAATGTGGTCGCTCACATTGGGCCTCATACGAAGGCTCAAGCTCACATAAAGGTCGATTGAAAGAGTTGCTCGAAGTTTCTTTGCGCGATCGAATCAGAAATGAGGCGACTGAAAACCAAAGTCACCAACATAGCTTTTCGAGTCGCTATAATTAAGTGGGCGTGGGCGCGGCACATTGGTCGCAGAAGATCGATGATTGCCGATGGGGCAGTAAGGTTCTTGAGTAGCGGCCACGTTCTGGAAGATGCAGCGTAGGGAGGCCCCCAACAAGGTGGGCCAACGACCTGGTAAAGGTCGCTGGAAGCCAATGGATGCCAGCAGCACAAGACCGGCTATTGTAGAAAGCTCTGGCGAAGGTCTTTGTCCATCATTGGACCTCTATAGGCTAAAGAAGAAAGTGTAAAGGTCCTGACAGCTCAATGTATGGGATTTATTCGCCAAATATGTAAAAAAAATTATGAATTATTAGAAAAAAAAAACCTTAAATTCTTACACAACAGAGTTAATTTTCGATACAACTTCAAACATTGGTAACACTTTTAAAATAAGGTTTGTCACTCAGAAATCAAATTGATTACAATGACAATAAAGTTGATATTTGTTTAACTGAAATATAAATTGAACTTGAAAGATGTTAAATAACTTAGTCCAATTGACAGCATAAATATAAGGTATGAATTTAGATGAAACTTATAGTATTTCCTAAGTTGAAAAATACAACAAAAAAAGAATTACTTAAATCGAACTTGTAGTTCCGGAAATATGCGCGTACAAACATACAAACATACACTTTTGAAATTTGGCACATTTGTTCAGACACTGTTATCTAGACTAACATATACGAAAACTGAGCAGTTCTGGAAATATTACATCAAATCAAATCAAATCATTTATTTCAAATAAACCAGTTACAGGCACTTTTGAATTGTCAGAAGGCCGGTCAGTCAATTAGATGAAGCTAGTCGCCCATTCCAAAGAGTAGGTACCTATGGAGAAGAACGGGCAAGAAACTCCATGGACACTCTTTTAAATTTTTAAGCTATTGTTACAAATATTTGATTACATCATTCATGTTGAAATCAACCGCGTGAGAACGATGCAGAAATATATTGTACGCTGAGAGCGTCCATTATGGAAAACATACAAAAATCAATTCAGAAATTAAAATACGCCGTGACAGCTAAGAGATGACCAGTCCCCTCCGACGGCGTCCGTTCACGAACATGACGTATGGATCAGCATCATTCAGCTCAACCATATCGAAGGGAACCCAATGACCCAAAACACACGCCACCATCAGCGAGACATTTGAGTGAGCATGACATACTCTCAACAGCCAGAGCACAATTAAGTCAATAAAAAGACTAACCCAACAAATAAATGCCTTACAGCACATTCGTACATTGTGCTCACACGTTTGCCATGCAATTATACAATACTAAGAAATTGAATCTACACAATGCTAAGATGGTTTTGTCCAAGGTTCAGCAGCTCCAACAGTGTTCCCGAATCTGTGGAAAGTTTAGCTCCTGTGCAGCTGTACAAGTGCCGAACACCTCTGTCAGCGATACAATTCCGTAACGTACAATATGCTTGGCTACATAGTGTGTAATACAGGCTTTGAATAAATAACATAAACAATTACATATTAAAACTACAAGAGGAAAAATCAAAGAACAATCATTGTATAGAAATCGGACGCAGCTCAAGCCCAAGCCTTTTTGTCCTCAATATAATCCTTCACACTGTAAAATGCTTTCTGACACAACTTACGTTTAATGAAGGATTTGAATTTATTCAGGCTTAGATCTTGAACCACCTCTGGAAGTCCATTGTAAAAATGTATACATTGGCATCTGAAAGAGCCACCTATTTTCTTGAGCCTTGTTGTAGGTACAATAAATTTGTGCCTGTTCCTAGTATTTATATCATGGACATCACTGTATTTTTTAAACAATTTTATATTTTTATGAGCATACAAAAGATTTTCATAAATATATTGAGACGGCACGGTCAGTACATTAATCTCTTTAATTTTTCTCTGAGAGAGTGTCTCGGACTTAATTTATAAATTGCACGAACAGCTCGTTTCTGCAAAACAAATATTGTTTGAATATCGGCGGCATTTCCCCACAACAGAATGCCGTACGACATTACGCTGTGGAAATAGCCAAAGTACACTAAACGGGCCGTCTCAACATCAGTCAAATTACGAATTGTTCTAACTGCGTATGCAGCAGAACTTAGCTTTTTTGACAATTTTTCTATATGTGAACCCCATTGAAGCCTAGCATCCAGAGTTATACCCAAGAACACTGTGCTGTCGTCAGATTTCAATTCTTCGCCCTTTATCAACACTTTAGTTTCCACCTGCCTCACGTGAGGTAGAGTAAACTTAATGCATTTGGTTTTTTTCTCGTTTAAGAGTAAATTATTAACATTAAACCAATGGACTACTTTAGAGATCGCGCTATTTACATCATCAGTAACCTGCTGCTGACGTTTCAGTTTAAATAAAAGTGAAGTGTCATCTGCAAACAACACTATATCGTGGTTATCCTTTATTAGGTACGGCAGGTCATTGATGTAAATAAGAAACAAAAAAGGACCAAGAATTGACCCCTGTGGGACTCCCATTGTTACTAAAGATCCGGAAGATCTTTTTGCATTAACGTCAACGCTTTGAATCCTACCACTCAAGTAAGATGTAATAAGATCCAGTGCAGAGTTCCGGATCCCGTAGTGGCGGAGTTTCCTGATTAACGTATCGTGAAGAACGCAATCGAATGCCTTGGACAAATCACAAAAGATGCCCAAGGCATCGCATTTATCCTCCCATGCATTATATATATGACCTAGAAGTTCACACAACATCAGTAGTTGAACGACCCCTTGTAAAACCGAACTGTTTGCTATGTAATAATTTATGTTTATTAAAAAAATTTAGCATTTGGTTTAAAATTAATTTTTCAAAAATTTTACTAAAGGTAGGTAGTACAGAAATAGGTCTATAATTTGTGGGGTCTGATGTACTACCAGATTTAAACAAAGGTATTATTTTACTATTTTTCATGAGATCAGGAAACTCTCCACAGTCAATACAAGCATTAAAGATAACAGCTAGAGTGGGTGCCACAATATCAATAATAGACTTAGCAACTTCCACCGAATGACCCCATAGGTCAGCAGTCTTTTTACATTTAGAGTGTGAAAGATTTTAATTATATCTCTACTGATAACATGTTCAAAATGAAACTCCGAATCACAAACATTAACATTTTCTTTAAGCAAAGACTCCGCAACAGAAGGTGATGAGTTTAGGGATTTAGTAGTTGAAACAGGAATATCCGAAAAGAAATTTTCAAATGCCTCAGAGACTTGCGAGTCTGATTTAATTATGTTGTCATTAATAGACAGGCTATAGTCAGTATTTCTATCACTGGACCTTCCCGTTTCACTACCAATAATTTTCCAAGTCGTTTTAATTACATTGCCACTGTTCTTTATCTTTGAACTCAAGTAACGTGACTTGGCCATATAACAAACTTGTTTGAATAGTTTTGAATATTTTCTAACATATAAATTGAATTCAACAGTGTTAATATAAATCCTCTCATTGTACAATTTATAAAGCCGAGTTCTACTTTTATGAATACCGATGGTAGCCCAATCAGAGAAAGATGCTTTACTATTAACAGAGATAGTCTTGGGAACAAATGTGGAATCAAATAGCTTACAGTATATATTAAAAAAATTGTCATAGATATGATTAGGATCAGCATTAACAGCACTGGATAAGACTGGCAATTTATTGATGAGATCAAATCTAAAAACCTCCAAGCGGCTTTCAGTTTTGGGGTTAACAGTGATATCCTTTTTGGCCACTTTTTTACTATGGTTTGGAATAGTAATCCTTTGTCCGCAGTGATCAGAATCAAGTAAATTTAAAACTTCTTTGTGGCTTGGTATTATGTTTGTAAAAATATTATCTAGGCACGTGGCACAAGTAGGTGTTATTCTTGTGGGCTCCAAAAATAGGTTTACAAGATTGTAGGACTGAAATAGACTTATAATTTTATTACAATAACCAGAGTTCTCTAATAAATTAATATACTTTTTTGATGTCGGTTGAAAGTAGAGGGTAGATTTATATGGGTTCTAAATATGGGCAGGCGTTTTTGTTTTTAATTGGAAGTTGGTTTTACTAAGTAGAAAAGCAGCAAATGGCTATAAACGTCTTTATTATATATATAACTAGAACATATTATCACAATAATTACTAAAGAGAAAAGGCGTTTAAACAAATACTACGTTGAAAGGACGTTTCTAACCAGAAGCGTCTTTTCATTGTAGTATCACGTATTTTCTTGCATTTTTATTACTAAAAAGAAAAGGAAAAATTGATTTTTTAAATACAAAACATTTATTTTATTACAATTTACGTATACATACTGATAGATCAAACCCTAATTCATACTTTTGCATCACAAAATAATAATTTAGTTTATTTCTATATGCACAGCAAGTTTTTTAATTTTTGGAACACGTTTTATTTTTTTACTCGGTTTCGTACTTCATGTAGAAACGTCTTTTTCGCTTATGGCGGCAGTATATAATACCTTACATTTACCTAAATTATGTTGTTTTTGAAATTTAATTAGAACGTATTAAATTACGAAAATTTGTTTTGCGGTGATGGTTTCCGCAGTCTTGGTGCAGGGTTTTAGCTGTTACAATGGAATCCTACATTACAAATGAGGGAGAAAGGAAAAGTATTTATTGTGACTCGTATTTGAAATGTAACACCATTTCCGCTAGGACCATGGAACTGTCACCAACGAAAAAAGTTGCTAAAAGGAATCGCAACAATTCAACAAAGATCATTATCGATCAATATAAATTTAGTAAGTAGCTGCTTTTCTGAACACTAGATTTACAGACACTTTTGTTTTGTGTAGTTTACAGCTCACAATATTAATCTTTCGAGGATCTTAAACAGACGCTATTTATTATGTATACATTTTGTAGGCAGATTTGAGTATTATTTTTAAGCTTTTAAGGTAGTCCTGGCAATAGCTGGGATTATAACTGGCTGGCAGAAAATTCCTACGAGGCATCCCACGTAGTTCAAATCTTATTCCAAAAACATTCATTTTACATTCACCATTTTTTTTCTACCTAATCTCTTAGCGTTAGCGACAACTCAACTCAAACGTTTTTAGTCACATCCTGATTAAAATTCATAAATGTTCAATGACATTGAAAGAAAAGACTACTTAACTTTTTGAAATGAATTCCATAGCGCTGCTTACTGGAGGAGTTCTCTGCGACCAATAGTTTTTTGTAAGAGATACCGTGCACAAGCAAATGAAGGAATACGAGTGGTTTTTGTCAATAAAAGTGTGAAAGGTATTTCCACTCCTCCCAGAGCGGCAGAGGTCATTTGATGGTGTCCCACACAAAAAATAATAACAAAAAGAAAAAAGCGTTATACACGCGCCATGTGATTGACTCTTCGTTTCTCTCACTGTCTTTCTATTTTACACGATTGTGTGCGGAACTTCGCTCTTGCCGGAGGCCCGCGATCCCATACGAGGTACTTTTCTTTTCTGCTGTTTTATTTTCACCCTACGGAAACACAATCATGAAGATATCTTCCCGCTCAAAACTGTATCAAAAAACGGCAATAACTCAATTTTCTTGAACGACTCCCTTGCCAAAGGAAATCCACTCGGCTAAGAGGAAATAAAATAGTTTAACATTTCACAACCGCAATCAATATACAGGGTTTATTAATACAATGTATGTATTTTATAGGATTATTTACCTAATGAATAGAAAATTTAATATCCTAATACTTTTTAATAACTCGATATCTTATCTTTCTCATTCAACTAACATATGGGCCCCAATATTAAACAAAGTCCTTAGTGACCGAGGCGCAACAAGCGATAACAATTCACACTGATTTTAACCAAAATCAAATCATATTCGCAATGAAGAGTAGCAGTGGCCTAGTGGTATCGGCCGCGAGGTACAAGTTGTAGGTCGAAGGTTGAGACCCCATCAAGAGTAGCAGTAGCCTAGTGGTATCGGCCGCGAGGTACAAGTTGTAGGTCGAAGGTTGAGACCCCATCAAGCGCTTTACTTTATGTAAATTATTTTATAATCACTCTCAAAACGGTGAAGGCAAACATCGTGGAAAACCGAAAAATAAAATAAAACTTCGATAAATTATAAGGTTCTTTTTTATAAATTACTAGCTTTCCGCCCGCGGCTTCGCCCGCGTGGAGTTCGGTTATATCGCGCTTTTTAGATTTCCCTCGGGAACATCAATTTTTTCCGGGATAAAAGATAGCCTATGTTCTTTCTCAGGGTCTAAAGATTGTCTGTGCCAAATTTAATCAAAATCGGTTGAGAGGTTTAAGCGGGAAAGGTTACAGACAGACAGACAGACAGAGTTACTTTCGCATTTATAATATTAGTATGGATAGTCTAGCGCTTGACCGCAATCCCGCCTCATAGAAAGCAGTGATACAATCGTTGATGGTAAAGTGCACTAGTTTATATAAGAGCCTATTCACTCTAGCCTTGAAGACACCCAAATTGTAGTCCAACGGAAACAGCGCCGCTGGCAAATTGTTCCTGTCCCTCGATGTACGCGGTATAAAAGAGGAGGCGAAACGCTTCGTCCGAATCGTAGTGGTGTTAACAACGTAAGGATGGAAACTTGCCGTACGACGGGTCGTCCGATGGTGGAACGGAGATGAGAGAATTTAATCATGCAATTCCCTCGCACACTCATCAAAATGCATCCTATGGATATAAAATACCGAAAGGCTGGCTACTCTATGCCTGTGCTCTAGGCTTTGGAGACCGTTTTGATTTAAATCAGGCTCGCCAATCAGCCTCTTCGCACGCCTCTCCACTGAATTCAAAGTAGCCAGGCGACATTTCGCAGCACCAGCACAAATGTGGTTGCAGTACTCCACACACGAGCGGACCTGTGCTTTGTACAACATTAGAAGCTGCCCCGGTGTGAAGTACCGCCGGACCTTTGCGAAAATGCCAAGTTTCTTGGCAGCCACCTTGGCCTTGGACTCAATGAACCGCCCAAAGTTTGGGTTCGAGGAAATCTCAACTCCCAAAAGCTGAAGGTGATCGGTATACTTTAAGAATACATTCTGAAAAGTAGGAGCCAAGGTGAACGAGTTCCTTATGGCGGTGAAAAGACACGCCTGTGTTTTGGCGACATTGAATGCTACAAAATTGGCATTGCCCCATTCGGAGACTGCCTGTAGTGCAACATTCGTACGCTCTACTATGGCCTCTCTTTCAGACCGGATTGATACTAGCCCGAGCATCCGGCAGCTATCTCTATGCAACTGTGCTGTCATCTACATTCCCATAGATACCGGGCATCAGCAGATCGTTAATATGCAGCAGGAACAGAGTTGCAGAGAGAACTTCTTTGAGCTTAGATCCGGAGAACTGCGGTCACGAGCGTCAACCCAGGTGACAAATACCGTGTGCATACACTGTACGGCTTGGACACAATCGGCATTGAACCATGGGCGAGCCGAGCCACCGACGGGCACATCACTGAAGGAGACATCTCCATAGCTTGACGCACCACATCGGTTATAGCATCCACACAGCTCGACGGATTGTCAGAAGAGAAGCAGACCTGCTACCAAGGATAAGACGCAAAGTAGTGACACATCTCATCCCCATCTGCTGACTTGTGAGTCGCAATTTGGTGGGGAAAAGGACGATAGAGACTTCACCAGACAGTGGTCTGAAGTTCCCAACGGTGAGGAAACTGTTGCAACACGGATCAGTGGTCAGTAGAAGGTCTACAATTGGCTGTATGACCAACTACATCAGGCTTCCTAGTCGCTTGCTCTACCAGCTGGAATAGGCCCATTGAAAGCACAAAGTTTCGCGCTTCTCTCCCAGCGTGGTCGGTCCTCTGGAACTGGGAAAGGCTGTCCTGGTGGCAGGCGTTGAAGTCCCCTAGAGCGATGAACTGTGCGTCAGGGTGCTGGTGCAGCGTATTGTCCCTCACTGAGGTGGTCAAATAATCGAATTGTCTCCTGATCACCGCTGTGCAATCGGTAGACACAACTGTAAACAATTTTGTCCACACCAGTGTCAACCAACAACCATAGGGAGGAGAAGAGAGGGTCTTCGAGGTGACAAATGTCAAATGTCATTGCGGACACAGACACAGACCCCGTCACGCTGCAGGAAATGATGCTCCAATGTGTATCCCTGGTAGCTGAGATATGCCGCATCAGACGGACATCTGATCTGGGTCAAGAAAAATAGATGGGGCTTCTCAGTCTCAAGATGGTGATGGACTGCAATGAGATTGGAGTGCAGACCTCGAATATTAGATAGTGCACCTCTCTGAACGAAAGGAAGTGCGTCCGCTGTGCACACTTACTTTTCATATTAGATTTTTTCATGAAGATGGCAGTTGAGTGAGGTGATGCAATGTTAATCCCAACAATACGAACAACGATGCTGGACCATAGGGAGATTGATCTGGTGACTGCAGGGACGCCCGAACTCCCCCAGGGATCGCCATCGGGTCCGCTCGTCCGGTCGCCAACTGGCACGATGGGGCCACCCTGGAAATTTTTGTTGTTGGCGGGGCAGCCTTTCTTGTGTAGCTGGCACACTACTTGGGCCACCAATTACCTGCGGTCGGCCAGCGGAGCACCGTGCTTCGGATCTCTCTACTCTCCATGACAAAACTCCCAACACAACAACATTTGGATCGTATCCGGCACACATCGCAACACACTTATGCCAGCGGCCGCTGTTGAAGCCTACTACCGAAAGCTTTACAATGGCACCGATTCTGTTCTCCACAAACTGAACTAATTTTAAGTTAAGTGCATCTTTTTCTTTCTATTTCGTTGAGAGAGGGATGGAAGATAACATTTTAATTTAATCCTGTCAAATTAAGATACTCCATAGACAGTTTATCCTTCTCTGTATAAGAGGAGACCTGTGCCCAGCAGTGGAACCATAAAAAAGTTGATGATGATAGACAGTTTAGACGCGATTATAAATATGGCGACTAAAATACGCCAGTTTACGTCAGGAGCGCACTAATTTGACAGGTCTAAACTGACATTTTATGTTCTGTCTTTTTACATGCTTTTTATTAACTTCACTTGTATGTTTGCTTGCTTGTTTGTTTGTTTGTCCGTCTCTAACTCTTTGGACTACGAGCGAGCGGCTCATTACTGTACAATGTTCCACCGTTTTCAAAACGTTTGTTCGTCCGTTTTTTTTTTAATGAATATCGAACTAAAAGGTTGAAAATAAATATAGTTTAAAAAATTAATAAAACATGCTTTTAAAAAATATCAAACTCAAAAGTTAAAAATAATTTAAAAAATCGCGTGAGGCGCTTAATATACAAAAATTATGGCAAAAAGCGCCTCACGCTTTTTTTTAAATTATTTTTCACTTATTAGTTTGATATTTTTTAAAAGAATGTTTTTTTAGTTTTTCAAAACATATTTTTCTTATGGAAATGGAAAGGAAAAGATACTTAAAATTAAAATTACTTAACCTAAAATTGGTTTAGTTTGTGAACAACAGAAGCGGCGCCAATAACGTTCATTAATGTGAATTTAGTTACTTATAATAACGAAATGTATATTTAGTCAACAAAAGTTTGGCAATAAAAGCTGAGCAGTAATCTAAATAAAATTTTCATAGTAAATGTATTTATGGATAATAAAATAAATTAAGATTAGAGAATAAAATGGCTTAACGGGCAGTTATGTGTGGGCTGTAAACAAATCGGAATCAGTCGATAACAAACCTGGAAGTAGCACTCAGCTCGCGCGTGGTGGTCTCAGTTATACCCTCACTTATCAACTCAAGAATTATATATTTAACTGCACACTCCAAAATATTTACTGGTGATTCGTTTCTTCAATTACTTTAGTATTTTTTGTACTGACTCTGTAGGTTGAAATAACCTAGTAATTTCCTTTTTATTACTGTCCATCCTACTTTACTGTCACACTAATTTACCAAATACCAAAAATTAAATAAGTGTCCGTATGTTTTTAAACTTATCGTATCGTAAACCTTTTTAATATATAAATAACTGTTGTAAATAAATTAACCATATCTTCTGACTAGAGTCGGTCCCCGCGTCATATACTAATGCCTGCAAAGTCAGGCTAAACGTAAAAAATACCCTTTAAAAAAAAAGATTACCTATTTCACAAAGGAAGGTAACTTACATATAACACAGGGGTGCACAGGTGATGGTGGCAGTTGACCTCATGCATGTGAAAGATTATTTTAAAATTTGGTATTATTTTAGTGAGTATTTTGTTACATTAAAGACCGTATATCGATCAATTATATTTTAGTTTCTATGTACAAACGGGAAGTTATTTGTTGTTTAGATACAAATATGTTTGTTATTGTGAATTTAAGAATAATAATAAATAAGTTCTATTTATTTAGATAAAATAACCAATAATGAATTTTTGTACAATTTTTCTAAATTATTTAAGTTAATTTGTAACACTATTTTAACAAAATACGGATGTTCATTTGACTCGTCGAGTCATTACGTCACGAGATCACACCATCCTTTTTTACTGGAGCCAACATTATAAAAGTCGGAGTGTACGACGGTGGAAGGTAGTTGCTTTTTGGCTTTTGAGCTGTGCGAACCTCTAGTAAAACCAGGGTATAGTGAGTCGTGACTTGTGAGGAGTTTCGTTGGAAAGCAAAGTTAAGTAAATAGTAATTATACATTGTTGTAGATTTATGTCTATAATGTATTTTGTGTGTTATTTAGGTTAGGAATAGTTTCCTGGCTAATGGTATTATGTTGTTATAATTCTGAGTTCTCTTGGACTATTGTCTAAGAGGTAGAAGTTAGTGTATTTTAAAGATAACATTGACAAAGAAAGAAACATATTGATAGAATATGTTGATATATGTTTCCCAGGAGTTTCTTGTCCGGTTCTTCTCCTTGAATGACCTAGCTTGCGAACGGACAACTAGATATCTGATGAATATCTGAGAAAGCTAAATTGAAATAAAATATCTAGTCTTGTCTGTCTGTGCTTTAGTTTATAAAACCCTGTTTCCCTACAAGATATATTCGTATAAACATTCACACACTAAATCACTAACTAGTCGCTATCCTGATGTGCAAAGACATATAAATGTTTAAACCATTACATACCACACATATTTACACATACTTATAATTTTATATATTTAGGTATGTATATTTACAAAGTCAGAGAATCTATTTCATGCATCGTAGTTTATACACGTTTATTGGCCTTCGAGAGAAACAATTAGGTTCCTCTAGTCACTGGGCAACAGTGCTTGAACTTGACGATAGTGGAATGGATGTTGCCCAACTTCTTTTAAGACCTTCCACACTTGCATATAGTTAGTACACAGCTCTCGCGCCACATAACGAGTATTAAGAGTGAGGTCCTCGTTGAATAACTCGAGCACCTGTTCTACAATATCCGGATCGTGGGTGCGCGGTCTCCCTGTATCAGCGCGATGCACTTCACGGCCATGAATACACTCCGTTACGTAGCCGCAATAATAATTTTGCAGACGTTGGAACACACACTTAGACGGCACCGGGGTACAAAACGGATCACATACGTATGACACATCAGCATGATAAGATAAGATATTTTATTTGTTTAAAAATGGTATATTTTGGTGTTCTAAAAAATATTTGATCGAACATGTTTTGCTGAGTACTTAAAGCATGCAAAATTATTTATGTAATTATTTATTTACAGGTCATTTAATGAATAATAAATGTCACATTGGAATTAAGCGAGGAGTGAGACAAGGGATCGTTATTTCCCCCAAATTGTTCTCCAATACCTTTGAGGATATGTTTAGGATGCTGGATTGGCAGGTTCGGGGCATTAACATCAATGGCGAGTACATCTCACACTTGCGATTTGCGGACGATATCGTCATCATGGCGGAAACGCAGCAAGAGCTGGAACAAATGCTGGCCAACTTAGCTGACTCCTCCCAACGCATCGGTCTCCGGATCAACTTGGACAAGGCCACAATTATGTTCAATGAACGGGTCACTCCGGGACCGATTGCCGTAAACGGAATGCCGCTCGAAGTTGTTTCAGAATATGTATACCTCGGGCAACCGTTCCAATTAGAGAAAAACAACTTCGAGAAGGATGCAAATAGAAGGATCCAGCTGGGATGGGCAGCATTTGGTAAACTTCGTCGGGTATTTTCGTCGCCCATACCCCAATGTTTGAAGACTAAATTGACTATCTTCAATCAGTGCGTCTTACTCGTCATGATTTACGGAGCCGAGACGTGGGGTATGGGACCGCATTAGAAATGAGGTGATCTGACAGAGGACCAGAGTCACCGACATAGCTGAGAGGATTAGCAAGCTGAAGTGGCATTGGGCTGGTCACATATGCCGCAGGACCGACAACCGTTGGGGTAAACGAGTCCTCGAGTGGAGACCGCGCCTCAGCAAACGTAGCGTGGGACGCCCTTGGGCGAGATAGAGCGACGACATCAAAAAGGTGGCTGGTAGTGGCTGGCGGAGAACTGCTCAGGATCGAGCTTATTGGCGTGCCATGAAGAAGGCCTATGTCCAGTAGTAGACGGGTAGAGGCTGATGATGATGATGACTGGAATTCCGTTTAAAAAGTCTTTGGTATTATAAAAGTTATTATTATTGAGCCATTTATATAATTTAATTTTAAATAATTTACAATTAATTTTTTTAAACACACTTTGTACCTAATCTATTATACAACCGCACACACATAGCCAGAGCGTTTATATTATATTGCGTTGATATAGCAAGTTCATCCAGTACAAGTACAGACTTGTGCTGGATGAACTGGCTAGATCACTGAAATATAATATAAACGCAAATATAATATAATATAGCTCAAATAGCGAAATATAATATAGCTCAGGAAATAATTCTTTGTTTTTGAACAAACCTGCATAATTCACAAATATGTAATGAAGGTAGTGGTAGCAAACCAAGCTCCTTGAATATATGTAGATTGACATGAATCGTCAGATGGAATTTCGTATAGAGCACGTAAACATTTTTTTTTTGCGCCACATTGTAGTCCGTACAATAGTATAAAAAATAATAATGAAAATAGTAATAGTAATAAAAAATGTTTAAATAAAAATAACCCCGCATAATTAATCCATACCGTAGTGTGGACTCAACGTTTGCGCGGTATAACATCACAGCCGTTTTTATATTAGTGTTTTTTTTTTATTTTTCTCAAAGCATAGACAAATTTATAAATTTATTTATCTTACAGCAAACAGCATCAACCTGAGCTTTCCAGTCTAAATGTTCGTCGATAACTACTCCTAAAAACTTAGTTTGTGTAATTTTCCTTGTCTAGATTAAAATTAATATTATTATAAATAAATATTATTATAAGACTAATATAAATATTATTATAAGATTGATTAAATTGTATATATACTGATTTATTAAGATTGATACATGAATTATTACCATTTAACTAGTTAATCAAATTATCTATTGTATTATTAATGTCCGCTTCATGATCCAAGATTGATTTATATTTTTTATCGATTGTAACGATTATAGAAAAGTTATCGGCAAAAAGGAAGCATTGATGGTTGGTTACATTAACTATGTCATTTATGTATGTAGAGCAGGAATAAGATAGGACCCATTATACATACTAACTGCCCTGGGGGAAACCGCATTTTAAATGTATAAATTCAGATGAATATTCTGTCATGTCCCTGCTTTCGTAAAGTCTAGTAACACTCGCCACACGACTCTGCTGTCTATTAGCTAAATACGACGACACCTATTGAAGTGGCACTCTTCTAATTCTCTTTAGATCAAAGAATAGCCCTGTAGTTAGCTGTTTTTAGTCATCATCATCATCTCAGCGTTAATCCCAGTCGCATCCGAAGCCTTTTTTCAGCTTTGGAGTCTGGGGTCCGCCTTTACCAGTCCAACTGCTGATATTGCTAAACTTCGACATTTTAGTTAGCTGTTTTTAGTATTAGTCAATATTTCCTTCAAGAGTGAAAAGATGGCTAGGGTAGTGGATTTATGCTTCTGAAAGCCAAATTGCTCATTTTTATAATATTAAATTTCTCACAATATTTAGCTATTCTCTGATGCATGCATTTCTCAAAGATTTTTGACATGATGGGTATAAGTGTTATAGGGCTATAACTACTCATGTGCGCATTTTTCACCCTTTTTATGTATCGGTTTGACGACAGATATTTTCAAAGCATTAGGAAATACTCCTTGTGAGCAGAACAGGTTAATGAGATAGGTCAACACCCCGCTTATTTTATTTACACATGTCTATGTAATTCGGTTGTTAAGTTCATCGTAACCTTCAGAGTTCATATTTTTTAACGAAAGTTTTTTAAAGTTTTCTCATCTCATTTTCGGTTACCGGTGCGAGGAACATAGAGGTAGCAGTTAAGGTATTACTGCGGCAACTATTTGTACAATTTTGTGTAGTAAGAAAATTTGTAAAATTACTGTTAAAGGCAGACGCTATTTCTACTGGGCTGGTAAGTATGGTATGGTAACTTTAATGTGGTCAATGTTGTCTTTGGGGCTCGTATTGTGTATCTCGTTTCTTATGACTGTCCATGCAGCTTTACATTTGTTGTCATTATTATACATACATTTTATATTAGCATGTTGTTTAGCATTGTGAATACACTTTTGTAAAAGTTACAAGAATGTATATCCATTCTTGTTCATTATATTTTTATTCCTGTAATATTTATATCGTAAGTAGCGCTTCGTTTTAGAACTTGTTTAAGACCTTTACTTATCCAGGTTTGCTTTATTTTATTGTTAAAATTTATCTTTACCCTAACTTTAGGAAATCAGAGATTGTAAAATAGACATAATAATTATTGGAAAGCAGCGAATGCTGTATTTGCATCGAATTGCATATAAATATCTGTCCACGATACGTTTTGTAAGCATTTATTAAATTTGTGCTATTTTCTAAACTGTAATCTCTTTTGTAAATCATTATATCGTGGGTTTTGTTGTTTGAAGCGTTAAAGTGAAGCTTAACATCATTGCTGTGTCGTGGTCAGATAAATGATGAGGTAGCGCTGATGGTTGCGTCTGGTATATTACTCAAAATATGGTCTATACAAGACAACTTTTGGATAGCTACCTCAATATGAATAATATTGTGATTGTTCGCTAAGTCTTGAAATTCTTGAGTGATATTGTTTTTTTTTTCAATGTATTAATATTGAAGTCACCTGTTACAACTATACGAGTTCTAGATTAATATTTCTTGTATAGATCGTGCAAGATACTATCAAACCTAGTTAAATATTGATTAGGACCAGATAGAGGTGTGCGATATAGGCAAATAATCACTAATTTCTTATTTTCTAGCTCTATGCCACATGCCTCGAACGTATATATTTACCATTGTATATGATTTTATAAACTCTAATTCTGTTGAAATACTCTGCGTAAGAAGACGAAATGATCGCACAATACACGGAAAGTCTACACGGAAGGAATGTTTACGCGAGACTGATATTTTAAATTTAAAGTGCTTTTTATATCATAAAAATAGGTAAACAGGTAAATAGGTAAACACATGGTGGCAGTACTTTTTGGCTAGAAATATGCAAGTAGGTACTCAATATATTGATGGATCGATCGATACGATTTACTAGTAACTATTTTGGTATTGATTTAGTTTTTCAGAATTTCATGTATCGACTCAACTTCGCATGGAATTGTTTAGAACTTTCACAAAACTCAAATTAGGTACACAACTGTAAATGAAGATCTTAAGAATTGAAGACATTGTAATTGACGGTTTTTTTTTTAATAATCACTTATAATATCACTACCGAACCCCTTTTGAAAGTGTCCATATATTTTGCTTTCTGTCCGTACAATCGTGAATGTTCTCGCGGGGATATGAGTACAGCACGTTTCACTGCCGCAACACCCACGAACGAACCCAATGTGAGAATAAGTACAATATTTTAAATGTTATAATTATTTTAATAATAATATTTTATCCCAATGCCGATTTTGCCGACGGTACCTTCTTAAGATACATTTCTGTTTTAGATGGCTGTACATATGTGACGATTGTGTGCACCGTCCGTTAGAAAAACATTTCCTTTTTAATTATTCTGTAACATCAAGTAGGTATTGTGTGCCTCGGAAAGCACGTTAAGCCGTTGGTCCCGGTTGCCATACGAACATCTAGTGGCAGTCGTTACGGGTTATTGGAGCCCTCAAAAGTCTAACAATTGGTCTAACTGCAATGCTTCGATATCGCCTTCGGGTTGTCGAGGTCAGACGGCAGTCGCTTCACGGAAAATATCGAAGTTTAGCCAAAATCAGCAGTTAGACTGGTAAAGCGGATACCTGAGTCCAAAGCTGAAAAAGTTACGGAAGCGACTGGGATTAATGCTGAGATGATGATCAAGTATTGAGTAAAACAGTTCTTCATTCCGGCGAAAATACTTGGAATTTGTGAAAATTAAAAAACACCCTGTCCCTCAACGTCCGCGGCGTTTGGGGGAATGTCTTTTGTAATTTTGACGTTCGAAAAAATCTGATCCTCAGGGAAATTTGCCTAAATGACATTTGATTTGATAAAAACCTTAAGCAAACAAACAGTTTTTCCATCACAAGTTAAACTCGTCCCACCATCAGATACGAGAACTATTTCGATGTTTTCTGTCTGTATCAGAGCTCTTGTGCGCACGTAGTGGTTGTGTGGTGGTGGTCCGCTCGTGTGTGGAATACTGCAGCCACATTTGGGCTGGTGCTGCTAAGTATCACCTGGTCACTTGGATTCAGTGGAGAGGCAGGCGAAGAGCCTGATTGGTGACCCTGACTTAATTCGAGACGGTCTCCAAAGCCTAGAGCACAGGCGTAGAGTATCCAGCCTTTCGGTCTTCTATAGGATGCATTTTAGGGAGTGTGCGAGGGAATTGCATGATTTAATTCCCCCATCTCCGTTCCACCATCGGACGACCCGTCGTACGGCAAGTTTCGACCCTTATGTTGTTAACACCACTACGATCCGGACGATGCGTTTAGTCTCCTACGTTATACTGCGTACATCGAGTGACTGGAACAATTTGCCAGCGGCAGTGATTCCGTCGGACTACAATTTGAGTGTCTTCAAGACTAGAGTGCATAGGTTCTTAATAAACTGTGCGCTTTACCATCAACGACTGCGTCACTGCTTACCATCAGGCGGGATTGCGGTCAAGCGCTAGTTTATAATTTAATAAAAAAACCTATAGTCAGGCAAGAGACCATTGTCCAGACGTGGGATAATTTCAGACTAGCAGTGAAAGTGCATCAAATAAACAAAGACGGCAACACACGGGATATATGGTGCACGAGTGGTCGCGTATTCTACAGTGGTACTTATTCACGTTTGATACTAAATTTCTGGGATGTGTTACCGTTGTCGCTGTATGGAAATTGAATTTCTTCATTGCCTAGTAAGGAATACTAAGACAATGAGCGTGTTTGAATTTAAAAAACATTTTTTTAAACTTTGCCCCACACTAGGAATTCCTTCTGTATTGTGGGTGCATTTACAAACATTTAAACTCACATACACAAACAGACAAACGCGAAGTAACCTGTAGGCCATACAGATATTTGTTTCGTGCGAGAATCGAACCCGCGACACGCAGTGCAGTAGTCAATAGCTTAACCAATGGAGTGTTAATAAAATAACAGAGCCTAGTAGTTATGTATTCATAACTATAAATATAGGTATTATTATGTAACAACGAAAACATAACGATAAAGGCCGAACACTGAATTTGACAGATGAGCTCTGAATACTTCTGAAACTGATTCACTGCTACAAACAGAAGCTGGCATATTACACAATAACCCGCACGCACTTGTATAAAAATATAATAAAAAGGAAATATAAGCTAGAGTGCGCCAACGACCGCCGTTGCCGAATTCACCCGTAACTGTTGACTCAAGGGAATATTTTTTCAGCGCTATATAAACAGAATTACCATAGACTTTATTGCCATATGTATGAGTTTCGCAAGAAAACACAGGTTTATTAACATTTCGAAAGCAAACGGTTAACGAGCGAGTTTGTTATCGTACAGTTGAAAACGTTTTTGTAACGAGTTTCGTACTTACTTGTGAGGCCGCGTGTCGACTGTGTTAAGCTGGGTACACATGCGCTCACTAAACGGACGTTTGTACTTGTCATATTGTCTCTCTCAACACTTAACACAGAACAATACAAATAATCTGTTATTCTTTGTATTGTTCTGTTTTAAATGTTAACGTCACTAGTGTGGATTTTTTGGAAAATACACTACTTTGAATCCGGCTATATTCGTTTAACTTATACTAGGAAATTAAATGAAATGTAAATATATAAACTGCCTGCGCTCTACGGTTTTATTCGCGTAAGTCAGGACCTCGTGGGAAAATGTCCAAATACAAGTTAACTTTCTACCCATGTGCTATATTTAATTTAGGTAAAAACGTAACAGTAATTTTATAATTCTTAAATTCTATTCTGTAACTAGCTAATTAACTAATATTAAAATTTATCATAGGTATTAAACATCCAGTACACACACAGACCCTGATCTGTGTTGTGTTCGGCCGGTCCCAAAGTGTGACTTATACAATGATTTACTAACGACTGTTTATACCATGGTATGCAATAAAGTATTGAGAATCGAATTATCACACAAAAAAAAAGCTATACATAAAATACAAACGTAGGAGGAAATCAAAACTGACTGTAATATTTATCGTCTAATTTACAACTTACGTAATTCGCAGAACATTTTAAATATCCCATTAATAACACAGCCCATTTAGATTTTATAAATAGATGGCAACGGTCACACGTTTGGTGCCAACTCCAATACTTTGGCACACACGCTATGAAAACCGTTTTTCCTCATTAGTCTCGACATTCAATAGCAAAAGCTAACGCTCAATAATGGATGTCTTCCGACTTACAAATATGATGATGAATGATCTCATATTTATGATGACGAATGATCTTATAAATATGATGATGAATGATGTTTTGCGATTTTTCTTTCAATGTTTTATTGTAAGCCTTGTTATAGTTTTTCCTGTATTATACAATCACCGATAAATAATTATACTTAACATAACGTCAGGTGTGGTGAACACTTTCTACCACTATGTTGTTATTATTTTGGTAAATGCCTCGTCATTTCAGCAGGCTTGGGGAAAGTTATGTGTTCCTGCTGGAGCAGTATGTATGTATGTTTCTCTTTAAAAATCACTTTTATAGTTCTTGAACTCGTTTGATAACGCTGTTATATGTATACATTGGCGTTTTCTTAGAATATTGCCGTATTTAGAATAATTTAATCTTGCCATTTTAAAAAATGTTTCTTCTGTGGAAGTTTGGTATATGTTCGCTTTCTTTGCAGGTGTATACTTAGCTTTACCTCAACTCAAAGAGTTGCTAATCATAATGTTAATATTAGAGTGTTTGAAACTCGAGCGTCTTTGAGCTCGTTCGGCGCGATCTGCTACGCCATACAAACTCTATGGATCTTGTTTATATTATCGTTTTGTTTAAGTTTCATAAATAACTCACCTGTCGCATTGCGTATATTTATTCAATTATTGTTCCAAAAGTTGGCTTCATTTCAGTCTTGTGTGACTTATGTGTAACGATGTAACTCGATATTGGGTGAAATATATTTTGAAACTATCTAAAAATCATCATCATCATTTCAGCTGAAAGATGTGATGTGACTTGTGGACATAGGCCGCTCTCAAGGATCTCCACAATCTTTACCAGGTCGTCGGTCCACCTTGTCGGGGGCCTACCCACACTGCGTCTTCCGGTGCATAGTCGCCACTCGAGAACCCGTCGGCTCCATCGGGCATCGGTCCTACGGGCAATGTGCCCGGCCCAGTGCCACTTTAGTGTTGCAATTCTTCGGGCTTTGTCGGTTATTCTTGTTCTTCTGCGGATCGCCTCGTTCCTGAGTTGATCACACAGTGAAACCCTAAGCATAGCCCTCTCCATTGCCCTTTGAGTGATCTTAAGTTTTCTTATCAAGGCCCATTGTTAGCAACCATGTCTCAGTTCCATAAGTCGTCACTAGCAACACACACTGGTCGAAGACTTATGTCTTGAGACACTGCAGAATTTCAAACGAGAAGATTCTACGTAGCTTCCCGAAAGCAGCCCAGCCGAGTTGGATTTGACAATTGACCTCTTTCTCGAAGTTAGACCTTCCTAACTGGATAGTTTGTCCCAAGTATAGGCAACTGTCAACAACTTCGTTTATCTGTCTAACAAAAGCTTACAATAATTTGATACACATAGATACCTACTACATGTAATACAATTAATACTGTGAAAAATACATTAAAAAACAGGCTTGATTAGAAATGAGAAATAGATATACATAGTTTACTCTTTAAACTTTAAAGAATTTTGTACCAAATCCTACTCAAGCGACTTCATGACGATCACCCGAACATCAAAGAAAATAATCCAGGCACTTCGTGATGGAACTACTAACAAATTTCCAATAAACGGCCTCATACCCATTTCCCACTGGCCAGTACTCCCTGGCCAGTACTCCCTGGCCGTTGCCCGCTCGCCGTCGAATTTCAACTTTTCAGCACTTTTTAAATCCAATTTTGCGAGTAGGAATTTATGGAGTTTAGGGGCTACCTGTCGGTTGGCGCTTCCATTTTATTCGGAGCTATTGTTCTGTGTCGGACTCGATTTCATACTGTGTTATGTTACCACATTTTGGACATTGTCTCGTTCACCGAGTGGTGTTCTATGTTTGATTGATGACATTAAGTGGATAAATACAGTGTACTAAATAGAATACCTCATTTATTTCAATTAGGTTATATTAAATTAAATTTCACATAAATTAGATCTTTATCCATACAGTATATTAAAATTAAATCATAAAAAAACATAAGAATTAATACACCATAAATCCTAATTAAACCATTTACAGGAGTTTTATAATGTCCCAATTAAAATGAAATAGTCGATCAATCTATCAGAAAGTTGAAGCTAAGTGATTTTCCATTCCAAAACATAGATCAGAAAAATGGCCAAGAAACTTAGAGCACACTCTTATAAATCAAAATATTATTACAAAATCCTAGGGTTTGTGAGAATAATAAACAAAACAAATAAAGAAACAATTTAAAATAACCGACGGCGCTGTTCGCGAACACGACGCGTGGATCAGCGTCATCCAGCTCAATTACTTTGTGGGGAACTGAATGAACCAACAAACACACCACCATCACTGAGACATTTAAGTGCCCATGACTTGTTCTGAACTGCGACGCTCATTCAACTTAACATTACAGTATCATAAAAAACGGATACGTGGTTATTGCATACACAGAATTTAAAAAATTCTTATAAATTGTAGAATACTATAATTAGGCGATTAATGATGCGATTGATATTTCGTAATAAATTTAAAAAAGTACTCTCATCAGCAACAAACTAGACATAAACAATATGTGTGCCATTGAACCGAAGCTTTTATCCCACTCATGCAGTATGAAAGCAAATCGCAAGTTGCAAATGACCAAATCGAAGTGGACCTAACCATAACACGGGCTTACACGTGCCGCGCCACCCGCTACGTGCACCAACATATATGAATTTATTTAATTATTAATATTACCCAACAAGTATTTCAGAGCTGCATTTTTTGCGAGATTTATTCGGAACACGGTATAGTGGTTAAGGAAATCTAATAGTTGTAAAGATGGGAATGTTGTCATTGCTATTGTAGTTGTTTAAACTATTTATTGTAACGCTTGAAAAATGGTTCAACTTGAGAGAATTCATATTTTTGAACGTGAATTTAAATGCACAAAATTATTTAAAAGTATAAAAAACTGGCATTCCACTAATCAGAATTCCTTGGTTATGTAACATAATGTATTTCGTTCTTTTTATTTTAATGTAAACTCCGCTATATTTTGTTCTACAAACTGGTTCAAAGACTTAATCTGTACAATGCAATTATAAATTGGACAGTTACTCAAACAGCGAATGTTTCTATTAATAGCTTTCCTTAGCTTAAAATAAATGAAAACAAACATAATAAGAAAAGCAAAATAAAATCAATACGTTTAGATGTTCATAGCGGAAAGCAATTCTATGTCCATTTATATGTAGAGTGTTGAATTTAAATACGAAGAGCAAAGCAAACGATTAGATGATCGTCTCAACGACTATGACGATGTGTGCGGTCCCGTTCGATTCTGTTACGATTACGCAAACACTCCATACTGATTTTTACAACGATTATAGGAATAACAAGAATGATTCAACTGAGTCTTATCTATCTCGAATCTTGAAACTTTTCATGTATGTTGTGCTGGTACAGACTTATTGAAAAGAAAGGCGGATATTGGTCACGACGGTCTGAACATAGAAATTGTGAAATAAAAACTATTTATTTATTTATTTAGGCAAATCAACTAAATACTACCTATATTGTAATTGTAGACTAAATAAATAATAAAGCCTAAACTCGTAAGGTTTTGTAAAATAAATTATTATTAACAACACTTTCCTCTATACGTTAGGTAATTGACTCTGTAGATCACAGCAAAAGGGTAGAAGAGAGGAAGTCCCTTTTTAGTAGATAATTAAGTTGCTTACTTACTTATTAAGTCCCTATGTTACTTATGTAGCTTCACTCACAAACGACTGTTATTCACCGATTCGCAGAAACACGGGCCCTAATAAACCAATTTACATCTAAACATCACATTACTGACAGCACCAACATTATGATAATTACATTTATGTCACTTCATTTGCAATGAAAACCTCACACCACGAACTAAGTTTATGTTAACTCGCATATCTCTGATGTGTAAATAGGTTTAACTAGTAAAACTTTCTTGCTAACTGATTTTCAATATTATAACTGAGCTAGCCACTAATTCGATTAGGGCTGGACAGGGCCGGAGTGGGCCGGGTTGAGACCACACAGGGCCGCAGCGGGCCGGTGGCTCCCTAATTAATGTCTAGAGGTCAACTCGCTGCTCTTTGATGTTAAACAGTATCGTTAGTTATATTGTAGATAACGTTACCGTAGAACAGTGTACTCATTAACAGGAAGAGTGAATGTGAAGGTATTCTGCTGGCGGAGTAGTTAGTACTTTGTTGGTTTCACTAATCATTCTATTAATATAACTAATGTAGTCGTAGTGCTTCACATTCTATGCTAAAGGCGAGGAATTCTATTCTACGTTCGCACTTTAGACTCTTAACATTCAGGCAGATTAGATGGAACTATACATTTTTGCAAAAATAACCGTAATGTCGCTTAGGTGTGGTTAACAATGTTATAATTATGTATTATTAATATTTTAAGTTTTTGTTTTAAGTTATAGTATTTTATATGTTTATATGAGCCTTGATGCCTGAAATAAATGGATCAATAAATACATAACATACTAGCGACCCGCCTCGGCTTACCACGGGTGCAAAGCTGATACTAAATACACTACATTAAAACTGTGAACGTGGTATAAAAAATACCGGCCAAGTGCGAGTCGGACTCGCGCACGAAGGGTTCCGTATCTTTAAAAACGGCAAATAATTACGTTTATTGTATGGGAGAACCCCTTAAATATTAATTTTTTTTAAATGTTTTTAGTATTTGTTGTTATAGCGGCAACAGAAGTACATAATCTCTGAAAATTTCAACTTTCTAGCTATCACGGTTCATAAGATACAGCCTGGTGACAGACGGACAGCGAAGTCTCCTGAATAGGGTTCCGTCTTACCTTCTAGGTACGGAACCCTAAAACATAGCGGCCCGCTGCTCCCGCCCCGCCCCAGCCGATCGGTACAGCCGTAAGCGCGATGCCTCCCAAATATTTTTAAATCTATAATATTTTCGAAAATATTCATTTGAGTCATATGCTGTAAAGGGCGCTATAGATCTATATTAAATCAACAATGTATTTAAGGTATTAAATTAGATAGGGTTTTATGCTGTATTGGTTAAAATCGCTTCGAAAATTAGCTAGTATTTGTCGTAAAAAGTAAATGACAAAAAATGTTATTGTGGGATATCCATAAGAGATAGACATTATCCCATCGTCAACTTTTCTGTAGACCTTTTCAATGTGTACTATATTTAGTACATTATTTTTATAAATCTCGTTGGGTTTAACTGTGTTTCACTGCAAACGCGGTCTAACGTCATCACATTAGAAACCTCAAAAATAATAGCATGTCTCCACAATTTAGTCGATGTTATTATACATACAAACATTCCTCTTTAATCACTGAGACGACGAGAGACACAGAACGAGAAAGCGACTTTGTTCTATACTATTACGATGTATTCGTTGGTGGTAAAGCGCGCTAGTTTATTAGGAGCCTATTCACTCTAGCCTTGAAGACACTTAAATTGTAGTCCGATGGAAACACCGCCGCTGGCAAATTGTATATCAACAAATATAGATCTATGTTGTTTGATGTTTATCTATTGTTTAGTTGCTATATGACTATGAACACCGCGACACTGTCACTAATGTCGACTCTTCTAATTTTGAATTTCTTAAACGATCAATCTTGAATACGATTTAAAAAATAAATTTAGTTTTCAAAGTCAACTGCAAACATTTTTGTTTTTAACTTTATAGTCTAATAGCAACCCGCCCCGGCTTCGCACGGGTGCAATGTTTATACTAATTACACAACAGAAAAACTTTGAACGTTGCTGTTTTTTTTATAAATTATAAACTAGCGCTTGACCGCAATCCCGTCTGATGGTAAGCAGTGACGTAATCGTTGATGGTAAAGCGCGCTAGTTTATTAAGAGCCTATTCACTCTAGCCTTGAAGACACTCAAATTGTAGTCTGACGGAAACACCGCCGTTGGTAAATTGTTCCAGTCCCTCAATGTACGCGGTATAAAGGAGGAGGCGAAACGCTTCGTCCGGATCGTAGTGGTGTTAACAACGTAAGGGTGGAAACTCGCCGTACGACAGGTCCTCCGATGGTGGAACGGAGATGGAGGAATTAAATCATGCAATTCCCTCGCACACTTCCCAAAATGCATCCTATAGAACACCGAAAGGCTGGCTACTCTACGCCTGTGCTCTAGGCTTTGGGGACCGTCTCGAGTTAAATCAGGGTCACCAATCAGCCTCTTCGCACGCCTCTCTACTGAATCCAAGGTGACACTTAGCAGCACCAGCCCAAATGTGGCTGCAGTCAATCAAATCAAATCAAAATTGTTTATTTCAAATTAACCACCCGTTGGTGCTTTTAAATAGTCAATATCGGTCAGTCCAAAAAAAGTGAAGCTAAATTGCACGTTTCAAAGCGTAGATCTCTATGGAGAAGAACGTGCAAAAAACTCCATGGACACATGGACTCCACACACGAACGGACCTATGCTTTGTACAACATTAGAAGCTGCCCTGGTGTGAAGAACTGCCGGACTTTTGCGATAACGCCAAGTTTCCTGGCAGCCACCTTGTATACAAAAACATAGCGGTCCGGCGCTGCGCCGCCGCCCCGGCCGGCCGCTACATACCGCAATTTTTTGGGTTCCGTTAAAAACGGAACCCTTATAGATTCGTCATGTCTGTCTATCCGTCTGTCCGTCTGTCCGTCCATATGTCACAGCCATTTTTTTCCGAAACTATAAGATGTACCTATATTGTTCAATTTGGTAGGTAAATGTATTCTGTGAACCGCATTAAAATTTTGATGCAAAAATAAAAAAAATAACAATAAATATTGGGGGCTCCCCATACTTAGAATTGCAACTCAATTTTTTTTTTTCATCAGACACGTGTGAGGTATCTTTGGATAGGTCTTCAAAAATGATATTGAGGTTTTTAAAATATTTTTTTTCTAAACCGAATAATTTGCGTGACAGACGCTTCCAAAGTCCAAAAAAGTTGGTCCCCCTCCTCTAACTTCTAAACTAAGAAAATGAAAAATCTAAAAAAACATATCATATACATTACTAAAAAAACTACCAAGGAAAATTGTTTTGAACGAGATTTAGTAAGTAGTTTTTTTTAATACCTCGTAAATCGTAAACCGCTTATTACCGCGGAATCATTCATACAAATAACTTAAATTCTTTAATTTCATAAATCAATGGTACGGAACCCTTTGTGCGTGAGTCCGACACGCACTTGGCCGGTTTTGAATCTGTAATATCTTCGAAGCCATCCATTTAAATCATATGCTGTAAAGGGCCATAAAGATTGATATTAAATCAACAATGTATTTAATGTATTTGATTGGATAAAGGAATCTTCTAAGCAATTTTAACCAATACAGTATTAATTTATTGATTAATATTGGTTAGAAAATTAGCCAATATTAGTCCTAAATAATAAACGACAAAAAATGTTATTGTGGGATATCCATAAGAGATAGACATTATACCATCGTCAAGTTTTCTGTAGACCTTTTCAATGTGTACTATATTTAGTACATTATTTTTATAAATCTCGTAGAGTTCAGCCTGCGTTTCACTGCAAAAACGGAAAAAAAAAAAAAAATAATTTACGAAATCGCATTAGAAACCTCAAAAATAACTATATTTCTCCACTATTTAATGGATGTTATTATATATAATATATTCGACAGCCTCCGTGGCGTAGCGGTAGCGGACGCGGCCGCTGCGCAAGGTGGCGCGGGTTCGATCCCCGCACAGTGCAAGTATTTGTATGCATGAATATGAATATTTGTACTGGTCTGGTCGTGCCTCGGAAAGCATGTTAAGCCGTTGGTCCCGGTTGCCCTACGAACATCTAGTGGCAGTCGTTACGGGTTGTTGGAGCCCTCAAAAGTCCTACAATTTGTCTAACTGCAGTGCTTCGATGTCGCCTTCGGGTTGTGGAGGTCAGACGGCAGTCGCTTCATAGAAAATATCGAAGTTTAGCCATATCAGCAGTTGGACTGGTAAGACGACTCCAGGCTCCAAAGCTGAAAAGGCTTCGGATGCGACTGGGATTAACGCTGGGATGATGACGATTATATATAATATATAAACCTTCCTCTATCTATTAAAAAACCGCATCAAAATCCGTTGCGTAGTTTTAAAGATTTAATCATACAAAGGGACATAAGGAAAGAGAAAGCGACTTTGTTTTATAAGGTGTAGTGATTTTTTTTGGAAAAAAAGGTCCTTTCGGTTGTGTTTTTCTGAGAAGATCCTACTTTATTCCTGTGCTTATCCCACAAAATTCGTGCAACATTTTTCTCTAGGTATATGCATATGAATTTGAACAAAAAAATAGACAGCCATTTAATTTGAAAATCATAATGTTTGAGACTTGAGGTTCTGTGCGTGTGTTTTGGTCTAAGTAAAACATATACATATTTTAGAAGCTAATTCCAAAACTAAATAAATACAGTTAAATAATATACTTATGGACCTTTAATATAATAATTTTCGAGAACGATCCATGCCGAAGATGTTCCTGCTCCTTTTTGAAATTCTTTATCAAACAGAGTATTTGTAACTTTTAGCGAAAATTTAATGAAAAGCAGATCGTACCTTATATAATAATTATATTTTTTTGTATACTTCCGATTTGACCATTTTCTCTAAAGTTAATACTTTTTATGTGAAAATAACATCAATCAGAAACCAAGCCGTTTCGTATGTTTTCAAGGCGTTACAAACTGTTTTTGAAAAAAAAAAAAAAAAAATGAAATGTTTTTAGCTCCAGACAAAACAAAACAATTTCAATTTCATATCAAAAACTCGCTTCAAACTTTTTAATCATGTTTTGAAGCCTAGTTGTTTACTACCGATGTTAAGAGGATTACTTCATTATTGTCGAGATTATAATGATCTTATCCAATTAGGTGCTAAACCATAATATTATTCTACAAAATCTTCAGCCTGAAACAACAGTTAAGTGTTGATGGCGTAATTAAAAAGATGAAACGACATAGCGAACTTACCCCTAATCTTACTTGTTAATATTTTCTGGGTTACTCGCTGAACCTGTTTGACCTCGATCGGCTGGAGGTTTGTGGAGCTATTTAATAACGGCTACTTGACCGCTCAATTGAGACTTTTTAATTTTTACCTCACTAAAAACATAACTGGAGGGTGCGAGGGCGAGGCCGTTGTAGACCGTAACTCATAAAGGCATGCTCGGCTCAATAAATTATCCGAGGGCCGCTCGATAGAATATCGAAAGGGCCACGTGACCACACTGCAGTATGCCTCCCTGTCGAATAGAATCATATTCAGCTGACAAGCGGCTAGTTCATTCATTGTGGAGAAGATATTTAAAAGTCGAATTTAGGGTTGGTCTTGTTCTAATGGTGAGATTTGCTTGAAATTGAGTTCGAGTAAGAATAGAACCATTTGTTAACTCAAACTAAAAATATCTAAAACTAGTATAACACTCGTAAGAGAATACAATAGAAGATTTCACTAACAACCTTTAAAGCTAAGAAGATAATGCCAAAAGAAACACAAGTCTCCTTGATCTTATTTTTCAGGTTAAGTATTAGCAGCAGTAAGTAATTACAGAACAAACTACGATAACAATCCCGTTTCATTTCTAAAAGAAACGACAAAAGCACTACTAACGAACAAAAAGAATCGCTAAGATGTTCTTATAAAATTCGCTGCGGAGATAATTAAAAGCGTCTCAAAAGAGGCCGGCGCTGGCCGCGATAGTTTCAACGTTTTCAATAGGAGCGTGTCATGTTTCACCGCGTCGCGCGTAGGTGGTGATAAATCAGTGCGCACACGGCCGCCATATTTCATAGCCGGTCAGTTCTCAAGCGATCCAATAAATTGCGGCAGCCAGTGCGGCCGGCGTGACTGCTGCTCGCTTGAATCTAAGCCGTCATGGACACCAATCGTCCGCGCCGCCGAGACACGCCCTGCATCACCGCAGACGGCTACATTAACTACCATTTAGTTTAATTTCATTTAAATTTATGTAATTACTTCAAAAACCGTAAAATTTTAATAATCCACATTACAAGCCAGACATATTCTAAAGATAATAATTTAATTTAAAACCTTTATCATCATCTGCCATCTGGTCATATTTGTCACGCATGTGTTTTCGGAGTAAATCGAAGTGTATCAGTGTTCAAAACATTCATTGTGTATTGTATGAATAGTTGCAATATTTTCACATTTCGTTTTATTTTATCACTCAAGTGGTAACAAGAATCACTTCGGTAGGCTATTGTGTGGATAATTCAGATTTAGGTAAATGTTCCCGAAAATACTCGTTGCGGCCTTCGACAAAGACTGAGCGTCTGCGTCCGATAAGTAACGCTTCAGTTACGTCTTATCACGTGGGCTGCCACTCACATTGAAACCATTCGCTTTATTTGATTCTATGCCTGCGGGAAATATCATTTGAATGTTTTCTTTTTATAGTTCTCTTTGAATGCCTGCAATTATCAATTTGTTTATATATTACTGTCATTACTATGTAAGCTTTACGAAAATAAAAATAACTTTCTTTTTGTTGGCACAAAATATCTTCAAGAATTATTCAATATACTTTTTTTATAACCACCGTAACTTCTCATAAATCTAAATATACTCATTCAAACTTCACTTATACGTATCAACATATCAAAGGATTCTAGGTGTGGCTTTCCGCAGTGACAGCCCACTCCCATGGAAAAAGACGTGAGTTTATGTATGTGTTTATTTACATATTATATCAAATATTATTGTAGTATCTCTCCACATATAAGAATTATCAATTATGCTAGTTCTGTGATCCCTTCTCTCTATAGTAAGGTCGCGCTCGCCATCTGTACTTCGTTGTCTCTCCATATATCGGCCTCTATTGCCTCCTCATTTTCCGCAAATTCCTCGGCTCTATGGCGGTTCATATTTATTTCATAGTAAGTTTGCTTACTGTTTCACATTATTTATTACTTCGCCCTCCGGTTTTGGTCACAATTGTGATTTAAACTCTTGTTTTAATAAACAAACATGACTCCTCGTCCAGTACTAAATAAACATAGTAACGCACCATTCCACCTTGTAGATTTATTCTTTTATCTTGGATACTGAAATAAATATTTACCAGTACAACGGTCCGCATACAATCGCATCGAGCTCAACAAATAAAACCAGTTTTGCATCACAATATTCAGCGCGGCCATTGTTTAAATTCTATTCTCTCTCCAGATATTGACCTCCTCGTAGCGAATTGTAAAACTTGGCCTGAGATAAATTACATTTTTCCAAATCAGCTCCGTTCCGATCCCTATTAGATTTCACAATAGATACTTTATTCTGGCCATGGGCTCATTTATATAAAACGTCAAATAATCTCTCGCAGTTACAGAAAGCCTACCTCGTATTGAAAAGGGTCCTTTCTGAGTTGCCTGAGATACGCTTGTTCTCGAGTACAAGTCCCACCGTGCACCGCGATCGGCTTCGATATCTCTTACCGAACCACAAACGTGGACATACTCTTCGACTTTGCTTTGACTACAAAATTAAATAAGAGAGAACAAAGCTGGTTACAAAGCAGACTCATCCTTATAAGGGTTCTTCTTGAAATTAGTTGTCGAAATTCTCGCTTGTTGAAGTTTTGGATCGCGAATCATAGCGCGGCCGTTGTTCTGTTCACCACTTCAAAGGAATTCGGTTTTATCCTTTTCTTTATTTTAATATATTCTTCAGTTTCTAGCCGAGATGAAAGATAGAATTAAGGCAGCCTTTGTTGTAGTGGCTTACCCGAGAATCTATAGAAATCAGCTTCGAAGAACGAACATGTTTCTCTTTATTTATTGATCCTTTGTCTTTGAGCGCCGCTCGAATATTGATGTATGAGTTTCCTTATATCCCTACAACTCGATCGAGGGTGTTTTGTTTCCCTTTAAGATAAGATAAAAGATTCGATTGTTAATTGTTGCCGGCGTTGTCTCGATCGTGTTTTGTTGATCACATTCGCTCCCGATTCTTGAGAAACCATTTATTTTGTGTCAGTGCTATGAGCGGTATTTGTTTGACATTATTCGAGAAAGATTGATATTTTCGTATCGTCTTATGATGTATTCTCGTCGTTTTCAGCTAAAAATGAAATAACGATGGAGTGTGTAAGTGCTGTGATCTGAACGATGTGCAGTGTTACCTGAACTTTATATATTTGTTTTGTTCTTGATGGAAAATCATCAACTGACCTCTACTGCTCTGGGCGGAGCGGAAGGGCGTGTCAGGCTTTTACTGACTAAAATTCACCGTGTTCCTTCACTTGCCTGTATGCCAGGGCCACAATTTCTTTTTTAACCAACGCGCAACCTTATATATTTATATATTTATATATTTACTACCTACGATCATGTTTTGTTTCAAATTATTTTTGATGTTAGGATATAGGTAGGTAGGTTTGTTACTTTTGCAAAAATTTCTGATGGGATTTCCTCACACAAATGGTTTATAATTAGATTTAACATATGTGATATTTACTTCTTATTCAGGTATTACTACAGTATGGAAACTTAGTACTAAATGTAATGTGCCTACATGGTCAACTCTACCATTAAATGTAATTCAAGCTTACATTAACTCAGATATAATATTGGTGCTTGACGACCGGGACGTCCAAGAAAGTCAACATTATTACTGGCTGACTAAAGTCAACCTTATTAATAGCTGACTAAAGTCACCCTTATTACTAGCTGTCTAAAGTTCTAATATGACGTACTTATTAAAGGAAATAACAAATTCAAAATCTTACTACTTAAGTAGTGTTACCGTCGATTAACCCACTTACTTCGTTGACATAAATTGATAGAAGCAAATAAGTGCATGGATTAATATCAGCGTTGCTCTGCTAATGACGTACTTCTCGAATAAGATGATAATATCTTAAAAATATTACTGCGCTAACGTTAACGTAATGCAGTATTATTTTAACTCGCAATCCGCTTTGACAAATCCCTCGTGAACCGATCCTTGTTAGCACACAGTGCGGGGATGATACGCAGTAATGATCAGTTATCGGCGGCGAATGAGCAGTGTGACGTAAGCTCTGCAAAATAATACCATTAAGTTAGGCAGTGTTTACAATATCTGAATTAGGACTTTCTACTTCATTACTACCACCGGGTCCTAGTCGATAACAGTACGCTTCAATCATTCATAGCACCCTTATTGGAGCTAGGTATTAAACGAGCATCACAAACCCACAAACGCATAACAAACCCTTGTCTACTTCATCAATCTCATCGAGGACCTTCCGAATGAGCATGTCAATGTTTCTGTACCCTTTAATATGATATATTTCCTCGTAATAATACGAACTGAAATGACCCATCCACCAATCATGGTGTGTGTATAAACAAAGCTCTCTGAAAGGCTCGATCCCGCCATTCCGCGTACAAACAGTATTTAATATTAATACAGAATATTGTATCTGTGCGGATCCTGGAGTGACCACTTTTTGTTTTGTTGACTTATTCGTCTTCGCGCGCGGTGACAGATTGCTTCGCGTAACGCCAAAAATTGCTTTTTGTTTCTAATAGATAGACACTCATGACAAGTATACTTCAAGAGATTTTGATGAATTGACGCTGATTGTGCAGTATTCTGAGAGGAAATATATAGTGATTATTTAAAATTGACTCGGATGAAGACAACGCTGCAGCAAAGCTGAGGAAGGTATAATTAGTAACAACGTGCAAATAATAATAAAAAAAAAGAATCACTACCGTTGACGTCGTAATCTGAAAATCTTTTTAAAGCAATGTAATGTTAACGAAGGTCCCCTAAGTATTGTCGCAAAAAAGAATATTAAATTACAAGCTATTTTCTAAAATGGAGATAATGAACCGAAGAAATACGAATCTCTTTGTTCGCAAAGTGATCCTTACTTAATTAATTCCTTGGAGAATATGAAAAAAAAAACGTTTGTTAAGTTCGGAAGCAAATAATGCTAGCAGTGCTCGGGGGACACTCGACTCTACTTATAATTTGTTCCCAAGTTTTCTGTTCACATAATTTTCTTCAGTGGCTGGCGCCTTTTCAATTGAACGCAATGCTCTAAAACAATTTGGAGACCTCGACGAGTCTCTCTAGATACAAAAGCGAGACTTTGGGTATGAGACTTGAGCTATTTATTTTTCTGAGAGTGATGCCAGTTGCGCAATGGTTCGTTAAACGTAACACTGTCTGTCATCTGTAACTGACGACATGTTTGTATTTATGTCCATTCAGCCGCCGCGCGATCCTTTTTCAGAAATAGCTAGAAGTTTGTTTATTGATAATAAACATTTGTTCGGTCCACTGGCGCAGTAAGTTGGCTCTAT
The DNA here is from genome assembly GCA_017933935.1 of Sesamia nonagrioides. Classification (NCBI taxonomy): domain Eukaryota; kingdom Metazoa; phylum Arthropoda; class Insecta; order Lepidoptera; family Noctuidae; genus Sesamia; species Sesamia nonagrioides. Next base: position 1,097,052 of record JADWQK010000289.1, read on the forward strand.
CAATCATCCGCAATGTATCGTAAACTTACTGAGAAAGTACTTACCTATTCTGTGAAGTTCCGATCGAGAGGGAAGACGTCCCGTGCCACTTCACTTGTATTGTTACTTTATAACTACAACACTGTTATTTTTATTTTCACTCTTTTGTTTGTTTTAAACAATTACTAGTCTTCAGAATTTTTCGTGAACTTTTCACTTAAATCTTTGTTATGTAAACACAAATCACTTGAACTTTTAACTACATTAGATCCGTCACTGACACAGGCCTCACAGTGGCACACGTAATGAAGTTTAATTTGACACGCGGCGATAACACGCCGACATCGCTGTAAAGATTGATGGCGCCCAACGTGGGACCGAGCCGAATGAGGCACAGCACGGACGTGCGTGGGCTCCGCCAAGTGGCTAGACACTGCCGGGTGCGCACGCCTGAGCCCGGCCATCCCCCCTCCCTGCGCGCGCCCACACCCCCTTAAACACCCTGCTGCAATTCGGCACACAAAAAAAATCAGATCAGAGAGAAACCTTTCTCTGTCAGTGAGCTTCAATGGTCGTTCTCTCACCCTCAGGACTTAAGTGCTGCTCGTTTAGTTATTAGTTATCTTACGTTTATCGACCTTTAATGACCCTTTTGCAATAATTTATGATAAACGCGTGCACGGCTGTTTATTTTTTTTTAGATATAAATGCTTATGTAGATTCTATTTCCAAGTTGAGGGTAGATGAAAAATTTGCTTTTTTGCCAAGTTCCAGTACACTCAAACATCAAACGAACCGGGCTCAAAGCGTTTTTTCTTATTTTCATACATTATTTCTCCTCCCGCCGTTTATGGAACGTATTACCATGTATTCTTTTATTTACATATTATATGTACTTCGTTACTTGTGATCTAAGCAGAAAGGATAGAGTATTCCACCTAGCAGGGGTAGGGAACAAGAAGAAGAAAAAACAAAGAGAATTACCATGTCAAAACAAAAACTTATACATACGGTATATTGTTCAAATCAAATCAAATCAAAGCATTTATTTCAAATAAACCAGTTACAGGCACTTTTGAATTGTCAGAAGGTCGGTCAGTCAATAAGATGAAGCTAGTCGCCCATTCCAAAGAGTAGGTACCTATGGAGAAGAACGGGCAAGAAACTCCATGGACACTCTTTTAAATTTTCAAGCTATTGTTACAAATATTTGATTACATCATTCATGTTGAAATCAACCGTGTGAGAACGATGCAGAAATAAATTGTACGCCGAGAGCGTCCATTATGGAAAACACACAAAAATCAATTCAGAAATTAAAATACGCGGTGGCAGCTAAGAGATGACCAGTCCCCTCCGACGGCGTCCGTTCACGAACATGACGAATGGATCAGCATCATTCAGCTCAACCATATTGAAGGGAACCCAATGACCCAACACACACGCCACCATCAGCGAGACATTTGAGTGAGCATGACATACTCTCAACAGCCAGAGCACAATCAAGTCAATAAAAAAGACTAACCCAACAAAAAAATGCCTTACAGCACATTCGTACATTGTGCTCACACGTTTGCCATGCAATTATACAATACTAAGAAATTGAATCTACACAATGCTAAGATAGTTTTGTCCAAGGTTCAGCAGCTCCAACAGTGTTCCCGAATACTAAGTATAGCTCCTGTGTAGCTGTACAAGTGCCGAACACCTCTGTCAGCGATACAATTCCGTAACGTACAATATGCTTGGCTACATAGTGTGTAATACAGGCTTCGAATTAATAACATAAACAATTACATATTCAAACTACAAGAGGAAAAATCAGAGTACAATCAGTTTATAGAAAGCGGACGCAGCTCAAGCCCAAGCCTTTTTGTTGTTGAAAATCATTTAATGATCCTTAGTTCCTTTCAAAAATTCAAAGCACCATTCTGGCCGAACTCTGAACAACTGACTCTTCGTTTTAGTTGTTGAATATTCTCCTAGTCCGTTGAGGTGCTAGTTTTGTGCTCCAACGAAAGTCAGCCAACAGTTAGAAGTTGTGCATCGCACTTAGGGTACTCACGGGGATCACGCGGGGTACACTCGCGACACTTGTGGGGAACACACTGGGCACTTGCGGTCACTGTTGTTCAATTATTGTGGGTGTTCGGAGTGTGCTTTTATAACTGTTGCAGTAGATAAATAAATTAAAAAGTAAGATAACCCTAGACAGAATTACCATTTTTCATTTAAATCGAATTTGAATTTTTCATCTATCTCCCTCTGGCGCAGCATCGTCGGTCGTGTTGTTGGGTTTAACATTGCACCACCTCGCTCAACTGCCGTCTTCCTTCTTATTCACTAATTTCTTTAAGTGATTGGGCTTAATAAACTAACGCGCTTTATCATCAAAGATTGCATCACTTTACATCAAAGATTTCATCAGATTGTACCATCAGGCGGGATTGCAGTCAAGCGCTATTTTATAATTATTAACAAAAAAAAAAAGATGATCTCAATAACTATTTCATTATGAATAAACCCTGTTTTTCATTAGGTCTTTGACAAGCATTTAGTGCTCTATTTTCAGGTTTTGGGTAATTTATGTATCAGCCCAGATCGAATGACTCTAGTTCACAAAACACCTTTCAACCTTCTATGTGCGCGCACTGCTGTCAAATCTAATCACTGTTATAATTGTCGCTGACACCTACAATAATCAACCTGCTCGGCACTTAGTAGTGAATCCAGATCGCGTAATTTAAAATGTTCAAATTCTAGTCGTAGCCACATCTCATCAACAAACAAATGTCATAGATTTGTCAAAAATATAGAATAATTTGAACGCAACTGAAATGAAGAAGATTGCTTATCTAGTTATATAGCTTTACCTCCGCCTCCGTTACAGCAGAAGTTCCGCAAGAAATCGTACCTTCGCCTCCGTCTCCGACTCCGCGCAATATGCAATATTTACGGAGTTGTAACTTTATTGAGCAAAAAACGTACATAGATAAAGTTTGCAGGTACATGCCTTAAAGAAACTAACAATAGATACGAGAAGAGAGAATAGAATAAAGGTAATTTTCTATGTAACAAAATAATAAATAAATAAATCCTGCCTCCTAAACTAGGGAATACCTGTATCTTAGGAGACAGGTGATGATAATGATTTCATTTCATTTCATTTGATTTAATTAACCATAAATTTCATTTTTTTCTAAATCCACTTAACTTCCGCTTCCTCGTAGGTGAAAATCTTTGCTAATAAGGCCTCCGTTACAACCCCAAAAAAATTTCATAATTTAATTAATTACATATCGTTTATATTTAAATAATCGATAAATCAGGGTCGCAGCAGCAAGGTGCCGCACGAGCCAGGCCATATTCAGAGAACATTTCACATCATCCATAAACAATAACTCGGCAGACAGATTGCAAAAGGCTAAGTTAATTGATTGATGGGAGTACCTAACAAGCTATTTGTTTTGACCTTCGCTATTAGTTGTAAATCTCTAGAATTTATCAGTCTGATTGTTATTGGAATTATACACATTATTAATTGAATATAAAACGTTTTGATTAAACTGTATGACCTTAATAACATCTATACATAGATACATATACATAGGTCTAAATATTTATTAAGTAATAAATTTAAGTATCTGTTTGTAATACCTTAAATGGCAGGTTATTAACGAATACTTTCTTATGCATTTAGTACTCTTTTTGTTCTTAGTAGAATCGTTACTTATAATAACATCAAAACATTTTTTTAAGTGTTTGTATGTCTGACAGTTTGCTATAGATTTTCTCAGAAACGACTGGATTTAACAGTACTTTCTCTGGCAGATAGCTGATTTTAAAAGGAGTCTGGCTAGTTTTAAACTAAGAATAGTGTTACGAGAAAAAATTTAAATAAATCCATGAGTTTCTGATACACACGCGGGCGAAACCCGAAAAGCCTAGTATATGAAGGCTTTTGAAAGATCATCAAGTCCAGTTCTGTACATTTGTATACTTAAAGTATTAAATATATAAACTAATAAATATGTTTTTCTTGAATTTTCTTCCTGAATATACAATATTAAGTAAACAATTTCGTTGGTATGTCTTTCATAATCTATACTAATATATAAAGCTGAAGAGTTTGTTTGTATGTTTGTTTGTGCGCGCTAATCTCGGGATCTAGTGGTCCGATTTGAAAAATTATTTTATCGTTGGATAGCCCATTAACCCAGGAAGGCTTTAGGCTATATAAAATCACGCTGCGACCAATAGGAGCGGAGCATAACTAAACCACGCAAACGAAGTCGCTGGCGGCCGCTAGTAAATACATAAAGGCAAATGTCTCGTATGGAGAATATAAACTATTGTCCGTCGGACATCATCGAGGTACATGGACCGGTTTTCTATAGAGTTTAGAAAGACACGCGTACATAAGAGGGAGAGGTTATTTAGAACAATATTGCAGTAATTTCGAGAAAATTGAATTATGAGCTTATGTAAATGTAATTTTAACTCCTACACAATAAAGTTGGAAACAACGTTTTGAAACATTAATAAAATGAATACAACCGACAGATTCTTTAAAAATCCTATCGTAAAAGTTAGACAAGAGGGCTTGTAATGGTCTGGTAATAGTGTTATTCCCCAGCATGAGTCGACATGGCAGCTCTCTCCACGCTCATTTCACATAAGTTTTCACGATCTGGTAGTTACAGCTGCGCTACTAATTCTATTATAGAAACTTTTGAACAATTGTATAATTTAAAACATCCATTGTTCAATTCGTCAGTCATTTGCAAAGAAGAGATTACAAGCTGATATCTCAGACACAGTGGACGCATAGTGTCTGTATCTGTTCAATACATTGCATATCGTGCGTACGTTTCGGTCAGTGTGCGCCCGTGGAGGTCCACATTGAAAGCATTAAATAGAGGCTACAAGGTTGTATGGAAATCCGTTATTTTTGCGGGTGGAATATCCCATTGGGAACACGGATCGTCATTTATTTATTTGTGAATAGCTTTTTACCCTACTTTCATGATCACCTCATGGAATTATATAAAATAATACGTTTAATATTGTAAAGTACAAAGCACAAAATAGCCCAAAAACGTTATTGGTCTACCGAGCTTATAACATAATCATTTGAGATGGCAATAGATGCTATGTATTGATACGTATCGCGTGGTGTGGCGCAGTTCCACCGACGCCTCGGGGGATTCTCATCCGCCAGGAAAAGAGCAACACAATTCATATTCTAAATAGTAATGGATCGCTACCTGCAAATATTATATTATCGTTTCTTAGAAATATGTATTACTCGGTAAATAAAACGATAGAGCCTAGGAACGACAGAAACTACTTAAGACAAAAGCTGAAACGATTTGTGTAGTGAAGTCAACTTTTTACTCCTTCCCCCCTATTTATGTACGTAGTTTAAAGTTAAGTGACCTGCAAACGTCTAAAATGTATGGTTAAACAATCGCTAATCACTGGTTAAATTTAAGCAACGTTTATGAATAAGGGGGCTTATTTTTAAATTGAAATGTTTCATAAAAAAGTCTAATTAATGATTTGTTTGTGGTTGCTATCAGTCATTACAGTTGCGTGGATTATAGGTCCGTCTCGTACCTAAATTAGAGAATGAGTGTTGGTGATGCCTTTCTATGGTCCTACAATCAGAGATAATATGATAGTCTGTGCTCTTATGTCGTTATGCTGTAGTCTCTGTACCATTAAGTTATTACTTTAATAGATTTTTTTTTAGAAAATTTTCTCTATGTGTGGTGCACACATAGAGGAAATTACCTAAGGTACCTATGGAGAAGAACGGGCAAGAAACTCCATGGACACTCTTTTAAATTTTTAAGCTATTGTTACAAATATTTGATTACATCATTCATGTTGAAATCAACCGCGTGAGAACGATGCAGAAATATATTGTACGCTGAGAGCGTCCATTATGGAAAACATACAAAAATCAATTCAGAAATTAAAATACGCCGTGGCAGCTAAGAGATGACCAGTCCCCTCCGACGGCGTCCGTTCACGAACATGACGTATGGATCAGCATCATTCAGCTCAACCATATCGAAGGGAACCCAATGACCCAAAACACACGCCACCATCAGCGAGACATTTGAGTGAGCATGACATACTCTCAACAGCCAGAGCACAATTAAGTCAATAAAAAAGACTAACCCAACAAATAAATGCCTTACAGCACATTCGTACATTGTGCTCACACGTTTGCCATGCAATTATACAATACTAAGAAATTGAATCTACACAATGCTAAGATAGTTTTGTCCAAGGTTAAGCAGCTCCAACAATGTTCCCGAATCTGTGGAAAGTTTAGCTCCTGTGCAGCTGTACAAGTGCCGAACACCTCTGTCAGCGATACAATTCCGTAACGTACAATATGCTTGGCTACATAGTGTGTAATACAGGCTTTGAATAAATAACATAAACAATTACATATTAAAACTACAAGAGGAAAAATCAAAGAACAATCATTGTATAGAAATCGGACGCAGCTCAAGCCCAAGCCTTTTTGTCCTCAATATAATCCTTCACACGATAAAATGCTTTCTGACACAACTTACGTTTAATGAAGGATTTGAATTTATTCAGGCTCAGATCTTGAACCACCTCTGGAAGTCCATTGTAAAAATGTATACATTGGCATCTGAAAGAGCCACCTATTTTCTTGAGCCTTGTTGTGGGTACAATAAATTTGTGCCTGTTCCTAGTATTTATACCATGGAAATCACTGTATTTTTTAGACAATTTTATATTTTTATGAGCATACAAAAGATTTTCATAAATATATTGAGACGGCACGGTCAGTACATTAATCTCTTTAAGTTTTTCTCTGAGAGAGTGTCTCGGACTTAATTTATAAATTGCACGAACAGCTCGTTTCTGCAAAACAAATATTGTTTGAATATCGGCGGCATTTCCCCACAACAGAATGCCGTACGACATTACGCTGTGGAAACAGCCAAAGTACACTAAACGGGCCGTCTCAACATCAGTCAAATTACGAATTGTTCTAACTGCGTATGCAGCAGAACTTAGCTTTTTTGACAATTTTTTTATATGTGAACCCCATTGAAGCTTAGCATCCAGAGTTATACCCAAGAACACTGTGCTATCGTCAGATTTCAATTCTTCGCCCTTTATCAACACTTTAGTTTCCACCTGCCTCACGTGAGGTAGAGTAAACTTAATGCATTTGGTTTTTTCTCATTTAAGAGTAAATTATTAACATTAAACCAATGGACTACTTTGGAGATCGCGCTATTTACATCATCAGTAACCTGCTGCTGACGTTTCAGTTTAAATAAAAGTAAAGTGTCATCTGCAAACAACACTATACCGTGGTTATCCTTTATTAGGTACGGCAGGTCATTGATGTAAATAAGAAACAAAAAAGGACCAAGAATTGACCCCTGTGGGACTCCTATTATTACTAAAGATCCGGAAGATCTTTTTCCATTAACGTCAACGCTTTGAATCCTACCACTCAAGTAAGATGTAATAAGATCCAGTGAAGAGTTCCGGATCCCGTAGTGGCGGAGTTTCCTGATTAACGTATCGTGAAGAACGCAATCGAATGCCTTGGACAAATCACAAAAGATGCCCAAGGCATCGCATTTATCCTCCCATGCATTATATATATGACCTAGAAGTTCAACACCGGCATCAGTAGTTGAACGACCCCTTGTAAAACCGAACTGTTTGCTATGTAATAATTTATGTTTATTAAAAAAATTTAGCATTTGGTTTAAAATTAATTTCTCAAAAATTTTACTAAAGGTAGGTAGTACAGAAATAGGTCTATAATTTGTGGGGTCTGATGTACTACCAGATTTAAACAAAGGTATTATTTTACTATTTTTCATGAGATCAGGAAACTCTCCACAGTCAATACAAGCATTAAAGATAACAGCTAGAGTGGGTGCCACAATATCAATAATAGACTTAGCAACTTCCACCGAATGACCCCATAGGTCAGCAGTCTTTTTTACATTTAGAGTGTGAAAGATTTTAATTATATCTCTACTGGTAACATGTTCAAAATGAAACTCCGAATCCCAAACATTAACATTTTCTTTAAGCAAAGACTCCGCAACAGAAGGTGATGAGTTTAGGGATTTAGTAGTTGAAACAGGAATATCCGAAAAGAAATTTTCAAATGCCTCAGAGACTTGCGAGTCTGATTTAACATTAATAGACATTAATAGACAGGCTATAGTCGGTATTTCTCTCACTGGACCTTCCCGTTTCACTATTAATAATGTTCCAAGTCGTTTTAATTACATTGCCACTGTTCTTTATCTTTGAACTCAAGTAACGTGACTTGGCCATATAACAAACTTGTTTGAATAATTTTGAATATTTTCTAACATATATATTGAATTTAACAGTGTTAATATAAATCCTCTCATTGTACAATTCATAAAGCCGAGTTCTACTTTTATGAATACCGATGGTAGCCCAATCAGAGAAAGATGCTTTACTATTAACATAGATAGTCTTGGGAACAAAGGTGGAATCAAATAGCTTACAGTATATATTAAAAAAATTGTCATAGAGATGATTAGGATCAGCATTAACAGCACTGGATAAGACTGGCAATTTATTGATGAGATCAAATCTAAAAACCTCCAAGCGGCTCTCAGTTTTGGGGTTAACAGTGATATCCTTTTTGGCCACTTTTTTACTATGGTTTGGAATAGTAATCCTTTGTCCGCAGTGATCAGAATCAAGTAAATTTAAAACTTCTTTGTGGCTTGGTATTATGTTTGTAAAAATATTATCTAGGCACGTGGCACAAGTAGGTGTTATTCTTGTGGGCTCCAAAAATAGATTTACAAGATTGTAGGACTGAAATAGACTTATAATTTTATTACAATAACCAGAGTTCTCTAATAAATTAATATTAAAATAACCGCAAACGATAATGGCGTTGTTTGAAACACAAATCTTGTGTAAGACTTCATCCATTACCTTTTCAAAGCAGTCATACAATCCTGAAGGGGGTCTGGACACACTTAACACAATGAAGCCCTCCAACTCTACACAGGCAATTTCAGCTGTTCGTTCAACAGACAGGCCCACAATGTCTTTACGATTTTTAAATTACAACAGGTTACTAACTAAAATTAATGAGCCACCGTGTATAGCATTAATTCTGCTAAACGAACTACCAACCTGGTGATTCTTAAAATTAAACAAGAACTGGTGACTTTTTAGCCAATGTTCGGTTATGCAAAGAATATCAATACCATAATGGTTCATGAATAAATCTACCTCTAAATCTTTGTTCATAAATCCTTGAATATTTTGATGTTGATTGCCTTTTCCGAAAATAATGATGTAATTATTTCAACGACATCATACCTGTCGGACAAACACAACTCAAACACAACTCAGTGATCGTACGTGCTCAATAAACGTTCACTATCTCCAGTATAGAGAAAATTTTGTTTATTTACAAATCCTGTGATCAAAATGGGATTAGTTACTCGTACTGATTTATTGAACAGAAATTGTTCGTTTTTCGTAAATAGTGGATTTGTGGAATAAGCCTGACTATAGAACAACCATAAATATGCCAAGGCGTGGCTCTAATATTATTATACTATTATTATTTTTGTTATTTAAAAACAATGCCCTTTACTAAGAATGACTCCTTTATCGTGGGTACTTTTTTACAAACATTTAAACTCACATACACAAACACAACTACCGGTAGGTCATACAAATACATGCTCCGTGCGGGAATTGAACCCGCGACATGTAGCGCAGCAGTCGATCACTTAGGCACCAACCGTGTCGACTATTAATGATATGACTAGTAATATAAAAATAAACTATAACATTTTTTTTATATATAAATTATAAACTAGCGCTTGACCGCAATCCCGCCTTATGGTAAGCAGTGCCGCAATCGTTGATGGTAAAGCGCACTAGTTTATTAAGAGGCTATTCACTCTAGCCTTGAAGACACTCAAATTGTAGTCCGACGGAAACACCGCCGCTGGCAAATTGTTCCAGTCCCTCGATATACGCGGTATAAAAGAGGAGGCGAAACGCTTCGTCCGGATCGTAGTGGTGTTAACAACGTTTACAAATTTTTATGAATTTTCATTTACTTGTATATTACAAAACCACAAAATACATAAAATTATATGTTATATGTAAGCGTTTTGTCAAATTGATTCGTGTAATACCGTACTATGTTAGTCTTAATAAATAAACGCTTCAAATTCTAGGGTTTCTAGTACTACTCTTAATGCGGCCGCTATTACACAAACGAATCACTTAATCGAAGGAATATGTATATATATATATATATATGTCTCAGAAATATTTGTTCTGTATCCTATAGATATATTTATTCTGAAATAACCACCCATTACGAAAGTTATGTATTGTATAGCTCGTAACCCGTAGCGTGCTACGCCGTAGCTCGCTACGCCGTAGCTGATATAGATGTTTAAACGGGAAGCTACAAAAGAGTTCGCTGCACCAACACGCGATTTCAAAGAAAACCGTCAGAACACTAATATTTCAGTGGGAGAGTCGCGCCACCTCACTTATCTTCGATTCTTGCTTTTTCTGTAGTGCACGATCCGTAAGCCAAAATAAACTCTATGTTCATGTATACTGAAGCCCAATATATTTTGTTAGCAACATTGTTTGATTCTGTTTCGTAATCGAACAATCAAACCTGAACTTTATTTCTATACGCTTAGGGTAGCATTTCGTGTTTCGCACAAATGGTATCAATTTCTCACCTACACTATTCGGTATCGGCTCTTTTCACACGCCTTTGTTCCTAATGTTCATTACGTATTCTCTCTACTGATATTGAGGTTAGATATAAATTTTATAGGTTTTATTGTGGGGTCGTGTCTATTGTGCAAAGGGATTTGTTTTTCGGCTCCGTCGCGTTAAGTACAGAGCTCAACAGAATGAATACTTTATACTGTGTTTACGTTTTCGCGAGCGATTTGTGCTCAGGCTTAGACGAGTCGAATTGATTTGCACGACTCACTGACAACCATTTTGTTGTTGTGAAGGAAAGTTGCGAATACTTTGACAAAATTAATTTGGATTGTCATACAATATTTACTTTTCGAAATGCTGAGCAAGTAATTCGATCATCACGGAAAATGGGAATTATCTCTAAAATGCGATTTGTTTTGGAATGGGAAGAATTAATTACTTAGACATTAAACATTGCGTAGGTTTATATAAGTTTCGTTAATTTTATAATCAGGCAGTTTCCAACTAGCTGCAGCGACCACTAACGTCGACATTGACCTACTAATTTCTATTTGCACTACTGCTAGTAAATAACAATAAACACTGGTATTAATTAACATAACCGGCGCATTACAAATGATCGCCGCAGCCCTCTGAACTGCGGCAACACTTCGCCCCCAAACAAACACCCCATTACCATTTGACTGGCACCCTTAATGTTAATGTGATGAATATTGTTACATTTAATAATGTTCACATTTGGTACCTCCCACTCATAAGGAAATTAAACAAATGTAAATATTACGAGAATTGTTGACTATTTTTTTCGATAAATATGTCGAAAACGTCGTTCATCCACATGTTTTGTGAAGGTGTTACACTTGATGTTATAACTACAGTAACAAAACGTCGTTCATCCACATGTTTTGTGAAGGTGTTACACTTGATGTTATAACTACAGTAACAAAACGTCGTTCATCCACATGTTTTGTGAAGGTGTTACACTTGATGTTATAACTACAGTAACAAAACGTCGTTCATCCACATGTTTTGTGAAGGTGTTACACTTGATGTTATAACTACAGTAACAATACGTCGTTCATCCACATGTTTTGTGAAGGTGTTACACTTGATGTTATAACTACAGTAACAAAACGTCGTTCATCCACATGTTTTGTGAAGGTGTTACACTTGATGTTATAACTACAGTAACAAAACGTCGTTCATCCACATGTTTTGTGAAGGTGTTACACTTGATGTTATAACTACAGTAACAATACGTCGTTCATCCACATGTTTTGTGAAGGTGTTACACTTGATGTTATAACTACAGTAACAAAACGTCGTTCATCCACATGTTTTGTGAAGGTGTTACACTTGATGTTATAACTACAGTAACAAAACGTCGTTCATCCACATGTTTTGTGAAGGTGTTACACTTGATGTTATAACTACAGTAACAAAACAATCGCATCAATGTACAATATTTACTTTTTTTAAAGGTCTGTTCAGTGTGTCGCTCAGTGCACCTAATTTAGACAAATCGCCTCTTGTTTAACCAGTATGAATTATTATATTACAAAAATGCATTCTTTTTGTCAAGTTTGGCACTATCTAATACATAGTGTGGTCGGAGGCGTCTTCCTTTCAGATAAGAGCTAACCAACACTCAACATCATATTCAGACCAAGAATACCTATGGGTTACGTATTTTTTCCAAGACATGGTCACGACTTACACACATATAGATACATTTAGCTACAAATCACAAAACACAAATTAACCCACAAAGTCATCATCATCACCTCAACGTTAATCCCAGCCACATCCGCAGCTTTTTTTCATCTTGTGGAATCTGGGATCCGCTTTACTAGTCTGACTACTGATTTTGCCTAAACTTCGATATTTTCCGTAAAGCGACTGTCGTCTGACCACCACAACCCGAAGGCGATGTCGAAGCATTGCAGTTAGACCAATTGTTGGACTTCTGAGGGCTCCAACAATACGTAACGACTGCCATTAGATGTTCGTATGGCAACCGGGACTAACGGCTTCACGTGCTGTCCGAGGTACGACCAGACCAGTGCAAATATTCATATTCATGCATATAAATATTTGCACTGCGCGAGGATCGAACTCGCGCCTCCTTGCTCAGCGGTCGCGTTCGCTACCGCTATGCCACGGGGGCTGTCCCACAAAATAATACTCTAATACTCAAAAAATACTTCAAATTAATTTCTTCAATAATGTCACAGCTAATAATTTTTATGGTTTACTAATAAGAGAAGATAATTTCGCGTGAAGATAATCTGAACGAGCGACATCACACAAACCAACGCTTAAGTGCTTACCGACGTGTTGTAATTACTTTGAACTACGGGTGAAGTATCGTTGTCAATATTTCTCTTAGTCACCGATCAATGAAACTGTTCTTGAAAGTTAAAAGTGTATGTATTACATAATTGTATTGTATACATGTAAAATTCATTAATTTCAACTCGTGAAAAAACAACGTATTAAAATATATGTCGCCGACAGCGACGGCAGAGCGGTAGGGTCGTCAGCATCTTGATATCCGCGTCTCGATACAAAGTGCCCGTTCGACGAACCCCACTTTCCAAAGCGACTATGTCCATGTGCCACTATCACAAAATAACGTCGTAAGCGTTTGCCGCCTACTACATAAATCAAATCAGCAACTTCTATTAAAATTATAACAACGATCTCAGACATATATATGTACATGTATGTAAGTCACGACCCCATTATCAGTGGGCCGCCACTGCTCCCTTTCTCTATGGAGTAATATAATGAACTATTTCAAAATATGTGTTCTTCAAAGTTCTTTTCCAGACGATTTTCTATCCCAGCGAGACTATCTGTAAACAATGATCAGTATAAGGGTCGGTATAATCGCCGCGACGTCGTGACAGTCGTTCCGTCTCATCGACGCAGTTGTTTTTATCGTCACGCGTGGCCTATTGAAAGTAAATTGTTCATTTAGTTTATTAAACGTGTTCTTGTGTGATAGCATCAGCCAGAAGAACGTGGGCGGTATCACGAAGTTAGTACGGTGACTTGTTTGTGCTGAACTTGCCATGGCTGGGGTTGTATACCTATATTTAGTAATTTATCTTATAGGTTCGTCTGTATTAAATATGGAGGTCGTTTAGTATTATAGTTTAACAATTTGTTGTTTATTAACGAATTGTTAAGCTATAACCCAAAAATCAATAAACCAAAATATCCCATTTTAGTAGCTAACAAAATTGATTTATGAACATATTAGGTATTTTTGATACATGTATGTCATCTATGTTTGAAAGGTTATTCACATTAATAAAAATGTTTTTATGATTTTTTTTCATTAAAATGCCTATAATACTTTGTCGTTACTCTCTATACCGTATACTGTCATTGAAAAACAACACTCAATAAATAATTGCATTCTGCCACTATAATAAAAACAATAAAATGACTCGAAATTGTGGTCTCCACTACACGCAGACACCACCACAGCCACCGACTCGTACGAACGTCTATCGCAGCTTATAACTTTGAAGAACGAAAATTCGAAGTAAACATGGAATTTTAGTGTAGCTTTTAAATAGGTCCATAATTTATTGAGAAAAAAAAATAAGCATAGTCAATAGACTAGAGCGCTTTACTATAAATGATTGCATCACTGTTTACCATCAGGCGGGATTGCGGTCAAGCGCTATTAATTAATTTATTAAAAAAATATGGTTGGTATGGTCATCAATACATAAAGACTACACAAGCATTGACCAACCAACATCGCGTTTTCGTAGTTATACTTTGTTCGCCCTACTAACTGCTTTAAAACATCACATAAGCAGAGGTTTTTTTGTTTAATATTATTGAGGCAGCGATGCAATCGATGCTGTTAAAGCACGCTAGTATTAAGATTTTATTTACTCTAGCCTTTTTAGTCAGACGTAAAGAACACCGCTAGCAAATTGTATTGCTAGTTTCTTGATGTACGCGATATAATAGACGAGGCAAAACGCTTTGTTTGGATCGTAGTGGTAGCGCAGATCAGGCAAACCAAAATGACCATTCCGGTAGTAGAGGTGAGCCTGTCGCATATATTTGGTAGAGATGTGAAACACTCAACTTCACTATTTGTTTTATAATTGGCTTGTTTACCATGGGCACGATCGTCAACATAACATCTCAACCTTTCAACCAGGAAGTCATGAAACTGAAAATTTACAACACTTCATAATCTTAAGTTGAAACTAAAACCGTATATTTTGAGAACGATCCAATACTAACTAACAACATAAAATGTACTCTCCTATCTTAAGATAGTACCTTTTGAGAGACAACTTTAGGCTTAGTTAAACTTCTAAATGGACTTTGGTGTTCCAGTATATGTACCAGTGACATCGTACCTTACATCGGATGGGCCGAATTCGAAGTCCAAAATTGTGGAAAGGAATTTCTATTCGGAGTTCGTGCGGTTATTTAAACTAGGAATGGTTTTGATTCAATTATTTTCAGTTATCTCTGGGGAAGTTATGTCGTTCGATTTAACGATTTCTTTTTCAAGAGTTTACTTTGATTGTGGGTTAGGGGTTACCTAAGAATAACTTGTGGCCAGTAATATAAAAACTATTATTTTAAAGTAGGTCTAGGTACTTACCATTCTGTAAGCAGATATTCCTATTAAAACAGTCACAAGGATAAGGATAATTATTTACAAGTTGCCGTCACCTCAATTTGAGGATAAAAGTTGGATAGTTGAGACTTTTGTGGCAGGAGCAACCTTTAGCTTATATTAATAAGGTCTTTTTCTGAGAGAGGTATTTGTCAGTCAACGGTAAAAAGACTGCCTACAGTCATGCCAGTACTCCAGGTTGTACTAAAATAATAAAAATAAGATAAATTTATATCTATTCCAAGAAGTTGTACGTCAGGGGGCCCCCTCTGACGTAGCATGTATATTACTTTTCAGCATTTTGAAACAAAGAAACTTATCTCCTTTATAAACATGCGGATGCTTTCTTTTCTGCTAATTTATCTAGTCTATTACTTATTATTATAAGTATTATGATAAAGATGACGTCGCTGAAGGTAGTGGTGTGAAAACTAAAAGGCTTTAAATTTATGTTTTCATGCTTATCTCCAGGACATTTTCTGGTTTTCTAACAAAGATAACCTGCAATGTGCATCACCGTAATGTTATGTTATACTAAATTCTTCTCATAGTTATGCATAATGGCTGTTGGAAGCCTGCTTTATCACCGCCTGCACCACTGTCCTGTTAGCCTTGGTAGGTTCTTCCCTCGAAGCCGACGCAGTGGACCCCAACTGCGCAGAATATTTGGAAAAAATCTGCTCAATGTATAATCATTTTGTCATACTATATACGGTAAAGGTACCTAATTTTGTATAGAAATAATCAGCCTACTGACTAGAAATTAAATTCTATAAATATCTTACCTCGGTAGTTATAATCGATGTATGTACCTAAATAAAAATAATGAATACGGCTCAACATTACGTCTTCAGTAGATCAGTAGTTTGCGATTATCACAACCCAGTGCTGGGCAAGCCACAATAACGGTGATAAATCCCCTGTTTGAGGACTGGCTAGAGAGGCGCTACGGCGCCCTCACCTTCCACCTGACGCAGGTCCTCACCAGACATGGTTATGTCGGGAGGTTCCTGTTCCGGAGTAGGCGAGAGGAAACGCCAGGGTGTCACCACTATGTGGATCGCCCTGAGGACACGGTGAAGCATACGGTGGAGGTCTGCCCGGCTTGGGTAGAGTATCGCCGTGTCCTCGTGGCGGCGATCGGCGGCGATCTCTCGCGTCTGACCCTGGTCCAGGCCATAGTCCGGGGCGAGAGTGCATGGCAGACCGTCACCTCCTGCGAAGCAGTGATGATGTCAAAGGAAGAGGCGGAACGGCTAGCGCCCTCACGCCACTAGCCGCCGCAGGGGACGTCCTGGTCGGGAGACGACATCGAACTCACAGCCACCGTAGGCGTTGTGTTTCACGCGCGCCTCACAGACATGTCAGCACATCGTGACGGGTCCACAAAGAGCGGTGCCTCCTGGGTCAGGGTTGCGGATGGGTTAAAAAAAGAAACCGTGGCCCTGGCGCAGAAGCAAGTGAAGAAACACGGGTGGGTTTTAGTCAGTAAAAGTCTGACAAGCCCTTCTGCTCCGCCCAGAGCGGGAGAGGTCAGTTGATGATTTCCCATCCCAAACAGCTGAGAATATAATAAGTTAAAACTTTAAAACTATTTGAATCTATACTATAATATATACCATCCATACTAATATTATAAATGCGAAAGTAACTCTATCTGTCTGTCTGTCTGTTACGCTTTCCCGCTTAAACCTCTCAACCGATTTTGATGAAATTTGGCACAGACAATCTTTAGACCCTGAGAAAGAACATAGGCTACCTTTTATCCCAGAAAAAAATGATGTTCCCGAGGGAAATCTTAAAAGCGCGATATAACCGAACTCCATGCCGGCGAAGTCGCGGGCGGAAAGCTAGTAATATTATAAATGCGAAAGTGTCTCTGTCTGTCTGTTTGTCTGTCTGTCTGTCCGGCTTTCACGCCAAAACTACTTAACCGATTGTAATAAAATTTGGTACACAGAGAGTCTGAGAAAGGACATAGGCTATATAACTTCCCGCTATGACCAATAAGAGCAGAGCAGTAACAAAAAATGTTGCGAAAACGGGACCTAACGCGGACGTACTACATATTGCTCTCATTATTTTAATAGGCGCTTATTTTATATCAACTGAGTTCTTTTTAATTTACGGGAACCACCACGCAAAATCAAAAAATTAAAATCAAATGTCATGTATTCAAACTAGGCTGAGAATCAGCACTTTTTGAACGTCAATATTACATAAGACAGTCCCTCAAAACGCCCGCCCATCGACACTTCCTAGTGCTTTCGCTGGGAAGAAGAAGTGGCGGAACAAACTCCCCAGCAGCACAACTGTTTGTTCATTTAGAAAAAACACTATTACATATACTTTTTTTTACTACTTACTTATACTAATTATTTTATACAATACTATGTTATACTATGTTATTATATTTTATACAGTAATTTAAGAAAAAAACAACAGCAATGAATTTATTTATCACATGCCAGCTAGCCACGCCAAAATACAAGAAAAACAAAAACAAAAAATAAAATATCATTAAAATGGAAATGTATATAAGTAAAAACTTATTACATACCTAAATAAAAGTCCCTGGTAAAAGCAAATTATATGAACTCATATAATGTGTCAGTAAGCTAATTCTGGAAAAGGAACACAAACATTGTCTTGAGTTAATCAGAGCGACCGACTATTCTTTTCATTTAAATAATCATGCACAGAATAATATGACTTTGGTTCCCGCACGGAGCAAATATTTGTTTGACCAGGTTCAGGGTCTGGCTATTTGTGCATGTGACTTTAAATGTTTATAAACGCATCCACGACACAGGAGTAATTCCTAGTATGCGGTAAAGTTTTTTTTTTTTTAAATAGGTCTTAGTACTAGGGTAGTCTACATGAGTCTGGTAATACGGGGGCAGAGAGAGATTATTGAAACTCGATACTTAGTCATTTTGAAATGGGAAGGAACAACGATATGGAACTTGCATACGTTACGGTTATTATAATCAACTATTTGTATTCATTATTGTGATAGATGCAAAATATAGATTTGTTTTTGACGAAGTGTGTCCTCATCTACGATTAAGGCCTTTGATCAGTGTGTGTTGCCAGTGATGACTTACGGAACTGAAACGTGGTCGCTCACAATGGACCTCATACGAAGGCTCAGAGTCACACAAAGGGCAATGGAAAGATCTATGCTCGGAGTTTGTCTGCGTGATCAAAATCAAAATTGTTTATTTCAAATTAACCAACAGTTGGTGCTTTTGTGCGTGAAGTTAAATTGCACGTTCCAAAGCGTAGATCTCTATGGAGAAGAACAAGCAAGAAACTCCATGGACACTCTTTTAAAATCGAATCAGAAATGAGGAGATCCGCAGAAGAACCAAAGTCACCGACATAGCTCTTCCAGTCACTAAACTTAAGTTGCAGTGGGCAGAGCCCATTGCTCGTAGAACCGAAGGCCAATGGGGCAGTAAGGTTCTGGAGTGACGCCCACGTATTGGAAGACGCAGCGTAGGGAGGCCCCCAAAAAGGTGGACCGATGACCTGGTGAAGGTCGCGGGAAGCCGATGGATGTGGGCAGCATAAGACCGGTCAGCGTAGAAAGCCGCGGGGGAGGCCATTGTCCAGCAGTGGACATCTATAGGCTAAAGAAGTGTCCCCATCAGATAGCAATAAAAACAGAAGTGACCCGATTTCGAATAAGTACAAATTATTATTATACGCAAATAAACACTCGTGGTGCTATTAAGTACTATCAATTTCATCAACAGGTTCTTAACAAGTGTTAACTCCTACAACCGTTTAAGTTTTCTGAGATGTTTTATAATATTAAATATAGTTTATATTTAAAAGGCACTCGCGAAAATCATATTTCTATGTAAATTCATGAGTTTTGAAATAAAATAAATGATATCTTATTTATAACAGTGCAGGTATACCAAGCTTCATTATTATCAACATCAGTTAGCCTAAATACGTCCACTGCTGGACATAATCTACTTCCAAGCGAAGCTACAACGGCCGATCCTGTGATTTTCACATAATTATAATGGAGCCACTCGACCTTCGTCGGGTCATCAGTCCTCTTTGTTGGGCCTACTCACACGTTTTGAATCCCTCACGATTACCCTTCAAGACGAGTCTAATACTACAACTTTATAAATATGTATAGTCGCAGAAAATAATCTGTGCGGGCAAGTCGCGCAGATATTAACCGCGTCTCTGACTTGTTACCTCCGCGACTACGAGTGCGTACCAACATGATATTAACCGCGTGTCTGACTTGTTACCTCCGCGACTACGAGTGCGTACCAACATGATATTAACCGCGTCTCTGACTTGTTACCTCCGCGACTACGAGTGCGTACCAACATGATATTAACCGCGTGTCTGACTTGTTACCTCCGCGACTACGAGTGCGTACCAACATGATATTAACCGCGTCTCTGACTTGTTACCTCCGTGACTACGAGTGCGTACCAACATGATATTAACCGCGTCTCTGACTTGTTACCTCTGCGACTACGAGTGCGTACCAACGATATTAACCGCGTCTCTGACTTGTTACCTCCGCGACTACGAGTGCGTACCAACATGATATTAACCGCGTCTCTGACTTGTTACCTCTGCGACTACGAGTGCGTACCAACATGATATTAACCGCGTCTCTGACTTGTTACCTCCGCGACTACGAGTGCGTACCAACATGATATTAACCGCGTCTCTGACTTGTTACCTCCGCGACTACGAGTGCGTACCAACATGCTGCTATCACTTGTAGGTGCCTAGCTTCTTACGTCATAGTTCTATTAAAACTATGACTCTCACGACTGTGACTCAGTTTAACTAGTATAGTCGTCCGCATTATCTCTTATTAATATGTATTCATTGCCACTATTATGTACACAAATTTGTAATTCTTGGAGTGATCAATAAACTGCTATTATTAATATAAAAAAAAAAGGAAATCCAGTCTTCTTTATAAGGTCGAAAGTTTGGTGTATTTTTTGTTTTGGCAGGAGTGGGAAATCCTAATGGATGCCCAGGCTGTCTCACTAGTGAGCCTGTCTGGGCAGTGCCGGACTCTTACCGGCTAAAACCACACTCCTGCCTTACATTGCTACCGCGGCATTGGTGGTCCATGCCTTACTTTAATAAATTACAACGTTGTCTATTTATTTTTTATTTCATTATAACAATAGGCTATTTGACAGTATGAAATTTTTTGTGATTTTTTGTTTTAAATGCATAAAATGATGGTTCTTTATGTCATTTACATGAGTTTTAATAAAAATAATAACAATGAATATATCCAAAAACACAAAAATATGTTTGTCTTTTTGTATCTCGCGCCACATATTATGAAACGATCCGGATTGGCTAATGTCACGATGACGTCATATACCCATCAGCACTTGTTGTTTTTCTGTGTTCTCAGGTGTTTTATTGATGTATTTGTACAACCCGGTACAGCACACCACTTGTAAACCATTTTATTAGATAAACAACAACAATTAACAGATAAATACAAACACTACTGCAGAACCGAAAATCGTTTATATCGTCTTGTGGCGTCACTTACAAGGCGCGACGCCATAATGCTGAATAAAGCGTTTCGGCGCCTTATTTGAATTTTTATTTGCATGTTTCTTACGAAATACGTATTTAAAATAAATACTTTCGGCGAACTTCTTAACCGCAACCAAGTAATTCAAGATAGAAGTTATAAATCTGTCAAATAGCCTATTGTAATGCTCCCACGTCGAACCCCACTCTTACATGCTTTCTTATTCCCACTATCACAATACATATGTATATAATATATATTTTTCTTTTTTTACACAATTTTCATACTTAGATGAACCCCTATGTAAAAAATAACAATACATAAATCAAAATGTCAAAATTAATTTTAATTAAGTAGTCAATTTGCTTAACAATTAATTACCCTGGATTACTTGTGTTGTCGTGGCCCCAAATAATCTGTGCGTGTTAGTCGCGCAGATATTAACACGCTGCTATCACATCTACTATTTTTATTTAGTACATAGCAAAATATAAACCTAAAGTTTTGAATGGACAATCATTGTCTTGTTTTAGTTTTAAGGTGCAACACTTTCAGCAGTGCAGTGCAGCGTTTTCAGACCAAAACTGTCAAATAACACATGCTCCGATCCGGACGAAGCGTTTCGCTTCCTCCTTTATACCGCGTACATCGAGGGACTGGAATAATTTGCCAGCGGCGGTGTTTCCGTCGGACTACAATTTGAGTGTCTTCAAGGCTAGAGTGAATAGGCTCTTATTAAACTAGTGCGCTTTACCATCAACGATTGCGTCACTGCTTACCATCAGGCAGGATTGCGGTCAAGCGCTAGTTTATAATATTATTAAAAAAAAAATGCTCGGTTTAATATAAGAAAACACATTTCAATATCAGTCGTAATAAACATAACATAATACCTACGATTGCAATTTGTCGCTTGGAGCGTCACATGTCTTTACAAATCGACGACTTATTCTCGCTCGTATACGTCATAGCACATGATATTGATACTTTATGTATTTACCTGTGTGTGTCTGTTACCTAGCGATTACCACTCATGTGTGCGACTTATAATTTATACGTGAAAAATGTGTGGCTGTTGTAGTCGTCACCATAGCAACCAGAGAGGGTCTCGGGGCCGCTGAGTCAATGTTTATTACGAGCGTACAGCGTAATATTAGAAGTGCGTATGGAGGAAGATTGTCACGTAGGTATCACAAATTATAAAGTCGTATAGAATTTTTTTAATATGAATTTTTAATGCGGACATGACTGTGTATGTCATTTTTTTGCACAATATACAAGAGGACGCTGTACCTTGCTGCTAAACTTGTTAAACTCCTTCAACGTAAGTTGAACTGCACTATTTCGTTAAAAAGTTAAAGTTCTTTTAGTAAACGCGGTTGCGAGTTCGGGATCTAAAATCTTAGAACTTGAATAAGTGAAGATGTATTGCAGAGATACATTACATCTAGTTCAATTTTGATATTCCTTTAAGATGAGCAGAGCTGCTGCTTTTGAGAACTGAATTATCATGAATTTGTGAACGCAACAAGTTATAAAGAGGGCAACAAAGTGATGGGACAGGACGCGTCGGGGCTACGAGGTATGGCTTGGGCAGCGATGTGATGGCACAGTGGGGGTCGGGGAAACAAAATATAGCGCCGACGGCGATGTGATGCGACAGGGCGCATCGGGGCTACAAGACGACGCTATACAAGAATATTAAGTAAACGGATAAAGTTGCTAGTAGAAGCTAGTTAAGTAATAAAATAAAATAGATAATAAAGATCGTAACAGCGCTATTGTATTAAAAACTTATTCCTTGTAGGTACCCGCTCGCGAAGAGTTCTGCTAGTAACAGCAACTTAGTGATCAAATCATCTCGGCCGTCATAAGGAAAAAAGACGTATTTAACATTTTTTTATATATATTTAAATATAAAAATATTGGTGTATGTCATTTTTTTTATTGATTTAGAATATGCATGTAACTCAATTTGGAAAAAAAAATGTTCGATGCGTCTTTTTTTCTTATGACGGCAGATCTGTGGAGGCATGAGTTACAGGGAGTAAAGTTCACTCACCCATCATTAAAAAGGGAGGATCCTCCGACCAGACGGGTGTTATATCTGGCGGGCACTTGCCCAACGATTGATATTGGGAAGTTGTTTGTATGCTAATTGCACGATAAACTATGCTTGCGAGATTTAGACTTCGTATGACGTCAGTATGACGCATGTTTGTTTGTGGCGTTTCATAGGTTCATAGGTACCGCTACACATCTATTACCTTTAATTTTTCTTCTTCTTCAGCCTATAGATGTCCACTGCTGGACAAAGGCCTCCCCCAAGGCTTTCCACGCCGACCGATCTTGTGCTGCCCGCATCCATCAGCTTCCCGCGACCTTCACCAGGTCATCGGTCCACCTTGTTGGGGGCCTCCCTACGCTGCGTCTTCCAGTACGTGGTAGCCACTCCAGAACCTTACTGCTCCATCGGCCACCGGTTCTACGAGCAATGTGCCCTGCCCACTGCCACTTAAGTTTAGCGACTCGCAGAGCTATGTCGGTGACTTTGGTTTTTCTGCGGATCTCCTCATTTCTGATTCGATCATGCAGAGAAACGCCGAGCATAGCTCTTTCCATTGCCCTTTGTGTGACTTTGAGTCTTCGTATGAGGCCCGTTGTGAGCAACCACGTTTCAGTTCCGTAAGTCATCACTGGCAACACACACTGGTCAAAGACTTTAGTTTTAAGACACTGTGATATCCTGTACGACGAGAAGATATAGCGCTTGCCGCCAAGCGATTCGTCGTGTTCCGGCATGATGTCTGGTGAAGCCGTACGGAGGACGGGTCTGAGCAGTTGTGTTGCGTTGTGTGGCGGGTACGATGCGCCAAATGTTGATATGTTGGGAGTTTGGTCGTGGAGAGTCTCCAGATCAATCTCCCTCTAGCGCAGCATCGTTTGGTCGTGTTAGTTTAACATTACATCACCTCGCTCAACTGCCGTCATCCTTCCTATTCCTAAGTTTTTTTAAGTGAATAGGCTTAATAAACTAGTGCGCTTTACCATTAATGATTGTAGCACTGCTTACCATCAGGCGGGATTGCAGTCAAGCACTAGTTTATAATTATTAAAAAAAGCCTATGTCCTTTCTCAGAGTCTAAAAATTGTCTGTGCAAAATTTCATCAAAATCGGTTGAGAGGTTTAAGCGGGAAAGCGTAACAGACAGACAGACAGAGAGAGGTACTTTCGCATTTATAATATTAGTATGGATAGGTATGTTTGTACCTATAATTAAAAGGCTGTACCCACATCACTCGCCGCAGATAAAACATAACTCCAAATATTTATAGAGCCCACATCAAGTGATTCTCCTTGACGCAATTGACGTGAACCTTCGTCTTATACTTGAACACTGCCAACAATAGACCCATAAAAATATGTAACACATACAAGCTCGGGCTGGTAAGGAAACAATCCGGTCCGAAAGAGAGGCTATGGTAGAGCGTACGAGTGCTGCACTACAGGCAGTCTCCGAATGGGGCAAAGCCAATCTTGTAGCATTCAATGCCGCCAAAACACAGGCGTGTCTTTTCACCGCCAAAAGGAGCCCGTTAACCTTGGCTCCTACTTTTCAGAATGTATCCTTGGAGTGCACCAACCGCCTTCAGCTTTTGGGAGTAGAGATTTCCTCGAACCTTAACTTTGGGCGGTTCATTGAGTCCAAGGCCAGGGTGGCTGCCAGAAAAATTGGCGTTATCGCAATGGTCCGGTTTTTGTTTTTGTTTACAAAAATTCTTTATTATCATATAACATTTGGTAGGTACTTACAAATATAAGTCACAGTACACTAATATTATAAACAACACTTTTACAGGCTAGAATCACCTTTATAAGCATACAAAACTGATGGCTACAAACTAATTACATCATGGTCATTTAATAATTTAATCTTATAATAACTAATGAAATTATTGTGGTAATTTCATTTCTTAAACAGAAAAGAGAATCCAACCAAAAACATTCTGTAAAAAAATGCCAAGCCTCGCTAGAGCTGCTGGTTTATCTCTAAAAAGTAATGAAATCTAGACAAAGCCGTGCCAAGTTAAAGGTTCCTTATTGCGATTTCTTCAATATTATTATAGTTAATATTGTGTGACTTGGCCGTTGAAGGGTATACAAGGCTACAAATTCAGGTGCTCCATAAATAAAGCATAAATCGTATCACGACTGCTCAAACCCGTCCTCCGTACGGCTTCACCAGTCATTATGCCGGAACACGACGAATCACTTGGCGGCAAGACTTTGTCTGGTGGGTGGTAACTTCTGCCGGCGGCGGATGGCAAGGCCTAACACCTTTCTAAGAGGATTAGTTTTTTAAACAGCTACTTTTCTCTGACGACACCCTAATTACGTAACACACTGTTGGTATTAACTGGAATCATTTTGAAGTATATTGCTAATCCATTGCTCCATATGTTTAAACAATGAGTGCTCAAAAACGTTAATAACGCAATGAATGTTGTTGATGTGTCAAAATGAAACCCATTGCTACTGATGGCGTTTTTCTTTCTCGGTGGTAGGCAACAACATCAGCTGCCGGCATAAGTTACCACCCACCAGACAAAGTCTTGCCGCCAAGCGATTCGTCGTGTTCCGGCATGATGTCTGGTGAAGCCGTACGGAGGACGGGTCTGAGTAGTTGTGTTGCGATGTGTACCGGGTACGATGTGCCTAATGTTGTTGTGTCGGGAGTTTGGTCGTGGAGGGTCTCCAGATCATCCTCTGGCGCAGCATCGTTGGTCGTGTTGTTGGGTTAAACATTGCATCACCTCGCTCAACTGCCGTCTTCCTTCCTATTCACTCAGTTTTTTTTAAGTGAATAGGCTTAATAAGCTAGTGCGTTTTACCATCAACGATTGCATCACTGCTTACCATCAGGCGGGATTGCAATCAAGCACTAGTTTATAACTAATAAAAAAAAAACGTAATTACACTGCTGGTTTGAGTTGCAAAAGATCCTCAAGCACTAAAATATGTTTTTTGCCAAACCAACCATCTTCTAGATCAGAAGAATCAAACACTTTGCATAAACGAAGATTTATGTAGGTTAATTAGATATCATAGACAGTTCACCTAAAATAAATATTTCGATAGTTTTTAAGTAAGACCTTAAGCGGGTATCACCGCCACTCGTAAGTCCAATGCACTATAAGTTGAAGCTTTCTAAATACATATGATTGTGGTACTCTAACTTGCGCTTGACTGCAATCCCGTCTGATGGTAAGCAGAGCAGTGATGCGATCGTTGATGGTAAAGCGCGCTAGTTTATTAAGAGCCTATTTACTTTAGCCTTGAAGACACTCAAATTGTAGTGTGACGGAAACACCGCCGCTGACAAATTATATAAATACTAAATACTACTAAATTTAGCTGAAAATTTACAAACTTCATTGGACCTTATATCTATAATAAGATAAATAAAGCAATCAATATCTACCCTTTAACGAAAACTCAATGTAAGGAAAAGGTTACAAAATTATGATTATACTGAGTTAATACTACATATACCACAGTGATTGACTATTTACCACATACACACACCCTCTTACATTCATACACACATAATCATATCACACAAATAGAGGATACACGTACTGCTCAGTGCTTATTCCTAATTTAATCTAATTTTAAGATAATTTATTATTTCTGGTAAATTATAAAAATGTTAATTTTATTTGGTATGATGTTATTTTATTTTATTTCATTAAATTTAATTGATTTATTCTATTTTTGAACATTTACAAAGTGTTGACTGTACTCAATGGCTACCTACTTAATATATCTAGTGTCAACTTTTTAAGGGATTGGGCGCTGATAACTGAAACACAGGCTTTTGCCTAGTTCGGTTACAGATGTGTAATCCGAATGTAAAAATAAATTATAGCCTATAACATATTTTCTGTAACAATGAAATAATTTCTGAATAAACGTTATTATTATTATATTATTGTTCCGGTCGGTAAAGAGGGCTCCCTCTTTACCTTCTTCGTTGAATTAAATCATGCAATTCCCTTGCACACTGATAGAGCAGCGGTGGACTAGTAGTATCGTCCGCGATTTACAAGTTGTAGGCCGTAGGTTAGAACCCTATCAGGTGCTTTAATTTGTGTAAATTATTTCATCACTACTGCTCTCAAAACGGTGCAGTGAAGGAAAACGTCGTGAGACAACCGGCATGTTTTAGAAGCAAAAACTCCGAAGGCATGTGACATTTATCAACCCGCACTGTGCCCGCCTGGGCCGCAGTGGGCCGTAATCTACACGTAGATTACGGCCCACTCTATCTCATCGAGAGGAGGCATGTGTCCTAGGAGTGGGAATATTTTTGGCTGTTTATATATTCCTGATTTCTGTCTCAATATGTCAAAAACGCATCCAATTTCTCTATATTTATGAAAAAAAAAGAAAAGTGTGTCTGTTCCGCTTTCACTCCGTAACTAATGAACCGATTTCTTTGACATTTTGTAGACACAAAGATAGAAGTCCGGATTAAATAATAGGGCAGTTTTTATCCCGGAAGAATCGATATTCCCAAGGAAAATCTAAAAAGCGATATAACCTACCTAAAGCTAGTGGATTATATTTTGACCAAATTTTGAGTGAAATTTATTTTAGGGTAATTTGTTCATTTCATTTGTGTAATGTTTATGTTCGAGTTGAAAAGTTAGTAGTAGTTAGTAATCGTTCGACTATTTCTTCGTGTAAACTAAAAAGTATAAAAGCCAGTCTAGTCTTATCCACAGTTTAATTATCAAAGCAGAAGGGGAGGCATTTCCAGCAGTGGGGCGCTCTAAGCTAGATTAAATTAGAAGATATATTATGTGTCCCACTACGCTGGATTTTTGCAATGACAATCATATTTTTTTTTATGTAGCAATAGTAGATTTGATTATAGATTACTGAACGACGAACATTTCTTCCTTCTGATCTAATTCAAAGGTTACTGCAGACCATAATTTTAGCCCATATAGGTGCAAAGTTCTCATCAATATAAATGAATTAATTCCAAACACAAAGTAGCTACTGTTAATCGTTGGGAATCCCCTAACTGCCCTTCGTCTTCGTCATAAGATCTCTAATGACAATCCCAATTTATCTAGGTATAAAGCTCTTATCAATACAAATTAATCACGCACAAACACAAGGTAGCTGCTGTGAATCGCTGAGGACTTCCTTCGTTTGTCTCTCGACTCCATCATCAAATCTACTTCAGACCTTCATTATAACCCATATGGGTGCAAAGTCCTTATGAATATAAATGATATAAGTCCAAACACAAAGTAACTACTATAAACTGTTGAGGAGTACGCGGGACTGAACTTTGTCTTCATCATCAGAGCCTTTATGACAGTCACATCCCATCGAGGTGTAAAGTTCTCATCAATACAAATTAATCAAACATAAACACAAGGTAGCTGCTGTGAATCGTTGAGGAGTTCTCACGACTGTCTCCCAGCTTCATCATCAGATCTACTCCGTACCTTTATTAAATTGTAGTGTTTTCTAATACTTATTGAAAATACTTAGAAATGCACTAGTCACCCCTACGATTTTTGAAAGTTACCCTTTATTTCTCTGGTCTTCCATCATCAGATCCTGACCTGGTAACTATTGGACCACCTGGAAAGTATACCCTTTCAAACAAAAAGAAATTTGAAAATCGATCCAGGCGTCTTAGGGTAATCGGTGAACAACCCTACATAAAAAATAATATAAAAAATATTACGACGAATTGAGAACCCGCTCCTTTTTTGAAGTCAGTTGATGAAGCGGCCCACTAAGTTGAATATTTTATTGACGGTGGTACGCCAATCTCTACTAGTTTGGTTGGGCTCTTCAGCTTTATAATCAAGGTCACCAGGTACTTCAGATCTTCGATTATTCTAGTTTTTATATTTTTCCCTTTATGTGACCATTAAACCCTGGCTGTGTACCAAATTTCAGCTCTCTGATTTTATGGGAAGTACTACTTCTATTTTGATGATCATGAGTGAGTGAGTGTCGAAAACACGGAAATTTACTTTCGCTTAACTTCAGGACTGAATGATCTACAGACTTGAAATTTGAGATTTGAAGTGTGTTAATACAGCTTACTGGATGACCAAAATTTCAGCATTCTGGTACTATCCAGAGGTTCTTAATTAGGGACCTGAAAATGCAGCGAAATGGTTCGGGTAAAGAAGGTACGGCAGTGTTTGCTTCGCGCTCGACTTGGCGAGGGCACTCCCGTGCCCTCAGATTAGGGGGTAGAAACAAAATCACAAGTACACAGTGATCGCGCCAGGTCACCGGCGGCGCACGAGCTACCGCGCCCCCCGCGTACTCAGCTGTATACGGTGAGCGCGGGGAAGCGCTGGCGCATCGTACGGGCCCAGCTATGGCTCTTTATCAGTATTGTGCGCAACAATACGTAGTGATGGGGCAATGGTCCGGTGGTACTTCACACCGGGGCAGCTTCTAATGTTGTACCAAGCACAGGTCCGCTCGTGTGTGGAGTACTGCAGCCACATTTGGGCTGGTGCTGCGAAATGTCACCTGGCTACTTTGGATTCAGTGGAGAGGCGTGCGAAGAGGCTGATTGGCGACCCAGACTTAACTCGAAACGGTCTCCAAAGCCTGCAGCACAGGCGTAGAGTAGCCAGCCTTTCGGTCTTCTATAGGTTGCATTCTGGTGAGTGTGCAAGGGAATTTCATGATTTAATTCCCCCATCTCCGTTCCACTATCGGACGACCCGTCGTACGGCGAGTTTCCATCCTTACGTTGTTGACACCACTGCGACAGGGACGCAGCGTTTCGCTTCCTCTTTTATACCGCGTACATCGAGGGACTGGAACAATTTGCCAGCGACGGTGTTTCCGTCACATTACAATTTGAGTGTCTTCAAGGCTAGAGTGAATAGGCTCTTAATAAACTAGCGCGCTTTACCATCAATGATCGCATCACTGCTTACCATCAGGCGGGATTGCGGTCAAGCGCTAGTTTATAACTTATAAAAAAAAAGCATCATACATGTATATCTAGATAATTTATGATACCAGAGGCTTTCGCCTTGAATTATCTAGATATTCAGGGTGCTTTGTACCGAAATCGCTTTACAGCAAGTACTTAAACTCAAAGCATTTATGGCAATTAAACCATTTACAGGAAGTTTTGAATTTCTGAATTAAAATGAAATAGTCGATCAGTCGAAGTCATTGTAGCCTAGTGGTTAAAACACCAGCCTCTCAAGTATGAGTGTGCGGGTTCGATTCCAGGTCAGGCAAGTACCAATGTAACTTTTCTAAAGTTATATGTACTTTCTAAGTATATCTTGGACACCAATGACTGAAGGTGAAGGAAAACATCTTGAGGAAACCTGGACTTTATAAGTCAGAAATCGCCAACCCGCATTGAGCAAGCGTGGTGATTACGCTCAAACCTTCTCTGTATGAAAGGAGACCTGTGACCAGCAGTGGGACGATAAAAGGTTGATGATGATGAGTCGATCAGTCTGGCACAAACATCCGTCCTATGGAGAAGACCGGGCAAGGAACTTCGAGGACACTCTTTAAAACCAAGATATTATTACGAAATCTGGAACATTATTCTTGTTGCTTCTATTTTTGAGAACAACGTGAAAAACATAAAGAGAGTACAAAACATAAAATGAAAAAAGCCCTGGCATGACCCGTGGACAACACACGCGGCACCATTAGTGAGACATCTAAGTGAGCACGGCATATTCTCAACTACAATGCTCTTTCAAGTCAACTTCATATTTAATATCTAATAAACGGATCTATGTCTCATATAATGAAAATACAGAAGTAATATACTCAACATAAGTTATAAATTATTAATAATAATGCATGAAACGCGTTTGAATTAATGAATGTATAGAGTAGGTATTGATTGATTTCGTGGATCTGTTCGACGCTAATTAAAATATCTCCAGCGGTTTCTCTATGCAATCATGACAATATTAGGCATTTAAGTAGGTTCATCTGTCGGTTCTCGGTACTGGCATATACTAGTTTTAATTGGGATTAATGTTGTTATAACCAGAATGGTCTGAGTTAACCCCGTTTGAGTTACTGTATTCTATTTAATTAGTAAACTCATGACAAGTTTAGTTTCATTTTAGTATACCATAAAAAATCAGCCCTTTACGACAGCTACGTGTATTCTTGGCCATATTGATAACGACAGAGATAAAATATATAAATTACTAGCTGCGCCCTGCGGTTTCGATATCTTTTTTTATATGCTCTCTACCTATTGGTCGTGTTATATATGCGAGATGTTATATAGCCTAAAGCCTTCCTGGATTAATGGGCTATCCAACGCAAAAAGATTTTTTCAAATCGGACCAATAGTTCCTGAGATTAGCGCGTTCAAACAAACAAACAAACTCTTCAGTTTATATATTAGTATAGACAAACTAGTGCTTGGTCGCAATCCCGCCTGATGATAGGCAGTGATGCCATCATTGATTGTAAAGCGTGCTCGTTTCTTAAGAGCCTATTTACGCTAGCCTTGAAGACACTTTAAAATTGTAGTCAGAGGGAAGACCGCTGTTTGCAAATTGTTCCTGTCTATCGAAACGCTTTGTTCGGATCGTAGTGCATCCCTATGATCCTGACGAAGCGTTTCTAATGTATATGTGGGTATAAAATCTAACTTACATTAACATGTGTTATTTATACTCCAGTAAATAGTAATAAATAACTATATCTACTGTGGACATTTGTACTCTAATATAACATGTCTCTCGTTATTATCAGGCTCATTTTTATTAGCTCACTGTTGATATTGTTGGTTTTAGTACAATTGAAGTTTTCTGCAGTTCAAACAACATTATAGTTTACAAACAATTTAGTTATCCTAGCGAAACACACACTGCAGGTACACAACTTAACGAACCGGAACGCGAGACACTTTCTAAGCACATGTTGCTCATTTCAAGTCCATTCTCTCAATCATCTCGAGCGACCTGCTCACGCCGTCTGTTTTGGTTGCGGGTCGGCTCCACCACTACGAACTCAGGCTAGACTTTGTCGAGCACCACGAGATGGCGCTGGTATTTAGGAAAGTCAAGCAAATTACTCCGATATATAAAGATTACGCGGTAATAAGCGGTTTACGATTTACGAGGTATTAAAAAAAAATCGACTTGCTAGATCTCGTTCAAAACAATTTCCATTGGTAGTTTTTATAGTAATGTACATCATAATTATGTATCTTTTAGATTTTAAATTTTCTTATTTTAGAGGTTAGAGGAGGGGGGGGGGGCAACTTTTTTCCACTTTGGAAGCGTCTGTCACGCAAACTATTCGGTTTAGAAAAAATATATTTTAGAAACCCTGATCTCATTTTTGAAGACCTATACATAGATACTCCACACCTATGTTTTTGAAGAAAAAAAAAATAGTTTCAGTTCTAAGTATGGGGAGCCCCCAATATTTATTATTATTATTTTTTATTTTTGCCTCAAAATCTTAATGCGGTTTACAGAATAAGTACATTTACCTACCATGTTTCAACAGTATAGCTCTTATAGTTACGGAAAAAAATGGCTGTGACATACGGACGGACAGACGGACAGACAGACATGACGAATCTATAAGGGTTCCATTTTTTGCCATTTAGCTACGGAACCCTAAAAATGGAATTACTAAAGATTTATTGTGAAAGATGGCACAGTTGACATCTGTTGGTCATGACACCGGCCGGGGGAATAAATCAGGCATATAATCTGCGGGTGTTTTCGTCTAGCTAACGGAGAGTACTTGCATAGAGACAACCTTGTAGACACAAACTTGCTCTTAAATAAAACCTTGTAGAATCAGAGGACACTTCGTGACACGGCATGCATTGTCAAGAGGTTCTTCTCTCTGGAGCCCTGATCGCCGGTAGCTTGGACCCTGTTCCCGATACCGGTGGGCTACTATATTTTACATTTTTAAATATTTATAAATGTTACATATATTTTTAAATGTTGCCCCTCACTAGGAATTTCTCCTGTATCGTGGGTGCATTTACGAACATATAAACCCACATACACAAACAGATAGATCCGGAACAACTACATGCAGGTCATACAAATATTTGTTCCGTGCGGGAATTAGACCCACGATACGCAGCGCAGCAGTCAATAGCTTATCCACTACGCTACCCGTGCAGTCTGAAAAATGTTATTTATATGTATATAAGATACGGTGGCCATAACATCGGCTGCCGGTAGAAGTTACCACCCACCAGACAAAGTCTTGCCGCCAAGCCATTCGTCGTGTTCCGGCATGATACCTGGTGAAACCGTACGTAGGACGGGTCTAAGCAGTTGTGTTGCGATGTGTGGCGAGTACGATGCGTCAAATGTTGTTGTATCGGGAGTTTGGTCGTGGAGGGTCTCCACAAAAATCTCCCTCTGGCGCAGCATCGTTGGTCGTGTTGTTGGGTTTAACAACTCAACTGCTGTCTTCCTTCCTATTCACTAAGATTTTTTAAGTGAATGGGCTTAATAAACTAGCGCGTTTTACCATTAACGATTGCATCACTGCTTACCATCAGGCGGGATTGCAGTCAAGCGCTAGTTTATAATTATATAAAAAAAAATGATAAAATAATGGAAACAATAAAATGGAATAAATTAAGAACATACACTGTTTGAAAAATTTAACAAGTGCGAGTCGGTCTCGCGTATATACAGTATGTTAAATAACAGAGGGCGTTCCCTTAAACTCGTTAATATATATCATTAATAGATTAAAATAAAAATATCAACATAGAAAAATAAGCATAATAAAATCCGAATAAAAAAAAATTCTAATTGGAAATAAATTTGAAACCTCCTGTTTTAAATCAAAATAGTAGTCGTCATGTATAAATAAATTGCGACGTTGCCGTCTTTCATGTTCGCGTGTACAGTGTGTTTCTTTTACATGTCAATTTAAAATTTTTATTGAATATTTTCTTATTGGAAAAAATTTAAAACATTTTGTTTTCGAATGGAAATATTTTTTTTAGCATGTATGTATGCTATACTATTTCGGGTTAACGGGAACGCCCTCTGTTAGTTAACATATATTATATTATACTAGCGGCCGCCAGCGACTTCGTTCGCGTGGAATTGGTTTTGCTCCGATCCTATTGGTTGCAGCGTGATGTTATATAGCCTAAAGCCTTCCTGGATTAATGGGCTATCCAACAAGAACTGTAGTTTCTAACAGAGCAGTAGTTCCTGAGATTAGCGCTTTCAAACAAACAAACAAACAAACTCTTCACCTTTATATATTAGTATAGACGTATACCCAAAAAAATTACAGACTTTCTTGTTCTGTCATTTGGTATTTTTTGTTATAGTGGCAACAGAAACACTGATCTGTGAAACCTTTAACTGTGTAGTTATCAGGTTCATGAGATACAGGCTGGTGACAGACAAGCGGACAGTAGAGTCTTAATAGAGTTCTGTTTTACCCTTTGTGGAACCCTAAAAAGCACCTCGCTTGCTTGTATGGCGGTCATGTCCAATTTTAGTGGATTAGGTATAAAATTTAAAAAAACAATTGTGCCATACAGAGCTATACACAAACTAAGTTACTTGGAAGTATAACGGTTAACGGGTGAGGTAGGGTTGCGAAATAGTTTTAAACAAAACAGTCTACATGAACAATATTTTTAAAATACATACACTTGAAAATGTGTTCTGAAAAAAGGGCTAAGAAAGGGCTAAAATGACATCTTTGAAAATTATGATTATTTCAGATAGACTTTTGGGCCAAGTTTCAAATTTTTAAGGTCAATTAATTGAAATGTTTATATTATATCCCCCGTTTCAAAAACATATAGCCTGGTGATAAGACAGATAGTCGGACAGACTTAGTTATAGCATCCCGTTTTTACGGTTTGGGTAGGGAACTCTGAAAATCCCCTCCCTGTACCTAAACACACGCTCCTAATTTCCCACAACCTGTTCCATCAACCTTTTCAAGCACCGAACTTGTCTCGATGGGTACCTACCTAGCTACGCGCACGGTGGATCAAGTTCCAAGTATTCAAATTATATTAACAGTCTTTGTCTTTTTCGCCGTCCGTTGGATCCAATCTACATAGTTGGAAACTTCAATAAGTCGCATTTTGAAGACGGCCCACAGATGGCGCCGCTTGCATACTTCAAGACGTTCAGTTCAAATTATAATGTGGTCGAGTTTCCTACACTGAGGTCGAATATAATATGAAATAATAAAGTGGTTCAATAAAACTATATGGATATTATACCTACCTAGGTAACTCTAAGGTACCATTTTATTCCTATTATTTGTTTTGTCTAGTCGTATTGTATTAATATGTATAAGCACTCTGATCATATTTTTTTCCCAAAAGCAATCTCAATATATTACTGTTATAGAAAATAATAATAAGCAGGATAATCGAAAACTATGACATTTCGGAGTACCATCACACCGCTTATTCTGGGAAAATCAGCAGAGACAGGCAATGACAGTACTAGAAATGACAGTGTTGATATTGTTTTACTCTCGTGTGAATAAGTTGATGCTATAGTAATAGATATTGTTTTTTATAATGAACCCTTGGCGATGTCCCACACATTGACAATGTTTTATTTTGTAACGACGATGCGAAAGCGGTGCACATCTCTGGGGCGCAGGCTGAGGAACATCTCCAACACTATCCTGATCATATTTGTGAACTGGTTTTATTTTTAGTGTACTTACCATTGTTATAATTATTATTAACGCAATGACAAACAAACAAGTGACTCAGAGGAGCGTGATATTAACAATTTTTATCATACACTATGTTTATTTTAGTTTATGACAGCCTCCGTGGCGTAGCGGTAGCGGACGCGGCCGCTGCGCAAGGTGGCGCGGGTTCGATCCCCGCACAGTACAAGTATTTATATGCATGAATATGAATATTTGCACTAGTCTGGTTGTGCCTCGGAAAGCACATTAAGCCGTTGGTCCCGGTTGCCATACGAACATCTAGTGGCAGTCGTTACGGGTTGTTGGATTGGAGCCCTCAAAAGTCCAACAATTGGTCTAACTGCAATACTTCGATGTCGCCTTCGGCTTGTGGAGGTCAGACGGCAGTCGCTTCACGGAAAATGTCGAAGTTTAGCCATATCAGCAGTTAAGCGGACCCCAGACTCCAAAGCTGAAAAGGCTTCGAATGCGACTGGGATTAACGCTGGGATGATGATGACTATGTTTATTTTAGTTTATGATTATTTACTTTGTTTATTTAGTTATTTTTATATACCTGAATTTATTGTGATTTTAATTTTATTTCTACTCAGTAACTTAGAATCGTGTTAATTGTACAATGTTTCAATTTTAATTTGTGTTTATTGGTGATTATATACCAACAATAAATCAAAATCAAATAAAAAAAATGTAAATAATTTTAATACGAGTATCAATGACACATATAGAAATAATACACTCATAGTCACATTACAAATACAATACTCAATCATACATTCATAAAAAATAATACAAATATTACTAAATTAAATTAAAAATTCATACATACTCCAATAATAATAATAAAAACGTAATTACAATTTAATTTAGTCACATCAGCCAACCATATGCCGCTTACAACAGTGGGAGATGATGCTGTTTGCGCTCCCCCGCACTCGCCGCACTCGCCGCACTTGCCGCACCAGTGACGAACTTCTCTTGTATCTACATACTAGCGTGGAAACAATCCACGCGCTCTTCCGCAAACATAGCCGACACGTTACAACAGCGGGGAAGCGCCAACATCATCCAGAAGGCGTTGTTGAACTATACATGAAGGGCACTGTAAAACTTTTGCGTATAGTCAGTCTACAAGCTAGACGTAGATACATAATATACAAATTTAAAATAGAATTACCACATGTGGATCCAAAAATATTGAGTTATGCTGCAATATTTCTAAACAACTGCTTTTTATTGCATCGTAGAATTTTACAGACTAGATTTGACACTACATTAGGCACGAAAAAAGTCTCTGTCGTACAATTAGATATAACTTTAAGTGATTTAAGCAATCATTATCCATGGATGCGCATAGCAGGCTTTAGCACATACACACACGCACACAGGAGCAAGAGTCTAACTCCGCTTAAACGAAACAGCAGGAGCTAGAGGTAGAAACAGAATGGTATATGAAACCGTGCCACGTGCATTTTTGAAGCTTCTTTAACATTTTTACCCCTCCCACAAAAAGTGCATAACGCGATTAGAGAATTTATCTCTACTACAGACGAGCTACATATAAACTAACATGTTACCTCAACAAAGTTTCACCTCGTCCATAACATGATAACAAAACAACAAACGGGCACTGTGCACACGTAGCTGGAGTACGCCTCTTGTCCCACATTACGTCTCGTGTATACGTAGCTCCAGGTCCTGGAGTGCGCCTCTGGTCCCACATTAGGTCTCGTGTACACGTAGCTCCAGGTCCTGGAGTGCGCCTCTGGTCCCACATTACGTCTCGTGTACACGTAGCTCCAGGTCTTAGAGTGCGCCTCTGGTCCCACATTACGTCTCGTGTACACGTAGCTCCAGGTCCTGGAGTGCGCCTCTGGTCCCACATTACGTCTCGCCACTGTATAAATCGGCAATAAATAAATGAAAACTTGTAAAGTACTCGCGAACGAAGGAAACTTCTCGAAACTTATTTAATAACTCGCTGACCATTGAATACCGGTCGCTATGGCGACGACATCATTTATACTTAATTAAATTGTTTAACAAACAATTTATAAACAGGTTGGAAGAGTTTTTATTAGCAATATTGTTTCGCAAACAATGAAGCTATTAAGTTGGTAGACCAGTCAGTTCCTTATGAAGCGTAATAAAATAATAACATTATGTAAAGAACAATTAAATTATGAAATTAAATTATGTTCATTTCTCTCATTAATAGGCAATTTTCATGTATTTTTTTTCTTTTTTACATATATCAAATAGTATAATATAGTATAACATTAGTGTATAGTACTATAAGAAACTGATATGATTTTTATTATTTGATATATCAAATAATCCATACCAATATTATAAGTGCGAAAGTAACTTTGTCTGTCTGTCTATTACGCTTTCCCGCTTAAACCTCTCAACCGATTTTGATAAAATTTGGCACAGAAAATCTTTAGACCCTGAGAAGGACATAGGCTACCTTTTATTGAAAAAATTGATATTCCCGAGGGAATTTATATGAGATACTAGCTTTCCGCCCCCGGCATCGCCCGCGTGGAGTTCGGTTATATCGCGTTTTTTAGATTTCCCTCGGGAATATCAAATTTTTCTGGGATAAAAGGTAGCCTATGTCCTTTCTCAGGGTCTAAAGATTGTACCAAATTTCATCAAAATTGGTTGAGAGGTTTAAGCGGGAAAGCGTAACAGACAGACAGACAGAGTTACTTTCGCATTTATAATATTAGTATGGATTAAATAATATAAATCTTCTTCTTCTTGTTATCTGAAATATATAAAAATAAATAAAATAAAAGAGTAGGTGATGAAGGCGGTTTAAAAAAAAAACACTCCCATAAAGACAGATTTCATGATGATATCCTCACCGACGCGGACGTGATATTACTTTTCAGATCAATCAATCGGTCTGATCTTTTCCCAACTACGCTAGGACAGTCCAAAGTTCCTTATATTATCTACCCACACTTGACCGCTACGACAGTCCAAAGTACATAATATTATCTACCTACACTTGACCGCTACGACAGTCCAAAGTACATAATATTATCTACCTACACTTGACCGCTACGACAGTCCAAAGTACATTATATTATCTACCTACACTGGACCGCTACGACAGTCCAAAGTACATAATATTATCTACCTACACTTGACCGCTACGACAGTCTAAAGTACATAATATTATCTACCTACACTTGACCGCTACGATAGTCCAAAGTACATAATATTATCTACCTACACTTGACTGCTACGACAGTCCAAAGTACATAATATTATCTACCTACACTTGACCGTTACGACAGTGCAAAGCCTGCAAGTGTGATGGACAATGTTATCGCTACTTAAGATTTTTTTTCTTTACCTAAAAATACTAGAGACGTGTTTCGGGTTTCGCATATGAAAAAAATAACGACAGCTGTGCTCTTGGGGAGTTTGTTCCGCCACTTCTTCTTCCCCGCGAAAGCACTAGGAAGTACTGAAGGCGAGCGTTTCTATGGGACTGTATTATGTAATTTGACGTTCAAAAAGTGCTGATTGTCAGCCTAATTTGAATAAATGACTTTTGATTTTGATTTGATCTAAAAGAAAGGGAATAAAGGTCACTGGCTGTCCGTTGTAAAATGTTGGCCCGCAGGTTTGCGCAATGTACGAAGCCAGTTAAAGTTACGCTTTTCAAAGCTTACTGTCAATCCTTCTACACGTGCAGCCTGTGGGTTAACTTCACTCAGTGGGCATACAGCGACCTACGTGTTCAATATAATAACACACTGAGGGTGCTGTTGGGGCTGCCGTGGCGTTATAGTGCGTCAGGGATGTTTGCGGATATTAATATTAATGATTTTACTGCCATTATTAGGAATAGATTAGCATCCCTGATGACGCGTATTCGCGGCAGCAACAACAGTATTCTCGATGTGTGGATTCTCCCATGTTGCAGAGGTGGATACAGCTTCTAAGTATAATTTTATGTATGTATACCTGTGTCTGTAACCTACTAACACTAGAAGCTAAGTAAAACTGTTACTAACCTTATGGCCTCCTATCTGGATTTAAAGTTTAATCTTCTATATTATTTTATTACAATAAGGAATTGGAAGTGTATTTGCATGTTTGTTCGTCACCCAATTACGGCCCCTTGTCGAACGAGGGGTAAACTTCACTCAAAGTGCATAATTATATTAGTGGCGAGGACGATGGCAAGCCGTTCCTATTATTTCACTTAGAACTTGTTTAGTATAGATCCTGAAAGAAATTTGTTTACAGTGTCGCCCAAAAGTCCATAGGCAGTCTCACCAAGTTTGACGTTTACACACATAAGCATGTATCATTCAACCAGTGATCATATTAATATTATAAATACGAAAGTATGTGAGGATATATGTATGGATGCTATTTATCCTGATATTCTAACGGGATTGATACCGCAGTAGCGGTAGTTTATAATTTCAACATTTAATAGTCAAGATAACCTGACGGTTATGTTCGCACATACAAATGAGTCAATGAGTGAGCTGAGAGTTCAAATCTCACTCAGTACATAGACCTTATGTAAGTTTTTAGTTCATTGGAAGTAATAAGACAGAAATATACTATCCTATATCTTGTTCACTTTATTCACACATTTTGTAAAGTTAGAAAAGTAGATCATAGAAAATCAAATAAAGAATTTATACTTATTTCTGTGAGGTAGATAATGGTTACGTTACTTCGTTACGTTTGAGTTAGGAATAATGAACGTTGTCGTTTGGTTATAGTTATTGGTTAGTGACGCATGATTTTATAGATAACCGTATAATATTTATTCTCAGAATACAGACAAATATTAATATTGAGGCGAGGGCGACTATTATTTCTATCCATACTAATATTATAAATGCGAAAGTAACTCTGTCTGTCTGTCTGTCGGTCTGTCTGTCTGTCTGTCTGTTACGCTTTCCCGCTTAAATCTCTCAACCGATTTTGATGAAATTTGGCACAGACAATCTTTAGACCCTAAGAAAGAACATAGGCTACCTTTTATACCGGAAAAAATTGATGTTCCCGAGGGAAATCTAAAAAGCGCGATATAACCGAACACCACGCGGGCGATGCCGCGGGCGGCAAAAAAAAAAATAAAAGTGGTCCTAATAGAAGAAAAATATCTGATGAAACCGAATTGAATGTGAGTAACTATTATATTTACGAATTGTGACTTAAATTTTTCAGAGTATTTGATGACGTGTATTTATTTAAAACTTTTATATTAGGTACTTATATGAAATTGTAGTGAGTAGGTATCTTGTTATAGCTGCCTAAAATCACACAAACTTTCTATACATATTATATACCTACTAGCTTTCCGCCCGCGGCTTCGCCCGCGTGGAGCTCGGTTATATCGTGCTTTTTAGATTTTCCTCGGGAACATCAAATTTTTCCGGGATAAAAGGTACCCTATGTTCTTTCTCAGGATCTAAAGATTGTCTGTGCCAAATTTCATCAAAATCGGTTCAGAGGTTTAAGCGGGAAAGCGTAACAGACAGACAGACAGACAGACAGAGTTACTTTCGCATTTATAATATTAGTATGGATTATGAAAGCGTTAAAATGACAATCAAATAGTCTTTTAATGTTGTATTTACATAGTTGAGTATATATCTTAGCCGCTGTCGTCATTTTAGGACAGACATCACTGCGACCGTTAGCTTTTAGTGCACTCTTTGTTTGTTTGTATATAATATCAATAAATTAAAGCTTAAAAATTTTCCATGAAAAACTAACAATATAACACCGTGAATAAAAGCTAAAGTTATATAATACGATATCACAACGCTTCAATAACTAGAAAAGCGATTTACTATGTTTGGGAACCCATTACTTTAGTGAGTGCCCGTTCAAAGTGATTGTGTCTACATGATACCGCTCTAAGCCGATAAGGTCATCAAGAGTACTTGTAACTGCTGAGTCAGCATTATGAGACTATGACTTTAATCTTGTAAATAAATTGGATAATTTAACACGATGATAGTTGCCTTTTATCCCCAAAACATTTAGGGTGGAATGAGTTGAGTTGTATGTGGTGCAATACAGGTGCGAAGGGTCCCCAAATTACACATACACACACATTAATAAGCAGGGGTTTATTTTCAAATTAATCGAGTAGTATCAAGTAGATTAATCGTGTTAATAAAGCCCGGCCGTGAAGCCCGGACCCATTAACTGGCAGTACAAAAATAGCAGACATTGTGCTCTGCAAAGAACATTCTATTTGCCCGTTGGAGCTGTCTATTTGCAAACTGGCGCTGTCTTTGAGCGAACATAAAACAAAAGAACAGTGCAGTAACGAAGGATTTCAAAAAATCACAAACCATCCTCATCGCTATAAGCCTTGGAGTACAATTGGCGAACTTGCATCAGCGGTGGCCAATAAACAAGGGGCGACTCTCAAGCGATTCTATCAAATTAAAGCGCAATTGTCACCTCGTAACTGTGTACTGTGGAGACACAATCATGAAAAGTTCAGAGGAACCAATCGTACACAAAACGTAAAATTAGTTGCTTCAATTAATAGGTACTGAATGTGATAAATAGCAAGTGTTAGCTATCTTATTAAACTTTACATATTTTTAAGCATATTTTGCCATAGTAATGAGCAAATATTTCAATTCTTAATTTTCATATCGCCGGTATCAAAATTGACACCCGCCTTCTGTTTGGGGTGCAGTCCAAGAGCCTCCTCGTGGCGCACCCTGGGCAACGTCGGTCCCAACTGCCCACCACGTTCTGGTGGACTCTTGGGTCTGACGGCAAATCTTCACACGGGGAAGGGTCATGGTTCCAATCACCGATCATCTTCGATAGTCGTTGAAGGGAACCTGGCCTATAGGGGTTCGCATGCGTTCACTACCACTCTGTTTGCAGAGTGCGGTGAGTGGACGGACGCATGCTGCGGGGTTTGCCGTAATCCCTTAGGGAACCAGGGGCTGTCGGGGTATTTGCCCGGGTCGCGTGGAAGGAATACCACTATAAAAACCCTTGCAAACCGCAAACCCTTCTGGGACTAGGGGTTGTC
Source organism: Sesamia nonagrioides (assembly GCA_017933935.1). NCBI lineage: Eukaryota > Metazoa > Arthropoda > Insecta > Lepidoptera > Noctuidae > Sesamia > Sesamia nonagrioides. Next base: position 1,139,848 of record JADWQK010000289.1, read on the forward strand.
GGGGCATTTGTCCGGGCTACGAGGGGATACCTATATAAAAACGGCCGAACCGCTAGCGGCATATCCCGTTTTAGGTTATTGCGGACCTGATGAACTAATAACCGTCGAAAGTGCAACCTAATCCTAAGTTTTGAAGCGCGACGAGAGGATGAGTGGCTGGAGGGTGTCCAGTCGTTAGCGCTTCCCCTGCAAGTACCTGCTGATCCTTGCAGTATGTTGGCTTATCCGTAAGTAAGATGCTCTGCCCGGATGGACTTCAATTTGCTAATACTCGTGGGATTAGATATGGATGAAAAAAATAAAAACAAAAACCGAACGGAGGATGAGAGTGATGTGGCGTCGGAGTTTGACACTGCATATGGCGTGACGGGCTCGTTTAAGAGCCCCAAGCGCGTGGAGGAGGGTGCTTCTGGGAAGAAATCCTTCCTGAAGAAGCGCTCCATACCGAGGGATGGCCAAGGGTCATCCTCGGATGGCGGGACGGGCAAGGCCGGAAAAGCAGAGCCGAACCAGCTCCGCCGAGCTGGTACAAGAAGGCTCTGAGCTGTCGGAAGGACAGCCGGAAGCCGTTGGCCCCAACTCAGAGCCAGCGGCAAAATTTGAAGAAGTCGTGGCTGCCGCGATCAAGGGTGTGGCTTTGAAGAGGCTGCAGTCCTCCAAAAACAAAGCCATATCTGCAGCCACGGCTTCCATCATTGCGGCAGCGAAGGCCATCCATGTGTGACCCCCGGCGGATGGAGTGGCAGAATTGCGGGCGGAGATTGCCTACTTGACAGCCACCATGGAGCTCCTCCGACAGGAAAACGAGCTGGCAGCCGCCCGGAGGTGCCACAGGAGGGGGCGCCACAAGGGTGGAGTGGGCGCGCGCCGGCCGAAGATCCGGGCCTGGCCCTGGTGCTAAAGGAGCTGACCCCTTCCGAAGTAGGTTTTTGGCTCTGGAGGCCGTTGTTCTGCGCCGCCCACTCACGGCGAGCCGGCCCGCCTCAGGCCAGCGGAAGGCAGCAACCTACGCCGCTGCCGCGGCCACTACTGCTACAGCTGCAGGGAGGAATGCGAAGAGCGCGCTTTCACAGGCTCCTGCTGCGAAGGCCACAGTCCCTGCGGCAAAAAGGCAGCCTCCGCCAACTCCTACAACCCCTGCAGCCGATGCCGCCTGGCAGGTAGTAGGGGAGAAGGAAAAGACGGCTAAGGCTGCAAGAGCGACCAGAAAGCAGCTGCGGCGGAAGGAGCGCAGCGCTGCGGCTAGGCTTCGTATCCCGAAATCCGCAGCTGTAGTGATAACACTACAGCCGGAAGCGGAAAAGAAGGGCACGTCCTACCGCGACGTGCTCAATAAGGCAATGGAAGCGGTGAACCTCCAGGAGATCGGAGTCACCTCGGGCATCAAGATGAGGATCACCGCAACCGGAGCCCGTATGATTGAGGTTCGTGGTGAGGCTAGCGGCCCGACTGCCGACGCTCTGGCTGAAAAGCTAAGAGCGTCCTTAGATGCGGTCGAGGCCAAAGTGTCCAGACCCATCAAGTGCGCTGACTTGCGCATCTTGGGTCTAGATGATACGGCGACAAAGGACAGCCATCGTCGGGGCTGGGGGATGTTCTGCCGAACAGGTTAGTGACCGCACGGGGTTACAAACTGCTACGGTGAGCTGCCCCGTGTCGGCGGCCAAGAAAATTGTCGGAGAGGACCGAAGACTTCTGGTAAGCTGGGTTTCAGCGCAGGTGAAACTGGGATATTTTTATGCAAGGCGTATAGAACAGTCAGTAGTGAATCCTTACCCGTACTGGCAGGTGTACTTCCAGTCGATCTAGAAGTACAGCGGCGTGCTTCAATGTACTACTATGCAAGAGGGAAGGCCATGGACACTAACTTTGTTACACAATGCGACCTTAATAGAATTTCTAGATTATTTAAACCTCAGACTGACGTCTGGGAGGACCTCTTATCTGAATGGCAAAGCAGGTGGGATAATTCCATCAAGGGCGCCGGCACCTCCATCTATTCTTTCCATCCGTTGGCGATCGGCTGGCTAAGACATGTCTGGAGGTTGACCACTGCGTTGCCCAATTTCTCACAGGTCATGGCAACTTTAAAAGTAAACTGTATTCTTTTAAACTTGTTCCTTCACCTTCGTGTCAATGTTCTACATCGAACTGTGAATTTGAACAGTCCGCACATCACATCTTGTGGGAGTGTGTTCTTTGGCAGAATGAACGCAATATTATGTTGGATAGTGTACAAGTTACATCCGGTTTATTATACGGACCTTGTAGAAACTAGAACAAATTTCCGTGCGTTCAGGCGCTTTTGCCATACCTATTATTGGAATCAATTGTAACAGCACATACATAATTAGGACCCATTAACTTAATCAAATTTTATTCCGTGGTGCTTGGCAAACTGGGCTTCTCCCAGTTGCAATAATGTCCATTTGTGCCGACTGGCCTAGTTCTGTTCTGTCTCCTGCTTGTTATGGAGGGAAGTGGAAAAAATATCTTTTTTTCTTACTCCTCCGCTATTCTTTTCTGATTAATTTCGTTGCGGGACCCAAGACAGTTGAATCGTTTCTCCGGGACTCGTCGAGCTTCATTGCTGCATGCATTCACCGCCAGAAAAATGCCGTTTTCTGGCGGTCTCCACTTTTGATTCTGGCTTTCAGGAGTTACAGTGGGTGGGAAATGTGTGGCGGGTTTTGACGACACACTAGTCCTGACACAAAGGAGGTCGCACCAGGAGGCGGCTGACGCAGCGACTCTCGGGGTTGCGACAATCGTCAACAGGATCCGGCAATTGGGACTTGAGGTCATCATCATCATTCCAGCGTTAATCCCAGTAGCATCCGAAGCCTTATCAGCTTTGGAGTCTGGCGTCCGCTTGACCAGTCCAACTGCTGATATGGCTAAACTTCGACATTTTCCGTGAAGCGACTGGCGTCTGACCTCCACAACCCGAAGGCGACATCGAAGCATTGCAGTTAGACCAATTGTTGGACTTTTGAGGGCTCCAACAACCCGTAACGACTGCCACTAGATGTTCGTATCGGAACCGGGACCAACGGCTTAACGTGCTTTCCGAGGCACGACCAGACCAGTGCAAATATTCATATTCATGCATAGAAATACTTGCACTGTGCGGGGATCAAAACCGCGCCACCTTGCGCAGCGGCCGAGTCCGCTATCGCTACGCCACGGAGGCTGTCAATTGGGACTTGAAGTGGCCCTGCAGAAGTCCGAGGCCATGTGCTTTTACGGTCCTCAGAATGCGCCACCATCGGCGTCGGGTCGACGATGAAGTACCTGGAACTTCGGGGAGCACTTCCGACGTTTGGCTCCCAGACTGGAACGGGCCGGGGCTGTCCTATGGCGGCTCCTCCCCAATCTAGGGGGACCAAACGCCTCCTGCCGCAAGCTCTACATGGGGGCCGTACGGTCCATGGCCCTTTACGTAGCACCGGTGTGGGCGCGGTCGTTAAGGAAACGACCAGCCTGAAGCCTGACCGCGTCCCAGAGGGTCATGGCCGTTCGGCTGATCCGGGGATACCGGACGGTCTCCGCTGAGGCGGCGAACCTCCTTGCCGGATTACTTCCAAAGGGTCTGGAGGCCAAAGTCCTCGCCCACATGTGGGAGTGGCGAGAGGAGGCAAAACGCCGCCGTCGGGATATAACCCCGTTGCCGCGAGAAATCGCGGTACGGCGGACAGAGCTCCGGCGGGATCTCATGGCGACATGGAGAGTGCGATTGTCGCAAACCAGTGCTGGGCACTGTCACGTAGCAAAATATAGCAGCAGGCGACATCTCGTGGACTAGGGCTGAACTCGGGCCACATATTTTACATCGAGCCGAGAGATGGCGTTGCGCGAAAGGACGGTCGTTAATATAATAAATAAATTTAAATAAAGAACGACCGGGTTAAATAATATAATATAAAAGAAGGACTTAAAATAAAGATATTAAAAAAAATAGGAACCAACCCATTGTGAAGGTATCAGGGATGACGTTAATTAAACACCGTGCTTCGAGATAGACTGTCGTTTAATCCAATCTTCAAGTACCTCCCAATATTGACATTTATATAAAAATGAGTATACCTACAATCCCCTTCTTTAAAAATAAAATAATACACTTACAATTTCTCCTTGAAGAGAAACAGAGAAAATAAAAAACATGCAATTAGATCTACTTATAAATAATCCTGAAATTTACTATTATAAATTTACAGCTTTTCTTTTATAAGTAACCAACATTAATTTTAATTACTAAGTAAGTAACATTGTTATCTTATGCTTCTCAAACCAATTGTACAATGTTTATTAATGCTAATAATATCAATCATATCAAAACCAAAGTAATATTTTAAAAATTAAATTAATTATATAGGAAATTATATCTATTATTATATGAATTTGGAGACCTTTATACAAGAATATGTGGTTTACTAATACAATAAAATTACAAATATTGCAACTTTGATTGATATTGAAATTATTAATATATTCTTATAATACCTAATTAATATATGATATGAGATGATTAATTTGATTAATATATGATCATGTTTATTATTTAATTATAATATTTTCAAACGCAATTATTATTATTTATTTATTATTAACAACTAAGTAGTATTTATACAGTTATTTCTTTTTACAGTTTAAGTTCAATATCTAAACTTATATTTTATACTTCAATGAATTACAATTATTAAAATTTCATATGCGTACTTACATTAAACAAAAAAAAAAATCATACGTATAATTTGTTCAAATACATACATGCGCGTGTGTTTGTTTACGTTTGGTCTGTGCCTGCGGAGAATCCCCACCGATCAGGAGGTCGTACTGTCCTGCCATAACGTGTACGATAAAAGTTATTAGAATTAGCCGGTTGTTGCGGCGCCGGCGCACTGGAGCTGAATGAGTCACTACTTGTGTTTGCATTCAAACCTGTGTCATAACCGATGTCATCATATCTACCATAAGTACAAAGATCTTGCCTGTATTCTGAATCCCTTATCAAATGTTTTCTATTTCGCCTCACTACCTTTCCATTATTCATTTTTACTAAGTAAGATGATATGAAAAGTACAAATAAGAAAAGTAGGTGTGCACAGCGGGCGCACGTCCTCTCGTTTGAAGTGCACCTCTCAAACATTCGAGGTCTGCACTCCAATATCGATGCAGTCCACCACCACCTTGAGACTGAAAAGCCTCACCTACTTTTCTTGACGGAGACCCAGATCAGATGTCCGTCTGATGCGGCATACCTCAACTACCCGGGATACTCTTTGGAGCATCATTTCCTGCAGCGTGCTGGGGTCTGTGTGTATGTCCGCAATGACATCTGTTGCCGGCGTCTCCGTCACCTCGAAGACCCTCATCTATCGACCTTATGGCTGTTGGTTGACACTGGTGTAGACAAAATTGTCTACACCTGTGTCTACCGATCGCACAGCGGTGATCAGGAGGCAACTCGGTTATTCGGCCACCTCAGTGAGGCTGCTGACAATGCGCTGCATCGGCACCCTGACGCTCAGTTCGTCGCTCTGGGGGACTTCAACGCCTGCCACCAGGACTGGCTCTTCCCATACCAGAGGACCGACCACGCTGGGAGAGAAGCGCGAAACTTCGCGCTTTCTATGGGCCTTTCCCAGCTGGTAGAGCAAGCGACTAGGGTGCCTGATGTAGTTGGCCACACTGCCAACTGTTTGGACCTTCTGCTGACCACTGATCCGGACAGATGTGTTGTAACAGTTTCCTCACCGTTGGGAACTTCAGACCACTGTCTGGTGAAGTCTGTGTCATCCTTCTCCCCTCCAGATCACGACTCTCGTGGTGAACGGAGATTGTGGCGATACAAGTCAGCAGATTGGGATGAGATGCGCCACTTCTTTGCGTCTTATCCTTGGCAGCAGGTCTGCTTCGCTTCTGGCAATCCGTCGAGCTGTGCGGACGCTATAACCGATGTGGTGCGTCAAGCTATGGAGTATTTTATCCCCTTCAGCGACGTGCCCATCGGTGGCTCAGCTCGCCCATGGTTCAATGCCGATTGTGTCCAAGCTGAATAGCATAAGCACGCGGCATTTCTCACCTGGGTTGACGCTCGTGACCGCAGAGCTCCGGATCTAAGCTCAAAGAAGAGAGCCTTTAACCGTGCTGCCAAGTCCTACAAAAAGGCGCTTAAGAGGGCTCGCTTCGACCGTATTACCCATATTGGCAACAAGCTATCTGCGCAGCCAACCGGTAGCAGATCTTTTTGGTCCCTTGCCAAATCGGTCGAGGCGAACTTCTGTCGACCCACACTGCCTCCGCTGGTGAGGCCTGATGGAACACTGGCCCATACGGCGAGAGAGAAAGCAGGTCTCTTTGCATCTCTCTTTGCCCATAGTTCGCGTCTTGATACTGGCAGTGCTACTCCACCTAATTTACCTCATTGCGGAGCTTCAATGCCGGAGGTTCGCATTAGGAACAAGGAGGTCCTGAGAGCACTGTGTCGTCTGGACGTGAATAAGGCTAGTGGTCCAGATGGTATACCAGCGATTGTTCTTAAGGCATGTGCGCCCGAGTTGTCTCCTGTATTGACGCGCCTGTATCGCCTCTCATTTGGGACTGGTATAGTGCCCAAGTCCTGGAAGCTTGCCAACGTGCAGCCCGTGCCCAAAAAGGGTAGTCGTGCCGATCCTACCAACTATCGGCCGATTTCGGTAACCTCCATACTCTGCAAGATTATGGAGCGTGTATTGAATTCGCGCCTCTTGGCTTACCTGGAAGGTAACGATCTCCTCAGTGACCGACAGTACGGTTTTCGGCGCAATCGGTCAACTGGGGACCTACTAGTGTATGCCACTCACTTGTGGGGCGAGGCCCTCGAGAGAAATGGGGAAGCGATTGCCGTCTCCCTTGATGTCTCGAAGGCCTTCGACCGGGTATGGCACGCTGGCCTTTTGAGTAAGCTTCCAGCGTACGGCGTTTCCGCTGGCCTGACTGGTTGGGTTAAAGACTTCCTGACTGAACGGTCCCTCCGAGTTGTTGTCGACGGATGCTCATCGGAGCCCATGTCGACCAATGCCGGTGTTCCTCAGGGGTCTGTTCTCTCTGCAACTCTGTTCCTGCTGCATATTAATGATCTGCTGATGCCCGGTATCTATGGGTATGCAGATGACAGCACAGTTGTGGAGAGATATCTGCCGGAAGCTCGGGCTAGTAAGGAGGCAATCTGGTCCGAAAGAGAGGCTATGGTCGAGCGTACGAGTGCTGCACTACAGGCAGTCTCCGAATGGGGCAAAGCCAATCTTGTAGCATTCAATGCCGCCAAAACACAGGCGTGTCTTTTCACCGCCAAAAGGAGCCCGTTCACCTTGGCTCCTACTTTTCAGAATGTATCCTTGGAGTGCACCAACCGCCTTCAGCTTTTGGGAGTAGAGATTTCCTCGAACCTTAACTTTGGGCGGTTCATTGAGTCCAAGGCCAGGGTGGCTGCTAGAAAACTTGGCGTTATCGCAAAGGTCCGGCGGTACTTCACACCGGGGCAGCTTCTAATGTTGTACAAAGCACAGGTCCGCTCGTGTGTGGAGTACTGCAGCCACATTTGGGCTGGTGCTGCGAAATGTCACCTGGATACTTTGGATTCAGTGGAGAGGCGTGCGAAGAGGCTGATTGGCGACCCAGACTTAACTCGAAACGGTCTCCAAAGCCTGGAGCACAGGCGTAGAGTAGCCAGCCTTTCGGTCTTCTATAGGTTGCATTCTGGTGAGTGTGCAAGGGAATTGCATGATTTAATTCCCCCATCACCGTTCCACCATCGGACGACCCGTCGTACGGCGAGTTTCCACCCTTACGTTGTTGATACCACTGCGACCCGGACGAAGCGTTTCGCTTCCTCTTTTATACCGCGTACATCGAGGGACTGGAACAATTTGCCAGCGACGGTGTTTCCGTCACATTACAATTTGAGTGTCTTCAAGGCTAGAGTGAATAGGTTCTTAATAAACTAGCGCGCTTTACCATCAATGATCGCATCACTGCTTACCATCAGGCGGGATTGCGGTCAAGCGCTTGTTTATGACTTATAAAAAAAAAAAAAAGATCGTATTCCTGCCATTTTTATTATTGTCCCTGATGACCACGATTTACCCTTTCGTATTTTTACTTTTTGACCTACTTTTAGAGGACATAAGTTCCTGCTACCTTTATCATGATATATTTTTTGCATTACTTGACGTTTTTGGAGACTTTCTTTTACATGTTTATGGACTTTAGGAATAAAAAAAAATTGTGAACAGGGAACTATGCTTCTTAGTTTTCGATTATAGAGTAATTCAGCAGGAGATGGTATATTCTGACTTATTGGTGTATTTAAGAATTCCAACATTGCCAAATTAAAATCTTTATTTTCATATTTAGTTTTTCTCATAATATTTTTTATAGTTTGTATAGTACGTTCTACCTGCCCATTTGACTGTGGGAATTCTGGAGAACTTTTCATGTGCACAAATTTCCATTCATCAGCAAATTCTTTAAAATAGTTAGAGGAAAATTCCGGCCCATTATCAGAAACGACTGTTTCAGGTATACCCTGTCTACTGAAAATAGTTTTTAATTTACTTATTACATGTCCAGAAGTTAAGGAATTTAGTTTCTTTAACTCGACAAATTTGCTGAAATAATCTACTACTAACAAAAATGAATCTTTTCCCAAATGAAATAGGTCTATACCTATCTTACACCAAGGCCTATTTGGTATTTCGTGTGAGATTAGAGGTTCTTTAGTATTAGCTTTCCTGTAGGTTAAACAAGCCTGGCAGTTCGACAAATAATCTTGCAGTTGGGAGTTCATATTAGGCCAATACATGATTTCTCGGGCCCTTAGTTTACATTTTTCTATTCCCAAGTGACTGCTATGAATTTTTGCTATCATATCTCTACGCATTTGTTTTGGAATTATTACTCTGTTGCCTCTCCAAACTATACCAAAATCCACCGTTAATTCGTCCCTACAGCCCCAGTAGCAGTTTAAACTGCAATCTAATTCTTTCTTGTCATTGGGCCAACCAGACTTTATTATTTTAATTAATTTTTGTAATTCATTATCATCACTCGTGTGCTTTTGTATTTGTAATAAATGTGAATCAGTTAGTTCATTCGCTGACGTTATAGCACACACTTGCGCTTTCGCGTTGAGATTATCTCGCGGCGATGTTTGTACCGCCTGCCCCGGTGCTACTGCACGCGATAAGGTGTCGGCCAGGTATAGATACCTACCTGGCTTGTAAACAAGTTGAAATGTATATGGTTGTAGTCTCATCAACATTCGCTGTAAACGTGATGGCGCGCTCATTAAAGGTTTTTTAATAATGCTAACTAAAGGTTTATGATCAGTTTCAATTGTTATATTCGAGTGCCCATATATGTACATATAAAACCTTTCGCAGGCAAAAACACATGCAAACAATTCTTTTTCGATTTGTGCATACGCTTGTTCAGTTTTAGTCAATGATTTAGATGCATAACAGACAGGCAAACTATTTTGCATAAGACAAGCACCCAGTCCTGTTTTACTTGCATCCACAGAAATAACAATTGGTTTATTTATGTCAAAGTATTGTAATACTGGCGGACTAATTAAACAGTTTTTTATATTTTGAAAAGATTGTTCATGAACTGGGTCCCATTCCCATTGTATATCCTTCTTTAATAGCTCTCGAAGTTTATGCGTTTTTTCAGACAAATTTGGTACAAAATTATTTACATACGTAACGAGGCCCAGAAATCTTTCTAGATCTTTCGTGTTTTTTGGACTAGGCATTTCTTTTATAGCTATTAAATGTGAATCATCTGGCAGAATACCGTTTTGCATTATTTTGTGCCCTAGGTATTTAATTTCTTTTAAAGCTATTTTGCACTTAGATTTATTCAATTTGATATTTATTTTCCGACATCTGTCTAAAACTGCCCTTAATCTTTGATCATGAATTTCCTTTGTTGGTCCATGGATTAATAAATCATCCACAAATAACACTACCCCGTCCAAGTCATCAAACTGCTGATATAAGCGTTTATGAAAAATTTCAGAAGCTGAAGGTATTCCATATGGCATCCTTAGAAATTTAAACCTACCAAAGATTGTATTAAATGTACATAGATCTGTGCTTTCTGGATTTAATTTAATTTGCCAAAATCCATGTTTGGCATCGAGTGTACTAAAATATTTAGCTCCTGCCAAACATGTTGATATTTCTTCAAAAGTAGGCAACTTAAAATGTTCCCTTTTTATTGATTTGTTAAGTTCACGAGGGTCTAAACATATTCGCAAGTCCCCATTTGGTTTTTTCACCACAGTTACATTATTGACCCAATCAGTGGGGCCTTCTACTTTAGCAATGATACCATCTTTCTGCATATCTTCTATTTTTTTTTCTAAATTGTTCTCGTAAAGCTACAGGTAATTTCCTTGGGGGGTTGACGACCGGTTTTGCATCAGGTTTTATTGTAATTTTATAATCTCCTGGTAGACAACCTATTCCTTCAAAAATATCTGGATATTCTTGTAATATTTTGTTATTATCGTTCATTTTACTGATTGTCATTACTCTTTTAATTAAATTAAGCTCCTCACATGATCCTTTGCCTAAAATAGGAGGTGAATCCACATCTGTTACAATAAATTTTAAAAAGTAAGAAGTGTTTTTATATCCTACTTTTAAATAGCACTTCCCAATGACTGAGATACTATTCCCAGAGTAAGCTTTTAATTTAATGGAAGTCTTGTTCAAATCTTTTTCATTTATTTTTAATAAACTGAGAAAATGTTTAGGTATAATATTAACATCAGCTCCAGTGTCCAGCTTAAAATTAATAAAACTGTTACAAATTTTTAATTTGACTATCCAATCACTACTAGCTTTATCAATTTGACAAATTACCTGATCAGTGGAGTCTCTTTCCACTGCATGTACACGACCCTTGCAGCTCCGTGCAAAATGATTCATGCGATTACACCGGTCACATCTTTGGCCATAAGCGGGACACCTGTTCTTCTCATGCACTGCACCACATTTGCCACACTGTCTCTGATATTTATTTTTGCCACGATACGAGTACTGGCTTGCGTTCTGGTTACGTAATTCCTGCGCGCCACCGTTGGCGTCGCCGCCTGCGCGGCCACCGGTCGCTCGCCCCGATGTTCCCGGGCGTGGACGAATACTATTTTCCTTAAATCGCCTATTGCGATTTACATAATTCACGTTGTGTTCACTGCTATGGCTTTCTTGTAACTGATGCACTCGATGTTCCTGACTTTCATTTTTTATACTCAGCGCTTGTTTTCTTGACATCTCAGCTAGCCGACATATATCCAAAGCTTTATTTAAACTTACTTCTGGTTCCCGCAACAATCGCTCCGATAGGCCTATATCATTTATTCCACAGATTAATCTACTGCATATCAAATCATCCCTGAGTTCTTGAAATTCGCAATTTGCCGCCATTTTGTTAAGTTCAAATACGTATTGCTCGATTGACTCAAGTTCTTTTTGATCACGTTTAAAAAACTTATGCCGTTCAACTGCCAAATTCTTTTTAGGAATGAAATATTTATCGAACTGTGTGAATAACTCCTGTATATTTTTACTCTCCAGCTTAAATTGGTCATAAACTTCGCGGCATTTCTCACCGATAATATGCAATAAAATATTCACTTGTACTTTGTTGTCCTTCTTAGATAACTCGCACGCTTCATAATAAATTAAAAACGATTTTTTCCAGTTAATCCACTGGCGACTCAAATTTCCCGATGATATATTATCCATATTATTTTCAAAAATAAATGGTTGCGGCGGTTGTAAAACTGACTCCATTGTTGTACACTTACTATTGGATCGATGTTATCTTCACTATGTTGTATTTTTATCAATCACAACTCACTTCACGAGATTTTAATAGTCTTAATTTTATTTTATTGTAATAATTAACTACCGGCTGCGCCATGTGAAGGTATCAGGGATGACGTTAATTAAACACCGTGCTTCGAGATAGACTGTCGTTTAATCCAATCTTCAAGTACCTCCCAATATTGACATTTATATAAAAATGAGTATACCTACACCCATGAGTCTGAAATAAAATACAAGTCGCGGAACGACGAGTCTATGGTTCAGGAAAAGACAATTGGGAGCGGTCGGTCGGAAAGGAGAGAAGCTTCGAGAAGGAAAAGAACTACCGAAGCTTGCGTGGTGTCGCGAGTTTTTTTGTGGAAATAGCCGGTACCCAAGGCTGGCTTGTGGCGCGATAAACCCCATGGGGTGGTGCACCTGAAGTCTGGCTCATCTCTCTATTTGGCTCTATTGGCGGGCCTAGGGTGGGAACCCGGTTTGGAGGCGTCGCGTCATAATTATCTTTGGTGGCCTTGATTCCCATTGGATCAGGCTTGTTGGAGTGGATGTGGCTGAACCCTGATGGTACGGCACATCAAGTTCTCTTTCGACGACGACTAGACAGGTATAAGCTGTCATGATTATTTTGCTCCTGGTGTTCCCGAGATACCTAATCCCGCGGGCCGCGTTCAATCGTGCATTAATCTGACACCCGTCAGTTAGTGAAGCCAAGGGTCTTTGTACCGTAATTCAGAGGTGTTAGGCAGGAGAGCTAACGTAATCTAGAAGTGTAATCTGGAGGCGTAATCCAGAGGTGTTAGGCAGAAGAGCTAACGTAATCTAGAAGTGTAATCCAGAGGCGTTAGGCAGGAGAGCTAACGTAATCCCGAAGTGTAATTCAGTAGTGTTAGTTAGAAGCGTAATTCTGATGTGTTAGTCAGGAGAGCTAATCTGAAACGTAGACTCCCTGTCCTTGTTTCTTTGTTTTGTTGTATCTAGTGATTGAGAGTGGGTTTCCGACAGGTTGCATTTAAGTAGGCTATTGGCTTGATATTGTGTGCATAACCTGAGATACTTTGGTAACGACTGAGCCGTGATCACAACGGTTCACCTCACGAATCCTCATCAAGCGACCCTGAGCTTGCTGAATTGTCTCATGCGGATTCCATGTCCCACTCCGACCCGAGACGGAGTGAGTCAGGAAATCGTTTAGGTAAGTTATGAGTTTGTTTTGTCATATATTTATGACACAGGGTAATTATAAAATAAATTTGTAATTGTATCCATTTATTGTTTTATTTAATGCTCCTAGCTACCAAGTATTTATTTACATGATTAAATCCACTGTAACCATAGTGTTACAGTTGGCGCCCAAAGGTATATAAATTAGATTATATAAGGTGAACGGTCGTTGATTACATACCACTCTCTCTCATATATTCTCTTCTGGATTGCGGTACAATGTTAGTTATAGGCTAGTTTTAAGAATTTCATGTGTAAATTAGTGAGAATTACTAAAATATTGCCAAAAGGAAGCCACGGCATGTGTGTTGTAGTTCACTAACATAAGTTAATTGATATTCAGGTGGTGTTCAAACTTCAAATTCTGATAAAAGCTACTTCCTTTAAAGTTTTTTCCTTGTATTGTAACTAGTTACAAGTAAAGTAGTCCTAACCTATAGGAACAAGGAACTTACAAGTAAAATACACCACATAATTATTTTTTGACTTACCTACATTGTAAATTTTTTTTTTTTAATAACAAAACCAACATTGTAACAAACTTAGTGAAACAATATTATTGCAAGTCAAATTAAAACAACAACACATATATAATGTAATTCTGCTAATAATTGCCAGCACAATTTGATCATTTGGTACAGTAATTTATAAACATTATTGAAACAGTTTCATGTCTGAAAATGGTAAACTGAGTATTACATACTGTGAACCTAACACATAATTTGATAATTAGGTATAGTAATTTAAAAACATTATAAAAACAGTTTCATGTCTGAAAATGGTAAACTGAGTATTACATACTGTGAACCTAACACATAATTTGATAATTAGGTATAGTAATTTAAAAACATTATAAAAACAGTTTCATGTCTGAAAATGGTAAACTGAGTATTACATACTGTGAACCTAACACATAATTTGATAATTAGGTATAGTAATTTAAAAACATTATAAAAACAGTTTCATGTCTGAAAATGGTAAACTGAGTATTACATACTGTGAACCTAACACATAATTTGATAATTAGGTATAGTAATTTAAAAACATTATAAAAACAGTTTCATGTCTGAAAATGGTAAACTGAGTATTACATACTGTGAACCTAACACATAATTTGATAATTAGGTATAGTAATTTATAAACATTATTGAAACAGTTCCATGTCTGACAATGGTAAACTGAGTAATTCCTTCTTTGAACCTAACAACATATTTAATGTAATCCTACAATCAATAACAACCATAATTTGTTAATTAGGCATAAAAATTTATAAACATTATAGAAACAGTTTCATATCTGCCAACGGTGAACAGAATGTATCATGCTGTAAGCCTAACAACATGTTTAATGTAATTATATAATCATTAACCACCATAATTCTATCATTGTTATAAAAAATATAAACTTTATTGAAACATTCACTTCTGTAACAGCGGAAAATAGAAAATAACATGCTGTAAAGTAAGCCTAGGAATAAGAAATCTTGAAGTTAATACAATCATTGCATTGTTATTGTATTGTTCAGACAGGACCACAATATTGTACTCGAGCGGTCACCAGTACGCTCACGGTGGTTTGACGAGGTTCTGAGGATCACGGTAAGAGGTCGATGGGAGTGTGCATTCATTAGTTTTGAAGCAATATCTGTTTCACGATACACTCACTCGCTTAGTCACGTGGATACATCTAACAAAAAATTCATACATCAAAGTAGTGTTCTGAATACGTTTTTTCAACAAAGCAATAGGAAAACAGCATTGATTTCGGCATCAGGGGTCATTGATCAAAACATAACCTATTTTGATGAGAGACATATGACATGACAGCGACATTTGACATATAAAAATTTTAATAAAACCACGAGGCTTGTCTATACAGTATCCGGAATTAACCTAAGATTTTATACAGATTGGTCGAGATAGGTTTCAGAACGAAAACGTTGCTGACAGATGGGTCATTTGAAGGTTATTTGTTATTGTTCTCAAGGTTGTTTCTTATTGTTATTGTTGTTCTACGACATTGGAAAATGGTTAATACGCGTGTTTAATCACTAAAATATTAATAGAAATACCTGAAGATACAGTGGCATGGCTTCGTAAACACCACATTAGTTATTGTGCATAGGTTTTGGTCCAGCAGAAATCGTATGTGAAGAAAGTGAAATGTTTTGAATGTGAAATGTTAGAGTTTACAGTTTAACAAGTGCAGATTATTATGAAATACCAAATGATCCAAAAACTAGCATTTGCAGTCTGTCGTCAGTCACCTAAACAGGTTAATACAGGTGAGTGGAAGTAATAGTTATACTTTGTCTCTAACTTCCATAAATGTAATAAAAGGTGACAGATTGTTTGAGCCAAATAGAGAGATATAAAAATCAGCCAAATTTGCGGGTCAAATTAAATGTTTGACATTGGACAAATAAAAATACAAATAAATCAGTCCAATTAGAGTGTCCATATAAATGATGTGACATTTAACAAACATAAATAAAGGTTATTCTGCCAAATTAGTTAGTCAATCTTTAGGATGTGACTTCTCACAAATAGAGATATAAAAATCAGCCAAATTTGCGGGTCAAATTAAATGTTTGACATTGGACAAATATAAATACAAATAAATCAGTCCAATTAGAGTGTCCATCTATATGATGTGATATTTTACAAACATAAATAAAGACTGTTCAGTCAAATTAGAGTGACAATCTTTATGATGTTTTTATGTCTTTTTTTTTTTGATGTTTCTGATGTTTTTATGATGTGACATCTTACAAACATAAATAAAGATTGTTCAGCCGCAATTATATGTCAACCAATATGATATGACATTCTACGGTTATTAGATTCACGGGCAGATAATTCAATAATAAGAAAGTATGTCCTGTTGAAATTTAAAGGATGGCAATTAAAAATTGAATTTTTTTTAATATTAATTAAATCAATTTTATTTCAGTATTTTTTTTTTAATTGCCTTAACTGGGGGACTAAAGTCATTAAATATTATGTCATCCCACGAATAAAATTTAGTGTAGTGTTTGGTGAGGAATTTTGGTAATCTTTTAAATAGTTACCGGAAATATTTAGATGATTGATTATATTGGAGACCCCAAAACAATTCCAAATAGTTAATTGGGGAAATCATCAGGCTCATGGCACATAAAGGATATTAAGATAAATGAATGAAATCCTTTTGTCACACATTAGTTTTTTTTTTCCTTTTTCAAACAAAGAGAGTATAGGTAAGAACATTAGCTTTCTCTTTCCAACAAAGACGGTAGAGGTAGTATATTAGCCGTAGTCCGTGCTTGCACGTGTTGTTTGGAGTTTTACTCCGGCAGCGACGACGAGGCGTATGCATACCAGTACTGTATACTGTTAAAGTATTTATGGTGTTCATTACGAAGCGGATTGTGACTTCAAAAATAAGCCCACACATTAGAAACAATTCAAATGCACCTTGTTTACCAATAATTTATGAAGCGGGTTGTGACTTCAAAAATAAGCCTACACGATGGTAACAGGTCAAATGAATTTTGTCTACTATCATTTATGAAGCGGATTGTGACTTCTGAAATAAGCCTACACATTAGTAACAATTCAAATGCACTTTGTTTACCAATAATTTATGAAGCGGGTTGTGACTTCAAAAATAAGCCTACACGATGGTAACAGGTCAAATGAATTTTGTCTACTATCATTTATGAAGCGGATTGTGACTTCTAAAATAGGCCTACACAATATGTTTTTACAGAAGTTTTGCTTCTGGAAAGAATTTCACGTGTCTCTGGTGAGCGATAGGGATATGATTGCCCATGTAATTATGTTTCAGCTAGCTGAACATGTTCACCAGTAGTACCGTTTATAAACAAAAGCGAAAAATCATTAGAGTTCCACTGGCGAACAGGAGGAATTCGGGGGAACTGCAAGGAGTGGCTTCCTGTGAAAGGATGCAGGTTGCTACGGATCTGTGAGAGAGGTATGATAGAGGAATGGATGGAGATGTATAAAAGATTACGGGGGGGTTTATGCCCGGACTGCAGGATGAAAGTCGGTTGGTAGAAGATATTTCCTGGCAAAGTCGAGTTTTTCGGGATAGCATATCGCTTTAGGCAGAGTAAACATCAATAGTTACTTTAGAAAAAAAAAATTTTTTTGGTGAAAATTGCCATTAGCTACGTTCAAGACAAGTATGTTGCCTCTTCGTATAGTTTAAACACCGAGGGCGGTGTACGGTTTTCTGCTTACGCAGAAAACCTTTCCGTGGGAAAGGGGGCATTGTCACGTAGCAAAATATAGCAGCAGGCGACATCTCGTGGACTAGGGCTGAACTCGGGTCACATATTTTACATCGAGCCGAGAGATGGCGTTGCGCGAAAGGACGGTCGTTAATATAATAAATAAATTTAAATAAAGAACGACCGGGTTAAATAATATAATATAAAAGAAGGACTTAAAATAAAGATATTAAAAAAAATAGGAACCAACCCATGAGTCTGAAATAAAATACAAGTCGCGGAACGACGAGTCTATGGTTCAGGAAAAGACAATTGGGAGCGGTCGGTCGGAAAGGAGAGAAGCTTCGAGAAGGAAAAGAACTACCGAAGCTTGCGTGGTGTCGCGAGTTTTTTTGTGGAAATAGCCGGTACCCAAGGCTGGCTTGTGGCGCGATAAACCCCATGGGGTGGTGCACCTGAAGTCTGGCTCATCTCTCTATTTGGCTCTATTGGCGGGCCTAGGGTGGGAACCCGTTTGGAGGCGTCGCGTCATAATTTATCTTTGGTGGCCTTGATTCCCATTGGATCAGGCTTGTTGGAGTGGATGTGGCTGAACCCTGATGGTACGGCACATCAAGTTCTCTTTCGACGACGACTAGACAGGTATAAGCTGTCATGATTATTTTGCTCCTGGTGTTCCCGAGATACCTAATCCCGCGGGCCGCGTTCAATCGTGCATTAATCTGACACCCGTCAGTTAGTGAAGCCAAGGGTCTTTGTACCGTAATTCAGAGGTGTTAGGCAGGAGAGCTAACGTAATCTAGAAGTGTAATCTGGAGGCGTAATCCAGAGGTGTTAGGCAGAAGAGCTAACGTAATCTAGAAGTGTAATCCAGAGGCGTTAGGCAGGAGAGCTAACGTAATCCCGAAGTGTAATTCAGTAGTGTTAGTTAGAAGCGTAATTCTGAAGTGTTAGTCAGGAGTCTAATCTGAAACGTAGACTCCCTGTCCTTGTTTCTTTGTTTTGTTGTATCTAGTGATTGAGAGTGGGTTTCCGACAGGTTGCATTTAAGTAGGCTATTGGCTTGATATTGTGTGCATAACCTGAGATACTTTGGTAACGACTGAGCCGTGATCACAACGGTTCACCTCACGAATCCTCATCAAGCGACCCTGAGCTTGCTGAATTGTCTCATGCGGATTCCCTGTCCCACTCCGACCCGAGACGGAGTGAGTCAGGAAATCGTCTAGGTAAGTTAGGAGTTTGTTTTGTCATATATTTATGACACAGGGTAATTATAAAATAAATTTGTAATTGTATCCATTTATTGTTTTATTTAATGCTCCTAGCTACCAAGTATTTATTTACATGATTAAATTTACTGTAACTGCCGGGTAAGGGTGGAGTAAGACACCCCACAGTCTTCTTTTTTTAAAGCGTTACAGCACGCCACAATAGCGGCGGTAAGTACCCTCTTTTAGGAGTGGCTAGAGAGGCGCCACGGCGCCCTCACCTTCCGCCTGACTCAGGTCCTCACCGGACACGGTTGTTTCGGGAGGTTCCTCTTCCGTATAAGGCGGGAGGAAACGCCAGGGTGTCACTATTGTGTGAATCGCCCTGAGGACACGGTGGAGCATACGGTGGAGGTCTGCCCGGCTTGGGTAGAGCACCGCCGTGTCCTCGTAGCGGCGATCGGCGGCGATCTAGGGAGAGTGCATGGCAGGCCGTCACCTCCTTCTGCGAAACAGTGATGCTGGCAAAGGAGGAGGCGGAGCGCGTGAGGCAACGGGAATCCCAGTGACCTCACGCCACTAGCCGCCGCAGGAGACGCCCTGGTCGGGAGATAACACTAAACTCCTAGCCAACGTAGGCGCGGGCCTGCGGGCGGTGAGCAGTGGGCAGCTCGCCGCTCGGTAAGGACCAGGCCCGAGTCGACGGCGCGTCGTGTTTCACGCGCGCCTCAAAGAGATGTCAGCACATCGTGACGGGGTCCACGAAAACCAATACCTCCTGGGTCAGGGTTGCGGGGTGGTTAAACAAGAAACCGGGGCCCTGGCCGTCGCTCAGGCAAGTGAAGAAACACGGGTGGGTTTTAGTCAGTAAAAGTCTGACACGCCCTTCCGCTTCACCCAGAGCGGGAGAAGTCATCCCAACAAAAAAATAAAAAAAAACCTTCTGTTTGATCTGTTTTGCAATGCAGCGCTTTAAAGTGCTGAGCCGCTCTGTCCGTCGAGCGCTGCAGAATTAATCATAATCGGATTTCTATTTTGTTCGTATTGCTTCTTGAGGAAGCATCGCGTGTGTACAAAAAGCTTAAGTGAAGAATAAAAGACTATGCAATCATAGTCTATTATTTCAAATTAGAGTAGGCAAAGCATAATTATTATTACAGGAACTTGTGATGTGATTATTTCTTTTTTATTTCCATATCAAACGTCTAGACTTGGCTGAATATTATTTTTTTCCTTAGGAATTGCATGATTTAATTCCCCCACCTCCGTTCCACCAGCGGACGACCCGTCGTACGGCTGGTTTCCACCCTTACGTTGTTAACACCACTACGATCCGGACGAAGCGTTTCGCCTCCTCCTTTATACCGCGTACATCGAGGGACTGGAATAGTTTGCCAGCGGCGGTGTTTCCGTCGGACTACAATTTGAGTGTCTTCAAGGCTAGAGTGAATAGGCTCTTAATAAACTAGTGGGCTTTACCATCAACGATTGCGTCACTGCTTACCATCAGGCAGGATTGCGGTCAAGCGCTAGATTATAATATATAAAAAAAAAAAATGCTCGACTCACGAGAGCCATTTATTTATAGGTAGATTTCCGCCCGCGACTTCGCCCGCGTGAAATTCTTTTTAGATTCCTCATTGTAGGGGATTAGTTATCGTATAATTTAGCTTCTAAGTTTACATGTGCGTATTCGTTTGCAATATATTACCTTGTTTTAAACGACACACAGCGCCATATATCACCGAACTGGTATGAAGCTAACAATATTTTAGTTTACAAATTTTTTTCGGAATAAAAAGTTATAACCCAAATTAATTTAAACCCTTTAATTTTGCTTTTAGTATTAGTATTATCTAGTATGTGGCAAGCCTTAGTTCGCAGTAAATCGTAATTTCTCTCTCGGGCGTATTTAAATAAATAAATTACTAACATTACTCGCTTTTAAGTAAGATAAATACAACACAAGTGGTAATTATCTTTTAGCCTGAATGCAAAATGATATTATTAAGATGTAAACACAGATATAAATTATAGCGAGCACTTTCGATTTGTTATAGCCGCGGGCTGTTGTGAGCGAAGGATAAAATGTTACAGAGTGTTAGCTCATGACGTCATGAACTAGCGCTATGTTAACTTATGAACTCCGTTTTAATTGTGATGATTTATCGGATAAACTGTCTGTAGGAACAGATACTTTTGTATTAGAATTGTTATTTGTATCTGTTAAAAAGTGTCTACATTCAAAAACATGAATCAGATGCCTGTTTACATAGTTTAGCAAAAGCCGAAAACAATTGAAGGACTGTGATAGGATGCAGGTATAGAGAGCCAGACAAGATGCCTGCTATTGCTACGCAGTAGGTATTATGTTGAAGGAGACTGCAGAAGGATGACTTTATAATACTTGGTGTTTGGGACAGATTGGAAATAGGAAAAACTGAAACAGTAGCCTCAGACCATGATTTATGATCGAAAGTCGTTGGAATTCTCAGGAAAATTTTCAAATTTTCCGACCGTTTTTCCACTTGATTTCTGACAAGTTGATATGTAACAACAAAATACTGCTCTGTACACCTAATTTTATTAAAAAATACATAAAACGTTAGCTCGCCAATTTAACTCGCATAACAAGAAAATCACTACCGGAGGTTATTCACCTCACAGCTAGTGTAAAGTAAATACCTTATTCTAGAAAGCACTTAACTGAAGGATTAAAAATGTGTTACTTGCACTGAGAATAGTACAAAATACATACCAGAAATAGCTCTCGGGAATGAAATCTAATAGCTAGGGTATATATAATATGGTCCGTCTAGCCGGCTGTGGCGGCTGCAGACCTGCCCAACTTATTTAATAACTACTTCTTAATCCCGCGCCGTCGCTTCCTCGCTAATCCCGGTTTATTCCCGGCTCTGGTCCGGTTCTGACTTACTAAGATACGTTTATTAATTAGCTCTGAATCGATAATACTTGTGGAATTTATTGAAGGTATATACACACATCAAAAGTGTCTAGGGATCAAGCATTTTTATGCGGATTTCTTGAGATTGAGATGTGGCTTTGTAATAAATTTATGATTTTATAAATTTATATGGATCCTTTTTGGTGCATTTCATAATTTGAATCAGGAACTGTGAATCAAATTCGAGTAAAAGATGAAAATCAGCTGTCAATATTTTCCCTATAAAAACATACAACGCATTGAAGACATTATTAGTGCTACTGTTTCCCTACTACTGATTAAAACCAACGTTATTATGGAGCGGCGACGTCATTTAAGCAGGGAAGAAATGCTCAGAGCCGTGGGAATGATAGAAGCTGGTTCCCGGCAACGTACTGTGGCTTTAGCTCTGAATACAAGTCAGAGTGTTATCAGTCGACTTTGGACACGTTACCGAAGCACTGGTACCGTGGCTGAGCGCCATGGAGGACGGTATCGCTGCACCACACGGAGACAAGACCGATACATTCAAATCTTAACTCGAAGAGCTCCAACAATAACCGCCATGATGTTAGCCGTGAGGCTTCATCACTCTTCAGGGAACTTAATTAGCGACCAAACAGTCAGAAACCGCTTGCATGAAGTGAACCTTCATTCCCGAAGACCGCTACGGGTACCACCTATAGCAATGCACAATCGTAGGATTCGATATCAATGGGCTCTTGAACACAGAAATTGGGCAGAAGAACAATGGCGTTTCGTGTGCTTTTCTGATGAGTCTCGTTTTGGTATGAGACCGGATACAAGACGTATACGACACTGGAGAACCCCTGGACGCCAACAGCGATTAAAATCCTGCCAGGAAGTCCATCCTTATAGTGGTGGAACCATCATGGTATGGGCGGGTATTTGGATCGGCGGAAGAACTGAGTTGATTTGGATCAGAGGCAACCTCAACGCTCAAATTTATGCTGAAACGATTGTATCAGACGTCATCGTTCCTCTACAAGTGCAAATCGGTCCCTTATTTCAGTTAATGCATGATAATGCACGACCGCACACCGCAAGAGTTGTAAGACAGACTCTCGCCGCAGCTAACATCAATGTCCTGCCCTGGCCTGCTCAGTCGCCAGACTTGAACCCGATTGAGCATGCATGGGATATGCTACAGAGAAGAGCTCTGCCGAATATGGAGGGTATCCAGTCGCAAGAAGACCTTTTTTTGTTGTTGCAACGAACATGGGCGGCCATTCCACAGCGTGATTTGGATGAACTCATTTTGAGTATGCCAAACCGATGTTCTTGTGTTGTTAGTGTTCGCGGTAGAAACACGGATTATTAATTGTTTAAGTTACCCAATAAAATTTTAGAGAAAACTGTTATTTCAGTCTTTTTTTCGAACTTTTGTGTTAGTGGTTCAAATGTCAAATATCCCTTTATTAGGAAAATGGCAAATTTCTTTATTAATGCAAAGGTGACTTGGTTTATCGTTACTGTGACAAACGAAAACACTTTATTTGATGAATCCTTAAAGAAAATTTTAATTAATATCAATCAGGAGAAAAGTTATTGCAAAAATATATGTTGATCCCTAGACACTTTTGATGTGTGTATATACTGCAGTTAAACGAGGAGAAAAGTGCATAGGAATTTATTCAGCGTTCTTCAAGACTGTTTTTGATCAACTGGCTTTTACACATTTTAAACAAATGGAACGTTGTCATACAAATTATGAATATGACAGGGTTCTGTATACAGCCAGCATTGTATAGTAGGCGTAGTTTCTATCACATTACTAAATCAAATGTTATATTTCAATACGCCCCCTTAATGTGCTTATTACAACTAAGCTAACAAAACAATAACATATAAATTAAAGTGGTATTAAAGAACAACTATAAAAAAAAAAAACTATGCCTAAACCACGCATGCACGCAAAATGCTTGTCTCTAGGCAAAGCCTTAGTTAAAATATCCGCGAGCATCAAGTCAGTTGGTAAGTACTTCAACTTGATGGTCTTATTGTCCTTTAACACACCTCGTATAAAGTGGTACCTGATGTCAATGTGTTTACTACGAGAATGGAACATTGAATCACTGGCTAAACAAATCGCCCACTGATTATCTACATGTGAAGATAATGAAGCATATTTACGTAACCCAATTTCAGTAAGCAAGTTGTTCAAGTAGATGCCTTCCTTCATTGATGAGGCCAAACTGATATACTCCGCCTGACAACTCTATGTCGACACACATTTCTGTTTTTGAGACTTCCATGATATGCATCCACCTCCTAACATAAAAACATAGCCTGAATAAGAGCGCCTATCTATTAAACAACCTCCCCAATCGCTATCTGTATACCCTTGCAATGATTTACCTGTCTTTGTAAATACAAGTCCATACGTTTTAGTATATTTCAGATATCGAAATACACGTTTCGCTGCACTCCAACACTGTTCATTGGGACATTCCAAGAACTGGCTTAGTATCGCCACAGTATTTGATATATCAAGTCTTGTCCCCGTGGATAGAAATGTACATTGACGAGCCAATCATTTCACGATATGGATACTGCTGGCTTTTCAATCTTATTTTTAACTTCCATAGGCGTAGATATCGGATTACACTTATCCATTTTAAATTTATTTAATAAATCTTCGATATATTTTTCTTGTGACAATTTAATTCCATTAACACTGTAGGTAATAGGTAAATAAAAACACCTACTTTAATATTTTTATCAACGCGAGCGTCGTGGAGGTGCACAAATTACGACTGACGGTAGGTCTCGGAACATTATAAGAAGTTCGTCAATGCGCTGGCGCGGTGGTATGTGGGTATACGTAATATGCGTATACCTACATTGGCAACAATTATAACCGACCCGCTGCATACTACGAGTGTCACCCGGTGATGCTCGTGAATTATATTTTTATATAATTATGTGGTGGATAGTGAATGTAGTGTGATTCGTATGAATGATGTATGGCTGTGTGCTAGACAATACAAAAATGAGCAAAGTATAAGTGTATTTGTGTAGTATTTTAATACATAAATACAAATAAATTAATAAATACAATAAGTTGCCTACATCACTCCCCTCCAGAAGTCGTGTCTACGGACGATAATAATCAGGGAAGTGTACACGCCTTCCTGATCGTGTTATTTGGGTGGCTCGACGTGCTGGACAGTTAAACGACTGAGACCGAGTTGTTTGAGGAGGTTGTGTAACGCGCTGTGGTGGTTTTAGGTCATCTGACAATATATAGGCTGGTTTCAAGCGGTCTATGCTTACTGTCAGATTTTTACCCTTAACGAGAATTACGAAATATTTGGCAGCCCTCTTCAGAACCTCGTGTGGCCCCGTATAAGCAGGCTGAAGTGTACCACGTAGCATGTCTTCCCTCAGAAATACGTGGTTATATGTGGCAAGATCCTTGTAGACAAAGATTCTACGAGTAGAATGGTGCTGGGCCGGAACCGGTCGCACTTTCTCGGCATAGGACTTCATTCGTGCCGAGAAGTCGGTTATGTCGGTGGTATATCCTGTAACGTCGTTGCCGAAAAATTCGCCAGGGAGGCGCAGTGGCTCACCGTAAACCAGCTCGGCCGATGAAGCTTTCAGGTCTTCTTTGAAGACACTCCGTATGCCGAGTAGTACGAAAGGTGGTTGCTGCCTTCAACTGTCGGTGGAAACGCTCAACCAAACCGTTGCACTGGGGGTGGTATGCCGTTGTCCTGCGGTGATCGAAACCGATCATTTTAGACAGCTGTTGAAACAGCGCCGATTCAAACTGCCTTCCGCGGTCAGTAACAACTTGTGAAGGACAGCCGTATCGGGACACCCAAGAGGATATAAACACTTTGGCTACCGTTTTGGCGGTGATATCGGTAATCGGTCCAGCTTTCGGCCATCGCGTGAAGCGATCGATGAGTGTAAGGCAATATCGATAATCACCAGCTGGCGGTTATGGGCCGATCAGGTGTAAGTGGACACTTTTAAAACGTGCTGAAGGTAAACCGAACGTCCCTAAAGGTGACGAGACATGCTTGTTTTCCTTCGTGCGTTGGCATGCTAAACATGCCTTAGACCATTCACGACAATTTTTGCGCATAAGAGGCCAGACAAAGCGCTGTGCTACCAGTTTGGCTGAGGCGTTCGCACCTGGATGGCTGAGAGAATGCAAACTGTTAAAAGACTTTCTGACGCAATTGCACGGGCACGAAAGGCCTTGGAGTCCTTGTACTTATGTCGCAGAACAGCTCAGTACGACTTCCAGGGACTTTTATCTTCCTAAGGCTAAGAGAAGTTTCACCTTGCAGGATCGCTGCAAGGTCAGGGTCTGTTGCCTGAAGTTTGGCCATGTCCTCCAAGTCAACTGGCATCTGCAACTCATTAACACGGGAAAGCGTATCAGCGACGATATTGTCTTTACCCGAGATGTGGTGGATATAAGTTGTGAACTGCGAGATAAAGTCTAGTTGTCTATACTGACGTGGAGAGCAGTTTTTGTTTCTTTCATGGAAAGCATAACACAGCGGCTTATGATCTGTGTAGATGGTGAAGTGAGTGGCCTCCAGCATGTGGCGGAAGTATCGAATACTCTCGTAGATTGCCAGTAGTTCGCGATCGTACGGTGAGTATTTGATCTGTGCTGGACGTAACTTGCGCGAGAAAAATGCTAGAGGTTGCCAAACTCCGTCTTTACGCTGCTGTAGTACTCCACCTATCGCCGTATCAGAGGCGTCAGTGACAAGTCCTAACTTGGCATTTGTGTCTGGATGTGCTAACAGAGCTGCATTACAGAAGCTCTTTTTGCAGTCCTTAAAAGCTTGCAGGGAATTTCCAGTAATGCAGACGGGATGAGAAGCTTTAACTGATCCAGTCAACAATGTGTTCAAGGGGGTTTGTATATGTGCGGCGTTGGGCAAAAAACGTCGGTAAAAATTTACCATTCCCAGAAATCGTCTAAGCTCCCTAACGGTTTTAGGGACGGGGAAGTCGGAAATAGCTTTCACCTTACTTTCGACAGGTTCCGTACCCTCTTCTGAGATGTGATAACCCAGAAATGTTACTTGTGACGCGCCGAAGACACACTTGCTGGTGTTAACAAGTACGTTATAGTTTGTCATACGGGTGAAAAGTTGCCTTAGATGGTCTTTGTGTTCGTCGCTTGTTCTAGAAAATACTAGGAAATCATCTAAATAAGGGTAACAAAAATCTAATCCCCTTGTCATTTCATCAAGGAATCGTTGGAAAGTTTCTCCTGCGTTCCTTAGACCAAACGTCATAAACGGAAATTCCCATAAACCGAAAGGTGTAGTGATTGCTGTTCTTGCAATATCGTCCTTAAATACAGGTATATGATTGTAGGCCTTAACTAAATCGATCACTGAAAAATATTTACAACCGGACAAACTGTGTGAAAAGTCTTGTATATGTCGAATAGGGTATTTATTGGTCGGGTATGGTTCTTGCATTTATTAACCTATAGTCATCACAAGGACGCCAACCGTTATCCTTTTTGGAAACTAGGTGGAGAGGTGATACTCATGGGCTGTCAGATGGACGTGCAGTGCCATTAGCTAACATGGCCTCAAATTCTTGTTTTGCTATCTTGAGTTTATCGGGCGCTAGACGACGAGCACGACACTGGGGGTCCTGGTGTAGTGCGAATATAGTGTACAGTGTTGTGTTTGACGACACCCGGAATACCAGCGAGGCGTGTTATTTCCGGATATTCGGACAAAATTCTGTGAAATTCACTACTACCTACAGTCGGAATTTTTACACTTAGGGCATCGCAATTTAATTTATATATAGTGGCTACAGTGCTAACAGTGGTTAAGGTATCGATGAGCTTTTGTTTTCTGACATCAACAATCAACTGATAATGTGATAAAAAATCTACCCCTGTGATAGCTTTCGTGACGTCAGCAATGACGAAACGCCACGGATAGTCACGACGTAATCCTATGTTTAGGTTTAATTGTATATAACGATACGTATCGATACTTGAACCATTGGCGGCACTTAGCTGATATGACTTTTTACCCGACTACGGCAAAGCAAAAGGAGGGTTATGATTTTGACAGGCTATGTATGTATGTATGTATGTATGTATGTATGTATGTTCATCTGTTCCCTCATAACTTCTAAACTACTTATTCGAATTCGATAAATGACATATCATTAGAAGCGTCTTAATTGTCCGCTGGTTATAGGCTATATGGAGTTTCACAAAATGTAATGTGGCGCCCTCTCGCGGAAAAAATATACAGCGTAAAAAAATAAAGTTAAGATAAATATGCCGTGTTTGGTATCATTTGAAAGGGCTTAACTTGTACATTTTGAATATATATATATATTACTAGCATTTGCTTGTGATTTTACCTGTATTCATGGGCTGATTGCATATAATTCACATCTTTTCGTTCATAGATAGCTTCTTTACTACTTATCAGAATAAGACCACTGCAGCACCATTAGAAGGGCCTTGATATTCTGTTGGTTATGAGCTATAAAGCTTGTCACCAAATTTAGTATTACGCCCTCTAGCGGACAAAAAGTTCTATGTTAATACAAAATTAAAATAAATATATCGTATTTGGTATCATCTGAAAGAGCTTCACGAGTACTTTATGTTTGTACACAATCCCTAGTAATGCTTCGTAGAAATTTGAATGTAAACCAGGGTTTGGTAAACGGAGCGATGGGAGTGGTGAAGGCCTTCGAATGGCCTGCTCTTCGGCGCGATCAGTTGGAACAGGAGAACAGCCAAGCGCTGTTCTCATACAATTTGACGACGCATCCATAAAAGCAGATACTAACGGACTTATCAAAATCGAGCCTTGCCTCACTGAATTTGACGGCTTGAGGGGTTCTGGGCAAATTCAGCGTAAAATGCTCCCGCTGATTCTTTCTTGGGGTTGTACTGTACATAAATTAAGTAGGTACAAGGTTGTACTCTAGATAAAGTTATAGATCTAGGAAAGTCATTGTTTGCTAAAGGACAGGCCTATGTCGCTCTCAGTAGAGTTAAAACCATAGAGGGATTATTTATAAGTGCCTTGGATCATAATAAATTACTTAAAAATCCACATGACAGTCGATCGTTAGCAGAATTAGATAGATTATGAAATCTTCCCAGGTCCTCTTAATATAAGTTTTTTTTTTTAATAATTATAAACTAGCACTTGACTGCAATCCCACCTGATGGTAAGCAGTGACGCAATCCTTGATGCCTGCGCACTAGTTTATTAAGCCTATTCACTTAAAAAACTTAGGAATAGCAAGGATGACGGCAGTTGAGCCAGGTGATGCAATGTTAAATCCAAGACCAACACGACCAAACTCCCGACACAACAACATTTGGCGCATCGTACTCGCCACACAACGCAACACAAAGTGCTCAGACGCGTCCTCCGTACGGCTTCACCAGACATCATGCTGGAACACGACGAATCGCTTGGCGGCAAGACTTTGTCTGGTGGGTGGTAACTTCTGCCGGCAGCCGATGTTATGGCCTACCACCGTTAGAAAATCATCTAATCTATTTATACTAACGGCCTCATCCACTAATTCATGACCCATTCGGTGCCATCGACGCAAATGTGCGTCGCTACTACGAAAAACCGGGAGGTTCATACGGGGAAACCGTTGCTATACGCGCTACGCTCCAAGCGCTACGAAATAGTAAAATAGGACATCTCTACATATTACTATACGCCGATACATAAGTCAAAAGAGATGTCGTATGTTAACTACCTAGTTTTTAGTTCGTCAATTTAACTTTTATTAATATTATGCGCCACAAATACACTTTAACACCAAAATAGTACAAATAATAAAAAGTTAAAAAACTAAAACCCAACTACGACTGCTAATATAGTTGCAAGTAAATGGACACAGTAGACTCTACCAAGATGCCTTCGTTGTAAATTGACAATAATGTCTTACAATACTAGTCTGAAGTATGCAATATTCATTATGTAGAGATAAATTTTCATGTTTGCAAAACCGCAGTCACACGTTATCAAGGTGCTACGGTAGGTAGGTATATGTAACGTGTGACTGCGGTTTTGCAAACATGAAAATTGATTGATATGCAAGATTGCGATGCAATAATAGACTGCATACCTATTGGTAGGCGACTGCTCCAGATTGTTCTGAGGAAATCTTCGGGAATATCTGGGCCCGCGAGGTGCTGAAGGTGCCGTAAAAATTGTGATGGTTTCCTTGTACCAAGCTGCTCGTGCATCAGTAATTGTTTTACTTTGTTCTCTCGAGACACTGATAAATGTTTTAAGAGCTCGTTCTTTAACCTTCAATCCAGCCGTGCATTGCTGTCCTCTCTAGCGACGCCCTAAGCCGAGGTTCGTACCTCACAGGGGGTGCCCTTAGTGCATAGTCGCCCAATTTTAATTTAGTTTTAAGTGCCCCTGGCTGGAGGCTTTAATTTTAATTAAGGCATCCACAGGAAAGTCCGGTTAAGTAATTACGGCCTCTAATGTCCACCTACGAGATGCCATATCAAAAAAAAAAACCTTTGGTAGTCGGGTGGGCCGGTAAGAACATCCTCCACTTCTGCGGCGTATTGTCTGTCCAGGGTGGCCAAAATATGATAGAACTTTGCCGTTTCATCCGTTACCTTCATAACGGCAAATTGCCGTTCCACTTGGGCAAACCAAATCGCCGGTTTTTCAGGCCAGAAAGGTGGTATCTTCATCTGTATTGGTGCCGTGGATATGGTCGCCGGACCCCGGTTTGGTTGCTGCGCCATTCTAAAGCGACGCTCACGTGTACGCTCGGTCACCTGCGATTTTTTGGAGTCTTCGCTGCTGCTGCTAGACATCGATCCGCTTTTTTTTGCGTCAGGGTCACCAGTTGTAGGTAATGGGTAAATAAAACACCTACTTTAATATTTTTATAACGCGAGCGTCGTGGAGGTGCACAAATTACGACTGACGGTAGGTCTCGGAACATTATAAGAAGTTCGTCAATGCGCTGTTGCGGTGGTATGTGGGTATACGTAATATGCGTATACCTACATTGGCAACAACTATAACCGACCCGCTGCATACAACGAGTGTCACCCGGTGATGCTCGTGAATTATATTTTTATATAATTATGTGGTGGATAGTGAATGTTAGTGTGATTCGTATGAGTGATGTATGGCTGTGTGCTAGACAATATAAAAATGAGTAAAGTATAAGTGTATTTGTGTAGTATTTTAATATATTAATATAAATTAATTAATAAATACAATAAGTTGCCTACAATACATATGTCAAACTCTATGCCTAACATATATTTCGCAATGCCATAATTTTTAAATTCAAACTTAGTGGCTAGTTCATTTTTGAAATGTTCTATGATTTCGCCTCTTTGCGATGCAACTAGAATATCGTCAACGTAGACGAGCACAAAGAGTTTAGATTGCGAATCTACAGAGATGCCTGCAACCCCATGCACTTAAGCTGTTCATCAAGTCTGATGTTCCATTGCCGTTCAGCTTGCTTAAGACCATACAGGGATCTCTTAAGGCGGCATAAATTGCCTCCAGCCTTCATGTCACACAATATTTTGCTTGCTCTTCTATGTATTGCAGAGCCTTGTAGTTCTGATCTTGAGAGTTCTTGAAGGCATTCTTCTAGCAGATCTGATACATTAATGTAGATCTCCTCCTCTAGTAATCCATTCAGATATGATGTATTTATGTCTAGCTGTTAAATTTTAAGATCAAGTTCTGCTGCGAGCGCAACTAACAGTCTCACTGTGTCAAGCCTGGCAACTGGTGCAAAGGTATTCTGGTAATCAATTCGGTACCGTTGGCTAAAACCTTTTGCTACGAGTCTAGCTTTCTTCTTTTCAGTCTTGTCGATATTTAACTTAGTCGTTAAGATGTATCGGCAACCAACAACATTTCGACTCATAGGTTTATGTACAACGTCGAAAGGGTCATTCTTAATTAAACTTCTTACTTCTGACAGTATCGCATCTTTCCATCCTCTCTGCTCATTACTGGATAATGCCTGGCTCAAAGTCATCATTGAAATCTTCACAGTCTTCAAACTCTTCAGTTGACTCGAAACCTTTTTCTATGGAATGTTCGGACTCTTTATGTTCCTCTGGTTGCTCGACGTCTTGTTCCAAAGAAACTTGTGGCTCTACGTCAACCATTTTGTATATCTTTCGTGGTCGCCCAACGTGTCCTTGGCGATCCAGTCTCGGTCGTCCTGGACCTCTCTTCATTGCTCTCCCCCCATCAACATGGATGTCATCTTGATGATGATCATGTTGAAATGGTTCCTCAACAATAACTGGATCGTTAGTCGTTTGGCGGGCTTTGACTGAGATATCATGGACCAACCTCTGCGTGATGTACAGGATCAGGGTTTATGATCTCTTCCTCTTGGACAGGGATTTGTTCTACTGGGTTTTCGTTGATTCTGGTAGAATTAAATTCTACTTCCACTGTTGATGTTCGAGGTTGAACATTTGACAGTTCTCCTTCCTCTATTTCAAAAGGATCAATCTTCATGTTCGTGTTATCTCTTTCTTCGCTCTTCGTTTCATGAAACTTCACATCTCTTGACATAATAACTTGTCGTTGTTATGGCATCCATAGTATATGGATGCCATAACCTTTTCGATCTCTATTATAACCAACAAAGATTCCTTCCTGACTTCTTGGAGCAAACTTGTCCTTCGCGGTTGACTTGTCCAATACATGTACCCTAAGGTACTCAAACTTGTGTAAGTAGGTAGTCTAATTTGACAGGTTGCTCGAACCACTTCTCAAAGGGTATTTCACCATCGAGGCTTCGTGTTGGACAACGATTTACATGGCAGGCTGTTGCTACAGCATCTACCCAGAAACCCGGGGAAAGTCCTGATGAAATAAGCATTCATCTCGCCATGTCTACCAAAGTTCTATTTTTTCGTTCCGCTATAGAATTTTGTTCTGGCACTCCTGGTATTGTCAGTCTTCTTGCTATCCCTTCTTTCTTCAAGAACTCTTAGAATTCTCTGCTACAATATTGAGACTCGTGAGAGAACACTACTTGTCGTTATGATCTTGTTCAGCAAATACTTTTTGGCTAATTTACTTGCTTACCTGTTATGTTCAGTTTCTATGGATTAATTTTTGTATATGTATGTATTTGTGTATCTACTTTAGTATATTGTAATAATGATGTTTGCACCAATGACAGTCCCATTTGTGGTTCCGGAATATCTGTCCATCCTTTGGTTGCCTGGAAGAGATCGCATTAGCGATAAGGCCGCCCATTGTATGTTTTTTGTGATGAATGTTTTTTATTCAATGTTTGATTGGTGTACAATAAAGAATATATAAATAAATAAATAAATAAATAAATAAAATATTGACCTCCGTTATCTGTATGAAGATAAGTTATTTTTCTTCCGAATAAATTCTTAACGTGATTTTTGTATACTTTAAATGTGTTGAAGACTTCACTTTTCTTACTAAGAAAATAAACGTATGATCGGCAATAAATGTTACGAAATATTTCGCTCAGTTTATTGACATACTGCATGGGTTCTAGAACATCTGAATAAATTATTTTTAACTTCTCATTACATGGCCCATTTGATCTGAAAAAAGGTAACCTACTCATTTTTCCTTGCATACAAATATCACAATCGTACAACTCAGTGACATCTGATATTTTCAAGTTCATAACAAATTTGTTTAGAACTCTGACAAGATCCCTAACATTAAAGTGACCTAAACGTTGATGCCACAACCATATGTCAGCCTTTCGTTCAGATATCGCTGACACACTACCATAGGTTCCTCGACGTAATAAAGATTACCTTTGCGGTTTGCTAAAAGTTTAGTGTTACCATAGCTATCTCGTACACTAGCTATCTTTTGTTCAAACGTAACGCTAAAGCCTTGGTCAGTAATTTTTGTTGTTGAAATTAGGTTACTTCTTAAATCTGGAACAAATAAGGTGTTGGGTAATTGAACTATAGTTTTAGAACCATCACTATCGCTACATGTAGGTAATCTGATTGTCCGTTTGTGCTTGAATTTGTCGCTAAATGTAGCTTACCAGACAAAGGTAATAGCGTACAATCTAATTCGCCTTTGTCGTTACATAAATGAGACGTGCACCCGCTATCAAATATCCAATTTCCATTCTCGTTGCAAACAGCATTAGGGTGATAAGTTACATTCATTTGACATGCATTTTACACTATTACTACACTAATCTTTCTTCTTCTGTGTATATTCAGAGGCTTTATGACCATACTGATGACATCTGAAACATTTATATCTTAACTTCGAATTTCCTTGCTCAGAGTTATCATATGCACGTTGCCGTTGATCTGTGCCACTCTTTGGCTTAAAGGGTCTCTTTCCTCTGAAACGAAGTGCCCTATCTACACTTTCTTTTTTGATTCCTAGAGTGTTTCTCTTCCAATATCTTAATCTTCAGTGCCTCTGGTTTCGGCAATGAATCTCGAGATTCAATGGCACATCTGAAGTTATCAAAACTTGACGGCAAGCTATACATGAGCATAATCGAGGTCAGGTCATCATGCATTTCGATATCCATGTCAGCTAAGTGATTTCTCACGTCGAAAAATCGCATAACATGTTCTCTAATGTCACCACCTTCTTCCAATTTACGAAGCAACAGCTCTTTTAGTAAGGTGGCCTTTTTCGCAGGTCCCTTCGATGCATGAAACTTTTCCAACTTCAACCATACATCTCGCGATGTGTTACATCCTCTCAAGTGTCGTAATTCGCTCGGGGTTATTGACAAAATGAGATCAGACTTAGCTTTCGAATCTTTTGTTTCCCGTTTTCCTGCCTCGAGTGGTCCTGCTGGTTTCTCGATACTTCCAGTTACGTATCCCCCGTATTTTGACTAAAACTGCTTCAACTTGGATTTTTGAGGTCTCATAATTGCCCTCATTGAGCTGATCAATTTTCACAGTACTTCCCATTTCAACTGAAAATTACTTCCTTTTTTACCATAAACACTACGCCAAGTGCCCATAACCTATTGAAGGTATAAACCTTCAATAGGTTATGGGCCTTGACTTTGTTTAACTGCAGTATATATATATATATATACTGCAGTTAAACGAGGAGAAAAGTGCATAAGAATTTATTCAGCGTTCTTTAAGACTGTTTTTGATCAACTGACTTTTACACATTTTAAACAAACCCATTATGGAACGTTGTCATACAAATTATGAATGTGACTGGGTTCTGTATACAGCCAGCATTGTATAGTAGGCGTAGTTTCTATTACATTACTAAATCAAATGTTATATTTCAATAGAATTATGTAGAAAATTGTTAAAAATTAACGTATCCAGCATTAGCGCATTCCCCGAGTACTTATATTATTTACTAAATTATAGACCGTATCAGCTTCACACCATTTATTTTATAGTTCTGTCATGACGACAGACAGCGCATCATGTGTTGGTTGCCAAGGTAGGTATACAACCTCCAACACGCCTCCTCAATCTACTACATGATGAGTTACACAAATTAGAACCAAAAACGCTAACTTGATTACATATAGAAGTAATAAATCCAACGCGTCACATTAACAAAACAAAACAATATCAAAATTAAAAATAACCATTACAACAGATAGGTATAAAACTCAAATTACAAATCCTAAACCTAACTGTACTTGCCCGCCCTCTTAATGGGTAATTTTTGTACAATCTGTTTAAGTTTTGGGCCTGGCAGAGACTTCGTTAACATGTCTGCTAACATCTCTTGAGTACACAAGTATTGTACATCAATCGCCTCCTTAATCAAGGCTTCGCGGACAAAATGATACCTAATATCTATATGTTTTGTTCTATTATGGTTCATTTTATTTTGCGATATTTTATGTGCTGACTGATTATCGTTAAAAATAATCGTTGGTTTGTCGCAAGCATTTTTAGTCAAACTAGACAACAAACCTCGCAAGTAAATTGCTTCTTTAGCAGCCTGACTGAGTTCTATGTATTCTGCCTCAGTCGAAGACAATGCTACACATCGCTACTTGCGACTCTCCCATACTATTAAATTATCGCCTAATGTAAAAAGCATTCCTGTGAAGGACTTTCGATCGAATGATCCCCCCCAATCAGCGTCAACGTACCCGCGCATCTCTAAGTTACCGGATTTTCGGAAGACAAGCGCAAAATCAGATGTCCCCTTTATGTATCGCAACACCCGTTTAGCACAATTGAAGTGGGTCTCATCATAGCACGAATTGAATTGAGACAGTAAACTGACAGCATGTGCTATATCAGGCCTAGTAGTTTGAGCCAGATAATTCAGACATCCTATCAAACTTTGGTACGGCAACCTACAACCAGGCTCAGCTTTTTCTAGCTTGATGCCTACCTCCATTGGGGTATTGACTGGTTTGCAGTCTGACATTTTAAATTCCTTCAATACATTCAGTACATACTGTTCTTGATCGAGATAAATAGTTCTCTTATCTCGTCGTAACCTCATACCTAGTACATGCCTAGCTTCGCCTAAGTCTTTCACTTTAAACTTTTTGAGCAGCCCGTTTTTCAAAGCTTGCTTCTCTTTATCCTGCTTTGGAGGACATAATACAAATATATCATCAACATAGATAACTACCACTATCCTATCTTGACCTATTATCTTTTGATATAAACAGGGCTCTATCTTTGATTGTATAAAACCTAAATGAAGCATCTCCTTATCTAATTCGCTAAACCAAGCATTAGAGGCTTGCTTCAATCCATATAATGACCGTTGTAGTTTACAAACTTTGTTTTCCTGACCTTCGGCTATAGCGCCCTCTGGCTGAAGCATGTAAATGTCTTCCTTTAATTTTCCGTACAGGAAAGCAGTGGTAACATCCCACTGGTCAATGGTCCACTCGTATTCTGCAGCTAGTGAGAATAACAAGCGAAGCGTAGAGTGCCTCACGACGGGAGAATAGGTTTCATTATAATCAATTCCACGTACCTGTGCAAATCCTTTAGCTACCAACCTCGCCTTGTATTTCAATATGTTACCATCACTATCTCGCTTGATTTTGAATACCCATTTGTTCTGTATAGGCTTCTTATCGCGCGGTAGATTAACTAACGTCCACGTTTGGTTCTCCTTCAACGAGTTGAGCTCATCGTTCATGGCCTTCTGCCATAGCTCACGATCAGGTCTTGACATTGCCTCATCCATTGTCGTTGGATCGCCATCAATATCTGCGATAGCTTTTCTTTCAGCTTCGGCTTTCGCACATGTGCATCTGTAGTCCACATTATTCCTTGGACGTAAGTTATATCTGGGCGGGTTTTCACACTCGTTGTTTTCAGATTGTAATATAGGATTGGTACTTGCTTCTTGAGCTTCCTGTCTTATTTCATCAATAGTTTCTTCAAAAACGTCTTCATTGCTTCCTTCACTAACGCTGTGAATTTCCTCACATGCAACCTCAGGTTCAACACGTTCCTCCTCTGTTGAAATAGGAACGACTGAGTTCTTCGTCACTTTCATATCGTCTCCAGGAAAAACATTTTCTAAAAATTGGACGTCTCTCACAACTGAAAATTTTCCAGTCTTTGGTTCTACCAGTTTGTAACCTTTCGTGGTCTCGCAGTAGCCAACAAATATTAGAGCTTCAGTTTTCGTGTCTAGCTTCTTTCTCTTTTGTTTTGGTTTCAGAGCGTATGCCAAACATCCGAATACTCTCAGATGACTCAGATCTACTTTCTTACCAGACCAGAGTTCCTGTGGTACTTTTCCAGTGATAGCCTTCGTTGGGCTTAGGTTTTTTAAGTATACAACTGTTCCGACTGCTTCTGCCCAAAATCTTTTGCCCAAATTGGCTTCAAAAAGTAATGTTCGCGCTTTCTCAATGATTGTTCTATTCGCTCTTTCAGCCACGCCATTCTGCTCCGGCGTGTATGGAACTGTCTTTTGATGTTTTATACCAGCTAACTTCAAATGCTTGTCGAAGGCATCGTTGCAAAATTCTTTGCCATTATCCGATCTCAAGCACTTGATCATCTTGCCAGTCTCATTTTCTACTTCCGCCTTATACTCACGGAACTTGTTGAGACATTGACTTTTGTTTTTTAAGAAATAGACGTGCGTCTTTCGCGAGAAATCATCAATAAATGAAAGCATATACAGCGAACCAGCAAAAGATGGCTCTTCCATTGGGCCGCACAAATCTGTGTGCACAATCTCCAATAAATCATTTGCTCGAGTGCCTTGTTTTTTGAATGGACTTTTGCATCTCTTTCCATTTATACATGGAACACACGGCTCTATTTTGTCCGTAGTTTTGAATTCTATTCCAGATACCATGTTTTTCAGGGTGATCATACTTTTGTCCTAGATGAGCTAGTCTCCTGTGCCATAAATTCGACAAAACTTCATTCGATGTTGTTAAATTAACCACAATATTGCTGTTTTCAATCAGCTTAAAAATTCCACCAACTTCTTTGCAAGTGGCAACTTTGCGGTCATTTTTATCTTTAATCAAACATCCATGCTTGTCAAACTCAACTTTGTACTCGTCTCTTACGAGATCACTCACTGAGATTAGGTTCATCGACAATTCGGGAACATGCAGGACATTATTCAATTTGAGTTTCTCATTTTTACTCACAATCTCTCTCATCGATGCCATATCATGGCTTTGCTTCAAACCTCCCTCGTAAGACGGTACACGCGGCCGTCTTTTTCGACATGAAATCTGACAGATTGTAGTAGCTTGATGTGCTATCGTCTGTACCTACTTGTGCACGATCGAGATCGATGCAAAGTACCTTCCTGATGAAAAGACTTTCTTGTTGTTTATATTTTTCTATTATTCTTTTTTTGTATTTTTTTTTCGTTGTCATTGTCATGTTTTAGTTGTCATATTGTTAGCATAAGTTTCGCTGAATAAAACAGAAACACAAAACATATTTCCTACATTTTTATTCACCAGTCATCAGGAAAATTCGCGGCGGTGAAGTGTCGGTCAAAATAGGAGACCCTGTACTGATCGCAGATGGAGACCTTCCGAGAGGCACGTGGCCGCGAGGCGTGGTCACAGCGCTGTTCCCTGGTCGAGACGGAAACCTCTAGAGTGGTCGACGTCAGGACTTCTGCCGGAATTCTCCGCCGACCTCTAAAGAAGATCGTTCTGCTTTGAAAGGGGATATCTCAAAGGGGAAACTTCGATATCTCATCACCACTAGCAACTTTTATCTTACAGCCGCCTTTCTGTGCCTTATATTGCACTAGTTTGTTCGCATCATTCGTCATATGGGTAGAACAGCCACTATCAACATACCAGGCGTTTTTATTTACGGTATCGGCAGTACCCATGCAAATATTCGCAGTTTTCTTGATGCCATTGCATTCTGATGCTTTGTGTCCAAATTTGTGACACTTGAAACATTTGTATGTCGCTGGTTTCCGAGCAGTGTTGTTGTTGCTCTTCCTGTTTTGAGTGGTAAAAGCTTGCTCACCAGCCCCATTACACACTTCGGCTTGTCTGTTGCCTTCTTGTAGTAATTTGGTCTTTACTTGCTCTAGTGTTACCTCTTTACCACTATTATCGATGGCCATCACGAACGGGTTGTATTCGCTCGTTAAGCCAGCCAATAGTATTGAAATAAGCCAATCGTCTGATACTTTTGCGTCTATATCATTAAGCTGCTGTGCCAGGTGTACTATATCGCAGATGTATTTTTCCATACTTGAATAATTTTCCAAACGAGACTGCCATAGTTTACGTTGCAGCAAAATTCGCCTGCCCCAGCCTTGATCCTCGTAGGCTCTGCACAAGTTTTGCCATACCTCGCGTGCGGTTTTTGCTTGGTACACGTGCGCAAAACATGTAGGCTCAATAAGCAGACATAGAGTTGATCGTGCCTTCCTATCACTGTCTTTTTGTAAATCACTGATATTTTCTGTTTCCACAACATCCCACAAGTTTTTGGATTCGAGGAGGTTTTTTACAATGAATTTCCACGATGTAAAATCATTCGCTCCTTGCAGTTTTTTAATTCCGCAATAGGAACCAGAAACAGAATTTTCATCACACATTTTTTTACTTTTTGACAGTATTGTTTTTTCACTGTCAACAACGTGACAATCAGTATTTTATAGGAAATATTTTTTACGATCACTTTTTAATAATATTTACTCAGGTACGGAATGGGAACCATAACCTGTTAAAAATTAACGTATCCAGCATTAGCGCATTCCCCGAGTACTTATATTATTTACTAAATTATAGACCGTATCAGCTTCACACCATTTATTTTATAGTTCTGTCATGACGACAGACAGCGCATCATGTGTTGGTTGCCAAGGTAGGTATACAACCTCCAACAAAAATAAGCCGTTATTGTTGCATATTGAACACAAGCGAGGTGTATATAAAAGCAGCTGACTTGTATATAGACCTTGCTGGTGATCTATATGAAAAGTTCTCACATCGTATGCTTTCAAAGCATGCAGCAAACTACACAAAACTGAGCGCTCCACCTTTTAAGTAAAAGTCAAAGTCCGCATTTTTTAAATAAAAAAATAAAACATACGCTGTCGAATTTCAGTGCTACGCAAAGCATGTACTTGGCAATATTACATCACAATTTAATATTGAGCACGAGTCCCTCACCTCTGCATGCCCTCCACAACAGATTCATGTTTTCGATGCAATTTGTAGTGAAGTGTTCAATTTCTTCTTTTGGTAATACGAGTGTTTTCATAACTGGGGGACCTCCCTCTGTGTGAATAGTGAATATGTGTCGTGCAAACCGTACTAAGAATCGATGAAAAGGCAATATCGGTCCCCTTATATTTGTATCTTAATGAATACTGTAGCAGTCTAATAACTCTTAATACTTTGACAAACCTAATCTTAAAAAAATCAACAATTATTTCAGCCTTCTTTTACCCAGATGTTTCACCTGATATAGCAGGATGATAGCTGCAGTCAAATCTTAGTCTGACCTACTCAGGGAATAGAATACAAGTCAACACTGACGCTTACAAGCCGTCAGTGGAGCCGGGTGCGACAATATATACTCGTAATTGATCGCTCTAGATATCACTGCTAGGGATGATTGAATATTATAGCAAAATAAAATAACTGTACACCGTTATTATGGGTGTAGGTTCGGCCTTAAAAAAACCTATCAATTTGTGTAAGTTTGTTCGGTTATTAAGTAGGTATATACTCATCTATACTAATATATAAAGCTGAAGAGTTTGTTTGTTTGTGCACGCTAGTCTCAGGAACTACTGGTCCGATTTGAAAAATTCTTTTTGCGTTGGATAGCCCATTAATCCAGGAAGGCTTTAGGCTATATAACATCACGCTGCGACCAATAGGAGCGGAGCATAATTAATTCCACGCGAACGAAGTCGATGGCGGCTGCTAGTAAACAAATAATTATATAAACCAAACCACTGATCCACTGCTTAAGTTTACATCACTGTCTTAACTCAATCGTTTCAGTTTGTTCGAGATTCTCTCTGGGCTGGCGGTTTGATTAAAACAATATAATTTCTGTACTTAATTAAGTGATTAAAATAACGGGGGAATGATTGAACCCATTGTAAAACAATGTAAACATCCCATTAACAATCCCATCGCTACACAATATGCGTGTCTATAGGCAATATCTGTTAGAAATAGCCCCAAAATATATTACAAATTTAAATAAACTCCTATTAAACGCTGCGCAGGGTGCACTTATTTCAAAATTGCCCCCAGCCAGAGACAGGGGAACGGAATTAATTTAATAGACATTTAACCTACTTCGAAAAGGATAAGTACACTTCTAAGATGTGTTTTACTCGTGATGATAAAATGTGACAATTCATTGAAGACGTATTTGACTCTGTTTTTTTTTTGTATTGTTTATATTTGTAGAAAGATATTTAGATCAATATAATTCCTTTGGTGACAGCATACATTCTGTCACCAAAGGAATTATATTGATCTAAATATCTTTGAACTTTTTTATTTCATTTAGAATGTAGCGATATCTACAAATGTAGCGATATCTACAAATGTAGCGATATCTACAAATGTAGCGATATCTACAAACGCCACATGAGATCAACGCGTCATACTGACGTCACACGAATACTTAATCTCGCAAGCAGAGTTTACCGTCCAACTAGCATACATACAACTTACCAATATCAACCGTCAAGGATATTATCACCTTAATGTCATCAGTGTTTATGCTCCAACGCTAGACAAGTCTGATGACATCAACGACAAATTTTATGAGGAGCTATCTCTTTCTTTCTCGACAACATAAGCGCCAAAGAGCAGATTCTTTTGCTAGGCGATTTTAATGCCAGGGTCGGTAGGGACTATGAGGCTTGGCCTGGAGTTCTGGGCAGACTTGGAGTTGGCAACATGAACAGTAATGGTCAGTTGCTCCTCAGTCTTTGTGCTCAAT
This sequence comes from Sesamia nonagrioides, assembly GCA_017933935.1. Lineage (NCBI taxonomy): Eukaryota > Metazoa > Arthropoda > Insecta > Lepidoptera > Noctuidae > Sesamia > Sesamia nonagrioides. Next base: position 1,181,804 of record JADWQK010000289.1, read on the forward strand.
ACGGTTTGGCAATTACGAACACTATTTTCAGGCTTGCCGCCAAGTAAAAGACAACATGGATGCACCCAAGAACCAAGCACTGGCATTTGATCGACTATGCCATTGTAAGGCAAAGAGATTTCAGCCAAGTGCGCATCACCCGTGTCACGCGGGGTGCGCACTGTTGGTCTGACCACCGGCTTGTTGTCACTAAGCTACGACTTCGCCTTCTTCCTCCCCGTAGATCTGCTACAAAAAAGCTTGCGTCTTTGAACGTGAAGAAGCTAAATGATCCTGAGGTGAGGGAGAAGTATGCTGAAGCGTTGTCTGGAAAGCTGTCGCCGATTAATGAGATAGGTGGAACCGAGGCTGCCTGGGAATCTTTGTCATCTCATATCATGATTGCCGCTTCATCTGTACTTGGCAAAACACGCCGTCACAATGAAGATTGGTTTGATGGAAATGATGAAACTCTACGGGCGGCTTTCGATAAACACCGGGATCTCTTGCGACAGCATGGAAGGTGACAAAGAAGCATTGAAGTGGTCAAAGACCACAGGAATTACGCAAGCTCTCTCGTCAGACTAAGGACAAGTGGTGGCATGACAAAGCCGTTCACATGCAATGGCTTTTTGACACTAACCAACTCGGGGAATTTCACAGTGAAGTACGTAGGCTGACTGGTACATCCTACTATGCAAAGGTGCCTTTAAGGTCTCTAGACGGCAGACACCTGTTGACTAGCAGGGAGGATGTCCTAAAGCGCTGGACGGAGCACTTCAATACTCTACTGAATGTGGATCGTTCAACTGATCTTCAAGCCATCGGCTTAATGCCTCAACTCCCTCCTGTTCTTGAGTTGGACGAGCCACTATTGCTTGATGAGGCTGTTACTGCCATCAGACAGCAGCAAAACCAGAAGGCGGCTGGCATTGACCTTATTCCGGGTGAGCTGATCAAATACGGCGGAGAGGGGTTGCATGAGTTGATATGGAAGCTGTTTATTCGTATGTGGGAGGTAGAGCGCGTTCCTGATATGTTTAAAGTGTCGCGTATAACAACGCTATATAGGAACAAAGGGGATCGATCCGACTGCAACTCATATCGTGGTATCACATTTTTATCGACCCCTGGAAAGGTTTTTGCTAGGGTGCTCTTAAACCACCTAAAGGTATTGTCTGAAAAGATCCTGCCTGAGACCCAGTTCGGCTTCCGACCGGACTGAGGTACCTGTGGAGCAATATTTTCCGTGCGTCAGCTACAGAAAAAGAGTAGAGAGCAGGGTCGTAAGTCTTTGCTTTGTTGACTTAGAGAAGGCTTTCGACAGTGTGCCTCGCGAAGCCTTATGGTTAGTGTTAGGTAAGCTGGGATGCACTGAAAAGTTTGTAAGACTTCTTAGGCTCCTACATGACGGCATGCAGTGCTGTGTTGCTGTGGACGGTGCACAAACAGACTTCTTCCCCGTTACCTGTGGGTGGTAGTGGGAGAGGTCTTACAAATTGTTCCACAAGGAGTTCGCATCCGCTTCCGTACCGACGGCGGTCTTTTCAATCTGGCTAGACTTAAGGCTCGCACCAAAGTCTCACATGCACTGATTACTGAGATCATGTATGCTGATGATTTGTGCTTCTTAGCAGAATCCCCAGACGGCCTACAACAGCTGATGTCCGCTTTTCATCAAGCCTGCCGTAAGTACGGCTTAAAAGTCAGCGTCAACAAGACCGAGGTGATGTCTCTAGACGTTCACGGTCGGGAGACACTAAATATAAAGCTTGGTGAGGATGAGTTGAAGCAAGTAGACAAGTTTCGTTATCTGGAGAATACTATAAGTTCTAAGTGTGACCTTGATGCTGAGATCAACAGCAGAGTTGGAGCTGCAGCTGCAGCGTTTGGCAAGTTGTGTTCCAAGGTCTTCTGCTCACGTGACCTTAAGCTAGCTACGAAAATATCCGTATATATGGCAATTGTGCTGCCAAACCTTCTATATTCCGCTGAGACATGGTGTGTGTACCCGCCCACCTGATGCCATCACATACAACTACGTCGACGGCGTGCTTACGTGCCCTCAGTGTGCACGAAGTTTCGTCGCCAAGGTAGGCTAAATAACCCATCTTCGGGCGCATGAGCGCCAAATCATCGGCTAGCAGTCGAAGTGGTCGCCGTGGCCAAAATCGGTCGGAACAGCATCATCATCATCATCAACCGTTGAGCAATTGCCCGCCAGACATAACACCCGTCTGATCGGAGGATCCTCCCTTTACTATGGAGGAAAGTGAACTTTACTCCCTGTTTCTCATGCCTTCCCACTGGTGACCCTGAACACAAACGTCATGGCAGCCTTCGTATAAAATCTTCAGCGTGTCATAATCATCATTCCTGAAAGCTGTAAACCTCTTAAAAAGCCTTTACGAAATCCACGTGGATGAAGTAATGGGTGAAGTGCTATCTATGTATGCATGTTTGCAGAATGTTACGATTTACCGCCAGCTATGCACACCCGTGCCTTGTTCGCAGAACTGACGATTTACTGCGGTCTAGACACATGCGTGTCATGTTCGCCGAACTGACGATTTACTGCGGTCTACACACATGCGTGTCATGTTCGCCGAACTGACGATTTACTGCGGTCTACACACATGCGTGTCATGTTCGCCGAACTGACGATTTACTGCGGTCTACACACATGCGTGTCATGTTCGTCGAACTGACGATTTACTGCGGTCTACACAAATGCGTCTCATGTTCGCCGAACTGACGATTTACTGCGGTCTACACACATGCGTTTCATGTTCGTCCAACTGACGATTTACTGCGGGCTACACATATACGTGTCATGTTCGTCGAACTGACGATTTACTGCGGTCTACACACATGCGTGTCATGTTCGCCGAACTGACGATTTACTGCGGTCTACACACATGCGTGTCATGTTCGCCGAACTAACGATTTCCCGCGGCCCACACACACGCATACCAAGTTCGAAGAACTGTCCATTTACCACAGGCTACAAATACGCGTGCCATATTACCAGAACTGACGATTTACTGCGGGCTACACACATGCGTGTCATGCTCGCAGCGCTGGCGATTTACCGCAGGCTACACATACGCATGCCATGTTCGCGACGACGGCGATTAACTAGTAAACACTTTATTTTTAAATCGTTTGTCATCCAATACGGCAGAGTTACTATTATTCAACGAGTATTTTACATGTAACGATTGCGTCTTTCCTCCCCCAAAACACTGCTTCTCAAGACCCTTAACAACCGTCAATCCACGAATTATAGTCGGGATCAATCCACAAATAACACGGAGGGGATTTGTCACACATGGCCATCCATCCACAAACTGACCGCAGCAAGTACAGCTTAACCTCGCTGATCTACCCGTGTGGTTGCTATTAGTTGACCACAAGGTCCTGTGGTAACTCAATAAGTCTTAGTCAGAACTTACAAGTCGAATTAACTCTTCAATTCCCAAGATAAGACCAATAGAAAAAACATGTTGTTTCTATATTATAATAGACTCGCGGCCGCCAGCGACTTCGTTCGCGTGGAGTTAGTTATGCTCCGCTCCTATTGGTCGCAGCGTGATGTTATATAGCCTAAAGCCTTCCTGGATTAATGGGCTATCAAACGCAAAAAGAATTTTTCAAATCGGACCAGTGCTTCCCGAGATTAGCTCGAAAAAACAAACAAACAAACATACAAACAAATCAAATCAAATCAAAATCGTTTATTTCAAATTAACCATCACTTGGTACTTTTGAATAGTCAATGTCGGTCAGTTCAAGAAAAGTGAAGCTAAATTGCACGTTCCAAAGCGTAGATCTCTATGGAGAAGAACGTGCAAGAAACTCCATGAACACTCTTTTAAAATCATAATATATGGGTTACATTTCTTTGTTACATATTTATGTTGCTTTTTTTTTATGGGACAAAACCCGCCACACTGTTCCCAACCCACTGCAACTCCTGAAAGCCAGAATCAACAGTGGAGACCGCCAGAAAAACGCCGAGCAATGAAGTTCGACGAGTCCCGGATAAACGATTCAACTGTCTTGGGTCCCGCAACGAAATTAATCAGAAAAGAATAGCGGAGGAGTAAGAAAAAAGATATTTTTCCACTTCCCTCCATAATAAGCAGGAGACAGAACAGAACTAGGCCAATCGGCACAAAGGGACATTATTGCAACTGGGAGAAGCCCAGATTGCCAAGCACCACGGAATAACATTTGATTAAGTTAATGGGTCCTAAGTAGGTATTTGCTGTTACAATTGATTCCAATAATAGATATGGCAAAAGCGCCTGAACGCACGGAAATTAGTTCTAGTTTCTACAAGGTCCGTATAATAAACAACTCCGGATGTAACATGTACACTATACAACATAATATTGCGTTCATTCTGCCAAAGAATACACTCCCACAAGATGTGATGTGCGGACTGTTCAAATTCACAATTCGATGTAGAACACTGACACAAAGGCGAAGGAACAAGTTAAAAAGAATACAGTTTACTTTTAAAGTTGCCATGACCTGTGAGAAATTGGGCAACGCAGTGGTCAACCTCCAGCCATGTCTTAGCCAGCCGATCGCCAACGGATGGAAAGAACAGATGGAGGTATGGCCCTTGATGGAATTATCCCACCTACTTTGCCATTCGGATAAGAGGTCCTCCCAGACGTCAGTCTGAGGTTTAAATAATCTAGAAATTCTATTAAGGTCGCGTTGTGTAACAAAGTTAGTGTCCATGGCCTCCCCCCTCGCGGAGTAGTACATTGAAGCACGTCGCTGTACTTCAAGATCGACTGGAAGTACACCTGCCAGAACGGGTAAGGCTTCAGTACTGACTGTTCTATACGCCTTGCATAAAAATATCAATGCGAAACGTTGGCTTTGAAGCAGTTTACGTCGCGCCGCCCCTATGCTGGCCCTATCGGCCCAAACAGGAGCACCGTAACACATACATCCTAAGTAGGTAGCTCCATATATAGTTTTTAAAGTTAGGAATGATAGACCCCAAGTTGCTTTGGATATTCTAGTTAGGGCATAAAAGTTCCTTTTAGCTTTTTCGCCAACTATTTTTATATGTTCGATAAATGAAAAATTCCTTTCTAAGACCATACCAAGGTAGCATACGGATTGCTGTTTTTTAACGGGAACGTTATTAAATTTAATAGTAGGCAATGATTTAAGATTGCCTTTTAGTAGAAGTTGATAGGTTTTATGCGGCGCAAAAGCTAGGCGGTTACGATCACCCCACTGAGATATTAGATTTAGGCAAGTATGGGCCAAGTTCTCAAGTCCAGCTCGGGTACTTGACTGAATGAGCAGTAGGCCATCGTCCGCGTAACCAGTAAGTGAACAGCCGCAAGGAAGCGAGATCGCGAGGAAATCATCAAAAGCCAATTCCATAAATAAGGACCGACAACTGAACCCTGAGGGCATCCCATGGTTAGTGCTTTAGTACTAGAAAAATGACCGAGCTTAAGTACCGCGGAACCGTTTATAAAGTACGAGTAAACGAGATTATATATGTTTCTATAGCAACCGCGGTTTTTTAATTTTAACAACAGCATAGGCCACCAAGCGTTATCAAAAGCCCCAGAAATATCCAAAAAGATACCAATCACGTACTTGTGTTCCGACTGGTTAACGGTTCTTCTGACAGAAAGCGCCGCGTCGACTGTTGATTTACCGATGGTGAAGCCATATTGATTACTATGAAATTTTGGACCATTCGGTAGTAAACGTGGAACGATGAGGCGCTCAAGAAGTTTCCCCAAAGATGGTAGAAGCGTGATAGGCCGATATGACTTCGGATCATCCGGTGGTTTATCACCACACTTTGGTATTATTCGTATGAAACCGCGTCGCCATTTACGAGGAAAAACGCCTTCAGCAATGCATCGGTTATATACAGTTAAGATGGCATCACCCGCTGTTTTACACGCTTCTTTAATCATCCTATTAGATATTGTATCTTCCCCTGATGATTTGTTGACCGGTAGTTTTCTAACAATATTTATAAATTCGTCATTAGATGGTACGTCTGACATTGGTGATTCAGGTGGCACAGGAGCCCACGCTCGAATCTGTTTGTGGTAGTCGCTATCGTTAGCCGGTGAATCATCAGGGATAAGTGTATTAATTAGTACTTTTGTTGTTTCCTCTATGCCCGTGGTATGCTTATCATTGACTTTAATGTTTTGAACGTATGCAAGGTCGACCGATCTGTTAGCTTTAAATTCGTGATATAAGGGAGACCACGGACCCTCCCTGTCAAGTTTGTCAACGATTTTCCGCAACAAGTTACCCTTAGATTTTTCCAACGATGCTTTGTAGCGTGACTTGGCAACTCTGAAAGCATTTAAAGCGGACGTAAGAAGATCTCCAGTAATCTTTCGGCTCTTGAGTTTATTTAACTGTCTACGCGCTCTGCGATATCTTTTACGCTGTTCAACTAAATAATCACTCCACCAGTCACATCTACGAATATTGGTCATAGATCCACGACCAATGGCGATGTCAGCACATTAGGTAAAGGTTTCTGACATAGTGTCAGCACTTTCTTCGGCTGACAGCCCGTCCCGAGTGAATTCTTTGGCGTGACATGCAAAAAGCGAGCCAAAAAATTCCCAGTTCGCGCCTTTACATCTATATCTGAAATTACCAGGAATATGAGACGGACCCTGAATATAACCAGGAACAAATTCGTACACGATCAGGCGATGATCACTACAAGACGCGTCCGGTAGGACACGCCACCTATCCAAACATACGTCGGCACTAGAAAGTGTGACGTCAATACAAGATTCGCCTATTTGGCTGCAAAAAGTAGGTGGTGCATCAGGGGTATTATGAATCGATAGGTTCATCTCAGCAATGAAATCCTCAACAGCGCAGCGTCGTTCGGTATCGGTTGCCCGAACCTTGCCATACCACAGAGACGATGACATGTTGACATCCGCGCCAACGATCACTTTGCAGCCCGCGAGTGACCGCAAGACATGACGGAGATTATGTATATGAGGAGTAACAGGACCTGAATGTTGAAAGTAACAGCTTACAATGAATACTTTAAAAGAAGCTGATGAGACTTCAGCAACCGCACAGTGTGGCGTCATGAGGTCACGTATAGACGTTACCGTAAAGTTAGAAGACCGCGCTACATAAATTCCGGCTCGCGCCCTGCAATCCAGCTGCACTACCCTGTGAAGTAAACTTGAGTTTTGATATTGTTCTTGAATGAGTACAAGGTCTAAGTTGTAGTCAATAATTAATTTATCTAACTCTGATGTCGCCACCTTATCGTTGTGAAGGTTTAATTGCCCTATGCTTAGACTATCCATCTTAATTACTAATTAGTATGTAGGATAAGTTCTTCGAGTTTTAATTTGTAGGTACCGCACTGTTCAGACCCGCAGCGATGCTCAAAAGGTTTTTTAAAACGTTTACACGCCGCGCAAACCGGGGTAAAATTTAAATCGTCCTTATGCGGGCAAACATTGGTTTCGTGGGCCTCAGAACATATAGCGCAGGTTGGTGATTTATTAGCGCAATGCTTTTTCACGTGACCGAATTGCTGACAATACGCGCAACGAACTACCTCGATATCATCAACAAAACGGCACGTGGCCCAGTCAATAAATGACTTATCCTTGGTAGATTCAAGATGTTTCCGTACCTCAGGTTCAATCTTTATTCCTAACCATTTCCGACCGTTATTGGTAGAACGCCTACGGACTATTTTCGTGGATTTAATGAAGTCGTCTTCTTTTATTGGCAACTCGTTTTTAATATTTTAGCGGTATATAGCTTGCAAAAAATTGTTGTCTTCCATAGAGGCGGGAATGTCCTTGACTAATAGACGGGGGCGGCGACCTTTTGGTTTTTCTAAACGAAGACCCGCAGACTTCATAGCGTCTACCGATTCTAGTCTTTTCAGTTGGTTTTCATTTGCAACGCGCAGTACAACGCTTGATTTGGCGGTTTTTTTAATACCGACTATTTGAAACCCATCGTCACTCGGTCTAATCGCCTTCATAAGAGCTTGTTTAGTGGCGGAAGATGACGCATAGTCAGCTGATCGCTCCTGGGTCGTATAGGCGACGAGACAAGGAAGAGGTACTCTAGATTCAATAGCCGGGGTAACTTTAGGCAACCGCAGTTTCAAAGAATCCGCGTACGACATGTTTTTGTCCTCATTAACGGTTTTATCGTAGGATTTTAATTTAGTTATTTCCAATTCGCGCTCGGTGTTAGCAAGCTTTGTCTCGTTACACGCAGATTTTAAAGCTAACAAAGACACGAAAAAAAAAAAAAAACTATAGTCCATGGTGCCTCACATTCACAAACTTGAAAAGTGCTTTTACATTATAAAATACTATTGCAAAATAATGGTAGCAAAATATTGTGCACAACGTTGAAATAAACAAATAAAATAAAAAAGGAATATTTAGAAAACAACAAAAAGGGGGAATGGCATCTCTTCCAAACCTACAAAATTGTCTGGGGCTGTGGAGCAGGACTGGCATTTATCCAAGCATTTTTATCAAGGATATAATCTTCCAGTTTATAATATGCTTGCTTACACAGCGTGCGTTTAATGCATGTTTTAAATTTGGACTCATTGAGCTGTTGAATCTCTAGCGGTACTTTATTATAAAATTTTACACAGTACCCCAAACAAACTCTTCAGCTTTATATATTAGTATAGATATAGTATTTAGAGGCTTTGAAGGAGAATAGTAGTAATAAAAAAAAATCCTGAAGAGCTTTTTTTTTAAATTGGTTGTCACCCACAGGTGACACTGGGCATTATATGTATACTAGCTGTTGCCCGCGACTCCGTCCGCGTGGTCTTCAGTTTATAGCACGCGGTGATTCCCGTTTCCGTGGGAATGCCAAAATAAATACCTACATTACTGCAAGGTTTCCTCAAAATTCATTCAGTAGTTTTTGCGTGAGCAACAAACATTCAAACATCCTCACAAATTTTCGCGTTTATAATATTAGTAGGATTATAAAGAGGTCCTTTAAACATGGTAAAATTAACGTTGCTACGTTAATTTTACCAGGTTTAAAGGTTACCAAAGGAAAGAAACATCAAATATCATACTTTTAATTAAATATTTTGCGTTGGCTGGTGTTTTGGATATTTATTTATTTAATGAAATTAAGAAATTAAGGGTTAAAAGTTCTTATGATTGATAAAATATGAACACATTTAAGTAAGTACGGTTTTATAAACAACGTTTTTTGTTTTGCTATCTTTTACCAAAACATAAAGATTTTCTGGATTTCATACACGTGAGCATACCACATAGAGTTGCCCATGAGAAAAACATGTCTGTAACTTTAAGCGTCTGACCTTGGGCTTTGTTAATTATTATAGCAAATGCTGCTTTCAGAGGGAACTGTACTCTTTTAAATTGAAATGGCAAATCAGTCAGGGTGATGGGAATACGGGGAATCAAGACATTTTGTCCTTTCAAAGTCCAATGTTGTAAACTTGTAACACAAATGCGTTATTTGTAGCCGAGTACCATTACACAGCTTTGCAGCGTCAAGATTCCTCATTAATAGGACTGGAACACCAACTTTTAGTATCAACTTATGGGATGGCACTACTGACAATTCTAAAGAGTTGAGAAATTCTATATATATATATATAATTCTATGTAACTTGCTCAGTGTCCATAATATTGTTCACCGATAGGTATTCGACAACATTGCCCTGAACATTTAACATGATTTGTTCATTAATTTTATTAACTATTTCATTAGTTGGCGCCAAAATAGCACTTTCGCATAGCCATTCTCGGTTGGCCATATTTGAAGATCCGGATGAAAATTATTTAGTAGGCCATCTGAGCTATCCACAATTTGACAGAACTCATGACTCAGTATAATCATACTATTACTGTCAGTTAGTATACGATCTACTCCGATTTTTAGAAGTGTAGCTGCATATTGCCCGGCTTGAGAATCGTGGTGCAGTTGTACTCGCATATTTGTTGTGAGACAATACTTTTTCACGTAAACCCATAATGCAGATGCTCTCAAACAGGCATTTATTTCATCTCCCAGCGTACCCCTAGTAATCACCGGAAGGGTCTGACTAAAGTAACCAGCTAAAAGTACCACCATCCCTCCCATGATATCTTGGTTGCCTTTGATATCCCTCATTGTGCAATCTAGTACTTTAATTGCCCTTTTGTGGGACATCGTACATTCATCTCAAACTAACAACTTACACTACTGTAATATTCTTTCGCGCTCACTGCTTTTCCTAATGTTGCATACCGGCATTTCCTCATGAGTTAAGTTCAATGGTAACTTTAGAATTGAGTGCGCTGTTCGTCCTCCGGTAAGTAATGTAGCAGCTATTCCCGAAGAAGCAACTGCAATAGCAATTCCTTTATCCTTCCGGATTCGAGCTAATAATAAATTTAAAATATAGGTTTTGCCTGTACCTCCTGAAGCATCCAAAAAGAACAAACCATCTCGGCCACTGGCAACATTTTGAATTATTGTGTCAAGAATTGGTTTTCCTCAAGTGGAAGGGCTTCTGCTATTCGTTGCATTAATAAATCCGTATTGTATTCTAGTTCTCGCATTAAATCACTACTAACTTCCCCAATTCTGTGTGGTCTGCAAAACAACAACTTACTGCTTTTTTATGATATGTTTGACACACAAAAGCAAGTTTCAACCAAGTAGCAACCAACCTACTAACGATGAAGGAACGTATTATTACTTAAAATAACACTAATATGTATTTAAACGAACAACTCTATTCGAGACAAATGAGTTTCGGAATATTAGAACCGAAACTTTCGTTCGACTTTTCCAACGCCTTAGAACAATCGAACCAACCAAATACGCCAAGAGATTTTTATACGAACATCAGTACAGTATCAGAATAAACACCATAGACAAACAATTGAACCAACCAAAGACACCAAGATACGAACTTATAGACAACTATAAAAGAACAAATTAGGTTAAAGTTATTTCTTTTTATATCAATTTATTCATAACTTAAATTAAATTAAATTGTACATAATTATAATGAAGACCTATATATATATACATATATATATAGGTATATATACATATAAAAATATGTGCTATATATATATATATATATATAGTACATATTTTTTTTAGTCAGCGTCCGCCGATAGCAAACATACGGCTAACAATAAACAATATTTATGCCAAATTTCGAAGCCGTAGTCCATTCCAAAAAAAAAAAATAAAAGAGCTCAGTTGATATTAAATAAGCGCCTGTTAAAGTAATGGGAGCAATATGCACGTCCGCGTTTTCTCCCGTTTTTGCAACATTTTTTTTATTATTGCTCTGCTCCTATTGGTCACAGCTTGATGTTATCTAGCCTAAAGCCTTCCTGGATTAATAGGCTATCCAACGCAAGAAGAATTTTTCAAATCGGAATAGTACTTTCTGAGATTAGCGCGCACAAACAAACAAACTCTTCAGCTTTATATATTAGTATAGATACATGTAGTTTATATACTATAGATTTGGGAGTTAAAAATTGCAGTAAGGAGTTATGTTATATTTATCAAAATTTTATTATATTTAATTATAGTAACAGTACACTTATTTATTATGGAATTTGTACCAACATTTCAAATGTAAACCTACATTACATTTTCCACCCATTTTCTTTGTGCGTTTGTGGCAGAATCCACAACGTCTCTGAGAACATTTTTTTTCAAAATGATCTCCTGCAGGACCTCCAAGCCTTATTTCATTGGGAAATTATTGTTAATCATACTGAAATAGATACGAACTTTAGCAACCTTATCATTTTGTGGTAAATTTGTGTTATCACATAAATGTAAATACTGCTGTATTTTAAAAAAAACTATTGACGTCTTATGCTAGAAGAGACTAATTCTTTTTAAGTGTAACTTTTCTTTCCCAGAACATCCTCATATATTTAGGTGTCAAATATCCTGTAAGTAATAATATTGCAAGGTAAAATTTCATTTCATCAACTGTAACGTTTAGTGTGTGATTTGTTTCCAAAGCATATAAGTTAGTCATATCTACTATATATTGAACTATTTCGTTCTCATACAATAATTCAAAACAATCTGTGGCACACATTTCATCTACACAGTTGCTAAAATCTTCTTCGTCACAGTCATCGTCATTCGCTCTAGGTTGCAATTCCACTGCTGCATTCTCCCGGGTAATTGAACAAAACTGGCAGTATTCTCATCCCCACAAAAATCAAAATCAAAATCAAAGCATTTATTTCAAATAAACCAGTTACAGGCACTTTTGAATTGTCAGAAGGTCGGTCAGTCAATAAGATGAAGCTAGTCGCCCATTCCAAAGAGTAGGTACCTATGGAGAAGAACGGGCAAGAAACTCCATGGACACTCTTTTAAAGTTTCAAGCTATTGTTACAAATATTTGATTACATCATTCATGTTGAAATCAACCGTGTGAGAACGATGCAGAAATAAATTGTACGCCGAGAGCGTCCATTATGAAAACACACAAAAATCAATTCAGAAATTAAAATACGCCGTGGCAGCTAAGAGATGACCAGTCCCCTCCGACGGCGTCCGTTCACGAACATGACGAATGGATCAGCATCATTCAGCTCAACCATATTGAAGGGAACCCAATGACCCAACACACACGCCACCATCAGCGAGACATTTGAGTGAGCATGACACACTCTCAACAGCCAGAGCACTATCAAGTCAATAAAAAAGACTAACCCAACAAAAAAATGCCTTACAGCACATTCGTACATTGTGCTCACACGTTTGCCATGCAATTATACAATACTAAGAAATTGAATCTACACAATGCTAAGATAGTTTTGTCCAAGGTTCAGCAGCTCCAACAGTGTTCCCGAATCTGTGGAAAGTTTAGCTCCTGTGTAGCTGTACAAGTGCCGAACACCTCTGTCAGCGATACAATTCCGTAACGTACAATATGCTTGGCTACATAGTGTGTAATACAGGCTTTGAATTAGTAACATTAACAGTTACATATTAAAACTACAAGAGGAAAAATCAGAGAACAATCAGTGTATAGAAATCGGACGCAGCTCAAGCCCAAGCCTTTTTGTCCTCAATATAATCCTTCACACTATAAAATGCTTTCTTACACAACTTACGTTTAATGAAGGATTTGAATTTATTCAGGCTCAGATCTTGAACCACCTCTGGAAGTCCATTGTAAAAATGTATACATTGGCATCTGAAGGAGCCACCTATTTTCTTGAGCCTTGTTGTAGGTACAATAAATTTGTGCCTGTTCCTAGTATTTATATTATGGACATCACTGTATTTTTTAAACAATTTTATATTTTTATGAGCATACAAAAGATTTTCATAAATATATTGAGACGGCACGGTCAGTACATTAATCTCTTTCACTATCCTCATCAGTCATCTGACCATCTACGGGAGGAAACTGTATAATATCTCCCGGATCATCTCCATGTTCCGACTCTTCAACAATCAGCTAAAGTCAACCTAAAAGAATAATAACAAACTATATGCAATTAACACCAAATGAGTTTTAGCTCAAATATTGCCCAGTATCACCTACAAGTGACACTCGAACTTTGGACACATAATTTTGCTACCTATATTTTTATTTGTTTTATTCATGCAATACACTGATTACATTAGTTTGTATACTGAAAAACTACATGCAATAAGAAAAAATATAAAACTCACCCTTTTGACACTTTATATAACAGTTTTTTCACAATAAGTGACTCCCACGCCGATAAATTGAAAAACCGTTAGAAACAATTGAATTGATTTCACAGTTAGTAGTCTGTGTTGTCATAAAAAAACCATAAATACTACAATTTACTAAGACCCTAAAAATAAAAATTTGATTAATTTATTATATTATTTAATGAAGAAAAAAATCTATAAACATCCGTCACCTACAGGTGACACTGGGAACTGACGGGTTAACTGAATTGCTGGCTCCTATCTCAACACGATGCTACAACATTTAAAAACTGAATGTCGCCGCGCTAGTATTCTAGTCGTTTCCTATAGAACAGTGATTCCCAAAGTGGTCCAGGTGGATCCCCAGGGGTCCACGGGAGACTTGCTAGGAGTCTACGTAGGCGTGAACAAAAAATGGGGGTCCATAAGATGTTAATGGGGGTCCACGAAAATTTCTCTGCTTTTGATAGTAAAGAGCAAAAATATAAGCATAGTTTTTATAAGGGCTTACCTACATTGTTTTAAGTACCTATCTAAGCAGATAATATTTTAATAAGGCAAGCGACTGTTACTTGTCCAAACTTGCGTATTCGATATTACGTACAATTTCGTGTACAGACTTGCAAAGCGCTATCCGCCCGACAATGCTTAATGCTTGTTCAGACATGAACTTGATCACCACTATAAAGTATAAATACTTGATGCCAAAGGCAAACTCATTCATTTGTTTCCGGAATTTCGAAAAAAAGGTGTGAGAAAATTTATATCTGTGTTTGCTAGTGCCGGAGAAAAGTAAGTAGCCTGCCTTTTTTTTGTTATAGTACTTAAGTATTTTGTTTACGTGTACTAGTCAGTTGATCACAACGGCTTGTATAGTAGGTAACTTAGTAACTTACAGATATTTTAATTGTCCTCTTTCGATTTGAAGACAAACACAGCACGTTTTATTCAATTGTTTTTTCACGAGAGAAGCACTGCCTCTCTAAAAAGGCCGAATAAGCAATATTGCAGAGCAATTAATTTTGTAATTTTATAAAACAGTAATTTCATAATCATTTTAAATTGATTTTGAAGTAACTATTTTATCAAAACTATTCCTTTTCGGAAAGAGCGAGCGGTGCGCGGGCGACGGGAAAAGGGCGGGGATTGAACTTCGATGCCAGTTTGTCACGTTTTAACAATGAAGCCGCAGACAAAAAATACGCAAATACACGGAGCGCGTGAACTCATTGATTTAATAAAATGTTAGTTATCGTTTTTATGGACAATTTTGGGATTTCGACTTTTATTTTTTCCTACACAAATATGATCAGTATTCGATACTGAGTACACCAATTTTTATTTATACTATTAAAAATTAGTGGTAAATTATGTATTTTAAAATTGATACCGTTTTGTGAAAACGTCTGTATTTATCTCAGCGGTTTATTAGTTGGTCCCTTTACAAGCCGTAATTCTATTTCCGCGTGCTGACAAAGGCTGCGGTGTGATACCTATATTCAGAAAAAAACTTGGTTACTAAAACATTTTTTTTTACAGGTAAGGTAACTGACACGAAACATGGCTACAGCAAAGAAAAAATATCGACAATATAGTGTCGATTATTTGAAATATGGTTTTGTTCCATCAGAGGCAGACAAACAATTGCCCATGTGCCTATTATGCAACAAAGTTTTGAGCAATGACTCTATGAAACCATCAAAGCTTGAAAATCATCTAAAAAGGTGTCATACTGATAAAATAGGTAAAGATTTAAAATATTTTCAAACATTGAAAGAAAAATATGGAAAGAGACCCACCATGCACAGTATGTTCGCTTCAACATCTCAAAGTAACGATGATGGCTTGCGGGCATCTTACAATATCTCATTATTTATAGCAAAATCTGGAAAACCGCACACTATCGGAGAACAATTAATTTTACCCGCTGTTGAAGAGGTTTTATAAACTGTTTTGCACAAATCTCCATTTGACGTACTAAAAAGAATCCGCTCAAATGTTAGGCCCCTATTGCGCAACTCCGCGGGTATGTCAGAGTGCGCCCGGCCCGAAATTGTGTTCACTAAAACTACGATAGCTCTGAAATTAAAGAGCGCAGCTCGACACACCGTATGTCACTGAAATCGTTATGAAATAAGCTATGATTGTCTATAGTTTTGTACAGTTTTATCGTGGAATCTATTTTCGTTTCGAAATTGAAGGTAGGGTTAGCTAAAATTCGTAAAGACGTCATTTTAAAAAAATAAATGCATTTTTTTTACCAAAGTTATTGTTTTATTTACATAATAACAGATTATTGTACAATAATCAAGTAAAATAACAAACATTTCTATACATATTTTGCATCTGCAAGCTGAACAAAAATAGTGAAACTCGACACCTGCCGCGTCCGTTGACATACCCGCTTTTTATTTTAAAAAAATTCGATAAAAATCTTTTTTAAATGTTTAGCATGTGATGTTTTATACCTTTCTTATTCTTTCTGTATTTAGTCTATGTAAGTTAGAGTAAGAAAGGTATACTCTACACAGGCAATATTTGTCATTCAATCCGACCCGATCCACGACATCTTTATAAGTCTTCTAACAGACACGGCAGTTTGACAAAAGACTTATCAAGTCTTTGTAGCATACAAGACTGAAAGACGCATTGATGAAATGAGCTCTGATATCGAAAGCTTTTTGTGCAATCATCTGCAAAAAACTCATTTTTCTATACAACTGGACGAGTCAACGTTACCCGGTAATGAAGCATTACTATTGGCATATGTCCGATTTATTATTGAGGAAGAAATTCACGAAGAATTGCTATTTGCCAGAACTTTGGAGACTGACACTAAAGGCGAATCAATATTTAATGTCCTGAGTAATTTTTTACGGAAAAATCGATTCCATTTACAAACATTATTTCAGTGACAACAGACGGAGCTCCTGCAATGGTCGGGCGATATCGTGGGTTTATAAGTCATCTCAAAAGAATTATACCAGGACTTACAGCTATTCATTGCGTAATCCACCGACAACATCTTGTGGCAAAACATTTAAGTAACAGGTTGAACCAATCTTTTCATTTTGTAATAAAAGCTGTCAACAAAATCAGAAGCAATGCAATGAATACGCGTTTATTTGCTCAATTGTGCGACGAAAATGATAAAGACTTCCAACGACTGCTCTTACATACTGAAGTACGCTGGTTGTCGAAAGGTGCATGCTTAACGAGATTTTACTCTGTTTTCGATTCATTATTAGACTTCTTAGGAAGTAGAGATCCAGATTTAAAAGAAAACTTGATCTTATTCAAAGCAGACATTGCGTATTTGACAGATTTGTTTAAAAAAAATTAATGATATTAACTTGCAGTTACAAGGGGACAGCCTGAATTTAATAAAAACAAAGGGGATAATTTCGGCCTTTTTTGGGAAATTGAAATTTATGAAGCAAAACATTAGTCGGCGTGAATTGTCTCAATTTCCAAACTTGTCGCAGGTAGAATGTATTAATGAGGATATCCATACCTACAGTCAACATTTAAGTGCCCTGCATGATGACTTCAAAACCAGGTTTGAAGATATACTGACGATGGATATACCATCATGGATCATAAATCCATTTGATACAACGGAAGTGGCCAATGTTGTATTACAAGAGGAGCTGCTCGAGCTAAGCACTAATGAGGAGCTGAAGGTGAAATTTAGAAAAGGCTACCGAACATTTTGGCTGCAAGCAGAAATACCCGAAAAATATCCTGGACTGTCGGAAATCGCAAGGAAATTTTTAATAGCTTTTCCCTCGTCATACCTTGTCGAAAGGAGTTTTAGTGCCGTTACAAACTTCTTAACAAAAAAAGGAGCAAATTAAACATCACAGAGCGGGGGGATTTGCGGTTATTGCTCACAAAAATAAAGCCAAACATTGATCGTTTGCTGACACTCCATCAGATACATCCTTCCCATTAATTAAAATTATGACCTGAACCTATATTACCTTAATAGTTTTTTCTTGTAATTCTATTCTTTTAATAAATAAAGTGATATAAAATGTACCATTTTTCGTTTTTGTTTTACATATCGGAATATAGGAACAGAACTCAGAAGTGACACAATTTTTATTTTTTGGCGACTTTAAGAATGTGGTAGAAATGTAGCAGCAGGGGGTCCACCGAAACCAGTAAAATTTTGAAAGTGGTCCACGAGAAAAATAAGTTTGGGAACTACTGCTATAGACTATTGGTCCCAAGTTCCCAGTCCGTGTCCCCAGTCTCCTGTTCCCTGTTCCCGGTTCCCGGTCAGCCGAGACATAAGTATTTAGTTTGTAATTCGTCGGTTATCGCTATCGGCCGCGCGCAGGCCGCGGCTATAAATCATTAATAACGCAAAGAACTCTCTTCGACGCAGTTTAATTGCCAACAGTTGCCGATGGTAATTAGTGGAGAATTCGGATTATGAGCAAGCGAGCTATTGGTTCGTGTGACAATAATTATACTCAATTTCTAAATGAAAGAATTTAGAAAATATGGTCCATTGCTTTGTCAGTGAAGTGGTAGTAAGCGCTTGATCAGCAGCATTACTGATCATTAAGTCTTCCACAGCTCGGGCGGAGCGCTATTGTGTTTTTCCGGTGGAGATTTACGCCTAGATGATAATAGGCACATCTCCCATTACATTAGACTTGTAACTGGAACTTTTTGTTACGGTATGTGGCCTTCTCATGATAACCGCCTTCGCATACTCTAGGCCTTGGCTTGATAGAAAATGATGACTGGAGAAATGGTGCCGACTAATTTGCCAGAAGGGCGGAGGTCAGGTTGAGAATGGCACCAGTGGGACCTGAGCCCATGGCGCCACTTCCCTTCAGGTAATCACGCACTATGGTAAGAAAATGCACCAGAAATCAACATGACAACTATTGAAGAGAGTAGGTATATGCAGGCATACCTGCAATTGATGGACTCCCCACGAAATAAGTTCTTCATCTAAAATAAACTAAAGCTACGCAAAGTTACTGCAGCTTTAACTAACTAAGGCTTATTTATTAAATAACATATTGTGCTGATTGTGCTGATTGTGGAAGATAATATGACAGCGGCGTATGTGCAACTAAACTACTCGGTGGCATACTTCGTGATGGGTACTTCTCGTGAGGTAGTCAGTAACATCAAGGCGTTGCTGGCCCATCTTGAGGAACTGGGGTTTATCATTTTTCCCACCAGTATACAAAATGCGCTCATTTTCGTGCTTTTTTTTTTAAATCAATTGGAAAAGTCAATTAATAAAATACTCTGTCTGGCAGTAAGTGCCCACTTCATTTTTTTTAATATAATCATAAACTAGTGCTTGACCGCAATACCACCTGATGGTAAGCAGTGCTGCAACCGTTATGGTAAAGCGCGGTAGTTTATTAAGAGCCTATTCACTCTAGCCTTGAAGACATTTAAATCGTAGTCAGACGGAAATACTACCGCTGGCAAATTAACGATAATACATTAATTCTTGTTTAGGCGAGTTGGGCCGGAAAACACGAAATAGCCTCAACTTGTGGTGAAAGAAGAATAACGGCAAAGTTAAGCTCTCACAATATTTTTTATTTTATTTTATTTATTTGGGAAAACAAACAGTGACACATTATATTTTATAGAGAGTAATACAAAAATATATGAACAAATGTGTAACCAACCACATTTTCCACAGAATACACAAAAAAATAATAATATTTACAAACCATGCTATTAAAATTTAAACCTACAAGTAAGTAATATAGAGTCAAATCCTAGTAACAGAGCAAAAACTTAAATGTATAAATGATGCAATAAAAATTATTGTTATTGACTAAGCACCTTTAGTACAGTATTTTTGAAACTACCAGCAGAAAGAGCAAACATATCGATATGATGAAATTTATCATTGTAATTATTAGTAAGTCGCCGCAAAGCCGCACGCATACCCGCGTTACTTCGACAAGAGGTAACTGCAAACAGTGGCCGAGAGCGCAGCGCTCGACCCACTGTCGTTCTAGGAACTATGTAACTTATTCTATTATGAATATCAATACAGTCATATGCATTACTATATAAATCAAATAAAAATATCGTCTCTAGCAGAGTGCGGCTTGATTTAAGGTCCAGTAATTTATACTTCTTAAGCAAATAATCATAAGATGGATTTGTGTGAAAACAACGGAAATGCATGGCTTTTAAAAATTTTCTTTGAACTTTTTCAATACATTCTGAATACTTATTGTAAAAGGGATTCCACACTGGCACAGCGTATTCAAGCTGTGATCTGATCAAAGACTTGTACAGATACAAATAGGTGGAGGGTCGCACAAACTCCTTCGCAAATCTCATCACAAAACCATACATTCTATAGGCATTATTTACAACCTTATTAATGTGGGTATCAAGGTTCACCTTTCAAGTTTATCGTCAAGAAGAATACCAAGATCACGAATAAGAGGAACTATTGACAGTATCTAAAGAATATGGGTACTTGAAAACATTTTTATTTTTCGTGAAACTGATACAACAACATTTAAATAGACTCAATTGCAATTTATTGTGTTTGCAATATTCACTAAAGCGATAAGATCTAGATAGATCTTCCTGCAATAATGCGCAATCTTGCAAATTTTTATGGGCCTATAAATTTTGAGATCATCAGCATAGAGCAAGACTTTGGAATTTCTTAAACAAATGTCAAAGTCGTTGATAAATAAAATAAATAAAAGGGGTCCCAAAATAGAAGCCTGAGGTACAGTCAAGACCAAAAGTCGAGTTGCAATCTCACAAAACTATGGCCAAGCAATACTAGTTGTAGTTACGACCTTCTTCTATAATAAAGTTTGATACACACTCATACACTTGCTGCCCGCTTATGATTGTTAGGTACTACTTACTAATTTCAACGTCTACAGTAAGTGTTTCAATGGCCTAACGGTTTTCGCCTTGATAGGCGTTCAAGGTGGTTCGAGTTCAAATGTAATAACTTACAAAAATATTTTTTAAATGTTTATTGGTGAGTTATGAATGCTGACAACAAAAATATCTAAAAATACCTATCTGCAACTTAAAGATGATACTTTCTTTTAAGATTTTTTCTATACTAGAGTCATTATAAAAAGATGACGGTAGACTTAAAAGAATCTGAATCACTACTTCACAAAAAATATTCCGCTACCTACAATAACTATTATTAGCTACAATAACTCAAATAATATTACTTAGTTGTTGTTGGTTGGTGAACATATAGTTACCAGTTTGTGTTATTAGTTTTACTTTTTAATCAATATGCAGGCATATGCTGCAATGTATCTCAAATATCATATGAAACCGGCTTTTGTGTAAGTTGTTTTTATTATTAGGACCGAGATTCCGCGCCTTTTGCGCGCGCGCGCGTTTTTTGAACTCAGCGCATCCAGATCTATATGATTATCTATAGTGGTGAGGGTTTTGAGCAACTTCGGGCACATACATACAGATAGACATACAAACATACGCACTTTATAGGGATGGATTTATGTAAGGTGCAAACCAATCGCTTGTAGCAAGTGTGTAATAAAATTGTTATTGTTTTAGAGAAATACTGTAAGCCGTTGGAGGTCAAGGTCAAGAGGTTGGAGGACGAAGGTAGCTGTCGAGACAAGTGAAACGAAACGACAATATTTACCGTTGAATAAACTTTTAAATCGTGCGAAGAAGATAGGTTGCGTTTGTGGTTTAAAAATAAATTGGCGAGGCTGGTGGAGTCTTATCGAGCTAAACAAAAAAAAAACTATTTATAACAAAAACAGTGCAGAAGTGTCCCACAGAGTGTTTTAAATAATTATATACCAATAAATATCTTAATAACGGAGTCTAAACCATGTCTAAAGTAATTTAGCTAAGTGACAGTAATATGTTCGGTTGGCTTAATGGCTAACAGATGTCGCCTTTTGCAATTTCAATACAAATTACTTTTGGTAAATTATAAAAATTATAATTTCGGAATTCGATAAGAAATAAGTTCGTTTACTTTTGAACTAAGAAAGCGCTTGAAGATTATAATCTCATGCCATCAAACTCCGAAAAAAGTCACTACAGGATAGCAGCATTAGTACCATGCTATACACGCAAAAAAATTGTAAATGTAATAAGCACTATTATGTGTTCTAAGTATAGATTATTTTATGATTGCAATAATATTCAGGTTAAGCTTCAATCCTCTTTTCTTTAAGAAAATGAATAATTAAGCTATAACCTCTTTAATCATAATATATGTATAATATTATATTTTTCATATCTAACAACCAAAAATGTTTTTTGTATTTTTTACCATAACAATATCATAAGTTTGTCAAGGATTACTTTTATATAAAATATTACAATGCTGCCGTTTCAACGTTTGTTTCATTTGTTAGTATAGGTATATCTATACCGAATAATATATAACTTTATAATATATTGCATTATAATATGCTTATTGTTTTATTTTTATATATTTTTAATTATATTACCCCTATAGTAAACTAAAACATATGATAAAACCCTTTTTTGGGATAAATATTCAATAAATTTTCCTATTTGTTTAAATATTATTTGCAAACATTTTTACTTTAAAATACAAATCAATTATCATAATTTTAAATTATATGAAACAACAAAAAGTTGCCTATAATAAGGATCGAACCCACAATCGCTCGCTTTTGATAGCACCATTGTTAAGTGCGGCCGCTAACTTAACAAATGAAGTAACGAAATTTTGCATTACTTTAAAGAAAGACGAAGACTGCGATAAAAAAATAATGCGGTAGTGTGCGTGGCCGGTTTAGCGCAGGCGACAGTAGTCTTTAAGGTGGGAATGGACTTCTACAGCTGATAGTACCCCTGAAGTTACATTAAGAGTTATCGAAGACCTGAAACCTTTAACTACGACCCTTTGAGTTCTAATTTTTGACATATGAAGAGAACCATCGGAGTAAATCACCACGTATACCGTTAAAGGAAATTTTATCGAGTAGCAACTCATGATCGACTTTGTCGAATGCCTTTCGAAAGTCAGTGTAAATGGCATCCACCTGGACACGAGAATCCATATTGTTAACTAAATAGTCCACAAATACCACCTAGTTTGTGGTAGTTGATCTTTTCTTTACAAATCCGTGTTATTGATAGATTATACTGTAATGAACAACAGGATACACTTTATTGTGGACTAACCGCTCAAAAAGCTTCGGCAGTGCTGACATAACGGATATCGGACGATAGTTCTCAACATATTCCTTGTGTCAGTGATTTATTAAAGATAATGTATAAAGGAATGCAAATATGTTTAGCTGTAGCTTTGAGAAACATGACCGGAAGACCATCTAGTCCTGAACCCTTAGTTGAGTCTAGAGAGTTAAGTGCCTTCAGTATCTCATTTATGCTTAGCTCGATATTACTGATGAGGGAATCACGATCAGAATCTCCACTCGAAGAAACAGCCCCCATGGAGGATTGCCCATAAACTGAACTAAAGAAATTCGAAAACAAGTTACAAATTTCGTCGGGGTCATTGGTACTTTAGTCTTTGTACTTCATGTCAGAAGGTATACCAATGAAGGTATATAAGGTATTTAACGTTACAGCGAATGCCTTCCTCAACAGATTCTATGTATTTTTTGAAGCATGAATTGCATTCAATATGGAATCTAGATCTGTATAGTGAGAACTGTTCGTAATCAGAGATATTGTGATACACCTTCCATTTAACCCAGGCTTTCAACTTGTTTTTTGTAAATATGTAACAAAGATGGTGAAAACCAAAACGGAAATTTCGAGGTTTTAGAATTGACGAGTGCAACGTTAGATTTAATTATGCTAAAATGCAATGAAGAGGCTGACACATTGGCGAAACTAGCGGCTAGGAATGGAAAAGAAAAAAATGTTATGTTAGATTATTCGGAGTTTTTATCAAAATTTAAAGATATATGCTATGGTTATTGGAAAGAATATTTTAATAAACGGTCAATAGATAAGGGTTTATGGTATAAAACCATACAGTGTGAGCCTCTTCGTGTGCCCTGGTTCGTGAACAGTGATGTTAGTAGAAAACTGATTGTTACTGCTCTTAGACTCAGATCTGGGCACATTCCACGCAAAAAATTTGCCTTTATGATGAAAAAAATTGTTTCCCCCAATTGTGAGGAATGTGGAGTTATCGAGGACCTACAACATCTATTGATGGAATGAGTCCAATATGAGTCCAGTAGGAATAATTTACTGAGATCATTGAATTTTAACAGAACTGATGTAGGTATGTTCCATACAATTCTATCTCAACCAAATGGTGACGATGCAAAAGTGTTGTTCAAATTCATGGCCCACCTGTTGTGAAAGTGTAATTGTTTAGGTTACGATGGGACTGACATACGCTATGCGTAAAAGTCCCTTTAATCAATAAAGAAAAAAATATAATATTATAAAACCTATCGACTGCCTCGTCTACGGAGTTTAATAACCCGATCTGCTCATTCAAATTAATTTTACTTAATTCCTCATTTATCTTCTCGTAATTAGCTCTATGGTAATTTAACTTTTTCAAAGACTTACGAATCATATTTGTATGGGGCGTTTTAAATGGTATTAATAAGCAGAACGGAGGGTGGTGAATGTCGGGTTGCAGCAGGTAGTCCGAGGCAGGGAAAACAGAGCAATCAATGTTAATGATGGCCAAGTCCAACAAATTCCCATTACGATTCTTGATAGGGATATACTGACGAGCATTAAGGAAAGACATAAATACACTAAGATGTCCAATCATTGAAGAATTGCCACCACAAACTAGCCCCGATACCGATACATTATTAGTATAGGGAATCCATACAATATCAGGTAAGTTGTAATCACCCAGGAGATAGAACTGCTCGACGTTATCGTCACCAAGTAGAGGTTGTAGAAGATCAAAATATTGAACATAAATAGACTCAGGTGTTTTAGGTAGTATGTAGGCAGCCCCGACAATTTGGCACTTCCCTTTAGTTGAACTAGGAAATCTTAAGAGGACGTGTTCTAAGTCAGCTTCAAGATTAAAACGACAATCCATTCTTACAGAGCGCAATTCCCTCAGTACAGCAATCAGAACGCCACCTCCATCTTTTTTATTCGTAGCCGCACGTTCACGATCACACCTATGTACCACGTAACGAGAATCAATGAATTCCTTATTAAATATTTCAGGTGTTAACCAGGTTTCTGTTAGCACTATAATGTCGTAGCAATTTGATATAAGATTCATGTATAAAATGTGCAGTTTGGTGCGGATCCCACGACAATTTTGATAATAAATAACCAAATTATCAGGCATTGCAATAGTAAATTTTACAATAAGGTAATCAAGCCAGCATTATATGTTTCACTAACGAACAACCAAAGAGCCCAATATTTTAACTCGACTTGATGCAGCAGGACAGAATTACATGTAAACAAATATTTGCGTAACAAACATTTACACACTAGCAAATATTTCCTTTTTTTTTTTTTTTCGGGGTGGAAATCCTCATAGGATGTCCGCCGCCCTAGGCTGGGCGACGGGGTCTGTCAGACTTTTACTGACTAAAACCACCCCGGTGTCTCTTCTATCACGAGCGCGCGTAGGGCCGCGGGAGTCTAAATTCTTCCGCAGCCCCACACTCTCGTGCTGGCCAGGTCTGCCCGGGCCTCGTCTCCGGCACGGGGTAGTGGGGTGTTAAGCTACCCCGTGCATCGCCTCAGAGGCGCGCGCTGACACTTGCGCGCGCCTCGCCTTGGGGTCCATCGAATAGGGGGCGGGGACTTCCCCATGTCCCTCGCCCCTGAGCAAATATTTCCTGAACCAAGCAGTGAGACAGTACAATAATATATAGTAACATTGTTTAACATAGCTAACATGCATACAAAACAAGAAAAGAAGATACACTAAAAACATACATAATAAGTAAAGTTAATTCAATATATGAGCCATTGTTTAGTTTTACGTTAACATACATATTACCTAAATAAAGGGTGTATCTGACATCGACGCACAAACGAGTACCATCCATGGTAAAAAGTCGACAAAAAATTCCACTACTGGGGGGTTCAGAATCATGTACTGGACGGATCCAGTACATGATTCTGAACCCCCCTTTTTCATGATTTAAAAACAATAAATGTAGTTTTTTTCACTTCAGACCATTTACAATTGCTTTACTTTTATAACCCAATAAGATTTTAAAGTAAAAATTAAATAATTCGCTAATTACATAAAAAAGCGCAATGAAAACAAAACCCGAAAAACGATCTTATCAGCTGATTTAATAGAGTTCACATCAGGGATCAACGTCATACCTACAAACTCTCACGGCGGCACGCTTGCAACGTTCAAAAGCCGAGCCGACACTTTTTTTCAAACACTGTGTATTCTGTAACCATTCATTAACGACATAAATGACTATCATAATTTTATTAGTGGCATGCGGTCTAGCCTTTTCGCGAAGTTTGCGTTACGATGTCAGATACACCCTGTATTATGTATAGAATAGTAAATATATCTATGAAAAATAATTCTTTCTTAATTAATTAATTAATTATTTCTATATATTTATGAAAATCTTTTGTATGCTCATAAAAATATAAAATTGTTTAAAAAATACAGTGATGTCCATGATATAAATACTAGGAACAGGCACAAATTTATTGTACCTACAACAAGGCTCAAGAAAATAGGTGGCTCTTTCAGATGCCAATGTATACATTTTTACAATGGACTTCCAGAGGTGGTTCAAGATCTGAGCCTGAATAAATTCAAATCCTTCATTAAACGTAAGTTGTGTCAGAAAGCATTTTATAGTGTGAAGGATTATATTGAGGACAAAAAGGCTTGGGCTTGAGCTGCGTCCGATTTCTATACAATGATTGTTCTTTGATTTTTCCTCTTGTAGTTTTAATATGTAATTGTTTATGTTATTTAGTCAAAGCCTGTATTACACACTATGTAGCCAAGCATATTGTACGTTACGGAATTGTATCGCTGACAGAGGTGTTCGGCACTTGTGCAGCTGCAACTGCACAGGAGTTAAACTTTCCACAGATTCGGGAACACTGTTGGAGCTGCTGAACCTTGGACAAAACTATCTTAGCATTGTGTAGATTCAATTTCTTAGTATTGTATAATTGCATGGCAAACGTGTGAGCACAATGTACGAATGTGCTGTAAGGCATTTATTTGTTGGGTTAGTCTTTTTTATTGACTTAATTGTGCTCTGGCTGTTGAGAGTATGTCATGCTCACTCAAATGTCTCGCTGATGGTGGCGTGTGTTTTGGGTCATTGGGTTCCCTTCGATATGGTTGAGCTGAATGATGCTGATCCATACGTCATGTTCGTGAACGGACGCCGTCGGAGGGGACTGGTCATCTCTTAGCTGCCACGGCGTATTTTAATTTCTGAATTGATTTTTGTATGTTTTCCATAATGGACGCTCTCAGCGTACAATGTATTTCTGCATCGTTCTCACACGGTTGATTTCAACATGAATGATGTAATCAAATATTTGTAACAATAGCTTAAAAATTTAAAAGAGTGTCCATGGAGTTTCTTGCCCGTTCTTCTCCATAGGTACCTACTCTTTGGAATGGGCGACTAGCTTCATCTTATTGACTGACCGACCTTCTGACAATTCAAAAGTGCCTGTAACTGGTTTATTTGAAATAAATGATTTGATTTGATTTGATTTGATTTATCTAAATACTATGAACTAATTGAATGGAATGTTTTTAATTTTTTTGACATCATTCTTACATTTAATGACAATAGTGGGTGAAGTTTCAGACTGCTTAGTAAGAATAGTGGAATGCTTTACCCAGACAAACTTATAATTAAATCTTTTAGCTACCTCTCGAGTCTCACGCAGTAATTGTTTTTTCTGCAGTGTTAAATGCTCGTTAACATACACGGTATGTGATACACCAGCAATGCCCAGATCCGTAGAGGTAAGTCCCTTCTTTAAGCGACAAGCAGTAATAATTTTATCCCTCAGAATCCGTGTTTTTACCGTCGCAATGATATTTTTAGGTTTAACGCTGGTCGTGACATGTAGTACACGGTATAAGGATGTAATGTCTTCTTGTGATATATTGAACTTGACCTTTTTGCCAATATCCTCCAACAAAGACACCAGGTTTTCCCCTCGCCTCTCAGTGACATTGGAGATCTCAAGGTTGCACTGCCTACCCTGCTGCTCAAGGTTGTCTATCCTTAATACGAGAGCATTGACGATGTCGGGGTTAACGCTTAAAGAACGGTCGTTAATTTTACTCAACTGTTTTTGGATGTCGTCGTATTGGTCAGACATGAGTTGCGCTGATATTTTTATCTCAGAGACTTCTTCAGAGAGTTTTGAGACCGTATCCCTTAAGACGGCATTCTCAAGGCGTAGACTAGACATTTCTTTTTTTGTTTTTTTAATATACACACATCAAAAGTGTCTAGGGATCAAGCATTTTTATGCGGATTTCTTGAGATTGAGATGTGGCTTTGTAATAAATTTATGATTTTATAAATTTATATGGATCCTTTTTGGTGCATTTCATAATTTGAATCAGGAACTGTGAATCAAATTCGAGTAAAAGATGAAAATCAGCTGTCAATATTTTCCCTATAAAAACATACAACGCATTGAAGACATTATTAGTGCTACTGTTTCCCTACTACTGATTAAAACCAACGTTATTATGGAGCGGCGACGTCATTTAAGCAGGGAAGAAATGCTCAGAGCCGTGGGAATGATAGAAGCTGGTTCCCGGCAACGTACTGTGGCTTTAGCTCTGAATACAAGTCAGAGTGTTATCAGTCGACTTTGGACACGTTACCGAAGCACTGGTACCGTGGCTGAGCGCCATGGAGGACGGTATCGCTGCACCACACGGAGACAAGACCGATACATTCAAATCTTAACTCGAAGAGCTCCAACAATAACCGCCATGATGTTAGCCGTGAGGCTTCATCACTCTTCAGGGAACTTAATTAGCGACCAAACAGTCAGAAACCGCTTGCATGAAGTGAACCTTCATTCCCGAAGACCGCTACGGGTACCACCTATAGCAATGCACAATCGTAGGATTCGATATCAATGGGCTCTTGAACACAGAAATTGGGCAGAAGAACAATGGCGTTTCGTGTGCTTTTCTGATGAGTCTCGTTTTAGTATGAGACCGGATACAAGACGTATACGACACTGGAGAACCCCTGGACGCCAACAGCGATTAAAATCCTGCCAGGAAGTCCATCCTTATAGTGGTGGAACCATCATGGTATGGGCGGGTATTTGGATCGGCGGAAGAACTGAGTTGATTTGGATCAGAGGCAACCTCAAAGCTCAAATTTATGCTGAAACGATTGTATCAGACGTCATCGTTCCTCTACAAGTGCAAATCGGTCCCTTATTTCAGTTAATGCATGATAATGCACGACCGCACACCGCAAGAGTTGTAAGACAAACTCTCGCCGCAGCTAACATCAACGTCCTGCCCTGGCCTGCTCAGTCGCCAGACTTGAACCCGATTGAGCATGCATGGGATATGCTACAGAGAAGAGCTCTGCCGAATATGGAGGGTATCCAGTCGCAAGAAGACCTTTTTTTGTTGTTGCAACGAACATGGGCGGCCATTCCACAGCGTGATTTGGATGAACTCATTTTGAGTATGCCAAACCGATGTTCTTGTGTTGTTAGTGTTCGCGGTAGAAACACGGATTATTAATTGTTTAAGTTACCCAATAAAATTTTAGAGAAAACTGTTATTTCAGTCTTTTTTTCGAACTTTTGTGTTAGTGGTTCAAATGTCAAATATCCCTTTATTAGGAAAATGGCAAATTTCTTTATTAATGCAAAGGTGACTTGGTTTATCGTTACTGTGACAAACGAAAACACTTTATTTGATGAATCCTTAAAGAAAATTTTAATTAATATCAATCAGGAGAAAAGTTATTGCAAAAATATATGTTGATCCCTAGACACTTTTGATGTGTGTATGTTTCTAGGTCTCCTCTGATCGACGCAATATTGCTATTAATTACAGCTAGTTTACCTTCCAGAGATTCCCTCCACTCAATAACAGTTTTTTGTAAATCTGTCTGGATGGAGGTAGATTTCTGTAGGTCTGCTTTTATGCTTAAAAGTACATCATCACGATCGCACTCAGGTAGCTTGCGTTTACGACAGGTAACATTAAAGTCGGCTTTAGAGGGTGAAATATTCACCAATTCCGATTCAGAGAGTGACTGTTCATGTCGGAGCAGAGTTTTAGGCGGCGTGCGCTTTGGGTTGAACATACTGAATTGCCTGTAGATATGAAATAGCAACCAAATCTGGAGCGTATATAGCTCGTTGCTACGGCGTAGGCGCTCTCTGCAGTAATGTAGCAAGAGGAATTGTCTGCGGGTGGTTGGGTGCGCTCCACGCAACCTTATAGACGCGGTGGCACTACGGTCGACCGAAATAGCAAGCAGTCTTGCTAGCTCCAGAAATAAACACAGAGGTTACAAAAGTGACACCTTTTCCATAGGAGTTAGAACTTTTCACTTTAAATGGTAAAATCTTTAGAACGTCTATATATTCACACTTACGCTTATACACACTAACGCTTAGTTATTGTAGTTTACTTTAACCGTTGAACTGTTTAAAATTTTTAATAACTTATTAAAACTATTTTTAAAACCCAAATCAAACAGAGAAATACATATATTTTTTCTATAACGTACTACCCTTACGACCTACCTGATAATACTAATACTATAATAAGTTAATTGCAAGATTCTGTGTCGAATTTTAAGATGTCTCAATGGTAAATATAACTATTTACCGTTGCTAACTAAGTTGCTAACAACATCACTAAAATCACGGAACAAAATTAATTTTCTTTTCAAAACACTATTGAAGTCTTCGAGCATTGTACTCAGGTCCTCCGCGGCACAGTAGACAGAGAACAGTAGATTATCTAAGGCCGCCCGCAGAGTTATTTGCCTACTCTTGCGTTGAACCCTAGGGTTGTCACTTTGATCTAAATTTATAGAATAAAAAGCATATTATGATTGAATATTTTACCAATTTATAAATTTAGTAAAAATAAAAAGCCTTTATTCACATAACATTTATTATATTAAGTTACAAATTTGATACCGACAAAATTTTTATGACTACTTAAGTGTAACACTAAATTATATTCTAAAGCTCGTAAATAATGATAAATTTTAAGTGATGTGTGATATGGGAAATCGATATAACTGGTTCTTATCAGAGAAGATTGTAAGTGATGAGTACTTAAATGTAACACTAACACAATAATATTCACAAGCTAATAACTAATGCTTAAATGATATAAAACATGAGAACGTAAACAACAAATATGTAGTTCTTATGAAGAAGTAGACATTAGTAAAGCTAAGATTATGTATGGGTAGCGAATATTTAACAAATGATACCTTACTTTAATAAAACCGCAAAATCTTTTTAGCCTCATTAGTTTCTGAGGTACAATTATAATGATTGTTTATATGGGTACTGTGTAATGTTTGTTTATATAATCGGATAGCAACAGCTAGCTCAAATGCAACAAAGGCGCCGCGCCGCTCGCTTACTTGCTATTAAGAGCACCTCGCGTTGCTGTTGTCGACGCGCGCGTCGGAGGGATTAAAGGTTATAATGTTATAAATAAAATTCTACGCAACCCTAAGCGTTAGTCGGTCACATTTTACTATAATTTTATTAACTTAATATTATGATTAAGACGCCAAATTTGGATCAAACAACACATAAGACAATAGAATAAAAAATTATAGTAATTTGCAATATTGATTATTGTGAAATTGTCCTTATTACACTATACTCGACAAATACGTTTACTTAAACGATATTTCGTACTCAATCCTCTGTTTTATAGTAAAACTGGGCTTCTTAAAATAAACTTAACTTTAAACATAGTAGTCAGGAAGTAAATCTGGGAATACAATTATATGGAAAAATACGACTCGGGTACGCTCTTAATAAAGCAAATAAACTGTGAAACAAATAATACATATATCACATTTTCTAATAAGATTTAAGTTGTACTTACATTTCTGGTTCAGTAGTAAGTATGAAGAATGATAAGTCCGGATTTGCGAAATCATTATTGAGGCACCCGAAAACACTACAATATTTATTTCCCCCTTTTGAAGTCATGATACTCGTAATAATTAATATTATGGTAAGTGGCCGGCGAGAATTGACGAACGCGAGCGGTCATGTAATTTACGCGCGTGCTCACAGTCACGCGGCACAGCCCGTATTGCCGCCATCCTATACCATCCTATATTATGCCAGCGTGTGCGTAAAATCGCGTACCGACACGGCGCTCGGCGCGCACGCATACATTCAAACCGAGAGCGGCTCGTTTATATGAAGATGTTTTACTGTTCTCTGTCTATTGTGTCCGCGGTCTCAGCCATGACTTCGTTATTATCAGCAAACCGAAGGTGTGTAATGTACTCGCCATTGATCTTAATGCCCAGTCCTTTCCAGTCCAGAACCTTGAACATAGCCTCCAATGCAGCGGTGGACGGTTTCGGGTAGATCACATCAACCTGTCTGACACCACGCTGCAGAGATATTGGTTTCGAGGTCTGGTCCTGTATTCGAACTGATATGGTGGCGTTTTCGTACAAACCCTTCAGCGCTTCAATATACCGATAGTCTACTTGGCACCGCCAGAGAAACTGCAGTACAGCCCAGGTCTCGAGCGAATCAAAGGCTTTTTCATAGTCCACGAATGCCAAACAAAGGACAAGACCTATATACATATATCGCATGCTCCAATATTGCATGCTGCTCCGAAAAACGAGCTTCTTGCTGTGCCTGTGCTGGCAAGTCCTCTTGTGTCCCGTGGAACTATGGAAGGTAACTTTCTTAACTTTGAAGCGTGATAGTGCTCAGAAAAGAAAAATTGAGTGAACTTCTTCACGACCTAACATAAATGGAAATTGATAGTAAATATGTATCCGCTTTGAGTAAGTGTTCTTTTTATATGTAAACGCTAATCTGTTAGTTAGTGGCCTACGCAGGCTAACGGCAAACCCCCTTACGTTATAACCCAACCAAAGAGAAAATAAGCAAAAAACTATAGTTTAAAAAACTAAAAAAAAAACATGCTTTTAAAAAATATCAAACTAAAAAGTTAAAAATAATTTAAAAAAAGCGTGAGGCGCTTTGTGCCATAATTTTTGTAAGTATATTAAGCGCCTCACGCTTTTTTTTAAAATTATTTTTAACTTTTTAGTTAGTTTTTTAAACTATATTTATTTTCAACTTTTAAGTTCGATATTCTTAAAAAAAAAACGAACGAACGAACGTATTGAAAACGGTGGGACATTTTACAGTAATGAGCCGCTCACTCGTAGTCCAAAGAGTTAGAGACGGACAAACAAGCAAACAAACAAGCAAACAAGCAAGCAAGCAAACATACAAAGTGGAGCTAATAAAAATCATGTAAATAAAAGCATGTAAAAATAAATATTTTATTTGATTTTATCGTTTTAAATAAGATAGGTCTTTATTTGCATTTAGATAGCACAAGTGAAACAAACTGTACCGATCACTTTCCGACTGACACTATTACATCTTGCCGACGTCGTCACAACATATACGGGATATGATAGTTCATGTCCGACTCCTTTTAAACAAATTAAATTATAACGTCAAGCATTTCTTCAGGGAAATAATTTATTAAAAGAATGTTTGCAGAAACTTGTATAACTACACAATGTAATTAACGTACAACTGTTGATCAGAGACGTCTGTTCCGGAGTGTAATTTAGAGGTAGTTTTCTTTAAAAAGTCGGTGTGTCGCTCGGGAGCTATTTTTTGTAGATGGTTTCCAACTAAGGTGTTTTTGAATGGCTGACCGCTGCTGTAAGTTAAAACATGAAGCGGATCCATACATGAAACCATCCCATGTACCTCAACGTCACAGGGTATTTAATTTTGTTTCTGTATTATATAAAGAAATAGCGGCCGCCAGCGACTTCGTTTGCGTGCACTTAGTTATGCTCCGCACCTATTGGTCGCAGGGTGATTTTATAGAGTCTAAAGCCTTTCTCGATTAATTTACTATCCACCGCAAAAATATTTTTTCAAATCGGATCAGTAGTTCCTGAGATTAGCACGTTCAAACAAACAAACTCTTCAGCTTTATATATTAGTTAAGAGTAAGTATAGATTACATTAACAATCACACAAATATTAACCAACAACAGCTTAACAAGGGGCCTGTCAATGTCATTAAGGGGACATATCACGGAGTCTTAATGACTTCATAATTTCATAGCAAAAAAAGGGATAGTGCTAGCAATCATGTGTGCTCCGTTTTACACGCGAATCGTGATGGCATTAATCTGTAGCAGTTCTATAGGCCTATTAGTGCTCCAACTACAGAGCATTCGCTAGTCGCTCTCGCTCCCGCTCGTGAGTCGCGCCCCCGCAGCCGGTGTGCGGCCCAGGTGCGAAAGTTGTCCGCTTGTTTGACACTTTGCTGAATTTATTCCGGCGAGTAGGCGAGCCGACGTTTAAATTGCTAGCGGTGATATAGGGCGCGTCTCCATGCGGCGCCGACCACTGCCCTGGGCCGGTCATTATGTACTGTATAGCTTTATTAGATTTAATAATAGTATAGACGGTTCCTGCAGATGAGAGACGTGTACAAGGAAAGTGTTTTAGAATGAGACTTCTTCTTCTTCTTTGCAGCCTATAGAGGTCCCCTGCAGGACAAAGCCCCCTAAGTCTTTCCATAATGACCAGTATTGTGCTACTCGCATCCATCTGTTTCCCGCAACTTTCACCTTGTTGGGGGCCTCCTTACGCTGCGTCTTTGGGTACGTGGCCACCACTCCAGAACCTACTTTGTGTGACCTTGAGCCTTCGTATGAGGTCCATTGTAAGCGACCATGTTGCAGTCCCGTATGTCATCACTGACAACACACACTGTTCAAAGACTTTAGGCTTGAGACACTGTGGTCTTTTGGACAACGAGAAGATGTAATCGAGCTGGGTTCAACGAGACACCTCTTTTTTGAAGTTGACAGCCTCCGTGAAGTAGCGGTAGCGAACGCGGCCACTGCGCAACGCGTAGTGCAAATATTTGTATGCATGAATATGAATATTTGCACTGGTCTGGTCGTGTCTCGGAAAGCACGTTAAACCGTTGGTTCAGGTTGCCATACGAACAACTGATGGCAGTCTTTACGAGTTGTGTTGGAGCCCTCAAAAGTCCAACAATTGATCTGACTGCAATGCTTCATTATAGCCTTCGGCTTGTGGAGGTCAGGCAGCAGTCGCTTCATGGAAAATATCGAAGTTTAGCCAAAATCAGCAGTTAGGCTGGTAAAGCGGACCCCAGCCTCCAAAGCTGAAAAGCTTTTGATGCGACTAGGATTAACATTGAGATGATGATGATCTTTTTTTTTGAAGTTGGATTTACCTAGTTGGACTGTCTGTCCCGGGACTCGTGACTCGTCAGCAACTTCGAGTGCAGAGCAACCAACTAGAACTAGAGTGGATGTGCCATGGGATTTAGACATGATCTTCGTCTTATCCATGTTCATCTTGAGATTGACTTGTTAGGAAGCTCTGCTGAGGTCATCCATTATTTTACTGAAGTCTTCCAGGGTCTCTGCCATGACCACGATGCCATCTACAAATCGGAGGTTAGTTATGTACTTTTTTGTTTCTTATTTACATCAATGACCTGCCGTACCTAATAAAGGATAACCACGATATAGTGTTGTTTGCAGATGACACTTCACTTTTATTTAAACTGAAACGTCAGCAGCAGATTACTGATGATGTAAATAGCGCGATCACCAAAGTAGTCCATTGGTTTAATGTCAATAATTTACTCTTAAACGAGAAAAAAACCAAATGCATTAAGTTTACTCTACCTCACGTTAGGCAGGTGGAAACTAAAGTGTTGATAAGGGGCGAAGAATTGAAATCTGAAGACATCACAGTATTCTTGGGTATAACTCTGGATGCTAAGCTTCAATGGGGTCCACATATAGAAAAATTGTCAAAAAAACTAAGTTCTGCTGCATACGCAGTTAGAACAATTCGTAATTTGACTGATGTTGAGACGGCCCGTTTAGTGTACTTTGGCTATTTCCATAGCGTAATGTCGTACGGCATTCTGTTGTGGGGAAATGCCGCCGATATTCAAACAATATTTGTTTTGCAGAAACGAGCTGTTCGTGCAATTTATAAATTAAGTCCGAGACACTCTCTCAGAGAAAAATTTAAAGAGATTAATGTACTGACCGTGCCGTCTCAATATATTTATGAAAATCTTTTGTATGCTCATAAAAATATAAAATTGTTTAAAAAATACAGTGATGTCCATAATATAAATACTAGGAACAGGCACAAATTTATTGTACCTACAACAAGGCTCAAGAAAATAGGTGGCTCTTTCAGATGCCAATGTATACATTTTTACAATGGACTTCCAGAGGTGGTTCAAGATCTGAGCCTGAATAAATTCAAATCCTTTATTAAACGTAAGTTGTGTCAGAAAGCATTTTATAGTGTGAAGGATTATATTGAGGACAAAAAGGCTTGGGCTTGAGCTGCGTCCGATTTCTATACACTGATTTTTCTCTGATTTTTCCTCTTGTAGTTTTAATATAGAGGTAATTGTTTATGTTATTAATTCGAAGCCTGTATTACACACTATGTAGCCAAGCATATTGTACGTTACGGAATTGTATCGCTGACAGAGGTGTTCGGCACTTGTACAGCTACACAGGAGCTATACTTAGTATTCGGGAACACTGTTGGAGCTGCTGAACCTTGGACAAAACTATCTTAGCATTGTGTAGATTCAATTTCTTAGTATTGTATAATTGCATGGCAAACGTGTGAGCACAATGTACGAATGTGCTGTAAGGCATTTTTTTGTTGGGTTAGTCTTTTTTATTGACTTGATAGTGCTCTGGCTGTTGAGAGTATGTCATGCTCACTCAAATGTCTCGCTGATGGTGGCGTGTGTGTTGGGTCATTGGGTTCCCTTCAATATGGTTGAGCTGAATGATGCTGATCCATTCGTCATGTTCGTGAACGGACGCCGTCGGAGGGGACTGGTCATCTCTTAGCTGCCACGGCGTATTTTAATTTCTGAATTGATTTTTGTGTGTTTTCTATAATGGACGCTCTCGGCGTACAATTTATTTCTGCATCGTTCTCACACGGTTGATTTCAACATGAATGATGTAATCAAATATTTGTAACAATAGCTTGAAAATTTAAAAGAGTGTCCATGGAGTTTCTTGCCCGTTCTTCTCCTTATGTACCTACTCTTTGGAATGGGCGATTAGCTTCATCTTATTGACTGACCGACCTTCTGACAATTCAAAAGTGCCTGTAACTGGTTTATTTGAAATAAATGCTTTGATTTTGATTTTTTGATTTTTACTTGCCCTTGATGTTGATGCGTAGTCTTTTCCAGTCCAGGAGCTTGAAGACATCCTCCAATACAGCAGTGAACAATTTAGGAGATACACATGTACATCTCCGTGTCTCACACCACGTTGCAGTTGGATCGGTTTCGAGTCCTGATCCTGTAAACGACTATTTAAATGATAAGAATAGCTGGTCGCTCTGATTAATTCAGAACAATGATTTTGTTCTTTTTCTGGAATTAACTGACTGACACGTTATATGGCTTCATATAATTTACTTTTTTACAACGTATAAATATGTGATCTATCACGCCCTCTATACCTGGAGTTCTTATTTAGGTAATAAAGTTACTTACATTTCCGTTTCAATGTCTTTTTTTTTTCTGTTCTTCTTTGCTGGTATTTTGGCGTGGTAGCTGGCATGTGGTAAATAATTTTATTGTTGTTGTATTTTCTTGTGTTCACTATACATAGTACCTGTATAAAGTCAAGTGTTTTATTTATTGAACAGACAGCTGTGCTACTGAGGTTTCGCCACTTCTTCTTCCCAGCCAAAGCACTAGGAAGTGTCGATGGGTGGGCGTTTTGGGGGACTATCTTATGTAATATTGATGTTCAAAAAGTGCTGATTCTCAGCCTAATTTGAATAAATGACTTTTGATTTCATGGTACCGCACTTTATCACCTCGATGTCATAATCATAATCAGCCTATAATGTTCGGACACGGACTGTTAGGACACAGGCCACCTCTCAGTGCGAGAGAGTGGGCCGTAATCTACCACCCTGGACCAGTGCGGGTTGGTAGATGTCACATGTCTTCAAAGTTTTTGGCTCTAGGATATGCCGGTTTCCTCACAATGGTTTCCTTCACCGTTTTGGGAGCAGTAGTGATGAAATAATTTATATAAAGAAAAGCGCTTAATGGGGTTCGAGCCTACGACCTACAAATTGTATGTCGCGTCCGATACTACTAGGCCACCGCTGCTGCACCTTGAATTTCACAATTTGGCGCCACTGGAAAGGCTGTAGCACCGCCTAAGTCTCAATCGAATCGAAGACCTTCTCATAGTCCACAAACGCCAAGCATAGTGGTTTGTTATACTCCTCAGTCATGTCCTCAGTATGTAGTCTATGGTGCTAAAGTCTTTTCGAAAGCTTGCTTGTTCTGGAGGCTAGAAGTCAGCGAATCTGCGAGCGAGACTATTCGAAATGACCCTAGAAAACAGCTCATAGACATGGGTAGACATGGTTCAGAAGCGATATCGGTCTGTAGTTTTTAGGGGGGGAAACAATACCACCACGCTCCTGTGCCATGCCTTAGGCATTTTTCCTCTGAGAATGAAGGAATCAAATAGCTTTTCAAGCGCTTTAAGTGCCAGTCTTAAAGTCCTTTCATGACTCTTCGTGAATCAGATGCCTTAACAGACAAATAACGTGTCAGACTCACGATATACGCCAAGGAACAAAGGATCGAAAGTATTTGCAAGAGATTTTCTGACCCGAGATATTCTTCTGTCCTTTTGAATTTCAAAAATATTGTTTTTACCCCCTAACTGAATTTCGTTTGAAACCAAGAAAGGTTCAATGTCATTATCATTTTGACAGTTGAGTTTCTTATTGTAATTTGTTATTTTACAACTTCAACATTTTGTTTCAGTGGGACATTCTCTAATAAATCTGAATAATCGACATATTATCATAGGGGGAGGCGGGGTACATTGATACAAGGGGCACATAGATACAGTCAATATTCGTCGAAAACAAAACGCGTTAGAAGAGCCGTACGCCACTGATAAGGAGGTATATAGTAAAGCCTACACGCACACTAGCGCAGAGCAACGTTCACTCGACGACTAGCGACTAGCACGTAAAAAACTGTTTCTGATGTTCGCAACAAAATTTTCGTACTTTTCTTTCGGATGTAATTCTTCTAATGTATTTAGTGTTGCCTGTGTTATATTAAGACATTTGGTAAGTACATATCTGTCATTACATTAAATAGACTTAAATTATTTAATTATTTATTGCTTTAATTTTTATAAAATG
Organism: Sesamia nonagrioides; assembly: GCA_017933935.1. NCBI lineage: Eukaryota > Metazoa > Arthropoda > Insecta > Lepidoptera > Noctuidae > Sesamia > Sesamia nonagrioides. The sequence goes on from JADWQK010000289.1 coordinate 1,221,026, forward strand.
TTGACTTCGATTGTAGTAGGCAGGGGCAGATAGATACAAGTGGTCTTGGGGCACATTGATACCCCAATATTTTGTTGAATATACATGTATGTGAGACTTAGGTAATATATTTTATTTTCTTTATAAAAAAATGGTTTGAACATTTAAACGCAAGATGAATAGAAGTTCCATCAATGAAATTTCCGTGGCTTCTGCGATATCTGATGTGTTGGAAGAAAAATTATCAATAGCAAAAGCAGCGAATAAATATAATTTAAAAAAATCAATAAATAAAGGTCAGAAAAATCAATAAAACTTGTTTAATTTATAGGAATATTTCTATGAACCTAAGTACCAGTGTATGTACCAATGTACCCCGCATGTGGGGCACATTGATACAAATTTAATTTTTTAGTAAATAGGCTCTAACACGTTTTGTGATTCAATCTATCGGTTAATTTGTATGTAACAAGTTAACTGAATATATATTGAATATATTATGGTTATTAAATTGGATGTAACTATCAATAGATCTTCTTTTATTGGGTCTAAGTAAAAACTGTATCAAGGTGCCCCACTTCCCCATATTTATTAATGTATTTGGAACAGAAGGAAAGGACATGGCCGTTTTATTCCCCGCTATTGTACGAACAACGTTGCATTGTGAATATTTACATGCGTTAAACAACGCCTGTAAGAAGTTCAGTTTCTACATATGTTGGCATACTATTTGAAGATGTGAAACATTTGCTGATGGATTGTGTTAAGAACAAAGACGAAAGGGAATCTTCACCACCTGTGGTTGACTGGTAGAGAATGCCTAGGGCATTAAGTCCGTCTCTGTACAGTTCACGTGTGAAAGAATAATTAATAAATAAATGATTCTTTGGCTAGGGACTTTGATTTAAAGATATGGGACGTTTGACTTATCAAAAATATTTTGGCTCACCCTAATTCAGAAACGACATATTTTGTGGCTTGATTCAGAACTCTAGGCAGTAGTTCCCTCTCATATATGTTATTTAAAAGATTTTTTTTTAATAGTTATAAACTAGTGCTTGACTGCAATCCCGCTTGAAGGTAAGTAATTATGCAATCGTTGTTGATAAAGCGCGCGAGTTTATTAAGCCAATTCACTTAAAAAACTTAGTAAATAGGATGGAAGACGACAGTTGAGCGAGGTGATGCAATGTTTAACCCAACAGCACGACCAACGATGCTGCGCCAGAGGGAAATTGATTTGGAGACCCTCCACGACCAAACTCCCGACACAATACCATTTGGTGCATCGTATCCAGCACACATCGCAACACAAGTGACTGACCTGTCCCCGTACGGCTTCACCAGACATCATGCCGGAGCACGTCGAATCGCTTGGCGGCAACACTTTGTCTGATGGGTGGTAACTTCTGTCGGCGGCCGATATTATGGCCTACCACCGAGGAATGTGTGATATAAAGTACTAGTACATTGTTTATTTTTTAATTAAGTACTAGCTTTCCGACCGCGGCTTCGCCCGCGTAGAGTTCGATTATATCGCGCTTTTTAGATTTCCCTCGGGAATATCAATTTTTTCCGTGATAAAAGGTAGCCTATGTTCTTTCTCAGGGTCTAAAGATTGTCTGTGCCAAATTTCATCAAAATCGGTTGAGAGGCTTAAGCGGGAAAGCGGAACAGATAGACAGACAGACAGACAGACCGACAGACAGAGAGACCGAGTTACTTTCGCATTTATAATATTAGTATGGATTGTTTGTAAACTAAGTATAAGGTACAATGAGGTTAACGTATCCATGTAGATAAAAACCCTTATAAATATTGACAATTAAAAAAAAAAATGTGGCATATGCACAGCGGGTCGCGTACTGTTGTCCCGGCAAGGCGAGGCGGAGGCGGCGAGGCAACGTCTAGACTCTTGCGTTACTAGGTTTATGCTCTGTTGCGCCTCGTCAATCATAGTCACACGTTATTGTTGTTATTCACATTGTATTTTTGGAGAATACATTTTAAATAGTTGTTTAATAAAAAAAATATGATACATTGACAACACTTATCTCATCATTCTTCTTATATTAAAATTAGTAACAGGAGCTTTTAAAAATTAGAAAAACCCTTTTCGTAAATTTACTGGCTCATCTGTACAGACATACATGCATACAAAACAATGACCATCAATCATCATATCTACGGTTCATCTGTAACTTTGTATGAACACAGCTATGTAGAAACGTTTTTTATTACAATTTAATACAATTGATCTGACCCATTCTGCTCATACAATTGCATGTTTCTCTTACTATTCTACTATTATTTCCATTTCTGAAGACATGCAGATTTTTTGTAGCCGTAAGTTAAGTAGGACAGAGGTGCTATACAACGCGGGAGCGCCGCCCCTTAATAGTTGTTTTACAATAGTTCCCGACTGCCGGCTGCCGGCCAGGTGCGCTCAACCGGCTCCCGCAACAACGGCTTCACACGCGTCCTAAGTTAAATGCGGAAGCGGGTATCTGAAATGTGTGGATGTTTGCTTTATTTATTGACTTGAATGCGCGATAACACTTCAGTACTTAACTATGATACAACCGTAATCTGATCAACTAATTCTTGAAGTTCAGCACATAGCTTGATGTGTTCAATGCCTGCACAACGGTCGTTATCATTCATTGTCCAAACAACTTAGACAGAGAAGCTAAAGACTGGAACATTTCAGAGACTATGAAGCATATCCTCTAAATATCTCCGTTTTTATACGCTTTTCGTTACTCACTCGTCTCGGTGTCCGTCGGCATGCTCCCGAGAGGCACACGGAACTTAGTTAAGATTGTTTAGATTAATCCGCTCGGACTGACGGCGCGGCGTGCCGCGGCCATGGCACACGATTATACCATACAGGCTGTAGCACATAGCTACAGCCTGTAGGTTCACAAGCCCTGGGTGGCACTGTGACACTTGGGAAGGATTTAAGTTCTTCTCATATAACTTACAGTTAGGAAATTGTACGGTAACTGTACTTTGGTACATGTATGTTACATGGGGAAAAAATACTTTATTACTACACTAGTTGATACTATATTAACCAGTACTATACAATATGTAAAGAAAACCCTGTCCGACCCATAAGGATAATAAAGGTTAGGTAAACACTTGACCAAATATAATATAAAATTTTACATAATCATCACAGTAACAATAATAATGAATTTTGAAATAATCTTTTTTTCCCGGGTATTAATTCCAATTTCCCCGAAATTTGATAATTTTTAAAAAACTGACAACTCCATTTGTGACGGAGCGAATAGCGATGCGACCACGTGCCGCATGCCCCGCCCCCGAAGGGGGGCGGGGCTATCGGGTTGCCTACCGCACATGCATTAAGTTACCTAGCTTTTTCGAAATAATATTTATTTTTTTTGGGGGATTTTTTTTTAAGTTTAGCCCGGCTTTGTAGGCATTATTAGAATCAGTTAACGATACCTAACAATACCTTCACGGATCGGACAGGGTTTTCTTTACATATTGTATAACTGCGGATACCCACGGATAGCGGCGGCGCTTCTCCGCCTTTTAGCTTCCTTGATAGCCCACGCGTAGGTCTTCTTCTTCTTCGCCGGTCCATTCTGTGCCGTGTAAGTGTCCGTTACACAATGTGGCAGGGGAGCGCCGAAGAAGGGCGGAAAACGCCCTCTTCCGCCCCCCATGAATGGGTCCAGGGACGAGGGACATGGGGAAGTCCCCGCCCCCTATTCGATGGACCCCGAGGCGGAGGCGCGCGGGAGTGTCAGCGCGCGCCTCTGAGGCGATGCACAGGGTAGCTTAACACCCCACTACCCCGTGCCGGAGACGAGGTCCGGACAGGCCGGGCCAGCACGAGAGTGTGGGGCTGCGGAAGAATTTAGACTCCCGCGGCCCCACGCGCGCTCGTGATAGAAGAGACACCGGGGTGGTTTTAGTCAGTAAAAGTCTGACAGACCCCGTCGCCCACCCTAGGGCGGCGGACATCCTATGAGGATTTCCACGCCGAAAAAAAAAGGGGGGGCAGGAATTGGCTATTGACTAACTCTGTCGTGTTCGGCGGTTCGTGTACTTGCCACAGAGCTGGTTCCGAAATGAAGGTTAGAAATGAAGCCAACTCGACTGACTTTGAAAAGCATTATTATTTCATAATTTAATTATGAAATAATATTAAAGATGTTATCATGTTGACAGTTGACATACTAACCAGATGAGAATAATCATCACGCAACACGACACGACACAAGATGTGACATAAAGTGTACACAGCGACACAGTTACTGTTGATGACAGAGCGACGCGAATTTCTTTGTGTAGACGTGTCTCTATGTTTAATCGTGTACAGTAACGTACACATAAACTAGTAAAACGCCTGTTGATGCAAAAGAGCGATCAACGATGCAAAATTTCTTTACCTACTAGTGTTTGTTTAAGGTGCGGGTGACTGTATGTTCTACCTTTAAACGCACCACACATTATAGCTACAACTTCAGAGAATAACAATACTTTACATCATTAACGTTGATTGAAACTCCAGTTCAAAGTTAAAATAAACGTGTCAAAATAAACGCTTGCTTCGGTGACAAATGTTAAACCGTATACTTATTTCAGCATGTCTAGGAATTCAGCACTTCATAAATTCAGGCTACAAAACATTCAAGAAATGCTGAAAGATATATAATGGCGAGTTGTGCTGAAGGTATCTTAGTGTTCACTAACATTCGTTCATATTTCGAGCTCGCGATAGCACGCTCGCTCTATTTAATATACTCTTGGTTACTACTAGCTGGAAAGATGCTGTATGTGAATGATCACTGCAACGAGTACTTAATATTGTACAGACGACAGCATATCAAGCTACTACAATCTGTCAGATTTCTTTATTAGATTTTCAACTTTATTTCTAAAGTATAGAAGTAAATATAGTAAGGGTCAAGGTTGATTGGGAATTTTTGACAGTTTCGGGTAGCTTGACCTGCTGTCGTCCGCACTATACAAAATTTAGTAACGTCTTCTCCTAAACACAACGCACAACAGATAACGTTCATCGTCTTCTAAAACCGCTGCACGCATGCGAGACAATCATCGCCATCCAGTGGTCCAGTCCTCGTAACAATGAAACCATTTCCAGATACAAAAATAATTAGTGAGCTTTGAAATAATTGCAACAAACATAATTTCTATACACCAATATTTCTTTACTTACAAAAGCGCTTAAAAAACAAGCAAGAGAGAGGCAGAGATTTACCTGTACAATTAGTCAAATGATGCCGGGAGGTGGCCAGCAAACAAATTAAGAAGTAGGCGGAGCCTGCGAGTGCGCGTTTAAAATGGTTATATTTATCTCGGCAGTCATGCTGCTCACGTCCACACAACACAGCTTGGAGTTGCGGTCAACGGATCGCACCAGGCCGGCTACACGTTGCGGTTGGTGAATACAATTTCAACTAGTGGATGTGCTTCGGAAAATGGTTGACTTTGAATTGGCAATGATATCGGCTGCATATCCAGATTCACTATACATGAAAACATACTACGTAATTACACGAATGTCCAGGAACAATGTACAAGCTTTAATTCTTCTCTTCGTATACGTTTATTAAAAATCTTTCAATCGAGCGCACTATTGACTTATAGTCGAATTTGAGCGATACAATTTTATAATTTGTTTTAATCGACACAACTCTGGGGATTTTGTTAGTTTTGTATCGGTAATGGAAGATTCTCACAATAGCTTGAAATCGAATAGCAAAAGTATCCTATGTGGGGATTTCAACATGAATAGTTTAGAAGTGACTCCTTTATGTATTAGACTCCCCAATCTGTTTAGTATTTAATTTAATAAATATACATTACTAAAATTTTATTAACCTTTTTTGAACATACTTGGATCACGGCATCTTGGCCAAGTTATCTTGATAAGTTATTATTATTAGTGATTGTGATACCAAAAATAAATTTGTGTTAACTGACTTACCATCCGACCACTGTGTTTATTAGCTACCTTCTCCTTGTCATTGCATAATTTTAACCGCATAAATTTTAATGGCTTAAGTATACAGTTAGTCGCTGCAAAATATTTAATATAATATATTACATGAGCTATTATAGCTTATAAAATTACACTATCCATAGTAGAACACAAGAATCTTAATTAAATTTCTGGTGACCTTTTTGATGTTGTGCAAAAGATCCAAATTACTTTCAAGACGAATACCATTAAGATTAAGGGATTGTCTTCTGTTGGTTTTAAATAATTAGGATATTCACAATTATAATACCAGAAATAAGGACAAACTACAAGCCCTCAAAGGCATACTCATCATCATCATCCCAGCGTTAATCTCAGTCGCATCCGAAGCCTTTTCAGCTTTGGAGTCTGGGGTCCGCTTTACCTGTCCAACTGTTGATATGGCTAAACATCGACATTTTCCGTGAAGCGACTGCCGTCTGACCTCAACAACCCGAAGGCGACATCGAAGCATTGCAGTTAGACCAATTGTTGGACTTTTGAGGGCTCCAACAACCCGTAACGACTGCCACTAGATGTTCGTATGGCAACCGGGACCAACGGCGAGGCACGACCAGACCAGTGCAAATATTCATATTCATGCATACAAATACTTGTACTGTGCGGGGATCGAACCCGCGCCACCTTGCGCCGCGGCCGCGTCCGCTATCGCTACGCCACGGAGGCTGTCAAAGGCATACTATCATAGAATAAAGAGAGGGAAGTACGTTATCTTCATACAAACGGACCGCGCGCGGCTTGTATGTGTGCGCCATAGTATCTATGCGTCGCCGCACGCACACCTAAACACAATATTAGAGTGCCTATGACTGCGCTAGTCGCGGCTAGCACGGAACGAGGTTCGCGCGTCACGGCTTTTCGGCACATTAGCTTTTAAAAAATGATCACATAAACTGCAAAGTTGGTATGTCTATTTATGAACAAATAAAAGACTTATATTTTTCAAATTATATTTCTAAAAGTTATTTACAAGGATACGGATATATTACACATTAAAGTTTAATAACAACGCGTTTCGTAATAGTCGAAACCGAAGAAAGTAGGTATTTTTCTGTAGCTAATTTGTAATTTTGTATTAAATGTGTGATTCAATAGATGTTATGTTTGTATTATTTATATTTGTATTAATTAAAAATAAAAATAAATATGGTTCTTTATGTGTACAAAACTAAAAATAAAAATTACAAAAAAAAAACTGACTAGTATATGTAAACTAAATACTAAGCAAATAATTTAAACATAAGCTCTTAGTCTATAAATATTTGTTAGCGGTTTGGGCGACAACCGTAACCGACGAAGCGCGGACAGTCGTCAACCCTAAGACAGTAGGCAATTAAATCGCGGATTGGGTCGCAGATAACCTACTTCCCCTCTTTATTCTATGATACTATTCTGTTAAAAGACAACAATAGTTGGTCTCCTTGATTAACTCAAGACAATGGCCCAGATTCTCTTATTTCGAGACTAAACTAAAATTAGGTTCAGTGTACTTATTTACAGACTAAACTAAAATTTAGTTCAGTGTACTTTTTCTTTCTATTTCATTAAGAAAAGGACAGAACATAAAATATTAGTATAGTCCTGTTTGACCTTCAGGCGCGTTACCCCAAGGGGTAAGCAGGATGTACCACAGCTACATTTTGCCCATTACTTGCCCATAGCCAGTAATACAATATCAAAGCGTATCGAATCCAGAGCGAGTGAATGCCCAAAAAGGCGGGCAAAGCAGCAAGTAAAAACTAGCCAATAGTCCATTATAACGCAATACCAAAATCACACATAAAAAATGCGATGAAAATCCGCAGCGTTTTCCCCAACGAGTGCGCGGCGCGCTCCGGTGGAACTTCCACAACAGTACAGACGGCCGTTTCCATACTTTTGCTGGAGATTACCTCTTGGGCCGTGACAGCATTATTCGGGTAGACCTGGCCCGTCTCTAGAGTATCTCATAAAAGTATTTCTGGACTATTTTCTCTCAAACGACTAGTCCTTTGTATTCGTTTTATATTGTTAGGTATTATTTATATTTGTATTATGCATCGACTACGGTGAGCACACACAGCTTGGAATAGTCCAAGCTGTGTGGGCTTACCGTAGTCGATGCATGCGATGATCATAGGATCATAATTATGTTTTCTTAGTGCTATTTCTGTGCTATTTTGGTTGAAAGTAGTTTAGAGTGTATCCCTTAGATACCTTTTTCTTTGTTTGGGATGGGAATTCATCAAATGACCTCTACCACTCTGGGCGGAGCGGAAAGGCGTATCAAACTTTTACTGACTAAAACCCACCTCTATTCCGTCACTTGCCTGTCAGGTCAGGGCTAAGGTTTCTTTTTTAACCAACCCGCAACCCTGACCCAGGAGGCATCGGCCTTCGGGAACCCCGTCACGACGTGCTGACATCTCTTTGAGGCGCGTGTGAAACACAACGCGCCGTTCACTCGAGTCTGGTCCTTACCGGACGGCTCACTGCCCACTGCTCACTGCCATGCACTCTCGCTCCGGACCATGGCCTGGACCAAGGTCGGACGCGAGAGATCGCCGCCGATGCTGCCACGACGACACGGCGATGGTCTACCCAAGCCGGGTAGACCTCCAATCCCTTAGGTACCTCAGCCGCCATAGGAAGATGATATATATTTTTTAAAGAATTTATTCAAATTTAACGTTTTTATTTATTTATATAATTTGAACGATTCCGATAATATGAACATGAATTTGAAACTTGTTCTTGAATTGTACCTGCCTCACGGAACTGCCTCACGGAACTTATTTCTGTACATTACGAAAACTTCTCCCGGCACGTCCGGAGGCAAGAAGTCAAAACTTTACCCAAAAACTTCTCGTATACGTGTTGTCTAACATAAACAGTTCATTTATTATACAAGATACAGCGCTTAAATTAAAATTAAACAAATAATGTCGTCAGGTGCAACATTACAGTATCTGAATGCCGGTCACGGCTGCCCCCGACGCGTGTCGAGCCGCGCCGAGCATGCCGGGCGGTGCCGGGCGGCTCCGAGCGGCCCTGAGCTGCTAAGCCCGTGACTTCAACTTCGCCAGCTCGGAGCAGTTTATTTTTATAGATCGCCGCGAAACTTAACTAACCCCGTCAGAAAGGTGCAAAATCAAAGTTTAAATAAAAAGTCGACGAAAGTATGTAAGATAATGCAAACTGCAAAAGTTTGGTTGTTAGGTCCCTTCAGACATGCAACGTATTCAAATTAGTTTTAGAAAGTACTTGTACAGGACCCGTAGCGTCGGTTTGTTCTTAAAGAAATCAAGACTTTATATAAAAAAGGAGGTAGGATAAATACGAACTTATAATACTTCTTCTTGACAAACAAAATAGACAATAGTTTAACGACTTGTTTTTTGACTAGGCTTAGGTGACGCCGTATTTTCAGATGGTATAAGGAGCGCAGCATCAGAAATATCAGAGATATCAGGAGCGCAGCATCAGAAATTTAATTTACCCTCCAACATATTCTCTAACCCAATATAGTAATTATGTCTTCGACAATTTCGTCTGAACATAATCTATATATTTGCTCGGGTAAGTGTTGCACGTGGCTGGCTACATAATATGTATATACAGGACAGAACCGAGACATATCCAAAGTAAACACGACAAGACTGCAAAACGAACCGGAAAAACTATTTTGCGACACCTCGATCACACGATCACACGGGAGTACCCTCGACGCCCCCAATAACCGCTATATCGAATCATAAACCCACGACCAGTCAAACGAGGCCCTTCATCTAGAAGAATGCTTCTTAGGTGGTGATACAAGAACAGCTCGAGTAAAACTGGTGACTCAAATCTCAACTTGACTCTAGGGAGTGCGCGACCAATGCGATCCCGGCGTCGGGAATCTTATCCCGCGATTGGATCCCGCGACTGTAATGAGCCCGGGAATAAATACCGCCGGTAATATTCCCGAACAGATTGCTGAAGAAAATTACATTGTGAACGCCTTGAGGACTGGCCGTAAACATGTTTTGGATATTTATCCGAGCGGCTCCCGGCGGGCGCGCCTGATTGTGGCGGCGTGTGGGGAGCACGAGATTGCTATTAATATCATCCACATCTGATCTGATGTTATCTGAAAATACTCCAGTAATCACACATCAGTCGAAAAGTAATTCTTGAACCGTTTGGAACTAATACTCAACACAACAATACAGATTTGTACTAATCAAATTAACAAATTGAAAATTATTTGTTTGTTTGTGAGGTTTATATTAAATTTCTCAATGGGCATGTCAATAGTAAATTAAAGGAGGCGTTAACTGGTGAAGTTGTATAAACAGCAGGCTGTACGTCATTGGTATACTCACCAGTGTAGGTTGGCCTCTTATACTATTGAAACTCCGTTTTGTACGGAGTTTCAATAGTATAAGAGGCTTGGTCAGTTTAAGGTCAAAGTATTACCAACGTAGTAAATACTCACTAAATAAACAATATATTCTAGGATTCAATATTCCATTCTTATTAAAATGTCTTCGTGTTCATAAATTTATTAGGATCTTGTACTCAAAGGATAAAAACCGATATGAAAAAAATATGTTGATATATAAAAACAGATATGTTGTTTTCCGCTTAAACAACACATACCATAATCATTCTTTTTTGTATAGATAATGTTAAAAGTGATAGAAAAAATGATAAAGTGGATAGAACCCTTCATGCGGAAGTTAGACTTGGACTTGGCTGGTTTCGTAAACGAGGTATGGTTGATGTTTGTATAAAATATCAGTTTCTTTAGGTAATCTGACACTATGGATTACCATAGTGTCATATTACTAGAGACAGAGAGGTCTCGTTGACAAAACAAGCCCCGGAAACACTTAGAACCAATAAACATTAAAATTTCTCCCCTTATCTGATTTGTTCGACCCGAAAGGAATCAGCCAGTGCGTGCTGGAAGATCCTACGAGTTCCAAGAACGTTAGCTTATTTGAAGGATAATAATCTACCAATTTTATGTAAAGTAGAAAGTATATTAGCATCTTGACAGCCTGAGTATTTTGTGGAAATTGAGAAAGATATGCAAATTATACCTTATTGGTGGTACCTGCCGACGTAATAAGGCAGTGCCATCAGCCTTCAGAGATTTTAATCAATATTTTTTTTGTTAAAGAGTCACAGGTAGACACCGTGTAACACACAGATACACAGACCGTGCAGTACAGCCACGTTATTACTTATACATGTGAGTCAACTGGAATAAACTGGACTCAAATTTAGACTCCAGGCCATACTTAGAAATCTTATATCGATGGGAAACCTTACACCACTTACCCGGCCTGGTGGTGCGCCTTTTCAACGCAAAACCTAAGAAGCCTATAATATGATTATTTCAACCTATTCTGTCAAACTAGTTTTTATTCATTATAAAAATAGCAAAACAGTAGGTATTGAGCGCGTATCGCTTCCCGTGTACATAGCGCCATAATGCACACGCCAGGCCGCACACTGAAGTCTTCTATTTGCGCGGGTCGTAGATTTGATTCCAGCATCGTAACAAAAACTGCGAGCTACAAATATTTGCATTGGGTCCGTGTTTGGAGTTATTTATGTTCACAATGTCGCCCGCCACACGACTACTCGAAGGATGCAGCTTAGAGCCGTTGTTTATATATTTTCATTGATTGAGTTGCTGAAATCGTTGTCTTTTCATTTGATTGTGTTCTAAGCTGGTGATTGTGAACGAAAGAAAGCTTCTGGATTGAAATGATCTTAATTGGTAGTCAAGACAGGTCTAACCCCTTCATTAAAACAGATAGGGACAGCAACCGCTCAGAGATATGGGTCAGCTACTTATAAGGTAATACGTCTTCAAAGGTCGGGGACATTTACGTCGACAGAATATATAAATATTTATGGGAAATATTTCCCAATGATATTGTTTCGAAAGCGTGAGTTGCCAACTATTGTATTGGAACAAGGGAAAAGGTAAATAATTCGAAAAATCGGGAAGACGTGCCCAAGTTTGTTCGGACAACTTTAGACCTACAACTATTTATTTATTGTGCTAGTGGGCTTTACGACTTACGAACAACAATTTTCACTTATACACATGCCGTAGATCTTATAAGAAATGGCATAGAGTAGAAATTGCCTTCGTCCGTTTGAATAGGGAAGGTTGTAAGTGGTGTTAGTAAGTTCTCGAGCCGCGCACCTCCGAGTTGTGTACAAACACAAATAAACATATTTTGTTAAGTAAAGGTACCGTTGTTAACGCGCCGTGATTTGTTGTAATATTCATTGTTTAATTCAAGTTTCTTTTTAGTTGCAAAGTTCGCGATCCCCCTCGAACACTCGCGGAAACAAATCCAACAACTATATACAAATACCAATTACAATTTGAATGTCTACGAAATTGAATGTGTTTTGTTGAAAACTCTTTCCAAGAACTTCGTAGGAAAGTTGGGTTTAATGTTGCGCTATATATCAATATCTACAATATGATATTTGAAAATTTCTCAAATGTGTGTTGTCTTGTGTCGTACTGAGTAGAATCCGGACCTAACTTGAGTGCTGCTTCCTTATCTCAACCTGTCTCCTACACATGTCAAATCTATCAAGAGATCAATATAAACAATTTTCTTTGAGTTTAATCAAATGTCGCTCTCATACACAACCATCACACTTGACGTTGAACTTGAGGCTGTCAGTGAGGATCTATTATTTAAAAGTATTTTGAGAAATATCACTCAAGTTGTCATCAAATATCACTCAAGTTGTCATCAAATATCACTCAAGTTGTCATCAAATATCACTCAAGTTGTCATCAAATATCACTCAAGTTGTCATCAAATATCACTCAAGTTGTCATCAAATATCACTCAAGTTGTCATCAAATATCACTCAAGTTGTCATCAAATCAATCTTAATTTCAGTTAGGTTGACACAAATTTCTACACATATAGGTACTCAAATATAATGATTAATCTATTCTACAATTATTATCCAACAAAGACTAAAAAAAAAAATCTTAAGCAAAATATAACTTAATTTTTTTTCACTTTATTTTATTGATTATACACATTTTGTATAACGTCGCTGCTGGTATACCCACTTCGGTGTAAGAGTTAAAGTGAAATACAATAAAACAAAGGATGATTATAATGTAGTGAATATGGATACTAGTTCTGCTTGTTAAAGATTAACGGTAGTGCAATATATACCCAATTCCTGAAGGCCGTCTTTCGCCATATTGTAAAAAATCCTGTGATTACACATTCCTAGGTGTACAAGTGAACAGTATTGTTATTCCAATGTATCCTTTAGCGCCACAGTAGCAGCGCCCCGCGCGGCGCCGTCCGGATTTGAATGCATATTATATGAAGTGAATCTGTACGATGTCGCACAGCAAGTAGCTGCACCCTCGTTTTAAAGTCGTAATGGGAAACGTATCTATTTCAAGTATTTAGGAAAATGCCTGACACTCACCTTGTACGAACATAGATGAAAGAAAGATTTTGCTGGAAGTTTACAATAAATAAGTTAGGCACATTTGTGCTTCGAGTGCATACCTAGGTAGGGCAGCGGATTGTACGAAAAAGGCTAATGAAGGAACATAAGTGTTAGAGATACATATGAGCCGACACTGTTACCAAAAGAGATAACAGTTGGAGTTCGGTCTTTGCTATATCTATTTATATTTTGTTTTTATTTTATAAATCACCTTTCTGAAATTCTCTTCGTATGTTTGTGAAGCATCATTTCCTGAACTTTTCAAATAACTTGGTTGTGTACAAAGGATTATGATGACGTCATAATAGCCGACTCTCACAAAACATTCGTCACTTAGTATCGTACAAAAAGTGGCGAGGGTTGGATCACATCACATTATATCACGAGTAGTACCATTCTAACTCACAAGTGATGCACAGTACCAGGAACCGACAAAAGAAGAACGACAATAAAGGTACATGTATAACTATAGTGTTCAACATTAGTATGGTGTTCAAAAGATATCAAATGCATTGCAAATGCCCATTAATACCCTTTCGATACGTGCCTATAACGTGTGTAGACTAAGCTACTGAAAAGCCTTTTAGCCAGACAGTGTCATGTACCCTCACCAATAAATATATTTTGATTACCTTGTTATTTAAACTATGAACTATCTACGGTCAGGGAGAATAGACTGGTGACACTCATAATCCTTTTCTACCATATAAACATATATATACTACTACTATAATCGCGAAAGAGAAAGCTTGTATGGATGAATAGATATTTGGAAGCAAGAATGGATTTCTGTTACTCTTTCATACTAAAACTACTAAACAGTATCGGATGAAAGGTCTGAAAATAGTCTATAACACAAGACATTTTATTCCAATGTTCTCACGGGAGCGAAATTAAGACTGGTTAATTCACGGTCATTTACTATCAAACTTTAAAATGACCGAAATTTTAAATACAAAAGTAACGTTGACCGCCTGCCAGCGTTAAATATATTAACAGCTCAAAGATGTCATTAGAATTTGGTACACAGAAGTTACCTGGTTAGATTTACTCCTAAAGATTATACATTCCGGCTGGATCATTTTTGAAACTCTTAACGTGGTAAGTCACAGCCCAGAGCTGTGGAACATTCTTTATCTATTTAAGCCTTCTGCATTTTTGTATGGGCTATCAGCCAGCGGGCGGCGGGCGGCGGCGGACGCACAAAACAAACACCGCTGATAGATGGTGATAGATACGCGCTGTGCACACAACTCTGAGAGACACCGGCAGCGGCTCGCCTCTGTGGACGGAAATAAAATGATGCGACGATCTCTTGATAAAGTTAATTGGAGGAAACTTTTACACAACACACATGAAAACATAACAAATGCTTCCCATAAAGCTGGTCACGAGCTCTGCCTATGCAATCATTATTGCCGTGATAACAACATATATGTCGTGGATAGATGACACTTCAGAGCAGCGGACGAGGCCATCTGACAATTTGATTACTAAACGAATAATCATGTGATCGGAAATGCAAGCCAACCCCAACGCTTGACACGATCGCCGATGGAGGAGATGCAGCGAGGACAGTAGAGGCGAACAGTCGAACTCAGATAGTCTTGGTAAACAGTCAGTACCTTGCACCGGTTATTTAAATTATATTAAATTTAGCTTATCTTTTGGTCAGAGGACACAGTACAGTGCCCACACCTACCTAAAGTACGGAAAGTCGGATCCGCTATTCAGAGATATTTACCCTTGAAATGATGATTGCCGTGATATTCCACATATGTATATTTATACTTATAATTATTATAAAATATATCCACAACACCAAGAGCCTTCCCAGAATTATCTTAGCCAGGGTTGTGGGTTGGATAAAATAGACACCGTAACCCTGGCGTACAGGCAAGTAAAGAAACATGGGTGGGTTTGTATCAGTAAAAGTCTGACATGCTTTTCCATTCCGCCCAGGGCGGGATTAATTGCGGGGATCATTTAATTTTGATGATTTCCCACCCAGCAAAAATGTGATCTTAGCGAGAATCCCATTAAGAACCATGATCATCCAGCTGTGTGGGTCATGAAACACACTTCATATTGAGTTGAACTTTAGACTATGGGTGGCGGGTATTTAGAAACATTAAAATCGTGAAGCCATAAAAGCTCAAAGTCAAAGCAGTAAGTTAGAAGTCGACGCGGAACGAGGGCTATTAACATTGTTATTGGTGTACGGAGGCAGCAGGTACCGAGAGGCGATCTGTGTTCCCTCTGAACGTTAACCGGCACATTTCTAAAGCCTTAATACATAGTGCTCGTGCAATATATTGAGCCCATGGAAAAAATATAGTGGCTTGTTTTGTGGGGTCTCGGTGGTAGCGAGGAATTCTGGGCTTGTGAATTTATGGGACTTCTGATTATATAATATCGCGCAAGAATAAAATGCAAAATGTATGATAATTAATTTACAGAATATATTAAAATGATGTATAGTAGATATATGTTGCAGCTATACAAAATGTAATAAAAACCCTGTTGTTCCTTCTGCCTACGTTTTAAGAACCGGTATACGGATGTAATAAAATACATCATTCATAAAAATTGTTCAACAAAAATTATAATTAAAATGAATATTTAATTATTAATGTTGTAACCTTTAACTGATTTGTTACCTCTGCAATTCTGCATGAAGAAACTAGACATCAGTAGAACGTTCCCGCCAATATCTTTAACTTATAAAATCAGATATTCTAAACATTTTTTCGAATGTGTCGATTTTAATAGTTATTTGATTTTGACCCCTCGACTTGACTATGATTACTTTTTCAAATTATAATTTCATTAATGATGTGCTTGTAAGTAAATATATAATCCCTGAAAGGAACAACAGGGTTGTTGTTACATAGTGTATAAAATTTAGTAAACTGCCTAGCCTTTTTATTAGCCTAGGATTCTTTCACCGCCAGCAGTGGTGAGTCCTTTCACCGCCAGCAGTGGTGAGTCCTTTCACCGCCAGCAGTGGTGAGTCCTTTCACCGTCAGCAGTGGTGAGTCCTTTCACCGCCAGCAGTGGTGAGTCCTTTCACCGCCAGCAGTGGTGGATCCTTTCACCGCCAGCAGTGATGAGTCCTTTCACCGCCAGCAATGGTGGATCCTATCACCGCCAGCGGTGGTGGATCCTTTCACCGCCAGCAGTGATGAGTCCTTTCACCGCCAGCAGTGGTGAGTCCTTTCACCGCCAGCAGTGGTGGATCCTTTCACCGCCAGCAGTGGTGGATCCTTTTACCGCCAGCAGTGGTGGATCCTTTCACCGCCAGCAGTGGTGGATCCTTTCACCGCCAGCAGTGGTGAGTCCTTTCACCGCCAGCAGTGGTGGATCCTTTCACCGCCAGCAGTGGTGAGTCCTTTCACCGCAGCAGTGGTGGATCCTTTCACCGCCAGCAGTGGTGAGTCCTTTCACCACCAGCAGTGGTGAGTCCTTTCACCGCCAGCAGTGATGGCTCCTTTCACCGCCGGCATTGGTGAGTCCTTTCACCGCCAGCAGTGATGGGTCTTTTCACCGCCAGCAGTGGCGCCGCGCTCCAGAATCGAACCCGTCGCTTTTTAACACTTTTAATGGCGTGAAAGGCCCACTATCGTCGGTCGTTAATCCACTATGAATACGTATTTCAGAGCCGTGGGTTTTCGCCCCTTTCCTCCCCTCTGCCCGCACAGTAACTTCACCCCTGCTGTGGTCCGTGCAGGTAATGTAGTGACATTATTATTGAATTATTCGCATGTGACAATCCTGTTATTGAGCCTTCTGACAACGAAGCTCATTGTGAATCATTGGTAAAGAAAATCAGCAGGTTATTAGTGACATCACCACGAGTCGATCCTAACCATATATAATAATTATGTTGTGATTATGTAAGTTAAACACGTCCCCAATTTGAAATAACTTTGTAAAGCCAGCTATATGAAAACGCACTTCAGGTTCTTTTTATATATTTACTTTTCAGATGAAGTCCAACATCCCACTATTCCCAATGTTAGTGTACCTACATATTTGTAGCATAGTTAGTTGTTGGTAGTAACTATAAATTAATAAACAAAAAACAACAAGAAATTAGTAATTTGGTTATTGATAAGTGTAACATTTTCATTGCATTTCAATCTTTATCGTCATCATGGATACGTTAAAAATTCCAGTAAAATAGGAATATGAACATCATCATGGCAATAACGCGGCACAAGCGGCACGCAACATAAACGACGTTTAGAGAGCTAACATTACAAACCAACGCACCGCCTGTTATTGGTTTGCTCGCTTCCATTCTGGGAATTTCGACCGGAAAAATGAAAGTCGCGGTCGTCCGGAGACTTAGGTCGATGACAAATTAAATGCGATTGTAGATGCTGATGATACACAATCTACGACTGAATTAGCAGCAGCTTTCGCCGTAACCGCCAAAACAGTATTAGTCCATTTGCGTCAAATTGGCAAGGTAAAAAAGCTTGAAATATGGATGCCCCACAAACTCAATGATCGCCAGCGCGAAATACGCATCGGGACGTGCCTTGCACTGCTCCACAGACAAAAAAATGAAGGAATTTTGAACTGGATTGTTATCTGCAATGAAAAATGGATTCTCATTGATAACCGCAAGCGCTCAGAAAGTTGGTTGGATCCTGGTTCAGCACTTAAACAATGCTCTAAACGAATCTTACCCCTAAAAAAGAGACGGTCACTGTTTGGTGGTCTAGCGCCGGTGTATTCATCACAGCTTCTTACCAACAGGGATGAGCATTACTACAGATGTATACTGTGGAGAACTGAACATAATGTTGGAGAAACTGGCACATTTCATGCTTCCAACCAACATTGGTCAATCGTTCCTCTCCGCTGCTCCTGCGCGACAACGCGCGACCTCATACTGCACAGCAGCAGTCTCAAAGTTGTAAGAATTGGGGTGAAGCTCTCCGTCATCCATCCTACTCACCAGACCTTGCGCCTCCAAACTACTACTTTTTCCAGAATTTGGATAACTTCTTGGCGGGAAAATTTCAAACAAAAATACTTTTAAAGAATTTATTGCCTCCCATCTAGCTCATTTCTTTAAGAAAGACGTCAATAAAATGCCCCTGCGTTGGCAAAGATACATTGATTGCATGGATGGTTACTTCGATTAATACAAAAAAAAGTGTGTGTGTCAGCTCCGACGCACGACTGGAGTTTACTCCTTAAGTACGAGAAAAAAAAATAAAAAAATATTATTATTATTATTTTAAAAATTATATATAAAATAAATCATAAAAAATTAAAAAAAATATAAATGCATACTAATGAAAATTTTAACCAATTTTAAGAAAGTTGATAATAAAAAAAAAATTATAAACATTTTTTTTAAATTATTATAATTATTTCTTTTTAAATATAACATTATCTTAATAACTAACAAAATATAGTTGTAAAAAGATAATTATGCCACTTTTTTAGATTAGAAAGTTGCGCACCAAAGGTGCGCACTAAAATACACACATCAAAAGTGTCTAGGGATCAACATATATTTTTGCAATAACTTTTCTCCTGATTGATATTAATTAAAATTTTCTTTAAGGATTCATCAAATAAAGTGTTTTCGTTTGTCACAGTAACGATAAACCAAGTCACCTTTGCATTAATAAAGAAATTTGCCATTTTCCTAATAAAGGGATATTTGACATTTGAACCACTAACACAAAAGTTCGAAAAAAAGACTGAAATAACAGTTTTCTCTAAAATTTTATTGGGTAACTTAAACAATTAATAATCCGTGTTTCTACCGCGAACACTAACAACACAAGAACATCGGTTTGGCATACTCAAAATGAGTTCATCCAAATCACGCTGTGGAATGGCCGCCCATGTTCGTTGCAACAACAAAAAAAGGTCTTCTTGCGACTGGATACCCTCCATATTCGGCAGAGCTCTTCTCTGTAGCATATCCCATGCATGCTCAATCGGGTTCAAGTCTGGCGACTGAGCAGGCCAGGGCAGGACATTGATGTTAGCTGCGGCGAGAGTCTGTCTTACAACTCTTGCGGTGTGCGGTCGTGCATTATCATGCATTAACTGAAATAAGGGACCGATTTGCACTTGTAGAGGAACGATGACGTCTGATACAATCGTTTCAGCATAAATTTGAGCGTTGAGGTTGCCTCTGATCCAAATCAACTCAGTTCTTCCGCCGATCCAAATACCCGCCCATACCATGATGGTTCCACCACTATAAGGATGGACTTCCTGGCAGGATTTTAATCGCTGTTGGCGTCCAGGGGTTCTCCAGTGTCGTATACGTCTTGTATCCGGTCTCATACCAAAACGAGACTCATCAGAAAAGCACACGAAACGCCATTGTTCTTCTGCCCAATTTCTGTGTTCAAGAGCCCATTGATATCGAATCCTACGATTGTGCATTGCTATAGGTGGTACCCGTAGCGGTCTTCGGGAATGAAGGTTCACTTCATGCAAGCGGTTTCTGACTGTTTGGTCGCTAATTAAGTTCCCTGAAGAGTGATGAAGCCTCACGGCTAACATCATGGCGGTTATTGTTGGAGCTCTTCGAGTTAAGATTTGAATGTATCGGTCTTGTCTCCGTGTGGTGCAGCGATACCGTCCTCCATGGCGCTCAGCCACGGTACCAGTGCTTCGGTAACGTGTCCAAAGTCGACTGATAACACTCTGACTTGTATTCAGAGCTAAAGCCACAGTACGTTGCCGGGAACCAGCTTCTATCATTCCCACGGCTCTGAGCATTTCTTCCCTGCTTAAATGACGTCGCCGCTCCATAATAACGTTGGTTTTAATCAGTAGTAGGGAAACAGTAGCACTAATAATGTCTTCAATGCGTTGTATGTTTTTATAGGGAAAATATTGACAGCTGATTTTCATCTTTTACTCGAATTTGATTCACAGTTCCTGATTCAAATTATGAAATGCACCAAAAAGGATCCATATAAATTTATAAAATCATAAATTTATTACAAAGCCACATCTCAATCTCAAGAAATCCGCATAAAAATGCTTGATCCCTAGACACTTTTGATGTGTGTAGTAACGCCTAAAATTCGTTACTCGTTAGTAGGTTTTACCCCTCGGATTTTTCTCATACCGGGCGCCTTATATATGAAAATCGATTCTTAAGGAGTAAACTCCAAAAAAAGGTTTAAATTTTTTCATACAAAACGGCAATTTCATAGGTAAATATTTTGTGTTAAGCTAGCCCTAAGTATTCCTACTTGCTGCTCCCCAACAGATTGCGCTCTTAAGTTTAGACTACTCACAGCCTGTATCTACCTAGCACATGTGTGTACACATAGTGCAATAAACCAATAACATAACAGTTTAGTGAACCGCGTCAATTTAGTGACAGTCACCGGTCCCTACTTCGGAGTGAGCAGGCAGCGTCACAATGTTGCCACAACACACCGCCGCCGTTAAATATTTAATAGTCGCTCATTACCTGTGCAGTCAGATGGCAACACTCGTTTGATAAGGCTGGCAGCTGGCTTCAAGCCAACATTCAGTCATCAAGAGTCAATGAATGTGGATGGCATAAGGATCGGCGAAGGCCAAAAAAACGATCGATTGTAAAACCTATATGTAGTAATACAAGATGGGAAGGAGATCAGAACGATTTATAAGAAGGAACTTGCTGTGTCGACTCCGGGCTTATTGAGATTGCAGAGGGATGATAATTGTATTTTAATCCCAGGCGATAATGTTGTTGTTGATAGTCCTGTCTGCGTTTTTAAATATGACGTCTTGGGGCGTCCGGGTGCAACCAATATGGCAGCTGAGTTTTAAGATCGCACCTTAAAACCTGGCTTCCACACACCTATGAGTAAAAGGGAAGACACCATAATGCCGAATCAAAACTCGACAATCATGCAAAATAAATAAAGTCAATATCCTTAAATCAGAGCTAAGCCCACAAGTTGTTAGTGCTTAGTAACGTAAGATCGTGCCTGGATGCTATTTTAGTGTTGTAGTATTTGATTAAGCATATATCTATTACTATAAAATGATTGCTGTCAGTCCGGTCTGCTAGCTATTATTTTTAGGATACTGTTACGAGTATAACGCAAGCGTTGCAGTAAGGAAGCCGCTATGTGTAATAACCGGGTAGTCTACATTCTATTGTACTGTCTAGTACATATTGTTTAAATGAAAGCATACTAAAACAGAGTTGCCTCGGTGGTAGGCCATAACATGGGCTGCCGGCAGAAGTTACCACCCACCCGACAAAGTCTGATGGAGCCGTACGGAGGCCGGGTCTGAGCAGTTGTGTTGCGATGCGCCAAATGTTGTTGTGTAGGGAGTTTGGTCGTGGAGAGTCTCCAGATCAATCTCCCTCTAGCGCAGCTTCGTTTGGTCGTGTTGGTCTTGGGTTTAACATTGCATCACCTCGCTCAACTGCCGTCATCCTTCCTATTCCTTAGTTTTTTACGTGAATAGGCTTAATAAACCAGTGCGCTTTACCATGAACGATTGCATCACTGCTTACCATCAGGCGGGATTGCAGTCAAGCACTAGTTTATAATTTAAAAAAAAAAAAAAAGAGTGATGATAGTGGTGGTTTGCTCTGTATGCTGTATCTGCGTGCTAGCCATTGTAATGAATACGTGTTCAGTAATACTCCTTTATTGTATAAACTTAAGTCTATTTATAATACATTATTAATATAATATTGTCATAAGCATATTGATCAAATGCATATTGCACATATAGAACGGACATTTCAATCTTTACAAGTAAACAAAATTCAGTAAAAATAAATTAATTTTTCAACACACTTGCTCATAAAGTGGCTCTATGGTCACCGCAATTAGGCACATAATGACAACCATAATCAAACTGTGACAAAAAAAAAACTATAACTCACTAGTGAGTTATAGATTATAGAAAATCCATAACTCACTAGTGAGTTATAAATATATTTTAAAATTTAATTGGTTGTTTGTTCAATTTAACAGTGCATTGCTTTACAGTGAGCAGGCAAAGGTATCTTAGACCATGATAGCCTCGTCTTGAATTATCTTATTATAAAATGCAATGCAAAAATAAAATACGCCTTCACAAAATGGCGTCTTCCCGCCATCTTTTATTAAATTTAATTGGTTGAGTAGCTTTGTTCAAAAGTATTTATTAAAAAAAAAAAGAAAACTTGTTCAATAGAACAAATAAATTAATGTTCCTATTGCTTATTTCATGCAACTTCTTATATAAATAGATAATTTTAAATCGTACGTGTTTAATAAATAAAACTTTCACTCATATATAACTTTTGTTTTCTCTGTAATAAGAGTTTAAATTCTCTCATTTTGTACGTGGTAGTATAGGCGCAAAACCTATGCGCGGAAAATAAAAAAAAACTCGCTCCTTTAGTCTGTGGCCGATTGCAATGCGCGCGCATAGGAAAACTGATTATTTTTCCCGTGATAGTGAAACATTTTTCACAACTCGATTTCACTCTTGCAATTAATATTATAGTTATTTATTAATGAAAATGTTTACAAGTAGGTACTAGTAGCGAAGAAAATGATTTATGTTGTACACCGCCCGATATAAGATGTGAAGCTCTTAACGGTATGCAAAGTTGATACCTGAAAACTCCAAGGAAAAATATCTAATATCTTACCAAAATTTCATAAAATGGCAAAACAGCAAGAATATGCAGTCTTTTTTAGAAAATGTGTTCATGGCGTACTTTAAAGAATTATCTTCTAAGTAGAAACCTAGCTCTTTGTGGTGTTTATACTCAATGTTAAAAAGTACAATGGAGTGGTCTTGAAAACATACTCTAATTTGTCAGCTTATCTAAAGAGACTTTATTGAAAGAGACGATATTTAAAAATTTATAAAAGAAGCTTCAGATAACCAATATCTGGCTACTAAGGTTAGTTAAATTAATTTTAAATAAGTATCTACGCGACTTCAGCCTGTGTCGTGTGTTCAATTTAATTATTGTTTATTTTTTTCAGGTTGCTTTAATATTTGGTGTTACAGGTGCCTGTAGGATACAAGAATTAACAAATATAACCGTAATAAACATAGAGAACCATGGCCAGATGCCTTTAGTGAAGATATCTATCACGATCACGCTCAATACCGAGGTCATTCACCATACACGGTCCATTCTATGAAATTGTTAAGAAGTATGAAAGTACTAAATAAAATGAGTTTTTGTTTTTATTTTATTTACAAGTGTGTTGAAAAACGTCGTATGATACACGTTTGTATTGATGATTACCGTTCTCGGCTCTCTTAAGACCCTCGCCTACGGCTCGGATCTCAATAGCGCCTCGGAGTTAATCACCAATGTTACACACTAGTACCATAATGTACTATTACCTATTTATGCGTCTGTAACTAAAGACATGCGTGACATAGATGCGATGTGCCTACACTAGTTTGTACTCGAGCACGACTTGTGTACGAATGTTTCAGATGTCACTATACTCACTGGATATTGCTTTTCTTGTTATTGGTACAAATGGTTGTTTTTGGCGAACCACTGATATTTGTTGTATTAAAACTGAAATTAGATATTACCTCTCTGATACGATGTTGTTGCGACTTTCAACCTGTACAGTCAATAATATTTTATAAAAATGAGTGACCGTAAATTAAAGTTATTTTATCAAAATGTTAGGGGTCTTAGAACGAAAACTTTGCAATTTTACCAAAATGTACTAAACTCGGACTCTGACATAATATTAATTACAGAAACCTGGCTACATTCAGGCATCTTAGATTTAGAACTTTGTGATGATAGATACGAGGTTTTCCGCAACGACAGAGCGACTCTAACACAAGGAGGAGGTACGATGATATGTGTTAAAAAATCATTGGCAGGTAAAATACGTTCTGAATGGTCACGCTCCCAGTCAGAATATTTATGGATTACTATACCCCGAAGTTCGCTAGATAATACTTTTCATGACTTACATATTTGTATCACATATATTGTTGGAGGCAAAAGTGATCAGGCCGTGCATATCTATAATATCATTAACTCAGTATCTAACGTCAGCAAATCCTTTCCTAATGACCACATTCTCATTGCGGGAGATTTTAATTTACCGTGTATTAAATGGTCACAGTTGCATACTACAGTGGCACATGAAGATTACTCTGATACGCAATTAGCTGCTGAAAAACTTCTTAACGAATTTAACATGCTTTCTCTGAGCCAATTTAATCTTATTGCTAATCCTTGTCTCAATGTTCTAGACTTTCTAGAATTTTTGCAAATTTCTTTCTAACTATATGCAAATCTTCGCTGCCCTTAGTTAAAGAAGATATGGCTCATGCCACCTTGGAAATAGAGATAAGAGATATATTCATACCCTCCTTGACCAAAAATATTGTCATTAAAAAACAGTTTCACAAAACGAATTATGACATTGTAAATAGAGAAATCAATAACATTCAATGGGATAATATACTTTATGAGGGCTCTGTTGACGACGCAGTCTCGGTCTTTTATGAGTTTATTAACAATTTAATCACACTTCACGTACCAATTTCTTATACTCATGAGAATCGTAGCTATCCTGTATGGTACTCTAGATCTCTTATAAAAATAATTAAACAAAAATCAAAAGTGCACGCGAAATGGAAAAGATTCAAGAATCCTAGGGACTATGACGAATTTGCATTTTTGCGCTCACGACAGAAAATCTTACAAAAACATTGTTATGACAATTTCATACAATTATCGCAATGTAATATCAAACGTAATCCAAAATTAATATGGAGCTTTGTACACTCAATGCGTGGCACACGAGGAAAGTCCGGATACCCACGAGCACTGTCAAACGGACACGATACTTTCGATAACGGTTCGAGGATTTGCCAAGGTTTTAGTGACTTTTTCCAGAGCGTTTTTGTTCCCCCCACTTCAATTTACCCGGAAACTGAGTTTCTTTCCACCCCCCGAGGTGACAGTAGTTATGTTCAAACATTATCGATAACCTCAGACTTAGTTCTTAAATATCTGAGAAAACTTGACCCCAAAAAAGGAGCAGGTAGCGATGGTATACCCTCCGTATTTCTTAACAAAAGTGCAAAAAGTATTTGTAAACCATTTTCAATAATTTTTAACAGGTCAGTAAAGGAAGGCATCTTTTCAGATAAATGGAAAGAGGCCCACATTATTCCAATCCACAAGAAAGGGTCTAAGGGAATTATACAGAACTATAGACCCATATCTATACTTAACGCTGCATCCAACTTTTTGTAAAAATCATCTACGATACTATCTATCATACCATAGCTTCAAACGTCAGTGAGTTTCAACACGGTTTCTTGAGTCGAAAATCTGTTTATACTAATCTTTGTGAATTCTCAAATTACGTTATTCGTTGTATGGATCAGCGAGCACAAGTGGATGTCATCTATACGGACTATGAAAAAGCGTTTGACCGTGTAGATTACTTTATCCTATTAAAAAAATTATATACTTTGGGAATTCAGGGAGATCTTTGTCGCTGGATTACGTCATACATATCTTATTAGATATGTATGACGTACCACCCAACCAACCCAATACAACAGCCTCTCGTCTATTGACGAGAAGCTGTTGTATTGGGTGGTTTCAAATCTAATTACGTGAATATATCATTCGGGGTACCACAGGGATCTCACTTAGGCCCTTTATTTTATAATGCTTACCTATATGACTTACATTCATGTTTTACGCATTCAAAACACTTACAATACGCCGATGACACTAAAATATACTTAAAAATTTCTAGAATTGATGATTGTCTGAAAATTCAAGCCGATTTAGATTGTGTTTCTGCATATTGCACCTTAAATAGGATAAAAATAAATGTTGATAAATGCTCTCAAATGATATTTACTCGTAAAAAGCAGCCTTTTCTTTTTAATTACATGATAAACTATAAATTACTTAACAGGACCAGAGAAATTCGTGACTTGGGTATAAATTTAGATAGTGCATTGGCACTAACTAGTCATATTAATATCATCATCGACAAGGCTTACAAAAATCTTTGCTTCGTCTTACGAGTTTGCAAACCCTTTAGTGACATAGGCTGTGTAAAGATGGTGTATTATGCTTACGTAAGAAGTGTCATAGAATTTGGAAGTATCATATGGAACCCACAGTACAATATACATATTAATAAAATAGAGCGTCTTCAAAAATTTTTTATAAAATATTTAAACTTCAGACAAAACAATTTTTTTCCACTTACAAAGAAGCATGTAAGCATTATCGTATTGACACTTTGCAAAACAGAAGAACTATATTTGACTTAGCATTTCTTCACGATATAGTTAACACAAATCTCGACTGCCCTTCTTTGACGTCACTTATATCTTTAGTCATACCTCGATGTCGTCCTAGATATACCATTCATAACGTTTTTCATGTTCCATTGAAGAAAACAAACTACGGGAACAACGAATTCACTTCACGAGTTATTAAAACATTTAACAAATATTTCAGCGATATCGATATTTATACCGTTTCGAAATCAAAATTTAAGTTGCAAGTGCTTGAGAGGCTGTCGACATGAATTATCCAGCAGGAGTTTTTGTGTGTGTGTCTAAATATATATATATATATATTATATGTATATGTGTGTATGTTTGCATGTATATATTAAAAAAATAAAATGATACATTATTGTTTTAAAAGTTAAGGTCATTTTTATGTTATACTTAGCTATGATATCCTGTTACTGGCTTTTATGAATTATATTTGTTTAAGTGTAAGCATCTATGTAAATTGCTATTGGATATCTTAATAAAATAAAATAAATAAATACTCCATTGGCGTTAGTTTTAGACAAAAGTAGTTCATAGAAGGAAATATGCACAACGTTTCATTTTCTAGATGAATTTAAATATTTTTAAACGTTATTAACTAGTGCTTGACTGTGATCTCGCCTTGTACAGTTATTGATGGTAAAGCACAGCAGTTTGCTAAGAAAATGAAGACGCAAATTGTAATCAGACGGGAAGACCGCCGCAGGCAAATTGTTCCAGTCCCTCGAAGTAAGGGGTGTAAAAAAGGAGACAAAACGCTTCGTCCGGATCGTAGTAGTATCAACAACGTGTGAAATGCCGCCGGACCTGCAATAACGCCAAGTTTCCTAGCAGCCACCTTGACTTTGGACTCAATGGACCGCCCAAGGGATTTCGAGGAAATCTCAACATCGGTCGGTGCACTCCAAGGATACAAACCAAAAAATATGAGCAAAATTAAAATCAAAAGTCTTTTTTTTTTGGGACAAAACCTGCCACACATTTCCCACCCACTGCAACTCCTGAAAGCTAGAATCAACAGTGGAGACCGCCAGAAAAACGCCGAGCGATGAAGCTCGATGAGTCCCGGAGAAACGATTCAACTGCCTTGGGTCCCGTAACGAAATTAATCAGAAAAGAATAGCGGAGGAGTAAGAAAAAAGATATTTTTTCCACTTCCCTCCATAACAAGCAGGAGACAGAACAGAACTAGGCCAATCGGCACAAAGGGACATTATTGCAACTGGAAGAAGCCCAGATTGCCAAGCACCACGGAATAAAATTTGATTAAGTTAATGGGTCCTAGTAGGTATGTGCTGTTACAATTGATTCCAATAATAGGTATGGCAAAAGCGCCTGAACGCACGGAAATTGGTTCTAGTTTCTACAAGGTCCGTATAATAAACGACTCCGGATGTAACTTGTACACTATCCAACATAATATCGCGTTCATTCTGCCAAAGAACACAGGAGTGTGTTCTTTGGCACAAGATGTGATGTGCGGACTGTTCAAATTCACAGTTCGATGTAGAACATTGGCACAAAGGCGAAGAAACAAGTTTAAAAGAATACAGTTTACTGTTAAAGTTGCCATGACCTGTGAGAAATTGGGCAACGTAGTGATCAACCTCCAGCCATGTCTTAGCCAGCCGATCGCCAACGGATGGAAAGAATAGATGAAGGTCCTTGATGGAATTATCCCACCTACTTTGCCATTCGGATAAGAGGTCCTCCCAGACGGCAGTCTGAGGTTTAAATAATCTAGAAATTCTATTAATTTAGGCTGAAAATCAGCACTTTTTGAAGGTCAATATTACATAAGACGGTCCCCCTAAACGTCCGCCCTTCGCCACTTCCTAGCCTTCTTCGTGCCAAGGTAAACGGGCTTCTTATGGCGTTGAATAGACACACTTGCGTTTTGGCGGCGTTGAATGCTACAAGATTGGCTTTGTCCCAGTCGGAGACTGCCTGTAGTGCAACATTCGTACCCTCTACAATCATTAATATGCAGCAGGAACTGAGTTGCAGAGAAAATAGATCATTACCAGACATCTGAGAAACACAAACATTAGTTGACATGGGCTTCAATGAACATTCGTCGACAACTAGGTACTCGGAGGACCATATAGTCAGGAAGTCTTTTACCCAGTCAGTCGGGTCAGGCAAATGCAATACGCTGGAAGTTTACTCAAAAGACCAGTGCCATACCCGGTCTAACGACTTCGAGACATCTAGCGAGACTACAATCGCTTCCCCATTTCTTTCGAGGGCCTTGCCCGACAAGTGAGTATCATACCTATACTAGTAGGTCCCTAGTTGGCCGATTGCGGCGAAACCCTTGCTGTCGGTCACTGAGGAGATCATTACCTTCCACGTATGCCAAGAGGCGCGAGTTAAAAAAAAACTCCATAATCTTGCAGAGACAAGGCCAGTTCAAGAACTTCTCAACTGTTTACAGAAGGTATCTTGTGTTTGCAAGTCATTCATTTATATTGATGAGAACTTTGCACCCATATGGATTATAATAAAAGTCTGCAGTAGATCTGATGATGAAGATCATAAAAAGTTGAGGGAATCCCTCAACAATTTACAGCACTGAAGTTTAACGTAGGACAACCACTCGTCTCTCAACAGTCGTCATGCTGATGCGACAATCAATGAAAATCAGGAGACTGAATTTTAGTTACGTAATCTCTAGCAATGTTTTTAATTAGAAAATTACGTCTGCTTGTGAGCCTATTACCAACTTTGTTGGCGTCAGCGTCTAGTTTGAATGAATGCAACTGATCAGTAAATACTTATCACAAGTAAACAGGTAAAAATAATTTTCTTTTTTTAGTTTTAAAAGTAACAATAAAAAATTTCGGAACTGGGTGGCAAAAATGTATACATAAAAAACTAAAAAGACCATGTACATGACATGTATACTCGTTTTTGCTACCGACTTATGAAATTAGTTATTTTTTACTTAGTAGTGTTTTGTTGGAAGTCAGTTTTTTTTTTTTATAAATTGTTTCTTAATGGTATCGCGAATAGAGTAAGGCAAGTTAGTTCAAACTATATTAATGTATTCATTTAAATACTGGAGGTGAGCACAATCGTAAAGCTTTGTTTTTCCAGTTTTGGTGCACTAGAAAGTAACCAACCTATGAAAAACGTTAAGGAGCAGTACACCTTCGCCTGTGCTCATACGGATGAGCTTTTAAGTGTGAAGATAATTAAACTGGCTGAGTTAAAACTTCAGCGGGTTTACAACCGCCGTCACAAGTTTTTATGTGTAGCTGTAACATTTAACTTTGAGCACAAATTGCTTCAAATCCGAGTCACATCTTAATGTCAAGTAACATTAGTACGACTTTCGGAAAATAATGCCGTCAATAGCGATTCAATAATAATATGTTGTCATCATAAGCCTTCCTCACTGCGACTTCATAGACTTTGCTACAAAGACATAGAGTTGAATTTAGCTTGACATGTGGACGGTAACTTTGTGTGGGAAAAGGAAATTAAATCACTAAACTTGTTACTGGAGGCAAGCCGTGCCGGAGCATACCATCCTCTTCTAATAATAAGCGGGTGAGCAGTGATTAAAGTGCGTTCTCAACCCTCAAGACATCATCAAAGGGAAATCCGGAGGGACTTAATTCATTGGGAAAGAACAGTCGTATTAGCGGGAAGTGCATTGAGTCGTAGATAAACGTAAAGGAACAATGGAACCTCCTAGTTATTGGTTCAAGTCGGGTAATTGGGCAAACTAGAGGTGTCGAGTGTTGTTGACGGTGGATTGTATACTTGCGGTGGATTTGAATAATGCTGCTTTGAAATGTTGTTATATTATAATGTGTAAATCAGTTGATCTTATTTTACATTTCATCGCCTTACTGCTTATAGCTTCTTGCTGGTGAAGTGATCGGTATAAATCAGTTTATCTCCGCCGTACTCGGTTAAGTACAGTTAGTTTTTGTAACCTAGCTTTTACATTCGTACGATTTAATTAGTTTTTTGGGGTTATTGAAAGAACCACTTAATGGAAGTATTTTATCTTGTGGGGGTAGCTTTGAAAATTGTGTCAAAGTGAGCATCGCATATTGAAGAGACATCGCGCCACTACAGGTAATTGTACTTTATTATAATTTACGATAGTTAAATATAATTTCTAGGTCATTCAACTGAAATAATTTTATTTAGTAATCACTATTTTATAAAACTATTCACAGAAAACAAGTAAATTGCAAGTATTAGTGAAAATATATTGAAGTAAACATTACTGTACTCGATCAAGTACAGCGGCAACATGCATGTAACAAAAACCTTTATTTTGGTTACAATTTACAAACGATGTCTTCCAGACATTTTACGACTATTAACAATTACAAGCGGGTAGAGGAAGCTATTCAAGCTATTTTTGAAGACAGTGATGATGACGCCGACTTTGATGACATTATACCTCCACCTCCAACGTGGTGACGGTTGAAGAAGAAGGACCTGATGAAGACTTAGACGACGTTCCAGGGAGCATTGAAGTGTTCGTACATAATAATAATTCTGATAATGATGACAGAAATGATGACGAGCCGTTAGCCAATAAGCGACTACGACGAGATCAACAGGAAGGAATCCCTTCTTGGCGTAAGTGCCAACCAAATTATTCTACAACACGAAACTTTTGAATTAGATCGAAGCAACTGGCACAGATCGTGAGAACAGAACATAAAAAAACCTGCCAGGTGCGTGTCGGACTCACGCACAAAGCGTTCCGTACCATTAATTAATGAAATTAAAGGATTTAAGTTATTTGTATGATAGATTACGCGGTAATAAGCGGTTTATGATTTACGAGGTATTAAAAAAAACTACTTACTGGATCTCGTTCAAAACAATTTTCATTGATATATTTTATAGTAATGTAGGTAAATCATATGTTTTTTTAGATTTTTCATTTTCTTATTTTAGAAGTTAGAGGGGGCCAACCTTTTTCCACTTTCGAAGCGTTTGTTACGCAAACTATTCGGTTTATAATAAAATATTTAAGAAACCTCGTCATCATTTTTGAAGACCTATCCATAGATACCCCAGACGTATGTGTTTGATAAAAAAAAATTGATTTTCAGTTCTAAGTATGGGGAGCCCCCAATATTTACTATTATTTTTTTTATTTTTGCATCAAAATCTTAATGCGGTTCACAGAATAAATATTCTACCTACCGGGTTTCAACAGTATAGCTCTTATAGTTTCGGAAAAAAATGGCTGTGACATACGGACGGACAGACAGACATGACTAATCTATAAGGGTTCCGTATTTTGCCATTTGGCTACCGATCCCTAAAAAATCCATAAAAAAGAGATATCAAGAAAGATGAACGAGCTGTTTATGATTATCTATTCGACAGAACAAATGAGTTATTGCTGGTTAGATGGAAAGGTAACAGCGTTTGTACGATGATAACAAATTACGACACGATTGAACCATTAGGCGTGGTAAAAAGACAGTGTCCTAGAAAGACTGAAAGAATTGATATAGGTATTCCTCGTTGGTTTCAAAATTATAACAGAGGAATGGGTGGAGTAAATGAACTTGACCAATCCATATCTCTTTACCGAATAGGGTATTTGACTAAAAGAAAACCTATTAGTCCGTCAGTCAGATTTCCAAAAAATACTAGACACGTATATTTTGTTTTATCAAATCTATAAAAATTGACAAATACAAAAGGCATCAAAGATCAGGAGTGGTGGCTGGTGACGTCACTGGCCGCTAAAAAGTGTAGCGTGCAGTGACGTCACACGAGTTTTCAACGCGCTGTGTCGTCTTCATTTTTTGTTTATATGAAAAAAGAAAAAATACGTGTCTAGTATTTTTTGGAAATCTGACCCACGGACTAATTAGTTTTTTTTTAGTCAAATACCCTATTGCGAATAACGAAAAAAATGGTGGTGGTTTCTAAATGATAGACATAGCTGTAGCTAATGCTTGGCGTTTATACAATATGTAAGGAAAACCCTGTCCGACCCATAAGGATAATAAAGGTTAGGTAAGCACATGACCAAATAAAATACTTATAAAATTTTACGTTATCATCATAGTAACAATACTAATGAATTTTGAAATAATATTTTTTTCTCGTGAATTAAGTCCAACTTCCCCGAAATTTGGTAATTTTTAAAAAGTGAATAGCGATGCGACCACGTGCCGCGTGTCCCCCGCTCCCCTTTACCCGCGCATACAGGCCTGAGATGTTGCCTACCGCACATGTATTAAGTTACCTCGCTTTTTCAAAATAATATTTATTTTTTTAGGGGATTCTTTTTTTAAGTTTAGCCCGGCTTTGTAGGCATTATTTGAATCAGTTAACAATCCCTTCAAGGATCGGACAGGGTTTTCTTTACATATTGTATATTTTAAGCCACGATGATCATAATTATGGACCAGTTTTGTTTAGGTGCAATCTTACAAAATACTATTTGCTCAAGCAACCCAAAGCAAAAGTCGGTCCTCATCTTCAACAGTGGCTTGGGTCACTATTCTCAAATACGAGAATACAACTGGGTTATGAGATTTGTCATGCGAGAGTTCGGTGGCAATGTAAAACCTGCTTGAAAACACTGTGCATAGAATGAGAGTGCTTTGAATTTTTTTACCGCTAAGTGGCCAGTGCACTCATACGAGTACACCCTTCTAAAACTTTCCAAAATAATAAAACGTTTCTTTTTTTTGTATTTAATTATGTCAATGTAATTAGAAAATATAAGATTTGGGTTTAAAATGCCGCTAGTTTAATTTTGGCGTTTAATGGGATAATTAAAACAGCTTTACTAAAAAAAAAATATTGACTTAATTTCTGTCAATCAAATCGTACTGGATATCTTGTCTTCACTCTCGTGTAATTATTGATGGGTTTGTATAAAAGTGATACCATCGCCCCGCGTGTGTCTAGTGTAGTCTATTTAGTGCATTGTGCATGTAATTGTAGTTTTTAGGTCATAAATTTTCTTATATCCCATGTGGTGACGGGCTTAGAATAGTACCAACCCATATCCTCCCGTGGGTGGCCGTAAGAGGCGACTAAGGGAACTCTCACCAGGGAAGCGGGCGGCAGCGCTCCTCCTGTGAAATATTAAACCACTGCGATCCCCAACCCGCCCGCCAAGCGTGGGGATTATGGCAAACCCCCCAATGATGAACACAACACATCCCAGGCCCCTAGTCCCCGGCAGCTCCGCTATCCCAATCTACGGTAGTGGACTCGGTTACGGCGGAGCAAGGGGTGCTAAGAATCTCCGGAAGAGATCCGGCTACCATCACCAACGACGACCTTTGGCCCTGGCAACATATAATACGCGCACACTCCTGTAGTCTGGCAACCTGCTCTATTTCCGGGAAGGCGACCAGCTGTCTCAGGATGGCGTCGGGTTTATTGTCCACAGGTCCCTCGTGAACAACGTTGTTAAAGTCGGGAGCTTTTCGACTCGGATGGCGTACCTTGTACTCAGAATAACCAAACGATATTCGTTAAAGGTTATACAGGTCTACGCTCCGACGTCTAAACACTCCGACGATAAGGTGGAGGCTATGTATGAGGACGTCAGTAGAGCCATACATTTCTCCAAAACCCACTACACTGTTGCCATGGGGGACTATAACCCAAAACTGGACATGCGAGAGGCGGACGAGACGAAAGTGGGGCTAAATCCCAGAGGTCAGATGCTAATGGATTTCATGGAAAAAGAAGGACTCTTTGCGATTAATTCTTTTTTCAAGAAACCATTGCACCGCAAGTGGACCTGGATTAGCCCCGATGGTCAGACCAAAAACGAGATAGACTTCATAATGTCAACGAGAAGGCAAGTGTTCAACGATGTCTCCGTGATCCATGGGGTTAAAACCGGGAGTGATCACCGTATTGTTAGAGGCATCTTGAACCTCAACATTAGGCTCGTACGCTCACGACATAAGAAGTCTACGCTCCGTCCAGCGTCAACCCAACTCCAAAACCCCGAAAGCTTTCAGATCGAACTGCAAAATCGCTTCGAATGCCTCGTTGAATGCGTAGATGTGGACGACTACAACAACAGGTTTGTGGAAAACTCCTCCGGACGGAAGGGTTCAAGTTCTACAAAACCCTCCGTTCAAAAGGACAGAAGAAGATCTCCGATCCCACCCGTTCGCTAATGGAAGAAAGACGGGAGGTGGTCTTAAAATCCCCTGATGACGCTTCACGTATCAGATGCCTTAACAGACAGATCTCAAAGTCTCTGATTCGCGATATACGCCAATTTAATACAAATTGCATTAAAGAGGCTATCGAGCAGAACATAGGCTCCAAAGTGTTTGCACGAGATTTGTCTGTTGGATAGAGCCTACTTGCGAAGCTGAAGACTGGGGATGGTAGGATCGTCACTTCCAAGCCCGAGCTTTTGGGTGATCTTGAGAAATTCTACGGAGAGTTATACACATCAACCCACGCACCTGTTGTAAGCTTGGCTAATGATCCTAGAGCCAGACTAACCCGACACTACACCGACGATATCCCGGAGGTCAGCCTGTATGAGATTGGTATAGCCCTGAAACAGCTCAAGAACGATAAGGGGGCTGAGCTTCTGAAAGCGGGTGGCAAACCGGTTCTTAAAGCGCTTCAGAAGCTATTTAATTCCGTCATTCTTAAAGGCGAAACGCCTAAGGCGTGGCACAGGAGCGTGGTGCTTTTGTTTTTCAAAAAAGGTGATATTACCGTCCTGAAAAACTACAGACCGATATCCCTCCTGAGCCATGTCTACTAGCTGTTTTCTAGGGTTATCACGAATCGTCTCGCTCGCAGGTTCGACGACTTCCAGCCTCCCGAACAAGCAGGCTTCCGAAAAGGCTTCACCACTGATAGACCACATACATACGCTGAAGTAAATTATACAAAAGTCCAAGGAGTATAACAAACCACTATACTTGGCGTTTGTGGACTATAAGAAGGCCATCGATTCGATCGCGACTTGGGCGGTGCTACAGTGCCAAATTGACTATCGATACATTAAGGCGATAAAGTGTTTGTACAAAAACGCCACCATGTCAGTCCGTCTCCAGGATCAGGACTCGAAACCGATCCAACTCCAGCGTGGAGTGAGACAAGGAGATGTCATATCTCCCAAATTGTTCACTGCTGCGTTGGAAGATGTCTTCAAGCTCCTGGAATGGAAAGGACTTGGCATCAACATCAACGGCGAGTACATCACTAATCTCCGTTTTGCAGATGATATCGTAGTCATGGCTGAGACCCTGGAAGACTTAGGCAAAATGCTCAATGACCTCAGCAAAGCTTCCCAACAAGTGGTTCTAAAGATGAACATGGATAAGACGAAAATCATGTCGAACTCGCATGTCGCACCCACTCTAATTCTAGTTGGTTGCTCTACGCTCGAAGCTGTGGACGAGTATATATACCTGGGACAAACAGTCCAACTGGGTAGGTCCAACTTCGAGAAAGAGGTGTCTCGTCGAATCCAGCTCGGCTAGGCAGCGTTCGGGAAGCTACGCTATATCTTCTTTCTCGTCGTCCAAGACCGACCACAGTGTCAAAAGACTAAAGTCTTTGACCAATGTGTGTTGCCAGTGATGACTTACGGAACTGGAAACGTGGTCGCTCACAATGGGCCTCATACAAAGGCTCAGAGTCACACAAGGTGCAATGGAAAGAGCTATGCTCGAAGTTTCTCTGCGTGATTGAATCAGAAATGAGGAGATCCGCAGAAGAACCAAAGTCACCGAAATAACTCTGTGAGTCGCTAAACTTAAGTGGCAGTGGGCAGGGCACATTGCTCGTAGAACCGATGGCCGATGGGGCAGTAAGGTTCTGGAGTGGCGGCCACGTACTGGAAGACGCAGCGTAGGGAGGCCCCCAACAAGGTGGACCGATAACCTGGTGAAGGTCGCGGGAAGCCGATGGATGCGGGCAGCACAAAACCGGTTAGCGTGGAAAGCCTTGGGTGAGGCCTTTGTCCAGCAGTGGACATCTATAGGCTGAGAACAATGTTCTTATTTTAGTAAATTTGTTTATTATAATATTTGAATATAATAAAATAATTTCATCATCATCATCACTTCACCCGAAAGACGTCCACTGCCGGACATAGGCGTACGCCTCCCGCATCCAGCGGTTTCCCGAAATAATTTATTATACATAAATATAGACACAACATTGCGGCCAGGCTAAACCATCAGAAACTTGCACAGACATAATTTTGTGGTATTGGAGGTGCCTTATTACAGGTATGTTACCGACCCAGTTCTCGAAAATGGAAATAGCTATCACATTGAACTGGTATCGATTCATCATTACGGACAGGACTATTGTCCCTGATATAGCGGTAGTGTATCGATCAGAACGGCGCGCAGTGACTGTTGTTTGAAATGACATTACCGTCCTTCATGGTGAGAACCTCGTAAAAACTAAGAAAGATAAACAAATGAAAAAACTTGACTTGGCTTGCGAGGTCGACGTGTAGATTTCAATAATCGTGTCAATAGTTGTGACAGCCAATGGGTTAAAGGCTTTAATGGCCAAGACGCCTGAAGGGGACTCTCATTGAGCATTTGGATTAGAGGCTCGATTCAGAAGCGGTCCTAGGTTTGTAATGTGAAAGACATAAAAAAAAAAAAAACAAAGAAACAATTTTTTTAACGTTATAAACTAGTGCTTGACGGCGACTCCGCCTGAAGGACAAGAACATTTTGTCTGCGCTGGTCTTCCCGTCTGATTACAATTTAAGTATTTTCTAGGTTGGAAGGAATGGGGTCTTAATAAATTAGTGCGCTTTACCACCCACGATTACATTACTGCCTGCTCGAAATAGTAATTTGAACACATTTACACTACAGATTATACTTTTATATAAATCTTTAAATAAAAGGTATATGAAGCATGCAAGCAGGCTTAACATGTAACGAGGGCCCGTGAACAATTAAAATTCACATTTATGAACAGAAGGCTTCAGCAACCTCGCCACAGTCCCATCACTCGCCGCACGGCTGACGGGACGAGGCAGGCGACAGCAAAAGTAGTCATTTACAATCCACATGTCCCAAAATTCATTTAAATCCTCTTTCTAATTAAACTCGGAGCAACTTCCAAAAATAGCCGAACCTCTGAATATACTTACGAGGACAAAAATGAGAACACACGAGGAATCACTAATACAGACCCACCGGTTTTATTTTACACACAGAATACGGGGACCTTTATTAGCCGCTCAAAAAGCTAAGGTTAGTATAATTATGGTCATGAGAAGGCAGATTGGCCTTTCGCCCGGTAATTGGATTAGTCATTTGGTTTTATGTGCGAGCCCGCACGTGATGTGACGGCACAACCGGTCTTATTGTCTGCTTCTACGTCGCTTATGATTTTTTTTTTTTGCCTTTTTGAGGAATCAACGTGATGCTCGATTTGAAAAATATATTTTATAAATAAATAGTCCTGCTATAGAGTATTTCAGTACGTACCTAATATGGCAACAACAGTGTGACGTAGCAATTACCCTAAAACACTTAAGCAATGAAATTCATCTATCGGCAAAATCCAAAGCGAAAGCATTTCACTCGAAACTTGTTTACTTTACATAAATACCGGTAGGCTCAGCAATCAGATTACTCAGTAATAAAATAAATCGACGATAGTGCATCAGTGGAGGAGGGGAGGATATTCAATCAGTAACGGCATTACTGACAGCAATCTGTGCCGTAATGACGTCATGCCTTGTAACTGTGTGAGCAACGATTAAATTTCCTTGGCGGCACTTTAACACCCATCAAAGGGAAATTCAGGGGGATGGCTCCACTTGGATCGTGACGGAATAGTTCCAGTAAGTGAGTGCCATTATCACGCCTCGTCTCCTTCGCAACCAGATGGATAATTATTATGTAAGGTAAAATCCAATGAAAATCAAGAAAGTCGATTTACTAATTCGTTCTTTTTTTATAAGAACATTTGAAAAAACAATATTTTTTTATCTTTGTTTGTCACTGCCACTACCTTGCAAATTACGATTCTTAACGGAAAAAAAATGTTTTAATTATTTACCTAAATCCACTTATTCCTTAAGGACAACCACTATTACAATAATTATAACAATTTACCATCACAAGATTTTGATGTACTTCATAAATCATATTTATAAAATAAAGCATACTCTTATACCACGTGAGGAATGAAATCAGAAGCCCGCCGCAAACTCGACAATGTTATAACACGGCGAACGCGAAACAACGAGGAACGCGTCCAAGTATGACTATTAAGACAGCATACAATTCGCACAAGAAGTGTTTCCTCATCTCCAGGTGGAACAACTACCTACAAGAGAAACGCTACTTAAGATTAAGAATAATTTGTTTTGAAAAAACTAATGCAAAATGTAACATTAATAAGACATTAGATTTGTGCTCAACTTTTGTGAACCCCGAAGCTAGGAACATCCTGTGACATAGGAGCCTGTGTTTTAGGTTTATTAATTTGTCCGTGCAGCAAAAACAGCAGAAATGATGTGTTAATAACCACATGTGGTGTAACAGTACCCCAAATCAAAGTGAATTAATCTCGAAGGTGATTTGGGGTACTGTAAGTGTTCATTATACTAATATTTATTTATTTGTTTATTATCCGGAGGGCGGAAATTGCTCACGTCCGTAGGATTTACCACCTATCCTAGGCCCACTCTACACGTGTCCTCCGAATAGTGTAAATAATCTGTATTGGTTACCACAAGCCTGGAGGCACTAAATACCCCCTGAAAAAGTGATAACATTACCTTGGGAAAGTGCTGTTAGTATGATATATAACCCAAACCCCCTATTTTATGGAAAATGTCAGAGAATGAGAATACTATGTCCTGCGACCCATCTAATTACAGACGCTCGCGGGTACCCGCCGGTACACCTGCGAGTGAGAAATATGTTACCGAAGACTGCACAAGTGTAGGCGACTAGGCACCTGTGTTAGTAAATACTACTGGCAGCAACACAAACAAGCTTGTTTATCACGAGACCTACATCCTCGTCTCACCCTATATCTCCAACCTACGTAAGCTGAAGGAACGCTAGAGCCGTAAATACAAATGCTAGCAACAATACATCTGGCCCTCCGTCATGGCAAAGAGTTCCAAAGAATGGAGTTTCTAAAAAACGAAAGTTATCTGGCAGCCCTCCTCCTGGGACGATTGAAACGTCCAGCAGATTCAGTAATTTGCTTATTAACCTCACTGAAAATGAACCTCCATCAATCATTCTACATGGAATTGAAGATCTCAATAGAGTAACTGAATTATTAGAAAACGTCACTGAAAAAAAGCAGTGCGCATATAAAACTATTATAAAAACTAGCTAACAATAAACAGTGCAGACATTGAGATTTATAAAAAAATAATTACTATTTCAAGAGAAAAGAACCTTATTGGTCATACTTTCAACAGAAATGATAAAAGACCTTTTAGGGTAGCAATACGAAACCGGTACCAATCTAACACTACAGGCATTAAGAGGAAATAGAGGCGACAGGAAACACTGTTTTTGGTGAAATAGTCAATGCCAAATTTGGTCCTGAAAAGAAACACACATCAACATTCTTCGTGGATCTAATCACCGGCCCTAACAACAAATCTGTAAAGGATCTATAAAATATTTTTATCACCAGTCCATTGTGATAGAAGGTCCCAGAAAGCAAAGGTTAAGTTAAGAGATGAACATGGCCACCTGAAGAATTATTGTATGAAGACCCTTCCGATGCGTGAAATGTAGACAGCCCTATAAGAGTGAGTGTCCAAAACACGCCTGAAGTACACCTGCATCATCCGCCTTGTGCAATGGCCGTAATCCAGCCAACCACAACGGTTGTGAACTCTATAAAGAAATTTTGGCCAGACGAACCCTTATAAGCCACATGTATGTATGCCACAGAATCTCCCTCAAAAAACTGACAGTAAAGTTCTAGTTTTACAAGAAGCGATGCCATTAAAGAGAACTCTGAAAATGCCAAAAATAGAAGCTATGCTGATACCTTGTGAGGAAATACTGTAAAAAAAACCTGATACTTCACCTTACAGGGAAATACAACCCACCAGACAAAGTCTTGCCGCCAAGCGATTCACCGTACGGAAGACTGGTCTGAGCAGTTGTGTTGCGATTAGTGCCAGGTACCATGCGCCAAATGTTGTTTTTTCTGTCGGAAACTTTCATGGAGGGTCCAGATCAATCCCTCTCTGGCGTAGCATCGTTGGTCGTGATGTTGGGTTCACTTCGTTCAACTGCCGTCTTCCTTCCCATTGACCCAGTTTATTTCTTTTAGTAAAGAGGCTCTTAATAAACTAGCGCGCTTTACCATCAACGATTACATCACTGCTTACTGTCAGGTGGAATTGCGGTCAAATACTAGTTTATATTTATAAAAAAAAAAATAGTGTATTAGAATAAATTCTGATGAAGCAATCAGAGAGGATTCACTGTATTGTACAACAAATGAGTCTCGTGTATGTAGTCTCAACTATGCTCGACAATAAGCTCACCATATGAGAGTGAGACTTATTGGATGCTAGCACACACAACATAAATGGGCTAGCACCCAATAAAAATGAAATTGAACTTTTACTGAATCAATAGAAACTAGACATCCTGTTGCTTACAGATGAGAGTATAACTTCGACGTACCTCAAGTTCAAAGATTACCAGTGTTACCTAACAAACCATGATGGTACATCACAAACTGGCACAACTGTTGTAATAAAAATACAATCACCCGCTATCAAAAGCCATACTACAAAGCTGATCATATCCAGGCCACAATAATTGCGTCGCTCAAGCTCGACGCAACTACCGCGGCCGATGTCGTCCACCGTTCAGGGTGGGACAGGCGCGGCGAGGCGGAGCTGAGCAACGAGTCCGGAGCTGGTGAGCGTGAGCTCTTCGTGTGACTCTGTGTCTCTGATCTTCAATTATTCATACTTTTCTCATTTTTGCATATCGTTGTGGAAGTGACATGACAGATGTCATTGACAAATTTCTACATCTGGAATTTCGATGTAAGCTATTTTCTTTTATGGTTTCGTTTTGTAACATACCGAAACGTCTTTATAAATTTGGTTTATTATTTTACGTGTATATAAATGTGAAAACTGCTGTTAATAATTTTATATATATTTTGAATATTGAAAAGAAATAAAAAGAAATGTTAGCATATCATTATTATTATAGTGCCCGTCTAAAATAGCTTTAAAAATTTATCAAAAATACTTCCAGCACACCTACTTTTAGAAAACGAACACACAGCATACCTACTCTCGGACAACGAAGACACTGGTACTTCGCCTCTGAAACCCGAAGCGCCACCTCCTTCATCTGTTGATGTGCATAGTTTTTACAAAAATGTTGTTGATGAGTTAGCCATTACTCTTAATAAACCGGAGTTTGGTTACCGACGCGAACACGACGCCTATTAATGACACGCGATATAACACACTTAGTTAACACGTCACCACGACGCAGATGACACTTACTTACCCGAGAAGCAGTCCATCTCCTCAGATGCTGATGTAGACTAATTAGAATTCGGATTAAGATCGATCAGTGGTCACTTATCCCCGCACTCACAGCAATCCCTAATAAAAACAAATTCTCATCACACTATAAATAAGTAGAAAGAAATTCATTTAATTTTAATTAGGTGTGTTCCTTTTATCTAATGAGTTCATTTGGCCCGTCAGGCAGCCGGTTGCTATACCCGGCGATCGGGCCGGCCGAGCTCCGGATTAAAATGTAAAAAGGCCGGCGCCGCACTCGGAATAAAGAGATTACGGCATAACGCTCAATAATACCGGTTATGTGAAATACCTGCCCAAAAACTCGCCTCCTCGCTCGCTCCAGATATTTTGTGCATTCTCACCCGATATTAACTTTTGTTTCATCGTTGATTTTTCCTCCAAACGGGACAAACGACACGACAAACGTTTCAAGTGAGGCGATATTGACTCTGTAAGTTGACAAGTTCCATCGATTTCAACTGTTCACATAAAATTGTTGACACTTTTTAATTTTACAATAATAATTAAGTTACTTATCTAACATAAGCTTTGCAGTGATATAATATGTACTATCAAGACTAAAAGTCGAGTTA
This sequence comes from Sesamia nonagrioides, assembly GCA_017933935.1. NCBI lineage: Eukaryota > Metazoa > Arthropoda > Insecta > Lepidoptera > Noctuidae > Sesamia > Sesamia nonagrioides. Next base: position 1,263,966 of record JADWQK010000289.1, read on the forward strand.
CAATCTCACAAAACTATGGCGAAGCAATACTAGTTGTTGTTACGACCTTCTTCCATAATAAAGTTTGATACACACTCATACCCTTTAACAACTTGCTGTCCGCTTGTGATTGTTAGGTACTACTTACTAATTTCAACGTTCACAGTAATTGTCTCGATAGCTAAGCGGTCCTCGCCTTGATAGGCATTCAATGTGGTTCGAGTTCAAATCTAATAACTTACAAAATATTTTTTAAATGTTTATTGGTTAGTTATGAATGCTGACAACAAAAATATATAAAAATACCGATCCGCAACTTAAAGTTGATAATTTATTTTAAGATTTTTTCTATATTAGAGTCATTATAAAAATATGACGGTAGATTTGAATGAAACTGAATCACTAGTTCACAATAAATATTCCACTACCTACAATAAGTATTATTAGCTACAATAACTCAAATAATATAACTTAGCTGTTATTGGTTGGTGAACATATAGTTACGAGTTTGTATTATTAGTTTTACCTTTTAAATAAAATGCTGCCTGCATGAATGCCATGCAGCAATGTATCTCAAATATCATATGAAACCGGCTTTTGTGTAAGTTGTTTTTATTATTATTTGGGTAAGGTGAAAACCAAACGCTTGTTGCAAGTGTGTAATAAAATAATATATATATCTTTATATATATAATTCTGCTGTACGTGTGTATGTCATTGAACTCCTCCTAAACGGCTTGACCGATTTAAATGAATTTTTCTCTATGCGTTTGAGTGGTGCCGTGGATGGTTTAGATTCACAAATCAGCCTGGCTGATGGCGCTGATTGCTTGAAAAAGCATGTGATCTCGGAAACGTTGGTTCGACTTCACAAACAGTTTTGTGTTACCCTGGTACCTTGCACCTCCACAAGGTAGAGAAAATGAAATTTCTGCTTAGTATTTGATGAAATCTTACAAGGTGAAGGAAAACATCAGGAAACCTGGACTTTAAGTCTGAAATCGCCAATCCGCATTCAGCAAGCGTGGTGATTACGCTCAATCCTTCTCCTTATGAGAAGAGAGCTATGCCTAGCAGGGGGACGATACAAAAAGGTTGATGATGATGATAGCTACATTGTTTCGACTTCTCCTGCACTTTTTTGCTACCCTAATCATCATAATTTAAAAAGTAAAAAATAGGATCATGTGATATTGCCTTTAAGGCGGAACAAAGTTCGCCGGGTCAGCTAGTATATATATATATATATATACATATATATATAAGTATATCTATACCGACTAATATATAACTTTATAATATATTGCAATATATTAAGCTTCTTGTTTGTTATTATTTATTTATTGTTTGTAATTATATTACATCTACAGTAAACTAAAACATATAATAAAAACCTTTTTGGTATAAATATTCAATACATTTTCCTATTCCTATAAATATTATTTGCAAACATTTTTACTTTAAAATACAAATCAATTATCATAATTTTAAATTATATGAAACAACAAAAGATTTGCCGTTATTAAGGATCGAACCCACAATCGCACGCTTTTGATAGCACCATTGTTAAGTGCGGCCGCTAACTTACCTAATTAGAAGTAACGAAATTTTGCATTACTTTAAAGAAAGACGAAGACTGCGATAAAAAAATAATGCCTTAGGGTAACTGACGGGTTTAGCGCAAGCAACAGTAGTCTTTAAGATGGTAAAGGACTTCTACAGCTCATAGTACGTATAATTTACAGCGCTCTTCCTCTCTCTATTTGTTTAAAACTTGCTGTGTCCAACAGGGTCCATAATTGTTTCCAATATTATATTTAGGACCTGTAACTGTACTTTATGGATTGCAATAAACGATTTTGATTTGATTATTTGATTTGCTACTACAGTTTATTAATTCTTGGAGAAGATGCTGAACAAGTCTTGAATTTAAGGGTCATCGGATTAGAGCTAAGCATCTCATAGAGGTTTAAGAAGTCCGACATTAGGCCGGTGTAACGGGCATCAACCGATGTAACACAGGTTGGCGACAAAAAACACGCTGCAGTGTGGAATGGCGACGCGTAAATCAAGCCCGGCCGAACGCTCTTTTTTTCCATTCGTACCTCCACGGAGTCACGAAATGAGGACACACCTTACACCGGAACGTCTGACGTAAGCTGGAAAATTACTCTGCAAAATACTAGCACTTAATAACTCAACAATATATAGCAAAAGAGGTTCATAGAAGTAGAGATGTACAACATCTAACTATCGAGATGAATTGAATCATGTAATTAACTTAATAAAAATGCAAATAAAAATAATAACTGAATAACGAAAAACGGTAAAAGTAAAATAGCATTTACAAGTATCGACATAGGAATAACAATCAAATAGATCTACATATTATGGCCGAAGCCATCATAACCCAACAAAATTAAAAAACAATGTGCTGCCATAATGTATACTACGTTACAATAGCACATAGCTTTTTTTTTAATTTTCTAGGAATAGGAATATACATGTGTGTATACCATACTTATTAAGACATTTCAGATTTGGTAGACTTATAGTAAAATGTAAAGGGTTCCAGGTACTGACTTAACGTACCTTCATCATCATCATCATTATCATCATCAACCTTTTATCGTCCCACTGATGGGCATAGGTCTCCTCTCATACAGAGAAGGATTGAGCGTAATTACCACGCTTGCTCAATGCGGGTTGGCGATTTCAGACGTACCTTACGAGGTAGGTAAATTACGTAATAACTAAAAATATTATTCATTAAAAGCCTCAAAAATTTTAAACAGGTATAGTTAAAATGAGTTAAATTAAGTGTAACATTTGGCAGATATACATATATGTATGATTTTAATACACTCGGCATCAATCTTAAAAAATACACATAGATATCTACGTATATTACAAAGTACAACATACATTCGTATATTTTACTTTCCTTACAAAGTGTATCCTAAAATAACCTTCTCTAACTTCTATCTAAAGCTATTGCGAATGGAATATTGTAAAGGATAATTTATGAAACTAATCTCAGTAGTACAAAAATAAAAAGACATTACTTCGGTACTTATTTTCTAATGTGTGCTGAAAGTCACTTGTGTCCATCCTATCCACATCCAATCATGGCTGCCAGTGCTGGCGCGCAGTAGTGTCTGTTAGTGCATATTTCTACAATCTGTCACATGCAAGGGCGGATCCAGCTTTGGCGCCAGGGGGGGGGGTCACATAGTCGTGGTCAAGTCAGAAGAAGTTTTAATTAAACTTTGATAATAATAGATACAATTAAATAGAAGGTATTTTATTAATACCTTCTATCGCAGGCCTCACCACCATCGAGGCGATCCGGCCGGTACTGGCGGACTGGCTCGGGAGAAGGCAGGGCTCCCTGATGTTTCGGATTACACAGGTACTTTCGGGGCATAGTTGCTTCGGAAAGTACCTGTGTCGCATAAACATGGAGCTGGACGCCCGGTAGCACTACCGCATCAACTGCCGGGAGCGGCATACGCTGGCAGAGTATGACACGCGCGGAGGAGCTGCGCCGTGCCTTCATCTCGGCCGGCAGGGAGCTGTCACTGCCGTAATCGAGTCGATGGTCGGCAGTGATGAGTTCTAGGATGCGGTGGTTTCCTTCTGCGAAACAGTCGTCTCGCAGAGGCTGTGGACAGGGAGAGGTAGATCTCGTCCTCTCACCCGACCCACAGCAGGCGCACCGAGCGTCGGCGGAGGGCGGATAACGCCCTCTTTCAGCCACCCTAAACGGGTCCAGGGGCGACACACTCGGGGACATCTGTCGCCCCCCAAACATCAGGACCCGGGGTGGCGGCGCGAAGTGTTCCACACGCGCCAATCTTAGACGTCATGGGGGGAGTCGTACACATCATTCAGCCGAGGAGGCCCACAGTGGTGGGCCAGCACCAATCGGGGGTTGCGGAAGCAGTGTTCGTTCTCGCAACCCCGGTGTAGGTGCGAGATGGAACACCGGGGTAGTTTTTAGTCAGTAGGTGTCTGACAGACCCTGTCGCCCACCCCAGGGCGGCGGACATGCATGAGGATTTTCCAACCAGGAAACAAAAAAAAAATGCTTAGACCTTAGACTTACGAAGCTTAGGACAGACGAAGTGTTCTTACAGCAACAGAAACATCATACAGAACAGGGTAAGACCGAAATGTGACGAACAAACAGTCAATTCGGATTTCGCTCTGGTCTCGGTATTCGTGAAGCTCTTTTTGCCCTCAACGTCCTCGTAAAAAAATGCAGGGATATGCACTGCTGTGCTTTATAGATTACGAACAGGCATTCGACCGGATTAAGCACCAGCATTTCCTGGGTCTATTAACAGATATTGAACTCGATGGCAAGGACGTCAGGATTATCCGTAATCTGTACGAGAACCAAGTAGCTACAATCAAAGTTAAAAATGAGGAGACCCAGGAAATCAAGATCTGTCGTGGAGCTCTGCAAGGCTGTGTCTCCGTTGCTCTTCAATATCTATTCCGAGGCAGTGATGTCGGAAGCTCTTGAAGGTCTGGAAGCCGGAGTGAAAATCAATGGCAAGGTCGTTAATAACCTGCGTTATGCGGACGACACTGTTCTCATTGCAGCCTCTGAACAAGATTTGCAAACCATTGTAGATAAAGTCAATGAGTGCAGCGAGAAGGCCGGTCTGTCGATGAACATCAGCAAGACAATATTTATGGTGGTCTCTAGAAACCACGACTTATGTCCTAGCATATCGGTGGCAGGCAAACAACTTGAGCGGGTACGACAGGATAAGTATCTCGGTGCTTAGGTAAATGAAGCATGGGAGTCCGCCCAAGAAATTAAGACCCAGATAGAACTTGCCCGAGCATCTTTTAACAAAATGAAGAAAGTTCTGTGCTGTCGTAAACTCCACATAAAGCTCCGAGTGAGATTACTGATGTACTACGTATGGCCTGTCGTTCGTCATGTCCCGCTGCGAAGCATGGATTCTGAAAGAGGACACTACACGACGCTTGCAGGCTTTTGAAATGTGGTGCTGCCGTCGTATGCTGCGCATAAGCTGGACCCAAAAGGTCAGAGTTGACACCGTCCTTCAGCGCGTTCTAATCCCTCGAAAGTTGTTGCCCACCATAAAGAAACGCAAAATAGATTATCTCGGCCAGATGCTCCGACACGATAGATATACGCTTTTTTTTTTTCGGGTGGAAAATCCACATAGATTTCCGCCGCCCTGAGGCGGACGACGGGTTCTGTCAGACTCTTACTGACTAAAAACCACCCGGTTGATCCGTCTCACACCTACACCGGGGGCTACAAGAACTAATACTGCTTCCGCAACCCCCGATTGGTGCTGGCCCACCACCGTGGGCCTCCTCGGGTCAGGGGGGGGAGTGAGGTGTAGGACTCCCCCCGTGACGTCTAAGAGTAGCGCGCGTGGAACACTTCGCGCCGCCACCTCAGATCCTGATGTTTGGGGGGCGACAGATGTCCCGAGTCTACGCTAGTGATATACGCTACTCCAAATCATTATGATGGGCAAGGTAGAAGTAAAAAGGCGCGCTGGACGAAAGAGAAAGTCGTGGCTGCGAAACATCAGGGAGTGGACAGTGGAAGAGAGAGTTGAAAAACTGCTCCGTCTCGCGGTTGACAAGACCGAATACAAGAAGCTGACGGCCAACCTTCAGGATTGAAGAGGCACAGGAAGAAGAAGAAGAATGTACAGACGTCAACCTTATTGCTAAACTATGAAGGCTCAAAGTTGATTGGAAATATTTGACAGTTTCCGATAGTTTGAACTGCTGTCGTCCGTATATAAATCCCCCTCTATCAGTAAGTAGGCACCTACTTATCTACCTACGAGGTACTTTAAGAACATTACAACCATAATATTTGTGTTTGTGTGTGTTCAATGCATAATGAAGAAACTGATTAATAAACAAAGTGCGCGCAAGTAAAATGAAATGTGACATTTGAATGTTGGCGGCCGTGACGGCAGTAGCGCAGCAAAATTCAACTTTTGAATGCCCAGCGCATTCAAAAGTTGAATGCGTTCCCGAATAATGCGTTTGCCGGCATACAAAGTATGTATTATATAAATTGATTAAATATTGAAAGTACTTAAATAAAATCCTCCTGTGCTAGGTACTCCTGGACCAGCCCAGGCCCCCCCATCCTGGATCCGCCCTTGGTCACATGTTCCCTTAATTTATGTATAAACGTTACTTACGATTAACGAGTTATTAACGAATGATTTTCAAAATATGTTTGACTTTTGAACATCACTAAACTTGAATCATAAATCCCCTTTGTGTCTCATTTCTTCTGTTAGTACTGTGGCCATGCTGTGACACCGTGGAAACAGCCAATAAGTTATTCAGCACTAGCAAAGTAATGAACAATTTAATGTTATTCCAGTATTTAGTAACGATTCTTAACTATGTACAGTAACGGTGAGAAAACACAACTAACTTTTAAATTATATTTTAAGTATTTATATTATCTGTATTTATTACAATAATTCTACACTAATATTTAATAGTTGAAATCGTTATACCATGTTCTGAAAAAACCCATTTTGTAAATATTTCAACCTCATACAGCACGCCGTAACAATAATCACTACGGCAATAACAAATAGGAAAACCCTGCTCGTCATGTACCCAAGCAGCTCCATACGATTAGTATTCGTAGCGCCGTGGCAACTCAAGTACGACTCCTTTGTACTGGTGGCGGGTGCGACGGTCCGCGTTCGATTCCCGGTCGTGATTAATGTTTTTGTTGTAGACACATGAGCATTAAGTCGTTGTGTCTACTGTTAAGATGGTTTCATTGTGCTCGCGGTGTGGCTTGGAACCGAACTTGTATGCTGCTAATGGGAAGGTTAATGAAGCGAATAACTTTTGAACTATTAGTGAAATACACAAGGAAAATGAGTTAGTATATACGATAGATAACTGTTGCTGTTGTTTATAATCATCATTACTGGGAACTTTACTGTTGAAAATAATGTTGCAGTTTAGTGTGTAGTGTGTCTGTGGAAGTTGCCAGTGTTAGTACATGTAGTAGGTGAGAGTCGCCGTGTCACTCAGATAATCTACATACCAAAATTTATCTTTTCGTGATTAGTCACGAAAAGATAAATTTAAAGAGTCGCCGTGTTAGTACATGTAGTAGAGTCGCCGTACTAATACGGCGACTCTCACCTACTACATGTACTAACACGGCGACTTTCACCTACTACATTTACTAACACGGCGACTCTCACCTACTACATGTACTAACACGGCGACTCTCACCTACTACATGTACTAACACGGCGACTCTCACCTACTACCTGTACTAACACGGCGACTCTCACCTACTACATGTACTAACACGGCGACTCTCACCTACTACATGTACTAACACGGCGACTCTCACCTACTACATGTACACGGCGACTCTTCAAATTTATCTTTTCGTGACTAATCACGAAAAGATAAATTTTGGTATGTAGAGTATCTGAGTGCTCGATATATCAAGTTATCTATATTAGTTTAGTTATTAGTTTAGTGTGATATTAGTTTAGCCTCCGTGGCGTAGCGGTAGCGGACGCGGCCGTTGCGCAAGGAGGCGCGGGTTCGATCCCCACACAGTGCAAATGTTTGTATGCATGAATATGAGTATTTGCACTGGTCTGGTCGTGCCTCGGAAAGCACGTTAAGCCGTTGGTCCCGTTTGCCATACGAACATCTAGTGGCAGTCGTCACGGGTTTTTGGAGCCCTCAAAAGTCTAACAATTGGTTTAACTGCAATGCTTAGATATCGCCTTCAGGTTTTGGAGGTCAGACGGCAGTCGCTTCACGGAAAATATCGATGTTTAGCCAAAATCAGCAGTTAGACTGGTAAAGCGGACCCCAGACTCCAAAGCTGAAAAGCTATGGATGCGACTGGGATTAACGCTGATGATGATAATGATGATGAGTTTAGTGTGTAATGTGTTTATGTAAGTTGCCGGTGTTAGTCATTATGTTAGTTAGTAGTTAGATAAGTTTAGAGTGTAATGTGTCTGAGCGAGTTATCGATGTTAGTATAGCGTGCAATGTGTCTGTTTAACTTGCCGGTGTTAGTTAGTAGTTAGATAAGTTTAGAGTGTAATGTCTCTGAGCGAGTTATCGATGTTAGTATAGCGTGCAATGTGTCTGTTTAACTTGCAAGTGTTAGTCATGTAAACGATAAGTTTAGAGTGTAATGTGTCTGAGCGAGTTATCGATGTTAGTATAGCGTGCAATGTGTCTGTTTAACTTGCCGGTGTTAGTTAGTAGTTAGATAAGTTTAGAGTGTAATGTGTCTGAGCGAGTTATCGATGTTAGTATAGCGTGCAATGTGTCTGTTTAACTTGCCGGTGTTAGTTAGTAGTTAGATAAGTTTAGAGTGTAATGTCTCTGAGCGAGTTATCGATGTTAGTATAGCGTGCAATGTGTCTGTTTAACTTGCAAGTGTTAGTCATGTAAACGATAAGTTTAGAGTGTAATGTGTCTGAGCGAGTTATCGATGTTAGTATAGCGTGCAATGTGTCTGTTTAACTTGCCGGTGTTAGTTAGTAGTTAGATAAGTTTAGAGTGTAATGTCTCTGAGCGAGTTATCGATGTTAGTATAGCGTGCAATGTGTCTGTTTAACTTACCGGTGTTAGTCATATAAAAGACAAGTTTAATGTATAGTGTGTTTGTGCAAGTTGTCGTGTTAGTCATGTAAAAGACAAGTTTAATGTATAGTGTGTTTGTGCAAGTTGTCGTGTTAGTCATGTAAAAGACAAGTTTAATGTATTGTGTGTTTGTGCAAGTTGTCGTGTTAGTCATGTAAAAGACAAGTTTAATGTATAGTGTGTTTGTGCAAGTTGTCGTGTTGGTCATGTAAAAGACAAGTTTAATATATAGTGTGTTTGTGCAAGTTGTCGTGTTGGTCATGTAAAAGACAAGTTTAATGTATAGTGTGTTTGTGCAAGTTGTCGTGTTAGTCATGTAAAAGACAAGTTTAATGTATAGTGTGTTTGTGCAAGTTGTCGTGTTAGTCATGTAAAAGACAAGTTTAATGTATAGTGTGTTTGTGCAAGTTGTCGTGTTAGTCATGTAAAAGACAAGTTTAATGTATAGTGTGTTTGTGCAAGTTGTCGTGTTAGTCATGTAAAAGGCAAGTTTAATGTATAGTGTGTTTGTGCAAGTTGTCGTGTTAGTCATGTAAAAGACAAGTTTAATGTATAGTGTGTTTGTGCAAGTTGTCGTGTTAGTCATGTAAAAGACAAGTTTAATGTATAGTGTGTTTGTGCAAGTTGTCGTGTTGGTCATGTAAAAGACAAGTTTAATGTATAGTGTGTTTGTGCAAGTTGTCGTGTTGGTCATGTAAAAGACAAGTTTAATGTATAGTGTGTTTGTGCAAGTTGTCGTGTTAGTCATGTAAAAGACAAGTTTAATGTATAGTGTGTTTGTGCAAGTTGTCGTGTTAGTCATGTAAAAGACAAGTTTAATGTATAGTGTGTTTGTGCAAGTTGTCGTGTTAGTCATGTAAAAGACAAGTTTAATGTATAGTGTGTTTGTGCAAGTTGTCGTGTTAGTCATGTAAAAGACAAGTTTAATGTATTGTGTGTTTGTGCAAGTTGTCGTGTTAGTCATGTAAAAGACAAGTTTAATGTATAGTGTGTTTGTGCAAGTTGTCGTGTTGGTCATGTAAAAGACAAGTTTAATATATAGTGTGTTTGTGCAAGTTGTCGTGTTGGTCATGTAAAAGACAAGTTTAATGTATAGTGTGTTTGTGCAAGTTGTCGTGTTAGTCATGTAAAAGACAAGTTTAATGTATAGTGTGTTTGTGCAAGTTGTCGTGTTAGTCATGTAAAAGACAAGTTTAATGTATAGTGTGTTTGTGCAAGTTGTCGTGTTAGTCATGTAAAAGACAAGTTTAATGTATAGTGTGTTTGTGCAAGTTGTCGTGTTAGTCATGTAAAAGGCAAGTTTAATGTATAGTGTGTTTGTGCAAGTTGTCGTGTTAGTCATGTAAAAGACAAGTTTAATGTATAGTGTGTTTGTGCAAGTTGTCGTGTTAGTCATGTAAAAGACAAGTTTAATGTATTGTGTGTTTGTGCAAGTTGTCGTGTTAGTCATGTAAAAGACAAGTTTAATGTATAGTGTGTTTGTGCAAGTTGTCGTGTTGGTCATGTAAAAGACAAGTTTAATGTATAGTGTGTTTGTGCAAGTTGTCGTGTTAGTCATGTAAAAGACAAGTTTAATGTATAGTGTGTTTGTGCAAGTTATCGTGTTAGTCATGTAAAAGGCAAGTTTAATGTATAGTGTGTTTGTGCAAGTTGTCGTGTTAGTCATGTAAAAGACAAGTTTAATGTATAGTGTGTTTGTGCAAGTTGTCGTGTTAGTCATGTAAAAGACAAGTTTAATGTATAGTGTGTTTGTGCAAGTTGTCGTGTTAGTCATGTAAAAGGCAAGTTTAATGTATAGTGTGTTTGTGCAAGTTGTCGTGTTAGTCATGTAAAAGACAAGTTTAATGTATAGTGTGTTTGTGCAAGTTGTCGTGTTAGTCATGTAAAAGGCAAGTTTAATGTATAGTGTGTTTGTGCAAGTTGTCGTGTTGGTCATGTAAAAGACAAGTTTAATGTATAGTGTGTTTGTGCAAGTTGTCGTGTTGGTCATGTAAAAGACAAGTTTAATGTATAGTGTGTTTGTGCAAGTTGTCGTGTTAGTCATGGAAAAGATAAGTTAGTTGTATAGTTGACATTTTTAAATAATAATATCTTAGTAAGTAAGAAACATGGCGACTAAAAATACATCAATGTGCATGTGGCGCGGACTAAATTGATAGGACTAAACTATTGAACTGCTACTACTAATTTGTTTTGATTCTATTTTTTTTGTTATAAAGCTGATAAGTAGGCCGTAGTGGTTATAATACATCAAGCTATGCATTTCTAGTTTTAGGTGACGTCGTTTTGTATATGTAGGTGTTTCGTACAATCAGGAGTTAGTTAGAACTAATAAATACTACATCACTATTCTTCCTCAAGCGAAATGAGGGATGAAACTTCCTTTTATTAACAAAAACGAACAGATTCCTGAAGACTCGTCTGAAGCCATCGCTACAACCTATAAGTTTATTGCGGGGTTAATTGAACGAATTAACGGATAGGGACTGCCACGCCAGGCCGCCACCAACTCATCAAAATGTTTCCAAGTTCGTTTTAATATGGTTTCCATTCATTTTATCTTTTACCTAATCCATTAATATAAAGTGCGTATGTTTGTATGTCTGTCTGTATGTATGTGCCCGAAGTTGCTCAAAACCCTCACCACTATAGATAATCATATAGATCTGGATGCGCTGAGTTCAAAAAAAACACAAAAAAAAGAAAAAAATACAAAGAATTTTGTTTTTGTCTCGGTCCTGTAAACTGAACACGTTGTTCTTAGAAATTATTTTGTCCTTTGAATCCGCTTTAGAAAGGACACTTTTACAGGATTATTGAATTTAAAATTTGCCTTGCATTTGTATTCAGGGACTCCAATGGAAAATATTGCAGAAGCAATGAACGTCTGAGTTTCAAGTCAACTGCACATCAACATGTTGTAAGCGCTACTTAGAACAAATCTGTCCGTACTCGTGCCGACACCCCGCAACAGATATGCCAAAACTACACGACGCGCCCTCAGGCCCCCACCTGCGCATTTTTCATCAAAATGAACACATGCTCTACTCCTGCACATAACTCAGCACACCGCCGCCATTGCCTCCGCCGCGTGAGCACCGTGAGCCGCTCAGCTATCGTAATAGGATCAACGGACTTGACCGAAAACTACGCTCGCTACATTTGCCCTGACATTACTCTAACTACCAAACACATTTTAAACAATCTCAAGCAATTATAAACTTTATCCATATAGCGATAGGGCTTACGCGCAGTGTGTAGATATTGTGGCATGGCTCAAGTGTCATTTTCGTCATTTTCATGTGACATTATCCGTATATAGTATGTCGCCGTCATCGGAATCCCCTCTGACGTGAAGGAAAATGATATTTTTTTATATGAAAGCGGATTTTTTCTGGTGTAAAGCCTGCGGAGAATGAATAGATAAGTGGAAATTGTTATTGTTCACCCATTTGGCAGCGTTCGGTGCTTGTTGTGTCGGAGGACGATGTTTGGTAACGGTTGGGTATCATCGTCTATCATCACGTCAGCTTAACTAGCTTTCACATCCCGACATACTTCTAAACCGTTTTGTTTTTCATTGACAACCTACTAGCTTTTCCAAACAATCGTGTAATACTGTGACCTCTGTTATACTTTTTGCAATATTTTATTGAGTTATAAATTAATAATCATTACATTCATAATAACAGTTCTGTTTGGAATGTGATTAAGAGAGGAGCAGTGTTTTGTTTAAAAGCTGACTAAATCATGACCACCCATCGAAATTTTCTATTACCTACTCGTGTTTCTTGCTACACTTTCTCATTTTCTCATCAATTTTATAAAATAATTAAATATACGTGTTATAGATGAAAATTAATTAATTTACAGGTGAATAATTTGCTAGGGTTTATTTAACATATTCAAATAAAGGCATGTACTAATTATATTACAAGCAGTACAACAGCCTCCGAAGTGGTGGCGGTGAGGTACGCGGGCCATGTGTCAAGTGTTGCACATTCTTCATATTGCATGCGTATTTCATGTTTTCAATACGGACGGTAATCCTTTTTTTTAATGTTGGCCCGCACGAGGAATTTCTCCTACATCGTGGGTGCGTTTACAAACATTAAAACTCACACAAACAGCCAGACTCTCAACAACTACTTGTAGCTCATACAAATATTTGTTTTCGTGCGGGAATCGAACCCGCGCACGCAGCGCAGCAGTCAATAGCTTAACCGCTGCGCTTACTCTTGCTTTACATTCTAAGTAGCGCAATATTCGCCACATTACTGTATCTACTACCAATTATGAGCGCTTACAAACTTAAAACTACAAACATAAAAAGGTATTTATATTGTTAGGATTTTAAGTAAAAAAAAACCGTATAATACAAAATAGTTAGGAAGTATAGGAAATTATAAAACATACTATTACTATGCATAAATTAATTTTAAATTGAATTGAATTTATTTATTATGGCACACCAACGACATATTTACAGTTTAACAATTTTAAAAAATATGTAATAATAATTCAGATGACATTGCAAATTAAAGTTAAAACAATAAAATGGAATAATGCAATAATGATAATAAGCATTACAGTGAGAAATAACAACCCTAAAAATAATAATATAAAATAATTCCTCATTAGGTAGATATTGGTAGGTACATAATGAATGGACGAAACAAAAATTATAGAAATGTCGGGAACAAAATGAAAAAAGAAAAAATCATAACAATTATTGTGAACCCAATTAAACTCAATATTTAAAATTGGATCATATTGAATAACTATTTATACAACGTGGTGCTGACAATACGACAATAAATGAAAGATCGTGTACCTCAACACATTCTCAGTCTACCCATAAAAAAAATTATGTAAATATATCCATTACTTTAGTCACAGGGAATTTTTTTTTTAAATATATACCATTATACAGTATGTTAACTAACAGAGGGCGTTCCCGTTAACCCGAAATAGTATAGCATACATACATGCTAAAAAAAATATTTCCATTCGAAAATAAAATGTTTTAAAATTTTTTGCAATAAGAAAATATTCAATAAAAAATTTAAATTGACATGTAAAAGAAACACACTGTACACGCGAACATGAAAGACGGCAACGGCGCAATTAATTTATACATGACGACTACTATTTTGATTTAAAACAGGAGGTTTCAAATTTATTTCCAATTAGAATTTTTTTTTATTCGGTTTTTTTTATGCTTATTTTTCTATGCTGATATTTTTATTTTAATCTATTAATGATATATATTAACGAGTTTAAGGGAACGCCCTCTGTTATTTAACATACTGTATATCTCAATAACGGACTCTAAACCAACTCTAAAGTAATTTAGCTAAGTGACAGTAATATGTTCGGTTGGCTGAATGGCTAACAGATGTCGCCTTTTGCAATTTCAATACAAATTACTTTTGGTAAATTATAAAAACAATAATTTCGGAATTTGATAAGAAATAAGTTCGTTAACTATTGAACTAAGAAAGCCCTTGAACATTATAATCTCATGGCATCAAACTCCGAAAAAAGTCACTGCGGGATGGCAGCACTAGTAACATGCTATACACGCAAAAAAATTGTAAATGTAATAAGCACTGTTTTGTGTTCTAAGTATAGATTATTTTATGATTGTAATAATATTCAGGTTAAGCTTCAATCCTCTTTTCTTTAAGAAAATGAATAATTAAGCTATAACCTCTTTAATATAATATTATCATTTTCATATCTAAAAACCAAAATAGTTTTTTTTTTATATATTTTACCATAACAATATCATAAGTTTGTCAGGGATTACTTTTATATAAAATATTACAATGCTGCCATAACAACGTTTGTGTCATTTATTAGTATAAGTACATATATCTATACCGAATAATACTTATCTTTATAATATATTGCATTATAATATGCTTATTGTTTGTTATTATATTACATCTATAGTAAACTAAAACATATAATAAAATCCTTTTTTGGTATAATTATTCAATAAATTTTCCTATTCGTTTAAATATTATTTGCAAACATTTTTACTTTGAAATACAAATCAATTATCATACTTTTAAATTATATGAAACAACAAAACGATTTGCCGTTATTAAGGATCGAACCCACAATCGCACGCTTTTGATAACTCCATTGTTAAGTGCGGCCGCTAACTTAACTTCAAATGAAGTAACGAAATTTTGCATTACTTTAAAGAAAGACGAAGACTGCGATAAAAAAAAATAATGCGTTAGTGTGCGTGGCCGGTTTAGCGCAGGCAACAGTAGTCTTTTAGGTGGAATAGGACTTCTACAGCTGATAGTATATGTTGATAAGGAAGCGTTTACAGGTTAATGACCGCCGCATCCAGCGGTACTAAACTTTAATAATAATGGCGCGAAAAAGCAAGTCGATACAGGAACGCGCTGTCGCCCGCTGATCGGAGGTCATTGAACCAATATTTTAAAAGATATTCTATTCTGTTTGCAATTTTATGCGATGTAGTTTGTTTGAAATTTTCATTTTTTTTTTTTATTTTTGATGTTAGGTTTTTTTCTATGGTTCAGGATTATTCCTATGTACCAGCATGGTCTGTGTTTTCATTTATTATCGTATTGTCAGCACTACCCTGTATACTACATATTTATATATGTATAATGGCAGTTTTTTTTTTTTTATAATTATAAACTAGTGCTTGACTGCAATCCCGCCTGATGTAAGCAGTGATGCAATCGTTGATGGTAAAGCGCACTAGTTTATTAAGCATATTCACTTAAAAAACTAAGGAATAGGAAGGATGACGGCAGTTAAGCGAGGTGATGCAATGTTAAACCCAAGACCAACACGACCAAACGATGCTGCGCTAGAAGGAGATTGATCTGGAGACTCTCCACGACCAAACTCCCGACACAACAACATTTGGCGCATCATACCCGCCACACATCGCAACACAACTAAAGTGACAGTTGATGCATCCAGCTGATTTTAGGACATTTTTTTTAAATTTTAGAATTAAATTTTGGTAGACTTTCAAAGAAAATGTCGAAAATCATTCATATCTACCCTATGACATACGTTACAGAGATCTCCTGCACCCCGCAAGCGATCCCCATCATTACAGCGCTTAGTAGCCAATATCTAGTGAATCTAAGTATATAATTTGTTGCCATTTGTGGGTCTCCTCAAGATTTTTTTTTCATTCAGACTGAAAATACACAGAACACAAAAAATATGGCCATAGTATTATTAATTAGAGTCATGTCTATAAGTTGTTTTCGAGAGTCCTCATGAATCGACTCGCTTGCAGGTTTGACGAGTTTCAGCCTCCCGAACAAGCCGGTTTCCGATAAGGCTTCAGCACTATAGACCACATACATACGCTGCGGCAGGTGATACAGAAGACCGAAGAGTATAACCTACCCCTTTGCTTGGCGTTTGTGGACTACGAAAAAGCCTTTGATTCGATCGAGACCTGGGCTGTACTGCAGTCTCGGCGCCGGATCACTAGGCAATAACACAGGTGACGAGCTGACCAGAAAGGAATCCAGCCCGTCGGGCTACGCATTAGAGCCTATCGTGCCCATCCCTTTCAATCAGCTACGCAGGTGGTTAGGTACAGGAGCACACCCACACATAAGCGGAGATTTGGCGGTCCTTGTCACCAGGCTGCGGACAGTCCAAGGAAGCCATGCCACCCACTGGGTGACAGGCTAACCAAATGACTATTACGCCTGAACAGGAAAGGCCTGAGATTAGTGACGGGAACAATCATGGGCTCGCTAAACAAACATTTAGCCACACAATAGGCATAACGGATAGCTCTCTCTCTCTCTCTCTCTCTCTGTAGAGCTTGCGTGGAGGCTGATGAGACGATTGCGCATGTGCTGTTCGAGTGTACAGACGTCACCCAGAATAGAACTGAAAAGCTTCGGGACACCAAGATCTGGAGGGAGGTGGGCTGGTTGAAATAACTCCAACGGCGGTTATGGCCAACGCTCAATGGTCCACTTGAAGGACTAAGTGCGGAAACCTAATCAGTAACAAATAACATGGATTATAAACATTATACTAAACAATATTGGTTTTATTGGTTTTGTGTTGGGAGCTAATGTAGATTATTCGAGAGTAGACAAAAATAGGTACAAATTATCTACAAATTACCAAAACAGGAGTTTGAATCAGACTGTATCCACAAATATGTCCAGGAAACAAACTATTATCTAGATGCACCATAAACCCGACGATAAATACCAAAACACTGTTATGACAAAACTGGAATATCGCAAACATTGTAAAGCAATTAGCAAGCGCGCTCATTCAGACCGTTTCCATAAATCCACCTATCTGATAATGAGATCTACGGCAAATTAGCTCCGTATAATTCGGTTTTCGATTTTAGTAATAAAATTATTGTGACACGGGAACGCTGTTGTGAACAACGTGTGTCGAACTGAACACAGCAGAGCACTCAGATCTAACAACATGTGATACAATTAGTTCGACGCTTGTTTTACAATTTATTGGACGCACCTATGTATTTAATTAAATGGATTGCGTGTGTACGCATTTGTATTCTTCTAGCGGTTCCATGTCCTGTACCGTATACGAAGTGTTATGTATTATATATATTTTACCTATTCACGTGTAAATCCTGTAATAAGTATAGTAACGTAGTAACAAGTCCCATTGTTTACCAACGGTATGTGTCGAGTCGAAGTATAAAATTAAATGTTAAACAAGCTTCGTTCGTGTCGTCGTTACTTTCAGTTTAGTGTTTCAATTTCTTTCAGACATTAGCATGCAACTACCGCTGAGTTGTTGACTTTACGTACCATCAACAATAGTAAACTACCACAACAGCTCATGTCCTTCTAACACTACCGTTTTATAAGCTTACTTCAAATTCCAAGCGAGTGCTCAAGGAAGTACTTAGTTGAAAGTACTTCCACGAGCACACGGAACCTTCAGGCACCAGTACAAACAAATTCCTGAACTCGTAGAGTGGTTCCCGCGATCATTGTTATGAGAAGCAGGCAGGGTAGCTCGTTGTAGTGTTCCTTGTATTATTTGAGAATGCGGAGAGCAACCGGCTTTCAGTATTTCCCTCGAAGATGCTTATTAATAATATAAGCATTTTGTTATATTTCAGGAAATAGTATTAGCCAAAGTATTAAGTTTTACTAATTATTGAGAGCAGCAGTGAAAATTATTTCATCACCACTGCTCACAAAACTGTAAAGGAAAACATCGTGAGGAAACCAGCATGGCCTGGAGACAACACCTCGAGGGACATTTACCAACCCGCATTGGGCCTGCTATAGCAGGGGTAGATTACATCCCATTCCAGCTCACCGAGAGGCCTGTATCTCAGGAGTGGGAACATTATAGGCGGATTAGGTATGTTAAGGAGGATATAACTAAAGAAGTTTGTAACCTAGCGCGGTATTTCATCTATATACATAATACAAAATAACCACTTGCCCAGCTTTGGATAAGTCATGTGACATGTACCTATGGATTATGTAAAAAATTATTTGAATTTGACGCAGATGCTGTTATAGTTCTTCCTGGCTTGAATCTCTCATCACTTTTCGGAAGTAACGGTATGTTCTCACCATTCCATCAATTCTCTCCCAAGTCGCAGTCTCAAGATTTATGTATTTTGCACAAAGGCGGACTACTTTAGGCATTCTCTAATTCTTTATCATTCAACCAAGGGTGGTAAAGAGATTAGATGATACTTGCTTTTCTAAACGTGACCACGGCATCTGATTCTGAGCCTTTGATCATCGAAAATTGGCTGTGTTATTTGGACTGGAAACAATCACCTGAGAGATTCTAATGAAATTGTTATTCGATATGATTTTGAAGAATAAGCAATAAAAACAACTTTAAAATTGTGTGCATAACTTAAAACCTGTGCCAGTGCTTTATAAAGCACATTATATCATAATTTTTCATATAAGTAACATTCTCTATAAATTATGCTTACAAAAATTCTATATACAGTATGTTAACTAACAGAGGGCGTTCCCGTTAACCCGAAATAGTATAGCATACATACATGCAAAAAAAAAATATTTCAATTCGAAAACAAAATGTTTTAAAATTTTTTCCAATATGAAAATATTGAATAAAAATTTTAAATTGACATGTAAAAGACACACACTGTACACGCGAACTTGAAAGACGGCAACGTCGCAATTTATTTATACATGACGACTACTATTTTGATTTAAAACAGGAGGTTTCAAAGTTATTTTCAGTTATAATTTTTTTTATTCGGATTTTTTTATGCTTATTTTTCTATGCTGATATTTTTATTTTAATCTATTATTGATATATATTAACGAGTTTAAGGGAACGCCCTCTGTTATTTAACATACTGTATATTATTTAACTCTATTGTTTTTTAGGGTTCCGTACCTCGAAAGGAAAAAACGGAACCCTTATAGGATCACTTTGTTGTCCGTCTGTCTGTCTGTCTGTCTGTCTGTCTGTCTGTCTGTCTGTCTGTCTGTCTGTCTGTCTGTCACCACACTTTATCTCAAGAACGCGTGGACGTATCAAGCTGAAATTCACATGAAATACTCGGGTCTATTGTCCCTTTAAGCTGTGAAAATATCAAACTTCTAAGCCAAGCCAATCAAAAGATACAGCCGATTATGTCGATATTTTCAACAAATTTTCGACACTCGCAAAGGAATCAAAACCTACAGGATACTTCCCGTAAACTCAGAATCTTGAAAATTGGCATGAAGCATTGTCATATAATGCAAATATAGGAAAAATTGCGAAAATCACATTTTTTTAGTTATATAATATAATAAACATATTTTAATAAAATGGAACTTACTACCTTATTTCTCACGAACGAATAAAGTTATCAAATTTAAATTTATACCAAATACCTAGGTCTATTGTCCCTTTAAGTTGTGAAAATATCAAACTTCTAAGCCAAGCCAATCAAAAGATACAGCCGATATGTCGATATTTTCAACAAATTTTCGACACTCGCAAAGGAATCAAAACCTACAGGATACTTCCCGTAAACTCAGAATCTTGAAATTTGGCATGAAGGATTGTCATATAATGCAAATATAGGAAAAATTGCGAAAATCACATTTTTTCAGTTATATAATATAATAAACATATTTTAATAAAATGGAACTTACTACCTTATTTCTCACGAACGAATAAAGTTATCAAATTGAAATTTATACCAAATACCTAGGTCTATTGTCCCTTTAAGCTGTAAAAATATCAAACTTCTAAGCCAAGCCAATCAAAAGATACAGCCGATATGTCGATATTTTCAACAAATTTTCGACACTCGCAAAGGAATCAAAACCTACAGGGTACTTCCCGTAAACTCAGAATCTTGAAATTTGGCATGAAGGATTATCATATAATACAAATATAGGAAAAATTGCGAAAATCACATTTTTTTAGTTATATAATATAATAAACATATTTTAATAAAATGAAACTTACTACCTTATTTCTCACGAACTAATAAAGGTATCAAATTGAAATTTATACCAAATACCTAGGTCTATTGTCCCTTTAAGCAGTGAAAAAATCAAACTTCTAAGTTAAAGCGATCAAAAGATACAGCAGTTTATACCGACACCTTAGACGAATTTCCGTCACACGCTAGGGAATCAAAACCTACAAGCAAAGGCATTCAAATTATATTTACAATAGACAGGACATCACGAACAAAATCCTAAGCCAATACTTTTATCGACTTGGTTGAAAGTCGCTCAGTCTAGTCTGCGAGTCAGGACGTAATTTGTGTCCACCAAGTATAAACATTTTCTAAGGAAATATGCCATGTTGCGCTTTGTGTTACTGTACATCTCGTTATAGTAAAACGACTGGACCTAACTTCGGAATGTTTTTCTATGAATTATTTATATTTCGTCTGCAATTCAAATTTAAAAAAAATCTTAGTTCTACAAAATTTTCCATTATTGTAATAAGCGCCCTCTATTGTTGAGTAGTTTTACTATTTTCTTGTAGAGATGTAGTAATGTTGTTTATCGATTTAGTTATCGATAATACTTATTAAGATGAATACATTTTGTTGTATTTTATTGACATTTAAAATATAGCTAAATAAACTTAAAATATTACTATATTTCAAGTTTATTTATTATTAACTCTATTTAAACATAATCATATCATATTAATAAACAAAATTGAATGAACAATTACTATTCATTTATCTAGGTTTTTGTTATTTTTGGTTTCCGAATAAAATAATGTCGTAGGGAAAAAGTGGATACGGTTTGTCCAGATAGACCGTAGAGAAGAAAATTGGCTTCCGTCTCATTCGGCGAAATTATGCTCAATGCATTTTAGAAGAGAAGTTATCTACTTTGGAAAGACTTGTCGATCAAATTAAAAAAAAAAGAATCGGTACCTTGTATTAGAAATGAAATAGTAAGTTACTAATTTCATTACTTTTTTACTTAACCGCAAAAATTGTAATAAAATTTACGGTTAAGTGGATAAGTACATAGATTACATAACTTATTTATAATGAAATATATTCATAAAATATGTAGGTACGTATATGTAGTACAATGATTGCGAGCTACTTTGTGATTTTGAGGATTCCGTTTCCGTACCTAAAAGGTAAAACGAACCCTATTCATGAGACTTCTCTGTTCGTCTGTCTGTCTGTCACCAGGCTGTATCTCATAAATCGTAATAGCGAGACAGTTGTAATTTCCAGAGATTGTGTTAGTATTTCTGTTGCCGCTATAACAACAAGTACTAAGAATAAAAATAATAAAATATTTAAGGGGCTCCCATACAACAAACGTGAATTTTTGCCGTTTTTTGCTCCATATTAATAACGGAAACAGATAGACGCTTAAAATGTTCACAGAATATTTGGTTATATATTCAAATTACAAATAAATAATTAAAATAAAATAAATCCTGAAGGCGGGCTCCCATACAATAACCGTGATTTTTTTGCCGTTTTTAAAGATAATGGCGTACGAATCTTGTAAAGGTCTTGCTCCAGCAGACTACCATTTTTGTCGTGATTTGGACAATTATCTACGTGACAAGAAGTTTTCTTCCCAGGAGGCAGTTCTGCTTTCACACAGTTTGTGCAGTCTAGATCCTCAGAGTTCTATCACAAAGGCATAAACGACCTTCCTATATATTGATTATAAATGAATTATTTTTAAAAATTAAAAAATAAGCAATTATTTACATTTTTAGTACCTACTAATCGGCAATTTTAAACTTTAACGCCTATTATATTAAAAGAATTATATAAATAAGAAACTTGTAAACTTGAAATTACCCATAATTATTCTGCTTCCTAATTTTTTGTTTCAAGCTATCATAGTGCGAAAAAACATCGTCGTAGTAACTTCTTTGAACATTATCGATAACTTTATATCGAAATGATACAAACCCTACCACAGTTTTTTGCATTGCCATTTAAAAATATTTGCAAACAAACGTGCAAAAAGAATAATTTTGCTAAAAACGAAATGCAAACGAAAATTGCAAAACAAAATGCGCTTTATGGCCTAAAAGGTCTATTACACTCAAAAATCGCAATAAACTGAGCGTTAAAATAATTCGTAAGCATAAAACATCTAAAATGCCAATAGACGGTGTCACGGTAAATGAATAGTAGCGAATAAAATTCTAAAACAGTTTTTGTTTGTACAAGACAAGTTTCACTTAATTTATTTACTTTTCAATATTTATTTACCCGATTCGAACTATACTAGGGTATTAAATCGGATCTGGCAACATAGACCACACTGGCCACCTACCGGGCAATAGCTGAATATATTTTATATAAACTTATTTCATTTTTACTATTTGATGTCTCCAATTGTCGATCTAATTTTGCTATATTGTACTAGATGGCGGAACTGAACCATGGGATCACAGTTTTTCTATGCCATTTTGACACATGCCCTCTATATATATCTTAAATCTCTTTGCCTACAAGGTACTTCCCGTGAACTCAGAATCTTGAAATTCGGCACGAAGCAACGTTATATTATAGTACAGACAGATAAAGGAAAAATTGTGAAAATGATAAATTTGAAGTTACATAAAATATTAAAATATTATTTTTGCTTAGATGACATAAAATATTTTTTTAATAATTATAAACTTACTACCTACCCTTTTTCACATGAACGCGTAGAGATATTAAAGTTGAAATTCATATCAAACACTTCTTAAATCTAATTGCCTCTAAACTGTGAAAAATTCTAAATCAATGCTAGTATTATAAATGCGAAAATAACTCTGTCTGTCTGTTACGCTTTCCCGCCTAAACCTCTCAACCGATTTTGATGAAGTTTGGCACAGACAATCTTTAGACCCTGAGAAAGAACATAGGCTACCTTTTATCCCGGAAAAATTTGATGTTCCCGAGGGGAATTTAAACAGCGCGATATAACCGAACTCCACGCGGGCGAAGCCGCTGGCGGAAAGCTAGTACGTCATAAATTGTAAACCGCTACGTTTGTACGGCGGAACCCTCGGTGTGCGAGTCCGACTCGCATTTGGCCGGTTTTTTTTATATTATACAACACTTAGAAGAAAAACATATGTACAACATACAAAGAGGCATAAGAAATTTATATTAAAAAAACTTAAAAATATACTGCAAGGTTTTAGCAACATTGTTGCCAAGCATGGTATGAAATTATGACATTATCTTTTAATTCGCGGTTTCGCGGTTTCGCGGGTTCGATTCCAGGTCAGGCAAGTACCAATGTAACTTTTCTAAAGTTATATGTACTTTCTAAGTATATCTTGGACACCAATGACTGAAGGTGAAGGAAAACATCTTGAGGAAACCTGGACTTTAAGTCTGAAATCGCCAACCCGCATTGAGCAAGCGTGGTGATTACGCTCAATCCTTCTCTGTATGAGAGGAGACCTGTGCCCAGCAGTGGGACGGTTAAAGGTTGATGATGATGATGATGATGATCTTTTAATTACAGCTAAGGTAATATAAATACGGCAAAGGTCTTCATTTCTGATTAAAATTAAGTGTCTTCAAGGATAGATTAAATAGGCTCTTTATAAATTAGGCCGTTTTACCATCAACGTATGCATCACTGCTTACTATCAGACGAGATCGCGAAAAAAAAAATTCTTATTGTTTTTTTTTTTTTTTGTTTACACTGTTACATTGTTAAACACACACAATTAATAGAAATTGAACATTATTTTGTGATCATTTATAACAATGCCATAAAGTTTCCCGGCGATTCTCGGTGGTAGGCCATAACATCGTGTGCCGGCGAAGGCACCCACCAGACAAAGTCTTGCCGCCAAGCGATTCGTCGTGTTTCGGCATGATGTCTAGTGAAGCCGTACGGAGGACGGGTCTGAGCAGTTGTGTTGCGATGTGTGCCGGGTACGATGCGCCAAATGTTGTTGTGTCGGAGGTTTGGTCATGGAGAGTCTCCAGATAAATCTCCCTCTGGCGCAGCATCGTTGGTCGTCTTGTTGGGTTTAACATTGCATCACCTCGCTCAACTGCCGTCTTTCTTCCTATACCTAAGTTTTTTAACTGAATAGCCTTAATAAACTAGTGCGCTTTACTATCAACGATTGCATCACTGCTTTCCATCAGGCGGGATTGCAGTCAAGCACTGGTTTATAATAATTAAATGAAAAAAAAAAAAGTTTATACTGAGTGGTTAATATTATAGGTTATTTCATGCCGATTTTAAGCTATGTATTTAACGATGTAATTGTTCTAAAACATTTGCGACGAGTACGACAGAGTGCCAGGTGTAGCAACGTATTGTACAGCTGTGTTGGTGTACCAGTGCGGATGTGCGATCAGCCCCGTAATTATGAAAGCCGGTAAAATAGGCCTCGGTCGGGGATGTATATCTTGATAGCGCCGCAGGCAAAAGCCTCAACACTACGTAGGGACATATAAAAGGTTTATTCTTAACAACACCTCATTTCACTTTGACGCACTGTGACATGCGAAGTGTGGCCGATGTCTTGTTATCGGTCTTTCTTTACTCTTTAGGGCATTTACATACCGCAAATAATTTTATTTATTTTTGCGCCAGTGATGTTGCAATTGGTTAGATTATATATACTACGAGCTTTCCGCATGTGGCTTCGCCCGCGTGGAGTTCGGTTATATCGCGCTTTTTAGATTTCCCTCGGGAACATCAAATTTTTCCGGGATAAAAGGTAGCCTATGTTCTTTCTCAGGGTCTAAAGATTGTCTGTGCCAAATTTCATCAAAATCGGTTGACAGCTTTAAGCGGGAAAGCGTAACAGACAGACAGACAGACAGAGTTACTTTCGCATTTATAATATTAATATGGATACCTTGTGTCGGTCGTTCTGATTGGATAATGTGCTGGTTCTGCTGCGCCGAGTGATCATCAGGTACCAATGTTATTATAGATCCGTGTGTCATGACAGCGAACCTTTTACCCTTTCCTCTACGTTGTTCAACCTACACGGAAAATAACTCATTTAGTTGTTCGTCGGTGCCAACCCTAGCC
Organism: Sesamia nonagrioides; assembly: GCA_017933935.1. NCBI lineage: Eukaryota > Metazoa > Arthropoda > Insecta > Lepidoptera > Noctuidae > Sesamia > Sesamia nonagrioides. Next base: position 1,289,162 of record JADWQK010000289.1, read on the forward strand.
CCTCCCTCATTTAAATTTGACATAATACTCTAAAACTTCCATTTATTTTTTCCCTCCAAATTTTATACTATTCGTCCGTGTATAATCGATGTTTTTCTGCAAAAAATAATATTATTTCTATAAATCGGTAGGAAAGCATTTTCAGATATGTCCTACCTAGTTGAAATGTTTTAAAATTAAAAGCCCAACAATGAAGTATTTCTTTTGAAATATCTGCAGTGTTAAAAATCTATATTTTAGAGGACAAGGAGAAATATTTGGAGCTGTTGGCCATCCTTTATTTAGGGAGCCACCAAAAGATGAAGAAGAAGCGGTGTTTTAATGTTATATTTTTAAATTATTTTACGGATAAATTGAATGCTTACTATCAGGCAGGATTGCGGTCAAGTACTAGTTTATATTTATATATAAAAAAAGTTAAATATGACAACAATGCATGATTACAACATATATACAAATTTAATAATAGATCTTCAGCAGTATAAAGATACTTATTAAACACTAAACCCTTATTCATAAAGGTTGCTTAAAGTTAACTAGTGATTAGCGAATTTAACCATATATTTTTGATGTTTGCACGTCACATAACTTAGTCATGGTTTATGAATAAACACCACAGTGTTTAAGGGGCTTATTCATAAACGACGATTAAAGTTAAGTGACGTTCAAACGTCAAAAATTTATGGGTAAAAGTCACTATCACAAGTTAAATTTAAGCAACGTTTATGAATATAAGAGTAAATATTTAAATGGGTGTTTGAATGAGTAGATAGAGCAACTTATAAAATAATTTAACCGATTGATATCTAGGGCTGTGCTTCATAATATTTAAAGTAGGCTGTATCTTGTAACATTTAGTATATTAATTGTCCTGGACAAATGCTATTCATGTCGACTCATTTTTAGTTAGAGAAAAGTTGCGTTTTTTAGTAGGTAGCATGACACCGTCTAATACTGAACTGTTAGCGGGTAGAGGAATAAAAATCAGTTCTCCTGGCTCTGTTACAGTCATTCATAAGGTCCATAACTCATTTCTTGGGCTTGATATAACTTTTTACACCCTCTTCTTTATAAGACTTGTTTTTTTAATATTTAAAGCACAAGTAAAATCCAACCTTTGTACATAGAAATCCACGATTATTCAAACGATAAACATCGCTGGTCGCTCTTTTATGTGTTTTCTTCAGTATTAGCTTACTGTCAACTTATGAGTTACGTAATAGTTTTTTATTTATCAAAACTTAAATATGCAAACTGTCAAGCTCTTTATGTCTGGAGGCTTTTATGCAAGTAAATGTCTTTACTTGCTAACATTTCTATTGCATATTGAAAGCATGAAACTTGAATATATATCTTTTTTTGAAAGAAAGAAAGAAAGAAAGAAAGAAAATACATTTATTCAGCACAGACTTAAAGACACACAATACATCTAGCATTTATAAATATACATCAGGTAGCAACAAAATAAAATAAAAACCAAATAAAAAAGTAGAATAAAAACCAAACAAAAAGTAAAAAATCCCTGTTTAAAAATAGCAGCAAAGTGTGCCTCGTAGCTGCACCAAAAATGTCCAATTCAGCAAAAATGCCAGGCAACTAGTGTCTGACGCTGGTTTTCAACTGAACCTGATGTGAGTAGAGGTGACGGATGTAAATCAGTTTTATACAACATAACGCGTATATGCATACATAAATAAAAATAAATACGTATTAGATAAAACAAAAAACGAGTATCTGCAAAAATAGTGTGAGATTGACTAATAATAAATAAATTGCTAAAAAACTAATAATAAATAAACGAAGAAAAGAAATACTGACAAATATAATGAAAGACTGGGAAATCATCGAGCGGAAGGGCAAGTCAGAATTTTATTGACTAGAACCCACCCTGAGTGTAACTTCACTTGGCTGTGCGCCAGGGCTACGGTTTATTTTTTAAACAATCCACTACTGACTGAGGAGGCATCAGTCTGCGTGGACCCCGTCACAATGTGGTAACATTTCTTTGAGGCGCGCGTGAAACACGACGCGGCCTGGTCTTTACCGGGCGGTGCACTGCCCACTGCTCACCGCCCGCAAGCCCGCGCCTACGGTGGCCGGGAGATTGATGTTGTCTCCCGACCAGGGCGTCTTCAACACACAGCTCACTCATCTATCTACACGCGCCTAACCGCTAGGTCATCTTGACTTAAAACATAATGCTGAAACTATGAACTACAATCATGTCTTTATTATAATGATACTTTTGTGTATAGTTCTTTGATTTCTGACTTTTTTTGCCTTATGTTGAATTTGTCGACACTGTTGCTAAAAGAAACCCGGTGAGAAGCCAATAACATGACATATTGTGATCAAACATATTTAAGTGAGTCAGCGATCAATCCAGCAAACGAAATGATTTCTTTAGGCGATGCTGTGATTGAAAAAGAATTCAATTTGCGTGTGGACAAATATATTCAGCAAATACGTTGTGTGATGCAGTCACGGTATGAGATTACTGAAAAAACGATGTGGGATAATATTGCGCTTACCTAAGTATTTTTTAATACTTTCAGTTACAAACATAGACAACTAAGCATTATGGCAAACCTAACCGAAATCATTTAATAAACAAAAAGGATTACGTTTTTAGCAAAGCAAGTACCAGACGTACCACCAAACGTATCTGGTTCAAAAAAGTCTAATTTTTTTGCGTATCATCCTGAAATATTATTGTCTTTGTATTAATAGATAACTTATCATGTAAATAACAAAACACCACGTAAATATTCCACGTATTTTATAAACAAAAGCCAAATCGCCCGCGTAACTCGTACTCGCCCACTCACGATTTGAAAGCGCGTTCTCTTAACGGCCGTTTTTAAAAATTTTTTCTCTGCGCGGGTTAATGTTTAGGCTTAAGATGGTAGACAATTTCATAGAGAAGCGAGATGGATATTTACAAATGACTGTAGACAAACAGAGATGACAATAATCGAGCGGGAACGGCGGCCGCGCGCATGCCCAAAACCGTGTAGCCACAGCTACACAAGCACTTTGGCGTTGCAAATTTGTGTAGCTGTAGCTACACGAGCACTTCAGTGGTTTTAAGTAAACAAATGCAAAAAGAAGAAACCATTTAACCAAAGACAGCTTAATAATAAGGCAATAGGAATACTAATCTGTTTTACAATACAGGGACGCGTGTCACCTGATCGCAACTACCACATACACAAACAATATAATACACACTGTCACCTATTCATGCATGTTGTATTGTTAAGAACGCTTACTTTTTTTTTTTTTTTTTGGAAGATGCGGTGCCTCCTGTCGTTGTTGTTGATGGTGCTTGATCGCAATCCCGCCTAATGGTGAGCAGTGACGAAATCGTTGATGGTAAAGCGCGTCAGTTTAGTAAGAGCCAATTCACTCTAGCCTTGAAGACATTTAAATTGAAGTCCGAAGGAAACACCGCCGCTGGCAAATTTTTGTACTCCCTCGATGTACGCGGTGTAAAAGAAGAGGCGAAACGCTACGTTCAGATCGTTGTGACGTTAACAATGTAAGGCTGGAAACTCGCTGTACAACGGGTCGTCCGATGTTGGAACTGAGATGGGGGAATTAAATAATGCGATTCCCTCGCACATTCTCCAAAATGTATCCTTTAAAACACCGACAGGCTGGCTACTCCTAGCCTCCAGGCTTTGAAGAACATTTTGAGCTAAATCTGAGTCGCCAATTAGCCTCTTCGCATACCTCTCCACTGAACCCAAAGTAGCCAGGTGGCATTTTGTAGCATCAGCCCACATGTGGCTGCAGTGTACTCCACACACAGACGGATCTGTGATTTGTATAACATTAGGAGCTGTCCTGGTATGAAGTACCGCCGGACCTTTGCAATATCGTCAAGTTTTCTGGTCTTGGACCCAATGAAGCGTCCAAAGTTTAGGTTTCAGGAAATCTCAGCGCCCAAAAGCTGAAGGCGGTCGGTGTACTCTAAGGATACATTCCGAAAAGTAGGAGCCAACGTGAACGGGCTTCTTTTGGCAGTGAATAGACACGTTTGTGTTTTGGCTGAATTAAATGAAATATTGCCATTCAAATACATTTTTTTTTGCTTTGCCTCATTCGGAGACTGCCTGTAGTGCAACATTCGTACGCTCTATTATAGCCTCCCTTTCGGACCTTGATTCCTTACTAGCCCGAGCACCCGGCAGGTATCTCTCCACAACTGTTCTGTCATCGGCATACCCATAGATACCGGGTACCAGCAGATCATTAATATGCAGCAGGAACAGAGTTTCAGAAAGCACATACCCCTGAGGAACACCAGCATTAGTCGACATGGGTTTCGATGAGCATCCATTAATTATTTTCTCATAAAAAGTACATGGTTTATGTACCTAAACAAGTTCAGACGCTCAAAGCCCTTAAAGAGAATATCCGTCAGGATTTTAAGAATCTATCGCTGGAACAAGTAATAGAAAATGCATTAAAACGCCCGTATCAGTCAAGGTCGAGTTTAGATGGATAAAAGTACCACTTCGTGGAGAAGCAGCTCAGGTATATAAAGGTCATACAGATGTATTATTCTGCATAATTTTCAGAGAACGTATGGTGTGTGGAAACGAGAGGCGCAGGACTGGTCGTCGTGGAGATTCTTGGGGGAGGCCTATCTATATCCAGCAGTGGACGTGTTTTGGCTGAAATAATGATGATGAATGGTATGTTGTTTCACAATTTTTTAAACCGTGCGTTTACATGAACATGCATTCTCCAAGGTTTATTTATAACGTTAATTAAAATTGAATTACGTTTAAACGTTAAACATGTTTGGTTAAACAATCACAGATCACTACTTCCTTCTTAGTAAACGTTTATTGTTACGGACGACGAATGACTTTATATGCAGTGTTGATGTGTACAAGTGCTTTCTTAAGCGTGTGCCTATCGCTATTATTAAAAGCAAAAGTGTTAGATGTAAGTCAACTTAGAATTTAATAAGTTTTTGTTATACTTTGCTAATGTTCGTCGCCTCGCTTGTCATATCTATAGCTCGCACTACGTAGATACCTTTATCGGTGCGGGAGGCCGGAGGGCAGTGGTGCGGGAAGGCAGAGAGCCTCCCGCACATTACCATATAAGGTAAGGAAAGCTTTCACGCGTTGCCATTGGCTATGGTTTAGCAAGCCGTTTTGTAACTATATTTGGTAAGGACTCGCGAAGCCGCTGAGTTTATAAGCGAGTGAGCCAGCGAGGCACAGTTAGTTCTGTCTTGTTCTCCCGTGAGTTAAGTTAGTTCTGTTCTGCCGTGAGACTCTATCGGGCTTACGTGAATGAAAGCTTTCCATACTGTCGCGTTACGTTCAGTTTATCTTGCTCTGTTAATTATTGTGTAAATAGTGAAATAATTGAAAAGTAACTTGTAGTGTAGACTTGTAGTAGTTTGTGTATAGTTTTAACGTTATGTCTTTGGGTTGTTGTGATGTAAATAGTTAGGTTAGGAGAGTTCGGTTGTGGGGTGCAGTCGAAGAGCCTCCACGTGGCGCACCCTGGGCAACGTCAGCCCCAACTGCCCACCGCGTTCTGGTGGACTCTTGGGCCTGGCGGCAAATCTTCACACGGGGAAGGGCCATGGTTTCAATTTTTTTTTTTTTTTTATAAGTTATAAACAAGCGCTTGGCCGCAATCCCGCCTGATGGTAAGCAGTGATGCGATCATTGATGGTAAAGCGCGATGGTAAAGCGCAATCAACGATAATCTTTGATGGTCGTTGATGGGAACCTGGCCTATAGGGGTTCGCATGCATCCGCTTCCACTCTGTTTAGCAGAGTCGAAGTGGATGCATGCTGTGGTATACCGTAATCCCTTCGGGGACCGGGGACCGTCGGGGTATTTGCCCGGGTCGTGTGGAAGGAAAACCACTATAAAAACCCTCGCACACCGTAATCCCTTAGGGGACCGGGGGCTGTCGGGGCATTTGTCCGGGCCACGAGGGGACACCTTTAAAAAACGGCCGAACCACGGGCGGCATATCCCGTCTCTAGGTTATTGCAAACCTGACGGACTAATAACCGTCGAAAGTGCAATCTAATTCCAAGTTTTGGGGGCTCGGTGAGAGGATGAATGGCTGGAGGATATCCAGTCGTTAGAGCTCCCCACTGTAGGTACCTGCCGCCCCCTACAGTATATAGGCTTACCCGGTGTACGACGCTCTGCCCGGTGTGGACTTCAAATCGCTAATACTCGTGGGTTTAGATATGGAAAGAAAAAATAAAAACAACAAACAACGAACGGAGGAGGAGAGTGATGTGGCGTCGGAGTCTGACGCTGCATGTGGCGTGACGGGCTCGTTTAAGAGCCCGGAGCGCGTAGGGAATCAAAACCTACAAGGTACTTTCCGTGAACTCAGAATGTTGAAATTTGGCAAGAAGCAACGTTATATAGTACAGACAGATAAAGGAAAACTTGCGAAAATGATAAATTTGAAGTTAGATAAAATATTAAAATATTATTTTTGCATACATGACATAAAATATTTTTTTAATAATTATAAACTTACTACCTACCCTTTTCACATGAACGCGTAGAGATATTAAAGTGAAATTCATATCAAACACTTCTTAAATCTAATTGCCTCTAAACTGTGAAAAATTCTAAATCAACGCAAAAATTCAAAACGCTGAGGTAGGTAGGTACCTACCTATAATCATACCGCATATTTTGAAATTCGCCACTACTCGCAACGGAATCAAAACTTAAAGACTACTTCCCGCTGACATTGAATCTTGAATTTTGGTATGAAACAATAGCATAAGGTAACCTAACAGAAAAACTCGAAACCTTTTAAAATTTTTAGGCACAGTAACTAGTTAAACCAAAACAAAGACCAACACAATCGTCATTCAATCTAAATATTTTGGTCAATGTAATTCTGTATATAACTTAAATGCGTCATAACTGCCATGTACTTAGTAATTATAAATATATTCAAAGACATTAATTGTAATTTCCTATTGTTGTCGATGATTATCATACAGCTTGCTTCCTACTGGCGAAGCGGGACGGGGGGTAGTAAGGAACGAACGCGCAAGCACTAGCCGCCCGCGGGCGCGAAGGCAGGCGGTTGGCGGTTGCGCCATACGCACGAGCGCCTAGATACTGTTCGCACGTGTACCGAAATTAGTAAAATTTGCGACAATTTCTCGTTGATTTTGTTTACTTCTACTTTGTTTATAATTTGCAAAATTTTGCAAAGATACAATTATGGCTACAATTGCAATAATCGTCAATGAAAATATTATTTTACATCATATAGTTCCTATGCCTCCAGATGAAAGTTGTTTATATCATGCAATAGCGTTTTCTATTTACAATTCCGCTAATTTGGATCAAACACAATTACTATGAACTTCAATAGTTAATTAGATTTATGATAACTGGGACGAGTTTAATTTGTATACAAGCAATGCCCGAGGAGATCCATCCGGGGGACATCCGGGGAGATCGGATAGGAACGGTTTGCGCGAGAGTCACTTCCAAAGTATTAAAATGTGTACCCTCTCTGTGAGTTCCAAAATAAGATAATATTAAAACTAAAAAAGTATATGATGTGCAATACGCATTACTATGCAATTGGTTAGAACGATATCTAGTAAGTAATTTGATTTAATACGTCATAAATTGTAAACCGCTACGTTTGTACGGCGGAACCCTCGGTGTGTGAGTCCGACTCGCACTTGGCCGGTTTTTTTTACTTACTAACCCTTTCCGCGTGAACAAGTAGAGGTAATTAATCAAAAGACCATAACTGTTACTCAATTGTCATGATGGGTGATTTTTTATTACATAGGTACCTACAGGTTTGTACGGAACGCTTGATGTGCAAGTCTGACCCAAAATATGATTAATTTCTGTTTTATTGTTGTTAATAGCTACTGCTAGCGACTTCGTCCGTGTACATTTCTAATAATATATATCGACGCTTGAAAGGCAATCATATCTAAGCAACAAAAATTCGTAAATTGAGTTATATACACCATTCGAACCGCCAGATTTTTCTGCGTCGTTTGGTGTATATAACTCAATTTACGAATTTTTGTCGCTTAGATATGATTGCCTTTGAAGCGTCGATATATAAATAATATAATATAGTTCAATCATGATTTTAAAATACGTGGCGCCATCTATTATCATAATAACGTTATTGTATTTTTTATTATATTAATCATCATCATTTCAGCCGAAAGACGTCCACTGCTGGACATAGGCCTCCCCCAAGGTTCTCCACGACGACCGGTCCTGCGCCTCCCGCATCCAGTGGTTTCCCGCGACCTTCACCAGGTCGACGGTCCACCTTGTCGGGGGCCTACCCACGCTACGTCATCCGGTGCGTGGTCGCCACTCGAGAACCCGTCGGCCCCATCGGACATCGTTCCTACGGGCAATGTCTCCAGCCCACTGCCACTTTAGTGTTGCAATTCTTCGGGTTATGTCGGTTACTCTCGTTCATCTGTGGATCTCCGCATTCCTGATTCGATCGCGCAGTGAAAACCCAAGCATAGCCCTCTCCATTGCCCTTTGAGTGACTTTGAGCCTTCTTATAAGGCCCATTGTAAGCGACCACGTCTCAATTCTATAAGTCATCACTAGCAACACACACTGATCGAAGACTTTTGTCTTGAGACACTGCGGTAATTCGGACGAGAAGATTTTACGTAGCTTCCCGAAAGCAGCCTAGTTGAGTTGGATTCGACGATTTACCTCTTTCTCGAAGTTGGACCTTCCTAACTGGATAGTTTATCCCAGGTACACGCAACTGTCAACAACTTCGAGAATAGAGTCTCCAATCTTTATAGGAGTCGGTACAACAATGCGATTTTTGTCCAGAAATTTCTTAAGAGAGTGGTTAAGTATTTTCTCTATTATTTTTGATATGGTAGAAAGCACTGATATGGGGCGATAATTGTTGACACAGTCTGCGCCCCCGTTCTTGAAAATGGGATGGATGATTCCACTTTTGAATACTTCGAGGAAGACACCTGTCGCTATAGGTCGGTTACATATGTGAGTGATGGAGGGGGCCAGCTCCTTCCGACATTGCCTTACTATCTGGGATGACATCCCATCCCAGCCTGTGGCACAGTCTGGACGGAGTTGTAAAATGATGGACTCAACATCCATTTGTGTCACGTCAGCAATGACCAGGGAATTTGGGGGACTTCTCGTAAGGGTGTAGGAGATCGGTGGTACGTAGGAGATATTTCCATTACTTGGTGCACGAATCTCATCAGCAAGAGACATACCAACGTCTGTGAAAAATTTGCAGTCAAAATTAGCAGCCTTTGCTGCCTTTGGGTTATGTTTCTTTATAATAGCTTGACAGGACTGATCTTGCATTTCCGAGTATTTATTATTGTTTTTATAGCTTGCCATAAGGCTTTTGGTTCTTTACCGGCTTTCTCCAATTGGAATTATTCGTAGGCTATTCTTAGGTTACGCAATAGACGATTGCAATAGTTACGATACCTAGTGTAGGTAGTTTTGAGAATCATGTTAAGTGGGGATTTTTTTAGATTTTATGTGAAGCTTATCTCTATTCCTGATACATCTAATTAGACCGGGCGTCATCCACGGTTTCAGAATACGGTTTTTCTGGGTGATTTTAGTTGTATGTGTAGCAATTGTGTGAGAGATCATTGATAGAAACATATTCGTAGCCAAATTGGTGTCCTCTGTAGCCAGCACGGTGGTGAAATCTTTTGTCCTAGATCTGCTTTTACTTTAAGGATATCTGTGAAGGTTTCAGTTACTGATTGTTTCCCGATTTGGAGATTTTTTTGGATGTTAATTACTATTGGCTTATGATCCGTGATATGTGATTCTAGTATTAATGTTAGAAAGGGTGTAGTCGATCAAGTCTCGTAGGAGAAATGTGTGTGTGGGAAATAGGCCATGTGTAGCGTTGAATGTTAGATATTCTTCCCGTAGTGGGTCTGAACTATTAGGCGCTATATCAATATTTATATCACCTACAAGGAAAATACTACCTGTTTGTAACTCACGGTAAATGATGTCGAGACTTTTTATAAAGTTACCAAAGTTCTCTTTTGTTCTTAAGGAGGGGGAGCGATATGAAGCCACAATATTTACATTACTACCTATTTGACAGATTAAACAGCTAGCATCCCTGAAACGTGGCTCTGTTACTTTGCAACTTAGTGTTTTGCGGGTGTAGATGACGAACCCATCGTTTTGGTTTAGTAAATTTATCGTGTGATGAGCCGTATAACCATTCAAAGTCGGTAGGTTATTTACCTTACGTAGCCAACATTCCGTAAGTACTATAATGTCAAAATCTATGTTTGTCATTGATAACAATATACGGAGTTGGTTAAAAATTTTATTTATACTGCGAATATTGATATGTAATAATTTAATTGATTGGTTACTTTGGTAAATATATTTATGGCAGTCCTCTGGATTACCCACAAGCGAGGTAGTGTCTTCAAGTGAGTCCAGCTCAGTATTTATATTGTTTACATTAGCCATGTCAATAATAGACAGAACAGAATTTCCGAGAAAAGGTGACAGCCAAAAACAGAAGCAAAACACAATAGTGATGAGTTTTGGTGTGCATGTTTTGAGTGAGTGAGAGTGTAGATGTGGTGTATAAAGTGATGTTGATTGTATTTGTCGGTGATATATGTGAGTGCTTCACACACTATGTTCTTATGTGAGTGTTTTGAGTAAGCTTGGCTATTTATGTTATTATCGTTATTTACAAAGAAATGGATTTTTGTTTCATGAATACAGTAGTTATGGTTAATATTGGATGCTATTTTAGGGTTAGGTACAAATGCACTATAAGTAATTAGACAAAAAAAAACTGAACTTGTGCTAGTCACATGGCTGTCTTCAGACCCTGGAAACATTTCTCGGATGAGATTAAAATTTGTTTTTCACCTTGTGCTTTACGGAGAAAAACATTCCCATTCGAAAACCAGCAGTAACTATATCCATGTTGCTTTGCAAACTCTCTAGATATGTGAAACAATTTCTTGGAGCTCTGTGGAAGGTAATCGTCTACAAAAATGAGCTGTCGTGTACCTGACATGTTGATGTGTTCGGTATTGAGCTTTTCAGTTACTGTTTTCTGATTGGAGTTAAACTTACGGACGCAGGAGAGCGTGTTTAATTTCACTTTAATTGTTTGAAATTCTGCGACGACTGGGCGTGTTGAACCAAGTTTGCATGGCTGGTGGTATATATCGCTGATATCCGAGGGGGTAATCAGTGTTCCTACAGCTTGTCCTATATTGTAGATTGTTTCCGTTAGGTCATCGATGGTCTCTTTGTCATTTACAGGTATATTCCTTATCTCAATGCTAGACGATCTGGATTTTAATTGTAGATCTTGCACCTTTCTCTCCAATTTCTCCAGGCATTGACGGTGTTCCTGTTTTTCTTTTTGCAGTTTGTCAAGCCCAGACTTTATATCCTCATATTGCTTATTAATGAAAGCCATTGATGTGGCAATCTCATCGTTCGTTACTTGTATTTTGCTAGTTTGTGTTTTTAGTTCCGATACTACCATAGTTAATTTCGAAACCAGAATGTTTTGCTTGGCACACATCTTATTAATTTTGATCTCAAATTTGGATTGCCAGCTATTTAGTAGGTCCAAAATTTCTTGTTTCAGGTTTTTTTCGTCACCATTGGGGACTGCGCCAGTTCATTACGGGGTCTTTTGTTCCGGTTTATGTTAACGAAGGAACAGTCTCTCAATAAATTGTATCGTGTTTAAATCTGATTCCGATTTGGAAAGTCCCACTGGTATCTTGGGAGTTGCAGGGGGACTGCGTTTCATCGAAATATTAAATGCAGTAAATAATTCTCCTTTATAATATTCCTTTTAAACCTGTTCTTTGTACACAAACAACTAACAATGACTCACTGTGTAGCACTGGAGGTGGTGTAGCGTTCTCGTAGTAAGTGTCTCTGGCGTAGCGGAGAACAACGGCGGCTCGTAGCAGCGGCGCGTAGCAGCGGCGCGTAGCACACGTAGCCGATGACAAATTGACAATGTGCGTCGTCTGTTATCGTGGCTCGACGGCAAGTCAGTGCGCCTCGGAAGCCGCGTGGAGACGATGATGATGATAGACTTTTTTATTATCAACTAGCGACCTGCCCCGGCTTCGCACGGGTGCAATGCTGATACTAAATACACTACAGAGAACTGTTAACGTTGTATAAAAAAAAAGCGACCCGCCGCTCCCGCTGCTCCCTCTACCCCGGACGGAACACGACACCACACAATTTTTAAATCTGTAATATCTTCGAAAATATTCATTTAAATCATATATTACCGGCTAATTTTCGAAGCGATTGTAACCAGCATAGCATTAATCCTTATCCAGTTTAACACCTTAAATAAATTTTTGAGTTAATTTAGATAAATTAGATAAATTAACTGAAAAATTTATTGAAGGTGTTGCTATGCTGGTTACAATCGCTTCGAAAATTAGCCGGTATTTGTCGTAAAAAGTAAATGGTAAAAAAATGTTATTGTGGGATATCCATAAAAGATAGACATTATATACCCTCGCGGACTTTTTTGTACACCTTTTCCATGTGTACAATATTACATTATTTTGATAAGTCTCGTAGGTTTCAGCCAGACTTTCACTGCAAACGCGGAAAAAATTTAATTATTTACGACATCATATTAGAAACCTTCCTCTTGAATCACTCTATCTATTAAAAAAAAAACTATCAAAATCCGTTGCGTAGGTGGTTTTAGAGATTTAATCATTCAAGGGGACATAAGGAAAAAGAAAGTGACTTTGATTTATAATATATAGTGAAAAGAACATATTTACAAAAATGAAGCCTGTAATTTGATAACTGTAATTCATCCGTGACATACGACATATAAGGATTTTTCATTGTTGAATTGTTTCACACGTTAGGTTATATTATCGAAGTTTTTGTGGGTATTCTCATTTTTTTTTATTCTATAGCTTTTGTTCATCGGAAATAACGTATAATTCTAATGGTGAAAGAATTTTTCAAATCTGTCCATGTCCAGGTATCCAGTAGTTTCGGAACCAATCCAAAGCCAAAATAAGAATAAATATTTCCCCTTTATAATTATTTTTACGGGTACGGATTAATTTTGTAAGGTTTTTAAGGATTATTTTACAAGCTTGCTAAAAACACTGCTGCCTTATAATACAAAGGCTGCTCATTTATTTACTGTCTTTTTGTTTTAGCTGAGAATGAGACACTCAGTCTTTCCCGTTGAAACCATTATAATTTATTGCACTTTTTCGCTGCTTGCTAATTTGTTCTCAACTCATGGCCCATGCAATTTTAGCTCACATCTCTATCTACAATCCGAACTTCAGCAAATATTATCCGGCATCGGATATGTAGGTTACTCTAAACAGGATAAGTGTAAGCAGCCTTAACTAGCAGTTCATGGTAATTCTCAGAATAATTTACCCTACAGCCGACACATTTCTACTTAAGGCAGTGATAAAACCTTGAAAACCTATAGACCTTGACAAGTTATGATGGTCAAAATGTTTTTCATGGTGCATTACTTTTAAACTTTACAGCGGTAGAACATGGCCATCAGAAAAGCAGTTTATAAATCGACTGACAGCGTCAATAAAGACCTAACATAATTATCTTTGCCTATGCAGAGCCGACGCCGTGGACCTAAAGTTGAATATTATTGATGGTTGACAAATCCATTTCGGCTATTAATTGACATTTAACACATCATTATCAGAAATCCTGCCGCGGCTACGTCGTATAAAATAGATGCAATTGGGCGAGCTACCCCCCGCGCCCTAGCCTCGGTACGTGCGCGGCTCAATGGGTGCAAATTGACGCCGTAATGACCGGACTGGTCCGGTTCGTACCGTACCGCCGGCCGCGGACAATTAATGCGTTAGCAATCACGCATCGATGCTGTTTCCAATTGTATTACGACTGCTTGAAGTTGATTGTTTATTTTTTATTTTGATCCAGCTTTGAATAATTTATAAATATTTTTAGTTAGCTTTAATTGATTTTATACGCTGTATATTGAATGCTGAACAAGTAAGACAAGACAATCTATCTATAATTTCATTATGACATTATAAAAATATTTAGTGAGGCCTCTGTACTACACAGATATTAGTTAGAAAATTGTGACCCGTGGAACTACTTCTGTGTGAGAGAAACACACAAAGAGGTAGACTTAGTAGTTATGTGTGGTGTGGCAAACCAGACTATCGTCGACACAAACAGAGACAAGTGTGGCTCGCACCACCTAACGACTTTTACCTACACAGTACACATGTTTCTTGTTTTCGCGTCAAAATCTTACGCAATAGGAAACATTACGCAAAACCCGGCGCAGAGGGCGCCACAAGCACATGCCGTAAACAAACCGCCACATTGCACATTCTTGTATCTTTATCGTATTGAGATATTTGAATGTAACAACTGAATATTCACTATTCTATGAATAAATATGCACCATGTTATATTTTTTCGCTGCAAGTTAAAAAAAAATTGGCTGACGTGAGATGTGTCCCGGTGCGGTCCGGAGCGCACGGTTATTACGGCGACACACTCTGCTGGAAGTGACGCTGACATGACGCGTGTCATTACGTTGTCCATATCGGGCACAATGAGGTGAGATCGATTAATAAAGCTCGTTGTTTTAATGAAATAATAATTATCTCTGTTGTTGTAACAATACGGCACGTCACCGAATCCGCACGCGTGCGGTTCGAGCGACGGTGTGCGGTCAGCTGTCGTGTGCTCGTGTGCTCGTGTGCTCTACTAGACATGACGTGGGCATGACGTGACTGTTATTGTGCTGTCTGTAACATCGGATACTTTGAGGTGAGTTCAATCAATTAACTTGCGAAATTTATCGAAGTCGTAATCAGAATTCAACAGTAGGTATTCAGAAATCTACTGAAATATTAATGAGTAAATACGGAGTAATAATAATAAATATTAAATCCATTTATAATAAACTAATTACATGTCCATACTTGTTACACAAACCTGTAACATTAGTCTACAGTCTACAGACAGGTCTACTAACCAAGCCTTGGAGATCTGTCAATTGAAAGGAGAAAAAGCGTGTATATGACGTTCATTGTAAAATAACCATTCAATAAATATTAATCAAGTAAGTACAAAATATTATTCAAATAATAAAATCACTCATGTTAAGCTAATAGAACTCATAGTAAGTAATTCAATAAGTTTATTTTGAATGCTCCCAACGATTTCCTTTTTTTATCCATACTAATAATTTATATTATTAGTGCGCTTTCCTGCTTAAACCTCTCAACCGATTTTGATGAAATTTGGCACAGACAATCTTTAGACCCTGAGAAAGGACACAGGCCACATCTTATCTAGGACGTGGCCTGTGTCCTTCGTCTTATTTAGGAAAAATTTGATATTCCCGAGGGAAATCAAAAAAGCGCGATATAACCGAACTCCTCGCGGGCGAAGCCGCAAGTTGAAAGCTAGTATTCTATGTTTATTTCGCCTAGGGCTGTTCTAGGCGAAATAACTATGAAATGAAACGTAGTAAATTAAACGAGTTACAAACCTCACTGACTATAATAAAGTACGAATGACAAAGCAGACTGCGTGTAGAACTCTGCAAAGGAAAGATTCTCTATTTAAAGAAACAGCCCACGATCAGTGTAGAGTTCAGTATTTTGTCATCCATTACAATAAGTGTCCCCTCTTAAGTGAAATAAAACGAGTAATTGTTACATTGAATAATCATACTAAGTACAGAATCCTAAAAGCGGGCCCCCTAAGGACTATATCATTTGAATAAGGAGTTGTAACATAGATTGATACCGTCTCATAAAGTCGCAAAAGGTATGGAACTCAGGAAAAATCTTAACAGCCTGAAGTAGCAAAAAGTACAGCGCCATCTTTGGAGAAATTGGGTTACTAATTTATTAATTTAAACTAAATGGCTAATGTATGTTGGATTTCGGCGGTAATTTTGGATTGCCCATGCCGATTTTATTAATTAATTCTTGTTTTATTTGAAAGAATATACATAACCAATATATGACACGTTAGGGAGGAATTTAAAAAAATATTACTCTCCACTTTACGTGTAAGTTACCCTATTAAAAAATTTCTTTCCACTTTTTAGCTTTTGGTCGGCGTGATTAATATACATATTGGTACCAAATTTCAGCTCTCTAGTGCCAACGGTCACTGAGATCACCATCTGTCCGCGGATGGACAGATGGTGAAACTATAAGGGTTCCTAGTAGACTACGGAATCTTACAAACGATGGCAATGCACGTTTCTCCAGTCTCACAACTCCTTGCATTGACATCTGTAGAAGTTCTGACTGAACTGCAGGAGATTGAATGCAGCCATGAAAATAAAAGAAATAAAAGATCTTTTAAGTAGAACAAATACAACAAAAAATCCTCTTTAATATTGCAAATAATTAAGATATAATTAGTTTTTCTACTTGGGTGCGCGGCGATGCGCGACTTTGTGCTTGTAATGAGTTCCTGTTCGAACCATAATCGGCCGTCAAAGAGCGTCTACAAATTAAACTCATTTCCAATTTAAAAGTGTTAGAAAGTTGGTATTTATCTTGAAATTATTTCCAAAATATTTTATGGAGAACTAGGGAATAATGCCGCCAAAACACAGGCGTGTCTTTTCACCGCCAAAAGGAGCCCGTTCACCTTGGCTCCTACTTTTCGGAATGTATCCTTGGAGTGCACCAACCGCCTTCAGCTTTTGGGAGTAGAGATTTCCTCGAACCTTAACTTTGGGCGGTTCATTGAGTCCAAGGCCAGGGTGGCTGCTAGAAAACTTGGCGTTATCGCAAAGGTCCGGCGGTACTTCACACCGGGGCAGCTTCTAATGTTGTACAAAGCACAGGTCCGCTCGTGTGTGGAGTACTGCAGCCACATTTGGGCTGGTGCTGCGAAATGTCACCTGGATACTTTGGATTCAGTGGAGAGGCGTGCGAAGAGGCTGATTGGCGACCCAGACTTAACTCGAAGCGGTCTCCAAAGCCTGGAGCACAGGCGTAGAGTAGCCAGCCTTTCGGTCTTCTATAGGTTGCATTCTGGTGAGTGTGCAAGGGAATTGCATGATTTAATTCCCCCATCATCGTTCCACCATCGGACGACCCGTCGTACGGCGAGTTTCCACCCTTACGTTGTTGATACCACTGCGACCCGGACGAAGCGTTTCGCTTCCTCTTTTATACCGCGTACATCGAGGGACTGGAACAATTTGCCAGCGACGGTGTTTCCGTCACATTACAATTTGAGTGTCTTCACGGCTAGAGTGAATAGGCTCTTAATAAACTAGCGCGCTTTACCATCAATGATCGCATCACTGCTTATCATCAGGCGGGATTGCGGTCAAGCGCTTATATATAACTTATAAAAAAAAAAAGTAATTAATTCCGGTTATTCGTACTACGTACACTGCATACATATTTATGTAACAGCTTCACTCGAGTTGTCTGATGTTATAGGAATGATTAATCATCCTTACGTATTACAATTTGCGTTTCTTTTTTTATAAGTTTGGTCTACGATGTCGAAGAATAAACTACAACCATAAAGTATTAATATTAACATTAATTTCTTTGCATCAAAACCCGACTTAACAGTAGATACTGCATCAGCATCATCATCATTATAATAGCTGGACTCAAGCCTCCCACTACGACCTGTTCAAATCAAATCAAAGCATTTATTTCAAACTAGCAGCCGCCCGCGACTTCGTTCGCGTGGAATTAATTATGCTCCGCTCCTATTGGTCGCAGCGTGATGTTCTATAGCCTAAAGCCTTCCTGGAATTATGGGCTATCTAACGCAAAATTTTTCAAATCGGAGCAGTAGTTTCCGAGATTAGCGCGAACAAACAAGCAAACAAACTCTTCAGCTTTATATATTAGTAATAGATAAACCAGTTACAGGCTTTTACTTTTGAATTGTCAGAAAGTTGACTAGAAAATATAAATAATAATGATAATAGTTCTGTTCTGTCATCGGTTCACCTGGTGGGAGCATCAGGTCGACCGACTACCGACGTAAACTAGGCTAGGCCAGTATCTTAGAAGGCAAGCAATTTATTCAGTTTGTATGTAGGTAGTTGCGAAAAGCAAGTCACGCTACAAAGCATCGGTGGAAAAATCTAAGGGTAACTTGTTGCGGAAAATCGTTGATAAACTTGACAGGGAGGGTCCGTGGTCCTCCCTTATATCACGAATTTAAAGCTAACAGATCGGTCGACCTTGCATACGTTCAAAACATTAAAGTCAATGATAAGCATACCACAGGCATAGAGGAAACAACAGAAGTACTAATTAATACACTTATCCCTGATGATTCACCGGCTAACGATAGCGACTACCACCAACAGATTCGAGCGTGGGCTCCTGTGCCACCTGAATCACCAATGTCAGACGTACCATCTAATGACGAATTTATAAATATTGTAAGAAAACTACCGGTCAACAAATCATCAGGGGAAGATAAAATATCTAATAGGATGATTAAAGAAGCGTGTAAAACAGCGGGTGATGCCATCTTAATTGTATATAACCAATGCATTGCTGAAGGCGTTTTTCCTCGTAAATGGCGACGCGGTTTCATACGAATAAAACCAAAGTGTGGTGATAAACCACCGGATGATCCGAAGTCATATCGCCCTATCACACTTCTACCATCTTTTGGGAAATTTCTTGAGCGCCTCATCGTTCCACGTTTACTACCGAACGGTCCAAAATTTCATAGTAATCAATATGGCTTCACCATCGGCAAATCAACAGTCGACGCGGCGCTTTCTGTCAGAAGAACCGTTAACCAATCGGAACACAAGTACGTGATTGGTATCTTTTTGGATATTTCTGGGGCTTTTGATAACGCTTGGTGGCCTATACTGTTGTTAAAATTAAAAACCCGCGGTTATAGCAACCGCGACAATGACAACGCGCAACAACACACAACGCAACGCAACGCAATGCACGCAACGCACACGCGCGTGGCAACGAGATTATATATGTTTCTATAGAGAAACATATATAATCTCGTTTAGAATCTCGAGATTATATATGTTTCTATAGAGAAACATATACAGTATGTTAACTAACAGAGGGCGTTCCCGTTAACCCGAAATAGTATAGCATACATACATGCTAAAAAAAATATTTTCATTCGAAAACAAAATGTTTTAAAAATTTTTCCAATAAGAAAATATTCAATAAAAATTATAAATTGACATGTAAAAGAAACACACTGTACACGCGAACATGAAAGACGGCAACGTCGCAATTTATTTATACATGACGACTACTATTTTGATTTAAAACAGGAGGTTTCAAATTTATTTCCAATTAGATTTTTTTTTTTATTCGGATTTTTTATGCTTATTTTTCTATGCTGATATTTTTATTTTAATCTATTAATGATATATATTAACGAGTTTAAGGGAACGCCCTCTGTTATTTAACATACTGTATAATCTCGTTTACTCGTACTTTATAAACGGTTCCGCGGTACTTAAGCTCGGTCATTTTTCTAGTACTAAAGCACTAACCATGGGATGTCCTCAGGGTTCAGTTGTCGGTCCTTATTTATGGAATTTGGGTTTTGATGATTTCCTTGCGATCCCGCTTCCTTGCGGCTGTTCACTTACTGGTTACGCGGACGATGGCCTACTGCTCATTCAGTCAAGTACCCGAGCTGGACTTGAGAACTTGGCCAATACTTGCCTAAATCTAATATCTCAGTGGGGTGATCGTAACCGGCTAGCGTTTGCGCCGCATAAAACCTATCAACTTCTACTAAAAGGTAATCTTAAATCATTATCTACTATTAAATTTAATAACGTTTCCGTTAAAAAACAGTAATCCGTATGCTACCTTGGTATGGACTTAGAAAGGAATTTTTCATTTATCGAACATAAAGGGTGTATCCGACATAGACGCACAAACGAGTACCATGGATCCAGTACATGATTCTGAGCCCCCCAGTGGTGGAATTTTTCGTCGGCTTTTTCATGATTTAAAAAAAATATATGTAGTTTTTTTTCACTTCAGACCGTTCACAATTGCTATACCTACTTTTATAACTCAATAATATTTTAAAGTAAAAATTAAATAATTCGCTAATTACATCAAAAAGCGCAATGAAAACAAAACCCGAAAAACTATCTTATTAGCTGATTTAAAAGAGTTCACACTAGGGATCAACGTCATACCTACAAACCCGCACGGCAGCACACTTGCAACGTTCAAAGGCCAAGCCGGCTCTTTTTTTTTAAACAGTGTGTATTCTGTAACCGTTCATTAACGACATAAATCATCATCATCCCAGCGTTAATCCCAGTCGCATCCAAAGCCTTTTCAGCTTTCGAGTCTGGAGTCCGCTTTACCAGTCCAACTGCTGATATGGCTAAACTTCAACATTTTCCGTGAAGCGACTACCGTCTGACCTCCACAACCCGAAGGCGACGTCGAAGTATTGCAGCTAGACCAATTGTTGGACTTTTGAGGGCTCCAACAACCCGTAACGACTGCCACTAGATGTGCGTATGGCAACCGGGACCAACGGCTTAACGTGTTTTCCGAGGCACGACCAGACCAATGCAAATATTCTTATTCATGCATACAAATACTTGCACTGTGCGGGGATCGAACGCCGCGCCACGTCCGCTACCGCTACGCCACGGAGGCTGTCACATTCACATCATTAACGACATAAATGACTATCATAATTTTATTAGTGGCATGCGGTCTAGCCTTTTCGCGAAGTTTGCGTTACGATGTCAGATACAACCTGTATAAAAATAGTTGGCAAAAAAGCTAAAAGGAACTTTTATGCCTTAACTAGAATATCCAAAGCAACCTGGGGTCTATCATTCCTTACTTTAAAAACTGTATTATATGGAGCTATCTACTTAGGATGTATGTGCTACGGTGTACCTGTTTGGGCCGATAGGGCCAGCGTAGGGGCGGCGCGACGTAAACTGCTTCAAAGCCAACGTTTGGCATTGATATTTTTATGCAAGGCGTGTAGAACAGTCAGTACTGAAGCCTTACCCGTACTGGCAGGTGTACTTCCAGTCGATCTTGAAGTACAGCGACGTGCTTCAAAGTACTACTCCGCGAGGGGGGAGGCCATGGACACTAACTTTGTTACACAATGCGACCTTAATAGAATTTCTAGATTATTTAAACCTCAGACTGACGTCTGGGAGGACCTCTTATCCGAATGGCAAAGTAGGTGGGATAATTCCATCAAGGGCCCGGCATCTCCATCTGTTCTTTCCATCCGTTGGCGATCGGCTGGCTAAGACATGGCTGGAGGTTGACCACTGCGTTGTCCAATTTCTCACAGGTCATGGCAACTGTAAAAGTAAACTGTATTCTTTTAAACTTGTTCCTTCGCCTTTGTGTCAATGTTCTACATCGAACTGTGAATTTGAACAGTCCGCACATCACATCTTGTGGGAGTGTATTCTTTGGCAGAATGAACGCATTATTATGTTGGATAGTGTACAAGTTACATCCGGAGTTGTTTATTATACGGACCTTGTAGAAACTAGAACCAATTTCCGTGCGTTCAGCCGCTTTTTCCATACCTATTATTGGAATAAATTGTAACAGCACATACCTACTTAGGACCCATTAACTTAATCAAATTTTATTCCGTGGTGCTTGGCTATCTGGGCTTCTCCCAGTTGCAATAATATCCCTTTGTGCCGATTGGCCTAGTTCTGTTCTGTCTCCTGCTTGTTATGGAGGGAAGTAGAAAAAATATCTTTTTTCTTACTCCTCCGCTATTCTTTTCTGATTAATTTCGTTGTAGGACCCAAGACAGTTGAATCGTTTTTCCGGGACTCGTCGAGCTTCATTGCTCGGTGTTTTTCTGACGGTCTTCACTGTTGATTCTGGCTTTCAGGAGTTGCATTGGGTTGGGAAGAGTGTGGCGGATATTGTCCCAAAAAAAAAAGTTGCGAAAAGCATTCGGTCCGTGTAAAACGTTGACCCCGACAAAGGGAAATGATAGGCAGTAAATGAGTTGTGAAAAGCAAACCACGCAATTTCATGTACTTGAATTTTGGCCCCACAATTTTAAAACCAAACTGCCGGTACTACTATATATTTCTATGGGACCAAACTAAAAGTATATTCTATCACATAAAAAAGAACCATCAAAATCGATTGGCGTCAGTGATTTATTCATGTATTTGTCGCGCACATATTTATTGAAAATTGAAGACTTTTACGGCTTTATTATCAATTCCATTATCAGAACTGAACCATAATGTCACATGAGGCAATGCGGGAATACCAGATATTAAAAAAATATCACCAAAATCCGTCCAACCAGTCGAAAATTCAAAAGTAACAATCATAAAATAATAAAATCAAATTGAGAACCTCCGCCTTATTTTGAAGTCGGTTAAAAACTGAATGCCATCTCAAATCTATAGTTATAGATTTTGTATCAGTACATCTATAAATAATAGACATTTAAATGTGTTAATTATTTATAGGTAATACACTAAATAAATCCTATTTTAAAGGTAATACACCGAACTATTGATTAAGATAAAAAAATAGTTTGTATTTTCATTACACATTTAGTAATCAAGTTGTGTTCATGTAAACTGATATTAGTAAACCAACCGAGCGGCGACTCCACTGGAATGTTCGTACTGTGATCAAGTTCCACGGTTATTTCATTAATTATACATTGTTTCGCTTCATTACTATTTAATCGATCCTGGCTAGATTTTAGTATAAACTGAAATAGTTTATGTAATAATATGTATTTACGCTTTTATACAAGCAAGAATTATTAGATATGATATGTCCTTGATGTTAACCGACAATAGAAATATGATGGGTGTACCACTAACAAACCAATTGACCAAACCAAGTGACATTTCGAAAGTCATTTTGATACTCAATTATTACAACAATTATTGCAAAAAAAAACTACGTACTCCTTTTCTACCATAGAATTATGTAGCTTATTCCAATTTTCTTAAAAAGTTGTTAGGTTTCTTTTTATTTAACAATCAATGTGGAAAGTCGCAATGCGCCTAAGGTTGACCAGATTGTACCAGCAATAGACCAGACGTTGAGCCAATAGTGAACTAATAAATAAAATCATTTCTCTTAATGAAGAACATTTTTATTTTAATTACTCAAATCTTTCTTGGAGCTGCTGGTATTTCTGCATCATTCGTCAATATACATAGTAGGAAGTTCCATTTTTCGTTGAACTGGATATTTTAACTTTATGACCGTAGTGTGGGGTATGTTGTAGTTTCGACATGTTTCTCAAATTTTTGCACCTTTACTTATTTCGTCAATCGTTTTTGACACATCTTCTTTCTTATAGTTAAGAGGGGGTATAAAGGTAAATTGTTGATTTTAGATTTGATTTTTACAGTCCATAATAAGCTACAAATTATTTGGTTTTTCAAATATAGATATTACATTATATTTGAGAGAGACTGGTCTGAGTGAAAACATGAAATTATAATATTTTCTCGATAGAAAAAAATCACAAAGTTGCATCTAGTTTTCAACTAAATTCAATTTATTTTCAAAATTATGCCTATTATTGAGTCAATATTTTAATGCACAATATAAAATTATATTACCGAGGGACTGTATTAGGGATTTCATAAAATATTGTATATTTTACGAGTAATTATAAAAAACTGGTTTGCCGCTTACTACGTTCTTATTCCGCGCAGAACACTCTCGTTCTGTTTCGCCTGGTACATGCGTTACAAGCATGTTTTGTTTCATTGATCAGTTGCGATCGCTCCGTTGAGACGAGAGGACTGTGCTTCTGTGCTCCGTACCCGTGAAAATACTTTGACGAAATTATGGCAAACAAAAAAAATCAAAAAACCGCTCTAAAAGAGAAAATAAGGAATTAAAACGTCAACTCATGGCTAATTGTCAAAGGTTTGTTTATTCATTTTAATTTATAATGTATGTGTAGGTTTTAATACGCACTGGAGTAATGGTGGCCAAATAGTATATGCAAAATAAATCGATACCCTGACCATTCGCTTGTTGAGGGGAGTTTACTTTGCGGTTTGTTTGGTTTATATGTGCTCAACTACAAAAAAAATATATTTTATACTAAGTATTTGTATGAATTCGAATTATTTTTGATGTATAAATACGAACGAATAGACATAAACGGAGCCATAGTACGCTATATAGATAAAAAGGAAAAAAGTAGAAGATTTTCATAAAAACACTACTAAATTAATTTGAATAAAAATACTTACAAGTATATGAAATTAATTATTTGAAACGTTTTTAGTGAGATAACCCCTATATTAAGGTAGCCATGACACTTTTTTTATGACGTTTGATTGCAGGCGACTTTGACAGTTCTATTTTCCCGTTGTGTTCGTGTCGAGTGTTGATTTGAGTTTATTGTATTTATTTAATGGGCCGTATGTTCGGAATTCATATTTTGTTTTTTTCGCAGTCATATGGTAGATAATATAAATACGATAGCCTTAGATACACGACACGTCAATCAAATGTCACTGTCGAAATCTTATTTCGCTTATTGCTGACCACCATATTTATTAGTAGTAGTGTTGCACTCCTTGACCGAGTTAAATTGAATCTGTATAAAAACTAAGCCAAAATATAGGAAATTAACATTAATAATAGTTAACTATAGCGTAACTATACCTAGCATTAAGTGTACAATGTGCTGACCCAGGCTCCATACATTTCTGAAACATCTCCATTAAAATTTCCAATTTAAAAAACTATCGAGTTATAATAATCTCACTTTCATAGGTAAAAATGCAAAATGTGCTTTATCTTAAAAGTTATAAAGTTCAAGGCATGTATCATCTGGCTACTTGTTACGAAAATCTTAGCGGAATATAAAAATAGATTTTTACACTTATTCCTTATCAAAACGGACTTATAATAAGTCGGAAACTGTAGTTATATAAAAGGTGAATACATACCAGTTTTACATGTTAGTTCTTCAAAATACGATCTTTATAAGGTTTGTTTTCATTTCATTTTTTAACAGATCTACCTTTACGCCTTTGAACGAACTTGATCCGAATTGTGATAAACTTTTGAACCAAAATGGTACGTAATTATGCTATTTTAATATTTTTTGTTATGGGTAAAATATTATAAATATAGTTGGTAAGTTATCTGTAAATATGCCATTTCTCAAAAGCACCTTATGGAAAAGATGTTACCCAAGCAAACTAAGTAAAGACTTACATCAGTCATAGTTATATTATACATAACACCAGTACATCTAGATCTGTGGAAAGCTTAGTTCATACCTAGTTTTTTCTGATTTTAGTACCATTATGATATAACAAACATTTGATTCCACAGTAAAAGTCACACACAATGATAAACTGTAAAACCTAATCCATACATAATTATGACAATTTTCGTTTGATTTCAGAAATATTGAACCACGAGTGTATAATCGGGCAAAGTTAGGTACGAAGAAAAAGAAAACTAATGAAAAAACAGCGGAAAATATATACGACGTTAGTGAACGACTCGTAATAAACAAAGTGTATTTCTTTGAAAGACTTAAAATTATTTCAAATCATGCTCCTTAATTTGGCTGTTACCTATCCAACGTTAAAATCACTGGCGAAACAAAAGTTGGTTTATATTCTAAATTGAAACTTTTTTGTAATATATATAAAGCTACTTACTTTTATTATAAACACAAAACCTTCAACTTAGATATTAATACAGCAGCAGTTTCTGGTATCACAAACGCTGGCATTTTTTGGAACAATTTCAAGGACTGTGTACAGCAATGAATGTTTAATAAACATCATAATCAAATTTCTGAAGAATGGGGAAAACGGCTAACGAAACTATCATAGCCGCGGCTGCAGTGGAAGAAGGCAGGGTAAAAGATGGCATAGCGGTAATCGATGTAATTGCTGATGGTTGCTGGTCTAAGCGGCCTTACAATATTAATTATGCGGCACTATCTGGAGCAGCAGCTATAATCGGAAGACAGTTCGTAGAAGTTTTATTTTTAGAAGTAAAAATCAAATAATGTTGTATCTGTAGTCGTGCACAAAATAAAGGTAGAGCAGCAAAAGAACACGTATGTGTATATAGATCAATAAATAACAATAAATCATAAAAAAGTAAAAAATAACGAACGTGTAATAAATATTGAAAGTAACTAGCGCGCTTTACCATCAACGATCGCACCACTGCTTACCATCAGGCAGGATTGCGGTCAAGCGCTGGTTTATACTTAATTTATAAAAAAAAATATTTTTTACTGTATAAAAATAAATGATTATTAACTTTTCGTTTTATTTATGCACCACAGTCTACTACTAAATTTTCATAGTGATTTTTTTATGTTTGAAGTAGGTACATACACATTCTTCACCTCATCCATCAAGCAAATAACAGGATTTCTAGTAAAAAAAAAAAACAGAAACAAATTAATAACAACTAAATAGTCATCATCATCATCATCCCAGCGTTAATCCCAGTCGCATCCGAAGCCTTTTTCAGCTTTGGAGTCTGGGGTCCACTTTACCAGTCCAACTGCTGATATGGCTAAACTTTGACATTTTCCGTGAAGCAACTGCCGTCTGACCTCCACAACCCGAAGGCGACATCAAAGCATTGCAGTTAGACGAATTGTTGGACTTTTGAGGGCTCCAACAACCCGTAACGACTGCCACTAGATGTTCGTATGGCAACCGGGACTAACGGCTTAACGTGCTTTCCGAGGCATGGCCAGACCAGTGCAAATATTCATATTCATGCATACAAATACTTGCACTGTGCGGGATCGAACCCGCGCGACCTTGCGCAGCGGCCGCGTCCGCTACCGCTACGCCATGGAGGCTGTCAAAATTAATTGTTCAAAATAACAACTAAATAGTAAAACGTTTAATTATACCATTACTTCCCTTTCGCTTTATTTGTCACTAACTGCTGTCTGCGACTTCTTACGCCATGACTTTTTGAATAAAACCATGACATATTTTATTAAAAATTTATATCCGCTATTTCGGATTTCAAATTGTATGTTATGTTCGTAATCAGCACCCTAAAAACCTCGGCCATTGGGTTGTATCTTTTATCCTAAAAAATAATTTAATGTCCATCAGATAGATTTATATAAAATATTGAACACGTATTTTTTATTTTTTCTTTCATTCTAATACTTAGGAAGACATATTGATTTGAAATGTTGCATGTCATCACGCCGTGGTAAATTTTTTACCACGTAATTAGCCCCCACTCCGTAACTTTAATACGCTATATCTCAGTAGTTTTTGGTAATATCGACAAATAGATAGATAAAAAATAAGGGTCTTAATTTTCTTTATTATCTATAAGAGGGACTAAATATTTTTTTGATTTTCATACCTTGGATACATCCCTATTACATATTTTCTAAAATCTTTACCCTCCATCTTGAATATTTTTTAATGTTATTTATAATTTTTATCATAACTATAGAAGACTAGCAAAAAATACTATTTTAATGAATGCTTTGAGTTGCGCTTAGCCAAGTCTTACCGAAAAAATAAAATTAACAGTATAATTACATAACATACCTTTTCGTTATAATTTAAAAAAATATTTTGTTTGTTGTTTAGTTCAAAGTACAGACGGATAATCCGACTCGCACTTTGCCAATTTTTATCTGACCTTTTTGCGTTTACTGTGTACTCGTAAATCAAAACATGGCGTGGGTAACGTTTTCGATGCGTTGGACGAGTGCGGGGCGAGTGAAGCGCGCGGGTGAAATCCGATTTTTTTCTAGCTTTATACGCCCTCTTAAAGCGCCATAATAGTAGTGCCATAATTTTTGTATATTATGCGCCTCACGCTTTTTTTAACATTATTTTTAACTTTTTAGTTTAATATTTTTTAAAAGCATGTTTTTTTGGTGTTAAAACTATATTTATTTTCAACTTTTCGATATTCTTTTTAAAAAAAAAACGAACGAACGGACGTATTGAAAACGGTGGGACATTTTACAGTAATGAGCCGCTCACTCGTAGTCCAAAGAGTTAGAGACGGGCAAACAAACAAACAAGCAAGCAAGCAAGCAAGCAAACAAGCAAACAAGCAAACAAGCAAACAAGCAAGCAAGCAAGTAAGCAAACAGCAAACAAGCAAGCAAGCAAGTAAGCAAAGAAGCAAGCAAACATACAAGTGAAACTAATAAAAAGCATGTAAAAAAACGTTCCTTTCGGCGTTAAATCAGAAATCGTGAATTCGATGTGAAATCAGAAATGGTGCACTACTGGTTCCTGGTGTGGCACTGGTGCACCCACCATTTTATTTATTTTTACTGTTTTATAATGTAGCCTTCTTTATTCATTAACTTTTATGGATATTAAAAAACTATTGGGTAATTATTCTTTTCAACCAAATTTTAAAAAGTAGTAATTGCTCAATTCGCGTATATTATTATGTACACATGGCTACACATCAACATATACATAACTAGTATAAGCTGAATTCTAATTGTATGAAAACCTAAAACTGTAAATGTATAGCTTGGTGTGACGCCGTGTGTACTATCGGGGAAATTTTTTATTTAATTATTTCTTGTCACATAGGCCATGGAAATCTATTACGGTTAAAGAAATAGCACCCTGTGACAGACGGACGGACAGACAGAGCAGCCATAAGGACAGGCTAGCGTCGGTAGCCAAGGGTGTCGACCTTTTGATTTTGTATGGTAAATCAACAAATGATTTCTCCTGCTCTGAGTATAGCGGACGTCAGACTTTTACTAACTAAAACCTACCCATGTATTGTAATTTGCGTGTAACTGGAGCCGCGGTATCTCTTTTGAACTATTTCCGGCCCTCGTAGGTGTTGGTTCTACATGATAAGCAATGGAATCATTTCTAATTTTATTTATGTTACAAAATAACACACTAACGTGATCCATTGTCACTTATATGTAAAGGAAAACCATAACTTCACCTAGAACCACAGACGAGTGTGTCATGTGTGTGTGTGTCGGACTCTGATAGTTACTTAGAAACAAATATAAAGCAGCTCTTTTGTTGTAACAGAGGCAACTGACGTGACCACGTGAGACACGACGTGCTCGAGGTCGAGGTCACTGGGAGACATTAGAGACAAGGACAGTCCTTGAGCTAGCAGACAGGCGGAAATGACACGCTTCCCCTCCCTCCCCCTACTGACCTCCCGCCTCTTCTCAGAAACCCAAGTACAAGTAGTAGCGCAAGTATTTACTTGGTAGGATATGAGAGAACCACCGACATTATGATATCAGAAAAGTACTAATACATAGATCTGTCACAGGATGACTTCGGAAACGATTCTATTAAACAGCTGTTTAGTCAAAATGTTGATGTTTTATGCAATTTAACGTTTTTTAAAAGCTTTCTACGCACCTGCTGCTATCGCAAAGTATACCTGCCACGGAAAACACATATAAATAGGTAAATCATCATAACTAACACCAACCACGCCTTGAATATCAACCTCAGGGTGAGCCAGTAAGAACCTCAGTAACCAAATTACATAAAGAGAGGCCGAATGTACTTAGCTAGCAGTAATCACATGAAATGTGCCACATTAACGTGTAATTCGATCTAGAGATTAGACAGCGATGTGCTCCCGTAGCTTCACAATACTCTCTCTCGTATACGAGTACATCGGTGCGTCTGAAGGTTCCTCAGGTTATGATCGCAATTGACATAACAGAAATAAGTCATCAAGAAGGCATGTTTTAGACTAAATGTTCAGTAAAGGTATAGTCCATTCCTTTCGTTATGTTTCTCTATATCCATTAAGTCTTAAGAGTAAGCATCTAAATGTTTATTCATGGTAACCGTTAGGTAATTTTATTAGACAGTTGTTTATACAATAAACTTAGGTTTGTTACAAGCACAGGGTATTTCCTACGTCACAACAACAACAGATGGGATCTAACGATGTCAACAAAAATGCAAATAACATGCGCAGCTACACTTCTACGATATCACGAGAGACGAAAACAAAAATCATAGACGACAACATAACCCCCCCTCACTCCGACCTCGTGTCACTCCGTAATACGTAATAGAATTTATTAATAAAGGCGCTGTGAGCCGGCGACGCGCTTGTTATTCAATGTCGACGATTATTGTTTAAGGAATCGGGCGATTTTTCCATCGGCTATGATAGTGCGGCGCGGGCGGGGCCGCATGCGAAGCACCGCATTAAGGACGCGCGACGCAGCGGACAGTGTGGGTGCGTCTTTAGCTTGCTCGGGACGAACTTGTGGACGAGATAATGTGTTTGGATACAACTTCTAGCTGTAGCAAAAACTTAACGCCTAGTATCATGACTTACAGTACCTAGCAGACACACCTGGATCTGCCTATTTGCGGAGCGGTGTTATGCCCCGGTGTTTGCCTCCTCTCACGTCCACTCCCACAAGTATAAGTAACTCCTACGGAATGAATCAATTGTCTTGTTGTTATTTTGATGAATGATATAAACTACCTTTACTAGATTTTATCGGGGAACTTGTCGAGTTAAGAAGTGTTCCGATAGAATCCAACCTACCTTTAGTAAACAATGAATCGTTAACTTCTACAAACTCTTACCAACTATCTTCTTATTTTTACATGACCTAGATATGAAAAGGATATTTGTACGTGTTTGTATTTGTAAGTGAACAGTTGACCTGAATCGTTAAAACGACATAAAACATAAGGAAGTATGTAAAACGGGAATAGTGAAGCAATCAATCAATTGATTTAATGCAATAAATCCGATTTATAAAGAATTCTATATATTATATTAGATTAGTAGAATAGCGCCTGTAGGCCTAGTAATAGAGGGCGAGGCTACTGCTTTCTTGATCACCATCAAAGTAATAGAGGGCGAGGCTACTGCTTTCTTGATCACCATCAAAGTAATAGAGGGCGAGGCTACTGCTTTCTTGATCACCATCAAAGTAATAGAGGGCGAGGCTACTGTCATCATGATCACCATCAAAGTAATAGAGGGCGAGGCTACTGCTTTCTTGATCACCATCAAAGTAATAGAGGGCGAGGCTACTGTCATCATGATCATCATCAAAGTAATAGAGGGCGAGGCTACTGTCATCATGATCATCATCAAAGTAATAGAGGGCGAGGCTACTGTTTTCTTGATCACCATCAAAGTAATAGAGGGCGAGGCTACTGTCATCATGATCATCATCAAAGTAATAGAGGGCGAGGCTACTGCTTTCTTGATCACCATCAAAGTAATAGAGGGCGAGGCTACTGCTTTCTTGATCACCATCAAAGTAATAGAGGGCGAGGCTACTGCTTTCTTGATCACCATCAAAGTAATAG